>OX419731.1:3687500-4937500 GCA_948477245.1 Thumatha senex | reverse complement strand
GGGTGAGGGTGAGGGTGAGGGTGAGGGTGAGGGTGAGGGTGAGGGTGAGCGTGAGGGTGAGGGTGAGGGTGAGGGTGAGGGTGAGGGTGAGGGTGAGGGTGAGGGTGAGGGTCAGGGTGAGGTTAAGGCCGTTTTATTAGTTTTTTTTTAGTGTAACTTGAATAATTATCAAAGAAAAACAAAGGTATGCTATGCAATAGCTTTACCGCGGCAGTCTCCGAGTGCCACACGTCTTTTTTTGTCTACTTTTGTAACACTTTACAATAATTTTATGTAATGTTTTCACTTCGCCACATAAATATTTGATTTAAAGATGACAGCGGCGACTGTTGTCACAAGTTTATAGCTTAGTTGTAGTAGAAAAATTGGGTACGCGCTGCGCTGTTCGCTATCAGTGTAAGTTAGATAGCTACATCTAACTCACACTGACACAGGAATAACAAAGATAGATTTAAATAACAAATGGCAAGAGTGAAAAGGATTAAGTATTGCTCCATAAGCAAAGGAATATGTTTGGTCTGCTTACTCTTGGACGTCAGTGCTTTAACTATGTGTATTACCATATTGCTTTCAAACCATACCTGGATTAGGATACCTAGATTTGTCTACTAGAAGCAGCTCTATATAGGCAGATACTTTTTTTTTGATATTATTAATGATGACATTTGACTGCCGACTTCGTTAGTTGCAGGAAAGATGGCCTGCACCCGGTCACTTTATACGTAATTACCTGTACAAATTATCATCATTTAGATGCTATTAGGTAAGGATCCCTCTTCGCTTTGTCTTCAGCATTCCTGCATTTGACACAATTTACAAGTCCGTCATCATATCAATATAAGAACCAACACTGCACGTGTCGAGACAAGAACGAATGACCTGACCCAGTGAATATGTTTTGTATTTATTCAAAAAACCAACCCGATAATCAGAAAGATAGATGACCAAACTATGACTGGCTAGCAACATGAATTGAAGCCATTAAAACGAAACTGCAATACTCACTGACCTCTATACATACAGCAATACTTTAAAAATAAAAAGAAACTTGTTATAAAGTTTATAAAAAAAGAACGACTTTGCTAAGGCTTTATAGTCTGAAGATGGCTACCTACACGAACTAGTGCAATCATTCGGCACATTGTGAATGAATTAAAAAGTTAATAGTTATTCTAAATGTCAACTTTGTGTCCTTGACATTCAAGTACAAATTTAAAATTAATTAACATTACTTCATTCGCACGTCCATTTGTAATTACACTAATTAAATACAAATTGAGTAATGGCTGTATTATCAAGACCAGCCAAATTATATAGGCATGTACTATCAGTGTAATTGTTTAGCGGGTCGTGATGTGGAAGATGAATTATTTTTTTATAGCTTGGTCAAGATAATGATAGATTACCTAGAGTAAGTAATAGTACAGGTATAGAGTAATGTGAATAGGACTATGAGTACTTTCAGAATGATTCTTATTCGCCCACAGAACTAGAGAATCAAGTTATTCGTGCTGAGTTAGTAAAGTAACATCAACTGAAGTAGGAACACAATAAGTGCCTTTTAGTATTAGGCTAGGCACTGGCCTAGCCTACACAAAAGGACCAGTACACAAAAGGACTGTGAGTACGCAGCCCTTTTGTGTACTGACACAAAAGGGCTGCGTACTCACAGTCCTTTTGTGTACTGGTCTCGTCTTCAAGGAGGACGCTATTTCGACCATAGTATTATTATGAAGCCAAATTATTTGAGCTATTTTTACGTGTGGAAATCTTCATGGATACTATGACGGACGCCTACCCACTAAAACCTCACGTTGCCCTTCCGGTTAAGCCCTGGGAGGCATTACACCATTAAAGGGCTCCCGCCAGATTTAGTCAGCCACCGCGGCCTCGTCTTACGGGTTTCGAATGTTATCCTGCTTCTTTAGTGGGGTTCGATTATTATCCCACTTTCTACGGAAAATTATTTGTTCTGAGTTAGATATAAATTATTGTGGTATTTTTTTACACTACTACTAAAGCTACTCATAAACATAGGGATATATTTCTAAATAAATACATAGATAACACTCAAATCAACATTTGTGTAATGTAGAAATATTGAGGGACTTTAATCTATACTATAATATTATAAAGCTGAAGAGTTTGTTTGTTTGTTTTTTTGTTCGGTTGAACTCGCTAATCTCAGGAACTACTGGGCCCCAATTCTCGACCATACGACTTGAAAGCGTAGACGGAAATTTGCGGGTGAAATGTCATTTGTTTCATATCTATAAACGGTGTAATAAGAGACAAAAGACGTTTCACCAGTAAATTTACGTCTACGCTTTCGAGTCGTATGACCGAGAATTGGGGCCCTGGTCGGATTTGAAAAATTCTTTTTGTGTAAAATATTTATCAAGGAAGGCTATAGGCTACTATTACGTTACTACACTGGGGAGCGGAGCTGTAGTCATAAATGTCGACAAATCGGGCAAATTTTTATGCATCATTGTAGAATTTATAACCGACGAAATATTCTACGCCCGTGGAATATTTCGGGAGGTCGAAATATTCCACGGGCGAAGCTGTGGGGGTCATCTAGTATCTAAAAAAAAGTCTCTTAATCCATTAATCATTCTGTTTATAATTAGAACAGAATGTTTATGGATTTGAGCATCTGCATTTTTTAAATTGCATTTTATACAAAAACAGTTGCATATTAAGTTTCAATTTAGTAACTCAACAACTCTTTCATACATTTAATTGCATGAGAAAAATCAAATAAAAACAATGAATACTTACTTATACTCGTACATAAAAACTTAAAATCTTAAGTTGCGATGCGATGAATTTGATGCAAACCATTACAAATTCGTAATCGTGTACGTTCAATTTTTGATCTAGCCTTGACTCAGATATGGTTCTGTCTGATGATACTATCGCCTCAAATACCAGTTTTGTCATGACAATGTGCAGCCAACGGAACAGACTCATACAGATTTACCTACATTATATATGATTATCCTTGAAAGAAGTGGAATGAATCGAAGTATAAATTCGTTTCAATTAAAGCGAGAAAAAAAATTATAAACATTGTGAGATATTTTTAGGTTTACACAGCCATTGTAACTGCCTCTGTGGCGCGGTGGAAATGTATCCAACTGCTACGCAAGAGGTCGTAAGGTTCGATTCCCACCCAAGATAAAACTTTGTGTGACAAACACGATAGTTTATTCTATGTCTGGGTGTGATTTATCTATAATATGAATGTATTTAGGAATATATAAGTATGTTTATCAGTTATCTGGTTACCATAGTACAAGTTCTGCTTAGTTTGGAATCAGATGGCATTCTTTGAGTTGTTTTAACGATATTTATTTATTATTTATTTATTGATGTAAGAAAAAGACCCAGCGATTGTCGTGTCCAAATGAAGTCAATAAAAAGCTGGTGTTATGAGATCTAGAATACTACCTTCACGAAACATTAAAACTAGCTATTTAAAAAACTTATCAAAATACATAGAAACAATCAAATTGAAAAATTAAATTTGCGAATCATACAAATATTTGTTCTGACCAGGATTCAAACCTATAATCTCAGTAACGACAGTGGTATACACAACTACTACACCACTAAACATGTCTAAAAAAATTCAGAGGCTAAGCAACTCGTAATGAAATTTAAAGAATCATAAAAGTCCAAAATGAAATCTAAGTAACAAATACAAAATAAATCGGGCTCAACCACTGGTATCTCTTTTGGAAAGTAAATATAATTATCTACTTACATATTTTGCACACCACAGAAGTCGTTCATACTAAAGCAGTAATATTATCCTACATCTTAATAATATTATTAAAAGTTTGTATGGATGTTTATTACTCTTTCACGTAAAAACTACTAAATGAATTTTAATGAATAAGTAATAAATATCCATCACGCCTTATCCCCGAAGGGGTGGCAGAGGCATATTATATGCCCACTTTTCACCGTGTGGATTCCTGTCGTAATAGGTGGTAAAGCCCATTGCCGTGTTGAAATAGACAGACGCAGGTTGTGGGTACCTGCTATTGAAATTTTTCAAGCCGCCCATAAGGCATTCAACCAGGCTTAACGATTGCAATTGTACTGAATGAAACTTTACAATAATATAGCTTATATATCAGAATAACACATAGGCTATTTTTTATCCCGGGAACAAGTTCCTGTGGGAAACGAGAAAGGGGAAAACTTCTCTACGCGGGCGAAGCCGCTGGCGTCAACTAGTAATATTATAAATATGAAAGTTTGTATGGATGTTTGTTACTCTTTCACGAAAAAACTACTGAACTGATTTTAATGAAACTTTACAACAATGTAGCTTATACATCAGAATAACACATAATCTACTATTAAACCCAGGAACAAGTTCCTATGGAAAAAGGGAACAGAAAAACTTCTCTATGCGGGTAAAGCTGCGGGCGTCAACTAGTTTTATTATACTTACAACCGCAACATAAAAACCATAATCACTGTTGTCACCACATCTCACATAATGTCTACTTTCATTTACACAATTAAATAGTTCACAGGCTTTCCATAAAAGCTTTTATCGCCGGCGACGTAAGTGGAAAGTGCTATTCGATGGCGGATTATATCCGTATAACAAACTGGACTCTACATCCGGAAATAATGTCAGTTTTCTTGATACATTACCTGAAACAATGAAATAAATATTTATAGATCGTGCAATTCAAAGGTAATTAAAAATTTACAGATTACTAACGGCACAAATACATTTTTTACAGAAATGATGAACAAGATAAGGATTGATATAATTATTCAATGGTAGGTAGATGACACTATGAAAACTGAGTTTAAATTACTGAAAAGTATAGAAATTGATTGAAATTCTGATTAACTTAGCTGAGTTTAGTTCCCAATTCGTGTTCAAAATGACATATTATCTGCTCAAGACTCTGGCATGTGTACGCTGTTGGTTTTGTTGGACTATTCTCGTGCCTTTGACACTATAAGTATCCCGATACTGTTGTCAAAAATTTCATTTTATGGATTCGACACAAAAACAGTTAAATGGTTCGATAGTTACCTAAGCGGTCTATCTCATTTTGTTGAAATAAATGGGAAAAGCAGGAATGTGGTGTCGTCATCTGTACGGTCGGTGACTAGGGTACTCCCCTAGTCACCGACCGTACAGATTTCCATTTTGGGACCAATCCTATTTATATTATATTGCGCCGATATAATTAAGAACATTGTTTATTGCAAGCATCACATTTATGCGGACGACACTCAAATTTATGTGTCTTTTAAGCCGGAAGACTACGATGTGGCTATTCACAAAATTTGTAGTGATTTGGACAGAGTGGTGGAATGGTCTAAACGGAACGCCCTTGCTCTGAATCCGCTCAAGACCAAATATATGGTTTTCGGTACTAAAAGTCAAATAAACGCAATCCCCTTAAATGGTAGTCCGGTTAAATTGATGGGGCAGCCAATTCAACGAGTTTATGAGGCGCGTAATCTGGGGCTTATTATGGACCATGACCTACGGTTTGAGAAGCATATTTCAGAAGTCGTGTGCAATAGCTTCTATAGGCTTAGGGTGTTGTATCGAGCACGGCCCTTCATAAGTGACGATATGCGAATACTTTTGGTTGAGAGTATAATTTTGTCCAGACTAAATTATGCAGATGCAGTGTACGGTCCACGGCTCTTATCTCGAACTAAGCGTCTAGTTCAGAGACTACAAAATGCATGCGCTAGGTTTTGTTTTACGATGCCTAAAAGGTCTCATGTGACACCTTTTCTTAATCGACGTAGCATACTCAAGATGGAAGCGCGCAGAAAATTACATATGGCAAGCCTTTTATTTAGAATCATTCAATCGAAGAAACCGCACTATCTCTTTACCAAACTGAGGTGGACATCTGGCCGAAGAAATTGTTCCCAGTTGTTATCGATCCCTCATCATAGGACTGCTGCGTTTAGAGGAAGTTTCTGTTACTCTGCATCTAAGTGTTGGAATAACATCCCACCTCCAATAAAAAATAGTGGTAGTGTTTTCACTTTTAAAAGAAAATTAAAAATATTTTTAGTACTGCATCAAAAGGAATTTGAAAACATTAGAGTAACCTTGTGTGCTATATAGAGGGATAAATGTTCCAACAGATTTATTTAGATAGTGCCTTTATAGTATTCTCTTCCAACCTCTAACTAACTAACTAACTATCTTCACGCTGTATCCCTGACGGGGTAGTCAGAGAGGACAGATCGCCAGGCTTCGCGATCCATGCATACTTCTTTCGCTTCTTCGAGATTCATCAATCGCTTCATACACGCACGTCTGGGTATCCGAGTACTTTTGACTTTTCCGTTTTTGAGCAATCTGCTCACGTGGTCTTCATATGTAAGTCTCGGCCTTCCCTGACTCCTTCTACCCTCTACTTTTGAACAATATATATTCTTCGTCAATCGTTCCTCACTCATTCGTTGGACGTGTCCAAACCAACGGAGCACGCCCTTTTCCAGCTTAACGCTGACACTTTCATTCAAACCTGCCATATTGCGTATCACTTCGTTACGTATTCGGTCGGCCAAGGTAACGCCGCACAATTTTCGAAGTGATCGCATCTCCACAGCATTCAATTTACTTTTATGCATCTGCTGACATACCCAGGTTTCACTACCGTAAAGCAAAGTTGGCACTAGCACTGCGTTATGAATCGCCATTCGTGCTTCTTTTACGATGCTTTGTCGCTTTACTAACTGGGACAAAGCACCGTTAACTTTGTTTCCGGCAGCTACTCGCCGTTCTACATCCGAATCACATCTTCCATCCGCGCTAAACATACTTCCTAAATACACAATTTCATTCACTTGCTCTAGACGTTCCTGGTTTACCCTAATCTCGCATTTAGTTCTTACGTCACCTCTTTCAAATACTAGAACCTTAGTTTTACTTGCATTAATGCGGAGACCCTTACTTTCACACCCCTCTTTCATATTAGTGACTAATGCCTGTAGGTCGGCTTCTGATGAGGCCATGAGCACCGCATCATCAGCGTACAGCAGACAGTTTACTGTAAAGTCACCCAAATTCACACCCATATTAAAATCTTTCAACTTCTGCAGGCAACTGTCCAGATACACTATGAACAGCCAGGCGGACATGACACATCCCTGTTTGACGCCTGTACAGACATCAAAAAGAGGTGACACATCCCCCCCTACTCGCACGCAAGCCTTACAGTCCCTATAAAGCGACTGTATTGCCCGCAGTAGCGAGCCGTCCACACCATATCCTGGCAGCAAGTCCCACAGCGTTTCTCTCACAACGTTATCAAATGCTTTCTCTAGATCCATTGATCCATGCAACCTCTTCCACGTCGGAATCCGCATTGAGCCTCCCATAAATACCTTTCAGACTTTTCTTGCATTCGTGCCGTTATAACCTTTGCATACACCTTACTAGCTAAGCTGACCAAGCTGATCGCCCTGTAGCTGGAGCAGTTTAGGCGCGAGCCTTTCCCTTTGTAAATAGGTACTACAACTGCTACTCGCCAGTCATCTGGGACCTCACCCGTCCGCCAGCACAAGTTGCATAACAGACAAAGTGTGTCCCAGACACGCGACCCACCGTACTTGATCATCTCAGCAGTAACTCTGTCTTTTCCCGCAGCCTTACCACATTTCATACTTCTTATCGCTTGTTCTATTTCTTTCATACTAATGACTTCAATGACATCGGGATCCGGAGCATCGAAGTGAGCTCCACTTCCCGATGTGGCATCTCTGTCTTTTCTTGCATACATCTTTCCATAATATTCACTCCATCTCTGCAGGACGTCACTTTGGTCTGTTAGGACGTCATTGTTAACACTAAGCACTTTATTCATACTGCAGATTGCCGAACAACTCCGGGTCTTGCCTACCTCTTTCCAGAAGAGCTTGGCATTATCCCGGAAATTGGACGACAACCTTTCATCCGCTTTCATTCTTCACCTTTCACGAGCTTCTTCTATCAGTGCCTTCGTGTTAACTTTCTGCAGCTTGTATCTCTCTTTCATATTAAAATCATTCCGCGAGGCTAAGTAGTCTAGCCATGCTTTCTTCTTCATTCGAACTGCTTCTTTCACTTCCTCATTCCACCATGCATCACGCTTATTACTACTGCCTCTTTTCGTTTCTCCACACACTTCCACAGCGGCATTTATCATACTGTCCCTAAGGTTCTGCCATACACTTTCCACATTCTCACTGCTTACATTGACGTCGCCAAGCTTTTCGGCTACCCTTTCATTATATTTATCCCTAATGGATGCATCCTGCAGCTTCCAGCTTTTGATGCTATAAGTCGGCCCAGGTTCAGGACACTCGGTACGATGACGCCAACCCGCGAACAGACCCCTAATCCTAGTTATGACTAGGTAGTGGTCTGATCCCAGCTCAGCGCCTCGATAAACCCTCGTGTCCATCACCTGTTTACGGAGCCGACTATCCATTAGGAATAGATCTATCATGCTTCTCTTTGACTTACATCTCCTCGTATACATATGAATTTGTTTGTGGTTGAACATTGTGTTCGCCACAAACAAATCCTTCTCCTTACAAAATGCCAGTATTAGCTTGCCAGCGTCGTTCACCCTTTTATCCCCATACTTCCCGAGTACCGACTCAAAACCATTGCGAGCGGTACCCACCCATCCATTCAAGTCTCCACATACTATAAGTCTTTCATTTCCTTCTATCACATTTAGAGCTTCTCTCATACTCTCCCAGAAGTCCTCTAGCTCACTCGCGTTCGACGAAGATACTGGCGCGTAAGCAGCTACCAGGAAAATCTTCGTCAAACCAAGTTTTACACGGATCCAGAGGATTCTAGGACCTACCAGTTTGTACTCATACATACCGGAGGCCAATCGCGAGGACAGCAAAATTCCAACCCCCCGACTGCCATGCTCGCTCTCTGGTACTCCAGACCAAAGCGCGAGCATCCCACCCGGGAGCTCCAAGACTTCGCTGCCCTTGCGCTTGGTCTCTGTCAAGCACACTGCATCTAACTTTCTCTCATTCATAACATCCATCAACTCATTCATCTTATCTTGCATTCCTCCCCTAACATTCCACGCAGCTACCCTGCACTCCATCCTCCACTTCCCGCCGTGTCGGGCCGCGCGTGTAGGGTGGCGGTCCCCTACGCCGCTCTGGCTCACACTTTTCGCACCAGCGGGGACGAACTGGTGCGCGTCGCCTCGGGGGCACGCCCTAGCATAGTTCGCCCTGGTGGCACTCGTGTTGGAGTAGAATTGCAGCCGTAGCTGGCAGGGATGGCGACGTGCACGCTTCTACTCTTCATCCCCTCTTATTCCAACCTCTTATTTATGTATTTTATGTAAAATCCGTTTTATTTTTATTTATATCTTTGATATGTATCTAATTAGAATTATAGAAATGTGATGATTTTTCACTATTTTTTTGTTTTTCGCTTGCGTATAAAATTATTAAAATTTAAGTTAACATATGCCACATCTCCGGGCGGCAGCTGAAAACCAGCGCCTAGTGTGTACTTGTGCACACTAAGCAAATGCTGAGCTGTGGCCCTATTGATACGTTAATATCTAAAATAAATTTAGTAAATTATTTGTAACTTCATGATGGTAATCTGTATCAATTAAACGTTTCTTTCTTTCTTCTTTCTTTCTTCTTCAATTCAAAGTTCTGTTGTTAATGTTCTGCTACACTTTTCTTCTCACTCAAAGAAAACTAACAGTTTTGTTTTATTACAGACTAACTCCATACTCTTACTCGTATATGTCCCTTAATCAGTTTTCAAATATAAGTACACATTTTCATGCAAACTTTATCCCCGATTTTACATCCCTAAGGCCCACTTGCGTGAATAAAATAAATAATTATAGAGTTAGTTAACTCGGACTTAAGTAAATAACTTTTTAACCCTAATCATGTCTTGCACCATAGAAAATTATCATCGGGTTAACTAACCCAGTGTTTAATGTCGCTCTATGTCATCCAACCAAACATTAATGATTGAACAAAGAATGAAACAGGTATGTCTATCTCTTTTACACTACAGTTTTCCACATAAGACTTATTCTTACACGAATGAATGTAACATGACAGCCGAGTGCATTTTTTTTTATCGTATTATGTGTGCGCGGCGTGTCATTTTGAGGAGTTCGTGTCACGCATGTGTCACGTGCCACTTCATTGTCTGTCAGCTGCTAACCCAACGTTTGACGAATTAACCCTCAGAAGTTTGTGAGTTAAAATTTTAGCAATTTAACCCTAGGTATACCATTAACTCGGGGTCATGCGAGACAAATTAATGAATTAACTCGGGGTTAGTCCATACCTCCGAGTTATACACATTAACCCAAGATCGCACAAGTGGGCCTAAGGGACAAATATCGAAATATCTTAAATACATGCTACAGTATAAATTCATTGCACACTATTACGACGTGAATCTGCGACTGTCATAATTTTCTTTGTCTTACAAGAACCGCACTTGCCCAGTTAACAAAACCGTGTCACAAATACTCATTACGAGAAAGTGCCATGAAAAAATTTCAAACACTTTTTTTTTTTAAATTGGAGGTATATTTAAATAGGTCTTCATTTTTGTGCTTAAACCAAGAAAAGTCGACATTACATCCATTTTTTTTATCTATGATGTTAACTTAAGTTACACTACATAACAATATGTCGAGGTAGGTCAGTAATTAAGTTATTATACTTTCAAATTTTACGATTCTTATGTAAGATATAGGTTTCGTTTTTATAAAACTATCGTATCTGAAACCAGGTAAGTTTCTAATGGCAAATTAAAGATATTTAATAATTTCGATCCATCAGACTTGTTCTTCGTGAACGTACAGATACGATAACAAGTTTTTAACCTACTTTGATTGCTCATATATTATCTCATCATCTTTGAAGGTGAGACTTCCGGCCGACATTAAAAATCCCGTATTTTTAAACCATTATTTTTTTAACTAGTCCCAAAACACCTCTATTAGGGCAGAAAGGTAGCCGAGGAGTTTTAGTGGGTATTCCCAGTCCCACCACGATCACATGCTGGGCGACACAAGCCCCCAGACAAGCCCATTGATAGCCATCAGCAGTGGGTAGTCTGTAAGCGAATCTCTTCTAGTATAAAAAAGCCATTGTTTTTTTGAAGTGTTTATTATAAAATACTGGTCTGAAAATCAAACTGAATATTTTTAAAAACATTGTCTAGGGAATGTTCTAATTTGTATTTATCTATTACTATACTCACGTATACGTATAGTATTTGTATTAATTATACTCACGTCTAAATCTCCGAAGGGCTATAAGAGGCATAGGTATGTACGCTCACATACTGTAAGCAATTTTCCTACGTAATAGGTGGTGAGCCCATGGCCGCGTTGAAGTTGAAATGGACAGGCGCAGGTTGTGGAGACCTGTTGTTGTAATTTTTCAAGTCACCCATAAGGCCTTAAACATGGCTTATCGACGGATGTTACTGGCAACCGGAACCAATTGCTAAACGTGCCTTCTGAAGTCCTTGTCAATGGAAATGCCACAAAGCGGTGACCCATCCGAGGACCAGTCATAGCGAAACTTTTTTAACGCCATGATTATTTACAGAATACTAAGTTAGCAGGGCTACAAGCGCTTCTTTTCCATTTTGTTTATTTAATTTGATTCTAGAACAGCCCGAAGATAGGTTGCTTGATTATACACCTTACTTGTATTGTTTTACAGTCCACAATCTTATGTTCCATTAGCCAACCTATTATACCGATTATTTAGTCCGAGACTACCAGACTTTAATTGGTCGTGCTAATTAGTGTCTAGCACTTAAGACCTTTTAGCCTTTTTGTCACTAAAAAGGAAACGGGTTCAAAATTTCTTCCAAATTTAACATATAAAATAGACACATTTTATTAAATATATTCGGCCCTTTAGACCCACCCTGGTTCCGTGCTTCGGAAGGCACGTTAAGCCGTTGGTCCCGGTGCTAATAAAATGGCAGTCGTTAAGCCAAGTTAAAGGCCTTATGGGCGGCTTAAAATTCTTCAACAGCAGGTCACCACAGCCTGCGCCTGTCCATTTCAACACGGCAATGGGCTCACCACCTGTTACGTGTGACAAAAATGCATACGGTGAAATGTGGGTGTTCAATATGCCTCTGTCTACCCCTTCGGGGATAAAGCCGTGACAATATGTATGTATGTATGTATGCTATTTTACCTATAAAATTGATCTAAGACACACGCTTGTTTATTTGTCGAAATACATACATAGTAATTTCATGAAAGGTAAACCATAACAGCCCGTTCATAGGTCTTCATACATCTAACAAAAAAATGGTAGGAAACATTTTGGGAGCGTACTTATTAGGTTTCATGTAATATACAATACAATACCCTGACAATTTTACTTTTTGTAAACTTTATTAACTTGGTGTACAAATAAAGTTATATTCTATTCTATTCTATACGAGTTTCTTTTCGTGTTTTCCTTTTGTGCACCGTGACCTCTAGTGTATATAAATTATAAGTACTTATGACCTTTTGCGACTCTACACGTCAATATGAATAACATTATCAACACAGATGTTCAAACACACAGTGTTTTGTATAAATGTCAGCTTATTCACATATCACGTAAAATAACTAAGTAGTATGCATCCCACGCACATTCATCCGCATCCAATTAGAGTGCGTAGTTCACCTTAATTGCAGAAATTATACTTTTACTTATGTGTGTCGTAACAAGAAGTAATTTTATTTTATTGTTCTTGAGAAACTCTTTGTTTTTGTCTTCGGACATGAGTGAGATTTACAACGTTTTACAACGCAATGCGAGTATACGAGTGAATAAACAGACGTGCATGTATGAGGCGATTGATGAATTTGCAAGAAGCAAAAGAAGTATGCATGGATCGCGAAGCCTGGCGAAATGACTATTCACCGCGAAACAACTGCTTTGTTGAAATTTTAATAACCAAATCGAATTTGGTCAGGTGTTGATTCTTCCAACAAGAAGTAAGGTGCTTCAACACCGCATTTGCACCGGTCTTCATGTTCGTTTTATTCCGCATTAGGTTCAGGAGAGCCAACAGAGAAAAATAAACACGTAGCAAAATAGTCTAATAGATTCTGAGGAACAAAGTCAGGGTTTGGGTTTTAGTGGATCCTAGATCACAATGAAATCGGTAAATTTATTTTTATTTTAGGCCTTGCAAGATCTGTATCACTCCGATCTGAATAGGTTTATTATGATCGCGCAAAGATTAGAGCTTGCTGTTAATTTTATCAAGATTAGGTATTTATAAATTCCTTTTTTCCCATCGGACATGCATCGTTTGTGTCTGAGGAGTTAGAGTTACAGAGGAAAATATGTGGAGACGTTACAGCAGATTCTGCCATCTCCGTCTTAATTCCACAAACAATTGAAACTCAACCGTAAAACCTATACTTTTTGGAATAGGTAAAAATACAGTCCAATTAAAAATCAAAAGGTCAAATAGCGAGCCAGCCAGCTATGAATGACGATCATAATGATATTCGCAGGAAATGGTTGTACGTGTATTAATCGCCCAACTGTGGCAGGTCAAATGAAATATTTGTGTTGTAATAGAGGGCAGTGTATTCATGCCAAGGATATGATGATGGTAATCTTAAACGCTTCCGTTGATGGGATACGTACATAACATACATCGCGCTTTTTCTCCTAACGATTTTTTTAAATATTTTGACTGGCGGCTAAACTTCACGGTAAAGTATCTTTATTTATAGGTCAACAGATAGCTCGCACCAAACAAACATTGACAGGCAAGGTAGAGACATACTATACGTCCACAGTTCTCCACACTTCTTTTGCTCAGGTACTTTGACTGGTGACCAACCTACTTAAGTATCTTTATGTATAGGTCACCAGATAGCTCGCACCAAACAAACATTGACGGGCAAGGTAGAGACATACTATACGTCCATAGTTCTCTACACTTCTTTTGCTCTGGTACTTTGACTGGTGACTAACCTACTAAAGTAACTTTATGTATAGGTCACCAGATAGCTCGCACCAAACAAACATTGCCAGGCAAGGTAGAGACATACTATACCTCCACAGTTCTCTACACTTCTTTTGCTCAGGTACTTTGACTGGTGACTAACCTACTAAAGTATCTTTATGTATAGGTCACCAGGTTGCTTGCACCAAACAAACATTGACGGGCAAAGTAGAGACATACTATCCGTCAACACTTCTTTTACTCAGATATTTTGACTGGTGGCTATTTGGCGCTTAGTGAGTCTATTGCTGAGTGGAAAGGTACAGGTTAAAGGTATGAGATATAGGTTGTGGTTGGGCGGGCGCACTAATCTCAGGCACTACTAGTTTGAACAGAAAAAAACTTTATATTGTCATGTATGGTCTATATATTGAGGAAGACTATATGTTATATATCATCCCGATACGACCCAGGAGAGCGGAGCAAAATATAGAGAAATATATATATTTTCAACAAATCGGGCAAATTTCCAATAACAAACGAGGAAGTATTGGGTGCGATGAAGGTTCGAAGTATGTCACAAGCAAAGCCGCAGATCACAGTATTATATTTCTCCTAGGGTGGTTACACACAGTAACTCTCAATCTAAGTAACGATGCAATTAGCGATACATTTGCGATTCACCAACCATGACACCCAGACAGCGGTACATTTGAAGTTTATCATGCCCGGAAATAAAAACGGTATATTTAAAGGATTTTGCTTTGTGGTGTAAAACGGTACTCCCGTGAGTAATATAACGGGCTTTATAATAGTTTATAATATATAGACTATACTAGGTGACCCCCACGGTTTCGCCCGTGATATACTTCGAAGTTCCGTCGCACCTAAAAAATCACGTTGTTTATAAATTCTACTACATCTGTATACAAAATTGTCCGATTTGTCGACATTTATGATTATAACTCCGCTCTTTAGGGTAGTAGCGTGATGATATATAGCCTATAGCTGTCCTCGATAAATAGGCTAATGACCGTTTCTGAGATTAGCGCGTTCAACCAAACAAACTATTCAGTTTTATATATTAGTATACATTATAGTTTGTGAAAGAACATTCTTTTGACATAAAGGGAGCTACCTCCGATCAGACAAGGTAATCACGCCTGACGGACTTCATTTGTTGATCTGTTTTGTTTACAAATTTTCAGCGTGAGAACTCTCTTATGGCAGTTTTTGTAATTTTATTTACAGGATTTGTAATTGTAAAATCTTTATCGTAAAAGCTTTCCTGCCACGGCGTTCGATTGATATTCTCTAAGTGGGGATGCTCGTTATAGAAAATGGTCACAAGTTTACATGGCGCTAATCAACTAAAACCTGTGCAATGAGAGCTCAATATTCCATATAATCGAAGAATCAAATCCAGGTTACAAATTAATGAAACCAGAATACAAAATGCGGATATCTATCTTCGCTGGTAAGGTCATGTCTTGCGGCAACCGCCGGGCTACGTGAGAAACAAATGCTTGACCATGTCGGCCCCGCCGGGTCCTGGTAAGAGGGGGAGACCCAAGAAGTGCTGGCTTGACGTCGTATGGGATGACATGCGTGCATGGTCTCACTACAGGGGATGCCGACGACCCATTGCATGGTCGTCGGCATCCCAGAATGAGTAGGAAAGCGGACTACGGGCATCGCAAGACGCAACTGGGACATACGCTTGTATGATGATGATGAAGTTATAATATCCATACATAATTTACTTAATTATTTAATTCTTGCTCAGTTCGTGAGAACGCGATACGTTTCATTTGATGTTCTTTTAAAATTGGGATACTTGTAGGTCTGGTTGTACCTTATTTAACCGACCAAGATCTTCGGTGCCAAACCTATATAACACATAAGTGGTACATCTACTGACCAATAGACGACGCCTTGGCGCTGGTTCTCCTACGAGATCGTAAAGTCAGTAAGTCTCATCAGTCTAAGCAGTTAGTAAAAGCGGATTCCGGTATCGGTAATCAAGAAGACTAGAAGACAAGAAACGAAGTTGTAAGATAAGAGAAAGACATAGCTCCTTTATTTCTGGAAAAGAAACGTGTTCATCCCATAGTAGATCACATTTAATAATAACGAAATAAAGGCGTCTTCTACTTAAATATAAAATTATAATCAATGTAATTAAGCCATTTCTCAGGCATGTTTATAACAGTGTTTGAATAGAAGTTGATTTACGTAAGCTACACTTGGAGCTATTATATTTATAATACAGTATCTACATACTGTATATTACATACCTACTAGATATATAATACATAAGTACCGGACGTCCGCGTTGAAGGCGACTTGCTTAAGACTAGTTACGAGTATTTTTATATAATCGTAATTAAAATAAGCTCCACATCGTATTGGAAGATCATTAATAACAGCAAATCGATTTACGGTAGGTACGTTTTCTAAATGAACAACGCTCCAGGCTAATATAATTTTGGTCGCCCTAGCAAAGACAGATTCTACGCGCGTCTTATTACAATGTATTTAGTAGATTGTAGGACATTTATTTTACACAGAGCGGCGCCGTCTAGCCCAAAGTAAACTAATATAAGCTTGTGTTATGGGATTTAGACC
Organism: Thumatha senex; assembly: GCA_948477245.1. NCBI lineage: Eukaryota > Metazoa > Arthropoda > Insecta > Lepidoptera > Erebidae > Thumatha > Thumatha senex. Next base: position 4,920,861 of record OX419731.1, on the reverse strand, counting down.
ACTGATAAAAACATACCTATATATTTCTAAATAAATACATAATATACATAGGAAACACCCAAACTCGGAGACAAACATTTGTGGATCACTCAAATATTTTTTTCGACCCGGGAATCGTACCCGGGACCTCGGTCGCAGCACTCGCATATACTGCGCCATGGAATCAGGCAGGAGACTGCCGATAAATATGGTCAGAGGTCACCAGGGATGCAACATGGGCTGGTCAAAGTCCCTGGGATTTCTTATCAAGGGGGAGTATCAGATTCTCTGGTAATATACAGCAGGGTAGACGGGAATATAAAGGTATGTCTTCTAAAAGAGCCAAGAGCCAGTAATATTCTTAACGCAGAGATTGTGTACAGAATAATGTGCAACGGAATGGCGAATAGGTGATCGATGTTAATAATCCTACTAGTAATGAATAATGTAGTAATGAAGCAGCAGGAAGCGAAAGAAGTATGCATGATGATCTGTCCTCTCTGACTACCCCGTAAGGAATACAGCATGAAGATAGATAGATAGTATTATAAACACGAAATTTTGTAAGAATGGATGTTTCATACTCTTTTACGCACTACAGTATGGATTTTGATGAAACTTTACAATTAAATAGCTTACACATCAGAATAAGACATAGGCTACTTTTTCCCGGGAACAAGTTCCTGTGGGAAACGGGAATGGGAAAACTATACCTCGCGTGCGGCGTCAACTTGTAATCTATAAAATCAAATAAATGTTTTACAATTGATAAATTTTTTTAAAGCAATTATTTGCTAAATTTCTCATAAATTTTTATTAAAGTGGAAAAAGACAATTTGATTCGAGACAGGGATTGAACCTGTGACCTTTGCCTAACCAGGGCAATGTTCTAGCCACCTGAACTACCCGAACCGTATCGAATCAAGTTGAAATTCTCCACCTTATTTTATATCGTCATTTTAAGAGTATGACCAGAGCCATCTATCGAGCTAATGAACAACTCAATACCAATGAACAGTGTTACAACTATTTTTAAACATTGATGCAATGGACTCCACTCAGTATATTGATAAATTTTTAAAGCAATTATTTGCTAAATTTCTCATAATTTTTTTATAAAGTGGAAAAAGACAATTTGATTCGAGACAGGGATTGAACCTGTGACCTTTGCCTAACCAGGGCAATGTTCTAGCCACCTGAACTACCCGAAACATACTCTTTAAATAACGATATAAAATAAGGTAGAGAATTTCAACTTGATTCGATACGGTTCGGGTAGTTCAGGTGGCTAGAACATTGCCCTGGTTAGGCAAAGGTCACAGGTTCAATCCCTGTCTCGAATCAAATTGTCTTTTTCCACTTTAATAAAAATTTATGAGAAATTTAGCAAATAATTGCTTTAAAAATTTATCAATATACTGAGTGGAGTCCATTGCATCAATGTTTAAAAATAGTTGTAACACTGTTCATTGGTATCGAGTTGTTCATTAGCTCGATAGATGGCTCTGGTCATACTCTTAAAATGACGATATAAAATAAGGTGGAGAATTTCAACTTGATTCGATACGGTTCGGGTATTTCAGGTGGCTAGAACATTGCCCTGGTTAGGCAAAGGTCACAGGTTCAATCCCTGTCTCGAATCAAATTGTCTTTTTCCACTTTAATAAAAATTTATGAGAAATTTAGCAAATAATTGCTTTAAAAATTTATCAATATACTGAGTGGAGTCCATTGCATCAATGTTTAAAAGTAGTTGTAACACTGTTCATTGGTATCGAGTTGTTCATTAGCTCGATAGATGGCTCTGGTCATACTCTAAAAATGACGATATAAAATAAGGTGGAGAATTTCAACTTGATTCGATACGGTTCGGGTAGTTCAGGTGGCTAGAACATTGCCCTGGTTAGGCAAAGGTAACAGGTTCAATCCCTGTCTCGAATCAAATTGTCTTTTTCCACTTTAATAAAAATTTATGAGAAATTTAGCAAATAATTGCTTTAAAAATGTATCAATATACTGAGTGGAGTCCATTGCATCAATGTTAAAAATAGTTGTAACACTGTTCATTGGTATCGAGTTGTTCATTAGCTCGATAGATGGCTCTGGTCATACTCTTAAAATGACGATATAAAATAAGGTGGAGAATTTCAACTTGATTCGATACGGTTCGGGTAGTTCAGGTGGCTAGAACATTGCCCTGGTTAGGCAAAGGTCACAGGTTCAATCCCTGTCTCGAATCAAATTGTCTTTTTCCACTTTAATAAAAATTTATGAGAAATTTAGCAAATAATTGCTTTAAAAATTTATCAATATACTGAGTGGAGTCCATTGCATCAATGTTTAAAAATAGTTGTAACACTGTTCATTGGTATCGAGTTGTTCATTAGCTCGATAGATGGCTCTGGTCATACTCTTAAAATGACGATATAAAATAAGGTGGAGAATTTCAACTTGATTCGATACGGTTCGGGTAGTTCAGGTGGCTAGAACATTGCCCTGGTTAGGCAAAGGTCACAGGTTCAATCCCTGTCTCGAATCAAATTGTCTTTTTCCACTTTAATAAAAAAAATTAAATGTTTTACAAAATGTGATTCTGTAATTATGTTACTTTAGAATCAGTTTTTCAACCTTTGTCACCCAGTAACCTTTCCTCTCACTGGCAACTTGTCCCATCTAGAAATAATATATATATTTATTAGTTATACAGCCTGTATCTATATATAAAAAATGAAACCCGTTTTCCGTTGTCACGACATAGCATGAAAACGGCTTGACCGATTTGAAAAATTATTTTTGTATTGGATAGCCCATTTATTGAGGAAGGTTCTTAGCATTATATCATCACGCTACTACACAGGAGAGCGGAGCAGTAATCATAAATATCAACAAATCGGGGAAACTCTCATACATTTTTAGAAAAGTAATAAGCGACGGGATTAAATGGGTGCCACGGGGTTGGAAGTATGTCCCGGACGAAGCCGGGCAGGTCAGCTAGTATAGTATAGAGAAATGGTAAAAATTCGCTAAACAGTTTAGAAATTACCCATGAATATTAGACATTCAAGTATCTACATTGTAACTACCTGCGGATAATATATCACTTAAACGCCAGTGGTTCCCAAAGTTTATTGGATTGTAGTTGATTGATTCTCCATTCTTCTTTCGATTTCTCTATTATTTATTCTCTAATCCATTTAACAAAAAATTCTATTTTAAACTCTCGGCTGTTTTAAAGAAAAGTAAAAAAAAAATTCTAAGATATACAAGTTCTCAGAACTACTTTATGTTGTCTTATATGTTCTTACTAGCTGACCTGACCTGACTTTCTGACTTCGCCCTTGACATACTTAGAACTCCCGTCGCACCATTTAATGTCGTCGTTGATTTCTTTTACAATAATGTATGAAAATTTGCTTAATTTATTGACATTTATGTTTACTGCTCCGCTGTACAGGGTAGTAGCGTGATGATATATAGCCTATAACCTTGCAACAATAAATGGCAATAAATCAAAACAAAAAGAATTTTTCAATTCGGATCAGTAGTTCCTGATGTAGGGCGTTCAACCAAACAAACACACAAAAAACCTTTTCAGCTTTATTTTTATTTATTTATTTAACAGTTTAGGTACACTCAATAAAACTTAATTAACATAAAATAGTACAATGGCACTGCTTTTTTTCTGAAACAAATCTCTTCCAGCAAGCCGGCGAGATATATTAGTAAGTATAGACTAAAATGAAACGATGAGAATCAAGCGCTATAAATATGTAGGTAAGAACTTGATCTATATTGTTTTGACTACCCCAGTGACTTAAGTGTTAGAGTATGCGACTGCCGCACTGAGGTTTCGTGTTCGAATCCCGGGTCAAAACAAATATTATATGATCCTGTGAGCACCCGGACGTGACCTGTCCCGGCTACTGGGGGTATCCTAGTATAGTTCACGTTAAGATGAGACAGATAGATAAATATATACCTACTTAGGTTCATGTTATGAATTTAAATGGGTTTATCATATATGCATACTTAATAGGCAGAGCTATACATAATTAATATTGTATAACCATCCCTAGACTTATAAAAAGCTCTTTATAAAACATGTATTCAGTTCAAACAGGCACTGTATAACTCATACCTATATGAAAAGCTTAAGGCCTAAAATATTCATGTAATTTGGTGTTTCATACCCTCGTCAGATCGGGTCTGAAAGGGTTCGGTGCGAAGGTTATTATGTACTCATTACTGTATAAAAGTTTCATTTCATTTTATTTATTTATTTATCACGTCTTATCCGCGAAGGGGTGGCAGTGGCATACATATTGTGTGCCCACTCTTCGCCATGTGTATTTATGTCCCACGTAATAGGTGATGAGCCCATTGCCTTGTTGAAAATAGACAGACGCAGGTTGTGACTACCTGCTATTGAAATTTTTCAAGTCGCCCATAAGTCTTCAACTTGACTTAACGTCTGCCATATTACTGGCAACCGGAACCAACAGGTTAACGTGCCTTCCGAAGCTCGGAAACGTTCGTAAATGTAAATGCCACAAAGTGGTCACCCATCCGAGGACCAGCCATAGTGATAGCTGCGTAACCCAGTGATCGCTTACAGAACACTGAGTCCGTGGGGCCAAGAGCGCTTTAATTCATTTCATTTATTTATTTGTGGAGCATAGGTTACAGAAGTTCTTACAATATTCTTAAAATCTATGTTACCTCTATGGTCCTACCACTAATGGTGAACAACAAACTTTGTTGATAAAATTTATGCATATAAAGTATATAAAGTCTTTATATTGCAACATTAAAGCTAGTTTCTACATTGACTAAAATGATTAAAATTGGGTAAATATAATACGTTTTGTACAATAAGGTAATGTAAATTTTTTTGGAAAAAGTTGTGGGTTGTAAAGAAAATGAAATTTTTAAGAAGTTTATATCTAACCACTTTACAATTTTTACAAGCTTTCCCTATTTGTATGTTTTTCGGGTAAACTATCGCAACTCTTCTTCAAACGATTGAACTGAAATATCACATTTAGTTTAGACGACAATTCAAGGTTAGCTGTGTGACGCCATTCTAAATTCAACATAATGGAATGAACACCCAGGATTGCAGTGCATTAAAATCAACTTGTCCGCCACAAGTTGATTTTAATGCACTGCTGCAATATAGGTAACAAATGAAACAAGTTGCCTAGAATAGCTCGAAAAATAAAGAGACATCACTGTAAATTCACCATGACGAGAATAATAAAGGTGCTGGAGTAAGTTTTTGAGCTTTCCTATAAAATGGGTATCAAATAAATACATTTGCTGAGAATTGTTCTTTTTAGCTTATTCAAAAATAGGCTTGTTTGTTGAAATAGATTTTTTAATCCATTAATTTATTAGATATTAACCGATATTTAGGTATATCTTTTTCATTTTAGCATTTCCCCATGGTATTTTTTATACAACAAAGTACATAATCATCTCACCCGATTGAAAGTGCCCACCATAGCCAGTCTATGTAAATTTGCAACACCGGAGGAACTACAACCTCAGTTCCGACCCTGCAAATATCTTTTAAGACTAGGTTTAAAGAACAACATAGATTAATATAGAATAATAACTTTCGTGAGCGTTGTTCATTATTACAAACTACGGTTATACCCACGTGTGAATTTCGGGATAGCCCGACTAGTTTCACGGTGAAACTTTGACATACACTGACACAACGTGCTCTTCGCCAGAGAGATCGCTGGCAACGCAGTGCCAGCGAAGCTTCCGACGTAGCCTTGAATAAGGATTTCTGTTAGGTCCGAAACTAGTCGGGCTATCCCGAAATTCACTTAACTTAACTTAACTATCTTCACGCTGTATCCCTGACGGGGTAGTCAGAGAGGACAGATCGCCAGGCTTCGCGATCCATGCATACTTCTTTAGCTTCTTCAAGATTCATCAATCGCTTCATACACGCACGTCTAGGTATCCGAGTACTTTTGACCTTTCCGTTTTTAAGCAATCTACTCACGTGCTTTTCATATGTAAGTCACGGCCTACCCTGACTTCTTCTACCCTCTGCTTTCGCACAATATATATTCTTCGCCAATCGTTCCTCACTCATTCATTGGACGTGTCCAAACCAACGGAGCACGCCCTTTTCCAGCTTAACGCTGACACTTTCATTCAAACCTGCAATATTGCGTATACGTGCATTACGTATTCGGTCGAAATTCACACGTGAGTATAACCGTAGTTTGTAATAATGACCAACACAGATTTTTAGAAAAACCGAGTTAGCTCATTCTTCAATTGAAGCGTACGTGAAAGAAATCTCTATCTCGCATACGAGCGCTCTAGAAACAAAATGTGATATCGAACACCCAGTCTGTGGTGAGCAGTGCGATGATATAAAGTAACCGGAGACATCATTTCTAACAATTTCTCACACATGGCAGTCAGTTTCAGCTCTTATTCACGTTTCTATTTAGTGTGTTTCAGTGAATAGCTATACCGGGCTGTACAAGCAGAAGAATACGCATAAGAGGCAGTTGCAAGCCAGTCAGCCCATGATTGAAAGATCCTTTTTGAATAAGGCGTAGGGCAAAACCAGCTTAGTATAAAAGTAAATGTATAAGTGTTTTCATTTAAAATGTGTAGAAAGATTTTTTTTCTTTTTTTATACCACTGAAGTGGCAGACATGCATACAGTCCACCTGATGAAAAGTGGTCACCATAGCCTATGGACGTTTGCAACACCAGAGGTGCAGCACTCGCGCTGCTGACCCTTTATAAACCTTCTAAGACCCATTTTCAAGAACCCCATACAGTAGATGTTCGGGAAACCCAGGCGGAGAGTAAGTTACACCAATTGCCATCAATTAATGGTATAAACAGATTTATCATGATAATTTTTATTTGGAAATACATAAATTAAATACATAGGGAACATGCTCTAACATTACATAACATACAAGACACACATTACTATATCTTTAATAGAATGAGTAATACATGTCATTATAATAACGTTTTGACTACAATGTCACTGAATGCAAGGTTTATCATTACGGCTATACAAACTTAAGCCTTGTATACACTTAGTATAAGGCTTAGAATGATAATGATATCTGTAAAACTTTATACATATTGTGTATACTCTCACTGCTAAATGACTCTAATCAAAAGCGACATGGTATCGTTCTCGAGATAATATAAGTTAGGATGCTCTTCGCTTAAACTTATGTTTACTGATGCGTTGCATACATTCAGTGGCAGTGGATTGCTGTTGTCGAGTTACCGGGTTTGGTTTGTAGGTCTTGGAATCACAGGTTAGTTCAAATACAAAATATTAGTTCCCGGTTTAAACCTTTTTCTTTTACGTTAGGTTATATCTGAAGACCGAGTCTACTATTGACAAGACGTAGAATATAACCAGAATCGCTGTTATTAGCTGTCAAAATGTTAGTAGGCTATCAAAAATTCAACTGACTAGCGGCCACTGGCGCGGTACGTGTAAGTAGAATTCTATCGGCCGACCGATAGAAGTCTATTGGAGTACGATTGTAATAGTAGACTACGAAAAATTGACAAAATTGTACCGGTGGCTTTCTATTGAGCGACGATTTCGACATGATTGAGATATCAGACTCGGCCCCATTTACCTTCTTGACAGTATAGGGCCAGGGAAACGGGGTATAGTCCTCTAAATTGATGGTGGTGGCTAGAGTTGTCAACTATTCAGCGAGTCAAGAAGTACCTAATGTACAGAGACGTAATTGCCTGCTAATTATTAATCCAACACACGTTCTTTCACTTGATCGAAAACTACATAATACACACTAAAATAACGTGTAAAGCCTTTTAGCATAAAAAAGCAGCTTACACAGTTACGTCATTAGATTGCCTTATAAAAGCCGCAAATCGTGAACACGATATTTTTATTTGCGCTCAATATAGGAAGGTTTTCGAGAGGCATACACGAGCGTCGAGTTGCTGTATACACACTTCCGTGTAACTAGGTTAAGTTAAGAATAAAAATCAATATGTTTTTTAATTGTACTGAGATTTAATCGGATATGACTAGAGATCAGATGTTATAGTAATTGTGCAATCAATCATTGTATAAGAAGAAAAAAACGTAATTTGAAATGTCTTATGCATATGTCTCACAAGTACTTCACACAAAACACGTAATTTTGACTTTGTATAATCTTGAAAGACATCCTAGATGATGCTCGCGGCTCCACCCGCGTGATAAAGTTTTTCCATTCCTGTTTCCCATAGGAACTTGCTCCCAAGATAAAAAAATTCCCTATGTACTATTCTAATGTTACAAGTTACATGTCTGTAGAGTTTCATCAAAATCTGATCAGTAGTTTTTGCTTGAAAGAGCAACAAACATCCAACCATGCGTCCGGTACAACGATTTGAAATAGTAGTAAGGCGGGAAAATTATTATTTTGAAACAAAGATAGCTTCCATCTTATTTGGAGCGAAGCTAACAAAGTTAGCGTAGCTCCATTCTTCACCGATTCGGATTTTCGTTTTGTCCTCGACCTCCTCCACTCCACTCAACACTTTTTGATGAAATTTGACCGTTAATACGACATTTAGCCATAGATGGTTTAGAAAAAATAAAATCGAAAACTGGACAAACCATGGAGGAATAATCACCGAAAGGAAAATAGACTTCGGCAAATGAACTCGTAAAGCGGCAAAACGCTTCGCTCCATTTATACTTACCGGGGACGGCAAGTGCACCTAGTTTATAGCTAAAAAACTAGGCACTCTCTGGTAAGGCGTCTACGAAAGAGAGTATATACTCTGACTGTCTTATTTTGATCCTTGAACCGAAAGACTTGACATACGGCACTTAAGGTGTTTATAAAATAAGTAACAATTTACCTGCATGAAAATGCTCATATAAGTTGTTCGAGGTCAATAGATCAAATACACTATTTACTTATATTGTTTAAGCAATTTCACATAAATGTTCTCTGACAAATTTTACATTTACATTTTAATGCTAATTGGCATTCACATTCATAGATCCATTCACCTATGCACGAAATGTGGGACAATTGTGCCAAAAAGGTAACGTACAAATATGACCCGCTTTTGTGAGAATTAAATATTCAAAAGTGTATTTTTCAGTTCTAGAGGTCAATATGGAGGTCAAAAATCGATCGTTATAATATTTGAATTCAAAGTCTGAATGTAATCTTGTAGTTGTGTCGATTCCGTACAATAACTTTGTATTTTTTTCTGTGGAAATCCTCATGGATGCACAGGTTATACATACATACATATCACGCCTGTTTCCCATCAGGGTAGGCTGAGACTATGGCTTTCCACATGCTACGAACCTGACATACAGCTTTCGCTTCTTCTACTTTCATGAGTGTTTTCATACACGCTCGCCGGTTAAAGGTACTCTTGACCTGGCCTTTTTCCAAAAGATCGTCGATTTGATTGACATACGTGCGCCGAGGTCGACCCCTACCAGTTTGCCCATTCACTCTCGCCACATATATCTGCTTCGTCAGTCTATTTTCATCCATCCTCTCCACGTGTCCGAACTATCTAAGCATCCCTTTTTCTATCTTAGTCACTACCTCTTCTGTCATACCGCAATGTTCCCTTATCACGCTGTTCCTTTCTTTATCCATCAACTTCACTCCAGCTATACTTCGCAGACTTCTCATTTCCTCGGCATTAATTTTACTTTTATGCGTCTTCTGCCATACCTAACTTTCACTGCCATACATAAGTGTGGAGACCAGCACTCCTCTATGTACAGCCAGTCTTGCCTTCTTAGACACGTTCTGACTGCTCATAAAGGCGTACATGGCTCCATTTACTTTATTTCCTGCCAAAACTCTTCGCTAAATGTCATAGTCACACTTTCCATCTCTCGTAAATTTTGTACCCAGATATACAAACTCTTTCACTTGTTCTACTCTTTCTCCTGCCTCAAGAATTGAGCAATCCGTCGTACTTACCTCTCTTTCAAAAACCATTACTTTCGACTTGTTTACATTCACTTTCATTCCTTTGTTTATTAACGAATCATGCATAATGTTTACCATCAACTGCAACTCCTCCGCCGATGTTGCTAGTATTACCTGATCATCTGCGTATAGGAGGCACTTGACGGTCAGTTCATCCATTTTTATACCATACGTACTCTCTTGCAGTTCTTTCAGGCAGCTGTCCATGTATAGGTTAAACAGCAACGGCGACGCTACACAACCCTGTCTCACACCTTTTTCAATGTGAAAAAAGTCTGTGCAAGCTCCGTTGATCCTGACACAAGCACTGGAGCCCTCATAGAGAGATTTCAGTGCTCGTATCAAGTGGCTGTTTACTCCATACCTGGCCAGTGATGACCACAGTTCATTCCTCACCACTCTATCATAGGCCTTTTCCAAGTCTACAAATACGCAATAGACTTTTTGACTTTTCGCCAAAAGCTTTTCTACTACGCATCGTAAGGAAAAGACCTGATCCGTGCATCCCCTTCCTTTCATAAATCCTGCTTGTACATCCCACATTTTTCCTTTAGTTTCATTCATCACTCTTTTTATCAAAACTTTTGCATACAATTTGACGACGATGCTGACCAAGCTTATGCCGCGGTAGATTTTGCACTCTTGCTGTGACCCTTTTCCCTTATAAAGCGGCACGATGACAGCCTCCTCGGTAAGCCCTCGGAAGCATTACCGCAGCGCTCCAGACAGACTTTGTTCCCCGGCCTCGTTTCAGTGTGTTAGGTTCAGGTTCGGGTATTATCTCGCCTCTCTAGGTGACATTGAAGATGTTTGGGACCCAAGACATCAGCTATTTTTATTAAAAATGTTGATGTATGTTGGAACAGTTGCTCCCGTAAAAGCAAATATCCCCGACAGTTTATTAGACAAACTACAAGTGTAAGCTATGGATGCTTGCTGTGAAGAGAAAGACAAAGATTAAGTGAAACAAAGGAGCGTGTCAAAGTTAATAGCAATCGCTCATAACAATACTGAAAATCAAAAGCGTGACGAAAGCTGCTTCTAGCAGCAAATAAAAGTGGACTGCTAGACTCCAAGTCCAGGTAAAATTTGGAATCAGCTGGGAATACATTGAATATAAAAAAAGTGTGTATATGCCAGAGTACACAGGTAAGAAGTAAAACCTCTTTACGACATATAATTTTTCTACTATTTACAACTTAACAAAAATTAGGTAGGTTGCTCAAAAACGGAAAGGTCAAAAGTACTCGGATACCCAGACGTGCGTGTAGGAAGCGATTGATGAATCTTGAAGAAGCGAAAGAAGTATGCATGGATCGCGAAGCCTGGCGATCTGTCCTCTCTGATTACCCCGTCAGGGATACAGCGTGAAGATAGTTAGTTAGTTTTTTAGTTAGGTAGATGCTAACGCATACGTCAATAAGGAGTTTCACTTCAAAACAACGTGGTGCGTTATACGTCGATAAAGAAGTTTCACTTATGATAAGGAAGTTTCACTTCAAAAAGATGACCCTGTGTGTGTTTATACAACTTTTGAATTTTAATCATATACTGCAGTAGTTTGGGACTGGCACGTTAATGTGATTGGATAAAATACCTAAGTAATTTGATGATCTGCAGAACAAATTAAACGTTTTCTTAAATTGCAAATCCATAAAATCTGTGATTCATCGCTTTACCAGTAACTGTGAAAACAATTCTATACCAATTAACATAGTAATCACAACGAATTGAAATTTTATGCGACATACGGATTAATTTAGCAAGAAGTAATGCGAAAACGTTTAAACAACCATTTTAATGTTAATAATATGTTGAATTTTAAAATATTCTGATTATGAAATAGTAAAAAGGAACTGGATTTGACAAACTATTGTTTGTAGAACATAGTTTTAAAAGAATATAAAAAAAATTGTTTTAAAATAGCATGACTCTTGAATAACTTTTAGGTGTCGTAAGTGAACCAAAGTAAAAGATACCACAATTCAGTGATAACTTACGGCGTATAACGTAGCCCTTTACTCAGTGGCCCTCACTAAGAAGGTCACTGTCACTCAGAGGGCAAAGGACTCGTAGTGTCACTTCTTGGTTGAATCGGAAACACACAAATCCGAAAGAGGAATCAGGTTGTAAGTACAGACCATGGCAGTTTGATTTCAGAACGAACATTACAATATTTCGGTTTAATCTTAAATGTAACTGACATTCATCTAGCTTGTCATGATGATTTCATAGACAATAGCAAAACTGTAAAAGTGATTCACAAAAACACGTAATCAAGATCAGCAACCGTGTACCAACAAAAGCAATGTCACAGTGCAACAAAAACAGTTGCACCAGTTCACTGTATTGCAATGTAACAATGGAATTTTCAATGTTTTATCATTCTGCATTGGCATAGATCTCATGAGTGTGCAACATTTTCGCAAATTAGCCGGGAACAAGCATTTAATGCAACTACATGTTAATAAATTACTGTTGTATTAGTTTTTTTTTTTTTAAATAGCTAATGTATTTGGAACTTAAAATTAGCTTGATACTTGAGTTTATTAATACGGTAACCGTGCGAACAATTCATTGACTAAGTAGGCGAGCGAAGCGAGCCGACGAAAGTCTCCATCCACTGGTACGGGAAAAATGCCATCGATGTCCGACCGTTCAGTCTACAGGTCGCATTTTTCAATGGATTTGAATGCAACTTGGCATGGACAATCTTTGATATAGTCAAAAACTTTTAGCGAGGGGGTTTTTCGATCGGGGGGGGAAATGGAGGCAGGGGAGGGAAAATGGTCCCGTAATGGTTGGCAAGAGCGCTAATTAATTAATTAATTTAAAAAGATGTTACAATTACATTAATTAATAAATTACTCATGAATGACAGTAAAAAAATGCCCTTTTCCTCAATTTACTCCGAAGTCTACGGTTCACAGAACCACTAGTAATTATTAATACAAGTACAACAAAAAAACCTAGCTAATCATCCAATTCATTATTAATTAAAAAAAAATTGAATGCAGGTAGAAATAAATATAATTTATTCGTCGAGTAAAAGTAAAAATAGTCACTTCGTTTATTCGTAGAGTCGTTGGAAAACACTGGCCCCACCGTTATCTCCGGGGCCCTTTGCGACCCAACCTGCTAACGGTGCACCTGCCGATCAACGGACGTGGCAAGGACGACGCCGGCTCCCATTGGGGGTCAGAAGGTCAGACAGGGTCGCTCCCAACAATGCCGATGTATAAGTATAGCCAAACCAAAACTACTCCTGGCAGCCATTAACCCTATGTTCTAAATCCATTTGGATGCAACTGGAAATAAGCAGAAATGAAGAAAATAATTCATAGACTCGTAAGTTTAATTTTAAGTTCGTCTCGTAAGTTTGCTCTCGTAAAACTGCTCAGTGGTCTGTAAACGATCGGTGTTTCTGGCAATTCCATTACGTGCGTTTCCATGGTCCAGAATATACCAAAAGCTATTTGTCCTGGTTACCAGTAACATGATACTCGATAAGTTGGAGGCCTTATGTGAGTGGCTGGATTTTTTTAACAGCCACCTTCTTACGTCGCCTTAAGACGTAAAGAGATGGATTAATTCGTCAGTTTCAGGCAGGTTATGGTAGTGTAGTTGGTAAACGCGTTTGGTGACCAGAAGACGCTGGTTCGAGTTCAGCTCGCAAATGAAAAAAAAAATCACTTTAAAATTTAAATTTAGCCACCTACTGTTGAAACGTTTCACAACCTGTTCCAATTCGTTTGGTACTAAGATTGGCGGCGAAAGAGTATCACCATAGGCTACGGTTGCAAACTTCCAAAGGCTAATGACCTGGGGCCGAGTCTACTATTGACAAGCCGTAGAATAGAACCAGAATAGCTGTTTTTAGCTGTCAAAATGTTAGTAGACCATCAAAAATGCAACTGACAAGCGGCCACTGGCGCGCTAAGTGTTAGTAGAATACTATCGGCTGACCGATAGAGGTCTATTGGATTGTAATAGTAGACTACGAAAAACTGTCAAAATTGCACCGGTGGCTTTCTGTTGAGCGATGATTTCGACACAATTGAAATAGCAGACTCGGCCCCCTACTGTCGATCAGTAGCACCTTAATAGAAAATAAAAGTGAGAGTAATTATTTACAACACAATTTTGTAAAACTATACATGTTTCTCTAGTCGAGACTTGTGTCATTTTCGTTTTGCTACTTACATGCCTTTCAAAACATGACCTTAACGAAGTAAAGCGTTATTGACATTTCATTACAACAAATCTATTTATATAAAAATGAAACCCGTTTTCCGCTGTCACGACATAGCATGAAAACAGCTTGACCGATTTGAAAAATTCTTTTTGTATTGGATAGCCCATATATTGAGGAAGGTTCTTAGCTGTATATCATCACGCTACTACACAGGAGAGCGGAGCAGTAATCATAAATATCAACAAATCGGGGAAACTCTAATACATTTTTAGAAAAGTAATAAGCGACGGGATTAAGTGGGTGCCACGGGGTTGGAAGTATGTCCCGGACGAAGCCAGGCAGGACAGCTAGTATTACTTAAAAGTAATACTAATGACAGCGTGGCTGTTGATATAATGTCATTATATAAGGAAGGAATTACAGTCATTATAACTGACAGAGCTCCTTAAATCAGAATCGCCACTATTTTCGAAGTGGAAAAATTTTCAGTCTCGAGCTGGCCTCGAACCAGCGTCTTGTCACTTGCCGGGTGAGACGGCAACCAACTAGGCTACCGATACACTTTTCCACTTTAAATTTAAGATACAGTTAGCATATTAATTGCTTTTCAAAATTGTTTCCGAATTTTCACCATTATTTTATGGTAAATTAACGTACAAACACACTTCACTGAATTATTTAAGGACATTAACGTACAAACTAAACAAATCTTGTAATTACGAGAACAAAATGTGTAGCAATAAATCCATAATAAAACGCTGCTCTTTTGCCTCTCATTTTTCGCCAAATTCGAATCGCGATTAGCCTGATTATTTACTCACTAATAAAACGGATTATTACAATTTTTTAACGAGTTTTAATTATCTTCTCTTATAATGGCCGTGTCTGTTATTCAGCAAATGCATCACTTGCAGCTGAGGCTGGTTTGGGCCCAAAAGATCTCATTAACATTGGATCCACATTGAGAAGCTATAGAATTGCGTATATATACATACATACATACATACTGTCACGCTTCTATCCCCGAAGGGTTAGGCAGAGGCATATTAAACGCCCACGTTTCACCGTATGCACTTTCGTCCCACGTAACAGGTGGTGAGCCGTGTTGAATTGGACAGGCGCAGGTTGTATCGACCTGCTGTTGAAATTTTTTAAGCCGCCCGTTAGGTCTTCAACTTGGCTTAACGACTGCCATTTTATTAGCAACCAGGACCAACGGCTTAACATGCCTTCCGAAGCACGGAACTGGGGTGGTCTAAAGGGCCGAATAAATTTAATAAAATAAAACGTGTCTATAGATGTTAAATTAGGAAGAAATTTTGAACCCGTTGCCTTTTTAGTGAGGTGGTAGCAAAAAGGCTAAAAGGTCGTATGTGCTAGACACTAATTAGCACGACCAATTAAAGTCCTGGTAGTTTAGGACTTTAATTGGCGTATATATGTATCTACAAAATACATGCAAGGAAAATATTAAGTGTAATGAACCTCTCTAAGACCTGTGGCTTACACCAACTTCACCTGTGTAACATATTGTTTTTATAACTACCGACTTACACAGTCCGTAGTAGTAAATTATATTGTTTGAAAACAGAATAAAACTGCCGTAGTCCAGCAAGCATATGTAGCAGGCTAAGGACTCGGTTCTGACTTACGAGCTGGGAAATTGAAGAGCAGTTGCTCAAAATAATACCAAAAATAAAAATCGGCTCATGGTAGTCAATAAAAATCTTGGTATACGAGTAATTTGGGAGCACCTAGAAACATCAAACTTCACATAAACAGAAAAACCTAAAACTTTGATGCAAATAATTTTAGATCGTACAAATATTATATCCTACCTAAGAATTGGACCCAGATCCGAGATAAGATCCAAAGATCTTATCTCGGATCTGGGTCCAATTCTTAGGTAGGATATAATATTTGTGTAACATATTTATATTTATATAAAGTATTTATATAAGTTGTAACATAGTATATTTTGCCACAGAGGTGGCAGACAAGCATACAGCCCACCTGATGGAAAGTGGTCACCGTAGCCTATGGACGTTTGCAAGTGGAGTCCATTGCATCAATGTTTAAAAATGGTTGTAACACTGTTCATTGGTATCGAGTTTTTGGTATTTCTCAATATATTTCTATTAACAATAAAATTACAGAGACTTACATTAATTTATAATAGCAGAATTGAAAATGTTATTAAATTTTATAATTTTACTTGGTTGCTTATTTTGCTCTGTAGACGGTACCCAAGAATTTAATTCGCACGTCCGGTATTACAATGATACGGTAATATCCGCGGCATCGATGTGTGACGAATGCGATCAACAGACGTAAATAAGGACATGTCGACAGTTATTCATAGTTCGAGGTTAGTTTTATCATTTAGCTATTATACACACATATAGTCACGCCTTTATTCCCTAAGAGGTAGGCAGAGGTATACTATACGCCCACATTTCACCATATGCATTTTGTCCCAACTAACAGGTAGTGAGCCCATTGCCGTGTTGAAATAGACAGACGCAGGTTGTGGCTACCTGCTGTTGAAATTATTCAAGTCGCCCATAAGGCCTTCAACCGGGCTTAAGTAACGACTGCCAATTTACTGGCAACCGGGACCAACGGCTTAAAGTGCCTTCCGAAGCACGAAAACGCCCGCAAATGTAAATTCCACTAAGTGGGTCACCCATCCAAGGACCACCTATAGCGAATGTTGCTTAACGCAGTGATCGTTTACAGCACAGAGTCAGCGGGTCACGAGCTATTGTAAACAATTAATATTCTGTGTTTAATTATTCGTTCATTTTCTCTATACAATGATTACATTACAAAATTTCAATCACATGAAGCCCCAGTTCACGCCATAAAAATATGCGCCTTTCGCGGCCAGGTCGTTCCTGCGACCTCTTTCAGGGGGCCTAGGCTCGGCCCCCTGAAAGAGGTCCTTGAGGTTGATTGACAAGCCGTAGAATAAAACCAGAATCGCTGTTTTTAGCTGTCAAAATGTTAGTAAAAAAAAAAATAAAAAAAAAAAAAAATAAAAAAAAAAAATGTTAGTAGAGTATCAAAAATGCAATTGGCCGCTAGCCACGGGTACGATACGTATTAGTAGACTTCTATCGGCCGACCGATAGAAGTCTATTGGATTTCGATTGTAATAGTAGACTAAGAATAATAAAATAAATAAATATCCATCACGCCTTATCCCCGAAGGGGTGGCAGAGGCATATTATATGCCCACTTTTCACCGTGTGGATTCCTGTCCCACGTAATAGACAAAAACTGTAAAAATTGTACCAGTGGGTTTCTACTGAGCGACGTTTTCGATTCTATTTCGACACGATGGAAATAGCATACTCAGGCCCTAGGACGTCGGTGCTCATCTTTTTTATGCTCTGATTGTGCTGGGGCCCCAGTAGATCTTTCGGTCCCTAGCCAGCTTGCCTTTGCAAGGCAATTACTAACAAATAGGATAACTTCAGTACAGGTCTTAACAATGCCAAATATATAAAAAAAACCTATATATAACTTAGCAGTCACCAAACGCTTATCTCTGACTCCAAAATTAAAAACTTATAAAAATCCTACTAATATTATAAACGTGAAAATTATTTTTTAAATTGATCGATAATCGCATGATTCGTAGACATTCTGCTTAGTAAATAAAAATAATTTCTATATTTATCTAATTTCGAAGGCTAATCCAAATTTCTCTGCAGTAGTCACACCGGTCACGCACAGTAAACAAAGATAGCCTATGACACCAGATATTAAGTGTACACAGACATAAATGTTGTTTTACTTGAAAAAAAAACATTTAGAAATCAGGTGTAGAGTTCTTTGCTCTTGAGACTGTTAAATGCTGAAAGAAGGTTTTATTCAGCGTAACAGGCTTATCTGCCTGATCTGTAACTGAAAAAAATATTTTATTTATAAAAAGAAGTACAGTTGAAAATGTCATAGATTAATTACAGCGTTTAACTGCCTTGTGACTGAGGTACCGGAATCGATAGCCGGGTCAGATACAATATATGTGTATTTGTGTGATCTTAAAAAAAAATCCCGCAAAACAATATTTACTTACTAAAAAAAAATAAAAGAAACTCTTTGTATTTTGTGTTAAACCAGATTATTTTTTAAAACTATTTTTGTATATGTGGTTGCACTCCGCGCGTGCCGACAGAAGTGAAAACTAAATCTATATTAATATTATAAAGCTGAAGAGTTTGTTTGTGTATTTAGTTGAACGCGCTAATCTCTGGAACTACAAGTTCGATTTGCATAATTATTTTTGTGTTGAATAGTTCATTTATCGAGGAAGGCTATAGGCTATATATCACGCTACGACCAATAGGTGCGGAACAGCAATGATAAATGTGGCAAAATCGGGGACAAAACATTCCTTTCGATAGCTTCCGTTGCGAACGCTGCGTAAACGATTAAAGTTACGCAAAAACTATGTATTACATAATTATTTCCCTCTAAAAATTCTAAAATAAATTTCGATACAACATATGCCTATCTTTTAAGGTTAACCTATTATAATCATTTTATTGTGAAAATAATTGGTCTTAAAATGAAAAGTGAAAAGCATGGCCGATGATTTGCGATTTACGCATGCGCGACATCGCGACTAGCCAATAGCGAGCGAGCTCTGCGAAGTCCGCGCGTCTCCTTGGTAACTATAATAATAATACCTTGACTGCCTCTGTGCGGCGGTGGGAGTGCATCCGACTGCTATGCAAGAGGTCGTGGGTTCGATTCCCACCAAGGATAAAACTTTGTGTGATGAGCACGATGGTTTATTCTGTGTCTAGGTGTTATTTATCTATGATATGTATGTATTTAGAAATATATAAGTATGTTTATCAGTTATTCTGGTTTCCGTAGTACAAGCTCTGCTTAGTGTGGAATCAGATGGCGTTGATAAAGAGTTCCCAACAATATAAAAAAATAAAAATTAAAGTTAACTATACTAATATGTGTTGGATAGCGGATTTATCGTGGAAGTCTATAGGCTATATCATCACGCTACTACCCTGAAGAGCAGGGCAGTAATCAACAAATCGGGCTAATATTCATACACAATTGTAAAAGTAGATAATAAACGACGGGATCAAATGGGAGCGACGGGGATAAAGGCGTGACTGATAAAAGGCTATCTCATAACGCTACTACCCTGAGGAGCGGAGCAGTAATCAACAAATCGGACAAATATTCATAAATTATTGTAAAAGTAATAAACGACTGAATAGCCACGACGGGAATAAAGGCGTGACTGATTAAAAGGCTTTATCATCTCGCTACTACCCTGAGGAGCGGAGCAGTAATCAACATATCGGACAAATATTCATACATTATTGTAAAAGTAATAACGACGGGATTAAATGGGAGCGACGGGAATAAAGGCGAGACTATATAATCACGCTACTACCCTGAAGAGTGGAGCAGTAATCAACAAATTGGGCAAATATTCATACATTATTGTAAAAGTAATAAACGACGGGATTGAATGGGAGTGACGGGAATAAAGGCGTGACTGATAAACTAAAGGGAGTTCGAAGTTTGTCACGGGCGAAGCCGCGCGGGTCAGCTAGTTTATTAATAATTTATTTATCTAGACGCGTTCGCGGCCTGCTATAATGTACATGCATATATACACACACTATATACTCAGCGTCTCGTAACGTAGTCGCGAGTCCAGAGATTTTATCTCATCTTTAAATATGCGTACCGCGCTAAAAGAAGATTAAACTTCAAAATGTTCTAAATGGCCCCAGGAATTGAAGTGAGCAGATGTGCACTGGACTACTCTGACCCACACACATTGATTGAATTCGGAAAAGTCACAAGTACCAATTCAAATCTAAGCGAACCAAGACATAATAAGTTAATGAAATGTGTAATTGGTTACAAGTGTAATGCTTTTAAAACATTTCGTCGCAACGAAAATGAATTAATTGCAGTGAAACTGAAGCGACATTGAGTGTAACAGTTCCACGATGACAATGCCTATTCAACACACTTTCCCTGGATCGCTTTCAACCGAGGGGAAAATAGGTGACACTATGGTATTAACAGCGAAAGTGATTTTTTATTCCTTTGAATGAATGTCATACATTATGGCATATTTTTATTTTATTTTTCGTCATATTGCTGCAGACTCGATTGTGTTCCAATTTAGAAAATAAAGTTAAGTTCTATTTGCTGTCGGTATGTATAGACACAGTGATTAAATTTCAAATATGTGGTCAGGTTAAGACATTAATTTCACAAACAGTACAATTAATAACCTACTATTTTATTAACGTGGAATAAGAATATTTTACAATTAATACTTTCAAACTTTCGCGATTTTCATTCATATTTTATTTTTGGGTCTAATTCGTAACGTTTGTTTTATTTGGTACAAAGTTTATACTGTGCCTTTCTTTGTAACTAATTGATAAGTAGGTAATAAGACCCGCAATATAAATAAATTCTTACAGAGTAAGAATAAGAATTATAATTGTGGATAAAAGTGAATTAACCTCTGGCCTATCTTTGAGGTGAGGCGTAAACCGTGGTTTAAAAGTCTCTCCACCCTCTCCAGGGCTAGGAGTTCTATACAGAGTTGACCTGTTACTCAGGCAGTAGCATAGAGAAATGCCTAGACGCATTTCATAAAATCAGGGCATTTAAAATGTTTATAATTAGAAGCGCCCGTGGCCCCGCTGACTCAGTGTTCTGTAAACGATCACTGCGTTATTAAGCAACATTCGCTACGGTCCTTGGATGGGTGACCACCTTGTGGAATTTACATTTGCGAGTGTTTACGTGCTTTGTAAGGCACGTTAAGCCGTTGGTCCCGGTTGCCAGTAAAATGGCAGTCGTTAAACCTGGTTGAAGGCCTTATGGGCGGCTTGAAAAATTTCAACAGCACGGCAATGGACGCACCAACTGTCATGTGGGACAAAATTCATGTGGTGAAATGTGGGCGTATATTATGCCTCAGCCTACACCTTCGGGGATAAAGGTGTGACAATATGTATCTATGTATGTAAAATATATTTGCAGGCTCTGTAACCAACGGCAGCAATTTTGACATTTAGTTTAAGTTTGTAAAAACGGATAAATATAATGTGTGATATGCATGGATCGCGAAGCCTGGCGATCTGTCCTCTCTGACTACCCCGTCAGGGATACAGCGTGAAGATATTTAGTTAGTTATAGAATAGAAAGAATAGATCTGCAGTGTACATACTTGTGCAATAAAGAGCTTATCAAACTGCCAATAGCGGAGTTCTCATGGTATTCGTACATGCTATGTTAATAATTACTGCGTAAATGGGTTAAGGAAGGAGGAGGGGAAAATTCCTGGTAATCTACAAAATGTACTTTTAAAGGTTAGGTACGTATTTCAAAACCGTATGTCTTGAATATTTAATAAGGTTGGCAAGAACGAGACTTGAGTACATTAAATAAAGATGTAATTGCCCCCTATCTAGCCGCTATGGTGCTGTTCAGCGTAATAGCTTTTTGTATAATTTAAACCTCATTTCTCAAGAACAATTTTGTTTAGTACTAAATTATGAAAGAAATGTATGCGTCAATAGAATTTTTCACGGTAAACTAACGATTGACTTTACTAAAAATTCATCTTTGAAGTTAGACTGCCTCTGTGGCGCGGTGGGTTTTGTGTATCCCACTGCTACGCAAGAGTTTGTGGGTTCGATTCCCACGCAGGAAAAAACTTTAATTGATGAGCACGATGGTTTATTCTGTGCCTGGGTGTTATTTATCTATAATATGTATGTATTTTAAAATATATAAGTATGTTTATCAGTTATCTGGTTACCATAGTACGGGCTCTGCTAAGTTTAGAATCAGATGGCGTTGTGTGAGTTGTCCTAACGATATTTATTTATTTATATATTTATTTAAGTTAATAATAAAGTTTGACTCACAACTCCAAAGGTGAACTGTCTTGATATGGTATGCTAATTACTAAAGAATAATACAACTGCAACATAGACCTCAACGAATAGGATTAAACTGATTTAAAATAAGTATTGTATTCATTTGTAAATACTGAGTTCCTATTACTAATGTAATAAATAATATGTGCACGTTACATAAATATACATGCATTTGTTCAATGCATATGTTTAAATTCATCGTTCGTTTTGAATAAAAACGATTCTATATTTTCAATAGATTCATAATAAATATTGTATTTGTTCTGCCTGGTCATAATTTAACCTAGTATACTTGTATAAGGCCCAAATGCGCGATCTTGGGTTAACGTGTATAACTCAGAGGTATGGACTAACCCCGAGTTAGATCATTAAGGCCCACTTGCGCGATCTTGTGTTAGCGTGTATAACTCGGAGGTATGGACTAACCCCGAGTTAAATCATTAATTACATTTTAATTAACTACAACGATCGGAAATCAAAATATCGCAACTAGAAGACGAGAAACAGAGCACAGTGGTTCAATCTAATCAGAGTTTGTTCGATGAACTGATGGGTACAAGCTTAGATACTGCTACAGCTCACCCTTCCATTGTCATAGACCTCACTTCTGTTGATGAAACCGGGGGCTGTTCTAAATCATTAAACATTATTAAGTGTAGTAAGAATAAGTTAAAGAAATATTTAAAAATATAAAAAGTTTATTACTAAATCTAAAAAAATTATACATAAGTACAAGTTTTTTATAAATAGCATGTCACTTTATAGACAGAGATTGCAACTGATTGACCAGGTAAATATGTATATGTTAGAACTTGATACTGTTGCACAACAGTACAAAACTGATACACAGGCCCTTCAATGTCAGATTGACAGACTTCAAGACTCTTTGAAATCAATTTCATATAAATATGAAACAGCAGAGAAACAGAGTAGGGAACAGGTGTTAGCCATAGGTAAATTAGTAAATTCATGTCATTGTCAAAATGACCAATTGATATCCGCAGGCCATGTTCCCTCCTCATCCTTGAGTTGTGAAAGAATTAGATGCAATGATGAATTTTCACCAATTAAAACTGTGTGCAGTGTGGATAATAGTATATTAAGTTCAAGTAGTAATTGCGAGGCATCTATAATAGAAAAGTTGCAAATAAAAAGTGATGCAAAGACGTGCAAAAGATCATGCAAGTCTATTGCGATGAAATAGGTAAAAATTTTGGACATTATTTATCACAGTTAAGTCATTCTGTAATAAATCATACATATCCAGGAGCTTCATACTCTCAAATTTTAGATTTTATATTGACTGGTACACACTGCATGCAGTCTACTATAGTGGTGCTGGTTGGCAGAACAGGCAATATTAATAGTGACAAACTTTTAAAAATGTTTGATTTGAGTTATCAAGTCTGCAAGTAAAACAAGTAATTTTGTCCACCTTGCCATACAGCACTGCTATGAGCCACAAGGAAAATCACTTAAGATACAAATTAAATATGAAACTACATACCATGGTATCATATTCCAAAAAAATTGAGTTGTTCGATTGGAACATAATTTTCAATAATAATAGTTTGTTGACATTAGATAGATATTTTCTATCAAAATTTTTACAACGAAAGGTAGCTCTGTTGCTATCAATTTTTTTAATTTTTCAAGCCAAAGTATTGGCAAGTACAACTGCTTTTATTGAGCAGGATAGTTTTGATACTTCTCATTTGGAAAATGAAATTCCAAAAAACTAGTTTATAGGACAACAGATAATAAATCTGGCCAGTTGACTTTGGCCCCTGAGAATAATCTTAGTAAAAATATTGTTTTTATAAACCTGGTGCACCATAATGTTAGAGGCTTAATAAATGGTAAAGATTTAGAGTTAGAGCTATACATTAATGCAAATTCTATTAATATTTTTTGTGCTACAGAACACTGGTTAAAAGATCATCAAATCACATTGTTGAACTTCGTAAATCACCAGGTTGCTAGCTCGTTCAATAGAAAACATTCTAAACGTAAAACTTAAAATTTAAAGAACGTAAAGACTTAGTAGCCCTCTCCATTGAGCGAGTTATTGAGATTGCCAGGATTGAATTTGAGCATTTCATCTTGTTGAGCGTATACAGTCCCCCTGATGCTTCTTACATTGAATTTGAAGAAAAGCTTGAAGAAGCACTGTTCAAATGCCAATGTTCTAAGAAATCTATAATAGTTTGTGGAGATTTTAATGTTGATATATTAGATACATCATTAACTCCATCAGAGAGAAATAAAATGAAAAATTTATTTAAATCCTTTAATCTGCATAGTACATTCTTAGAACCCACTCGTATTACAGCCACCAGTGCAAAATGTATTGATAATATTTTTACAGATATTAAACCTATAGATAAAGGTATTGTGGTTCCTGTGGAGTCAGATCATCGTGGCCAATGGATAAAATTTCCTAAAAGTAGTAACAAAGTCAGCAAAAAACAAATTAAATATGTACCAATTAACCAAAGTCGTTTGAATAATTTTAAAGAAAATGTATTAAAGAGATTACCAAATCTACCTAGCTTCACTTGTGTAGACCAGTCATATAAACTCTTATTTAATTTGATTAATGATGAGTTTGGCAAAGTTTTTACCTCAAAAACTCTACAGATTGGTGGTCGTCCTGTTTTCAGTGACTGGGCAACACCAGGTATCTTTAAAAGTAGAAATAAATTATTTGAATTATATTCAGAAAAATCATATAATTTTAGGCAAACCTTTCAGGAATATGTTAAAAATTATTCAAAGATATTTAAACAAACGTGTCATCTTGCTAAGTCAAACTTCATTAAAAATAAAATTTCTAATTCTGTAAATAAAATAAAATTGACTTGGAACATCATTAACTCTGAATGCGGTAGATCTTTAGTGACTGAAAGGGATTTCCACTTAAAAGTAAATGGTTGCCATGTTACAGGGGACCTGGAAGTGGCGACGGAGTTCATTTTTTCAAAAATGTACCTATATTGACAACAAAATCTTTCCAAGCGTCTTCCAGTTCCGCTGAACTTTTATTAGAAGAATCTGTTCTTTGTTGCAGGGATGCATTTGTATTCACAGATATTTGTGCTCAGGACATTGTAAAAACATGTATCGAAATTAAGAAAACCGCGGACCTTTGGGGATTATCGGTCAAATGTATTATTGCCGCTGTGGAAGTGTGTGGAGAAACGAAAAGAGGCAGTAGTAATAAGCGTGATGCATGGTGGAATGAAGAAGTAAAAGAAGCAGTTCGAATGAAGATGAAAGCATGGCTAGACTACTTAGCCTCGCTGAATGATTTTAATATGAAAGAGAGATACAAGCTGCAGAAAGTTAACACGAAGGCACTGATAGAAGAAGCTCGTGAAAGGTGCAGAATGAAAGCGGATGAAAGGTTGTCGTCCAATTTCCGGGATAATGCCAATCTCTTCTGGAAAGAGGTAGGCAAGACCCGGAGTTGTTCGGCAATCTGCAGTATGAATAAAGTGCTTAGTGTTAACAATGACGTCCTAACAGAACAAAGTGACGTCCTGCAGAGATGGAGTGAATATTATGGAAAGATGTATGCAAGAAAAGACAGAGATGCCACATCGGGAAGTGGAGCTCACTTCGATGCTCCGGATCCCGATGTCATTGAAGTCATTAGTATGAAAGAAAAAGAACAAGCGATAAGAAGTATGAAATGTGGTAAGGCTGCGGGAAAAGACAGAGTTACTGCTGAGATGATCAAGTACGGTGGGTCGCGTGTCTGGGACACACTATGTCTGTTATGCAACTTGTGCTGGCGGACAGGTGAGGTCCCGAATGACTGGCGAGTAGCAGTTGTAGTACCTATTTACAAAGGGAAAGGCTCGCGCCTAAACTGCTCCAGCTACAGGGTGATCAGCTTGGTCAGCTTAGCTAGTAGGGTGTATGCAAAGGTTATAACGGCACGAATGCAAGAAAAGTCTGAAAGGTATTTTTGGGAGGCTCAATGCGGATTCCGACGTGGAAGAGGTTGCATGGATCAAGTGTTTTCTCTCCGCATGATCGCGGAAAAGTTTCTGACTCTTAGCCAGAAGGTTTTCTGCGCTTTTGTGGATCTAGAGAAAGCATTTGATAATGTTGTGAGAGAAACGCTGTGGGACTTGCTGCCAGGATATGGTGTGAACGGCTCGCTACTGCGGGCAATACAGTCGCTTTATAGGGACTGTAAGGCTTGCGTGCGAGTAGGGGGGGATGTGTCACCTCTTTTTGATGTCTGTACAGGCGTCAAACAGGGTTGTGTCATGTCCGCCTGGCTGTTCATAGTGTATCTGGACAGTTGCCTGCAGAAGTTGAAAGATTTTAATATGGGTGTGAATTTGGGTGACTTTACAGTAAACTGTCTGCTGTACGCTGATGATGCGGTGCTCATGGCCTCATCAGAAGCCGACCTACAGACATTAGTCACTAATATGAAAGAGGGGTGTGAAAGTAAGGGTCTCCGCTTGAATGCAAGTAAAACTAAGGTTCTAGTATTTGAAAGAGGTGACGTAAGAACTAAATGCGAGATTAGGGTAAACCAGGAACGTCTAGAGCAAGTGAATGAAATTGTGTATTTAGGAAGTATGTTTAGCGCGGATGGAAGATGTGATTCGGATGTAGAACGGCGAGTAGCTGCCGGAAACAAAGTTAACGGTGCTTTGTCCCAGTTAGTAAAGCGACAAAGCATCGTAAAAGAAGCACGACTGGCGATTCATAACGCAGTGCTAGTGCCAACTTTGCTTTACGGTAGTGAAACCTGGGTATGTCAGCAGATGCATGAAAGTAAATTGAATGCTGTGGAGATGCGATCATTTCGAAAATTGTGCGGCGTTACCTTGGCCGACCGAATACGTAACGAAGTGATACGCAATATGGCAGGTTGGAATGAAAGTGTCAGCGTTAAGCTGGAAAAGGGCGTGCTCCGTTGGTTTGGACACGTCCAACGAATGAGTGAGGAACGATTGACGAAGAATATATATTGTTCAAAAGTAGAGGGTAGAAGGAGTCAGGGAAGGCCGAGACTTACATATGAAGACCACGTGAGCAGATTGCTCAAAAACGGAAAGGTCAAAAGTACTCGGATACCCAGACGTGCGTGTATGAAGCGATTGATGAATCTCGAAGAAGCGGAAGAAGTATGCATGGATCGCGAAGCCTGGCGATCTGTCCTCTCTGACTACCCCGTCAGGGATACAGCGTGAAGATAGTTAGTTAGTTAGTTATGTATTATTGAGGTAATTGCGCCCCATCTAGCAACTGTGTTTAATGACTGTGTTTCTAGTGGTACATTTCCTGATTTAATGAAACACAGCAAAGTCGTTCCCTTGTTCAAGGCTGGCAGCGCTACAGAGCCGTCTAATTTCCGACCAGTGTCAGTGCTGCCAACTTTGAGCAAAGTATTTGAAAAAATAATCTTGAATCAAATGCTATCCCATTTTAATAGTCATAAAATACTTCATGCGAATCAATTTGGGTTTACGAAAGGGCGCTCAACTTCCGATGCTGGTGTTGAGTTATTAAAATGTATTCATGAAGCTTGGGAAGACAAGTACGATGCATTAGGTATATTTTGCGATCTATCAAAGGCTTTTGATTGCGTTCAACATGAAACGCTGTGCAAAAAATTACACCACTATGGAATAAGAGGCAAAGCTCTCGACCTTCTGTCTTCATATTTGAACAATAGAATACAGAGGGCCGATATTAATGGTACACGTTCTGTAGGATCCATGGTTACAATGGGTGTGCCGCAAGGCTCGATACTTGGGCCATTCTTGTTCCTCATTTATATTAATGATTTACCATTTTATGTAGGGAACAGGAATAGGATTGTTTTGTTTGCAGATGACACCTCATTAATTTTTAAAATTAAAAGACAATTAGATAACTATGACGATGTAAACAATGCAATTGCAAGAGTAGTTCATTGGTTCAGCTCAAATAATCTTTGCCTTAATGAAAATAAAACTAAATGTATAAAATTTACTCTACCAAATGTAAAACAAGTTGCGGCCAATGTTCAACTGAATGGACAAGTGTTAGAGTTTGTAGAATCAACTGTGTTCCTCGGTATAACTATTGATGCCAATTTGCAGTGGGGCCCACACATAGAAAAGACAGCCTCTAGATTAAGTTCGGCTGCATACGCTGTAAAAAAGATCAGGACTCTAACAGATGTGGATACGGCTAGAATGGTTTACTTCAGCTATTTTCATAGTATTATGTCTTACGGTATTCTCCTTTGGGGGAGTGCTGCAGATTTAAATATTATTTTTGTTCTACAAAAGCGGGCTGTACGCGCTATTTATAATTTGGGCCCCAGAGTTTCTCTCCAAGAAAAATTCAAAGAAGTGAATATTCTAACCGTACCATCACAATACATTTTTGCCAATCTTATGTATGTCCAGAAAAATCTATCACTGTTTTCTAAAGTCTGTGATAAACATAATATAAACACTAGAAATAAAAATAATCTTTCAGTCCACCACAGTCGACTACATAAGATTGGCGATTCTTACCAGGGTAACTGTATACGCTTTTACAACAAGCTTCCCTGTGACCTGAGAAATTTACCATTAAATAAATTTAAAAAGTTTATTAAAAACAAGCTTTGTGAAAAAGGTTTTTACTCCGTTACAGACTATTTGCAGGACAGGTACGCCTGGAAATGATCTGCTGGCAAAGTGAAATAATATTAAATTGTAAATAGGCCATCAAAAAAAAGGCCTTCCTAAGTTTCTTGCCGGTTCTTCTCAGGTGGGCCGCGTTCCGAACCGGTGGTCGCTTTAAATATTTTAAATAGTGTATGACATTTTGTAAGCGCCGTTAAAATGGTCTATGCAAAATAAAGATATTTTTTATTTATTTTATTTAATTTGTCTCGCATGACCCCTAGTTAATGGTATACCTAGGGTTAAATCGCTAAAATTTTAACTTAACGATTTCTGAGGGTTTATTCGTCAAATGTCGGGTTAGCAGCTGACAGACAATGCAGTGGCACTTGACACATCGTTAAACGGACTCCTCTAAGTGACACGCCGCGCAAACATAATACGATAAAAATAAAATGAACTCGGCTGTCATGTTACATTCATTCGTGTAAGAAAAAGTCTTATGTGGCAAACTGTAGTGTAAAAGAGATAGACATACCTGTTACATTCTTTGTTCAATCATTAATGTTTGGTTGGATGACATAGAGTGACATAAAACATTGGGTTAGTTAACCCGATGACATTTTTCTATAGTGCAAGACATGATTAGGGTAAAAAGTTATTTTCTTAATTCCGATACCTAACTCTATAATTAATTATTTAACCCCAGCATTCATGCAAGTAGGCCTAAGACATCGGTATATACAAGTGTGCAATAGATGACTTGGTGACATTTCAAGTTATAATAATAAGAATGATAATTAATGTCACAAACATATGTATGCAGACAGTTGTCATTATGCGAAAGAAGTATGCGTGGATCTCGAAATCTGGCGATCTGTACTCTCTGACTACCCCTTTAGGGATATAGCGTGAAGATAGATAGTGGTTATTAGAACGATAATAAAGAAGGGGAGGAGGATCCCACCACACACCCTCGATTCGTCAATTCTAACGCACAATGGTCAAGGATAACCTCTACCAATTGTAACGGAGGAATGACGAACCGAACTCCTCAAGGAAAGGGATGTAGGATAGGTAAAAGGAAACCTTACCTGAAAAATTCTCTGTGTATACTGAGAGAAGAGTAGAAAAGGAAAACATAGGTATTCCAGAAAGTTTCTCTATACTCAATCAATGCTTGAGGCTAGTTTTTGCCTTATAAAATGTACTCTCAAGCGTCGATTGAGTATTGAGAAACGTTCTGGAATACGGCCCTTAGACTCCGAAGCGAATACTTGACTTCGCACGCAACACAATATTGTGAAATAAAAAAACTATTTTTTTTTATTTTTTTTTAATAAAGTGGAAAAAGACAATTCGATTTGAGACAGGGATTGAACCTGTGACCTTTGCCTAACCAGGGCAATGTTCCAGCCACCTGAACTACCTAAACCGTATCGAATCAAGTTGAAATTCTCCACCATATTTTAATCGTCATTTTAAGAGTATGAAAAATAATTATGAGTAATTTAGCAAAATAATTGCTTTAAAAATTTATCAATAGAAAAACTTATTAAAGCCCGGGAAATGGATGATCGGTCGAGCTTGTCATTAAAGATGTACCAACCGATTGGTTCCCGATAGACCGAACCAGATTGTTTGATTAAACAAAGTAGATTGCGTAATATTTCTTTTACTTTTATTTGTTATGCTCCGTTTCTTGTGTAGGTATTTTACGATAAGATACAAATAAAATTGTTGTTTATTTTATTAGGCAATTGCTGTAGGCGATTTTCCTTGACCACATTTGTCATAATAATTAGTAACCACTAGTTTTTTGGTTATGAAATTAAAATGAATTACTAAATCAATTTATGTCTTAGCGCATCTTTTTCCCAAAACTCATACCGACTAAAACCTTTTTTTTTTCATCTGCCTATGGCTCTCGGTGAGCCGTCGGAAGAATAAGCCTAGGACTCTCGACACACTGGCTAAGGCAAACCGAAGTCTGCTTCCTCGTAGTTGTATGGTCAAGGATTCTTTTTAATCATTTGTACACCCGCCCATGATATTTCGACATATTACAAACATACATTATTTTAAAATACATACAAATAATATGTAAAGAACTCTAACACCCATACTCCAAAACTAATTTTACGGATCGCGCAAAATATTGTGGATAAGGCGTAATAGATAAAAAAAGCACGTTTAACAAAAAAACAAACCAACTCTCTAGCTCATATTAGTATAGATATGGGTGTAGAGATTCCCATCATTCCTCTTCCATTGTTATTGCGCACAAAATTTCACTGTTTGCTGACATTATCAGCAGTGTGAGACCCTCAGCTTCTACAGTCGCCACGACACCGAAGCCGACGCCACGTCACGGCTCCGTTCATACTGGTACGTCTCCCAGCGTGAAACTTTCTTTATCTTTTTCTTATTCAGCTAGCCCATAAACTTCCTACTTGTTACCGAACAGCTTAACCTGCCGTCTGACTCACGGAAATGCTCATAAAAAGGAATGTAAATAGCTCAACGTAGTGATCGATCTATCGGACCATGGAACTTAAGATAGGATTTTGTTGATTCAATCTCGATTATTTGACGATAGCCATTACGATTACGGTAATCGATATTGCTGGGGGCCGAGTCTATCGTGTCGAATGGAATCGAAATCATCGCTCCGTAGAAAGCCACCGGTACAATTTTGACAGCTTTTTGTAGTCTACTATTACAATCGTACTCCAATAACCTTCTTTCGAATTCTACTAACACGTACCGCGCCAGTGGCCGCTAGACAGCATTGCATTTTTGAAAGTCTACTAACATTTTGACAGCTAAAAACAGCGATTCTGTTTCTATTCTATGGTTTGTCAATAGTAGACTCGGCCCCCTGTAGAGAAATTATGCATAGGTACTTCACACTTCAAGAATTCTTTTCTTTGTGACCATTCAAAAGTAAAATCGAAACTGATTCGCCATGTAATTGGTTTGATGGATTGCTGTAAGTATTATTAATAGAAAGGCACTAATAATGTTTTAATCGTGATTGTTATGTTTCTATTTAGGGTTCCATGCTTCAAAAGGAAAAAACGGAACCAACTTAAGCGAGGGACGCGTGAAGGTATCGAATTACAATTAAAACAATATACTCAGGGTCTACAGTTCCTTGAAGCTTTGAAAAATCAAACTTAACTCGAAAAGAAGATAGGCCGTTTATGCCGCAACAAATCACATTGATTTTTACACTCTCAAAGAAATTAAAATTTACAGGATATTTGCCGTTGACCTACAACTATGAAATTTGGCGACTATATAATATTAGGGAAATCCTTAAAACTACATTTCTAGTTATCATTAAAACGTGGTAGGTTCTGAGATGGATCAAAGCGGCCATAAGCTAATCTCCTTCGGCAGATTAGGGGGGGGGGGGGGGGGGGGGCAGCACATCTAACGGAGAGCTTCATATTGGGGCATTCCCTTAGCTTGCCCTGGGCCGCGGTGAATAGCCCTCCTGTTGATAGGGGTTTAATTCTCTCTTATAGTGAGGCGCGCGGGAACACTTCGCGCCACCAGCATTTCCTGTCTCTGCCAGAGCTTTATCTAAAATGTTAATAGTGCCCAGCTCCTCGGCATCCAGGCCTTTAAAAAATTACGTGAAGGAAAAGGACCTCATTGTCCTTGTACACTTAGTTGGTGGCGGAAAAGGAATTTACGTCACTCTATATTAACAGTTCAGGGGAATACCCAAATAATAAATAACGTACCCATCTATAAATTTCTAACAGCTTTGGTTCTTATTGTTCTAATGATGTCGCTGATCTTTAAAATAATTTATTTCACATTCTGTACGTCCATAATAATGGGTAGGCCATTATTTTTTGCCATTTCTATTATTAAGTAATATTAAAATTAGTTGCAAGAAATTAGTCAAATAGTGTAAGAAACACTTTCAAATAGAAATTTTATTGTTACAGTCTGAGATTCTAGACAGTAATTGTCTACTTAATTTACGTAATCCGGTTAAAAAAATTGCAAGTTATACTAAAATTATTAACATACCTACTTAGTTTTATAAAATATATGGGAGTCTGCCCATTCTTTTTATTTGAAGATTATTATCGCGGTTTTGAAGCTGCGTTGAATTATAGATATAACCTGTTTTCTTGGATCCTCCATCTTTTTTTATTATTTATTGTATTCAATAACAATATTATTTAATAATAAACAATGCAGAGCTTTGTTATGTGCATAGGCGAGCTTAACTCAATAATGAGTTTTCTCCCAGCAAACCTTCTGCTGAAATAATACTATCTTCTGGTGAAGACATACTTCCTATCATTAAATTGATGGCCTCATGATGGCTTAAAAACACCCGCGTAAAACCTTTGTTGTTGCAGTCGTAATCGATAGCCTACGGTAACCAGTTTTGGAAACGGTATATACTTGTTTGCCACCTCTGTAGTAAAGAAAAAAATACATCATTTGCCTCATGTCATCCTCACCTTTAGCGGCTGTAGCTTTTTTATACGGTAAGGACTGATAGGAGTTTTCTTTTGCGTACGCTTTAGCATTAGAATGACTTCCCTACCCATTTTCCGAAACGTTTATAGTATGGGGTTCTTCAAAAGGCGCCTTAGAAGTTTTACAGGGTCTGCATTTGCTTTTGCAAATGTCAAAGGCTATGCTAACCACTTTCGATTAGGTGGACTGTATGCTTCTCTGCCACCTTAGCAGTATAAAAAACATGTTAAAATCAGTTCAGTAGTGTAGAGTTTATAGCAACTTTCGCATTTATGATATTATTAAGAAGTAAGGAGTTTTTGTATCTGTGTTACAAGGAAAAATATTGTTTAACCATCATTTTTATTTATTTGTTCATGTACACACTAATAATAAAGAAAATAACAGTATGAGGAGACATAAGTACAATGGTACTGCTTATTTCTAAAAGAAATATCTCCCAGCAGACCGGCGAGAGGAGAACGTGAAAGTATAAAAAAAAAGTCAAGTAAAAGTGTGTAAATAGAAGAGTAGGATAGGATTTAATTAACACACATACCTAGGAGCGTAGTATAAAAAAATAATTTATCAATAAACTTACATACTTACAAAAATATAAAATATCAATAAAATTACACACTTACAAATATATAAAACATCAATAAACTTACATATATAAATAATTAGGTTTACAGTGAAGAGATATAGTGTTCACGGACTTTCCTTTTAAACGTAGTAATAGTTTTACTGTCTCTGATAGCAGGCGGAAGAGAGTTCCACAATCTGACCGCATGTACTGTGAAGGAGTAGGAGTAGAAATCGGTTTTGTGTTTAGGAAATTTGAGATTCGTGCGTAGGTTTGATCTGCAGGGAGCGTCAGGAGAACGAACAAACGAGAACCGCTCCCTCAGATACGAAGGTGAAAATGGATTGTAAAGTATATTAAAAAGGAGGCTGAGAATTCGAGTGTTCCGGCGAAGACGGATCGGGAGCCACTTGAGTTCTTTGCGAAGATGAGAAACGTGATCATACTTTCTAAGATTGAAAATAAAGCGTATACATAAATTTTGCAACCTCTCAAGTTTATCTAGAAGCTCCTCAGTGGCGTCCAAATAGCAAGCATCAGCGTAGTCAATAATGGGTTGAATAATGGCTTGAGCAAGATTGATTTTCGTCCGTAAAGGCAAGAAGCCCTGGAGGCATCTCAAAGAATGAAAGGAAAAATACACCTTCTTGCTGACATTGTTGATATGGGCGCTCCAAGATAGCGTGGTGTCCATAATCACCCCTAAATTCCTCACGGTGTCTGAGTATGGTATCTGGTTACCAGCCAAAAGTACAGGATTCAGTCCAGACACCGGAAGATTACTACATTGGTATTTACTTCCAATAACTATAGCTTGTGACTTCGTCGGGTTAATGCGCAATCCGACCGAATTGGCCCAGTCGCTAAGTCTATCCAAATCCCTGTTTATAGATGATATCCCAGAGAGGGCGTCTGTAGCCGAAAAATGTCGGTATAGCTGCAGATCATCAGCATAGAGATGGAAATTGTTGGTGATAAGACTCGTTGCAGAGTTTATAAAGATGGAAAATAAAAGAGGAGATAGAACACCGCCCTGAGGAACGCCCGCAGATAGCCCACACCAGTCCGAGGATGTCTGACCGATACGAACGCACTGGGAGCGCCCCCGAATGTAAGAGTCAAACCAGGATAAAGCAGAAGGGGAAATATTGATAGATCTAAATGTACCAAGAAGTATATCAGAATCGACGGATTTGAAAGCACTACTAAAGTCGAGAAGAATTAAGAGGGTTAACTCTTTCCGCTCCATAGCCCCACGGATGTCATCTGTTACTTTGATGAGCGTAGTGACAGTACTATGCCCAGTACGAAATCCAGACTGAAATGGGCTAAGGAAGTTTGAAGTTAACAAAAAGACGGATAGCTGACGATGAACAATATGCTCAAGGACTTTAGAAAGAAAAGGAAGAATCGAGATTGGTCGATAATCAGTCAACAAGAAGGGATTGGTTGTTTTGGGTAAAGGTATGACATACGCTGACTTCCAAACCGCAGGGAAGGAGCCAGACAATAATGAGAAATTGTATATGTGAGTGATGACGGGAAGTACTATAGGGAGAATAGGGAGAATCATCCTTGAGCAAATGCCATCGATATCCGAAGCAGATGATGAAATAGAAAGAAGAGATCTCTTAACGTCGGCCTCAGACACCGAGTGAAACTCAAAAGAAGTAGTCCGTGGCACAGGCACACCCGAAAGTTTAAGCAATGTGTCGCTTTTCACATCGGCATCCAGTGAGACAGGTGGCCGTGAAAACTGATTGTTTAGGGCATTGATGTCGATATCCTTGTTTTCCGAAACTGGAGATTTGCCTATACCAACGGATCTAAGGAACCTCCAGGTGTCTGCAGAATTTCGACCATTAAGAGAATCATAGAAATGGCGTCTCCTTGCATCTCTACACATCCGACTGCAGCGATTCCGCAATAACTTAAAAGCTACAAAATTTTGTTCCGAGGGGTTTTTCCTAAATCGCCTCTTTGCCTTGTCTCTGCGTCCCATTAGATTTTTTATGGTAGCGTTCAACCAGGGAGCAGGGTAATGTTTGATTCGGATTTGTTTGACAGGGGCATGTCGGTCGAACAACGCACTAACAGTAGAATTAAAGATGTTAACCATATTATCAACATCAGTGGAGTTGAATACCAACGACCAGTCAGCTGATCCAGCGTCACTTTATAATGCCTCCAGGTCCATACCTCTGAAATTGCGAAGGAAACAGATTTGCGGCTTGGTCTTAGTAGGACGAACATGGTAAGAAAGATAAAGCAAGTCATGAAAAGAGAAAGGAGCAGGCATCTGACTATGGGTACATACATCGGTTTGAGAGGATACTAAGATAAGGTCAAGTAATGATGGGTTGCAGTTTGGGACATGATGAGTAGAAGAGAGTGGAAGGACATGTAGGTTATAGGCAGACAACAAAGATAACAGTTTGCGAGAGCGGGAATCATCTTTTAACAAACACGTGTTAAAGTCACCCATTATGACTACGTGACTGTAGGACGGAGTTAGACTGTGAAGAAGGTTATCAAAAGAGTTAAAATAGTCAATGTGCAAATTAGGGCTATAGAAGACGCCAAGTAGAACTTTAGTGTGGTGTAGAGTCACTTCAAGGAAAAGGTGTTCTGCTGACTCAGTGTAGGCAGAAGGAGATGCACTAACAACCTTATGAGGTATGCTAGCACGCAGGTAGATTCCTACACCGCCACAACGTATTCCCGTTCTATCGTTACGTATAAGTACGTATCCTGGAAGTGAGCAAAGTGTAGAAGGTATAGAAGGCTTTAAGAACGTTTCAGAAATTAAGATAGCGTCGAGAGAGGAGTAACTAAAGGACGCCAGAAGATCAGAGTAGTGGCCGGTCATTAGTGCACAGAAAAGCGTCCTTGGTAATTGTTGAAAAAATTGACAGTCTCATTCTAAAACATTGGATAAGAATGATTAATAAATAACCAATGTGATGTACATTATTGATTGATTGATAAATAATTAAATAAAATATTCACATTAATATAATATAATAAATTGACTTAGAAACTTGTTTGATATAGAATGATTGAAAGTAATGATATTTAGGAATGGTTATAAGTAAAAAAATATGTGTGTTTGAGTACACAGGTAAGGAGGAAAACTTCTTTACGACGTTTTTTACATACTTATATAAATATTGTCACGCCTTTATCCCCGAAGGGGTAGGCAGAGGCATATTAAACGCCCACGTTTCACCGTATGCACTTTCGTCCCACGTAACAGGTGGTGAGCCCATTGCCGTGTTGAAATGGACAGGCGCAGGCTGAATCGACCTGCTGTTGAAATTTTTTAAGCCGCCCGTAAGGCCTTCAACTTGGCTTAACGACTGCCATTTTATTAGCAACCGGGACCAAAGGCTTAACGTGCCTTCCGAAGCACGGAACTGGGGTGGGTCTAAAGGGCCAAATAAATTTAATAAAATAAAACGTGTCTATAGATGTTAAATTAGGAAGAAATTTTGAACCCGTTGCCTTTTTAGTGAGGTGGTAGCAAAAGGCTAAAAGGTCTTATGTGCTAGCCACTAATTAGCACGACCAATTAAAGTCCTGGTAGTCTCGGACTCGTACGACACTTTTACGACATTTTTTAGAGTTTTTTTTCATACGTCGATAAAGAAGTTTCACTTATGATAAAGAAGTTTCACATCAAACAAAATGGCGTGTAACCGAAAAACGTGACGATTTTTTTTACAGCTATAAAATATATAAGTATGAGAGAAATTCTCAACGTCGATAAAGAAGATTATTAAATAAATTGATCTTACAAAGTAAGATTGATCTTTCAGAAATAACTAACACGTGTTTGTGAACATATCCAATCATATCGGGTTTTTATTTTTGCACTCGTGTTCATGAACAAGTCGTCGATTCGGAGCGACGGTATTCAAAGACTTGTACACGAGTACGCAAGTGAGTGCGGGGTCGATCCGACTCACTCGTGAATCTTGAGGACGCCCAGTTAGAAGATCTGTAGGTAGGCGAAGTTATCTCCCAAAATTCGCCTATGTAATGTAACAGCTGTGCTTTCATTAATTAGGAACTAAACAGCACCAAATACCATGTTTTGGTATCAAATTAAAGGGTTTATTTAGTTTAATAACATTTATTTACCTGTTTTATTTTCCATATTTTATACTAGAGTGATTTTTCGATCCTTAGTGGAGTAAAGGTTTAAGTTGAACTTTCATCTTATTACGAAGTCTTGTGACGATACTGCAAATCTACTATCAAGCCTCAACGTCCGACAATTACCTGAAACAAAACATACAATATTATTAGCAACATTAATTTTTTTCATGATTAACTTCTATTATCTTAATTTTTGAAGTAAAACTTCTTTATCGAAGTCGAGACAAAGAAAGAAAAAGATTTTATAGCTGTTAAAAAAAAGTCGTAAAGAAGTTTCACTTCTTATCTGTGTACTCTGGTACCACAGACTAGTGTAGGTTGTATTGTCTGTGTCTGGTACACACACATTTTTTTATCCAAACACCCGTGATCAAACAAAATTTTCATAAAAAAGGAACTATTTTGTTTTTCACTGGAATTCCACTGTTAAGCTTTATTAGATTAATAGTGGAATTCCATTAAATTGACTATGAGAAATATCGATACGTTCTCAAAATACATGTAATTGTTTTAGAGTGAAACATACATACATTCAGATTATCACGCCTTAATCCCAGAAGGAGTAGGCAGAGGCTTATAATACGTCCACATTTCACAGTGTGCATTTTGTGCTATGCAACATGTGGTGAGCACATTGCCGTGTTGAAATAGTTGAGTAGGTGTAGGTGCAAGCTGAATGTTTCAAACCGCCCGTAAAGCCTTCAACCAGGCTTAACGACCGTCATTTTACTGGCAACCGGGAACAAAGACTTAACGT
The DNA here is from genome assembly GCA_948477245.1 of Thumatha senex. Lineage (NCBI taxonomy): Eukaryota > Metazoa > Arthropoda > Insecta > Lepidoptera > Erebidae > Thumatha > Thumatha senex. Next base: position 4,882,104 of record OX419731.1, on the reverse strand, counting down.
GTCTTCAGAAAACGGAAATGCTCATAAATGTAAATGCCACAAAGTGTTCACCCCTCCGAGGACCAACTATTGCGAATGTTGCTTAACGCAGTGATTATGTACAGATCACTGATACTGCGGGGCCACGGGCGCTTCCTTGATTAGAGTCAAAATGACAAAATAATCAATTTCTTATAAGAATTACATATTTTTAATCTAAATGATAGTCTGTCTTCATCTTTGTTCAATCCCGGTTTCTTTCAACTCACTTTTATTTGGGTACTAGGACCGACTATCGTTTGGCTTCTGAAAGCCGAGTCTTCTATTAAGAATCTCCGTAGAATATAACCAGAATCGATGTTTTTAGCTGTCAAAATGTTAGTAGACTATCAAAAATGGAACTGACTAGCGGCCACTGGCGCGGTACGTGTTAGTGGAATTCTATCGGCCGACCGATAGAAGTCTATTGGAGTACGATTGTAATAGTAGACTACGAAAAACTGTCAAAATAGTACTGGTGGTTTTCTATTGAGCGACGAGTTCAATTCTATTTTGACAAGATTGAAATATCAGACTGATTATATGCATTATTAGGAGCGACTGCATCACCGTAAGGGTACTTGCGTACACACAATATCTAAATAAAACGCTGTATGTAGCAAATGAAATCATCAAAATATGTGGCCCTGCAGCACCCAAAAGTATTTATTAAAAATTTCAAGGTTTTCGCAAAACTAACCACTAGATAGCCCAATGTGCTTGGACTATTCACTCCATTCTTCTCACGTACATCCCTAACTATATGACTGTGCTGAAATATATAAGTATTCTAAATACAAATGTCTTCATTATATCGTAAGATGGTCATATAACGGATTAGTATATATCACGCGTATCGACAATGTAACAGTCACTATGCAGAGTACCACTCAGACCATCACTACATACTATAAAATACTGTCTGTCCATATATATGCTTAGATCTTTAAAACTACGTAACGAATTTCGATGCGGTTTTTTTTAATAGATATTGAATTTCAAGGGGAAGGTTTTAGTATTTAATTTGTTGAGGTTTTGTTTACATTGGCTAAAATATAAAGATATTTGTTGAGGTGTTGGAAAAAAATAAGCCGTCCGGGAGATTTTAACGAAAACGCAGCCTAAACCCTTTGAGATATATGAAAAGTAATTAGGAAAACGTTCATACATTATTGTAAAATTAATAAACGACGGGAATATATGGGTGTTTCGGAGTTCAAAGTATATTACGGGCCAAGCCAAATATTGTTTACTAGTTGACCCGCCCGGGTCAACTAGTAAACAATATTGAGTAAACTTCATTTATAGTTTGTTGATGCCTTGATGTCTAAACATTGTAATATTGCAGATAGGTATTTAAAATACATCACACGTCTATGTTTACTAAGTAATATTATTAAAGGAATACACAAAACATTATTTTTAAGTACCACATTGAAGAATTTTTATCTTGGGAATCGTTGTTGTAAGTATACCTGTCACGCCTTCATCCCTGAAGGGGTGGCAAAGGCATTTTATTCGCCCACATTTCAACATAGGCATTATTCTGTCCCAGTAGTTGGTGAAACTATTGCCTTGTTGAAACGAACAAGCTCGGGTTGTGGCGACCTGCTGATGATTTTTTTTCAAACCATAAGGCCTTCAACTTGCCTTAGCGGCGGCCATTAACAGCGTTAGTAAATGTAAATGCCGCAAAGCGGATACCCATTGGAAGACCAGCCAATAACACCCCACGTTTGCCGTCAGAGCAGAGGTGAAAAACAGAGTCTTCGATATTTGCTTTAATATTACTGTACTTTCCATCAGGTAAGCCGAATGCTTGTCTGCCACCTCAGTGGTATAAAAAACCTACAATTTTTGTACCTGCCGTTAATTATAAGGACTTACATAACATTTCCTTAGTTTCAAGACTAATGAAACGTGACGACGTCACGTCGGCTTATCTCATGACGTTTTTCTAGAGTGGCCAAAGACTTATAAATCAGTACTTAGGGCCGTATTTTAGAACGTTACTCAATACTCAAGAAACGCTTGAGGCTAGTTTTGCCATACAAATACTACTCTCAAGTGTTTCTTGAGTATTGAGTAACGTTTTAAAATACGGCCCTTAGTTCTAATAATAATATAAAGCGAGAGTCTCCGAGTTTGAATTTAGGTAGAATTTGGGATGGACGTTACCCTACTCTTCTAAATCTGTGGACGTAACTGATATTCTGGAATAAGTAATAACACATTTACTATTTTTTAAAACATATGTTACAAGAAATCCCTAAACTTAAGAAAAGTCTTAGAAAACAGCTCAGTCATCATCGCATCGTAAAAAAATATTTTTGTCATTTTTCCCAAACTCGCAAAAAAAAGTATAACCTAAAAAATATTTCCAATTATGACTCAAAATAACTTATATACCTAGTATTTTTACGGAAACCTCGGTGGGCGAGTACGACCTGACTCCCAGATTTTTTTGTAGATTTTAGTCAAATTTATTATTTTTAATGCAATGTACGTACACAGGAATACTACTCTCTTTATTTCTTTCCAGACTCCTTTAAGGTCCTTGTCCGTATCTATACATTTTAAACAAAATTGCTGCTTTTTTATATTCATAAATATAATATCCATCACGCCTTATCCCCGAAGGGGTGGCAGAGGCATATTATGTGCCCACTTTTCACCGTGTGGATTCCTGTCCCACGTAATAGGTGGTGAGCCAATTGCCGTGTTGAAATAGACAGACGCAGGTTGTGGCTACCTGCTGTTGAAATTTTTTAAGCCGCCTACAAGGCCTTCAACCAGGCTTAACGACCGCCATTTTACTGGCAACCAGGACCATCGGCTTAACGTGCCTTCCGAAGCACGGAAACGCTCGCAAATGTAAATGCCATAAAGTGGTCACCCATCCGACGACCAGCCATAGTGAAAGTTGCGTACCTCAGTGATCGTTTACCGAACACTGAGACCGCGGGGCCACGAGCGCTGCATTCAGCGCTAAAAAATGTATAGGTACCTTGAAATAACACACATCGTGTCCACAGCCTGTTTATAAAATGAGGTAGAAAAGTGTCACGTACTCGGAAGAGCCCTAGCTCTTTGTCAGGATTTGTGACGACTCGTATGGAAAGTGGGCTTACGTGACTTGAGATGAAAATAGAAATTAGTCGACGAACTGTTATTATACCATACTAATTGAAGTTTTCCCATTCCCGTTTCCCACAGGAACTAGTTCCCGGGATAAAAAGTAGTCTATGTATAGTGTATGTGTAAGCTATATTATTGTAAAGTTTCATCAAAATCCATTTAGAAGATTGTGCATGAAGGGTAACAAACATCCATTCTTACAAACTATCGCGATTATAATATTTGTAGGATATTAATCCTGTAAGTTTAAAGAAATTATTTCTAACGTACTATTAAACATAGGATGCGCTCATGGCCCCGCTGATTAAGTGTTGTGTAAACGATCACTGCATTAAGCAACTTTCGCTATGACTGGTCAGGGATGGGTGACCACGTTGTGGCATTTACATTTGCGAGCATTTCCGTGCTTCGATAGGCACGTTAAGCCTTTGGTCCTGATTGCCAGTAACATGGAAGTCGTTAAGTCCAGTTGAAGGCCTTATCAATAATTTCCATAGCAGGTTGCCACAACCTGTTCTGTCTATTTCAACTTCGGAGATAAAGCGTGATTGATAAACTAAACTAACTATATTCAAGCAAATTTCCTGGCGGGGTAGTCAGAGAGAACAAATTACCAGTACCCAGATACTTGACTTGACTTCACGATACTCGCTTAAGTATTTTTTTCTTATCTGAATACTTTTGAGGTACTTTTAACTTTTCCGTTTTTAAGCAATCTGCATTATTATATCAAAGATATATTCAATGTTTTGAATAACAACACAGCAATTGCGTCACTAATAACAAAATTTATCATTCTCCATTACTTTTTATAACAGCGCGCTGGCAAATTTAATCAGTTTAAAAACTTCCCAGATTATAAAGTTGCCTATTTCACTTTTTGCGGCAGAAAAGAATAGAAATCGTCGAATAGAAACGTCGAAAAGAATAGAAACGCTCGTGGCCCCGGGGTCTCAGTGTTCTGTAAACGATCACTGAGCTACGCAACTTTCACTATGGCTGGTCCTCGGATGGGTGACCACTTTGTGGCATTTACATTTGCGAGCGTTTCCGTGCTTCGGAAGGCACGTTAAGCCGTTGGTCCCGGTTGCCAGTAAAATGGCAGTCGTTAAGCCTGGTTGAATGCCTTATGGGCGGCTTGAAAAATTTCAACAGCAGATAGTCACATCCTGCGTCTGTCTATTTCAACACGGCAATGGGCTCACCACCTATTACGTGGGGCAGGAATCCACACGGTGAAAAGTGGGCATATAATATGCCTCTGCCACCCCTTCGGGGATAAGGCGTGATGGATATTTATATTTATTTATTAGAAAAGAATAGAAATCGTCGATCAATAGAGAGCCGACAGAAAAAATTGTCAGTTGTCGTAGTCTACTATTACAATTGCTCTCCAGTAGAATTCTATCGGCCGGCCGATAGAATGTTATTAACACGTGTAGCGCCTGTAAGTAGCTCTTAATTTGTATTTTTGGTAGTCTATATTAATATTTTGATAGTTATTTTATATCTATTCTCAGCTTGAGAAGTGTGATTGTGAAATATATAATAGTTTTAGTAGACTACTTAGTTTTGAAATAATCGCAATAGACCCGCTATAGAATAGAACTAGGACGATTTTGTATTGGAAAATAGTAAACTCGGCCTCCTGGTTTATAACCGGTTACTGCTTTCAGATGAACATAACACGGTGTTGTAAATCGTATACTTTATCTAAGTTCCACATCGTCACGTCACAATACATACTAACGTACCGTGAAAACCTGTATTTCACGCGTATAACAAAATCGTAAACGGCTTTGTACAATAGCATTAAAGCGCGCTATAAATATACCATTGAATATTTCACTACTTTACAATGTACAGATTTATTACAACTACTAAGAGACCCCCTGGATTCGCCCGTGACAAACTTCGAACTCCCGTTGCACCTACTTAATCCCGTCGCTTATACATTCTACAATAATACATTAAAAATTTCCCGATTTGTCGACATTTATGACTACTGCACCGCTCTCCAGGAAGGTAGCGTAATATCAAAAGTGCACTTCATCACATCAAAACACATCTTGCAAATCAAAAGATTATTTTTATGTTTTTAACTTGAAGAATACGTTTCCCCGTTCAATTTCTATTCGTATGTAATCGTAATATCACTTTTTAACGATTAATGTTTATTACTTTACATGTCTCACCAGGTACTTAGTATATTTTCTAGGCCTATAGCCTTCCTCGATAAATGGGCTATTTAACTATATAACACAAAAAGATTTTTCAAATCCGACAAGTATTTCCTGAGATAAGCGCGTTCAATCAAACAAACTCTTCAGCTTTATAATATTAGTATAAATTTATGTATGACTGCCTCAGTGGCGTAAGTAGTAGTGTATGCGAATGCCGCGCTGAGGTCCCGAGTTCGATTCTCGGGTCGGAATAAATATATTTCTGTGAACCACAAGTGCTTATTTCGGAGTTTGGGTGTTTGCTATGTATATTATATTTTGTAATGTATAAGTATGTTTATCAGTTATCTTACTTTTAATTTCATTTACTAGCATTTCCTACTGGAAATGCCAGTAAATGAAAATGCCACACATCCTTCTTCCATTCAAGGAGCAGTCATAGCGAAAGTGGCTTAAAGAGGTGATCTTTCACGGCAAACTGAATGAGCGGGGTTATGGGCGTTTCTTCTTTAATTATAAAATTATCTATAGCCAAGGGCAAAGCCTACGCCAATGTTATATTTTTATTATTAATCAAATTCTCTCACATAATAAAAACTTACTTAACTTGCGCGCGATTTAATTATAACAATACCTAACTTTAGGGCAGTTTACTTTCACTTCACACTGTCTCAACAGATTAACACGACACACGGTTGAGTGTACGGTTTCTTTTCTTCATCTTAGTGTATTCATAGTAGCTACCAAATACTATCATAATTTGGAGCCTGAGGTCTGCTTTTGTTTGGCTTCTAGAATCAGCTGTGGTTTAGCTTTTAATTTTTGTCAGTTTTCGGAGGGAAGTGTCTGATGTCGTCTATACTAATATTATAAAGAGGAAAGATTTATAAGACATCGACATATTGTCACACCTTTATTCCCAAAGGGGTAGGCAGAGGCATATTATACGCCCACATTTTACTGTATGCACTATTGTCCCACGTAACAGGTGGTGAGCCCATTGCCGTGAAAAAAAGATTTATAAGTTTGTTTACAATGAAGGGCCGAATTTAAAAATTAAAATAAATAAAATAAATATCCATCACTCCTTATCCCCGAAGGGGTGGCAGAGGCATATTATATGCCCACTTTTCACAGTGTGGATTCCTGTCCCACGTAATAGGTGGTGAGCCCATTGCCGTGTTGAAATAGACAGATGCAGGTTGTGACTACCTGCTGATGAAATTTTAAGGTGCACAAAATGGCAGTCGTTAAGCCTGGTTGAAGGCCTTATGCCTTCAACCAGGCTTAACGACTGCCATTTTACTGGCAACCGGGACCAACGGCTTAACGTGCCTTCCGAAGCACGGAAACGCTCGCAATTGTAAATGCCACAAAGTGGTCACCCATCCGAGTACCAGCCATAGTGAAAGTTGCGTAACTCAGTGATCGTTTACAGAACACAGAGACCGCGGGGCCACGAGCGCTTAGAATTTAAAAATTCTTTCACTATTATCATGCTTTATTCTTTTAGAGTAACATAGGCTATGGTCCGTATACCAGAACTTTTCTTAATACTCAATCAACGCTTGAGACTAGATTTGCCTAATAAAATGTACTCTCAAGTGTTTCTTGAGTAATGATAAACGTTCTGGAATACGGCCCTATGTTAGATTATCAAAAAAGTTTAGGGTTTCGTACGAAATCTCGAATATGAAAACTTCACCACGCGGGCGAAGCAGCGGGCATTAGCTAGTAACTCATAAAGTGTCTCTCTGTAAAGGCGCCTGTGTATGGCAAGCTTCAAATTCAGGTAGAGTTTGGAAGCAATTGAGAATACACTAAGATAAAGAAATAAAACGAACGTTCATAGGAACAGCTCCTCACCATCTTAAGATATTAGTACAGTTAACAGCTCTAGTAGTTCTAGTATTTGAAAGAGGTGACGTAAGAACCAAATGCGAGATTAGGGTAAACCAGGAACGACTAGAGCAAGTGAATGAAATGGTGTATTGAGGGAGTATGTTTAGCGCGGATGGAAGATGTGATTCGGATGTAGAACGGCGAGTAGCTGCCGGAAACAGAGTTAACGGTGCTTTGTCCCAATTAGTAAAGCGACAAAGCATCGTAAAAGAAGCACGACTGGCGATTCATAACGCGGTGCTAGTGCCAACTTTGCTTTACGGTAGCCAAACCTGGGTATGTCAGCAGATGCATGAAAGTAAATTGAATGCTGTGTAGATGCGATCACATCGAAAATTGTGCGACGTAACTGCGGCCGACCGAATACGGAACGAAGTAATACGCAATATGGCAGGTTTGTATGAAAGTGTCAGCGTTAAGCTAGAAAAGGGCGTGCTCCGTTGGTTTGTACACGTCCAACGAATGAGTGAGGAACGATTGACGAAGAATATATATATTGTTCAAAAGTAGAGGGTAGAAGGAGTCAGGGTAGGCCGAGACTTACATATGAAGACCACGTGAGCAGATTGCTTAAAAACGGAAAGGTCAAAAGTACTCGGATACATAGACGTGCGTGTATGAAGAGATTGATGAATCTCGAAGAAGCGAAAGAAGTATCCATGGATCGCGAAACCTGGCGATCTGTCCTCTCTGACTACCCCGTCAGGGATACAGCGTGAAGATAGTTAGTTAGTTAGTTAGCTAAAGTCAAAATTGGTATCAATAGATAACATGTATTGATAGAGCAATCAATGTGAAGGGTGCTACTTAACTATAAGTGGTGCTAGACTTATGAGAAATTAATAACTACTGGTTTTAGAGTACCTACCCAGTTTGAGAGTAAATGAATAACTTCAATGTTAACTGAACTGAATATCTTACGTCGTTCTTAAGTTTCATGTTTATCAATCACAGCTTATCCTCGAAGAGGTGGCAGAGGTTTATTATACGCCCACATTCCACCATGTGCATTCCTGTCTCACGTAATAGGTTCTGAGCCCATTGCCGTGTTGATATAGACTGACGGAGGTTGTGACCTGCTATTGAAATTTGTCTAACCAATAAGGCTTTCAACTTGGCTTAACGACTGCCATGTTACTAGCAACCGGGACCAACGGCTTAACGTGCTTTCCGAAGTACGGAAATGCTCGTAAACGGAAATACGACAAAGCGGTCACCCATCACACTGGTAGTCTTATGACAAAATAATTTGGAACGTATTTTTCATAAACGTATTTTTTGGCACTACCTAGTCGATTCATAATGGGACATAAATATATCTCTTGAAGTCTCTATGCATCTCAACCACATCACAAAAATAATAAAATCAATAAGAACGAAAAGACAGTATTGTTCTTAGCATTAGTATCATACTATAATCTATATATATAAAAATGAAACCCGTTTTCCGTTGTCACGACATAGCATGAAAACGGTTTGACCGATTTGAAAAATTCTTTTTGTATTGGATAGCCTATTTATTGAGGAAGGTTCTTAGCTATATATCATCACGCTACTACACAGTAGAGCGGAGCAGTAATCATAAATGTCAGCAAATCGGGGAAACTTTCATACATATTTGGAAAAGTGATAAGCGACGGGATTAAATGGGTGCCACGTGGTTGGAAGTATGTCACGGACGAAGCCGGGCAGGTCAGCTAGTCACAAATATTGAAGAAAAAAATTAAAATGAGTTCATAAAAATTAAAATTGCATTAACTAGAAATATAAAAGCCCGAATGACAGTGAGAAGGCACTTTTCCGGCTTTCAGGCAGGATTTCGATCTAACAAAAGCCTTTGAAGCCTTCCCTTCCAACGCGGAACACAGAAAAATAAGTTAGAAAGGTTTAGTAGGTTAAGCAGGCGCGTCAATTTCTTAGGATTTTGAATTGATTGAGTTTGAAAACAAAATAAGTGACATCGCGCTAAAAATATTCTCATTGAATTACAAAAAAAGAAAAAGAAGCGCTCGTGGCCCCGCGGTCTCAGTGTTCTGTAAACGATCACTGAGTTACGCAACTTTCACTATGGCTGGTCCTCGGATGGGTGACCACTTTGTGGCATTTACATTTGCGAGCGTTCCTGTGCTTCGGAAGGCACGTTAAGCCGTTGGTCCAGGTTGCCAATAAAACGGCAGTCGTTAAGCCAAGTTGAAGGCCTCATGGGCGGCTTAAAAAGTTTTAACAGCAGGTCGCCGCAGCCTGCGCCTCTCCATTTCAACACGGCAATGGGCTCACCGCCTGTTACGAGGGACAAAAATGCATACGGTGAAATGTAGGCGTTTAATATGCCTCTGCCTACCCCTTTTGGGGATAAAGGCGTGACAATATGTATGTATGTATGTAATAACAGAAAACATTTATTTGTAACAATTGTGATGGCGTTGGCAACTTGAACATTTACTATTTCATGATGTAAGTACATGCAATTGTAAGATGTAAGTACATGTAAATATATATTTTGGTTGAAGCCCATTTCCCACAAGAATTTGTCCCGGGGGACAAAAAGTAAGCCATGTTCTTTGTCGGGCTTCAGACTATCTCTGTATCAAATTTCATTTAAATCAATCATCAGCATCATTATAATAGCCTCAAAGTCATCATCAATTATACTAGAAAAAGTTTTCACAACTTAGGGAAATTCGCAACAGACAGAATTTCTCGGATTTATAATATTGGTAAGGATGACATCCCATATGCAACTAGCCAAAACGATTATACGAGTAGAACTGTAGTTGTTTAACAACCCATTCTTATTTCTTTCATGTGTTTCAACCAGTCTGGAGTTTGTACTATTATGGAGTCCTGTCTGAGTTTCTAAGTTTCGGAGCTTATTGTGACAGCAATGCCGTCTGAGCATATGTTTATATGTGTTAGAGAATCTTTAACTTCAGCACAATAATTAGGTACTTATAACTTATAATATATAACTTTAGAAAAGTACAGACTACCTGCATAAAAATAGGTAGGTACTTTGTGGCGTACATCTCGTTCTGCGAATGAAAGAGGCTGCAGAGAAGTCACGAGAAAGGCCGACCGACCGATGCAGGTCTATGGGCGAGAATTTGGGCTAACCTTGACCTAGCAAAGTCACGTCAGAAAGAGAAAACTAAACTTTAGACACGGTGTTTCGTCTCACTTTAACTTGGGCCACAGGATAAGCCAGATGTTAAGGCATGCATTGCGACTAGTACTCCGTGGTGAGGAGGTATGGGTGGACGTGTTGATGATCACGCCTGCCGGGCCGCAGCTTATGGTTGATATTGGGCTTTAATATATATAATTCTTCAGTACTCGTGGCCCCAGTGGTCTCAGTGTTGGGTAAACGATCACTGATATACGCAACTTTCACTATGGCTGGTCGTCGGATGGGTGACCACTTTGTGGCATTTACATTTGCGAGCGTTTCCGTGCTTCGGAAGGCATGTTAAGCCGTTGGTCCCGGTTGCCAGTAAAATGGCAGTCGTTAAGCCTGGTTGAAGGCCTTATAGGCGGTTTAATAAATTTCAACAGCAGGTAGTCACAACCTGCGTCTGTCTATTTAAACACGGCAATGGGCTCACCACCTATTACGTGGGACAGAAATCCACACGGTGAAAAGTGGGCATATAATATGCCTCTGCCACCCCTTCGGGGATAAGGCGTGCTGGATATATATTCAGTACGAGAACTCTTCTAGCGCAATACAGGAATGGTTTTAAGAACTTTTATATCACGATGCATGTTTCTTAGTTTCGATATAGATAGCTCTTAGTATTGTGGCGCTGGTTACAACCAGCAAACGTGGTTTTATATTCTAATCAAATGATACAGATTCAAAACATATAGACAGCAAGAGTGGAGTTACAATTGTGAATCACATCAGAATATTCCCATATCCAAGGCAATACGTCATGACAGGCAAAATAACATCACGACAATAAGTTCAATTCCTATTTACGATGTTCCTTCGTGACTTGGATTACAAGCGCAGACTTTCTTATCCGTGAGCTGAATGATTATAAACCAGATCCGGAACAGTTCACTAAATTCGTTTTAACCCGATTTAGATAACATTGCTTCGTTCGCGATAATTTCGAAAACCTATTTAATTTCTAAAATTCACTCAGTAGTTTGACTTTGAGCTACGCGATGATGATAAATATTTGTGAAAAATACAACATGTGTAGAAAATAGTTTATATTGACGAATGACGCTGGAACTTTTATAATTAAATTATCCATAGAATCACATAATGTACTTGTTTGTTAACCTTAATGTTACATATAACTTATACCGCCATTCAATTTACGATGAACCCAATTGGTGTAATGACTTTCGGATGCTTTACAAAACCAGGAATAATTTCAGGTTTTTGATATAATTACCGCCTTTATTTGTGTCCTGCCCAGATTCCCTGTATTTACGTGTGGAATCCCTCACGAATACGTAATAAACCTTTAAAGGAGATCACTTAGAACTTTTTTTTATTTTTTTTTAAATTAGAAACCAACCTTTACGATCATAGCTCGTTTTTAAACGTCATTTTGTCCCCCTTTCAAGATACGCAATAAGACGTGGCGCCACCTCAGTAGGCCGAACTCTGCTTAAGTCACAGCTAGCTCCGGTGATTCGTCCTTCAAATGCCCATATTCATGGAGAATGGAAATCGTTCTAGGATGGGTAAGAGCCCCATCAAGCGACCTCACCTGCATATCAACTGCTGATAAACGGACGAGACAACGACATAAGCGCCCTTACTCATCAAGTCAGGGGGCAGTCGCTCCTAACAATGCCGAAAATTAAAAGCCAAACTATAGCTGCTTTTTGTAGCTAAATAAAAGTAAACCAAGTAAAGTTGAAAACACACAAAGACTAAGAAGAAGAAAAGAAAAGAGAAGATGGAAAGAGAAGAAAGAAAGAGAAGAAGGAAAGAAAAGAAGGAAAGAAAAGAAGGATATCGTTACTAGTATCAGTACCCAGTGCATTTTCTGCGGCAAGTAGAATACTATTTCTCTGCCATTATCTGACCTCTCGTAACGCACATTACATTTAAATACAAACTTGAAGCACGATTATGAGTCATCCACTCACAATTCATTTCAAAGTAAATAGATAAGTTTTTATATTATAAAATTTATTTAACAGTGAAATCAAAATGCAAAATTAATAGTCTTAATTTATGGAAATTAAGAATTTAATGTGTATTTCAATTAAAAATAGAATTGTGTTTACTTTTTATTTTCCGTTTGATAGTTGGTAAATGCATTATTATTTAAGTTATTAAAATTGTTATTAAGATATATTATATTATGATGTAAGAAGTTTTATATGAATTATAAGTACATACTTTTTTAATTCTTTAACGGAAGATGAAAGTTGTAATTTTAGTAATGTTTTTTACGAATGTGCTGATAACTCTTTTGTTGAGACGGAGTTTCGGCGGCAAATTTAAGAACGGTGGAGTATATTTTCTAAATTTAGAAAATAAATTTATGTTTTTAAACGTAAAAAGTAGTGGATTTTTAGACATAAAATGACCAACAACGTATAATAGCAAGAAAGTTACTATTATGTAGTGTAATGTTATACATGACTTTTCTTGTTACTTCACAAACTCTACAAAGTTTTAGTTATGTTTCCACCACTTTACTGTCCCAAGGATACGCTTAAAATACTTTCGATAAGTTACCAAGGGCGTATGGCGTTAAACAACTAGGTGGCTTTAGCCGGTTCGAGTCTACGTGGAGGTTCGATAATACGTGGGGATTACCAAGGGCGTATGGCGCTAGACAACTGGTGGCTTTAGTCGGTTCGATTCTACGTAGTATTAGTACGCGGTGGTTCGATAATACGTGGAAATTACCAAGGGCGTATGGCGCTTGACAACTAGGTGGTTTTAGTCAGTTCGAGTCTACGTGATGTAAGTACGTGGTGGTTCGATAATACGTGGAAATTACCAAGGGCGTATGGCGCTTGTCAACTAGGTGGTTTTAGTCAGTTCGAGTCTACGTGGTGTAAGTACGTGGTGGTTCGATAATACGTGGGGATTTCCACATGTACACAAAAATGAACGACATTTTTACAATATTTTACTTAGTTAAGATTTCGATTTACTACAAACAATGTTTAATTTTATTTTATCTCGCAATCTTGATGATATTCTTAACCTTAAATCAGCATTTGTAGTGTAATGGTAATTACTATCTCTTGTTTGTCTAAGCAGCATGTGCTTTATCACGCGTGTCAACGGAGGGCACGTTGATAACAGGTATTTAACCTCATTGTGTTCCAGTCACTATCGTAACTTGTCCCTAAATAAAAACATTTTACTACAAAATAGCGTAAACTTTATTGCACTTCTTCCAACTAATATCAAGAATTTCAGCCAATATCAAGAATTTCAGCCAATATCAATAATCTTATCAAATATCAATAATCTTAGCATATATCAATAATCTTAGCAAATGTCAATAATTTTACTCAATACCAATAATCTCAGTTTATAGACGTCCATTTTTGGGCTATTAGAACGATCTTAAAGAATCCTCGTCAAATTATTTAATATTTATTAAAACGTACGTATTGAGTTAGAAAGAGTTTCTGATAATAAAGATGATACAGGGGTTCATTATAAATTGCGAACAAAGCTGCGCGCCTTAAGTTACTCCTTGTATGAATGTAATCGAAACTCAGACAGTAGTGGTATCCGCAATGCGGAAAATAAAAGGCCTAATAGTAGTGACTCGTAGCAATCAATAATATGATTGGAAGCAACGGGGAAGACGCTAAGGTGAGGAGCATGTATCATACAAATCAGGGTGTCGAGTCTACAATTTTTTTCCAATAGAAAGCCGTTTGCTCTATTCTATAGCGGTGCTATTGCGATTAGTCCAAAACTAGGTAGTCAACTAAAACTATTATACTCGTATATTTCACAACCAAACTTCTCAAGCTGCAGAAAGAAACAAAATAGCTGTTTTAAGCTATCATATATTAAGTAAACTACCAAAAATGCTAATTAAGAGCTACTTACAGGCACTACACGTGTTAATAACATTCTAGCGGCCAGGCCGACAGAATTCTATTGAATTCTATTGTAATAGTGGACTACAAAAACTGTCAATTTTTCTTGTCGGCTCTCTATTGAGCGACGATTTCTATTCTCTTCTGTCGCGATTGATTTACTAGACTTGGCCCCCAGGTCAGGTGTTACAATCAACAAGTTGTAAGTTTGTATGTTACTGCCAAAGCCGATATTAAAATATTAATACTCCTTGTAACTTTTGTAAGTAAAGTTAAAGCAGTCGTAGCCCAACTTATAAAAAAAATAAAAACAACCCCAGGATATAATTCCGGAACCGGAATAGCGTAGTATAATTAGTGCACGAGCTGCCACGTAGGCAAAATGTCGTCTAGGTGCATAGTGCAAATAAATAATTATAATGTGAAATATGCACAAAGGGAGGGTGGGTTGCTCGTGAGTTATTTGTATTTCTGCGATGAAGTTGACACTTGACACTTCATCGTGAGAATGATTTTATATAGAGAGATCCATTTTATTTAAGCAACGTGTCTCGATCCATACAGCCTATTGTTAATAGTAAAACTCGTTAGTTTATTATCTTGTGTTTTAGCAATAAAATATTTTTCTTTTATTCTTAGATTATTTCTTAAACGATTACTGCATTAAACATCTTACGCTATGACTGGTCCTCAGATGTATGACTGCTTTGTGACATTTTTATGCTCCGGAAAGCATGTGAAGCCGATGATGCCGGTTGTAAGTAACATGGCAGACGTCAAGCTAAAGGCGCTGAAGGTAAATTGAAAATTTTAAAATAGGTATTAATTTTTTTCTAATTTCAATACCTGCTTGAAAGGCGCCTTTACCTTCGCCTGTCAATTTCAACACAGCAATGGGCTCACTTCCCATTTTTGTGACAAATAGCATACCGAGAAATGTGGGCGAAGAATATTTCTCTGCTTACGCTTTCGGGGATAATTAAGTAATAGCCATTGCCAGTAAGTTTAGCGCATCAAAGAACTACATTTTTCATTGTAACTTGCACCCCACACGCACCGGTAGCAAGCCATATTGATCCGAACACCCTAGCGCTCCTTCAAGTTGGGGTCGTGAGTATTGAACCCATCTCAGTTTATATATCGATCTATCCCTTTCGCACAATGCACTTGTTATTTTTAAATATAACAAGTGCATTGTGCGAAAGGGATAGATTTTTACTAATTTAATTTGTTAGATTGTACTAAATTACACTCTTACACTTAGGAATACAATGTAAAGTAACCTTATTTAGTACAATCTACATTCTAATAACGACAATAAGTATTTTACCCGATTACGACAAAGCCGACAGGAAGAGTAATGAACTTAGTAGTCTTATTTTGTATTAAGGAACTAGCGGACGCCCCGCGATTTTTCCCGTGTAGCGCCTTGTACCGTAAGAATACGAAGATAAAATGTGGCCTTAGTTATTTCGTAAAACATCAGCCCTCTGCCAGTGAAAGTTTTGTAAAAATCGGTCCAGCCGTTTCAGCGATTTTCCTTAGCAAACACACAGACAAATAAGTACAAAATAAAAAAAGTCTATAATCGATTCTCGGTCCTAGGTATGTATTTCCCCGCCAATTGTAGATCAATTCTCATAACTATTTTTTTTAATAATTTGACACAGCCTGACCGGTTTTGCCTTATTTCCTTATACTCGTACCTTGGATAATTCCATAAGACGTGCTGGTAAGATTGTGTTAACTAAATGAGATAGTGACGTAAGTACAGCTGGCTTTAGTTTTCGTGGTGTATTCCACCCATTCCACCTCAATGTCGAAAGTACTTAATTAATTTTGACCATTGACGTATAAATAGAAGTGTCTTAATCCTGCTAATTATTATATACGTGAAACGTAAGTATGGTATTTTTTATATTATTTATTTTTATAAGTTTGGTATTCTTTCACGCAAAGTCTACTGAATGGATTTTGATGAAACTTTACAATAATATAGCTTGCACATCCGAATAACACATAGGCTACTTTTTATCCCGGGAACAAGTTCCTCTGGGAAACGGGAACGGGAAAACTTCTCCACGCGTGCGGAGCCGCGGTTGTAAGCTAGTTTTAGATATTTTCAAATATTTTGAGTCATTGTCACACAACAACGTCTAGCTCATATTAAGCTAATATCCAGTTGCTTCCACACACAAGTAGAAGAGTACAGGTATATACAAACTTTTATTAAAGTAAAAAACAAATCTTTGGTCGATATGTCTTGAAACCGTGACCTTTGTCTAACCAGGGCAATGCTGTAATCATCGAGTTACCAGAACTGTCTTTTTATATACCGCTGAGGTGACAGACAAGCGTACGGCCCACTCGATTTTGCAACACCTGAGATGCAACACTCGCGCTACCGACCCTTATAAACTTTCTAAAACCCCTTTTGAAGAACCTCATGCTGTAGACGTTCGGGTAATCCAGGCAGGGAGTTCATTCCACAATCTAAGCGTTCGCTGAATAAAGCCTCTATTGGACCTAACCGTAACCGTGTACTAAAACAAGCTGAAATTATTAGCTGTATTGTAATCGTAAGTAAATTTAGAATATAAATTTAGGTAAGTATAGACGACATAATAAAATAATCATGAGCAATGTCGCGATTATAATGATCTCCATAACTTGAAAATAGTAATTAATATTCGTGACAGACAGTCGCCCGTTATTGTATTAACCTAACAAATTAGAATCGCTCGCTTAATGAGTTGGTCAACCATTGCTCTGAGTCATAAGGATAATATAAATAATACAATGGGTTAATGCGATTGTTAATTGTCATTGTTCTGCTATTGATCGCACAAATGGTTAGGTTACTGATTTTTAAAAAGATGGTGATATATTTTTGTTATTTCATTTCTACGGTGATAGGCTCACCACCACCTGTATCGTGGGACTAAAATGCTTACTACTAAAACTATTTATCAGTTGTCTACATCCCATAGCACAAGCTTCAATCTTTCTTTGGGCTAGATGACGCTGTGTGAAAAGTGTCCCACAATATTTATATTTATAAGATCCTTGACAACCATGATGGACGCGCCGTTCCATCTTACCGTTTGCGCCTATACCCCGCTTGCCATTTGCCAAGCATTTTTAGCTAAATCGCTGTTCCGGGGATTGAGTACATCATACACGTTCTGAGAAAAATTATAAAGAAAAAATGACGAAATGTGCAGTCAAATTGTGTAAATGTTATATCGGTCGAACAATTAATGTTTGTTTTCACTTGTAAGTAAAAATTTGTTTCATCTACAAAACTATTATTAACAAAAACCATTAATTATTGAAACATACCAACAACTTAATCGGTCTATATTCAATATACTTTCATTCTCTATAAACATTATACAAAGAGTTACCATCTCAAATTATCCGAATAGTATTGTGTCAAATTCGTATTGCATTTTTATTGGTTGTTAGACAGTGACAACACTTCATGCAAGAGTAAGAAAACAATATGTGTGTAGTTTCCCTATTGCACGAAAGTTGGTTGAACGTGATTTCATACTTTATTGAGTACATTACGCGTACATTGGTTAAATCGTCTTAGCAACCATGTTACCAAAGATTACGTGGATCCTGTACCGTTCGTAAAGGCAAATGCCACAAACAGACCAATTGAGACTTAGATTATTTACAGAACGAAGATTATTTTTATCTACGAGCGTTTCATAAACCTAAAAAAATATCATGCGACAGAGAAATTTTAATTCCCTTAAAAAAAGTACTTTGGAACTCACAAATGTTTAGTTTTTTGAAAGTCGCTTAGAAATTTTCTCTCAGTCACCTAAATCCTGCCCTTTTAGCTAAGCCCTCATAAATGTAAAACAAGTACGAGACTCAAAGGACAATGGCCCTTTAAGTTGTTTAATGGCTGTAGGATCGTGCTTCGAAAATCCCTTTAAACACAATGTAGTAAAAAGATTTAGGATCTATGATTTCAGGGCTGGCACTTTTACCATTTGTATATTTAGACTTTTCTTTTTATTTTAAATAAATAAATATCCATCACGCCTTATCCCCGAAGGGGTGGCAGAGGCATATTATATGCCCACTTTTCACCGTGTGGATTCCTGTCCCACGTAATAGGTGTTGGCGTTGATCCTGAAGTATCATGTTCGATGCCAAGCTACACGGACAGGGTAAAGATTGCAGAATTGGATAAAATCTTTTTTTTTATCCTTAGAAACATAGGAATTTTTATTAGAACGTTTGGTTAGTCAACTTAATTCTAGGGTTATGAACATGACAATTTTTGGAAGATAATGCAACAAGAAAGAGTATTTGTTTTTTTTTTAAATGTATAGAGTATTTATGAAATATTGTAGGACACCAGTAGTTGCACTCGTGTGGAATTCAAATGTGTCTTTCCTACAACGTAACCTTTGTTACACAATTGATTCACAAATATCTCTATTTTAAAATCAAATGAATTCATTTTTTCGACGCGAATGTAGGATACTTACCAAAACAGACCTTCCCCATTTTTAATATTTGTAGTTTCATACAATTGCCGTTATTTGCCTGTAATATATTTTACAGTGAGACCATCACCACCTATGACTACGAGTAATTGGGATTTAAAAGGTTGACGATACATGCATGATTATATTTCGTTGATAACGTTTTCTATTATTATATATTACTAGTTGACGCCCGTGAAGTTTTCCCCAAAAACTTGTCCCCAGGATAAAAAGTAGCCTACGTGTTATTCTGATGTATAAGCTATATTATTGTAAAGTTTCATCAAAATCCATTCAGTAGATTTTACGTAAAAGAGTAACAAACAACCATCCTTACAAACTTTCGCGTTTATAATATTAGTAGGATATATAGACGTAAATGTATCATGTCTGGTTATTCATGTCAGAAACGGCAAAGTAAACAACATTTTTAAACTTTTTTCGGAGTCGCATGTCTATCAGACACGCGGGCATGTTGATAACGAATTATCACATAATTTCACATGTCCCAGTTAAGATAATGGTCACATAATGAAATATCATTTTGTGAGGGTGATTGGCCTTACTGTATCACTTTGGCCAGAAATTTAGTCCCAAGCTAGCCCACTGCATATGGTGCGTCTGCAACTAACAGACAAGACAGAAAAAAAAAAGGACAATCCAAAACATTTTTGTGCTTCGGAAGGCACGTTAAACCGTTGCTCCCAGTTGCCAGTGACATGGCAGTCGTTAAGTCAAGTTAAAGGCCTTATTGGCGGCTTGAAAAATGTCAACAGCTGGTAGCGTCTGTCTATTTCAACACGGCAATGGGCTTACCACCGTACCAAGAGGGCTTTGTGCCTCTGCCACCCTTTCAGGGATAAGGCGTGATAAATAAATAAACAATTCAAAACAAAATCCTGTAACAACTCGTATTGATCTCTGCAAAGTTGAGTCGAGAGAGGCCATCGTTCAGCAGAGTACAGTAGGCTAAATTGATTTATGATTATATGATGTACTATCCGAACCCTGTGACTCATTTTGAACCGTGGCACTCATTTAAATCCGTCGTTTATTGTTTTAGAATAATGTATAACAATTTACCCGATTTGGTGTCAATTATGGTTAATGCTCCGCTATCTAGGATAGTAACGTGATGGTATATATACTATAACCTTCCTCGATAAATGGACTATTTGACTGAGACTGAGATCAGCGTTCAACCAAACAAACATCTAAACAAATAAACTCTTTCTCTCGCTTGATATATTAGTAATAGTTGACGCCCGCGAGTTTGCCCGCGTAGAAAAGTTCTCCCGTTCCCGTTTTCCACAGGAACTTCCCGGGATAAAAGGTCGCCCTGCATAAATGCCTGATAAAAGCCCATGGGTTATTCTGATGTATAAACTATATTATTGAAAAGTTTCATCAAAATCCATTCAGTAGTTTTTAAGTGAAAGAGTAACAAACATCCATTCTTACAAACTTTCACGTCTATAATATTAGTAGGATAGCTTCAACCAAGTGAACCATAGACTCTTTGCACAACCGTTTTGAGCTAAGTACCACAGCTGTACAAGATGTTCATCAAGAGAATTTAAGCAAGACCCCAGTTTTATAAACGTTAGACAGTAAAAAAAACAACTGTAAATAAGTAGGTCATAATTAACTTAAATAGATTTATATCTCGTTGCAACACTTAAACAAATACAACAAAATAACTACATATTCTTAAGTTAATAACAAGCACAAAGAACAAATGCTGCAACTTAGTATATATTTTATGTTATTTAAGCACAATACTGGTTACTTAACATTCCAATTCGTCACAGTTTCATAGAGTTACAAGAGTTACAATTAAAAAGAATGATGCTTCAACAAGAGCCTCAGTTTATTGTCCCATGTTGAATTATAGCCAAGAGTTGAATGGAAACGAATATTCAAGTTTTGTCTGATAGTTACTTTACTCCTTAAGTCCAAGACATAGCTAGGTGTCGAGGAAGTTAAGCAATTGGCCGTTTTTGGCCAGTAGATCGTTGTGACGTCAGGCCAGTCAGAACCATCTGCACAAAACCAGCAGGGCTTGTTAAGGTTTGACAAAGACCTGTATTGTAGTTGTAGCAGGAAAGTAAGGACTTGTGTTTGCATTATCCCAACTCAATATACAATTATTAATTATTTTAATGTCTTAATAAATATATAAAGAAATTACATGTCTTGGGTTGTGTTTGTTGTGTTTTAAATAACAAGTTATTTTTATTGGCTGTCGAAAATTAAAAATTTTAATTTCCATATTCTTATCATTTCCTAAAGAATTTCAAATCTTATAGAAATCTTTTTCAGATTTTTTTACCTGTAATACATGACTGTTCCACTATAACCATAAATGCCGAAATATAATATCTTTATTAGTAGAGAAAAATTGGCCCGTGGCCCCGCGGTGTTCGCGTGCGCGCGTGTTCTGTAATAATAATAATAATAAATCTTTATTCATTTAGGTCACAAAGTAACACTTATGAACGTCAAGAATATTGCTTCTACATTTACATTTACTGCCAGATTCGCAAAGCAATAGGTAGAGCCTGAGGAAGAACCTGGCAATAAAACTCATGGCCACTCTTCTCTAAACGCCAGTAATTACATTAGTTTGATTAACATGATATTTGACCAATTATATAGTAATGAATTTATACAAACAAAAAAAAACAAAATCAATGTTGTGTTTAAATCATATCAAAATTAGAGCGATTATAGTTGCCGGTTCTAAGGGCAGCCTACCCTTGAAGAAGAAGAATCTGGCAAGAAAGTCAATGGATGCCATTTTAAAATGTAGGAATGGCTTACAACATTAAAATTACACTTACATTGTTCCTTTGGATTTATGTGAGAACAGTCGACTAAACTTAAGTTTACCTTAAATATAAATAAGATTATTTTTAATAATTGCTATAACAGCTATGAGCTGACCAGTCCCAACAGACGGCACCCGTTCACGGGTATGACGCATTATATCAGCCATCGCCCTACTCAACCGTATTATAGGGAATAAGGCGACCCGATACATACGCCACCACTGCCAGGACACTTAGGCGAGCATGACATACTCAAAAACTGCACAGCAACTATCATGTCAATTTCAAAGAAATAAATAAGTCTACATGGTGCTCACACAATAACAAACTCAAATTACATTGTATACCGGGACTAAACGCAGCCAATTTAGAAACCTTTAGTTGTTAGATGTTTCAAATTATTAATAATGTAGAGATGTAAAAATACAACATATATATGCAGATTCAAGGCATATCACAAGATTCATTCGAATCCTAAATAGCTCAAGCGAAGAGCAAGCAACTCATTTCCATTTATTTTTATCGTTCAAATAATCATTAGTTGTGTAATAGGCCCTTTTCAAGAGGTGCCTCTTAATTTCCGCCTTAAATTTATGTAACGGCAGGTTCATAATGTTTAAAAGAATTTTATTATATAGTCGTACGCCAATTCCTGCAAAAGAGTCGTGAACCTTTTGTAAACGATGATGCTTTCCAATTAATTTATGCTTATTTCTAGTATTTATCGAATGTATGTCACTGTGTCTATTGTATAAATGTATGTTCTGTTTAACTAACATAATATTTGCAAATATATACTGTGATGCAACCGTTAAAATGCCAATTTCTTTAAATTAGCACTCAATTTATATATTGCACGTATAGCTCTCTTCTGGAGTACCAAAATTACTTGTAGATCAGCTGCTTTGCCCCACAGCAAAATACCGTAAGACATGACACTATGAAAATAACTAAAGTATACCAGCCTGGCAGTTGCCACATCAGTAAGCTGCCTGACTTTACTAACGGCAAAGGCTGCCGAGCTGAGTTAACCTGCAAGACACGTTATTTGGGCATTCCACTGCAGTTTGCTATCTAAAGTGATCCCCAAAAATACAGTTGATACTACAAGATTAAGGGTATCACTGTTCAATGTTATATTTGTACCGCAATTCCTGACATTAGGCATGCTGAATCTGATACATTTTGTCTTCTTAGCGTTTAGTAGCAAATTATTGGTCGTAAACCAATCTACAACTTGGGCAAGTGAACTATTTACGCCGTTAAAATTACTAAGCGTGCGATCAACTTTAAAAATAAGTGACGAACGAAAATCAGCAAATAGAACAATGTCGCACAAGTTCTGTATATAGAATGGCAGATCGTTAATATAAATTAAAAATAGAAACGGACCCAGAATTGATCCCTGCGGTACGCCCATAGCAACAGATGCTCCAGGGGAGCGAATTCCATTGACATCAACATGTTGTAAAGGAGTTACGCAACTTTCACTATGGCTGGTCCTTGGATAGGTGACCACAAAGTGGTCACCTATCCAAGGACCAGCATTTATATTTGCGAGCGTTTCCGTACTTCTGAAGGCACGTTAAGCCATTGGTCCCGGTTGCCAGTAAAATGGCAGTCGTTAAGCCTGGTTGAAGGCCTTATGGGCGGCTTGAAAACCTTCAACAGCAGGTCGCCACAACCTGCGTCTGTCTATTTCAACACGGCAATGGGCTCACCACCTGCTACGTGAGACAAAAGTGCCGAAATATAATATTAGTATAGAAAAATTGGAAAAAGTAAAAAAATAAAAACAAGTAAAATAACTCGTGACCACGGCTGGTGTAATCCGGTCGAAAAGTCGCGAAGTCTATGGTAGGCTTTGTGCCTAATAATATACGTCCCCAATTAGACCCAAAATATCATAAATA
Organism: Thumatha senex; assembly: GCA_948477245.1. Classification (NCBI taxonomy): domain Eukaryota; kingdom Metazoa; phylum Arthropoda; class Insecta; order Lepidoptera; family Erebidae; genus Thumatha; species Thumatha senex. The sequence continues at coordinate 4,858,564 of OX419731.1, read as the reverse complement.
TGAGCGACAATCGCGAAAGTTTAAAAACATTAAAAGTAAAATAACCTTCCCACACTAAGGGGACTATTGGGCACAGGCCGCACAGGGTACGAAGTTCAGTTGACCGTGAGCTGTAACCCTTTATAAGGTGTATGAAAATTTAAAAAGTATTACAAAATGCAATTTGTCCATTTCGACACACCTGTTACGTGGGACAAAAGTGCTTACGGTGAAATGTGTGCGTATAGTATGCCTCTGCCTACCCCTTCGGGGATAAAGGCGTGATAGTATAGCGATTTCTGATTACTACTTCAAGAAATTTCACTTACATCGAAGGAAGTCAACTAGATAATTGAGTTTGTTTTTTAATATGTGTCCCACACACTTTTCACACAGCGCCATCTAGCCCAAAGTAAGCTAATATTAGCTTGTGTTATGGGATCTAGATAACTGATAAACATACTTATATATTTCTAAATACATACATGTTATAGATAAATAACACCCAGACACAGAATAAACCATCGTGCTCATCACACAAAGTTAATTCTGGGTGGGAATCGAACCCACGACCTCTTGCGTAGCAGTCGGATGCACTCCCACCGCGCCACAGAGGCAGTCAACAACAAAAAAAGTGTAGTAAATCAACTTGTCCAATAGTAACTACCACGCCATTAAACTTAACATAAGACTTACATTTACGAGCGTATCCTTCGGAAGGCAGTTGTTAAGCCCAGTTGAAGGCCTTATGGGCGGCTTGAAAACCTTCAACAGCAGGTCGCCACAACCTGCGTCTGTCTATTTCAACACGGCAATGGGCTCACCACCTGCTACGTGAGACAAAAGTGCCGAAATATAATATTAGTATAGAAAAATTGGAAAAAGTAAAAAAATAAAAACAAGTAAAATAACTCGTGACCACGGCTGGTGTAATCCGGTCGAAAAGTCGCGAAGTCTATGGTAGGCTTTGTGCCTAATAATATACGTCCCCAATTAGACCCAAAATATCATAAATATGAGCGACAATCGCGAAAGTTTAAAAACATTAAAAGTAAAATAACCTTCCCACACTAAGGGGACTATTGGGCACAGGCCGCACAGGGTACGAAGTTCAGTTGACCGTGAGCTGTAACCCTTTATAAGGTGTATGAAAATTTAAAAAGTATTACAAAATGCAATTTGTCCATTTCGACACACCTGTTACGTGGGACAAAAGTGCTTACGGTGAAATGTGTGCGTATAGTATGCCTCTGCCTACCCCTTCGGGGATAAAGGCGTGATAGTATAGCGATTTCTGATTACTACTTCAAGAAATTTCACTTACATCGAAGGAAGTCAACTAGATAATTGAGTTTGTTTTTTAATATGTGTCCCACACACTTTTCACACAGCGCCATCTAGCCCAAAGTAAGCTAATATTAGCTTGTGTTATGGGATCTAGATAACTGATAAACATACTTATATATTTCTAAATACATACATGTTATAGATAAATAACACCCAGACACAGAATAAACCATCGTGCTCATCACACAAAGTTAATTCTGGGTGGGAATCGAACCCACGACCTCTTGCGTAGCAGTCGGATGCACTCCCACCGCGCCACAGAGGCAGTCAACAACAAAAAAAGTGTAGTAAATCAACTTGTCCAATAGTAACTACCACGCCATTAAACTTAATAGACAAGATTACGTCAGTATTATCATTTGACGTAATATATATTTTTGTGAGAGTCACATTCACCTGTGGTGTTTTAATATTGTGACACGAGTAGAACATCTAGTCCTATATATTACAAGTATATTTATTTTTAAGGGGCTGCGTACCTTTTTTTGTTGCCTGAGGTTTTTACCAAGTTCCGGGTCAAAGATTATTAAAATACTTCAAATTCGACCAGTAGTTCCTGAGATTTGCGCGTTCAACCAAACAAACATACAAACAAGCTCTTTAGCTTTATATATTATACACTAGCTTCACCCGTGACATATTTTGAACCCCCGTCACACCCATTAATTCCCGTCGTTTATTACTTTTACAATAATGTACGAAAAATTGCCCGATTCGTTCGTTGACATTTGTGGTTACTGCTCTGCTCTCCAGAGTAGTAGGGTTATGATATATAGCCTATAGCCACCCTCGATAAATGGGCTATCCAACACAAAAAGAATTATTCAATTCGGACCGAAGTAGTTCCTGAGATTAGCCCGTTTAACCATAGGTACAAACGAACTCTCCAGCTTTATATATAAGCTTTGTATATAATATTATGTCACAGTAAGTCCTTAGATGACTTGAAATTATAATTGGACTCGGTATACCGTTCCAGAGGTAATGCGAAACAACGTTCGCCAGGCTCACTATTATTTTAAAAGTATAACTTTATGCGTTACGAAAAATGCGATCGTGTGAAATAAATAACTTATTGAATCGGGCGTTACATGGCGAAAATTCATCGTAGAACAATAATAAAGGAGGGGAGGAGGATCCCACCTCACACCCCCGATTCGTCAATCCTAACGCACAACGGTCAAGGATAACCTCTATTAATTGTAACGGAGGAATGACGAAACAAACTCCTCAAGGAAAGGATGTAGGATAGGAAAAGGAAACCTCACCCTCCAAGTTGTCAAATTTTTTGCAATACACAGCTTTACAGGATGACACGTCGACAAGTCCTTGTACAAGACTTGTCGACTACGACTAACTGTAGTTAAATGGTCCTAGATTAAAGTGTCACCTTGTAAAGCGGAGTATTGCAAAAAAATACACAACCTGGAAGATCCTCCTCCCCTCCTTTATTTGTTCAGAGGTGACAGAAAGTTGAGAGGGAGATATAAGTTATTCATATATTACTGTCGGGGCCAAAGAGAGAGGTGCGAACACACATTTTCTTTCTCTCTTCCTCTCATAGCTAGTAGATGGAACTAAAGAAGTTTGACTTCAAATGGGCATATTCGTTTTTTTTTTTAAACTAAAAAAATAAGTACTCATTCATATGCAACAGTGTAATGGGTAGTAATTGCGATAAGGTCAAAACTACTGTTATATTTACGGTCTGTTAGTCAGTTACATTACTTTTAAATTTAATGAATGAAGCTTAGATATTTTAATAAACTTCATATCGTATAATATATCGGATATTTGGCGTCAAGCCGAGAGGTCACGTAAGAAATACTCGCATTCGAGGAAGCTTTTATGTCCGTGATAATCTAAGTATACTAATATAATAAAGCTGAATAGTTTGTTTGTTTGTTTGGTTGAACGCGCTAATCTCAGGAACTACCGGTCGGATTTGAAAAATTCTTTTTGTATTAGATAGCCCATGTATAGAAGAAGGCTATATATCATTACGCTACTACACTGGGGTGCAGAGCAGTAGTCATAAATGTCGACAAATCGGGCAAATTTTTATGCATCATTGTAGAATATATAAGCGACGGGATTAAATAGGTGCGACCGGGAGTTCAAAGTAAGTCACGAGCGAAGCTGTGGGGGTCTAGTATAATATAAGCACACATTACGCAGAAGAAGAATACTAAAAAGTCATGATTGAGGTGCTGGAGGATAAATGAGTGATGTTGGCCTCACTATTAGTATACTAATATGAAGATCGTGCGGAGGGAAGAAGTCTAAAATCGCCTATGACCTATCGAGCGAGTTGGTAGAGGTGACGCGTGGTGGTTTAATGGGTAGATTTGTCCCTCTCCAGGGTTAGAAGCCTTATACAAAGCCACCAAAAGATGTGAGTTTTACACAAAGACACTAAAAGGCGATGACGAGCAAAACATTCATAGGGGTTAGATGCAACTGGCAATACACTTAGATGAAGAAGAAGAAGCATATATTAACCAGCATTATGGTATAAGGGAACACCCATAAGGATATTCAATGAGGATCCAAGCGACCTCATCTGCTTGCGAAACATTTGCTGCCTAATAGACGAAACAATGACGACGATGCCCTTAGAGAGTTCTGGTTAGACGAAGACGAAGGTTATCAAAAGTCAAACAATAGCTGCTGCACCTGCATTCCAATAAAAAGGTTCAAACCCAGGTGGGATTCTGACCCTTTTAACAACGAAGCAACAGGGAATAAACAAAATTGTACAAGAAGAAAATACCACCGGAATTTGACTGTAACTTATGGTTATCCGATCTACAGGAATGTCTTATTAAGTTCTATATAAGTATATCTAAGTCTTCACGGCAAACATATTGGAATTTAATATTACCAACCTCACGGTAAATTCTATTAGTATTGACATAATCTTTGTTTATTAATCACGCCTTTATTCCGTAAGCAGTGGCAGAGGCACATTATACGCCCACATTTCACCGCGTGCATTTTTGTCACACGTAGCAGGTGGTGAGCTCATTACAGTGTAATAATCTTAAAATAAATAAAATATCCATCACGCCTTATCCCCGAAGGGGTGGCAGAGGCATATTATATGCCCACTTTTCACCGTGTGTATTCCTGTCCCACGTAATAGGTGGTGAACCCATTGCCGTGTTGAAATTGACAGACGCAGGTTGTGGCTACCTGCTGTTGAATTTTCCAAACCGCCCATATGGCCTTTAACTTGACTTAACGACTGCCATGTTACTGGCAACCGGGACCAACGGCTTAACGTGCCTTCCGAAGCATGGAAACACTCGCGAATGTAAATGTTACAAGGTGGTCACCCATCCGAGGACCAGCCATAGTGAAAGTTGCGTAACAATAATAAATGGAATTCTAACTTTTAAACTATCGCGTTGCATACTATCAGTATATTTGTTAATAACGGGGCTGACTCACAGGTCTCAGCCTGTGACCACGGCCGGTGCAACCTGGTCGAAACGTCAGGCACCAAAGGTATGTGGAATAACCGCGTTTAGCCCCGTTATTAACAAATATACTGATAAATGGAATTGTTTTATAGGTTTTAAAATCCGTAAATTATGCCTTGCTGCAATAAGTTGTAGATATAACTATATACGGTCAGCAATGTGAGTGTATTATGTCTAATCTCATACCACTTCCCATCATGTGGCCGACTCTACTATTTCAATCGTATCAAAACAGCGGGCCTAGCCATGTGACAATCGCTTCTTTTCTACAATCGCTATAGTCTCTATTGACTTTCTATGATCGTTATCGTCCCAACGACGGTAATGATAGAAAACAAGGAGAAAATATGCTAAATCTAACTCGATAGTCGGCGTCTTGTCTTTGGTATTTCCCTATGGGTATCCCATTTTACCCTTTGGGCACTGAACTCGAAAAAAAATCAGTTTGACAACAATGTCCGAAATTAATATTGGAATTAATGTCAAATACATAACCCAACATAAAAATCGTAGCTCAATCATAATGGATAGGTAATAAATAAATCTTCATCTGTTTTTAATTCACCAATCAGTGACCTCCACTAGTTATTAGTTCACTAATTTGAAATTCGAATCGCTTATGGCCAGTACGCAAAGTTCTGAAATCTTTTAAGTATTTAGTTTCGACCATGCATATTGAACAGCTTAGGTAGTAAATTGGCTATTTAATAATAGACATAACTGAATATATAATCATTAATTTATGTAGGTAAATACTAACTAAATAATATTTGTCAATCTTTATTTAATAATTCAAATCTTTACTCATAATCATTGAATTGAAGCGCTCGTGGCCCCACGGACTCAGTGTTTTGTAAACGATCACTGCGAGTAACTTTCGCTGTGGCTGGTCACGGATGGGTTACCACTTTGAGGGATTTACATTTGCGAGCGTTTTCGTGCTTCGGAAGGCATGTTCAGCCGTTGGTCCCGGTTGCCAGTAACATGGCTGTCGTTAAGTCAAGTTGAAGGCCATATGGGCGGTATGAAAAAATTTAACATTAGGTAGCCACAACCGTTTGTCTATTTTAACACGGCAATGGACTCACCACATATTACGTGGGACAGAAATACACATGTTGAAAAGTGGGCGTATCATAAGCCTCTGCCACCCCTTCAGGGATAAGGCGTGATTGATGAACAAACATAGAATTTTATTTTAAAATGTTGTTGTAGGGACAGTAAAATAGTTGGAAACCTATATTATAATTATTAATCATTTCGTTTTCTTTCTTTTACTATGCCTCTTCTTTTATTCCTTATACCGCAACGCTACCCAGTCAAATTGCTCCTCACTCCAGGCACTCTTTTTCATTTACATTCTTAAACTTCTCCATGTTTTAACCCCTGACGGAAAACGAGGGGTGTTAAACTGAAAATTCAACCTGTGTATTCGACGTATCTTTCAGTCTGTCTATGACATCAAGGTTCCCCAACAAATACGGATTTTCTTTTCGAGAATAAAAATGTATAGCTCAGAACCGTTGTGATTGAGATAATCACAACGGTTCTGAGCTATAAATTTTAAAAATCATAGCTCACTTCCTAGGTTATAAACGGATCTCAGTAAAATCCACAAATCTGATTGCTTTGAGAGTTGGTGGACTGTCAGTTTTATGATGCATCAAGTATTCTGCGGGATACCCAACTCATCAGAAAATTATAGCACTATGCCATATTTGAGCTTTTTAATACGGCCTCAATGAAGAGGTCATTTCAAATGAATCTTTATGTTTTAATGCTTCAAAATTTTACGTATTTCTAATACTTGAATTTATACATTCGACTTCATTTATGATTGTCTTATTTCCGAAACTCCTCTCTTTCTATATCCCAGTCATACAATCCATCACTCGTTCTATTATTTAATTTGATCTATTGCAATGAAAACTCTAAATTTCATTACTTTCGGTTAACTTACACATTCTTCAACTCTCTTTACACAACAAACCAAGTGAAATTGACCATCGCCAACAATTATTATCTAACACCATTAATAAAATGCTTATAGCCTCAGGAATCACTGTTCTGTGCGGAATTTCAAGCTCGAATTCCATAATATTATTTTGTTTAGAAATCTTATATTCTTATATTTTGAAGCGCTCGTGGCCCCGCGGTCTCAGTGTTCGGTAAACAAAATGGCTGGTCGTCGGATGGGTGACCACTTTGTGGCATTTACATTTGCGAGCGTTTCTGTGCTTCGGAAGGCACGTTAAGCCGTTGGTCCCGGTTGCCAGTAAAATGGCAGTCGTTAAGCCTGGTTGAAGGCCTTATAGGCGGCATAAAAAAATTCAACAGCAGGTAGCCACAACCTGCGTCTGTCTATTTTAACACGGTAATGGGCTCACCACCTATTACGTGGGACAGGAATCCACACGGTGAAAAGTGGGCATATAATATGCCTCTGCGACCCCTTGGGGGATAAGGCGTGATGGATATTTATTTATTTATTATTTTTTTTATAATTATTATTTCACTTTCAGATAAAAAAAAAACAAAATTCTTTCAGATTATATTCAATTTATTCATAACCTTTTCATACTATTGGCAGAACTGAAAGACAGCAGTTATTTTTACACTTCTACAGTGATCCTACCCTTTCTCTAATCTCTCTCGCTCATTGTAATGGGAATATTAGATAAATTTTTAGTTAGAAACTCAATTTTAACATTCTCGTTTTCTGTGATCTTACCCATTTTTCTCACAATTTTCTGTGGTGCTAAAATTTCTACCACTTTATTACGTCATAACCCACATAAAATGTTGTGATTCATTTTCAATAAATAAGTTATAATTTATTTTCTCATCTTTATGGCACTTTTTTTAAATGGAACCATTTAAATTAAATTCGCTATTAAATATTCTGAAACCTGGAGCTCCCAAAAAAAACTGGGACGGGACGACTTAAGCACGGGTGGCATGACGTGAAAGTTTTAGACCACACGTTCGGAGAAACAGGATAACACCCAAACTCTTAGACGAGGACGAATGGTAGCTGAAATCTTGGACATCATTCCGGGGAGTTACCCAGAGTGGTTGAAACCGTGTGGTTTTGGTTTCTTAAAAAAACCTTAGAATATAAAAAGAAAAAAATCAGACTTACATACATGCTGAAACCTGTATTTATATCCACAAAGATACACTTTGTAGATATCTTATTTCTTAAAATTACAGACAGTGAAGTGAATGAAGTTAGACTTTTATTAAGTACAACTTAATATTTCTAGTTTTAGATTACATTTCAATTACATTATTCTTGTTAACAATAATTAGTTGAAACAAAATTACAGTTCTCATTTTACGAGTAAGTATCAATTAGATTCGTATGTTATTTAGCAATTAGTTTTAGCTCATATTTTTCTGATGATCCGGGTCAAGGCAATTTACTATTAAATCAAAAAATTTCAATACCAATTTATGCTTTCACGTAAACGATATTTTAGTTTTATTTATGTTCTGTAAGCTGCAGTTATCGTGTTGGGGGCGGTTCGTGCATGCGCACTGCGCTCTTGCTTCTTGCAGCTTTGTAACCTAACAGCTGATCATTGATAAACATTTCCCCTCATTAAACAACATTAAAAAAATAAATATATATTCATTATTCCTAATACTAGCATACCTTTGATTGTGTTGTATCTGGCTGCATATAATAAAATAGGAAAAACATCCACACAGCTCCAATTAAGAACAAAATTTTGACGTTTCGACGCATTTTGACAGTATTCTTTAGAACAATTTTGTTTAAATAATGAAATATGAAACTTTTTACTGTGACACAAAACGGTTTTCACTACTATATTTCGATCGTGTTCGATTTTCACGTCGCGTTTGTTATTTTGTTGATGGTACGCGGCGCGCGCGGCCGCGCTCGTACGTGCGGCGTGCGGACTGAAGTACTGAACCCAGTTCACGGAGTAATACAGATAGTTGCCGGTCATGCGCGTATCGGTCCTCGACACCGCGTTTGAAAATAGAACTCGCACAGTTTAGCCGGCATCGACGTACTGCTAGTACGGTGGGCCTACTGCATTGTTCTCCTTGGTCAGTGTCTAGATGCAGTGCACACAGAATAAGTAATACTAGTAGTGACTAACGACGTGAAATTCTTGTATAAACTAAAATTATAAAGCTGAAGAGTTTGTTTGTTTGTTTGGTTGAACGCGCCAATCTCAGGAACTACTGGTCGGATTTGAAAAATTCTTTTTGTGTTAGATAGCCCATTTATCGAGGAAGGCTATAGGCTATATATCATTACGCTACTACACTGGGGAGCAGAGCAGTGGTCATAAATGTCGACAAATCGGGCAAATTTTTATGCATCATTGTAGAACTTATAAGCGACGGGATTAAATAGGTGCGACGGGAAGTAGAAATATTCCACGGGCGAAACTGTGGGGGTCATCTAGTGTATTATATAACTGATACATATAAAATCATGTCTTTCTAAAAAAAAAACAAATAAAAATATTTTATTTTTATATTATTTATGAAATAAAGTTACATAATTCACACTTTCCCTTTTAAATGTTTTTTTTATTCATCTGATTTATATATTTTTAAAATGAAATTGAAAAGAAAATGAATATAAGTAATAAAACAACAGTACTAAATGCCTTCAGTACTGCGTGCTTTACAAACATTTGAAGCCTACGCCAGCAGTTGACTGCCTTTAGTTGACTTGATCACCGGGATATGTTTCCCTCCAGTGCTAGACAGATAGGTAGGGAGTAGGGAGTAGGGACTGTGTGGTTCAGATAGAGTCCGGCATTACTTCCGTGTTACTACAAAAAGGAAATTTGATTGATAGTTACTGTACGAATTACAGCACGCTGCACGCTAATTCTGCTTGATTTAAAGGTAGATGAAGTGAGCGATGGCAACACTAATAAATAAATATCGTTGGGAAAACTCACACAACGCCATCTGATTCCAAACTACGCAGAGCTTGTACTATGGTAACGAGATAACTGATAAACTTACTTATTTATTTAATAAATAACACCCAGACACAGAATAAGCCATCGTGCTCATCACATGATGATTTATCTTGGGTGGGAATCGAACTCACGACCTCTTGCGTAGCAGTCGGATACACTCTAACTGCGCCACAGAGGAAGTCTAGTCATACGAATCATAAACAAGGGCGACTAGTGAATACATTTGAGTTATTTAAAAAAAAAAACGTTTGTTCCATGGTCACGCCTTTCCTGCATATGAAAATAGTGCTCTAAATTTGGTATCAATGTCCCGAAGGATCTGTACACTCCTGTTCATCAAGCTTTCAATATACATATACATGCTGCTAAATTTAAGATATCTCATCATGCCTTGTCAAATCCGGATTTTTGGATCGGCAGCGCGATTGCTACACCTCTGGTGTTGCAAACGTCCATAGACTACGGTGACTAATTTCCATCAAGTGGGCCGTATGCTTGTCTGCCAACTCAGTGGTATAAAAAAACCTATGGAAAAATATTTCCTATTTCAGTTAGAGTTCTATTTAATTGTGATAAAATAATTACTTACCCATAATTTTTGAAGTTATTAACATCGCACCAATGCCCGGACTGCAGAAATATTGTAATTGTATGTAACATCTGTCGTGGCTGCTGGCGTTTTAGGTTTGGAATACTGAAAGGATTGGAAAGATAGGCACCCGTATGGTGGCGGGTAAACCACCAAACAATAACATTGCCAAGAAGGGTTGGTGTCAGGCAGGCGGCCGACTATAAAAATAAAGCTAAAACATTTGCAGTAATAGTATGAGTTTTGATAACGAGAGCGACAGGGCTAGGGCGTAACCCGCAGGCAACGCGCAGGGGCAGCACCCGTTCCCTGTGAGAAGAATGCGAGGGTTGTAGCATCACACCGGGCGGATGCAACGTAAGAAGCAAGCCCAGGAAGTGAAATTGAGGTGTGCAAGCTAGAATGTTGGTACGATGACTGGAAGGGCCAGAGAGTTAGCAAATGCATTCAAAAGAAGAAGAATAAATGTAACGTGTTTACAGGAAACGAGATGGAAAGCTACAAAAGCTAGAGAGATAGGTGAAGGATATAAATTATACTACAATGGGAGTGATGGAAAAAGGAACGCAGTGGGAGTGGTACTAGATAGGAAGTTGAAATAATGTGTGATGGATGTAAAGAGGATAAATGATAGGATCATTATTGTAAAAATAATGTTGGAAACATTAGCACTGGATGTTATGAGTGTATATAAACAGGTGGGTTGTCATGATAGTATGAAAGAGAAATTATGGGAGGACTATGACATGGCTATGGTAGCTATTCCGTGGGAAGAGGAGATTTATGTAGGTGGGGATTTTAATGGACATGTGGGAAGTATAAAAGATGGTTATGAAAGGGTAAATGGAGGGTGGGGATACGGAGATCGAAATAATGAGGGTGAAAGTATACCGCAAGCGGCTTCTGCGCATGATCAGATAGTACTAAATACGTGGTTCCAAAAGAGGAAGGAACACTTAATAACATTCAAAAGCGGTCAAAACTCGACACAAATCAACTACTTCTTGATCAGACGCAGAAACCTTAAATTTGTGAAAAACTGTAAGGTGATACCTGGAGAAGCCGTAGTCTCACAACACAGACCCCTTATTATGAAGATCTCAATAGTTTTAACATTTTGTAAGCACAAAGAGCAACCACCTCTCAAAATTAAATGGTATATGTTAGAAAAGAATGAATGTGCGAAAGAATTTAGAGAACAAGTGGTGAATAAAATGATAGACATGGGTGAAATGCTAAACAGAAGCGTCAATGATTGTTGGAATGAAATGGCAGGATGTATCAGGGAGGTGGCGAAGAATGTATTAGGAGAAATGAAAGGGAAAGGTATGATAGACAGAATACATGATGGTGGTCAGATGAAGTCCAAAAATATTGGAGGAGGAGGAGAAAAAGAGGAAGTTTAAAGAACGAAACGAACGCTCTGCCACGTTCAGGATGACAATGGTATTTTGAAATCTGAAAAAAGGTAGAGTATGATGAATGCAAGAAGAAAGCCAAAAAAGCCAAAAGACGAGGAATGTATCTCTAATGAAATGCATTAAGAGCGAAAGAGGTGAGGTGTTGTCTAGTGATGAAAAAATTACAGAACGATGGAAGAGTTATTTTGAAAGACTATTGAATGAGGAAACGATTGGAGTGGACAGACAGAAAATATTGCGGTAAATGTGGGATTAGTAAGAAAGGTAAGCATAAATGAAGTGAAAGAAGCTGTAAATGGAATGTAGAATGGGAAAGCAGCAGGGCCAGATGGAATACCAGTGGAAGTCTGGAAGTTGTTAAAAGGGGATGCATGGAAGTGGCTCGCTTTATTCTTTAATAAGCTAATGCATAAAGAAGAGGTACCAGATGAATGGTGTACCAGCGTGCTGGTAAAAAGCTAGAAAGTAATTGAGCGACGACTGAGAGAAGAGACTGAAATTTCTCAGAGCCAGTTCGGTTTTATGCCAGGTCGAGGAACCGCGGACGCCATTTTTAGTATTCGCCAATTGTGCGAGAAATACAGAAGTGCATAGAAAAATTTGCACATGGTGTTTGTTGACCTCGAAAAGGCATACGACCGTATACCGCGAAAGGTGTTATAGTGGGCCCTGGAGAGGAAAGGAGTGCCTAAGAAGTATGTGCGGTGGGTCCGAGCAATGAATGGTCGATGTAGTACCCAAGTTCGTTCTGTAGCCGGTACTACTAGTGGTTTCGGTGTCAATGTAGGCTTGCACCAGGGGGTTCTTAGCCCATACCTCTTCCTCATGGTCATAGACGGCCTTACAGCGGACATACAAGAGGAGGCTCCCTGGTGCATGCTGTTTGCAGACGACATCGTACTAGTAGCCGACGAAGGCCTTGAGCTCCAGATCAAATTGGAGATGTGGCGACAAAGACTGGAGAGTGTTGGCCTTAAAATGAGCATGTTCAAGACAGAGTATCTGTTTTGCGATTTTGGCGGTCTCTCCAGTTTTGTCGCCGTATCTGTTGACAGTAGACCTTTACCGGTGTGCTCCCAGTTTAGTTACCTGGGGTCACTTATCCAGAGTAATGGGGAAATCGACCGGGACACAACATGCGATCCACGATTGCCCCTCAAGTTGAAGGGCAAAATATATAAGACCATAATAAGACCTGTGGTTTTATATAGATCAGAATGTTGAGCCGTTAAGAAGTTGGATGAAAGAAGAGTGCATGTAACTGAAATGAGAATGTTAAGGTGGATGTGTGGTGTGACTAGAATTGATAAAATACGAAATGAGTATATTAGAGGGAGTTTGAGAATGACGCCTGTGACTGAAAATATGAGAGGGAACCGTCTGTCTTGGTATGGGCATGTGATGAGAAGGGATGAAAGTCATGTCACTAAAAGAACTATGAAGTGATAAATGGAGAGCCAGACGAAGGCCAAAGAAAAAATGGATGGACTGTGTACGGATACGGACTGTGATATGAATATGAAAGGAGTGAATGATCAGATGACGAATAACAGGAATGAATAGAAGAGGAAAACATACTGTGCCGACCCCAAGGAAATTGGGACAAGGGCAAGAGGATGATGATGAATTTTTGAAGTTATACTGCATTTTGGCACGTTAGGTAAAAATTATGAGGGTAAATTTTTACGATGCGCGCGCAGACCATTATAAAAACCGACACAATGAAGTTAGCTGACAAGTGTTTGCATGACAACTTATAAACACCCTTAAGTTAGCTGATAAGTGTATTTATATAATACTATAAAGTATTGAGAGTATTATTTACTGTATTTACTAGCTGACCCCCACAGCTTCGACCGTGACGTACTTTGAATCCCCATTTCATCCATTTATTCCCGTCGTTTATTACTTTTACAATAATGTATGTTTTTTTTTTGATTTCTTGACCTTTATACTTTACTGCTCCGCTCTCCTGGTTCATAGTGTGATGTTATATAGCCTATAGCCTTTCTCGATAAATGGACTATCCAACACAAGAATAGTTTTTCAATTCGGACCACTAAGTGGTTCCTGAGATTAGGACTAAGAACAAACTCTTCAGATTTAGATAGTAGTATAGATTTCTAGAAAACTATCTGTCAAATATTTTCATTTGGCATATTTTCATTCTAGTCACGATTTTAAGAAGCTTGATTATCTTGGCATTTATCCACTTTTGTTGATAGAAAGTGAATTTATATTTTAAATACAGTACGAACTATTTTCAAGTCCTATTTTAAACCTTGTGATATTTTAGAAGTTCCAGATTTCTACAATAAGCTGTATTATCTGTGCTAAAGTATGTTAGTAGTCATTTTTTTTATACCACAAAGGTGGCAGACAGGCATACGGCCCACCTCATGGAAAGTGGTCACCGTAGCCTATGGACGTTTGCAACACCAGAGGTGCAGCACTCGCGCTGCCTACCCTCTGAAAACCTTCTAAGACGCCTTTTGAAGAACTCCATACTGTAGACGTTCGGTAAAACCCAGGCAGGGAGCTCATTCCACAACCTAAGCGTAGGCGAAATAAAGCCTCTATCGGACCTAACCGTATGTGGGCGCTCCTGACTCAAAGTGCGAGGGTGAACATCCTGTCTATGTCTTTTATCCCCGAAGGGGTAGTAGAGGCATATTATAATTTCACATTTCAACTAGGTTGTGGCTACACCTACTACTGAAATTTTTCAAGTCGGCCATAAGGTCTACAAATTGGGTTAACGACTGCCATAATGTTACTGGCAACCGGGACTATCGGCTTTACGTGCCCTTTGATGTAGGGTAAATGGAAATACCGCAAAAGTGGTCACCCAGCCACAATGAAAGATGCTTGACATAGTGATCGTTTACAGTACACTGAGTTAGCGATGCCACAAGCAATTGATTCTTCCTTTTCGTACCTATTGTTAAATAAACGGTAACGCCTCCAAGTCAGATCGAACGATGACCTAGGAAGGGTCGCAGGGGTGACTGAATTCGCAAGACGCAGGTCCTGAAACTATAGTGAAATTTCTATACTAATATTACAAAGAGGTGAAGTTTGTGGGTTTTTGTGTTTATGAGGTTGTAAGGGTAATCTATAAATCTACTAAACTGATTTTGAAAATTATTTCACTGTTAGAAAGATACATTGATTTAGTCCTGAGTGCTATGTATAACCTTTTTTATATCCCTAGAACAAGATCCTATGGGAAATGAAAGAACAATACGGAACACTCGGTGAGCGAGTTCGACTCGCAATGGTCTGATTTTTAATATCATCAATATATAAAAAAATCTAGGCCACTTTTCGTTGTTAATTTTATAACTCAAAAACGGGCTCACCTATCCAAACCAAATGTTTAGGCTTTGTTCGGACTATTTAGTAGATGGTTGATGTGAAGTTTGCACAAAATCGGTAGAGCGGTTCATCATTTATAACATTTTTGGTGGCGCTAACGAAGTTGCGCGGGTCAGCTAGTTATTTATACTTATTTTCTCTTCACCGTATCGTCACAAAATACTTATGTTTCAGTGTCCGACATACAATACACTCTTATTGTGCCACAGCCACCACCGCCGTGTTGGTCTACTGTAAAATATTTGTTTATAATCGAATTTAATGCCTAGATGTTATGCCTAATGTTGGTTTGGACACGTCCAACGAATGAGTGAGGAACGATTGAGGAAGAATATATATTGTTCAAAAGTAGAGGGTAGAAGGAGTGTCAGGGTAGGCCGAGACTTACATATGAAGACCACGTGAGTAGATTGCTCAAAAACGGAAAGGTTAAAAGTACTCGGATACCCAGACATGGGTGTATGAAGCGATTGATGAATCTCGAAGAAGCGAAAGAAGTATGCATGGATCGCAAAGCCTGGCGATCTGTCCTCTCTGACTACCCCGTCAGGGATACAGCGTGAAGATAGTTAGTTAGTTAGTTTAGTTGGATAATAACGGAAGGTAAGTTAAGCCGTTGTTCCCGGTTGCCAGTAACATGGCAGTTGTTAAACTAAGCCGAAGGCCTAATGGGCGGCTTGGAATTTCAAAGCCGGAACCTGCGTCTGTCTATTTCAATACGGTAATGGGCTCACTACTTATTACGTGGGACAGCAAGGCACACTGTGAAATGTGGGCGTATAATATACCTTTGCCACCCTTTCGGAGATAAGGTGTGATTGATCAACATATAATAGCAATCTTAAATTTTATTAATCAATAGATTATACACATACCTTTAGTATACCTGTCCTTTTACATGGCAGTGAGGCGTGGCCACTATTGGAGCGACACATGCAGGAGCTGCTTGTCACGGAAATGAAGATGCCGCGTTAGATGTGTGGAGTCACGCGGATGGACCGTATGAGGAATTCACGCATCCGCGGGAGAATTCACGTCCGTGACATTGCACATAAGCTGCAAGAGTGTTGCCTTCGCTGATATGGTCACGACTTGTGGCAACCGCCGGGCTACGTGGGAAACAAATGTCTGGCCATGTCGGCCCCGCCGGGTCCCGGTAAGAGCACTGGCAGCACCCAAGAAGCGCTGGCTTGACGACGTAAGGGATGACATGCGTGCCAATGGTGTCACTACAGGGGATGCCGACAACCTTGCGAAGTGGAGTAGAAAAACTAGGAAAGCGGACCCCAGGCGTCGCAAGACGCAACTGGGACAGACCCTCGGATGATGATGATGATACACATACTACCTTTAGTGCACCAGATACAAAACTAGAGTCCATAGATTATGCATACCTAGTAAGTAGTACAATAGGCGGTAGTATTGCTTGGCAACCTTTGGATGAAGAAGTTGGCAGACCTTAATAAGTGCTGGTCGATCAGAAGGGGGCGCTACTACTTTGAATGCATTGTGCGGGATCAAAGAAAAGAGAGCTCTTTAGATCACTTTTTGTGGCAGATTTGGTAAAGTGCAAAAACGTTCTTTTAATGCAATCTTTCAAAATATACACAATACTTAAGATACGCTTGAGGTTAGTCACGTCTTTGTCCTAAAACAACAAAAAATATGTTGTGTACCAGAGAACACAGGTAAGTAGGGAAACTTCTTTACGACATTTTTTTACAGCTATAAAATTTCTCTCAAATATAAAGGAGTTCTACTTTATAAATATATGAAAACGTTATTTTTAGGCTAAGCTCTAAAGTTTAAAAAAAAATCTTATAGAACGACTCAGTAAGTCCGTCCGTCTGTTCATTTCTATTTCTCCGGAACCTGAGTTAGAGACAAACGGTTTGAAACACGGTTAGTCTCGACACCATGAAAACGTGCATAGGCGATCTTGAAGTATCTACCACTTACGGTAAGGAAACTGGTTTCGGGTTAGAAGTTGTCTGATTCTTTCGTTACAATAATGAAGGCCGCGCTACTTGTCTCATAATTACATCGTCTGTGGAACCTAATTATTTATTGCCGTTTTGAATGTCTTAGTGGCGCAGTGGTAGTGTATGCGACCTGCCGCGCTGAGATCCTGTGTTCGATTTCCTGGGGGCCGAGTCTACTATTGATAAGCCGCAGAATAGAACCAAAATCGCTGTTTTTAGCTGTCAAAATATTAGTAGACTATCAAAAATGAGGCCACTGGCGCGGTACGTGTTAGTAGAATTCTATCGACCGACATACGGATACGGGGATATATAGGGAGGGTAGCCGTAACATATACACGCGAAATAAAGCTCAAGTTAATATTAAATATCCATCACGCCTTATCCCCGAAGGGGTGGCAGAGGCATATTATATGCCCACTTTACACCGTGTGGATTCCTGTCCCACGTAATAGGTGGTGAGCCCATTGCCGTGTTGAAATAGACAGACGCAGGTTGTGGCTACCTGCTGTTGAAATTTATTAAGCCGCCTATAAGGCTTCAACAAGGCTTAACGACTGCCATTTTACTGGCAACCGGGACCAACGGCTTAACGTGCCTTCCGAAGCACGGAAACGCTCGCAAATGTAAATGCCACAAAGTGGTCACCCATCCGACGACCAGCCATAGTGAAAGTTGCGTACCTCAGTGATCGTTTACCGAACACTGAGACCGCGGGGCCACGAGCGCTTCAGAGTTAATATTAATTAATTTAAATTATTTATATTGTTTACATATATCTATAAATGTACTAATTTTATATAAAAACAACTCACATTTGTGGTACAGTGTTATCCAATTCTCATTATCACTACTCACTTCAATTCAATCACTGTTGGATTTATGCACCATGGATCCCAAACTAAACTATCTACGATGAAAAGCTGCAAAAAGCTACAACTATTGGGGCATCACCAACCATGGATCTTGCTGAGCTGGCCCGTGACTTCAATGAGTTTAAAGGTTTTGTGTGCCAGGCTTTGTCCAGTATGAAGACTCAGATAGAACTTCTTGCTCTTGGTTTGGATAAGCACGAGACTCTGATGAGGCGCAAAGTACTACTACTTCATGGTGTTCCTGAGAGGACAAGTGAGAAGCTGAACGAGTTGGTGTTAAAAATTATCACAGTAGATATGAGGTTACAGGATGTCCAACCCCAACACATTAATATCTGCCACCGGCTTAGAAGGTCAAAGGGAAAGATACGTCCAGTTCTTGTCAGATTCAGTAATGTAGAACAAAGACAGATTGTTTAGGACTACAAAACTTCTTTGAAAGGATCAGGCTTTGTTATATAGGAGTTCTTGACTAATACTCGGCATCGGGTGTTCACTGCTGCACGTAGTCATTTCGGCGTCAAAAATTGTTGGTCCATGGATGGCAAATAATAGTCCTGACTCCGGACAAAAATCGCCATCGGACAAAAAATAATTATGGGCGACTTCAACACATGTCTTTTAAGAGATGACTATCGCTCACATAAACTGTTATCCCTACTCTCCTCTTTCAATCTTCAGACTTTACCACTTTCTGCAGATCACCATTTTCCCAATTGTATTCCCACACTATTAGATCTGGTCATTGTTTCTTCTTCTTTTCATGTCGGTACACATGGTCAAATGACTGCACCGTTCTCTTATCATGATCTAATTTTTCTCTCTTATCGCATTCGCCCTCCTAAGCGTAGGCCACAGTTTCGATTTCTGAGAAATTTCAGGGGCATACATTTGGAGAACTTGCATCGTGATGTAGGGCTCATAGACTGGTCTTCAATATATAATACCGATGATGTCAATACTATAGTCAGTATATTCAGCAGCAAGCTCATCGGCCTATACGACTGTCATGCACCCATCCGCAAAGTCAAAATTCGACATAATCCAGCGCCTTGGCTCACTATCAATATTAAAAATGTAATGGCTTGAAGGGATAAGGCGAAAAGCAGATAAAAGCGGACCCCATCGGAATATAACCTCAATTGCTATAAAACCCTTCGGAATCGCTGCAGTAGAATGTGTAGGGATGCCAAAAGACGCCATTTCCACGAAAATCTTGAAAATGTACTGCTCCCGACAACTGGCGTTTTCTTAGATCTGTGGGAATTGGTAGATCCACTGACTGTGTGACACATTTCACAGACTTGTGTGCTTTAAATAAAAGCTTCTCACTCCCACCTACATCACTAACATCAAGTGTTAAACAGAATACATTGCAGTCGCTTTTGAATTTATCGATACCACATATCCCTTCATTTAATCTTAGTCCTGTGTCGGAAGTTGACGTTAAGAATGCTTTACTTTCCATCTCCTCTACAACTGTGGGCAATGACGGTATAAGCTCTAGGATGATTCTTCCTGTTCTTCCTGCTATCTTAAATGTTCTCACATACATTTTAATTACTCCTTTTACTCAGCTAATTTCCCAAATTCTTGGAAGTTGGCACATATTATTCCTCTTCCTAAAATTCCAAACCTTACTATGTTATCCCATTTCCGGCCTATATCTATCTTACCATTTCTCTTAAAAGTTCCAGAGCATATTGTTCACAGACAGTTGACCTGCTTTCTAACACGTCATAATTTACTTAGTAATTTTCAATCTGGATTTCGCCCAGGACATAGTACAAGTACAGCACGCCTTAAAGTTACTGATGATATTCGCTGGGCTATGGAGAATAAAGAGCTTACTCTTTTGATTCTATTAAACTTCAGCAGTGCCTTTAACTGCGTAGATTTTGATATTCTTCTGGGTATTTTGAAATCCATCAACATCTCTGCACCAACTATATCTTGATTTGACTCATATCGTCGGGGACGCTCGCAATGTGTTAAGATTGATGATACTTCATCCGAGTGGTGTAGTCTCACAGCGGGCGTACCTCAGGGTGGCGTTCTTTCTCCTTTGCTTTTTTTTCTATTTTTATCAATACTCTCACTAAATTTATTTCTTCTCACTTCCATCTCTATGCGGACGACCTGCATCTGTACCGTCATTTTGCGGCAACAGATATTAGGATAGCTATCGATGACATGAACCGCGATTTGGAGCGATTGAATAATTGGGCTAAGGCTTTTGGATTATTAGTTAACCCAACTAAGTCACAGTCACAGTCACAGTCTTTAATAATAGGGAGTAGACACTTTCGTGGAAGTATCATTAATTCGTCGGTTACTCCAGTGCTTCTTGATGGTATACAAATATCTATTGCTGATTCAGCAAAAAATTTAGGAATCTATATGGATTCCAATATCTCTTGGCGTAAACAAATTGCTGAGGTCAGTAGGAAGGTGAACTTTGCATTTCATACACTGAGAACTCTTCAATGTTTCTTGCCCCTGAAAACTAAAATTTATTTGGCTCAATCGCTTATACAGCCCATCATTGATTATGCTGACGCTTGCTATCTGGATGCCACCGAGGAGCTCCTTGACAAACTTGAGAGATTGCAAAACCTAAGCATTCGTTTTATTTTTAATCTTAAAAAATATGATCATGTATCTCACTTTCGCAAAGAACTCAAGTGGCTCCCAATCCGCCTTCGCAGGAACACTCGGGTACTGTGCCTTTTATTCAACATTCTATACAATCCTTCTTCTCCATCTTACCTGCGGGAGCGATTTTCTTTCGCTCGTTCTCCGGATGAGCCCTGCAGGTCTCATCTACATACCTTACTCAAATTTTAAAATCATAAAACTGACTTCTATTCCTACTCCTTTTCCGTCCATGCAGTAAGGCTCTGGAACTCACTTCCAGCTGTGATTAAGAGACTGCAAATCTATCAACAGTTTTAAACACAAACTCAGACTATTATCTTTCCTTAACTTGCAGTTGACTCATTTATCTATTCTTGCTTTTGGCTATTTACTTGTATAAATTTCTTTTTATATTCACATGTTTATTTATTTTAATGTTTATTTGATTATGTGTTTATATATTTATTTATATGTATATATGTATGTTTATGTATATGTTTGTGTATATGTTTTTGTTTATGTATTCTATAATCTTGCAATAATATGTACGTACGTATGTTATATGTCTGATGTCTCTATTGGCCTTCTTACGCAAGTTTTGTTTTGTTACCTACCTTTTGTTTTTCTATTTCTACTTACAACTTTCTCCTCTCTTGGGTCTGTTGGAAGAGATTTCTATTAAGAAATAAGCAGACCCTTTGTACTTCTTTTCTTTTACTTTTTCACTGTGTTAGATTGTATGTACAATACAATAAATAAATAAATAAATACGGTCAAAGTATGCTTATCACTGTCTAGATCCCATTTTACAAGCCTATATTAACTTACGTTAGGCTGCATGGCACTGTGTAAAAAAAATCTTGTAATGTTGATTACAAAAACAATATAAACAATATTTTGCTTTTTCGTAGCTCGTCAGGGCTACAATATATGTATAGCACGAAGGAACTCTATGTCACAAGCACAATATTTAGCAATATAATTTAATGTTCAGCTCAAGTATTTAACTTATATCACTTGGGTTATCCATCTGCCGGATTTGCATTCTCACTGTTCACTTGACACTGCATTGTGACATATCTAATGATATTATTGACTGTTATGTATGTAAGATATTGATGAAAACACATGTAGATAAAATCTAATCTCTTTCGATAGGAAATTCCTTCCGTGTAGATAAGGTCTTCGAAAGCTGTTAGCTTATCAATCACGCCTTATCCCCGAAGGGGTGACTGAGGCATATCATTAGCCTACATTTCACCGTGTGCATTCCTGTCCTACATAACAGGTGGTAAAGTCATTGCCGTGTTGAAATGAATAGGCGCAGACTAATAGCGACCTGCTATTGACATTTTACAAGGCCTTCAACTGGGCTTAGCGATTGCCATGTTAGTGGCAACCGGGACCAACGGCTTAACGTGCCTCCCGAAGCACGGAAACGCTCGTAAATAGAAATAACAAAAAGCGGTCATCCATTCGTAACCAGCCATAGCGAACGTAGCTTACCGCAGTGATCGTTTACACATCACTGAGTCCGCGGAGCAACGAGCGCTTCATTTCTTAGCGTTTTATTTTTTTCTCAGAATTATCCTAGTTCCTTACAAATTCTATCTAGCCTGAGGTCCATATTGGCTGTTTAGAAGCTATAATTTGAATTTATTAAAAACATACCAATCACTTATCTGACGACACCCTGTCGAAAACCTTTGCATTTACATTTAGACACCTAAATTATTTAGTGGAAGCTACTCTTATAATCTAGGCACCCACTGATACCAGCTTTTCAATAATATAGAAGTTTTTAATTTAATTGGTTGGACCCAAAACACAGCTAATTATTTTATTTTTTATTGCTGCATAGGGACTTTTTTATTTAAATTGTTTGAGCGGAAATGTACATGTAGTATGTGTATATAGAGTTAACAAAGTCAAACTTTAATTTATTAATTTAAAGCCACTCTGCGTTGGAAAGCCCTGAGGAAGGAGTTGGATTATTCTTACGGGGTTTCTGAGGGAAAGCTAAATTAAATCAACGAGGACGAAGCTTCTGGCACCAATGTGGTAAAATAAAATAATAGACTTGCATGAATTCCGATTTTTAAATAATTGACAGCGACATCTAGTAGCACCAGTAGTAAACGTTTTCATTTATGTGTCGCATGTGTTTGTAAGACGTTGTAGTACCTCTGTGGTAACATAGATGGCAGTTTTACGAAATAATTATTTTAGTTACACAAGCATATAGGAACGAAATCTTTCCCCATGAGCGTAACACTACCAATTGATAGTTGTGGTCACGTCGAGAATAAAAGATAATTATTATTCTTCAAATCTTGTAACGAGGATATTACCTAGTTATTTAAACCTATACCTAATAAACCTATACCGTTAAACCTATAACCTTGTAGGTACATGAAACAATATTATTATGATACATAATCGCATAACTTATCGGAAAATAGAATATTTCCGGAGTTAAAGCGAACTAACCTACTGGTGGTGCTCTTGCTGATCAACGGACAAGGTAAAGAAGCAGGTTCCTTTACAGGACCTCCAGTCCTGAAAATTTTAAACGAAACCAAAGCTGCTCCTAGCAACCAGTTGAAAGCAGACTCCAGGCTACAAATCCAGGTAGGGTTTAAAACTTTGGAAGTAACTAGGAATATACATATACAGGGTCATTTGTAAAACACCAGCAACCTGCTAGGAGTCAATAGCCAAGGTCATAACCAACAACGTTTGTTCTGCCACTTTTGGCAATTAATTACACAGCGAGTACTGTCGTACATTGAAACTTCGAGTTTTGTCATAGGTATCGCTCTTGGATTCGCTTAAGAACTTCTTAGTCTCTTTTTCGTCTCGTACTGCATGCTTCGACGAACGATGGATGTGCGCGCATCAATGCGGTTGAAAAAGGTCGATGTGAAAGGAGTTATGACCGGTCCACCCCCATCCCCTGTGATTTTCACAAGTAGTGTTTTACTGTAATTGAATCAGTACATTAAATTATAGTTAAATTTGAAAAAAAAACAATATTTATATAAATTATTTAAAAAATTACAGGTCGAAAAAAAAAATAGAACATGATTGTTTTTATGATGTTAGGTACCTAGTGCTAGCAGGTTGCTGGTGTTTTACAAATGACCCAGTATAAAAAATAACAAAAACCTAAGATCAGGGGCCAAGTCTACTATTTTAATGGCGTCAGAAAAGAATCGAAATCGTCGCTCAATAAAAAGACACCGGTACTATTTTTTCAGTTTTTCGTAGTCTACTATTACAATCGTACTCCAATAGACTTCTATCGGTCGACAGATAGAATTCTACTAACGCGTACAGCGCCAGTGGCCGCTAGTTAGTTGCATTATTGATAGTCTACTAAAATTTTGACAACTAGAAACAGCGTTTCTGGTTCTATTCTACGCCTTGTCAATAGTAGACTCGGCCCCCAGTTCGGTGTACTGTTAATAAGCTGACGATCACGGTATCTTTGTAATAACAAAACATATCCAAATTCGATTCGTCCGT
This sequence comes from Thumatha senex, assembly GCA_948477245.1. Lineage (NCBI taxonomy): Eukaryota > Metazoa > Arthropoda > Insecta > Lepidoptera > Erebidae > Thumatha > Thumatha senex. The sequence continues at coordinate 4,834,367 of OX419731.1, read as the reverse complement.
TTAGGAGCTAATAAGTACAGAGGTTTCTTTTAAAGTGTAGAAGTACCAATATTTTCAACTTTATTTTCAACATTTTCCCTTTACTTGTGCTATAAGATCTTGCTTTTAACCAAAATTTACAATCTTAGGTCAACCGGAAGTACCCTACAGGTTTTGGGACAAAAATCTATATGGTAGTTACACTAGTTACCGTTGACCTACATTCACGTAAAGTTTAAACGAGTTGAAAATTAAGGGATGTACCCAAACATGCATTGCAACAAAATTTAACATCGTCGAAATGCTATTTTATATTACCGCGCAAATTCCACTGAAAGCCTTATTAACGCTTTACCACGTTAATGGGGCAAGGAACTACCCTCGGTATAAGAGGTCGACTCGCGTTTGACCGGTTTATATTTAAAGTTGTCAATTTATTACAATGAGATAAATACAATGGACATTAAATAAAAGAATAGCAGTAACAAATGGTACCACAGAATAAAAAAAAATAGTTTAAACGTCGTCTTACATTTTAAAAATCATTTGCAACAAGTGGTAGCGGAGTTTGGTGGCAATCGCCGCAACTTCATAAAGAGAACTCAATTTATAATCCGTTCCAGCGACAAAAACAATTTTTAATCTTCGTAAAATGCCCTCGCTATCAAAAAAAAAAACAACGCGAAAAAAAAACGTCATAATGCCTAGGTTTATTCCCGCTTTTCCCCATCAGTCTGGTTCGTACTGTCATCCTCTCATCCTGACAGAGTCCGCGCGGTATCCGCCGGGAGCGCGCGTCCCTTTGCTCTATGATCGATTATCAAGTTACCATAACTTTTATCGAAGTTCGAGTTTTAAATTTCGCTTGATTTGAATTTGGAATATTGTTTTTTTTTCTGTTATGTGAGTGAAGTTTAGTGTTGTTCAATTTTATTTGTTGGACATACCAATATCGGTGAGTTACCTACTTAATTAAATTTTATCATGAAAATAATAAAATAATTAGTTTGAGCCATTATAATACTAAAGGAGGGCAGTAAGTGAAAAAAAACACAATCGTGTTTTTTTCTATAGAGTTTATTTTTATTATGTTACTACTGAAAGTTGTGAGTATAATTTAATAGAACTTTTCCCTACATTTGTTTACCGTTAACATGGCAAATTATAAATTTACACATTGGCATTTGAAATTTGCAATTATTGCAATATATATTTAAAATATAATACGAGTATAAAACGAATTAAAGTTGACTGCTGCGTAATAGTTTTCTGATTTGATCTACCTATTAAGGTATATAGTTTTTACCACGATAATACCTAGTCGAAGGATTAAGCACACTCTATCTTTATATTTTATTATTTTATCACAATTTCTTTCAGCATTTAGGTAGGTATTAATAAATATTGTGGGACACTTTTCACTCAGCGCCATCTAACCCAAAGTAAGCTAATATTAGCTTGTGTTATGGGATCTAGATAACTGATAAACATACTTATATATTTCTAAATACATACATATTATACATAGGAAACACCCAAACTCCGAAACGCACATTTGTGGATCACACAAATATTTGTTACGACCCGGGAATCGAACCCGGGACCTCTTGCGTAGCAGTCGGATACACTCCCACCGCGCCACAGAGGCAGTAAAAAGGTATTCTCTCTTTATACTGTGCCTTAGGTGTCAAATAAGTTATTTTTAAATTGTGCGGTGTATACCTACTAGTACTTCATGTTAATACTTTTTGGAAATTTTATTGATCTAAAATGTGAGCAAAAGGAGCGACGCGTCCAAAACGTCGGTACAAGTCGTACGTCCGTAACGTCGGATGTCGGTTTTATTATAAGGGACTATTACACGTAAACTTTTCTTTACCATAAGTAAAAAAAATCTAAATATATAGTGTAAAGAGAGTTTTCCTTTTCATTAGAGTTATTGCATGATTGCTCAGTAGCGGAAAAGTCACAAGTATTCGGTTACCCAGACGTGCATGTATGAAGCGATTACTGAATCTGAAGAAAGCGAAAGAAGTATGCATGGATCGCAAAGTCTGGCGATCTATTCCATTTGACAGAGATCCAGCGTGGAGATAGTTAGTTTTTTTTTGATATTTTATAATTAGATTTACAAATTTAACTAGCGATATTCTAGTTAAGACTTTGTCTCGTAAAAAACTTTATGATAGGTCCTCTTTAAGTCAAAAATTTGCTTAGCATATTGAAACTTAAGATTTAAAAACATTGTTTTTAACCTTTTTTTTAAATTAAGGAAGATACACTACTATTAAATTAATCATAAAAACACTTTTGAAATATTATGCTATAATTTAAAACACTCAAATTTCCCTGCAGTGTATAATGATAACCCCACGACTGATCCTCGTCTGAGCTCAGTCAAAGGTCAACCTTAATATAATATATACGTCATCTATCAACAATGACTCAAATTCACTTTTTCGGGTCGGTTAGATAAGCAACCAAAATGCATTGGAATAGAATGAAAGAAACACATTGATTCAAATAATAACGATGTAAACGAGTTTTGTTAATATATTCATTCACTCTATGACATTCATGAGTGCGTTTAATGACCGTTTGATATCAATGTATATTATTCTGAATTCCTTCATTCATTTGAGTAAAATATTGTAAATACTTTATATGTATACTACACTAGATACAGCTCAACTGAGCATCATGATATTCAGTCGCTAATCGCAAAAGATATTCCCTGAAGTCATTAGATTTTTTATTATTTAAATACCTTTACCAAGGCACAACCAGTGGTCAGTAAATGCACCAGAGTAATGCTCTTTTATGTTCTACAAGCCACATGGCAGCCTTATCATGATAGATATGCATTTAAATTAGCCTTAAAAGGAACATTTCAAAATAAACCGGCTACCTTATTTTTTAGTGTAAAAAATATTCGTGCATCTTAATCTTCTACTTATTGCGTGTGCAAAAAAAATACATGGCTCAGTAGATGTATAATATGCTTGCAATAAATCGCAAAGCAAGGGTAGCCCCACCAAGATCTTCGGGGCCCAAGTCAACCTCCCGTGCTAGTACGTGCACCTGCTGATTAACGGACGAGGCTCTGGCGCTGACTTTCCCCTCTGGGGTTGGGAGGTCTGAGGGCGTCGCTCCCATAAAAGCCACCCGCTGAAACAAAAATGGAAAAGTACTATAGGAATGCTGCTAGGGATAGGGCGCCGCCGCAAAACAGCGCGCAGGAGCCCCGCCCGACTCCTGTGGCAAGTGGGCTAGGGCTGCCGTGTGTCTGGCCCGCACGGCTAATGAAGTTAGCCCCAACCCGTATCCGCTTCGCATCGTGGAACATTGGCACGCTGACTGGGCGTGCGGTAGAGTTGGCCGAAGTACTCTCCAGGCGGAGGGTGGACGTGGCGTTCCTGCAGGAGACTCAGTGGAAGGGCAACAGAGCCCGCATAAAGAATCGGAAAGCTGTCGGACCCGATGGAGTCCCGATCGAAGCCTGGAAGGCGATGGGTCCTCGCAGTGTGGGCATCTTAGTAAACCTCTGCACTGTTTGTTTCTAGACATGCAGAAGGCCTTCGACTGTGTTCCTCGTGCGATGATCTGGTGGGCACTGCGGTCCAAAGGGGTTTCAGAGGTCTATATTGACACTATCCGGGACATGTACTGTGACTCCGATTCAATGGTTCGGACTGCTGTTGGCGACACGAAACCCTTCCCCATCACCGTCGGGGTACACCAGGGTTTGGTCCTTAGTCCGCTTCTGTTCAGTGTAATATTAGACGAATTGTCAGACAGCATCAGGAACTCGCATGAGCAGCCTCCATGGTAGCTCATGTATGCTGACGATATTGCGCTGGCAGACGCGGACAGGGGCAGATTGGTGCGACGTGTAAAGGCGTGGAAGGAGACGCTTGAGAACAGCGGTCTGAAACTAAATGTGGCGAAGACCGAGTACTTGGCACTAAACTCGACAGATCCCACATCCGTCCGCATAGGCGGTGATTTGGTCGAGCGCACGGACCAGGTTAAATACCTGGGATCTGTTTTTCACACGTCCAGTGACATCGATTGACAGCGATGTCAAGTCACGCATTGCTGCCGCGTGGGCCAAATGGCGGGAGATGACCGGTGTCATTTGTGACCCTAAAATGCCGATCTGGTTGAAGGGACAGGTTTACAAAACCATTATTAGACCTGTCCTTTTACATGGCAGTGAGACGTGGCCGATATTGGAGCGACACAAGCAGGAGCTGCGTGTCACGGAAATGAAGATGCTGCGGTGGATGTGTGGAGTCACGCGGATCGACCGCGTGAGGACCTCTCGCATCCGCGGCAGACTTCACGTCCGTGACATCGTAGACAAGTTGCAAGAGTGTCGCCTTCGTTGGTATGGTCACGTCTTGCGGCAACCGCCGGGCTACGTAGGTAACAAATGTCTGGCCATGTCAGTCCCGCCGGGTCCCGGTAAGAGAGAAAGACCTAAGAAGTGCTGGCTTGACGTCGTAAGGGATGACATGCGTGCCAATGGTCTCACTACAGGGGATGCCGACGACCATGCGAAGTGGAGGAGAAAATGTAGGAAAGCGGACCCCGGGCGTTGCGAGACCAACTGGGACATACGCTCGGATGATGATGATGCTTGCACTAAATCCTTTTTATAATTCAAAAGGTAACAAAGTGGTCGCATCTCCCCGTGCGGTTGCCATGTGCACTCACCCTTGCGCCGTAATATAAGCAATTTCATGTCAGATGCATTAAAATATCGACACTAAAATTTAATTTAACTTCTCTCAACACTAATCGACCACCTTCGATTTTTAAACAATGTTCTATATTTGAATATGATTTTTTGTCAATGTTTTTTTGTGTACAGTGCATTTAATCTTTGTTGCCAGTATTGCTGTTATTTAAACTGTGTACTATACACAGATATAGAAGAGTAAGCAGGGTTATTCACCATCTCGACACGGGAGGCAGAACACACGTGTGATCAGTTGGTGAAACTCCAAAAAATAATATTTATTGTTTCGTCATCTGGACATGCCAGGATATTTACGCATTTTTGGTAAAATAGGTACAGTCATGTTAATAATATTTTCATTCATTGATTTCATAAATGAGGTGAGTTCATGAAAAATATTTCGTTTTTTAAAATTAGAAACATGAAATTACACATCTCTTCCTGATTTCAAATTAATTGATAAGAAGGTAAAAAAGGTCTTTATTAACAAAATTACTGGGTTACTCATTATTTACAAGCAACATCCAGCCGAAGCCCTTGTTAAAATTTATAGGGTAAGCTATATTTATAAAGTAGGCACTCACTAAAGGGGGTGAAATAAGGGATAAGCAGTTGTATAGAAGTTCGAAATTAGCAAAGTTGGAAATATTAAATTATGTGCTCGTGTTTCTGTTTACGAATAAATTTATTCGTGCTTCGTGGTTTGGAATATTTTACCTATAAGAAGGTATAAAGGGGTTCTTATTTCAATGAGAAATTCTTCATTTTTAAAGAAACTAACATCAACATTTGTATACCTGCTTCTTTTAAACAAATAAAAATATATATTTCTGAATTTTTTAAAATTGCTGAAATTATTTAATGTTGTAAATTAGGGAAGCAAAGTTTGTATGAAAATATGTAAAACCTTATTAGGGGCATGAATTAGAAGTCTGGAGGATGCAACAAGTGTTTATTCCAGGTTACAAATGTATCGAGGTTTTTCGGGGATGAAATAAAGGTAAAATTGGGCGTATAGTATGCCTCTGCCTACCCCTACGGGGATAAAAGCGTGACAATATGTATGTATGTATGAAATAAAGGTTGTAAGTTTATATAGGAAATCCTTCATTTTCAAAACTTTCATATCATATTTTGTATACCTACTTATGATTAAAAACGGGGTTTAAAGTAAGCCATGTGCAAAGCTGGGAGGTAAACTAATATATTGATAAAATTGTGAGGTGAATCACTCATTTTTCTACGCCCAGATGAAACCCTTACACCTAGAAACTAGATTTTTATAGAAATATGCCCTTAAAATACGGAACTTACTAAAAAAAAGGTATTAATAAGTGATAAGCACTCATATCAAACTTCGTAATTTTCATAAATAGAAACATGGAAGTATTCTACCTATATCTGGTTACAGGTACACGTGTTTAGCGGTTTCGCATAATTTTACCTATAACTCTGCTTGTGTGTCAATAGATTTTCTTTTATTTTAAAAGATTATAATAATATCAAATTTCTATGTATGTCTGCTTCTGAGAAGACTATTTGCGAAACACCACCCAGAAAATATACCAGGAGCATTATTAACTTTCAGTTGAAGCGTGTCGAGTGAATTTGTGGATACAACTGCGTTAGTGTCGTTAGCGAACATTACCAGTTGTATATCTTCAGTTGATATTTGAGTAACATAATTTATTAAACCGTAACAAAAATTAGAAGAGTATTGGACCTAGTATAGACCCTTGTGGGACATCTGTTTTAATTTGCGCTATTTCAGATCTAAAGCGTTGTTGAAATTTTGATACAAGTACCATGCGGGACTTGTGTTTGTAATTTGTCTCTGCTTGAATTTCAACAAACATTTTTCGATTTTGTAAATATGATTCTAAAAATTATTATTCGATAATAATAAATGGAATGGGATAGAGATGTCGGGTGTAACGGGTGTTTAAAGAATGACACGGGCAAAACCGTGGTCTACACCTTTTATTTGTGTAATTTAAACTATCACTTAGAGTTCCACAGAAATAACGAATAAAGATATACATAATTGTATTCTCAATATACCTAATAACTAAAAATCATCACATAGGAGTACACACACATTCATAGAAAAATCATTTAAGAAATACAATGTAACTCATCAAAATATATTGTTGTATTTTTTAAGGTATGTCACTAATAATAATAAAAATTAAATCATAGCATATTATTATAAAATATATTATTAATTTCTTTAAATTTTTCTATAACTGATACATACAGAGATTAAGACTCAAAATTAATCTACGTGACTGTACTTTGTCATTATTTCGGGTAAAATATGAACGTGTGTCCAGTTAACGAAAACATTAAAGTATTTAATTTAAGTTTCACTATGTGGACACGCGTAAAAATCCTGGCGTGTCCAGATGACGAAACAATAAATATTATTTTTTGGAGTTTCACCAACTGATCACACGTGGGTCCAGCCTCCCGTGTCGAGATGGTGAATAACCCGAGAAAAATAGCGTAGCCTATTTCACACATATAAACAGGTAGCTTAATCCAGGGTCGCATTCAGCTATCATATCATGTCATTTTAATATCTTTCATAATTTATGTTTATTAACCAAACATCTTATTTAACGGTATCCTTAGGAAACCTAAAACAATATTAACATTATTAATTGTATCAATATTAACATATTACAAATATTCCATACATATAACACTCATACAAAAACTGTTAATCATTGGTATACACATATTAACCTACAAGTAACTTATTCAAGCCTTAAAAAATGCAATACACGGAACACATTTTTACTTCGTCTATTTAACACCTTTATAAAGACAACATATAAAATCAATGACCAAAAATTACGTCGTCTTCCGTGCACCAGTTTACTCTCTATTCTCATTCTATTCTACGAAGTGTTAAATGAAAATGTAACATTCAATAAACACAACATTAAAATTCGATAATATGCTGAATAATATGACAAATCTTGATGCTGTCTCCATGTTGTACTCTTCTACCTGTGAACTGGATGACTGCACTCCACCGAACATCAAACCAAAGCATTCGCTCAAAATTATAACTCATAATATTAGAAGTATAAATCAAAATATGGCGGGCTTTATGACTGTACTATCTAGGACCATACTTGACTGGGATATAATAGTCCTAACGGAGTGCTGGCTCCCTTCCACGGGTAATATTCCGAATCTGGAGAACTACATCTATTTCTTGACTACCAATAACTGTACACAAAATGAAGGTGTAGTCGTCTATATTCATAACCTATTGCAACCAGCCGTGGAGAAGCCACAGTTTTCGATGCTAACTGCCTCAAACTTGTAATTGACCCGAGTACTGTACTTCTTGCGATGTATCGGCCTCCCGCTTATAGGGACATCACTAAGTTTTTGAATTCGCTAAACGCAACACTGGAAGGGCTATCTCAATATAATAACGTTATAATTACGGGTGATATAAACATCAATATACGTGACCGATGCCAGGAATCTAGAAAATATACCTACCTAAACTGGCTGGCTTTACACGGCTTACTACCAGCTCACACAATACCAACACGTCATAATTCGAAATGCCTAGACCACGTTAATAAAAACCCGATTACCAGCCTATACCTTAGTAGCACACTCTGCTGTTACTGACCATGACGCTGTCCTATTATTACTGTCGAAATTCAAAAATAAAATGAACCCAATAAAATACACAGTTCGTATAAATTACAACCACAGATATGAGATACTTGGATTTTGACGACGTCTATATGACGCAAGATCCGCATAAAGCGGGGGACATAATGACCGGTTTAATCAAACACGTGATTTAATCGAACTCTAAAACTGTTAAGATCCCAAATCGTAAGGTGACTAGGAAACCTTGGATTACTCCTGGCTTACTCAGATGTATCCAACATCGAGATAGGTTGCATAAAGAACTTAAAAAATCGCCTGATAATAATACACTAAAAATAACATTTACTAGGTACAGGAATTATTGCAATGACTTACTGAGAAAACAAAAAAGGGTGTTTGAAAGGGGAGAAATAATGAATGCGGGTAATAATTCAAAACATATATAGGCAGGGCAGCGATAAATAATAAAACAAACAGGACTTCAAAGAAGATTAACTCATCAACACACTTATTGGACCCAAAAAGCACACCACAACGATCCGTAAACGCCACTAATAAGCTTTTCGCAGGGATTGGTAAAAATCTTGCGAGCAAAATAGAAAGTGGACAATACCTGCCAAAACCAAAGCCAAATACCCCATCTAGGGCACAGTCTATGGTTATGTTTACGACCGATGAGCAAGAAGTTGCAAAAATTCTAAGATCGCTACGTGTAAACTGTTCGTCAGGCTGGGATGGAATATCTAGTAATCTCTTGAAAAAACATGAGTGTTTAATCGTGCCTCCGCTAACATACATATGTAATCTTGCACTTTCTACAGGAAAATTTCCAAATGCTTTTAAGAAAGCTATAATCCATCCCATTTTCAAGAGCGGGGACAGAATCAGTGTTGAAAACTACCCGACCTATAGCTGTCCTGACTACCATGTCTAAAATATTGGAAAGGATCATGAACAGTAAACTCGTTGGCTATTTAGAAACTAATAATTTACTGGCACCATCACAGTATGGCTTTCGTTCTGGTAAGTCTACTTCAGAAGCAGTTCAGGTTTTCATTAACTATACAGTCAAGAAAATGGATAGTGGGGATAAAGTTTTGGGTATATTTTTGGATATTGCCAAGGCATTTGACACTGTCCCAATTTGTTTTTTTTCTGTCCCAATTCTACTGACGAAGATGGAGTGGATGGGAATCAGGGGTGTCTGAAAATCCGCTGAATCTCTTCAGAGACTATCTGAGTGGGCGTACCCAAAGAGTTAAAATAGTCGAATACCTGAGTGATGAGCAAACCCTTACATACGGCACACCACAGGGTAGCGTCCTCGGACCGACCTTATTTCTCATCTATATGAATGACCTGGGTATGCTCAAACTTCCTCAAGGCAGAATAATCAGTTTTGCCGATGATACTGTGTTACTATTTAACGAAATGACATGGGAAGAAGTCCATCGGCGCGCACAATTGGGGTTTTATATGGTCTCTGACTGGTTGCGGGGTAACCTATTGACACTAAATACTTACAAAACAAATTACATGACTTTTTCATTAAAAAAAGAAAAACCACAAAAATAGAAACGACAACATCTATTTACACTATTATAGCTCATTCTTGTACGCAATCACCTGTGCATCTCTGTTCCTGCAAACCGCTCACCAGAACCGAGAAAGTGAAGTATCTTGGGGTAATTATTGACGAAAACCTAAGATTTCAAGAACATATACACACCCTCAATAATAGATTACGTAAGATGATCTATATCTTTAAAACTCTAAGATACGTAATCAGTAGGGATATTATAAGGTCGGTCTATTATGCCCTTGTACAGTTGGCTTTAGGCTACTGTATTGTCTCATGGGGTGGGGCACATAAGACCACATTGTTAGAATTAGAAAAAACGCAACGTGCTATCCTTAAAGTGTCGTCGTTCCGGCCGTATAGGTACCCTACTAAACAGCTGTATGAGGAGTGTGAGGTGCTGACTGTGCGTCAATTGTTCATATTACACACCCTACTAAAACAACATTCGTTGTTGGAATTTGACCACAGTCTACCCAGCGAAAAAAGGCGTTTCAATCCCATAGAGTATAAAATCACGAGTTGCAAAACTAGTTTTGCATAACGTTTCTTTGGTCATTTGGGCGGATATCTCTATAACAAAATAAACGAAGATCTACAAATTTATAAACTGACTAGAATTAAATGTAAAAAACAGTTGACTAATTCAACTGATTTCTAGACAAAAATTTGGCTAGAAAAACTAAGTTATGCTGACACCGAAGACCTTATTACACACCTGGCTTAAATATTTATTAATTAATGACACACATCCACACAAAAACCCGCCCTCACACACACACATACAGACACACACACGTATTTTATTTAAATTGCCTTTCTTTTCTTTTTATTCTACTCTTTAAGTTTATTTTCAATGTTTCAATTTAAAATATGTAATAAGCTTCTCACTGCATTGTAGTTTGTAAAATTGGTACAAAATGGAATATTTTTTAACATGAAAGGGGTGGGACCTGGTGACCTGAAACACAGGCCTCTGGCCTAGCTTAGGCATCAGTCTCCTGCAATATGTAAAAATAAAACTAAAATGGATAAGGAATAATTGTATTATTTGTGATATATTTGTATATAGTTGTGAGAGAAAAAATAAATAAAAATTATTAAATTATTATTAATTATTAAATTATTAAAATGTTATCCTTAGGAAACCTAAAACAATATTAACATAATTAATTGAATCGGGCACTACATTTAGCTTGACTTTGGATATTGACATTTCAAACAATTTGCTGAACTGAGTTCGTCCCTGTGTACTTGACATGCCGTAACAGTACAAAATTTACAAAAATATTAGAAATAGATGACGATAGCGACCAAACGGTTTATGGAACAGATGCTATGAACGATATATTAACAACTTCTCAAGTGTTCGTCTAGAAGAATCACTATTTTTTAATAGAAATCTTAGAATAATAACACGTAGTCGTAACTAAAACATCAATTACCTGTGAAAAGTTATTCCTGGTGATTTCTTGTGACTGGAGCTTATAACCTTTATTTAAATATACAATAAACAATATTTTCCCTTCGGCACAAAACACTAACAAATTCCTGATTAAAAAATGGCGGCAATAGCTGAAATTATGTAGAAAATTAGGCTACGCGCTGTTCGGTGTCTATGTGTGAGTTACATGTCGCTACACATGACAAAAAAAGATAGCGTTATACAACAAATAAAAAGAGGGAAAAGGATAAAGTATTACACCATAAACAAAGGAATATGTTTGATCTGCTTACTCTTCTAAATCTTTGGTACTATAATACAGATTAGGATATATCTATCCTCCTTAGGCATAGATACTAATTAATTAAACAATAAAGTGAGAGGAAAATAAAACTCCTTTCTGAATGATCTTTTTGCTGCAATCTCACTTGCAGTAATTTATTTTGTATTTCAATAAGGAAGTACTCGCCAGGCGTATCACCTCAAGGTCGAATGGCTTACAATAATAGAGACCGTGTGGGTGGCGTTGACGGTGGGGCAGTATTCATCTCCCCTGCACTAATTCGACATGTGTACTACCCCTAACCGAACGAAATGTAAACAACAGTGAGTTTATTAAAAAAAGTTCATCTATTTTCTATATATTTTTGAGTAGCTTTGATGTTTTTTTCACGCTGGTACATCTAGTACAAGTACCAGGACTGCGGTTCCAGTAAATCTTTCTATCCTAATAAACGTAAAAAGTTTGTAAAAATATGTGCGTGTAGGTTTATTACCCTTTCAGGCAAAAACTACTGAATGAATTTTGATGAAAATTTACAATAAAATAGTTAACACATCAGAAGGCTCCGTAAACTTTACTACTTTGCTACTTTCTATCCCGAAAACAAGTTTCTGTGGGGCACCGCGGGAAATCTTCTTCATACTATTATTATAATAAACAAGTTTATAATTTACACCTATTTGTGATACCTCCACAGTCTTCAAACCACCTTCGACCTGACGATGTCTCACTTAAACCAACAAAACCCTAATTCATGAAAATCGAAAACCATAGTTACTAACGGAGCCTGGAATGCATTGTAAAAGTAACTAGCAACAGGAGGTCTGTTGCTAGTTACTTTTACAATGCATTCCAGGGATTCCAGGAAATACCTATTGATCTAAGTAGTTCATACAAAATGTATTTATATAGACCACTAGTTGACGCCCGCGGCTCCGCACGCGTGGTGAAGATTTCCGTTCCCGTATTCCACAGTAACTTGTTCCCGGGATAAAAGTAATCTATTATTGTAAACTTTCATCAAAATCCATACAGTAGATTTTGCGTGAAAGAGTAACAAACATCCATTCTTACAAACTTTCGCGTTTATTAGTAGGATACAATCCTAATACAATTACCTTACATAATACAAAATGCAACAGATTAACATCGGTGCGTCTGCTACGAAGCTGTACGCGAATAATAGAATTCTCCCCATCCCCTCGGCGTCATGTGATGTGCACTCGCCCTAACTTAATCTAAAACAATTTGCTGGTATGCAATCAGCGGTATTCGATACAGTAGTTTGTAAGTATTTAAATGAATGTTTTTAGTGCGTTTCATTGTTTTGCATATAGCTTGGGGACTAATGTTTTGCATGCTCGATACATTGTCAAAATGCTGTCAAAACATCACTAAAGTTAAATGAAGATTTAAATATGACTGACTCTGTGGTGCGGTGGGAGTGCATCCGACTGCTACGCAAGAGGTCGTGGGTTCGATTCCCACCCAGGATAAAACTTTGTGTGATGAGCACGATGGTTTATTCTGTGTCTGGGTGTTATTTATCTAAAATAACTAAAAAAAAACTAACTATCTTCACGCTGTATCCCTGACGGGGTAGTCAGAGAGGACAGATCGCCAGGCTTCGCGATCCATGCATACTTCTTTCGCTTCTTCGAGATTCATCAATCGCTTCATACACGCACGTCTGGGTATCCGAGTACTTTTGACCTTTCCGTTTTTGAGCAATCTGCTCACGTGGTCTTCATATGTAAGTCTCGGCCTACCCTGACTCCTTCTACCCTCTACTTTTGAACAATATATATTCTTCGTCCATCGTTCCTCACTCATTCGTTGGACGTGTCCAAACCAACGGAGCACGCCCTTTTCCAGCTTAACGCTGACACTTTCATTCAAACCTGCCAAATTGCGTATCACTTCGTTACGTATTCGGCCAGCCAAGGTAACGCCGCACAACTTTCGAAGTGATCGCATCTCCACAGCATTCAATTTACTTTCATGCATCTGCTGACATACCCAGGTTTCACTACCGTAAAGCAAAGTTGGCACTAGCACTGCGTTATGAATCGCCAGTCGTGCTTCTTTTACGATGCTTTGTCGCTTTACTAACTGGGACAAAGCACCGTTAACTTTGTTTCCGGCAGCTACTCGCCGTTCCACATCCGAATCACATCTTCCATCCGCGCTAAACATACTTCCTAAATACACAATTTCATTCACTTGCTCTAGACGTATCTAAAATATGTATGTGTTTAGAAATATATAAGTATGTTTATCAGTTATCTAGATCCCATAACAAGCTAATATTAGCTTACTTTGGGCTAGATGGCGCTGTGTGAAAAATGTCCCACAATATAAAAAAAAAAAATATGGTGAAGAAATTCAACTTGATTCGATATGGTTCGTTCAGTGGCTAGAACATTGCCCTGGTTAGGCAAAGGCACGGGTTTAATCTCCGTTTGGGATCGAATTGTCTCTTTTCACTTTATTAAAAATTTATGAGAAATTTTAGCATAGAAATTGCTTTAAAAAATATCATTAATGTTATTGAAAATATGAAGTACTAGAGGTCCGTGACACTTCAAACCGCCCGGTAACAATACATAATGTATAAATATTTACTTAATATGATGAAATTTATGATTTTTGTTCCGTTCCAAGTAGCGCAAATATTTATATATCCTTACTCGATAAATAGAATATCCGACACAAAAAAAGATGTCTAATAAATAAATAATTTTATTGGCTTCTTATTATCCCGGGAACAAGTTCCTGTGGGAAACGGGAACGAGAAAACTTAATTACGCGTGGGGAGCTGCGGACGTTAACTCGTATAATATAAACTGTAAAAGATACTAAACATTTTATAGTAATTAGTATATTACATTTAACCATTAAGGACGGCAAAGATCCCATTTAAAAACAATTACTCTAAAATATAAGTTCCTAAGTAGGTAGATAGGTGATGATAAGCGTACATAGTCATTATTTTTTTAGGTAACTCTACCACTACTACTATCTTCACGCTGTATCCCTAACGGAGTAGTCAGAGAGAACAGATCGCCACGCTTCGCGATCCATTCATACTTCTTTCGCTTCTTCAAGATTCATCAATCGCTTCATACACGCACGTCTGGGTATCCGAGTACTTTTGACCTTTCCGTTGAAGTAACTCCATTACAGCTAATGAGCAACTGTTATCGAAAATCAAACTTGTAAATTTCTAAAGTTAAATATTGGTGCTGCGAATCGCGGCAATAAAAATACTGCAGTGGATGTGTGGAGGAACTCTTGCATCCGCGGTCTCGCCACTAGGGATGCCGATGACAGTGCGAAGCGGAGGAGAAGAAATAGAATGGCAGACCCAGGGCACACAACTCAGACAGACGCTCGGATGATGATGATTGTTATTATCTTTAACACTTTTTGAACCCCATAATCCCCCTGGCTACGAAGATGTCTAAAATAAAAAAAACATTTAAAACATATCTTGCTCAATACATATTCAGCACAGCAATGGGCTCACCATGTCGTGCGAAAAAATGCATAATTATAAAGAAATGTGGGCAATCGCCTCTAACTACCCCTTCGGGGATAAAACCGTGACTATATGGATATACTAGTTGACGCCCGCGGCTCCGCCCGCTTAGAGAAGTTTTCCCGTTCCCGTTTCCCACTGAAACTTGTTCCCGGGATAAAAAGTAGCCCATGTGTTATTCTGATGTATAAGCTATATTATTGTAAAGTTTCATTAAGATCTATTCTGTAGTTTTTACGTGAAAGAGTAACAAACATCCATACAAACTTTCATTTACAATATTATTAAGATGCATTTTTTTTATATTGTTTACAAATTAGCTCAACGCAGTCGTCTGCTGTACATAGATTTCTCTTAATGTTTCCCACGAAATTGACTCTCCAGGGCCGTATTTTAGTCCAGTTTCAATACTCAAGAAACGCTTGAGGCTAGTTTTTCCTTATAAATACTACTCTCAAGTGTTTCTTGAGTATTGAGTAACGTTCTAAAATACGGCCCTTAGAACGTTACTCAATACTCAAGAAACGCTTGAGGCTAGTTTTTGCCTTAAAATACTAGTCTCAAGTGTTTCTTGAGTATTGAGTAACCTTCTAAAATACGGCCCTTAATCTCTGCGTGAGTCAGCTCTCTCCAGACTGCTCCGATATGGTAGGATTTAATAAGCCTGTCGTTTATGCCTGGGTGCCTATCTCTTACCTAGTGCTTTTTTAATTTTAATGTTTTTATATTATTTTTTCTTATTTATATTACTTGGCATGTTTTTTACTTTTTTATAATAGATAGGCAAAAAATTTGTACAGAACGTTTTTTTGTTTTGTATTTTTTTCTTTATTTGTTTTGTATTTTTATAGAGACTGCAGAGTGAGTGCAGTATCTCTGGTCATGCAATCGTCCATTGACTACCAATAAAGTGAGTAATAGCAATTAGGTGTTAGTAACCACTTCCAATAAGGTGAGCAGAATATGACATCTTTGCGACAAAAAAATCAGACGTAACACCCCTCTCTTCTGTATCCAGTTTCGTACTCATTTAAGTGATGTAAATATTTTATAAGAATACTCGGTGACTTTGCCCGTGACATACTTCAAACTCCCGTCGCACCTTTTAACCCCGTCGCTTATAAATTCTACAATTATAAATTAAAATTTATCGTCATTTATGACTACTGCTCCACTCTCCAGAGAAGTAGCGTGATATTATATAGCCTATAGCCTTCCTCGATAAATGGGCTATCTAACATAAAACGAATTTTTCAAATCCGACCAGCAGTTCCTGAGATTTATAGATAATGAAAGTCTTCAAACCTAGGTCTTAGCTTAAGCTGACGTAAAGTACGATTTGGACGCCAGTGAGGGTGATACTGATGATACCGAGAAGTGGCAACATACTAGTACGAGTAAGTAGGCGGATTTCGGCTCCAAAGTGACAGCTCTAAGATTTATTGTAGAAACGTCAGGCAACAAAAAAGTATGAACATATTTATTATAACCACAATAAAAAAGTAAAAAGAAATATTTCTTTTACGACTTCGTCAGCTTAAAGATTATTTTTTTATAAAAAATAGAAAGGTATCTTGGTTCAGGACGGGGATTGAACCCATGACCAACCTGTACCGACTTGTTTCGGTACGGTTCGCATAGTGGCGTAGACCATTGCCCTGGTTAAACAAAGGTTACGGGTTTAATCCTTGTCCTGAGCAAGTTGTCTTTTATTCACTTTGATGATAAAATATATGAGATAAACAATTCTTTGTATGATAACTCATACAAAGAATTGTTTTAAGTATCCATCACGCCTTATCCCCGAAGGGGTGGCAGAGGCATATAATATGCCCACTTTTCACCGTGTGGATTCCAGTCCCACGTAATAGGTGGTGAGCCCATTGCCGTGTTTAAATAGACAGACGCAGGTTGTGGCGACCTGCTGTTGAAGGTTTTCAAGCCGCCCATAAGGCCTTCAACCAGGCTTAACGTCTGCCGTTTTACTGGCAACCGGGACCAACGGTTTAACGTGCCTTCCGAAGCACGGAAACGCTCGCAAATATAAATGCCACAAAGTGGTCACCCATCCAAGGACCAGCCATAGTGAAAGTTGCGTAACTCAGTGATCGTTTACAGAACACTGAGAGCGCTGGGCCGCGAGCGCTTCAAAATAGTTTTAAAAAATATAAATATAAATATTTGTTAGGTAATTATATTATTGAGCCGTTTGGGGTCGAGACACTGGGCTCGTGGGGCCCAAGTGCTCGTTCACTGTATAGTGATATTGCAAAGCGACTGGTCGATTCTTCTCGTGACCATAGGGCTGGCCTCTTTCTCGCTCAGAGAATAAGCATTGCCATACAACGTGGCAATGCGGCCAGCCTTATGGGATCCTTACCGGTTGATTTTGATGGGGAGGAATTCTTCGACACCTAGTAGGGGCATCATTGTCAGTCTTCTAATAATCCCCACCACCTCCTTTTTTGTACTGGGTTCTGTAAATATGATAAATTTTAATGAGTTAAATATTTAATATAAGATTATTCTATATTTAAATATTAATATCCATTGCGTGAAGATAGTTTTAAAATAATATAGGTAGTAGTTTGATCTAAGTTACAATATGACGTGTTATTCTATGAATGCGGTTCTTAAGATAACCTTTTATGATCTCATATTTATAATGAGTGAATAAATAGAGTTATTGAATTTATTATCTTTGACTATTCAATTCGTTGGTGGTCGTGGCACAGGGTTCAAAACTCAGAACTCTCTCATTGATAATTTTCAATACACCCACCACAAGTGATAGTTTTTTTTTGTTGACGCTGGGAATGTGTTTATGCGCCATCATACCTGCTGCAGTGCAGTTCCGCCTTTTTCCAAACCGGGTCGCAGAATAGACTAGTCTCGACCTGAACTCTAAGTAGCATTTTCTTACTTGCCGTGCGAGACGCTTAACCAACTAGGCTACCGAGACCCACTTGAAACTAAGGAATTATTTAAACCTAATTTCCATCTTACGGCGACGAAATCACTTGGCAAGTGGCAAGCCGCTGGTTTGAGTCCAGCTCGAGACTGGATTTTTAAATTTACCGCAAAACTGTACAATTTTCAACTTTGGACCGCTCTAACGTGGGCCGATAACAATCATTTACGGTCTGTTTCGATCGCCTATTTGGTAACTGTTTGTATATATTATGCATCCTGCACTTAACATGAACGGGAGGCTATTAGGTGCATCAGGTGCGTTTAACTGACACTAGCCCTAGACCAAACATGCTTAATGATTTAGTAATTACAGTATTATCAATGAGAGTTATGGCAGGTTCTGAATGAAATCTGTTATTGTAATGTTATTTATATTTATATCTTGTTTCATCTTTGAATGTACTGTATGTTCTATTATATATTGCACTAGGTGACCACCACGTGACATACTTCGAACTCCCTTCGCACCTATTTTATCCCGTCGCTTATAAATTCTATCCAAATGTATAAAAAAAATCCCTATTTGTCGACATTTATGATTACTGCTCCGCTCTCCAGGGTAGTAGCGTGATGATATATAGCCTATAGCCTTTCTCGATAAATGGGCTATCCAACACAAAATGAATTTTTCAAATCCGATCAGTAGGTCCTGAGATTGATTACTGCGCGCTCTCCTAGGTGATGTTGGCATGATGATATTTTCTGGTATTTTTTTCAAATTCAACTTTGTTTTGATGTACTAATTGAATCACAGTACTAAGCAAAGCACACAGTGATGACTCCTTTGATACTTAATTAATGGGCTATCAAACACAAAAATATTATGTCTTAATGTTTTTAATTCCCAAATGTTTTGGTTAAAACACAGAAATAATATTTTGTTAAACATGAATAAATATCAACTAAAACTGTTTTTTCAATCTGGCTTAACTTATTCATTAAAGTTTATGAGTCTTTTCTTGACTGTAATTAATATTTTTGAAGACTGAACTAGAAAAAATGTGTCTATCTCAAGACGGATTTATTTTCATCAAAATTATTCCGCTATATTTTAGCAAATGTATACTTATTTTGGTCAATACAAGCAGAGCTTGTTAATCTAAAACATCCATCTTACAAGACAAATCCACCACAAGACAGCACTATTTGATGGATTTGTGCACAAGATTAATGTTTCTGGATTTGATGTGGACTTAACGAGCTACTCGCAGCTAAAATACAAAGGCTAAATAAAATTTGGCGCCTAAGTGCAATTAAACGCGGTTAACTTCGAACGGAAGATTGAGAATGTCACGCAAACACTAATTAAACAATTAGCTATGTCTGGAACATCAATTTGTTGATATATTTTCATACATTGTCAAAACGGTTCTTTTGGTCTTTGTCAAAGTTATAATTGCTTACTCATTAAGTGACGCAGAAGCTTTTAAATTACTCAATTATACCACCCCTTCGTTTGGAAAAGGAAATGCGTGTGAATTTGGTATAGTAAATGCCAACTTACTCCCTCTGTTCCTTCAAGGTAGTTATAGAATAGTAATCTACATCTAAAAGTTTAAGGTCTGTATTCCAAAACGTTTCTCAAAACTCAATCAACGCTTGAGGCTAGATTTTGCCTCATAAAATCTACTCTAAAGCGTCGATTGACTTTTGAGAAACGTTCTGGAATACGGCCCTAAGTGTTCAATCATATTTCACATTACTAATATTGATTGACGGGTTATTTACCATGTATACTTTCATTCGCAAGTATCCGATATTTTGACACTGTTGACAGCGCCATGATCAACTTAGTTACTCCGATCATGGTAGATATCATGGATCTTCTTCATCAAAGTAGACATGGTAAATGTCCCTACAATCAATATTTTAGTAATAACTTCTGGTGTTGAAAACGTCCATAGGCAAAGGTGACCACTTTCCATCAGGTGGGCCGCACGCTTGTCTGCCACCACAGTGGTTAAAAAATATATTTTACATGTTATATTTGGGTCTGTCCTCAGCTTAGTCTCTCGCAAGCTTGGAGCCCTTATTGGGGTAAGGCGGGTTTTCACGGCGGAACAGAGATGCTTATTATACAAGTGTCAGATTCGTCCGTGTATAAAATGGCCCCGCTAAGTTCTTGCTTAAAGCTCTCGACGCGTTGCACCGACGTGTCATCCTCATAAAAGATTGTCCGAAGGTCACTTGCAGTCTTGAACCGTGGGAGTTGCGCAGAACGGTCGCCAGTCAAGCTGCATTTTACCGCATCTACCACGATGAGTGTTTTGAAGAACTCTTCCACTTGGTCACACCCTTCGCTTTCCGGTCCCGAACAACGCGGGCGGGCAGACATAACATCCTCACACTGTCGGCAAATCTTTCGGAACTGGGCACGATAGATTCCGTCGGCATTATTAAAAGATTTTTTCGTTACTCGCCGAGGATGGTCTATTGGAACACTCCATTACCAGAGTAGAACTTAGGGTTTTGGTAGAAATTTTTGATAGCTTTATTTCCTTATAAATAAAAATGAATCGACAAATGTATTGCTTAACGCAAAACTCAGATGTTGTCCGTCGGTGTAAGAAGACCCGTAAAGATCTTCGAGGCTCTAGTGACCCCTTTTGTGGACGGTCCGAAAATGCCAAATATCAAAATCCACTTTCTGCTCTTTACTTTTATACAACTGTATTTACTAATTATTTAATAAAGTGATAATTTCAGTTCTACGAGATCTACTACGAGATATTTAATTTAAAAAAGCGACTAGGAACACAATTTAATTGTAATCATCTACCTACATTCCATAGATACATATTACTTTATACAAAGGTAGAATTACAACGTGTTTGAGAGGCGCCATAATAGTTCTCCAATCGAAAGATTTTATGGTCGACTCTCTCAATATGTCGGAATAACTTTCAGAACAAAAGCTAAGGACTAGCTGTTAAACTGCGCCTATAAAAGAATATGATAGGCAATGGAATCGAAAAGGCAAAAGTATGTTAGGAAAGAACATTTGCTGAAATAAATTTATTCTTTATTGTGGGAATTATTTTTTATACAGCGCCATCTAGCCCAAAGTAAGCTAATATAAGCTTGTGGTTTGTGAACTAGACCACTGATAAACATACTTTTATATCTCTAAATATATACGTATTTATATAACACCCAAACTCCGAAACAAATATTTGCGGAACACACAAATATTTGTGTCACAACAAACAACACAAATATAACCGTATTTTTTTAATACCACTGAGGTGCCAGACAAGCATACGGGCCCACCTGATGGAAAGTGGTCACTGTATTAATATTAAACATTAAATGCTCCCGTACCTGAAATTTCGTTAAGTGCTATTCTGCCAGCTCCTGATATCAATTTTATTAAAATTAATTTATAGATGTAGTGTATAAATCGGAGTGTATAGAGCTATAATTATGTATACATAAGGACAACCGCACACATTTACCTTTACATTAAAAAAATATAAATTTGAAGCTTGTGTATAAAGTTAATCAGTTAAAAGCTTCTATAAAAGCATAATATTTAAGATGAGAACGGTAAGCCTAGATAATGAAAAAATAACTCAGGTGGCTCGAGGAAGATTTTGCCATTCAGAAAATAATTGTGTAAGAGCTACGCAGAAACCTGCGCCAGTCCTGATAAGCAACGAGCTTTTTCTTGTCAACCTACGGCATATTTCTGATGTAAATTTAACTTAAATATAAAAATATTTTATTTTAAATACAGGAATAGAAGAAGGCTGAAACCAAAATGAAATTTTCTAATCCTTCAGGTTGTCTATTACATTACAAAACTGTGAAAATAACCATTACAGTCCATTTAAGAAAATTAATGTTACAGTGTTACAGAAGCGCTCTTGGCACCGCGGACTCAGTGTTCTGTAAACGATCACTGCGTTAAGCAACATTCGCCGCAGGTGGTCCTTGGATGGGTGACTACTTTGTGGAATTGACATTTGCGAGCGTTTCCGTGCTTCGGAAAGCACGGTAAGCCGTTGGCCCCGGTTGCCAATCAAATGGCTGTCGTTAAGCCTGGTTGAAGGCCTTATGGGCGGTTTGAAAATTATAAGAAGGCCACAGCCTGCGCCTGTCAATTTCAACACGGCAATAGGCTTACCACCTGTTACGTGGGACAAATAATACATATAGTATGCCTATGCCATAGGCGTATAGTATGCCTCTACCTACCCCTTCGGGGATAAAGGCGTGACAATATGTATGTAAAGAAAATTAGTGTTACAGGACACGATCACTGCGTTGAGCTTTTTTTTGCTATGACTGGTCCTAGTATTGGTGACTAAAGTATGCCTCTGGCTACCCTTTCGGCGATAAAGGCGTGACAATATGCTTAAAGATAATTAGAAAATACAAAAAAAAACTAATTAACTATTTATTGGTTTCAGATTTCCAAACCATTTTTATTTTCTTTGTGTCTGTTTGTTAACGGTTGACTCAAAACCCAGCAAATTAATTTTAAATCGTCTATTACGTTTTATAGATTTTTACTCAATTTAAATGTTACTGTATGTTTCTTCAAAATTTGTTAAGCAGAAATGTGGAGGTTGAACTCTTTTGACTGCCTCTGTGGCGCGGTGGGAGTGCATCCGACTGCTACGCAAGAGGTCGTGGGTTCGATTCCCACCCAGGATAAAACTTTGTGTGATGAGCACGATGGTTAATTCTGTGTCTGGGTGTTATTTATCTATGATATGTTATTATTATTTACAAATATATAAATATGTTTATCAGTTATCTAGATCCCATAACACAAGCTAATATTAGCTTACTTTGGGCTAGATGACGCTGTGTGACAAGTGTCCCACAATATTTATTAAAAAAAAAACTCTTACAGCCTTAAGAAAATTCTTTAGAAATATTTTGCTAAATCTTGAGTTTTTCATATTAAAATTTTTATATTGTTGAGTGCAAAATATTTTGCTCCAAATGTAAATGAAATTTACTAAGTATAGAGAACGTAAAAATCATCGTAATGTCAAGATCATAACGCGTTCGACGAACAAACCTACATATTCTGCCCACTATTCTATTATCAACCGCAAATCTTTTACGACAATTGCAGTTTGGACCACCAAATACAGCTCAAAAAGGGTGGCAAATTCCTCCAGTAACTGTTGGAACGAATCATTTTTACAGTCTTGTAGCCACAGGATATGTCTTTGGATACTAAAACTTCATTTCACGGTTCTCAACATTTATTCTGGTTTGCGTATACTGGTTGCCGGGCAGTAGATGACGTTTTTAGAGACAGGATTTATGCTGCAATTTGCAGCATATTTATGAAGAAAGTTGTGAACAATTTTTGTGTCTTATTTTAAAGTTTATCGTTGGAAGAGTTGACAGATTGTATACGTTAATGTTTACATTATATTATGACATGAAATTCGTGATGTGTACCAACTTAGGTCACCGATCTGGTCTGATATTTCTAATCAGAGAAACTGAAAAGAGAGGACTGTGTAGAGGAATGAGAAGGGTTATAAGGGCTCTACCAAGATCTTCGGGGCCCAAACGAATTCACCTGTTAGCGGTACACCTGCTGACTAACGGACGAAGCAAAGACGCAGGCGCCTTTACAGGGTTCTGAGGTTAGGCGGCAGTCGGTCTCAACAATGCAGAAAATTAAAATCCAAACGATAGCTCATAGCAGGCAAATAGAATATTTGCCTAAGATCATCAGAGAACCTGAGATTGAAGATGCCCGGGCATTCTACTAATTTCTTGGACAAATCTTTATCTGTCCAAGCAGTTCGTACGTGGAATACACAAAACACAAAAGATTGCCTGTAAGAAATGCGCGCAAAATTGTTTCTGTGCGATAAGGCCGCCAATTGGAAAACGATTTTAGTATCATATTGTAAATATGTAAAATGTATTTTTGGTGTTACAATAAAGTACTAACTAACTAGAAGTAAAACCCAGGCTCCAAATCTAGATAGAGTTGGGAAAACACCTAAGATGAAGAATTAGACTAAGGAGAGGACTAGTTCGGAGATGTAGCCTTGATACTTGTTTCTTACTTGCAGAATTGAAATGAAATCTGACCAAGTGAGTAGCGCAAGCACAGTGTAACCCTGGGACATCCTTCCGAGGAGTTACCCGGGGTGCAGTGTGGTTTTAGTCGGTTTGAGTCCGGCATGACATCCGAGTGGATTTTCACATGAAAAAAAGGAAAAGAAAAGGCTGTAGCTGTTTTTACTTCAACAATCGTTTTATTTTGATAAGTATATTTTCTCATTCATCGGCTATTGCTCGTTAACTTGCATAGCCTAACTACCTCTGATACTTTATCTTTAAATTTCAGTATTGTCCCACTTTGTGAGTTTTTTTACATACCCAGAATCAACCGTTGAACTAAAAGGGCAGATAATGAAAAAAACACAAACGACAGTCTTAATCGTAAATAGATTTTACCACACTTACAATATTCTTAAACTACCTATCCAACGATAACGATAGGTACTCCGCACCTGCACTGTGAGATAGACAAAACCAAATATTGCACCCTATTTTGGAAATGTACCCTTGAATGGTTCGCATGCACCTTATTTTTGTCTATAAACTTCTCCAGTCTATACAATAAAGCAACTCTACTCCAGGGTCTAGATCCTGTCATTGCATCGATAACAATAATTAGATTCTCAGAATAAAATTTACCTAATTTAGTCTGTTTTGATTGAGTACCTACTTTATACTTATGTGATATATCGATTGAATTGTAAACTGAAATAGCGTTAATCGATTCTTCTCTTCAAGAGTTCTAGGCACTAAACAAAGTCTACATTATACCACATAATGATATCGCAACAAAAATCTCCGATTATTAGCCGTCCATTAGCTTTGAAAGACGACAAGCATCGACTTATCGCCGCGTTCCCCTTCAGTACGAATTGCCAGTGCACAATAGTTGGGCCTAGCACGCACCATTACTGGCTTTACAATGCTTCGACGTCCACAATAGAACTATTGAAATTTTCTGAACAATAGTTAGGCACTGTTTACACTGAGATTTTTCGACAAGCGACAGCAGCTTGCTATCGGAAAACCAGATTTTTGTTCTCCTTGTTGGTTGGAATATTTATTATACCTTGCTGTTTTAAAAAGTTTATGTATATTACGTAAGAGTTTACTGTAGATTTTAAGAGTAGGTAATAGCTACGCCAGAAGGTATTAACGCACATCACTTTTTTATTTGTTTATTACATATTTAACGCATATTAGTTTTCAATCTGTAACACTTCAGCTACTCACATGCATTTTTATATTCGGCATAGGGCAACACTATCCCTTTTGAATCATTCCCTCCACTATCCGCCACACATTACCAGTACAACGGTCGGTGAACGAACAAACGCAGACCTCAAAACCGCGCGCCTTAAGTCATTACTCAAATTACAAATTAATAACTGTAATCACCACAGTTTGAGCTCAAGTAAAGTTCCTGGGGCCATCTAAGGTCCGTATTCCAGAACGTTTATCAATACTCAAGAAGCACTTGAGAGTAGATTTTATAATGCAAAATCTAGTCTCAAGCGTTGATGGAGTATTAAGACACGTTCTGGAATTCGGCCCTAAGTCTTGTGTTCGAGTATATATGGAAGTAAACGCAAAACTAGAGAAGGGCGACGTCATCCGAAATGGTATATACTAGCCCTTTCAGGTAAACCTTAGTAATAAGTAGTTGCCGATTATATGCGTGTGGAATCGGTATTAGCCAAATATTTATATAGTTTAGCGTATAGCGCGTTTGGTAGAATTGTAAAAAAACGTGTCCGAGTGGTTTATACAAAAATCTTACCAACTTAACCTATTCAAGTAATTGTGTCAAGTTATTAATTTACTAGATATATCTTATGTACGGCTTCGATTTAACCAACATAATTATCCCGTAATTTATAATTTACAATAATGTATGAAAATGTTTGGCCGATATTTTATAATAAAAGTAATTTGTACTTGTAGTAAAAGTACATACATACAATATGTATGTGTGTACTTTTACTACAAGTTTAAAAACAACCTTGCAGCTTTAGATTCCAATTTTTCCAATTGCCTAATTTGGCTGATAAAAATTACAATTGTAACTCTGATATTCAATATTCTTAAGTGGATTTAATTATTCAATACTCATAGCTGTCATAGCCACCCTCATTCTAATGACAATGTAGGTATTTAAAGATCGTCACACACTGGTTCTGAGAAGTAGAAATAAATATTTGGGAGACTATTAAATAGTCTTACAAACAAACTTAATATAAGATTTTTTTTCTTAAAATAAGTTTTAACTCATACTCATAGAAAGTACACGATTCATTATTTATCTGTCACTAATTTGCGTAATCCAATGAGCTAATATTTTCGCCTTGAAATAAAATACAACTAGTTATGTTATTGCCCACGGTTCCGCCCGCGCAATTGAGTTATTCCGTTTCCCAAAGGAACTTGTTCCCGGGACAAAAAGTAGTCGAAGTCCTTTTCTCGGCCTCTAGACTATCTCTATACCAAATTTCATTTAAATAGGTTCAGTAGTTTTGGTGTGAAACCGCGACAAACAGTGAAGACACTACTTACTACCAATACTTTCGCATTCATTATATTAGTAAGGATTAGGAGGACGCCTTTATACCCATTAAAATAAATATAAATTTTTCATTGAGATAAATCTATAGTGCAAAAGAAACTTGTTTCGTTCTGCGAGAGTGTGTGTTTCACATTTCTTACAACCCTGGTTCCCGAGCGGAGCGTAGAGAGGCACATCATTGGGCCGTCAACTTAAGGGCCACTGTTAATCTTGTGGACTATGAGAATGGCCATCAATTCAAAAAAGGCGCCATGATTTTCCACCAAGCAGGCGTCAAAATTTTAACGAGTTATATAATTATGAAAATGCTTACTTTTTTTACCACTAATGTGGCAGACGAGCATACGGCCCACCTGATGGAAAGTGGTCACCGTAGCCTATGGACGTTTGCAACAAAAGAGGTGCAGCACTCGCGCTGCCGACCCTATAACTATTCCTACTTACAATTTGTAGTAACTGTTTGCATATTCTTGACGTAGCACTAACTATACAAGTGGCCACCCCATCATAGTACGGAACTTAGGTACTTCTTAAAAAGATTCGGCTTTGGGCGTAAAGTTAAAAGCATGAGAGTGAAACGAGTCAAGAGTACTTCGCTGTCCTTTGTTGTTTTTTTTATTTCAGTCGTTGACAAGGTATTTTTATATTTCCACTATCTTATACCATACCACACGGCTTTATTATTATTATTATGAACTTTAACTATTTCTCTATTCTTTATTATTAATGTGACATTATTAAAAATTCCAAATTATTATATCTATAAGTTTTATCTTTATATATTTTACGATTTTTCAGTAGTTACAATTTTTTGTCTAGATATTATAGTTATCAAGATATCACGATTTTAGTTAATTAGGTCATAGGTTAATTACAAAAAATGCGCTGCTCTGGCTGCGCGAACGGATAGTGAACGTTTGAGTGGTTATTATAAATTTGTGAAAAATAAACTAGCTAAGATCTAGGACAAAATGTTACTAGCAATATGGACATTGTAGTCTGAAATAAATAAATTATTATTATTATTTATCACGACACAGCATAGGTACTTCCGTTACACCTTTTAAGTCCATTTCTTTTTAGACTTCTAAACCCTAAAGTTTAGAAAAGTCTTATAAAACGTCTCTATCTGTCAGTCGGTCCGTTTGTACGCATCTATTTCTCAGAAACCTTATGAGATACTAGTTGACGCCCGCAGCTCCGCACGCGTGGTATAGTTTTCCCGTTCTCGATTTCCACAGGAACTTGTTCCCGGAATAAAAAGTAGCCTATGTGTTAGCTATATTATTGTAAAGTTTCATCAAAATCCATTCCGTAGATTTTGCGTGAAAGAGTAACAAACTTTCGCGTTTATAATATTAGTAGGATAGTAAAACAGTTTACGTCATTCGATTCAGGATACCATGAATACGTACATAGACGATTTTGAAGTTTCTACCACTTCAGGTTTTTAAACTGGTTTCAGTTTGGAAGTCGACTGATTCCTTCACTACGATTTTTTTTTCGTGTGGAATTCCTCATGGATGCTGTGCCGGACTCTTACCGACTAAAACCACACGTATCCCTTCCTTCACTACGATAGTGAAGGGCGTGTTACTTGTTAAGAATGTGTGTGACCTCAACATTGGTAAAATATGGTGTAAATTTCGTAAATTTAAAGTCCTCCTGTGCAAATAAATTATAATCCATTCCATAAATTATAGCATACTAGTTGACACCCGCGGCTCCGTACACGTGGTGAAGGTTTCCCGTTCCCATTTCCCACAGGAGTTTTTTCCCGGTATATAAAGTAGCCTATGTTTTATTCTGATGTGTAAGCTATAGTATTGTAACGTTTCATCAAAATCCAGTCAGTAGATTTTGCTTGAAAGAGTAACAAACATCCATTCTTACAAACTTATGCATTTATAATATTAGTAGGATAATATTAGAATTCATTTAATAAAAGTATAAATTTAAAGAAAAATAAATCATTCAAATTTAAATCAAAGTAATAAAGTCATTGTACAACTACTAATGAGATTAAAAAATATATCTGAATTTAATTTAAAATACGATCGAACTTTTTATAACACCATGTAAACCATATCTAATATAAGCACGCGACCGGGTTAACACGTCAATCACCCAATAGGGTTGCACAGTACCCCAGTTTGGTAAAAAACTCGACCCTTGTACATAATAAACAAAGAAACTTAAATTATATTTCAGTTATTGTTGTCTAAATCGAAATTTGAATTTTTTATTACCTACTTGTCCATGTAAGTATGTAGTTGAATAGGATTGTTCAATAAAACCCTTATTGGATATTGTAGTTGCAATTTTTTTTCGACCAAAGACGGGATTGAATTTGACCTTTGAGAATGCCGTGAGGCGAATCCGGTTAGGATTACAAAGTAAATATTGGGAAACACTACAAGTGGTGTTATTTAATATGTGTAACAAGTTCCGCCAAGTGCCATCAATCGACAGTATATAATAATCAAAAGACAGGGTGTTAAACGGTTAATTTAATACACTTACGAGAGCTATAAGTTCGTATAATAAAGCGAGAGAATAAAAAAACAGCAACTAAAGATGAATGTAACGGTAAACATTTTAAGAATCTAAAAACATTAATGGTTGGTATTTTTTACCATTAAAGTGGCAGACAAGCATACGACCCTCTGAGCGACAGTGGGTTTTTTAATAGTTGTATTATGTATTCATCGATCTCTGCTGTGTATAAACTTGGAATTAGTCAGTTCTATATTGTATATATGTACATATTTGGACAAAATTGATAAAGCTAAACATTGTTAGAGCTTGTCTACTCGTAACGACATTGTAATAATAATTGTTTAAATTTGACATCTTTGTACATAGCATAGGTACTATGCAATCTGCTGACACGATTACTTACTAGGTACCATATTTATAAAACCCAGAGTACACAGGTAAGAGGTGAAACTTCTAAAATTTTTTTTACTGCTATAATATTACTCAAATATGTCAATAAAGAAGTTTCACTTATAATAAAGGAGTTTAATTTCAAAGCAATATGTCGCGTAACCGAAAAACAACTTAGTTCACAGGTAAAATGTGAAATTTCTTTACGACATTTAACAATTTTTTTTTCACTTACGTCGATAAAGAAGATTCACTTCAAAAAGCTTGTTATTTTCTAGACTACCCACCGTCACACCATTTTGTCACAACAGACTAGTTAGTTTCCTATACTTTAAGGAGATACGAATACGAAAGCCGGTCTTTCTACTTTTAAAATAAGTAGTCTAGATTCTACATATTGTATTCTATATCTATACTTAATATTATAAAGCTGAAGAGTTTGTTTGTTTGTTTGTTTGGTTGAACGCGCTAATCTCAGGAACTACTGGTCGGATTTGAAAAATTCTTTTTGTGTTAGATAACCCATTTATCGAGGAAGGCTATAGGCTATATATCATTACGCTACTACACACAGGAGCAGAGCAGTAATCATAAATGTCGTCAAATCGGGCAAATTTTTATGCATCATTGTAGAATTTATAAGCGACGGGATTAAATAGGTGCGACGGGAGGTCGAAATATTCTAAATATATATATATATATATATATATATAATATAATAATATTATAAATATATATTGTAAAACACATTTTGTACACAGCGCCATCTAGTTTAAATTAAGCTAATTATCAGTTTGAGCTATGGTATCTAGGCTATGAGATACATACAAAACTATAATATAAATAATTTCGTGTCCGATTATACACTGAAATGTAATTCGCTACTAACCTTAATTTTTTTATTATTTTTAGGGAAAGAAAATAATACTTGGCCTCATTAACACTTCGTAAGAAGCATATTATTACGTTTTATGTGTCATCAACCGCCGAATAAAACTTTGAAACCGTTACCTATTAAATTACTGAGCTCATAAAACTGTCCGACTCAAAATTTTTATTAATCTTAAGTTTTGAAACCTTAGATGTAATCAAGAAAAAATACACTACTAAAAATACAATTTATTATATTATAAAAATTATGGTTTCGTTTTAATTTAAATTTCGACCAATGACTTAAAATTTTTAAAAACTTTTCGCACAACGCCATCCATCCAAAAATAAAATAAGGATTAGTTAGCTTAAATTGCGCTAGATGGCATTGTGCTAAAATGAATCAATCGAGAAAATTGAAAGGGTTCTATTCCTAATTATACTGAAACGTAAGGGAAAAAAAAGACTCGATTAGTAAAGTATTTCGGTCGTTATCGTGTTAACAAGAAAATAATCCGTAACATACAGACACACGGCGTCCAAGACGGAACTTATTTAAACAGATTTTTAACTAGTTTAAATAACAAAAATGGCATCAAAAATATCATGAGTGTTAAAAATAGTGTTTTTTCTTGGTATGTGTGTGTATATATTATTTTACAAGTGCAAATTACGATAAATAGAGACATTTTAAGTTTGAAAAATCAGATGTTTTGCGCGAAGTGACAGTAGTACCCACCTCAACGCTTCGCTTATGAGGCGTGCAATACTCGTACAAGACCGCTACTAACGTTAAAGAAATACGGACAGAATGTTATACTTTTATGTGGTAAATCTTGTAACGTTACTATTTTCCGGGAGGGGAAAAAGTAAAGTTTAGGAGGAAACTGTCACCAGGACTGGAGGAGTCCTGGCTTAAAAGGAAAAGTAAAAGAAAAAGGAGAAAAGGTAAAGTTGATTTAATATAATATAAAAATGTTAAGAAAATAAAACCAAGGAAAGCCGGGAGTAAATTAAGGTCTTGATTCTTCAAGAACAGCCGCTAAGATGGGGCCTCGAGTAGGCCTCCACGTTGCTAGGAAGGGGGGCCTCGAGTAGGCTTCCACGTCGCTGAGAAGGGGGCCTCAAATCCCCTCAAGGCCTCCACGTCACCGACCTCGGAGAAGCTGGTCGCGAATTCAGGCAGATAGAGGGCTGAAACTAACGAGCGGTCGGCGTCTTTCACAGAGCCGGTTAATAACACACAACACTGCAGACCATCACTTCATTATTTCTGGAGGGCACAACCCTCACACTCAGCACTTATTCCCAGCACCTCCTCTCAAGGTGAGCACCAAAAGTAGACTGATCGGACGGCCCCGGCTTCCTTCTTTTACAGAGCATTTCAAAATTTAAACAATATTATTCTAGAGATATTTTAGAATATAAATTTATAACAAGGTCTAATATCTATACAACCTAACCTACTGGCAGCTCTAACAATAAATTAAAAATAAAATCTAGGCTTGGCATTAACTGACATTAAAAATTACAAAAGGTAAACAAACATTAAGAGAGCATAAATACTATTGAATTATCAAGGCCTATGAATGCTACAGATAATGGCCATGCAGATAATTTGGAGAGAACGTATAATAAAACATTTAATTAAAAAAGTAAGTAAAAAATGTTACATTACATTCTGTGATCATGATGTCATAATATGTGTACGAATTTAACATACTTTGATAAAAAACAATACAAGCCAAAGAAGAAGACTCAGTGTTCTGTAAACGATCACTGCGTTAAGCAACTTTCACTATGGCTGGTACTCGGATGGGTGACCACTTTGTGGTATTTATATTTGCGAGCGTTTCCGTGCTTCGTAAGGCACGTTAAGCCGTTGGTCCCGGTTGCCAGTAACATGGCAGTCGTTAAGCCAGTTGAATGCCTTATGGGCGGTTTGAAAAATTTCAACAGCAGGTCGCCACAACCTGCACCTGTCCATTTCAACACGGCAATGGGCTCACCACCTGTTACGTGGGACAAAAAGCAAAGCATACGGTGAAACGTGGGCGTATTGTATGCCTACCCCTTCGGGGATAAAGGCGTGAAAGTATGTTTATGTTATGTTATGTCTACTTATAATGCTCGAGTCTATTGGAAGAGATATCTATTTAGAAATAAGCAGCACCTTTGTCTTTCTTTTATTTTAATGATTCATGATGTCTTCTTCGCATTCACTTTTCTCAATACCTGTAACATCAATGTATTAAATAACATCAATATATTAAAAATATTACATATAAAATCTATTACATCCTACAAATCTATCATAGTGAATGCGTCCACATTAAACCTAATTAACAGAATTGTACGTACGGACCTAGTAAATCTTTACATAAAGCGCTGCAAAAACGTCGAAGCCAGTAAAATGGCAGTCGCTAAGTCTGGTTGAAGGCCACAGCCTGCACCTGTCCATTTCAACACGGCAATGGGCTCACCACCTCTTACGTGGTACAAAAATGCATACGGTAAAATTTGGGTGTATAGTATACCTCTATCTACCCCTTCAGGGATAAAGGTGTAACAATATGTATGTATGTATGTAAAAACGTCAAAAAGACAAAATAGACAGAAGAACTTTCACTTAATGATATTTTCTTATACGGTTTTGCTACTAATAGAAAACATTATGTGGCTGCTTCACACAAATTACTTTATGGTTTTCCCCTTGTATATTTCACTAGTACATGATGACACATATTAAAAGCTAACTTAACTGGGGCACATTTGAGATGTAATGATCTTGATGTGAGCATATTTGAAATCCAATAACAATAAACAGCTATGTGTATTATACATGATGAGGGGGAAGAAATGAAATAGATTATGTAAATAAATTATTGAGCTATTGCATAGTTTTTATCGCGGGCTTTGAGTGGGCTTTAATCAAGAAATTCCGTAAGGAAAATAACCTAAGACGAAGGTCGAGACGAGGTCACACGAAGTTCACCGAGCACGGCCGAGCGTTGGCTCAACGTGTATGTACATATATTATATGGTACGATTGTACGAAGCTCGCACGGATCGAGACGTGATGATAGTGAGTGTGAGTGTGAGGGTGAGGATGAGAAGACTGTGAGAGTAAGGGTGGGGTGAGGGTGAGAGTGTGGGGTGAGGGTGAGGGAGAGGGTGGTGGTATGGGTATTTTTTTTTGTTTTTTTTAGTGTAACTTGAATTAATATCAAAGAAAAACATATGCTATGCAATAGCTTTACCGTGGCAGTCTCCGAGTGCCACACGTCTTTTAAGTGAAAACTTATTTTAGCGCGGTACGCATATTTTTAGACCAGATGACCCCCCCCCCCCCCACCCCCCACAGCTTCGCCCCTGGAATATTTCGACCTCACGTCGCACCTATTTAATCCCGTCGCTTATAAATTCTACAATGATGCATAAAAATTTGCCCGATTTGTCGAAATTTATGACTACTGCTCTGCTCCCCAGAGTAGTAGCATAATGATATATAGCCTATAGCCTTCCTCGATAAATGGGCTATCTAACACAAAATGAATTTTTCAAATCCGACCAGGAGTTCCTGAGATTAGCGCGTTCAACCAAACAAACAAACAGCTTTATATGTTAAAGTAGTAAGTAGTACGAGTATATAGAGTATACATGAGTATATAGAAGTATAGATGAGATAAAATCTCTAGACTTGCGACACCGTTACGAGACGAGGAGAGTGTGTGCATATATGCATGCACATATAGCATACCGCGCGTCTAGATAAATATTAATTCTTGATAGTTAATTGGTAGATTGAATACCATGCTACTAAATAATATAATCTTCATCATCATTTAACGTTAATCCCGGTCATCTACAGGTCTTATTAAATAATATTGTTTAATCAATGATGACTCTTTCAGTGCAGAATTTTTTTAACATCATCATCATCAATAACGTCGATCCACAATTTTTGAAGTGAAAACTTATTTTAGCGCGGTACGCATATTTTTAGCACTTCACTTCACATTAGCTAACTTTGGGTAAGACGGTGGAGGCGTTGTTCAAAAAAATATATACCTCAAAATTTTTAAAAACATCTAAGGTCTGGTTTGATTTAGGTACATTTTGCTATGTACCCTAATTATATTATAAACACGAAGATTTAAAAAATTGTATGGATGTAGGTACATTATTCTTTCACGCAATACTTACTGAATGGATTTTGATGAAACTTAACAATAGCTAGCTCTAATTTTAACCTGCACATTAGAATAACGCGTAAGCTACCCAGGAATACGTTCATATGGAAAACAGAAACGGGAAATCTTCACCAAGCGGTTCAACTAGTGAATAATTAATTCAAAATGGCTAAAATATATTATTTCATATACCTACCTATATGAGGTTGGGAAAACTCTTTAACGAAAAAGCAACTTTAAATGCTACATACATAACAAATCCTCCCTATTTGTATTCAGCGGACTATTTTTTGTGTGGACCAAAGAGCGTTCATTAGTAGACTGAGTACGGTCGCTGTTCCACTGTAATAGTCATTTGGGATTTTAATCTCCAAAGTGCTGACTTTCATGTGTGGATTCCATAAAGATTGGAGATTTTGGAAGCGTATAGTTCTAAATAAATAATGAACAAATCTATAAAGGAATAGCCACGTTGCGTGTTGGATGTTAATTTGTTTTGAGATTTTTTTATGGTATGTACGAGTAGTTTGGGACCTATATATACTTACAATGAACTATGTTGTCGTTTAATACTTATTGAATTTCGATTGGATTTAATACGGTAAATATAATTGGAATTCGGTGTATTAAAAATGGGCGCATATAAAAAAATACTATTTAAAAATAAAAGCTCAATTTATTTGGAACTGTATTTTGGTTTTTAATTTATTTATTTTCACATTTATTTACTAGCGGATGAATTTATTGATTTACTAGCGAATGACGCGCGATTTTGGCCAGATAGTGCCCATTGCCGTAGGAATACGAGACTAAAATGTAGTCTAAATTACCCGTAAAATATTAGCTATCTGCCGGTCAAATTCTCGTTAAAATTAGTCCAACCGTCTCAGAGATGGCGACGTCCCGCGTAAATCAAAAGCGCAAGCAATGGTAGTGTCAGGGTCATGCAAAAAAACTAAGAATTGAACCTGCACCAACCTGCACAGACAAACAGGCAACGTAAAGTCAGCTAACAACAATGAGATATTTAAATAAAGTTACAAGTACCATCATGTTAGTAATCTCTTAGAGGTTTTTTATATAATCATAAGGTGGTTTATAAAACTTTGTACAGCAGGAGCAGGCCTTTTCAAAGGTAGAAAGACCTGTGCCTCCAGGTTCGTAAACCCAGGAGACGAGCCCCTAGCCGACCTTTGCCGGGTCGCAGTGACTTTACCTGTGGCCTACCTTGCGACCCGGTTAAGGCGAGGCTGAACAACGCGGTGGTTTAATGCGTAGGACGGCCCCATACCCCGAGACCGGGAGCCCCACACACCGTCCATGCTGCCCCCGCAGCAAAAAAAAAACAAATTAACATTTTGGGTGTGTAAAAGAATTCCTCGCTTAACAAAAAAGAAACACTGATTCGTAAATTCTCTATATCGCAGCACCATTCGCTCTAGTTCTTTGTTTCCATCATGAGCCGGTTGACTCCCAAAAATTTCCCATGCTCCGCATTCCGGCTGTCGCAGCCTGAAATTTTAAATAGGCTTTGTTTGAACTAGGACTTATTGGCTCCTGACAAATGTAGATTTTTATTTGACGTGTAACTTTTGTAATTCTATCGTGTCAAATGTAGAGTTGGCAACAAAAGTCGTTGAACATAATTTATTTCATCTCAATATTATATCTTTTGTCTGTTGATTTAAAAAAAGGTGCAGTTTTTCTATTCTTCCCTACATATTTTTACTTCATTACTCGACGACTACTGGCCCTAATTATAAAATTCTTTGATTAGATGAATATGTAAAACTGATCTTTTCAAATATTATTTCATTCTTCTTTATTCCTACACACTTCGCGATTTGAGTATTATTTATACGTAAATTTTCTAGTCTTTATCAGGTGTCCGATGAGCCGTTATTTTGGAAATGATTGATAAGTTTTGTCTTTTTCGATAAATATTTAATTATTAGCTTTTTCATCATCCAAGATCATAGCCACCGGTGTGTATGGAGCTTTGGTTCGAAGTCAGCGTTCCATTTTCATGCGTTGTCCCTCTCTCTGTATCCTTCCATTCATCTTCAAATTAAAAAAAATCATTTCTATTCATCTTGCCATCAAGACTGATGTTAATGATGATCATCTATAAAACCTTTGCTGATGATACGTCACTTATTTTTAAAGTAGATCGTACGCTTACTGATTTTTTTGACTGCCTCTGTGGCGCGGTGGGAGTGCATCCGACTGCTACGCAAGAGGTCGTGGGTTCGATTCCCACCCAGGATAAAATTTTGTGTGATGAGCACGATGGTTTATTCTGTGTCTGGGTGTTATTTATCTATAATATGTATGTATTTAAAAATATATAAGTATGTTTAACAGTTATCTAGATCCCATAACACAAGCTAATATTAGCTTACTTTGTGCTAGATGACGCTGTGTGACAAGTGTCCCACAATATTTACAATATTTACAATATTTTAACGGCGTTAATAGTTCACTTACCCAAGTTGTAGATTGGTTTACGACCAATAATTTGCTACTAAATGCTAAGAAGACAAAATGTATCAGATTTAGCATGCCTAATGTCAGGAATTGCGGTTCAAATATAACATTGAACGGTGATACCCTTAATATCGGTTCAAATATAACATTGAACGGTGATACCCTTAATATTGTAGAATCAACTGTATTTTTGGGGATCACTTTAGATAGCAAACTGCAGTGGAACGCCCAAATAACGTGTCTTGCAGGTAAACTCAGCTCGGCAGCCTTTGCCGTTAGTAAAGCCAGGCAGCTCACTGATGTAGAAACTGCCAGGCTAGTATACTTTAGTTATTTTCATAGTGTCATGTCTTACGGCATTTTGCTGTGGGGTAAAGCAGCTGATCTACAAGTAATTTTTGTACTCCAGAAGAGAGCTATACGTGCAATATATAAATTGAGTGCTAGAGTGTCTCTTAGAGAGAACTTTAAAGAAATTGGCATTTTAACGGTTGCATCACAGTATATATTTGCAAATATCATGTTAGTTAAACAGAACATACATTTATACAATAGACACAGTGACATACATTCGATAAATACTAGAAATAAGCATAAATTAATTGGAACGCATCATCGTTTACAAAAGGTTCACGACTCTTTTGCAGGAATTGGCGTACGCCTATATAATAAAATTCCTTCAGACATTATGAACCTGCCGTTACATAAATTTAAGGCGGAAATTAAGACGCACCTCTTGAAAAGGGCTTATTACACAATTAATGATTATTTGAATGATAAAAATAAATGGAAATGAGTTGCTTGCTCTTCGCTCGAGCTATTTAGGATTCGAATGAATCTTGTGTTATATTATCTACTTGTCTTGAATCTGCATATATATGTTGTATTTTTTTTTTACATTATTTTTATTTACATTCTCCAGTATAAATAATTTGAAACGCCAGGCAACTAAAGGTATGGCTGCGTTTAGTCCCGGTAATAACTAATATACATAATTGTATGTAATTTGACTTTGTTATTGTGTGAGCACTATGTAGACTTATTTATAATTTTGAAATTGACATGATAGTTGCTGTGTAGTTTTTGGGTATGTCATGCTCGCCTAAGTGTCCTAGCAGTGGTGGCATATGTATCGGGTCGCCTTGTTCCCTACAATACGGTTGAATATGGCGATGGCTGATATATGCGTCATACCCGTGAACGGGTGCCGTCTGTTGGGACTGGTCAGCTCATAGCTGTTATAGCAATTGTTACAAATAATATTATTTAAATTTAAGGCAAACTAAGTTTAGTCGACTGTTCTCACATAAATTCAAAGGAACTATGTAAGTGTAATTTTAATGAACACAACATTTATTTTGTTTTTTTTTTTGTTTTCTTTTTTGTATAATTGGTCAAATATCATGTTAATCAAACTGTGTCAAATGGCGGTTAGAAAAGAGTGGTCATGAGTTTTATTGCCAGGTTCTTCCTCTGGCTCTACCTATTGCTTTGCGAATCTGGCAGTAAATATAAATGTAGTACCAGTAATCTTGACGTTCATAAGTGTTACTTTGTGACCTACATGAATAAAGATTTTAGAAATGTTTTTTTAGTACTTTCCTACCTTCTAAAATAATGTAAAACTAACTCAAAGAGTATAGAAGACTTAAGCCGTAGTTAAACTTTAGAAATTGTAGAAATATGACACAACCGTACGTACGAACTACGAGTAGAACACTTACTAAGATTAAATCTTGGAGCAAAGCATAACTTTCAGGATTATTAGATTCACGTAGTGACTGAGCAAGTACATAGTTTTCTTTGACAAGTTTTGTAGGTATGTAATGTGTGATTAGTGGTTCCAGATATGTAATAAAAGGAAGTCACTCAGTCTCAGAATTTAACTTAGTTATTTATGGTCTACTGGAGTGATATCAAAATCTTCAAGACAAAGACGAGATAGGCAAATGCACCCTTACGAAGTTAAGAGCTATGAATCGAAGTTTATAAAGATCGAAGCATCGAAA
This sequence comes from Thumatha senex, assembly GCA_948477245.1. NCBI lineage: Eukaryota > Metazoa > Arthropoda > Insecta > Lepidoptera > Erebidae > Thumatha > Thumatha senex. Next base: position 4,795,123 of record OX419731.1, on the reverse strand, counting down.
ACGGTGGCAATGAGTACAATTCAAATTTGGATTTTCCTTTTTTTATATAATTATTTAATGGCCTGGTTACGAAGACCTTTTAGCCAGATCTTGGTTTTTATATCATATTTTTCAATCTTATCTTTTAATTTAGTCCTGTCCAGTCTTTATCGCTGTCGAGTCCTCTGTCCTAGATCCCGGTCCTTGCCCTCAGTATAATGGTAGTTCTTATACTGAGGTTTTCAGTGGACTTTTCGCGGCAAGAGAGAAAATAGCATTTCACTGCATATATATCATTACCTTTCACTATAGCACGTTAACACAACTTTTATGTCCAAGAAACCACGACTTCCGCACATAAACAAGATAAATGCTAGTTTTAGAAAATAATATACAGCAAGTGGCCGCACTTTTACTGTTCCCGCGAAAAAACGAAAATCTCCGTTTGAAATATAACTGACCACAATGCAGGAGTATCAAACATGTAAATTAAAAAAAAAACAGTATGTAGTGCAATGTGGATATAAAGAGTTTGTACATATTTATATTAGTGCTAGCAAATAAACCTCCCCTTATTTGCTTAGGCCGTTCAATAAACGTGCTATTCTGTATATTGTTTGTTTAAAAATCAGCAATAAGTGGAATCTCTGTGTTTACTCGCAAACATGACTATTTGTTCACTTTATTTCGTTTTTAGAACATCGTTTGAGATTAAATGCTCATTGAAATATCGATTTGTTTGTATTAGGCCTTTTATTGATTATGACCCGAGGTTGCGCTCGCGTTATACTTCGAATCTAATGAGGGATTTCCCTTTTAGGGATATCATGCCTTATTCCCGAAGGGATGGCAGAGGCATATTACACGCGCACATTTCACCACGTGTGCATTCCTGTCCCACGTAATAGGTGGTTAGCCCAGTTGTAAATAAAAGACGCAGGTTGTGGCTACCTGCTGTTGAAAATTTTCAAGCTTTCAACTTGGCCTAACGACCGCCACGTTACAAACTGTACTATCTATCTATCTTAGTACTCGGATACCCAGACGTGCGTGTATGAAGCGATCGCGATCGCGAAACCTGGCGATCTGTCCTCTCTGACTAAGGTCCGAATTCCAGAACGTTTATCAACACTCAAGAAACACTTGAGAGTAGATTTTATACGGCAAAATCTAGTCTCAAGGATCGATCGAGTATTGAGAAACGTTCTGGAATACGGGCCTAAGTAAGTAAGTAAGAGATACAATCTGTAGTAAATTATCAAAATATTTATTTAAGATAAAACTCAATTGTGGGATATTGGGACAAAGGATGGTACCTAAATAAACTTGTGCTGTAATATTTGAACAACGATGTCTATGAATAAAAAAATTCTCTATCTGGATATATTTAAATCTGGAACCTAGAAACGATTACACAATGTAATAAAATGATACAACTAACAAGATATGGGATCTGGTACAGTCAGCAAAAAATCTCTAATCATAAAGATGGAAGTCTAAATACATTAGTATTAATTCGAAATTTTTATTAAAGTACTAGCTGTGCCCCCCGGTTTCGCTCGTGAAATTCTTTGAACACCCGTTGCACCTCATACAATTGACCCATGCCCCTTATAAATTTTAGGAAATCCTGAAACATGTGTTTTTTTTTTATCAATAGTAAGTATGCGAAAATTGGTGTCCGTTTCTTTGACGTGTCCATTTATTTGGAACCAAAAATACGTGTACCTACGTAATTTAATGTTTCCGACTTGGAAATTATAAGCAAATCCGCTACGTATTATCTTCATAAGTTCATAATTTATGAATTTTACTCATACGAACTGGCGATCAAACATTGTGATTTTGTAGAGGAATCCTAATTTATCATTCGCTAAATCCATTCGCGCAATTTTAAATCTTTTAAAATCCAATTCGCGCGATCTCAGTCACGCAATGAGGGTTTTTTGAAATGTTCCCCGTGAGATGGCAGCGCTGTAACGTCAGGTCAAACTACCTGTCAAAACACATACACGATTTATATTTTTCGATCATTTTTTTGGTTTATTTATTCTTAAAAACGTTACAAACGGAATATTGTTTTCCAAAATGCCACAGTGTTGTGCAGTGCCTATGTGTGCAAATAAAAAAGGAGGCCTCTCTTTTTGAGCTCAATCTTCAGTTCGGCAACCTTTCTTTGGCCGTAATCCATAATAAAATCAATAACACTTCCAAATACATAAAATTTTACTAAAATAATAATACGTTCGGTAAGATTCTGTGCTATCTGACAGCTGTTTGGACCTGACGCATACGAAGCGCCGCCTGGCGGCAGAAAAAGTATCGAAAACCCTCATTGGCCGCATTTTTTATTCGTGCGAAGTTCGCACGATACACGGCCGTATTAATTCGGACAACGGCTTACATATATCACCAATCTATGTTGTAACTTTGTGTGAATCTAATTCTGAGGCCGAGTATACAATCTATAGGCGCAGGTATTCTTCAGGCGGCACATAAGAAATACAGTGCATTAAAAAAACTTGATACAATAAACAGAGTTAGTTAGTTTACATGAAGCGGCTTATTCAAAGTAACCTGCGGTTCATTGACTCTAATGTTATTCTTACACCTTGATAATGTCAGTACTAGTGTTGTATAAACTGTAAACACAGAGGGCGTTTGCTTAGATGCGCTTGTTTGTAAGTATGTGATTGATTGACCCGTTTCGACTGTATTAGAATAATAGCTGACCCCCGCGGCTTCGCCCGTGACATACTTTGAATCCCCGTCGCTGCTATTTAATTCCGTCGCTTATTACTATTACAATAATGTATCAAACTTTGGACAATTTGTTGACATTTAAGATTACTACTCCGCTTTCCTGGGTCGTAGCGTGATGTTATATAGCCTATAGCCTTCCCCGATAATTGGACTATCCAACACAAAAATAATGTTTCAATTTGGACCAGTAGTTCCTAAGATTAGCGCGTTCAAACAAACAAACAAACTCTTCAGCTTTATAATATTAGTATAGATTGGATTGATGCTGGGTAATATAGAAAAAGAGAGAAACTTCGGGTATCGCTAATAGGTAATGTTTGCAGAACCCCAATTTAAAAATCCCGCTATGGGATAAGATCTCCATTTGTTTTGGAAAATAGAGGACAGGATGGATTTCTGAGACGCGGTAGTAAAGGATGATACTATAAGCATTATATTCATGAGACCATCCATTAGAGTTTTTTTTTCCTGTGGAAATCCTATGTATGCTATGCCGGACTCCTACCGACTAAAACCACACGTTTCCCTTCATCTGTCTATAGCCAGGAGTCCCGGGTGAGCCCTCGGAAGGATAGCCCCAGGGCTCCTGACAGACTTTGTCCGCTACCGCAGGCTCGTTCAGGGGGGGTTCGGGTGTTATCCTGCCTCTTTGGAGGGTTCGAGTATTATCTCGCTTCTTTGGGAGGGGTGGGTGTTACACCACTATTGAGAGGGTGAAGGGCGTGCGTGTAACCCTCACGCTGCGCCACTGTCCATGGCCTGCTTCTGTAAGAACGGCGAGGAGCCCACCAGCCGTACTCAGACGCCCGGTCACGGAGGCCGGTAGTCTTGGGCGAAGACAGGATCCATAAGTGTTTAAGATATTTTGAAATGCATTTACGATTTTGGATAAAAGTTACTATTAGCATAAAAAAATCACGAAGAAGAAATTAATAACTTTTTTAATACTACTAAAGTGACAGACATTTATACGGCCCACCTGACGGAAAGTGGTCACATGGCCTATGGACGTTTTTAAAAAAGCTCCTATCGTACTTTACCGTAGAATAATTTGTAATTAAGTCGGGTACATATGAACCATTTAGCCGCTAATTCAGATTTCATAATTGAAAAACCGAGATTAATGCTGGTATGAAGATGGTTCTACTCGTATTATTTCAGGTAACACTCAACTATAAGGTGATAATTAAAGGTGATGTAGGTACTCTCAAAGATAGTACTTCCATAAAAGATACCGTTTTTAATTACTTTATACTTTATTACCCAATAACTTTTCTTGTAAGTGATTGGTAATTACTGGGAAAATAGACTCGTGTCGGTGTGTTTAAGATGATATTCTCTGTAGGTAATATTGTAAAGTTGTGCTCAGGTTGGTAAAATATTTTTTTTTTATTATTATTTATTATGTAACAGAGGCTGTGGCAATCTAGAAAGTCCTGTAGCACTGCGACCTAAATAGGTCTATTGTGCTCGCCTAAATCTTAGAGTTCGCTGCTGATTCCTATGAAAGTAAGGAATTTGAGAATGTCTTTGGCAGCGATTTGCTGTAACTCCTCTGGATGAAGCAGGTGTTTGCCAAAGGAGATGCATCGTTTGTGTGCGAGAGGGCCGCAATATATCTTTTTCATTAACTAAAACAATATTAAAGAATATTCCCCGCAACTACGTCCTTCTGGCCCTAGTTCTGGCCCCACGGGGAAAGTTCTATGACCTATCGCTGTGACAAAATTAAGGCAAACGGAACTCATACCACCAGTGGGTAGTCTGGTCTCTCAACTTCCAACCCTGGAGAGAGCTCCAGTGTTGGGAGTTCCACACAAAGCCACTCTGCTGCCTCCGCAGGTCTTCGTTAAACGCTCCCAAACGGCTTATTTTATCCGAAACCTCCACAAATATCGTTATATTTTAGCCAATGTGTACAGATACAGATACTTGACAAATAATGTTCTAAAGCCTTCCTCGAGAACTACTCTTTATCCTTCGGTGCAACAGCATAAAAATAAATCGATGCAGTAGTTTTGAGTAGAGTTTATCGCGAATAGGCAAACAAACAGACGCGGCAGAGGACTTTGTTTTATAATATGTAGTTATAATACCAAAAAAAAGGCAAACAATAGCTACTTCTAGCAACCAATGAACCCTGTATTATTCATGCATAGCCCAAACTACTGAACTATTTTAACTCAAATTTAGCAGATATATAGTTATTTTAGAGAACAATAACAAGGACTATTGAAAATTCCGCGTGTACTCCGTGTAAGAGTGTTGAAACAGATATTGAACCAATAAAAATACAATTGTGGAAGTATGAAATAAAACGTGTTCCAGTTTAAATATAAGTTTACTTTTAGCATATTTTATGCGCGGATGTTTGGTTATTCTTCAGGCGAAGTATGCGACTCGTCGTTCCATGAAACGCAACTTTGTCCAGAGCTTCCTGTGGCACGCACTTATCATTTAGTGCAAATATACCGCGCTGTAATAAATACGAGTATTTCTTTGTTAATTGTTAAGCGACGTAGGAAGTCAGCCTATTATATTTAGATTTAAGATAGGAATCAGGTAGTACAAATCGTCGATCAAATCATTATTTTAAAAAAAGATAATGATATTGTTTACAGCCGTAATGCAGGAATACAATCTGCATTTGAGCATCCCTTGTAAGTGTTGAGTTTTATCTCAGCACTTCTAAGATCACAAAAAAGGACGTTCCTCAGGATGGATCCCATTTGTACCCAGACAGTACCAGGGAAGGATAATTATCACGCTGTCAACAGCTCACGTAGATCATACAACATCCCAGACGGTAGCAGTACGTCTCTGGAATGTATTATACAAGCTGAATGCACTTTTTATGTCGAAAAAACGGGTCAATTTCTATGTGGCCTGAATAATTCTCATAGCTGTTACCTTTGTAGAGCTTAAAGTTATGAAATATTATGAGGGATATAGCTTATATCCTACTGATATTATAAACGTGATAGTTTGTAAGAATGGATGTGTGTTACTCTTTAACGCAAAATCTACTGAATGGATTTTGATGAAACTTGCAATATTGCTTTTACATCAGAATAACACATGGTCTACTTTTTATTCCGGAAACAAGTTCCTGTGAGAAACGGGAACGGGAAAACTTCACCACGCGTGCGGAGGCGCGGGCGTCAATTAATATATATATAAATTACTAAGATTTTGTCACAAAGGCTTGAGGCATGAAGAACAGTCCGTTTTCTTCATGACTCGTCAGTTCCGAATTATAGGTATGAAAATCATGAATTTAATAAAGATTATTATGCAATTGAAAACTTCCATCAGTACTTACGGGTAGATCAATATTTAAAACACTCAAATATAATTTCATTACGATTAAATAGTCTATTAAGAACCAAAGCTTATAATATGAAATAAAGAGTAAATCAATTTCAACAAGCAGATTTTAACCTATAAAATTTCAATATCCCAGTTTAAAAGACTCGACTGGAGAAAATGGTATTCTCATTTCACATCTGTGAAATTGCATATAATTTGCTCGAAAATCGCGTCTCTCTTTTGTGTAGAGATCGAGTAAAAGGGAGAGATAACGAGTTAGACGTACTATAACCGTATAGTATAATAAAGTACTAATGTATTTCTATTTAATAGCAGAACTATCGAATCATAGTTGAACAAATTGAACTCGTTACTTAGTTATTGAAAATCAGGAATAAGCTTTTTAAATTACGTTACCATCTACACATACTTAATAAACTGTGCCAGATATAATTTTGAACATTGAATTTGTTTACATTGAAAGTTTTGAAATGTTGTATATAGAATTTTGTGATTTTTTTTTATGAACTAAAATCGGTACTAAAGACAATATTCTTTTGTCGGTCTGTTTCGTAATTAAATGAAAACGACTGTATTTATCATCTATCTATCTTCACACTGTATCAACATTGAAAATATTCATGCGTCTTGATGTAACGTGTAGTCTTTATTTCATGTAAATAGATTCTCTCTATCAAAAGTCATTAGGATTCCAAATCAGAAGTAATCTACGTTAGTTCGAAGTATGTCGTGGGTGAAGCCACTAGTTTATTATTGTAATTGAAAAATAATAATATTTAGTTTAAAATAAACTAAAAAAAACACGCTTTAATAGCAAATCGAACTAAAAATCAGAAAATAACTTTTAATTTATATTTTATTCAACTGTTAAAGTTATGAAAAGAAAATAAATTTTATTGTAATGGAGTGCTTTTTATATCAAATTTCTACACTAACTCTTTGTTTACAAATAACTACTAATTATATATTTACAACAATCAATATCGAGCACCCCACGCTTTTTTACAATGAAATTTATTTTCTTTTCATAACTTTAACAGTTGAATCACTACATATTATAAAACAAAGTCGTTTATCGCTGTCTGTCCCTATGTATGCTTAGATCTTTAAAACTACGCAACCAATTACGATACAGTTTTTTTAAATAGATGGAGTGATTCTTATAGAAGGTTTTATGTATATTTTGTAAAGTTTTTGTATACATTAACTTAATTATATCGATATATGTTGGCGGTGTCGGAAAAAATTAGCCGTTTGGAAGCTATTAACGAAAACGCTGCCTAAACCCTTTGAGATAAAACAAAATAATGTAAAGTGGAATTGTTTATCTAATATAGGTCTACAAAAAAGTCCGCGACGGTATATGACTATCTCTTAAGGATACCGTACCATATCCATTTTAATACAAAAAACAGCACCAATAGAGCGGTAATTTAAAGGCTATTTTCACAAAAACACTATTAATGCTTATCATTTTTAATATGTTAGTTGGCTTCAGCATTTTATGAAGATTATTTTGTCCCTTTACACTCTGCAAATTAAATGAATATCTTAGGCGATATGGCAATATCAAAAAATGCGCAAATAAATTAATTTCGTGAACAATAATTCGACCGGGCCGTGCGGTCACGGGCGTAGTACTTGTGAGGAAAATGTTCTTACATTATTCTTCCTCTTACTCACTCCCAGGTTTCGAATTGATAAGAAATGATCGAGAGTGAGGGAGGCGACGGGGTTGGTGGCGGTGTTGCTATATATATTCGTACATAAATTCCTTTCCACGTCGTTGATGTGTCAGCACAACCACCACCCCCGAACGCTGGCAAGCATCTTTTCTTAGAAGTAGATCTTAACCATTCTAAAATATTATTGGGTGTTTATTATTGCCCCTCGTTACATATTAACTTTTTCAAATCCTTCGAACGCCTTTTAGAAAATTTAACTCCCTCTTACAATCACACAATCATACTCGGTGATTTCAATACTTGTCTCATAAAAAATGATTCCCGCTCTTCTTCTTTTCGCCGTTTAACTCAATCTTGCAATCTTTCAATTCTTCCTTTAAATGCTACCCATTACTTCCCTAACTGCAACCCATCCTTGCTATATCTTATCTTGCAATGCAATGCTGATGCCTGTTCTTTTCATGACTTACTTTTCCTGTCCTATAAACTCCGCCCTCCTAAGGAAAGATGCAAAATTCTTTGGCAGCGCAACTTTAGTGCTCTGAACCTTGATAACCTTCGTGGGGATGCTGATAATATTGATTGGGACTTCTTAGTTGCTTCTAAATGTATCGATGAAAAAGTACAAAATTTTAACAGTCAAATAATACAGCTATTTGATAAACATGCTCCTGCCCGAGCGGTTAAAATAATACATTTACCCGCTCCCTGGCTCACTGATACTATTAGGGATGTGATGGCAAAGAAAGCTGCAGCTACATTTAAATATAAATGTCGACCGTCTACTAGCAACGTCGAAAAATATGTCGCAATACGTAATCACTGCAATAAGGTGTGTAGAAATGCACAACGCCGATATATTCATGATCAATTCCTAAAACGGTTGACCTCGAAGCACTTAACTTGCATTTTTCTTCTTCGTCCAATTTTGAAGAGACCACCAAAACAAATACACTAAATTATCTTTCATCACTTCCAACTCCTAATTATCCGCGTTTCTTCTTTGATCTATTCACTGATAGTGATGTTAAAAAGAGCATAATGTCGATTACATCAAATGCAGTTGGGGATGACTGTGTGAGCCGTAACATGATCGTACCTATCCTCGATCAGATCCTTCCTGTTATGACTCACATACTAAATTTTTCTACTACAAGAGGTCTCTTTCCATCCATTTGGAAGGATGCACAAATTATACCCTTACCAAAAAAAGGTAACCCATCTTCTTTCTCCCATTTTCGCCCTATATCTATACTACCTTTCCTTTCTAAAGTTCTTGAGCGCCTTGTCTATAACCAGCTCAATATGTTCCTTTGTAAAAACTCTTTACTAAATCCTTTTCAGTCTGGTTTTCGTCCTGGACATAGTACTGTGACAGCCCTAGTTAATGTTACAGACGATATAAGAACAGGTAAGGAAAAAGGCAATCTCACTGTACTGTCTTTACTTGATTTTACTAATGCCTTCAACACGGTGAATTTTGAAATTCTACTCGGCATACTTTGCTCTATTAACATATCTCCTATAGTGATCGATTGGTTTCAAAGTTACCTGAGTGGCCGCCGGCAACGTATACGTATAGAAGACTCTCGTTCTTCTTGGTGTAATATTACAGCCGGTGTACCACAGGGCGGCGTTCTATCTCCTCTACTCTTTGCTATATTTATAAATACAATCTCCCAAAAATTAGCTTCATCCTACCACCTTTATGCAGATGACTTACAGATATATACACAAGCGCCATTAGGTCAGTTGCCAGAAGCAATTGCTGCAATGAATATGGATTTGGGACGTGTATGTGAATGGAGTTTGGTGACTATGGTCAGCTATGGTCCCAGGTATGGTCTATGGTCTCCAGGTAAACCAATCTAAGACCAAGGTCATTATCGTTGGTAGCCCCTGGCTAATGCAGCGTGTTGTCTACACAAGGTTGCCCCAAGTTATTTTTAATGGCACCCCTATCGAAATAAGTGATACGGTCAAAAACTTGGGAATACACATGGATAGATCATTATCCTGGGATAATCAATTGCAAGAAGTCGGGCGCAAATTGTTTGCATCTACGGGATCACTGCGTAGATTACGTAATTTTCTCCCTACAGCCACTAAAGTTGCGCTTGCACAGTCTCTTTTGCTGCCAATTCTCGATTATGCGGATGTCAGCTATCTTGATCTCACAGAAGAGCAACTTGACAAGCTTGAGCGTCTTCAAAATGTTTGTATAAGATTTGTATTTGGTCTACGCAAATATGATCACGTGTCTGAATTCAGGAATAAGCTCAAGTGGCTCCCAATTCGCCTTCGACGGAATACTCACATACTATCTTTACTATACAGTATACTGTTCAATCCATGAACTCCCCGATATCTCAAAGAACGTTTCAAGTTCCTTTGAAATGCCAAACATTTTAGATTTTTGAGGTCATCGGATAATTTGAGACTCGGAATGCCACAGCATTCTACAAATTTCATGGACAAATCCTTTACTGTACAAGCGGTTCGCCTGTGGAATGCTTTGCCAGTATCGACAAGACGAGCACAATCACTGGCGTCATTTAAGAGAATGTTAAGGGATCAATTTCTGTCTGTCTCACATTAGTACAGCGTATCTTTTGTTATTGTCTATTGATATATGTGTGATTATGTACACTAAGTATGTACTGGTACGTACCTACTTGTGTATTTTTTTATTGTTGTGTATTGTTATATTGTTTATATGTTTATTATTTGGTTAAATGTATCTTAAAAGTTTGTACACTGCCTCAATCAGCTCCATTTATTTCTCTCCATTCAAAGGTTGCCTGGAACAGATTGCTTTTAGCGATAACGCCGCCTATTGTACATACATAACTTAATTAAGTTCTTAAAAATGTTCTTTTATGGTGTACAATAAAGAATATTTATTATTATTCTCTTTATTAACAATACAGACATACAAATTACATTTTTAAATATATCTAATTTAAATATATCCCAGAATTTCTCGACATCCCGGATAACGAAGGACCGTACACCATTGTCCCATACACGTCTTCAAGAAGGTGCATAGAGTAGCATCAATCTTATACAACTCTAGCACCCTCATGAGCCATGAAAGTGGCACGGAGTCATAAGCCTTCTTATAGTCTATCCAAGATGTCGCTAAATTCTTTCGTTTACGACGAACCTGTTGGCTAATAGTCGTATCAATAATAAGAAGTTCTTTAGTACCACGAGCCCCAGTCCTACATCCATTCTGAGAGTCTGACAGGATGGAATTTTCTGTTATATGAGAGTTTATTTTTACTCTCAGAATAGATGTAAGAAGTTTATATAACGTGGGAAGACACGTTATAGGTCTATAATTTTTGGGGTCCATGGTACTACCAGACTTATGTAGCAGGTGGGTTATCCCAGTGGTCATAAAACTTGGAAGCAACCCAGATTCCAAGGATGATTGAAATTGAGATGCCAAACGACTATGTGAACTCCGAAGCCACTTTAGCCAAAAATTGTGCAGTCCGTCTGGTCCTGCAGATTTCCAATTAGGAAGTTGACGGACTGCATTAGCAACATCATCAGATGTAATTGATGGTGGCTCCATTGAATTAATAGAGTCACACATTCGCTTGACATCTCGCATCCATTCACCTTCTGTATGGGTGACAGGCACTGACCAAATACTACGCCAAAATGAGTTCGTAGTTACAGTATCTGGTTAATGCATGTCACCCACAGTATCAGGTTGCTCCCAATTTCTATACACCCACCGCTCATCTCTCTGAAATGTGCGATTCAGGATATATCTACCTGTCCTAGTTTTATAGCGTCTAATTCGGTTTTCCCATGCATAAACTTTCTGTTTTAGGAAGTCAATGCGTTCTGTAACTTGGGTTGCATAATCACAATTGCGTACTCCAGTTCCAGCAAAAGCCCGAGCTACAAAACGCATCACTTTCGGACGAGTATTGCCCGACCTAAAGCAGATAAGCTTGCCAATGAGTACCCTGGTCTCAGCAATCCGCCGCTCAATCCTGCACTGCCACAGTGGTACAGTACAAACTGGTCGAGTAGTGATCTTATGATCTGGGAATTTAACACCAGCTACTCGACATGCTGCAACAGCTGCACAGTACAGAATTGAGTGCGTACTACTGAGATTTTCACTTTTATCTAAATAATTAGACAATAGCGAATCCAGGGCATACACCAGCGCCATATTGCGTTTATGCATCGGCAAACGCGGCAGACGCGGTCTTATTTTCAAATCCACATTCAGATAATCCTGCATCGCACACTCCAAAGCACTTCTTATTTGTTCATTGCACTGAGTACTTACGGTTAAAGTTACGCTATCCACTCCATTATCGGTACGTGTGAGAGGTAATGGTGTTGGTACCTGTAATTGTGTTATTTGTGATGTGGGAGAGATAACATTTCTCTGCCGCAAGTCAGAGCGTAGCCTCTCAAGTACGGTACTATCCAACATATGACAACGTTGAATAGCACGCACTTGATCCGATAGTCGTTGTGCCGAAACGTTGACACCTGGTTCAAGACCCTGAAACAGAAGAAGCATTCGATCCCGATACGCGGTCAAGTTGGTTCCCCCCTCTGTAGCCTCATATATGCCCATATTATGAGGCTACTAATACTGTGACAGCCCTAGTTAATGTTACAGACGATATAAGAACAGGTAAGGAAAAAGGCAATCTCACTGTACTGTCTTTACTTGATTTTACTAATGCCTTCAACACGGTGAATTTTGAAATTCTACTCGGCATACTTTGCTCTATTAACATATCTCCTATAGTGATCGATTGGTTTCAAAGTTACCTGAGTGGCCGCCGGCAACGTATACGTATAGAAGACTCTCGTTCTTCTTGGTGTAATATTACAGCCGGTGTACCACAGGGCGGCGTTCTATCTCCTCTACTCTTTGCTATATTTATAAATACAATCTCCCAAAAATTAGCTTCATCCTACCACCTTTATGCAGATGACTTACAGATATATACACAAGCGCCATTAGGTCAGTTGCCAGAAGCAATTGCTGCAATGAATATGGATTTGGGACGTGTATGTGAATGGAGTTTGGTGACTATGGTCAGCTATGGTCCCAGGTATGGTCTATGGTCTCCAGGTAAACCAATCTAAGACCAAGGTCATTATCGTTGGTAGCCCCTGGCTAATGCAGCGTGTTGTCTACACAAGGTTGCCCCAAGTTATTTTTAATGGCACCCCTATCGAAATAAGTGATACGGTCAAAAACTTGGGAATACACATGGATAGATCATTATCCTGGGATAATCAATTGCAAGAAGTCGGGCGCAAATTGTTTGCATCTACGGGATCACTGCGTAGATTACGTAATTTTCTCCCTACAGCCACTAAAGTTGCGCTTGCACAGTCTCTTTTGCTGCCAATTCTCGATTATGCGGATGTCAGCTATCTTGATCTCACAGAAGAGCAACTTGACAAGCTTGAGCGTCTTCAAAATGTTTGTATAAGATTTGTATTTGGTCTACGCAAATATGATCACGTGTCTGAATTCAGGAATAAGCTCAAGTGGCTCCCAATTCGCCTTCGACGGAATACTCACATACTATCTTTACTATACAGTATACTGTTCAATCCATGAACTCCCCGATATCTCAAAGAACGTTTCAAGTTCCTTTGAAATGCCAAACATTTTAGATTTTTGAGGTCATCGGATAATTTGAGACTCGGAATGCCACAGCATTCTACAAATTTCATGGACAAATCCTTTACTGTACAAGCGGTTCGCCTGTGGAATGCTTTGCCAGTATCGACAAGACGAGCACAATCACTGGCGTCATTTAAGAGAATGTTAAGGGATCAATTTCTGTCTGTCTCACATTAGTACAGCGTATCTTTTGTTATTGTCTATTGATATATGTGTGATTATGTACACTAAGTATGTACTGGTACGTACCTACTTGTGTATTTTTTTATTGTTGTGTATTGTTATATTGTTTATATGTTTATTATTTGGTTAAATGTATCTTAAAAGTTTGTACACTGCCTCAATCAGCTCCATTTATTTCTCTCCATTCAAAGGTTGCCTGGAACAGATTGCTTTTAGCGATAACGCCGCCTATTGTACATACATAACTTAATTAAGTTCTTAAAAATGTTCTTTTATGGTGTACAATAAAGAATATTTATTATTATTCTCTTTATTAACAATACAGACATACAAATTACATTTTTAAATATATCTAATTTAAATATATCCCAGAATTTCTCGACATCCCGGATAACGAAGGACCGTACACCATTGTCCCATACACGTCTTCAAGAAGGTGCATAGAGTAGCATCAATCTTATACAACTCTAGCACCCTCATGAGCCATGAAAGTGGCACGGAGTCATAAGCCTTCTTATAGTCTATCCAAGATGTCGCTAAATTCTTTCGTTTACGACGAACCTGTTGGCTAATAGTCGTATCAATAATAAGAAGTTCTTTAGTACCACGAGCCCCAGTCCTACATCCATTCTGAGAGTCTGACAGGATGGAATTTTCTGTTATATGAGAGTTTATTTTTACTCTCAGAATAGATGTAAGAAGTTTATATAACGTGGGAAGACACGTTATAGGTCTATAATTTTTGGGGTCCATGGTACTACCAGACTTATGTAGCAGGTGGGTTATCCCAGTGGTCATAAAACTTGGAAGCAACCCAGATTCCAAGGATGATTGAAATTGAGATGCCAAACGACTATGTGAACTCCGAAGCCACTTTAGCCAAAAATTGTGCAGTCCGTCTGGTCCTGCAGATTTCCAATTAGGAAGTTGACGGACTGCATTAGCAACATCATCAGATGTAATTGATGGTGGCTCCATTGAATTAATAGAGTCACACATTCGCTTGACATCTCGCATCCATTCACCTTCTGTATGGGTGACAGGCACTGACCAAATACTACGCCAAAATGAGTTCGTAGTTACAGTATCTGGTTAATGCATGTCACCCACAGTATCAGGTTGCTCCCAATTTCTATACACCCACCGCTCATCTCTCTGAAATGTGCGATTCAGGATATATCTACCTGTCCTAGTTTTATAGCGTCTAATTCGGTTTTCCCATGCATAAACTTTCTGTTTTAGGAAGTCAATGCGTTCTGTAACTTGGGTTGCATAATCACAATTGCGTACTCCAGTTCCAGCAAAAGCCCGAGCTACAAAACGCATCACTTTCGGACGAGTATTGCCCGACCTAAAGCAGATAAGCTTGCCAATGAGTACCCTGGTCTCAGCAATCCGCCGCTCAATCCTGCACTGCCACAGTGGTACAGTACAAACTGGTCGAGTAGTGATCTTATGATCTGGGAATTTAACACCAGCTACTCGACATGCTGCAACAGCTGCACAGTACAGAATTGAGTGCGTACTACTGAGATTTTCACTTTTATCTAAATAATTAGACAATAGCGAATCCAGGGCATACACCAGCGCCATATTGCGTTTATGCATCGGCAAACGCGGCAGACGCGGTCTTATTTTCAAATCCACATTCAGATAATCCTGCATCGCACACTCCAAAGCACTTCTTATTTGTTCATTGCACTGAGTACTTACGGTTAAAGTTACGCTATCCACTCCATTATCGGTACGTGTGAGAGGTAATGGTGTTGGTACCTGTAATTGTGTTATTTGTGATGTGGGAGAGATAACATTTCTCTGCCGCAAGTCAGAGCGTAGCCTCTCAAGTACGGTACTATCCAACATATGACAACGTTGAATAGCACGCACTTGATCCGATAGTCGTTGTGCCGAAACGTTGACACCTGGTTCAAGACCCTGAAACAGAAGAAGCATTCGATCCCGATACGCGGTCAAGTTGGTTCCCCCCTCTGTAGCCTCATATATGCCCATATTATGAGGCTACAGAGGGGGGAACCAACTTGACCGCGTATCGGGATCGAATGCTTCTTCTGTTTCAGGGTCTTGAACCAGGTGTCAACGTTTCGGCACAACAAAGGGGGCCCGCATGACGTTTTCATTCATGGAATGAGTCCATCGCATGCGGTGCACATCACCACCGGCAGCGGGAGCCCTGTTCGAAGCCGATGGGCCTCGGGACCCCAAGCAAACTGGTGGCCGGCCTCTCCCACGCCGCCGCGCTGGTGTTGGTGACGACGGCGGAGAGAAATATTCGCCGCTGGAGCTCGAGCTCAACGCCTCAACAGCAGTCGGTGTGCTCACCGTGGGCTGCGAGGCGGAGCTATGCGGCGAATCCGGAGATGGTAAACGTGCATTTTGTTTCGCCCTGGATCTTGTTAGCATACCAGTTTTTTCATTTTTATTATCACAATATTGTTGAAATTATCTTGACGTCAAACGTCATGACATCTATGAATTGAATTTTTTTCTATATATCATAGTAATTGTTTATAAATATCCATGAATAATTTGTATTTATTCCACTTAAATACATTATTCTTCTATTGTAAATTTGTTCTTGGACTTTATTGGTTATATTTTATTGTATTAATTAATTTTAAATGTATTATGATAAAAAGACAGTTGGTAGCTCAGAGTTGTTTATTATTATTATTATAATCGTGAAATTAATAAACGACGGGATTAAATGGGTGCCACGGGGTTTGAAGTATGTCACGGGCGAAGCCGGGCGGGTCAGCTAGTAAAATATAAATTAAAAGTTATTTTCTGATTTTTAGTTCGATTTGCTATTGAAGCGTGTTTTTTAGTTTTTTAAACTATTATTTATTTTTCACTTTTTAGTTCGATTTGCTATAAAACCGTTTTTAATATGTACAGACGTGTTAACAGTTATATCTCGATAGAAAACATATTCAAAGATTTCTATCTCTTTTGCTCTCACGCAGAGGACCTGTATTAAAGTCATAAAATATTGTATTGTCGTCGATCGTTGATAAGTCTACAACGTTTAAAGTAAATCTGACCGCTTAAAGTTGGGCAAAATCGAGTTCAAACGAGTCAGTTACATACATACAAACAAACAAACATACAGGTGAAACTAATAAAAGTGTGTTAAAAAACAGAGTTTGCCGACTTGCAATATAGACTATAGAGTTCCTATATATTTTTGTTAAAGTCAGTTCGGTCCTGACCTGAACCGAATTATCTTTTTTATATCACCAAAATTAAAAAGTTACTAATAACTTTAAAAATTGTTTATATAGAGATTTTTGGCAAGCATGGTCATAAAGGAATCATAATTATTTATATTCCTCTTTAGACACATAAGTACTTACGTGTCTATAGACCTTTATTTTATTTTGGTGTATATTTTCCACAGATTAATTTTTAAAGCAATTAGTATAGAAACTTTTACATATTTTTTTATTAAAGTAAAAAAAGACGACTTGGTGTTAACGTCTATAGACTACGGTGACCACTTTCTATGAGGTGGGCCGTATGCTTGTGGTATATAAAAATAAATGGATGCGACGGAAGTTCAAAATACGCCACGGGTGAAGCAGCGGGTGTCAGCTAGTGAGTTATAAAGGAAAACAGTCAAATTTAGGACGACTCCAGATAAATATTTTAGAGACAATATCATATAAAAATCTTTTACATCTAAAGTAAAGCACTAGATTAATAAATTTCTCTTGCCAACATACGCTCATTTTAAAACAAATTTCCACATAAGTCGAGCTGCATCCACAACGCAACGGTAAGTTTATGTTCTAGTGAGTACATTACTTTCCACTTTAGTATCTCGTAATTTCTCTTCTCTACTTGTAGAAATTGATAATTTCAAGCGACTCAAAATATGAGCATTATCTCAACTGCATGCGTGGTTTAGTTTGTTAACTAATGTCAAATAGGTTTTTCTTTTGTCGCAGGGAAATGCGTTTAAGCGCCGTCATTCCTACTGCAGGGGCAGCAGGAATGGTGTGTGGCACTTTCGTCCCTTTGGAGGCCGTCCTACCCACTAAACCCCGGGCCTGAGGGCTATTCACTGCATCCCGGCTTAGGAAATGCCCCAAGATGAGGCTCTCCTGGGGGGGCCAGATGTGCTGCGCCCCACGATCTCCCAGAGGAGATTAGTTTGTGCCCGCTTCTAGCCGTCCCCAAACGTCCCTCTGAGTACAGATGGGGGTGGAGAGCCATCGAGCGGGCACTTGAAGGCACCCCGGAATACGAGGGGTGCCAGCCGCCAGAAGGCCATTGTGAGCGGGGTCCCCCTACCTTCCGCCCACGGCCATAACAGTTTTCGAAAAAAAATTAAAATTTTACTTTTTACTGCTATTAACATTTTCAAACCTTTCCGGCTGTATGTAGCCAGGTAGAATATTCTCTTTATTTAATTCAATTCAATTTAAGACTTAATTGAAAACACACAACTAAAATTGACAACTTTATGTCAACCGGAAGTATTCTATAAGTTTTGGTTCGAACACCTATAGAGGTTCCCGTTGACCCCGAATCACAAAATTTGGCAAAAATCAACGCCTACATCACAAATAAAGAAAAAAAGTTGAAAATTAAGGGGTGTCCCATACATTCTTAGTTATTACCAATTAACGTAGACCTTATACATACAATACATACCTCTAAATCGTATGTATAAGGGCGCTTATACATACAATTTGGAGGTTTAGCTTAATTGGCATAATCGTTAAATAATCGTCGTCACGCGTGTTTCCCATCGGGGTAGGCAGATACTATGGCTTTCCACTTGCTACGATCCTGGCATACAACTTTCGCTTCTTCTACTTTCATAAGTGTTTTGATACACACTCTCCGGTTAAGGGTACTCTTGACCTGACTTTTTTCCAAAATGTCTTTTATTTGATTGATATAGTCAAATTTTATTATGGTGGTATAATGGATAGGTAAGGAACCCTCGGCGCTCGAGTTCGAATCGCACTTGCCGGATTTTTATTATCGTTCAAATAATGTTTCTATTTAATAGAGGAATTTTAGAAATTTGAATCAGCACTGTAAATAAAAGAATGAGTCCAGAAAATTTTATTTGGTCCAAAAATATGCGTACCGCACTAAAAGAAGTTTTCACTTCAAAATTGACCGGGATCGACGATCGTTAATGATGATGATGATGATGAAAAAATTCAATATTGTTTAGTAGCAATGTTTTAAATCTACCAAATTACATATCAAATAATATGAAAAAAATATTTATCTAGACGCGTTCGCGGTCTGCTATATGTACTGCATATGCACACACTATAGCTGCGTCTCGTAACGGTGTCGCGAGTCCAGAGATTTTGTCTTATCTCAAAATATGAGTACCGCGCTAAAAGAAGTTTTCACCTTAAAAATTACAATCAAGACTATAAATTACTCACACCGAAGCTGTCAAGTTCGCGTTCAGAATATAATAAAATATCATTCTGTCGCAAAGTCAGAATGCAGATTTAAAATGTTCTTAAAGAATTACACTATTAAGATTACGTAGGTAGGTAATGTGTTTGACGCCACACGACGTCTCGACGATCGTGAATCGATTGATTAATTTACATTTAATGTCTATCATGTGTATCTAAGTTGTTAGTCAGATATAGGAAAACTTTAGTATATCTGTCTAGCACCATAGTTTTCCCGTGAACACGGCTGCACAAATGCAACCAAAACGTCGAAATTAGTATTAAAATTTATACAATAACCTTTAACTGGGATAAAAAGGTTTCTTCCAGGTCAAGAGTTATCTGCATGCCAAATTTTAACGTTATCGTTTCGCCCGTTGTTAGGTAATGCTACCAAGAATAGACAGCCAGGCAATACGAATATTTTGAGGCTTCTATTGTACCTAATATTTACATATAAAAGGCAAAATCACTGACTGACTCATTGATCACGATATCTCTGAAACCACCGGGAATATGAAGCTCAAACTTCGTATAGAGATTCTTTTTAATACGTAGGTTTCCGCTAAGAAGCAATTTTGCGAAATTCTACCCCTAGGGAAGTAAATAAGCGATAAACGGTTGTATGGAACTTACTTAGAAGTTCGTCATTTTCAAAGCTAGAAACATGAATTTACGTACACCTGTTTTCGGTTACAAATAAATGGGCACGTGTATCGCAGTTTTGTAAAAAAGTACCTATAAGGGGGTAAAACACAGATTGTACTAAGTAAAAATCCAGGAAGCTAACGAAGCTATAAAGTCCAAACTTCGCATGAGGGTTCCATTTAACACGTAGGTGTCCCTATGAAAGGTTTTCTCGCGGAAATAAGATGTTTTCCCGGGATATAAAGTAGGTACCTTATGTATTAATTCAGGAAATGTTTGGCACAGGATTTTCAGTACAAGCAGTTTCGCCCGCGTGTATATTATTCAGTTGCAAGTAACTCATCAACAAGTATTCCGATTTCATTCGGTTTTGGTTGTTAAAAAGCGAATACTTCCGAAGTGGTTTCATAAGAATAGCCTACGCGCCACCCTCTTTAACTTATGTCTCTTTCTTAGTCTGTTTCTCTTATGTGGCGCAAACGAAGTTGCGCGGGTCATCTAGTCTATATATATAAAAGGAAAATCACTGACTGACTCATTGATCACGAAATCTCTGAAACTACCAAAGCTATGAAGCTCAAACTTCGTATGGAGATTCTTTTTAATACGTAGGTTTCCGCTAAGAAGGGATTTTGCGAAATTCTATCCATAGGGAAGTAAATAAGCGATTAACGGTTGTATGAAAGTTCGTCATTTTCAAGGTTAGAAACATGAATTTATGTACACCTGTTTTTAGTTACAAATAAATGGGTACGTGTATCGCGGTTTTGCAAAAAAATTACCTATAAGGGGGTTAACAAGGGTTGAAAGTTTATATGGAAAAATCTTCATTTTAACATAGCAACACCGAATTTCTTATACCTGCTTCTGTATAAAAATAAAAATATTACGTGGTAAGAAATTTTGATAAATTCTACCCTTAAGGGGATAAAACAGAAGTTCATCATCATCATCCGAGCGTCTGTCCCAGTTGCGTCTCGCGACGCCCGGGGTCCGCTTTCCTACATTTTCTCCTCCACTTCGCACGGTCGTCGGCATCCCCTGTAGTGAGACCATTGGCACGCATGTCATCAAAACAGAAGTTCAGTTATTACTAATTAATTGATCACGAAACCTGTCAAACTAACAAAGCTACGAAGCCCAAACTTCGCATGGGGGTTACTTTTAACACGTAGGTTTCCCACCTGATAAAGGTCAATACAACACTAGCCCAAGCGCGGGCGCAAGGGTTTTGTGTGGCGGGTGCGGCGCGTGTGCGGGGTGGGCGCTGAGTAGGCACTAGGGGGGCGTGTTGCGTGTGCGTGGCGTATGCGGTTGGACTTCGATAAATGCAATTTTGAGATCTATTGATGTGATATAAGACTCAAATTAGGTTCAAAAAGATTCAAAGCGAGTTAGACGCGGGTGCAGATGAACGTGGCGGGTGCTTAGCGGGCGCGTGTCGTCTGAACGAAGCCTCAAGTTAGAAACATGAATTTACGTACACCGGTTTCTGGTTACCAATAAATGGGCACGTGTATCGCGTTTTCGCAAAAGATTACCCATAAGGAAGTAAAACAGGTGTTGTATTAACTGACTCATTAATCAGGAAATCCATGGAGGTAACGGAGCTATGAAGTCCAAACTTGGCACTGGGGTTTCTTTAAACACGTAGGTGCCCCTTATGAAGGAGTTTTGCGAATTTTTACCCCTAAGAACGTCAATAAGGAATAAACGGTTGTATGGAAGATTGTCATTTTCAAAGTTAGTAACATGTTAGGAGATTCTTCTAAAACAGGTGTAGGTACTACACCCATCCGAGGACCACC
Source organism: Thumatha senex (assembly GCA_948477245.1). Classification (NCBI taxonomy): domain Eukaryota; kingdom Metazoa; phylum Arthropoda; class Insecta; order Lepidoptera; family Erebidae; genus Thumatha; species Thumatha senex. Next base: position 4,773,588 of record OX419731.1, on the reverse strand, counting down.
TATAGCGAAAGTTGCTTAACGCAGTCACACACACTAAGATAGCGGGTCCACAAGCGCTTCTAAAATTAACTACATTAAAATCAGATAAGGCCACGCCACACTTTAAGTACACCAACCCATAACAACGACATCTTTACTCCATGGTAGCAAAATTAAATTCAACTCATGTATCGTCCCCATTACGCATTCACGCGAAGCGCGCTTTCTTCGTTATTTAAATGATAATATCTAATTAAGTCTAAAACTGTGAACTACGCGGTATGCCACGGCACGTCCCTGGGTTGCCAGATTAATGAGTGATAAAACTACTGTTAATGTTTCCACACAGGTAACATTGACTATTGAATGTGTTGCTAGAAAATTTTGCTTGATTGCGAAATCTATAATACTTACTTGCTAGTTCTCGTTTAATTTTTTTTTAATCTAGCAGAAAATTAATATTGATAAATTTTTAAAGCAATTACTATGCTAAATTTCTCATAAATTTTTAATAAAGTGAATAAAGTCGTCTCGAATCGAATAGGCTTTTTTCACTTTATAAAAAATTTTGTAACATTTTTTACTTACATTTAAAATATTATTCCATAAAGCATTTAGTTTGCATTTTTTGCATAAATTTGCTTCGACTTTATTACCAAGGAAGCTTGACATAGTTTGTGTTGAACCTTATAGCATTTAAAAGTTTTAAAAGCAGTTAATGTTAAAACCCATTTTTTTAATTATGCTTCCGCTGTGCTCCTTTATGTTATTACATTTACAATAATGATAAACGTTAGTAATACCATTGTTCTTACATACTCTAACTAACTAACCAGCTATCTTCACGCTGTAACCTTGACGGGGTAGTCAGAGAGGACAGATCGCCAGCATACTTTTTTCGCTTCTTGAAGATTCATCAATCGCTTCACCCACGCACGTCTGGGTATCAGAGTACTTTTGACATTTCCGTTTTTAAGCAATCAGATCACGTGGTCTTCATATGTAAGTCTCGGCCTACCCTGACTCCTTCTATCCTCTACCTTCGCACAATATATATTCTTTGTCAATTGTTCCTCACTCATTCGTTGGACGTGTCCAAACCAACGGAGCACGCCCTTTTCCAGCTTAACGCTGACACTTTTATTCAATCCTGCCATATTGCGTATCACTTCGTTACGTATTCGGTCGGCCAAAGTTGATGTTTTTACCAAGTTACCTCATTTCTAAAATTTTAAACAGCGGTCTAGGCGATTTATGTACTGTAGGTAGTATTAAATGTCTATACTAATATTATAAAGCTGAAGAGTTTGTTTGTTTTTTGGTTGACTGCGCTAATCTCAGGAACTAGTGTATGGATTTGAAAAATGTTGAGTCGGTTAGCTCATTTATCGAGGAAGGCTTATAGGCTATATATACCATCGAGAGCGGAGCAGTAGTCATATATGTCGACAAATCGGGCAAATTTTAATGCATTATTGTAGAATTTATAAGCGAAGAGATTAAATAGGTGCGACGGGGGGTCGAAGTATCTCACGGGCGAAGCCCGTGGGTCAGGTAGTTATAAATAATTTGTAAAAGTCCACTATCGGATGCTACTTTAAAAAGAAAACCTTACGATACCTACATGGTATTGTTGAAAATGAAGAATCTGATCTCTTTTAGTCAGAATATGATTTGCCAGGCTGAAAATAAAACAAAAATAATACCATGTTTTTAAAACGACGTCAAAAATACATATTCTTCTTTTACTACTGTAGATACATTTCTAAACGACATGCTCCAAATTTGAAGTATCTTTTCGGGAAGTTAGTTTAAAATAAACTACGAAAAAAACATTACGAATTACAAAATATACGATTTATTAGATATAACAAGATATTAAATATCCAATGAAGTTTAGCTTTCTACGAAATTCGCAACTGGAAAATTGTTGAAAACTCTTTATACGAACTATCTACTTTACTTGCGTATTTACTTTATGAACTCGGTCAGGCAGCCAGGGGTAATTTGCACAGCGATGATAAGATCTGCAACATCTCTTCGTCTTTTCATAAGAACTGAATGCGTACGAGAGAACTGTAAAATAGTTTCTTTAAATAGAACTTCCACGTTAGAAAGAGTAATATAGCTCCTATTTCTTACTTCCGTATTCTTCTATTATAAAGTGTAGGTATTTAAGTAGAGTTATTGTTGAATCTATACCATAACATGACCTGCTACATCATTTTCTTAGTATTATCACAGTATAATGATTAAACCTATCAGTAGCGTTACGCCTTTGAAGTTGACAAAAATGCCGACAACGTCTAGACAGTGATTCTTGTAGGGTTGTCACAAGTATACAAGGCTGATGTTATTTATAATTTATTTATTAACTCGTACTCGCAATCAACTATCAACATTATAATATAATATCTTAATAATATTATAAATGTGAAAGTTTGTAGAGATGTTTGTTACTCTTTCACGTAAAAACTACTGAATAGATTTTAATGAAACTTTACAATAATATAGCTTATACATCGGAATAACACATATACTTTTTATCCCGGGAACAAGTTCTTATGGGAAACGGGAACGGGAAAACTTCTCTACGCGGGCAAAGCCGCGGGCGTCAACTAGTATGTATATATAATAATTCAATAATATAAACCGGTTTAAAAAAAAGGATCTGAGATTTCACCAATTGCCGCACACGGAAGTAAATAAGGTTCATTTCATGTCGAATCGATAGTTTTTTTTATGAGAAAGCGTTTACAAAATGGCTGCCGAGTAGTAGATATAAATTTAATTAATTTATGGGGTTTCTAGCAATCAATATGGCCGCCGAACTATTCTTATAAAATTTCATGTTCGTATAAAGGGTTTTTTGGTATGCTGAGTACGAATTTAGTGTTAATTTTGCAATCCAATATGGCCGCCGCGCCGTGGTTATAAAATTTCATGTTGGGTATCGTATAAGGGGCTTTTTGGTATGCTAAGCACGAATTTCGTGTTAATTTCGCAATACATACAAAATCAAGGGAATGGGAGCATGAACCAGGACTGAGAATTGACGATGAGAACTAGGGATGAGAAATGGGAACTGGAAGCTGGGGATGGGATCTGGGAATTCAAACAAGGGTGAGCTGACATATGTAATCACATATTATTATGTTTCTTCTTTTCATGGGTATCTTCTTTTTTTTTATGAAGTTAACCGGACTTTTGGTAGACGTACATGGGGACATACTGGTCCAACACGCAGAGGCCCTTTGAGAATTTTAATCTAAAAGGAAATGGGACCCCCACTGCAGACAGTCCACGCACGCCTTATGTAGAAGAACGAAAATGGACCACCTCCAATGGGAGTTAAACTATTGTAAAATATGCTAACTAAGAAATGGGCTATTGGGTTGGGGGTTTGATGAACTAGGTGATTATAACTATGGATAAAGGCGGCGTCTGCCATTTTATATCTGATTATCCTAATTTTGGCAGACTGTGACTCGCCAACTTACTAGATGGGCCCCCTATACAATCGCCATAGGCATGATAAGCCTGTAAGGCGACAGGAGGCAACACCGGTGTGAGCGCCTTGGGGTGTCGAGCGGTGCGGCGCCGGTTTCACCATCGCGGGTCAGACTTCCCCGTAGTTATGCCCTTGAAAATGACACTTCCAGCCCCGAGCATATAGCTCTTTCTCCCTCCCTCTGACCGGCCAATTAAGGCAAGCCAGAGTTGAGATTTGCTGCACTCCCGGGAGTAGCACTCTCACTGCTCTCCCGTTAGCCCATTAAATGCTAACCGGTGCAGAAGGGCAACAAAACTCTGAGGAATCGGGACCGATGTGTAGCCACGCACATTCAGCTCGCCACAAGCTGCCCTGCGGATGTGAGCTTTTCAATAACTTTCTGATATTTTTTTTTGTTGATATCAGAAAGGGGATGACTCCGAAAAGCGATCTACTATACCCTCATAGGGTTGCGTTAATCCTATAAAAGATTACTGTCCTCGAGGGGTATATTATTATTATTATAATTATTAATTTGTTCAATTGGTCTTCGCCCTGTTGAGCACTCTAAGAAAAAAAAACCAAAGTCTATGGTGATACGAAGTTCGCCGGGTATATTAGGTTTATTATTAGTAGTAAATGAGTTAATGATAAATATTATTGGTTTTTGACTAACTGGACTTAATGCTACTGTAGTTTTCAACAAAAATTATAGTTATAATCCCATATGTGTGGCTCCGCACACCATAATACTCTTATGCGAAACCCAACATGAAATTTATAACAGTTGGCGCGGCGGTCATATTGGATTGCGAAATTAACACGAAATTCGTACTCAGCATACCAAAAAACCCCTTATACGATACCCAACACTAAATTTTATAACCACGGCTCCAGCAGCCATATTGGATTGCAATATTAACATGAAATTCGTACTCAGCATACCAATAAACCCCTTATACGATACCCAACATGAAATTTTATATACACGGCGCGGCGGCCATATTGGATTGCATAATTAACACGAAATTCGTACTCAGCATACCAAAAAACCCCTTATACGATACCCAGCATGATATTTTAAAACCACGGCGCGGTGGCCATATTGGATTGCAAAATTAACACTAAATTCGTACTCAGCATACCAAAAAACCCCTTATATGATACCCAACATGAAATTTTATAACTACGGCGCGGCGGCCATATTGGATTGCAAAATTAACACGAAACTTATACTTAGCATACTAAAAAACCCCTTATACGATACCCAACATGAAATTTTATAGCCACGGCGCAGCGGCCATATTGGATTGCAAAATTAACACGAATTTCGTACTCAGCATACCAAAAAACCCCTTATACGATACCCAGCATGATATTTTAAAACCACGGCGCGGTGGCCATATTGGATTGCAAAATTAACACTAAATTCGTACTCAGCATACCAAAAAACCCCTTATATGATACCCAACATGAAATTTTATAACCACGGCGCTGTGACGGCCTCTACCGCCCCCTTTATATAATAAATAAAAGTAACTAGTGGAGTACATAAATGGCTTATAATTTTTTGTTGTTACGAAAAACTTCGTTGGGTTTGCATACAAGTGCGGTTCGGGCCATAAATCGTTATATTTTTTGTACTTATTTTAACTTTGGGTCAGACGAATGCTAAGAGGTATTCATTTAAAAATACGCACATAAATAGTAATATCGGGTGACAGCTCATAAGTGCTTTGGGTACAATGATATTAATTTTAGTTAAAATTGGCCGCATAAGTGGGAACTAAACCATTTAAACAGTTTTTCTGCTAAACTTTTGTGTTGATATCTGAGATTTTGTCTTGTGACCACTTGACACATGTTTATGTTAAAATAATATTCTCTGAAGGGCGCGCGCATTTTGTAAACAAAAAAAAAGGGATACCTTTTTTTGTTCTGTACAAAACTGAGGACAAAGGGCCAAAATACCATGAGTTCAAATTATGAAAAGTTTTATTCAGTTGCAAACCGGGCGCGTTTCGAGGCACATTTGCCTAACTAGGAGTAAGACCTCCGAATCAAAGTCTAGTGTTTGTGTGAAAGTGACTAGCTGCTTATAAGTTAAGTATAATTACTTATTGAGACTGCCTTTTGTTTATAATTATTCAAGTTAAGTATAATTACTTATTGAGACTGCCGTTTGTTTATAATTCTTCCAATTAAGTATGATTACTTATTGAGACTGCCGTTTGTTTATAATTCTTCCTATTAAGTATTTCCTTTTGAGATTTGCCTTTTGTTTATAATTATTCAAGTTAAGTATTACTTAATGAGACAGCCTTTTGTTTATAATTCTTCCTATTAAGTATTATTTTTTGAGATTTGCTTTTTGTTCATAATTCTTCCAATTAAGTATAATTACTTATTGAGACTGCCGTTTGTTTTTACTGAGATTGGTTTTATTTCAAATTATTCCTAATAAAATATATTTTTTTACTTGTTGAAATCATCTAATGTGCTTTGATATTCTTTTATTCAAATTAAATTAATTATTTTCTAGGTAGATGGATTGTTATTCGAATGCTTTTAAGATTAACTAATAGATTTGTTTTTGATTTATTAAAATATATCTAGATAATTCAGTGTGCAAATAAAATTAATAAGCTGAGATTATTTAGTGTTTGATTATGAATTTTCTCATGGATGTAAGTTAAATATTAAAATTAATTAATTAAATACGAAGATATCGTTGAGTGAGCATCATTATGAGGCTCAACGGGTCAGATTTAAACAGATTATATTATAATAAAATATATGTATCATATGTACTGAAATGTATGAAATTTGTTTATGTGCATGTGTGTGATTTTTAGAATAAGAGGTTGTGCATGTAGAATTTATTTTTAGATATCTATTTGCATATTATATATATTTGTAATCTTTTGGACTTCAAATTTTATATAATTCAAAACATGATTAAATAATTTACAACATCGTAAAAAGTGTTAGTAAATAAGGAATAATTAAATTTAGCTTAACGACAGAACGATTAGCTGATTTAATTAGATAACTTCAATATACTTTATCCGGTTTGGTTTTGGTCTAAACATTATAAGAACAAGTATTATTGACGATGCGACGTGCTGGCGATTACAAATGACGACTGAATTAATGTAGCGTGCTACATACGTTACAAAATTGTTCCTTTTGACTGAATTAAATGCTGAGTACATTTAATCAGTGTTGAATCATACTAGATTTCGGCTAACTTCGAGAAAATATAGATAGTCCAGCGTATACCACCATCAGACACTACTATTTGAGTCGACGTGCACAGCTATTCAACGACTACAAACCTATATAATACAAATACACACTAATATTAATGAGACATGGCGTTTGACGCTACGATACTCACACGAACAGGACGATTTATGAGGCTGTAAATAAGTTCTCGGGGGATATCTATGATTGAACCTGCAACGTGGGAAGTTCTTAGTTGTGATGTTATCTGGCTTAGTCATGGCTAACTTGATGAATATGATCCAGAGTTCCAGCTTACAGATGTGCCTAGACTGCAAATGTATTGTTCAGTAAGCTTAATTTATTTAAGCTACTATAATGCGCTAGTCTTTTATATGACCTTTCATACATCCAACTATCCAACTATGACCTTTCATATTTAATATGAGGTTTCACGCTAGTACGTGTAAGTGCTAGACTTCAGTTAAAGACTGAATTAAGTGCTGAATGTATTTAATCAGTGTCAACTCTACTAGATATTAGTCACACTTCGAGGCGATATTTATATGGCAGAGCGTATTTACAACTTTACTCGAAATTATCTCATTGGCTGTGAAGTAATGCGAGTTCATTTAATTTTTCTCTAGCCATGGTGTTCGACGCTAATGATACTCACACGACAGGACGACTTATGGGGTTAAACAAATACCTCCGGGGAAAGTCTAGCACAGTCTGGCCGATCTGTAGTGATGACGAAAATCCTCGCGACGAGGGGAGTTCCTTGCTGTGATGTTATCTGGCTTAGTCATGATTAACTTGATTAAAATTACTTTGAACTCCAATTACACACATGCTTTGAATTCAAATACGACACTTTGGAAGCTATGTTTATTAAGCTATTTTAGTACGCTCAGTCAACATGACATATCCTTCCATATCAAACTACTAGACTCCAGACAGGGATTGATACCCTAGATTGTTCATCAGCACATGTTAGTGCTATGCTTCAAAACAGTATTTAATGTTGAGTACATTTTTTCTGGTCACTTCGTCCTGCTGTCAAGAGGACTACAAATTTTCACATCAAACAACTCACGCACTCATTCTGCGATTTCTACTTGAAATATTCTTTTAGACCAAAATCTGTCGGAATAAACTTATATTGTGTTATATTTGACGGGACGCACATTGGGGTATTGTAGTATGGACAAAGGCTAGTCTCATAGGTCAATTAAAATTTACAGGACCCAGAATCGAGCCCGAATCACCTACAAGTAGAAATTAGTTCGAGCCAGTTATATCAGGTCAGAATGCATGAGACTTTATTTGCAGTAAACAAACTATTCTTTACTTTAAGATAACAATTCACCATTCATCTTTTGTATGTTTCGATCATTGTGTTTTTCAGAGATTTTATAAAATATTATCAAACAATTACCTTTTTTTATAAATTTAACCACTAGACGATTACGGATCACAAGGCCATATATTACGTAACATGTTCAATAGAATCTCTTAGGTATTCCTCCCTTTAGCTAGAATTATTTATAATAACTCACGGTTAGCGAGGGATTCTAGAATCCATCATCTTCACTCTCCACACCTTTAATTATCGCGCGCATATCCAAGTACGGGCTATCTACGTAGGGGGTGGGGGGGGGGGGGCGTTACATCTGGTGCCGTGACCAGGATACATTCGTCTTTAAAAATGTGATAATTAAAATTATTGCAACGAAGTATCAAAGAACTTGGTAATTACTAACACAACGTTTAAAAACAAACAAAGGGTCAAATAAATAAATTTAGAAATTGCTTGATAGTATATTTAATAATAGATACTATACGTCATATTAGTCGAACATAGGTTCAATATAAACACTATAAATATTTTGTATGTATGTTTGTATGTCTATACAAACTTTTATCAAAAAAATACACAACGTAGGCATTTAAGTTTGCTTAAATATCTTCATGCTATTAGGCCATGAGAGGTTAAGCAGCAGTACGGTATATCTAAAGATGTACATAGGTTTCATATACTAAATTGTCGAGTCTGTCGCCTTTAGGTAAGGCGGGTTCGCCATCTGGTGTGCCATAAAATAGAAATTTGGGTCTGTTATTTTACAATAACAATTCCTTATTCAAAAAAAAAAAAAAAGGATTTTTACTTATATAGTTCCCACAGCAAATTCAATGAATAGCGGATATCTCTTTGTCTTAGAAATACATTTGTGTAACTTACTAACATCTGTGTTTTAAAAAAAAAAAAACATTGATTACTTTCAGACGATACGAACAAACGAAATAGATATTTTATTGTTTAAGGGTTCGTAACAACAATATAACCCTGTAATAAAATAAATGGCCAAATCTGTTAAATAATAGGCTTTGTTACAAGACATTTTATAGACAGTCAAGATGAATGGTGAATTTTGAAAAAAGAGAAATGTTATAAAAAAATAAATTATTTTATAAATTTGAAACTGCATTTAAAGAGTCACATGCAATCTGTTTTGGATTTTGTACATATTATATATTTATTGTCTTTATTTTAAACAACGAAATGAATTCAATCCTTATATAGGCTACGTGAAAGAGGATTTTTTTCATGTTTGATAAGCGCAGAAGGAACAGATTTCACAAAAGCGGCGGCTATTCCAAGCAAATTGATGTGGATTTAGTGCGACCAGCGGTGTGACCCATTAGCTATAAATGCGGATCTGAGTATTCGTAACAAGAAATTGATGAGACTAAGAATAGTATTGATAAGTTAGAAAATGGTTCCACTGGCATTATTAATTCTTTGTCAACAGAAAAACACACATGGGGAATTCCAAATTCTACCTGGGGTTAGAGCTTAGAAGTTTGTTTATGTTTGGTTGTTATAAGCAACTAGCGTTTGACTTTTACTTCCGGCATTGATTGAAACGACTGTCGTCTGACTTACCAACCCTGTAAGGACACCTACGTCGTTGTCTAGTACCTTAATCAACAGGTACTCATCCCATAATCAGCAGGTACTCGTTTGATATTCAGCAGGTACTCGTTCGGTAATCAGCAGGTACTCCTCCGATAATCAACAGGTACTCGTCTGTTAATCAGCGGGTACTTATCCGTTAATCAGCAGATACTCGTCTGTTAATCAGCAGGTACTCGTCCGATAATCAGCAGATACTCGCTAGTAGGCGAGGTTGATTGGCCCCTTATACTAGAATAAATTTGGAGATGGGATTGGAGACTCTCATCATGTTTTAGTTCAAATAATCCGGTTTCATCTTTATTTATTACTAAGTGACGCCTGCGGCTTTGCTCGCGTAGAGATGTTTTCTCGTTCCCGTTTCTTACAGAAACTTGTTCCCGGGATAAAGAGTAGCTTATGTGTTATTCTGATGCTTAACCTATACTATTGTAAAGGTCATTAAAATCCGTTCAGTTGGTTTTACGTGAAAAAGTAACAAACATCCATTTTTACAAACTCTCGCATTTATAATATTAGTAACATAGTGTACACTTAGCTAGTCCAGCTATTTTAATGTAACGCCAATGGAATCGTTTGGCATCGTTACTGCATTTGCTAGTCAGCAGGTACATCGATAGCGGGTGAGGTGACTCGGTCCTTGACACCGTGTATATATTTATTTGGAAACACTCGTCACGTTGGAGAACACGATTTCGATGTTGCTAGTAGTATTCTAATAAGTTAGTTTTAACTTTATTTTATAAATATGCCATTCAGTCTGTCAGTCACTAGTTGTATAATTGGCAGGTGAGGTTGCATTTGCACCACTAGCAAGGTTAAGTTGCTTTTAAAATACTATAGGGGTGAGGTGGCTTGGACCCTTACACAATGTTTATAACTATTGTTAAAACGGTTTGGAGACACTGTCCGTCAGCATTTCTATAGTTGGCAGATGAGGTTGTATTTGTATCATTAGCAATGTGAGGTTGCTTGTGTAATGCTAGCAGGTGAGGTGGCTTATAAACCACTTGCAGGAGAGGTCATTTAAAGGCTTGTTAAGGGGCGCTTACCTGAGAGGTAATGCTCGTAAATGAGATCTCTCCGAATCAGCAGTATGTTATATACCATAAGCGGGAGGGGTTGTACTTGCATCACTAGCAAGGTGAGGTTGCCTGAGTAACACGAACAGGTGAGGTGGCTTATAAACCTCTCGCAGGAGATATAATTTAGAGGCTTGTTAGAAGCATTTACCTAAAAGGTAATGCTAGTAAAGTAAATCTCTAAGGAGAAAAGTTCAATTCATAGCTTTTCCAAATTAGCAGCAGGTAGAGAAACTTCGCGTTTAGCGTTAGAGAAGTCAAGGAGTCCAACCTTAAATATAATATTCATTGGCAGGTGAGGTGACTTATATGATACCGTATGCAGGTGATGTGGCTTATTTATCATAAACAGGTGAGGTGGTTTGTGAACCACTGGCACGTGAGGGTGGTTTTCTAATATTATCAGGTCTTGCTGGGAGCATTTACCTGGGGGGGGAAAGCTCGTATGTAAAATCTCTACGGAGAAATAAAAATCAAATTCATAATCTCTTTGGATCAGCAGCAGGTAAAGAAACTTTGATGACGTTTAGCGTAATGGAAGCTACGGGATTTAGTTTTATGTAATACAAGATATAATTGAATAAGAATTTGGAGCTATAAAAAGATTATGAATGTGTTCGTAAAGGTGAACAGGTTCATTTTCCGCACACATTCAGGGGGGGAGATGTGACGGCCTCTACCGCCCCCTTTATATAATAAATAAAAGTAACTAGTGGAGTACATAAATGGCTTATAATTTTTTGTTGTTACGAAAAACTTCGTTGGGTTTGCATACAAGTGCGGTTCGGGCCATAAATCGTTATATTTTTTGTACTTATTTTAACTTTGGGTCAGACGAATGCTAAGAGGTATTCATTTAAAAATACGCACATAAATAGTAATATCGGGTGACAGCTCATAAGTGCTTTGGGTACAATGATATTAATTTTAGTTAAAATTGGCCGCATAAGTGGGAACTAAACCATTTAAACAGTTTTTCTGCTAAACTTTTGTGTTGATATCTGAGATTTTGTCTTGTGACCACTTGACACATGTTTATGTTAAAATAATATTCTCTGAAGGGCGCGCGCATTTTGTAAACAAAAAAAAAGGGATACCTTTTTTTGTTCTGTACAAAACTGAGGACAAAGGGCCAAAATACCATGAGTTCAAATTATGAAAAGTTTTATTCAGTTGCAAACCGGGCGCGTTTCGAGGCACATTTGCCTAACTAGGAGTAAGACCTCCGAATCAAAGTCTAGTGTTTGTGTGAAAGTGACTAGCTGCTTATAAGTTAAGTATAATTACTTATTGAGACTGCCTTTTGTTTATAATTATTCAAGTTAAGTATAATTACTTATTGAGACTGCCGTTTGTTTATAATTCTTCCAATTAAGTATGATTACTTATTGAGACTGCCGTTTGTTTATAATTCTTCCTATTAAGTATTTCCTTTTGAGATTTGCCTTTTGTTTATAATTATTCAAGTTAAGTATTACTTAATGAGACAGCCTTTTGTTTATAATTCTTCCTATTAAGTATTATTTTTTAGATTTGCTTTTTGTTCATAATTCTTCCAATTAAGTATAATTACTTATTGAGACTGCCGTTTGTTTTTACTGAGATTGGTTTTATTTCAAATTATTCCTAATAAAATATATTTTTTTACTTGTTGAAATCATCTAATGTGCTTTGATATTCTTTTATTCAAATTAAATTAATTATTTTCTAGGTAGATGGATTGTTATTCGAATGCTTTTAAGATTAACTAATAGATTTGTTTTTGATTTATTAAAATATATCTAGATAATTCAGTGTGCAAATAAAATTAATAAGCTGAGATTATTTAGTGTTTGATTATGAATTTTCTCATGGATGTAAGTTAAATATTAAAATTAATTAATTAAATACGAAGATATCGTTGAGTGAGCATCATTATGAGGCTCAACGGGTCAGATTTAAACAGATTATATTATAATAAAATATATGTATCATATGTACTGAAATGTATGAAATTTGTTTATGTGCATGTGTGTGATTTTTAGAATAAGAGGTTGTGCATGTAGAATTTATTTTTAGATATCTATTTGCATATTATATATATTTGTAATCTTTTGGACTTCAAATTTTATATAATTCAAAACATGATTAAATAATTTACAACATCGTAAAAAGTGTTAGTAAATAAGGAATAATTAAATTTAGCTTAACGACAGAACGATTAGCTGATTTAATTAGATAACTTCAATATACTTTATCCGGTTTGGTTTTGGTCTAAACATTATAAGAACAAGTATTATTGACGATGCGACGTGCTGGCGATTACAAATGACGACTGAATTAATGTAGCGTGCTACATACGTTACAAAATTGTTCCTTTTGACTGAATTAAATGCTGAGTACATTTAATCAGTGTTGAATCATACTAGATTTCGGCTAACTTCGAGAAAATATAGATAGTCCAGCGTATACCACCATCAGACACTACTATTTGAGTCGACGTGCACAGCTATTCAACGACTACAAACCTATATAATACAAATACACACTAATATTAATGAGACATGGCGTTTGACGCTACGATACTCACACGAACAGGACGATTTATGAGGCTGTAAATAAGTTCTCGGGGGATATCTATGATTGAACCTGCAACGTGGGAAGTTCCTAGTTGTGATGTTATCTGGCTTAGTCATGGCTAACTTGATGAATATGATCCAGAGTTCCAGCTTACAGATGTGCCTAGACTGCAAATGTATTGTTCAGTAAGCTTAATTTATTTAAGCTACTATAATGCGCTAGTCTTTTATATGACCTTTCATACATCCAACTATCCAACTATGACCTTTCATATTTAATATGAGGTTTCACGCTAGTACGTGTAAGTGCTAGACTTCAGTTAAAGACTGAATTAAGTGCTGAATGTATTTAATCAGTGTCAACTCTACTAGATATTAGTCACACTTCGAGGCGATATTTATATGGCAGAGCGTATTTACAACTTTACTCGAAATTATCTCATTGGCTGTGAAGTAATGCGAGTTCATTTAATTTTTCTCTAGCCATGGTGTTCGACGCTAATGATACTCACACGACAGGACGACTTATGGGGTTAAACAAATACCTCCGGGGAAAGTCTAGCACAGTCTGGCCGATCTGTAGTGATGACGAAAATCCTCGCGACGAGGGGAGTTCCTTGCTGTGATGTTATCTGGCTTAGTCATGATTAACTTGATTAAAATTACTTTGAACTCCAATTACACACATGCTTTGAATTCAAATACGACACTTTGGAAGCTATGTTTATTAAGCTATTTTAGTACGCTCAGTCAACATGACATATCCTTCCATATCAAACTACTAGACTCCAGACAGGGATTGATACCCTAGATTGTTCATCAGCACATGTTAGTGCTATGCTTCAAAACAGTATTTAATGTTGAGTACATTTATTCTGGTCACTTCGTCCTGCTGTCAAGAGGACTACAAATTTTCACATCAAACAACTCACGCACTCATTCTGCGATTTCTACTTGAAATATTCTTTTAGACCAAAATCTGTCGGAATAAACTTATATTGTGTTATATTTGACGGGACGCACATTGGGGTATTGTAGTATGGACAAAGGCTAGTCTCATAGGTCAATTAAAATTTACAGGACCCAGAATCGAGCCCGAATCACCTACAAGTAGAAATTAGTTCGAGCCAGTTATATCAGGTCAGAATGCATGAGACTTTATTTGCAGTAAACAAACTATTCTTTACTTTAAGATAACAATTCACCATTCATCTTTTGTATGTTTCGATCATTGTGTTTTTCAGAGATTTTATAAAATATTATCAAACAATTACCTTTTTTTATAAATTTAACCACTAGACGATTACGGATCACAAGGCCATATATTACGTAACATGTTCAATAGAATCTCTTAGGTATTCCTCCCTTTAGCTAGAATTATTTATAATAACTCACGGTTAGCGAGGGATTCTAGAATCCATTATCTTCACTCTCCACACCTTTAATTATCGCGCGCATATCCAAGTACGGGCTATCTACGTAGGGGGTGGGGGGGGGGGGGGCGTTACAGTGCGGCGGCCATATTGGATTGCAAAATTAACACGAAACTCATACTTAGCATACTAAAAAACCCCTTATACGATACCCAACATGAAATTTTATATCCACGGCGCAGCGGCCATATTGGATTGCAAAATGAACACGAAAGAATATTAAACACCCCATGAATTAAAGAAATCTATACAAAAATTCAAAAATCATAGCAAGCGGTCGTGAATGCGTCAGCCCTGAAAGACTGTCCCGAGCTACTAACAACATTTTGTTCGCAGCTCGGGACAAACCCTCCCGCGTCTCGTCCCTTGTCCCCCGCACGATTGCTCTGTCTAGACAGCTTCGTCGACCGACTGTATGTCTTTCGGCTGTGGTATTATTCTCTTCATCATAGTGTATTTCCAGTTACTTTCAAAGCCTAAATAGATTGTTGACATTGTTTTGTATTTTTTATGACTTTGTGATTAAATTATTATTATATTTAAGTAGACAGAAATATTTGCATACCCACGGGTTGAGAATGGAGAAGCTTTATTATAATGTAACACCATTGTAACCACGGAGGACATTAAGATTGTGACCCATTTCCGCAGATAAATAAATTGAATTGAAATTTGGAACTCGGGATCCATTTTTATTGGAATGCTAGGAGCAACTATTGTAAGACTTTTGATTTTCAGCATTATTGGGAGCGAATGCCGCCTGACCAACCCCGTAAGAGCGCTAGCTTCGTTGCCAACGTCTATTGTAGGACATTTTTAGACCAAAGTAAGCTAATATAAGTTTGTGCTATGGGATCTAGACGACTGATAAACATACCTATATATTTCTAAATACATACATTATTATACCTAGGACACACCAAAACTCCGAAACAAACACTTGTGGATCACACAAATATTATTGCCGACCCGGAAATTGAACCCGGGACCTCAGTCGCGGCAGTTGCATACACTACCACTGCGTCACCGAGGCAGTCTAATTAGACATTAGACAGCGGGTGCACCGCTATCAGTTGAGGTCGCTTGAGCTCCTGAGGTCTTTGAGAACTCTTACATTATTGCTAAGCCTTGTCAACCAGTGAAATAGCTTTTTGTTGCAACCAATGAGGAAGCAACTCTAGGGTTTGAAATATTTTATTTACTGAAAGGAAATGGTGTAGTTATGCAGTTAACCGGTAACGTTCATTTATAATTTACTGGTTAGGCTTTTCCGCTGAAATTCAATTATGGTATTGCCTCCTTGGGGATACATGCACGGCATTTACTGAACTTTAAACTTTGTAAAAGTGAACTGTACGCTAGATGTTCAATGTTGTGGTAAGATTTATAGAAAATAGTGAAGCTTTATTTTTGACTTCTTTATCGACGTATGGGAGAAATTTATGGCTGTAAAAAAATCGTCACGTTTTGCGGTTACGCGCCAGTTTGTTTTAATGTGAAACTTCTTTATCGACGTATGCGTAAGCCTTATCTAAATATTTTCGTGAAGTTGTGAATAGTAGAAAAACGATATGTCTTAATAAGTTTTGCTTCTTACTCTGTCACGTGTCTGTGAAACTTTTTTATTTGAATCAGTTAAAGGAGAACGTGTATTTTTTAGAGTCAGAGACTACCAGAACTGTAATTGGTCGTGTTAATTAGTGTCTAGCACATAAGACCTTTTAGCCTTTTTGTTACCACCTCACTAAAAAGGCATGGGTTTAAAATTTCTTCCGAATTCAACATCTAAAATAGACACATTTTTATTTTTTATTTTTATTTTATTAAATTTATTCGGCCCTTTAGACCCACTCTAGTTCCGTGCTTCGGAAGGCACGTTAAGCCGTTGGTCCCGGTTGCCAAAATGGCAGTCGTTAAGCCAAGTTAAAGGCCTTATGGGCGGCTTAAAAAAATTCAATAGCAGGTCGCCACAGCCTGCGCCTGTCCATTTCAACACGGCAATGGGCTCACTACCTGTTACGTAGGACAAAAATGCATACGGTGAAATGTGGGCGTTTTTTTATTTTAATCTTTCAAGTTGATGCATTGCAATTCGAATTTATCATATTATGGTTTTAACAAAAATTTCCTTCAATCTATGTCATACGAGGAGACAGAAAGTCTATGTATTGTAGTTAAATAGGCAAAATTCATGTAAATTTATTATTATAGATATATTTAACATACAGCTAACACTAGTACCTAGTAAGAATTAGATTATAATATATTAGTTTGTTTACAATTCATGTAAAATGGAGTATCCTTAACCCTGAGACACAGGACTACCTAGTTCAGGCAAGTTTATGACTGAATCTATATTAATTGTGTGCTTGTCGTTTTACCTATTGATTTAGCGAACTCTGTTTGTAATATTAAGATACTATATATGTCATTAGATAAGTAAATAACATAGACACTATTGAAATTGTAGATGTGATTGATGAATAAATTTATTGAAAAGAAGTTCCTTATCGCGCGTTGTGAAAGGGGGCTAGACGGAAAAAAATCTTACGAAAAGTTGTCACGACACTAAAATTCTTACGAAAAGTTGTCACGACACTTTTTGCTATTTGCTGTTTTTATTTTATATTTTTATTAATTATTTATTAATACATTAACATCATCTTTTTAAATTCTTACGAAAAGTTGTCACGACACTAAAATTCTTACGAAAATTTGTCACGACACTTTTTGCTATTTGCTTTTTTTATTTTATATTTTTATTAATTATTTATTAATACGTTAACATCATCATTTTTAAATTCTTACGAAAAGTTGTCACGACACTAAAATTTTTACGAAATGTTGTCACGACACTTTTTGCTATTTGCTTTTTTTATTTTATATTTTTATTAATTATTTATTAATACATTAACATCATCTTTTTGCACCTGTTATTGGTTACATACTATATTATCTATAAAAACAAAATTTTTTTTTTTTCATTTTATTTTTAACTTCGTTTCATCCGGGTGTCCCTTGACACCTCTCAAGTTTTTTATTATTTATTATTACACGAAGTGGAGGATGGAGTGCAGGGTAGCTGCGTGGAATGTTAGGGGAGGAATGACAGATAAGATGAATGAGTTGATGGATGTTATGAATGAGAGAAAGTTAGATGCAGTGTGCTTGACAGAGACCAAGCGCAAGGGCAGCGAAGTCTTGGAGCTCCCGGGTGGGATGCTCGCGCTTTGGTCTGGAGTACCAGAGAGCGAGCATGGCAGTCGGGGGGTTGGAATTTTGCTGTCCTCGCGATTGGCCTCCGGTATGTATAAGTACAAACTGGTAGGTCCTAGAATCCTCTGGATCCGTGTAAAACTTGGTTTGACGAAGATTTTCCTGGTAGCTGCTTACGCGCCAGTATCTTCGTCGAACGCGAGTGACCTAGAGGACTTCTGGGAGAGTATGAGAGAAGCTCTAAATGTGATAGAAGGAAATGAAAGACTTATAGTATGTGGAGACTTGAATGGATGGGTGGGTACCGCTCGCGATGGTTTTGAGTCGGTACTCGGGAAGTATGGGGATAAAAGGGTGAACGACGCTGGCAAGCTAATACTGGCATTTTGTAAGGAAAAGGATTTGTTTGTGGCGAACACAATGTTCAACCACAAACAAATTAATATGTATACGAGGAGATGTAAGTCAAAGAGAAGCATGATAGATCTATTCCTAATGGATAGTCGGCTCCGTAAACAGGTGATGGACACGAGGGTTTATCGAGGCGCTGAGCTGGGATCAGACCACTACCTAGTCATAACTAGGATTAGGGGTCTGTTCGCGGGTTGGCGTCATCGTACCGAGTGTCCTGAACCTGGGCCGACTTATAGCATCAAAAGCTGGAAGCTGCAAGATGCATCCATTGGGGATAAATATAATGAAAGGGTAGCCGAAAAGCTTGGCGACGTCAATGTAAGCAGTGAGAATGTGGAAAGTGTATGGCAGAACCTCAGGGACAGTATGATAAATGCCGCTGTGGAAGTGTGTGGAGAAACGAAAAGAGGCAGTAGTAATAAGCGTGATGCATGGTGGAATGAGGAAGTGAAAGAAGCAGTTCGAATGAAGAAGAAAGCATGGCTAGACTACTTAGCCTCGCGGAATGATTTTAATATGAAAGAGAGATACAAGCTGCAGAAAGTTAACAAGAAGGCACTGATAGAAGAAGCTCGTGAAAGGTGCAGAATGAAAGCGGATGAAAGGATGTCGTCCAATTTCCGGGATAATGCCAAGCTCTTCTGGAAAGAGGTAGGCAAGACCCGGAGTTGTTCGGCAATCTGCAGTATGAATAAAGTGCTTAGTGTTAACAATGACGTCCTAACAGACCAAAGTGACGTCCTGCAGAGATGGAGTGAATATTATGGAAAGATGTATGCAAGAAAAGACAGAGATGCCACATCGGGAAGTGGAGCTCACTTCGATGCTCCGGATCCCGATGCCATTGAAGTCATTAGTATGAAAGAAATAGAACAAGCTATAAGAAGTATGAAATGTGGTAAGGCTGCGGGAAAAGACAGAGTTACTGCTGAGATGATCAAGTACGGTGGGTCGCGTGTCTGGGACACACTATGTCTGTTATGCAACTTGTGCTGGCGGACGGGTGAGGTCCCAGATGACTGGCGAGTAGCAGTTGTAGTACCTATTTACAAAGGGAAAGGCTCGCGCCTAAACTGCTCCAGCTACAGGGCGATCAGCTTGGTCAGCTTAGCTAGTAAGGTGTATGCAAAGGTTATAACGGCACGAATGCATGAAAAGTCTGAAAGGTATTTATGGGAGGCTCAATGCGGATTCCGACGTGGATGAGGTTGCATGGATCAAGTGTTTTCTCTCCGCATGATCGCGGAAAAGTTTCTGGCTCTTAGCCAGAAGGTTTTCTGCGCTTTTGTGGATCTAGAGAAAGCATTTGATAACGTTGTGAGAGAAACGCTGTGGGACTTGCTGCCAGGATATGGTGTGGATGGCTCGCTACTGCGGGCAATACAGTCGCTTTATAGGGACTGTAAGGCTTGCGTGCGAGTAGGGGGGGATGTGTCACCTCTTTTTGATGTCTGTACAGGCGTCAAACAGGGATGTGTCATATCCGCCTGGCTGTTCATAGTGAATCTGGACAGTTGCCTGCAGAAGTTGAAAGATTTTAATATGGGTGTGAATTTGGGTGACTTTACAGTAAACTGTCTGCTGTACGCTGATGATGCGGTGCTCATGGCCTCATCAGAAGCCGACCTACAGGCATTAGTCACTAATATGAAAGAGGGGTGTGAAAGTAAGGGTCTCCGCTTGAATGCAAGTAAAACTAAGGTTCTAGTATTTGAAAGAGGTGACGTAAGAACTAAATGCGAGATTAGGGTAAACCAGGAACGTCTAGAGCAAGTGAATGAAATTGTGTATTTAGGAAGTATGTTTAGCGCGGATGGAAGATGTGATTCGGATGTAGAACGGCGAGTAGCTGCCGAAAACAAAGTTAACGGTGCTTTGTCCCAGTTAGTAAAGCGACAAAGCATCGTAAAAGAAGCACGAATATCGATTCATAACGCAGTGCTAGTGCCAACTTTGCTTTACGGTAGTGAAACCTGGGTATGTCAGCAGATGCATGAAAGTAAATTGAATGCTGTGGAGATGCGATCACTTCGAAAATTGTGCGGCGTTACCTTGGCCGACCGAATACGTAAGGAAGTGATACGCAATATGGCAGGTTTGAATGAAAGTGTCAGCGTTAAGCTGGAAAAGGGCGTGCTCCGTTGGTTTGGACACGTCCAACGAATGTGTGAGGAACGATTGACGAAGTATATATATTGTTCAAAGGTAGAGGGTAGAAGGAGTCAGGGAAGGCCGAGACTTACATATGAAGACCACGTGAGCAGATTGCTCAAAAACGGAAAGGTCAATAGTACTCGGATACCCAGACGTGCGTGTATGAAGCGATTGATGAATCTCGAAAAAGCGAAAGAAGTATGCATGGATCGCGAAGCCTGGCGATCTGTCCTCTCTGACTACCCCGTCAGGGATACAGCGTGAAGATAGTTAGTTATTATTACATATTTATTATTATATAATATTACCAATAGAATAAAATCTATGTTCGTAATTAACTTAGAAAATCGATAAGATCTTTTAGTGTAATGAGAAATATCATTTTAGAATTTTAAGTACTTAGTATTAAAATATTTATCCAATAAAATTCAGATTTGTAAGGTGATTAATAAATCAGAAATATATATTCAGCACCGCTTCACTTCAGTTTAACGTCTGAGTAGTCGGTTCTCTTGATCGCTCCTAAATTAATTTCTAAAAACTAACTAACTAACTATCTTCACGCTGTATCCCTGACGGGGTAATCAGAGAGGACAGATCGCCAGGCTTCGCGATCCATGCAAATTAAATTAATTTCTTTATATATTTATTATTATTCTCTTTATTTATTTATACAACATATCAATTACATTTTTAAATATATCTATAAAATAAAAAATACATTTAAAAATATAAAAAATAGTGACCCACCGGTATCGGGTACAGGGACCAAGCTACCGGTGGTTAGGGCTCCAGAGAAAGGAATTTCCTCACAATACGTGCCGTGTCGAGAAGAACTGCTTTCTGTATCAGGCCCTTGATCCAGCTGTTTAACGTGAGCCTTTGTAGGTGTTGGTCAAGGCTCTTGGCTATAAGTCCATGGACAGATATGACTATCGGTACAATGATCGCTGAATCCACACCCCACACGTCGACAACCTCATGAGCCAAGTCTAAATATTTCTTTTGTTTGTCTACCTCGGCTTTCATGAGGTTTTCGTCGTGAGGTATGGTGATGTCAACAATAATTGCACGGCGTTCTAATCGATCTATTACCACTATGTCAGGCTTATTGGCGACAATAGTCCTGTCCGTGATAATAGATCGATCCCAGTATAATGTGACATGACCATTTTCGAGAACTGGGTCGGGCACATATCTATAGTATGGTACCTCTAAATCAACAAGATTGTACTTAAGAGCAAGTTGCTGGTGAATGATCTTGGCTACTTGGTTGTGTCGATGCAAATACTCACCGTTTGCAAGACTCGAACAACCAGAAATAATATGCCTAAGGGATTCTCCGGGACGATGACATGCCCGACAGATGTCCACCGTACCATCCTTCAGGATATACTTCCTGTAGTTCTTTGTCATTACAACTTCGTCAGTAATTGCAAAAACAAACCCTTCAGTCTCTCCAAAGAGATCACCAAATCGTAGCCAAGATACTGAGGCATTGAAGTCTATATCAGGCCTGTGTAAGGCCTGATAAAAACGACCATGCAGCTCCTTACTCTTCCATACCTCCTTGCGATCAGTAACATCAAGTACTATAGGTTTATGCCAATTCTCTTTAGCCAACGTGAGCGGGGTATGTCCATTATCCACTGCAACCACATCGCGATGCAACCTCGTGTCAGCATTGAGAAAATATTCTCTGAGGTTGCATATCTCACGGTTATGGAGGGTCTTGACATTTAAAAAGCCTCGACCTCCACACTTCCGAGGGATATACAACCTCATTACTGATGAACGAGGATGATGCATTCGAAATGTGGTCAACAAGGACCGCACTTTCCTATCCAGGGCATCTAATTCAGTCTGAGTCCATCTAAGTATACCGAAGGAATACATTAGGACCGGTATGACCCACCCATTGAAGGCACGCACCTTATTACCGCCTGATAAAAGACTTTTCAGTACTTTTTTCAGACGGCCAAAGAATCGCTCCTTCAATGTTTGTTTCACACCAGATTCGTTAATTCCTAATGCCTGCGATATACCCAGATACTTATAGGTCTCAGTGGCGGAGAGAGATCTGAGTATTATGGAATCTGAAAGCTCAACACCTTCAGACTCCACAATCCCACCCTTCTTTACATGCATGACTGCACATTTGTCAACGCCAAATTCCATTCTAATAGAACTACTAAAGGATTTTGTTAAATTCAATAGTTCTATCAGTTCCAATTTGGTGGTGGCAAATAGCTTAAGGTCGTCCATGTAAAGCAAGTGGGATATAACTCGACCTTCTCTTCGCAACTGAAAGCCTAGCCCTGAACTCTCTAGTATAGTACTAAGAGGGTTCAGTGCTAGACAAAACCATAAAGGACTGAGACTGTCGCCCTGGAATATACCCCGCTCAATAGGCAAGCCATTTGTTACAGTCTGACGACATCCTGGATAGCAAAGGTCTGTTCTCCATTGCCTCATACATGACTGCAGGAAAGTACAAAGAGTTGCATCCACTTTGTACAGCTCCAGCACCCTCAGAAGCCACGTATGAGGCACAGAGTCAAAAGCTTTTTTATAATCAATCCAACATGTCGTCAGACTGCGACGATTACGGCGTACCTGTTGGTTAATGGTCATGTCAATAATAAGGAGCTCTTTGGTGCCTCGGGTCCCACTTCTACATCCATTTTGAGACAAAGACAAGACTGAATTTTTATCTAAATGTGAAGTAATTTTGATTCTCAAAATGGATGTTAGAAGTTTATAGACTGTTGGTAAACATGTGATAGGTCTATAATTTTTGGGATCCAAGGCATCGCCAGATTTATAGAGAAGGTGTGTTATTCCAGTTGTTATAAAATCGGGCAGAGAGCCCGACTCTACACATGACTGGAATTGACCTGCTAAACGAGAATGTGAACTACGGAGCCACTTAAGCCAGAAATTATGCAGTCCGTCCGGTCCCGCTGATTTCCAGTTGGGCAAAGAACGGACTGCATTTGCTACATCCTGTTCTGATATATTAATTGACTCCATTGCCTGTATAGATTCACATTTCCGTTCAACATCTCTCATCCATTCACCTTCAATATGACTAACGGGCCTCGACCAAATACCACGCCAAAATGCATTTGTAATATCAGCATTTGGTCGCGGTCCGTTATCCACACCGGAATTGGGTTTTTCCCACCGTCGATAAACCCACCTCTCATCCTTTTGGAACATGCGGTTCTGGGTATATCGCTCTACGCGTTTCTTATAACGACGAATCCGGTTTGCCCATGCACAAACTTTCTGCTTCAGAAAGTCAATGCGCTCCGTGATACATGACGTTCCCACATATTCTTGAGGCGTGATGTTAGTGCCTGAAAACGCCTGCTTCACAAAGCGCATGACCCTCGGACGAGTGTTTCCCGATCTAAAGCAGATTAGCTTCCCAATGAGTGCCCTAGCCCGAGCGATACGACGCTCAATTCTACACTGCCAAGCTGGTACAGCAAGTTTAGGAGAAGAAGCAAGTTTCTTTTCAAAAAACTTTACTTCAGCTACTCTACATGCTGCAACGGCCGCACAGTATAGGATCGAGTGCGTATCACCAAGGTCTTCACTATTATCCAAATAATCAGGTAATAGCGAATCTAGAGCACACACCAAGGCTATATTCCGTTTATGCATAGGCAAACGCGGTAGGCTAGGTCTACAGCCTGGACTCATAGATCGATATTCCAGAATCGCATCCTCCAATGCACTCCTTAAGTTATTATTACACTGGATACTTACGGATATAGCCTCAACTGCAACAACTTCATCATTGTGTGTTGTGTTTGTTACCGATGAATTTGTAACCTGTGATGAAGTTGGACAGTCAAGGCTAATTCGTACCTCAGAACGTAGCCGCTCAAGTACAGCACTATCCAACATGTTACAACGTTGAATAGCCCGCACCTGATCCGATAATCGTTGTGCCGAGACGTTAACAGCTGGTTCAAGACCCTGAAACACAGTTAACAGCCGATCACGGTATGCAGTAAGGTTAATTCCCCCCTCTGTAGCCACAAAATATGCCCGCATGACGTTCTCATTCATAGAATCAGTCCATCGCATGCGGCGCACATTACCACCGGTAGCGGGAGCCCTATTCGAAGCCGGTGGGCCTCGGGACTCCAAGCGTGTCGGTGGCCGGCCTCTTCCACGCCGCCGCGCTGGTGGTGGTGACGACGGCGGGGAGAAATATTCGCCGCTTGAGCTCGAGCTCAACGCCTCAACAGCAGTCGATGTAGCGGATATGCTCACCGTGGACTGCGAGGCGGAGCAATGCGGCGAATCCGGAGATGGATCTTGTGCATTCCTTTTAGCCCTGGATCTTGTAAGCATTTAGCAAAGATATCGTTTATGTTTCATGTTTGTGAAATTAATTCTGATATGTCACATGACATCTAATGTCACGCATATCCATAATTATAGTATCTTGTATATTTCCGTATATAAGGTTTTATTTGTTATTTCTTGATTTTCATATTTTATATTCATTTTTCCTTTACTAGAAATACGGTTTATAAGCTTTCCGGCTATGGTAATATTATTTTAAATATTTTAAGATTATATAAACGACATTTGCTATGTAGTGTTGCCAGGTGTTATTATTATTATTATTATGTATTTATTTCTTTACATGCTGGTATTCACATCTACACATTCGTATGTATACCTGAATGGGTTAGAATTAAAAGAAACACCATTTTGATTTGCTACGAACATAGTAAAACTAATATCCATGGGTACGAAAAAACCCGTGAATCTACTATTACAGTCAACCAAACAGCACTCTTTTATGTAAAAAGAAATAGACACTGGTGCTAATTCTGTTGTTGAAACCACTAAACTAAATTTCTCTAAAATTTTCTCATTTTTATTAAGAGATTGCCAAATGCTATTCTGTTATTACGTTGAACTAAACTTGGTGATATTATAAACAGCACTAAATTTGTATCTGACATCATTAAAATCCCTTTTATGTGATAAAATTCAACAAAACATGTATTTACATGCCGACTAACTTAGTGATTGAACTGTCTTATGTATATTTTTCACTTTAAGTTGAATTTTATCACATGAAATGAATTTTAGTGATGTCAGATACAAATTTAACGTCACACAAAATTTTGAAATTTTCACTAAAATTAGACGTCTACAGACTAATTTTAGTGGGTCGTTTACTAATTTTAGTAACCGTTTGAAACGTGAAAACTTTTAAAACGTTGTAACGTGAAAAATGTACATAGGCAGTTCAATCATCAAGTTAGTCGGCATGTATTTACATTCGACTGTCTATGTACATTTTCCACGTCTTGTTCATATTTATCACTAAAAATGAATTTTAGTGACATCAGATACAAATTAAGTGCTATTTATGATATCATCAACTCTAGTTCGACTTAATAACAGAACAGCACTTGGCAAACTCTTAACAAAAATTAGAAAATTTTAGAGAAATTTAGTTTAGTGATGTCAACAACAGAATTAGCACCACTAAGCGACAAAAACAAAGCAATCCGTATCACCGCTGCTGTATCTAGGTCCCCTGCTTATTATACAGCGTCGGTACTGAAGAAGCTTTGAGGGCCACACAATACTGCCTACGTTGATACCACTCTTTGACTGATGTATCCTCGAACATTGTAAAAATGTACTCAATCCTGCTGATGAAATTTCAACATTATTGCAAAGAAATAAGGTGATGTTTTCAGTTTTCTTTCGACAGTCGCCAATGATTAGAGATGGTATGGATATACATGTATTGTGATTGTTTCGAAAGCTTTATTGAGTTTGACACGGTTGTATTGAGTTTTTGATAAATGTTAATGCATTAATGCATTAGTTATTTCAATTAAAGCCATTTTTAGAGCGGCAGTGAACTTACAGTAGCTTATATTATCATAAATAGCAAAATTGAGACCTAAGTAGATGTGACGACATCTATATATATAAAAATGAAACCCTATTTCTCTTGGTCACGCCATCACGCGTGAACGGCTGGTCCGATTTGAAAAATTTCTTTTTGTATTGGATAGCCCATTTATTAAGGAAGGTTCTTAGCTAAATATCATCACACCACTACACAGAAGAGCGGAGCAGTAATCATAAATGTCAACAAATCGGGGAACTTTCATACATTTTTGGAAAAGTAATAAGCGACGGGATTAAATGGGTGCCACGGGGTTAAAAGTATGTCACGGACGAAGCCGGGCAGGTCAGCTAGTTTTTTATAAATCCCTAAAATAAACATTACCTGTAACCTTTTTTTATTCCAAGATACTATTAGGGTCTAATAAAAAGTAATAAAGCTAATAATAATAAATAGTAAAAGCTAAGAGCAAATTATACCATGTTTTAATTTCATGAACACACAAAAATTCTCTGCTAATTCATTTTAGCCACACTGCACGTAAATATTGCCAAAACAAGATCCCAATAAAACTTTCCTGTCCCGAACCCTTGTTCAATTCTGTATTGCCTTGAAAAATTATGTTTTTTTTTTCAGTTCCAACTTGAATACAATTGGAGCCAAGATGAGTGGCAACGGGTTCAGGGGTGGGCGGAGGATCCCCACTCCAATGCCACCTCCTAAGGAAACCTCTACACATTATTCCAGGTATGTAGATTCAGGTTTTTATTTTACAAGTCCAGAATTTCGTTCAATCTTATATTTTATCCGTTGTTTTAAGGTCGTCCTAGAGTTTGTTGGGATAGTTTCATAAAAAATACTTCTTTTAAAGCTGCTTTTATAATATATTCGACACTTTCAAAATTTATTTTCTTTACTTTATACATACATACATACATGCATGTACGCCTTAATCCCCGAAGGGGTAGGCAGAGGCATACTATACGCCCACATTCCACCGTATAATTTTTTTGTCCCACGTAACAGTAGTTGAGCCCATTGAAATGGACCCGTGTTGAAATGGACAGGTGCAGAATGTGCAAGGAGGAGCAACTACATAATAAATTTTAATGTAACAAAAATAAATAAAATAAAAAATTTCAACAGCAGGTAGCCACAACCTGCGTTTGTCAATTTCAACACGGCAATGGGCTCACCACCTATTACGTGGGATAGGAATCCACACGGTGAAAAGTGGGCATATAATATGCCTCTGCCACCCCTTCGGGGATAAGGCGTGATGGATATTTATTTAATGTAACAGTGTCGATATATCGACAACACATAGGTACACAAAACAAGGTAAATGTCCCGTTAGTCTAATACTAATGTTAGTGAGCATAAAAATGTATAATAGTGTCGTACAAATACAAATCTGCATAAAGTTTTTCTGTCAATTGAGTAGATATTATTAAGTTTGATCCAATTCTTAGATTATGATTACTATTTTTTTTTAATTTTTTGGATCCCCTATTTGTCCTCTTTTTATGCTGATGGAGACAAATATTATAATAAATAACTTGTGTTTCAACCAAACAGTCAGTTCTTATATCCAAAGCATCGCATCATACCTTAGCTAACTGAGACAGGTGAACGCCATTCATTCAACTAGAACTTTATTAACCGGAGCCATTGTTTGGCTTTATTGCACCTTAAAGCTCGGCAGTTCTATTCTTGGCAGAGACCACACGGCAAGGCATTGGGACTTATTGGAGAAACGTGTTGGCGTATACGTCATAATAATTATTATTCTGTGAGATTTCAGCCACGTAATAAAGTCTGCACTAAATTATTAAGTCACAGACATAATTTTATTAAATTAAACAGTATGTTTCAAATATTTGAATAAACATATTTTAAATTAGTAATTTATAAATGTGACTTTATTTATTATTTTAAATATAAAAATCCTTTGAGCTGGTACTGAATGTTTAGAAAAAAAATTGCGTCATCTATATAGGTACCTGCGTACGGAAATAACCCTTCAGATGGCTTGAAATTGATTAATCCTAAATTAAAAATCATATTAGGTACATAATATTTAAACAATATGGGCTCACTACCTATTACGTGAGGCAGGAATACACATGGTGAAAAGTGGGCATATAATATGCCTCTGCCACCCCTTCGGGGATAAGGCGTGATAGGTAAATACAATTTAAACAATAAATAGAATACTGGTTAAATAAAGATATTGAGAACAAACCACCACAAAGCTTCGTTAGTAGTAGGTACTCCCTTTGGCTATCTTGTCTCGTTGAAACACTAATGACACTTATCAAGGGAACCGGAGATTGGGCGGGAAATACTGAAAGCTGTGAACCTTGCGCTTGTGTCTTGTAACCGTATTAAATTTTACGTATTCTGAAAATGTAATCTGCATTATTGTAATGAGAAACTTCATTAAATTTTATTATTAAAGTTGATTATTTCTTTTTGTTCTAAATTTGTTTTTACATTTTTTTTTTATTTGGAGATGATTCAATATTTCCACGTAGTATTTTTTTTTAAATAATATTATAGCCATAGTGAATGAGACAAAGCAACGATTCCGGGAGCCGAGTCTGCTGTTTCAATCGTGGCGAAATCGTCGCTCAAAAGATAGCCACCGGTACAATTTTGATAGTTTTTTCGTAGTCTAGTATTACAATCGTACTCTAATAGACTTATCTATCGAGCGGCCGTTAGAATTCTACTAACACGTACCGTGCCAGTGGCCGCTAGTCAGCGACATTTTTGATAGTCTACTAACATTTTGACAGCTAAAAACATATCGCCCAGGTTGGAAAGTCAGACGGCAATCGCTCCCATCAATTCCGAATATAAAAGCTAAACGATAGCTGCTCTTAAAAGCCACATAAAGTGGACCTCAGGTTCCAAATTTAAGTAGAGTTTGGAAGCAACCGGGAATACACTAAGATGAATGTGTCGAACGAGTTTATAATAAGCAACTACACGAAATCGTATAATTTTTTTAAAAAGTGAACAAAGACAATTCGATTCGAGACGGGGATTGAACCCGTTGAGTAGCTCTATAGATGGCTCTGGTCATACTCTTAAAATGATGATTAAAATATGTGAATTTTAACTTGGTTCGATACGGTTCGGATAGTTCAGTGGCTAGAACATTGCTCTGGTTAGGCAAAGGTCACGGGTTCAATCCCCGTCTCGAATCGAATTGTCTTTTTTAACTTTATTAAAAATGTATAAGAAATTTTACATAATAATTGCTTTTAAAATTTATCCATACACAAAATCGTGTATTTAAAAAGAGGCGCTAAAACCATTTATAATAGTTAGTGAGATAAAATAGAATGACACAATGTAACTGATATGCTTGTTTAGGGCAGTCAACAGTATCGAGTGACGATTTAAACGCAGCTTCCAACACTTGTCAACACACATGTGTGACGTGACTGTCCTCATTTGTGATGATGAAGGAACAATTTGGGGTTTGGGAGAAAGATGACGTTTATGAAGTTAGAATGATTGGAAAATATTGGGTTTCTGGAAAAATCTCGATGTTACTTAAGTTCTCGAAAACATATGTATTGTCGATGATTATATTTCATGAAATTGTAATGTAATATATTGTTTTTTTTACTCAAGTTCAGATTATTTTTAAATAAAACCATTTTGTACGCAGTGAGTGGTACAGTGATCGTGGTCAAATTATAGTGTCTAGTACCTACTATGTCGATATTATTTCTATACTTTGAATAAGTTTGTTTATAAAAATTTCGCGTTTTATACTTATACTTTTTGGGACATCTTCTAATACTCGTAAGTAAAGTATAAATTTAAAAGTAAATGTTGAATATACATATAATTATTTGAAATAATTGTTGTATTTTGAAACATTTAAAAAAATATAAAAATATCTCGAAGAAGAATTTTGAAGCGCTCGTGGTCCCGCGGACTCAGTGTTCTGTAAACGATCAGTTTCGCTATGGCTGGTCACGGATGGGTAACCACTTTGTGGCATTTACATTTGCGAGCGTTTCCGTGCTTCGGAAGGCACCAACGGCTTAACCGTTGGTCCCGGTTGTCAGTAACATGGCAGTCGTTAAGTCAAGTAGAAGGCCTTATGGGCGGCTTGAAAAATTTCAACAGCAGGTAGCCACAACCTGCGATTGTCTATTTCAACACGGCAATGGGCTCACCACCTTTTACGTGGGACAGAAATATACATGGTGAAAAGTGGACATATAATATGCCTCTGCCACCCCTTCGGGGATACAGCGTGGTAGATAACTAAAGAAGAATACTCGAAAGAATGTTTTGAATAAAATCTATTAATGTGATCATTTTAACAACTGGTTTATTACCGACATAAAACTGCTTAGTTCTGTTGTTTGTCAGATTACGTGAAAGTGAAACAATATACTTCAAACTTATTAACTGCAGCCTTTTAAGTGCACAGTTTGTATTTCAAGGAGAAACGTGAAGTCTACAACGAGTGTTACAAGAAAATTTAATATAGCTTTTGATTGCAGGATTGATTTAAAACTAAAATGCAGTAATAAAAATGTCGGTAAACCAAAAAGTTACAATTTTGTAAGTTCAAATTCTTTTTATTTTAGTGTACAGCAAAACTATGAGATAATAGTTGGCGCCCGCGAAGTTTTCCCGTTCCCGTTTCCCACCGGAACTTGTTCCCGGGATAAAAAGTAGCCTATGTGTTATTCTGATGTATAGCTATATTATTGTATATTTTCATTAAAAACTATTCAGTAGTTTTTACGTGACAGAGTAACAAACATAAACACAAACTTTCACATTTAAATTATCATTAAGATTACAGAAAACCGTCTAATATTTATTCAAACCAGGACTAACTCTCGGATGATAATAATAACAAAAAAATGCAAGAACTTTCTAGGAACATTATCAATCAAAGTTGACTAACAAGAGAACAATATTTATAATAGAACTGGTAAACTATAATTTAGTAGATACAATACAATTCCCAGGTAGTGAGATCTGTAAAAAAACCCTTAATTACAAATTAATACAAGAAAAAAGATCGATTCACGATCTCGTTAGGCTGAATAGAGCCAGATGTGTAACCACCGTTACAGGGTGGTTTTAAAAATAAATATTTAACTTTGACCGCAGTAATGCACATAAAAAATAAATGCGTTTCACAGGAGCTGTTGAGTCTGTGCATTTTCGATGACAGCAAACACAAACAAACGCACGTGTGGTTAACTGTATCTATGCTATAAATCATAAGAGAGAGCGTATGTTGATATTTGTTTTTAAAAATATTTTAATATTTATAAGTTATTAACATAATTCACAATAGTATGGCCCTAAAGTAGAACCGTTTAATATACCTACTTAAAATATCACTGTCAAAACTCATACAACTAACAAAGATTTGTTAGTGAAATAACCCACCCCGGATTGTATCCGGTGCCTAATTGCACAGAACACTGGCCACATTTCCGCGTTGGATAGCAATAGCTAACCTTTGCACTAGTTACAAGCCGGAGCTAGAGTCACCAGTTTTCTCCCCTATTTTTCGGCCTATATCCGCCACCAATGTTTTAGCCAAGCCAATTTATAATTGTTTAATTTATTCTTTTAATAGATATTTATGACAGATATACAATGGAAAAAGTTTAAACATTAAGTAATATTTGTGTCACATAGAATACAAACACACATACTAATATGAGGTTCTGATACTTGATTAACATCTAGTGCTTTCAAAGCAGAAAGTAGGAATCTATGGACAATGATGCGGGTTATTTAAAGTCAACATAGAATTATGTAACTTAGTATGATGTATGTGTTTAAATAACCATCGGTATGTATTTATGGTATGAATTAAGAGATGGCAAAGTAGTCAAAACCGTAGTACTTTGATTTTAAGAACGCCTTCCAAGTGTGCCACATGGGTCCTATTTTAGAGACTCTATTTATGAACATTATAGAATGTTATTCACTTCCATTTTGAAATTTTCACATCACTGTTAACTTTAGTAAAGAAATTATATATGTGGTTATTTTTTTTTACAGTTATTCCGCTTCCTGCCGTAATTTAGACCACAGTTACCTCTACAAACCGTCAGTCTATTAACAGCAGTGTGTCGTCCGAAATGCATTAATATTATTTATTAACAAGGTATTCATATTCTGACGCGTTCCACCACGTCACCATCCCTTTTGACGATATTGCAATTTGTACGTTTAGACAAAATCTCTTTATAGCTGAAGAGTTTGTTTTTTTGGTTAAAAGTACTAATCTCAGGAATTACGGCATCGAATTAAAAATATCTTTTTGTGTTACATAACCCATTTGTGTGTGTGTGTGTGTGTGTTTGGGGGGGTGTGTGTGTGTGGGTGTGTGCGCGCGCGAGTGTGTGTTCCGGAAGGTCGGAACTAGAACAGTCCAAGAGTGGACTGCCATAGGCTGATTTCATTGATTGATGGATTGTTTAACTAACGTCCCCATAGATCACAAAATATGACTGCAACTGATTCATCCTTTCTATGTTGGTACTTGCAACATAATTTCCCCCAAGCAACCATAAAATAAAGACGTGTTATTTTACTTAATTTAAAATGCAGTACTTAGTATATAGAGCTTGCCGTTCCTGATTTTTTAAATAAAACTCTTTACAAATATTTTTGTAACTAACTGATACCTGCGATTTCGTACGCGTGAAGTATCTGCTCGGTAAAGTTTATTAGAGATCAGATGCATACCCGTACCATTTTCGAACATTATATTTGGTTTTACTGATCACTACATAATATTATAAAACAAAGTCTTCTGCCGCATCTGTCTTTTCGCGATAAACTCAAAAACTACTCCACCGATATTCATGCTGTTTTCACCAATTGATAGAGTGATTCTCGAGGAAGGTTTCAGCATTAATTTTGTTAAGTTTTATTGTTTACATTCGCTAAAATATATATATATATATTTGTTAGCGCATATATAATATTTGTTAGCGTCGAAAAAACCGCGGTTTAGGAGCTTTCAACGAACGTTGCAGCTGCTGAGATATAACAAAATAATTATGATGGAATTGTGTGTCTTATATAGGTCTACAAAAAAGCGACCCGCGATGGCAATTATGTCTATTTCTTAAGGATAACATATTATATCACACGCGGGCAAAACTGTGGGCATCTATAAATAAATCTTTTTTTTAAATATTAAGCCGTCTCAAAGTTTCCTGCAACAATTTTCCATTTATGTATAATACCCCGAGACCTCCTTAGCTGGTTAATCTTAAACCGTCCCCCCAGTCGAGTAGTAGGTTCTGTACCATTGTTAGCTAGTTTCTCGTAAAAAATGCACTCGCTCCGGGGACCATTCAAGGGCCATCATGCGCCTCACCCATTGAGTGCCGTATGACTTGTTTGATATAAAGCCACTGGAAGTGATTTCTTGTGCTATCTGATAAGACTTGACTTATCTCTACTTCTATACTCTATACTTTTTCTTTACTTACTAATATATAAGGCTGAAAAGTTCGTGTGTTTGTTTGGTTGAACGCGCTAATCTAAAGAACAACTGGTCGGTTTGCCCTTTTATCGATAATATAGAATTTCTAAGCGACGTGAATTCGAAGCCACACATTCCGTGCGACGGGAGTTCGAAGTATATCATGGACGAAGCCGTGGGGGTCACCAAGTAATATATAAAACTGAAGATTTTGTTTGGTAAAACGCGCAAATCGCAGGAACTAGTCGGATTTCAAAAAATCTTTATAATTTGGATAGCTCTTTCACGAGGAATATTATATCATCACCCTGGAGAGCGGAGCAGTATTTCTAAATGTCAAAAAATTGGGCAAGTTTTAAATATTTTTATAGAATTTATAAACGACGGTATTAAATTGGTGCGACGGGAGTTCTAAGTAAGTCAGGGGCGAAGCCCAATTGTGTAATTAATCCTACTAGAAAAAGTTTGTAAGTATAGTAGGGTGTTTGTTACACTTTCACGCAAAATCTACTAAATGGATTTTGATGAAACTTTATGATAATTAATATAGCTTACACATCAGAATAACACTTAGGCTACTTTTTATCCCGGAAACAACTTCCTGTGGAAATCGGGAACGGGAAAACTTCACACGCGTGCAGAGCCGATGGCCGATGGGGAACTATTTATTTCGAACCAAGATCCATTAGTATAAACTTTAATATAAACAAAGGGTATATTTTAAAACATTCTAACAAAACGCCGTCTAGCTCAAAGTAAGCTATTATATATTCCAAAAAGAGCGTTAAGTAGCTATACACTTATTTAAGTTAGTAATAATGAAAACCTTTCACGAAAGATTTATTGTAATAAACTAATTTAAGCTTGTTCTATGGTAGGTACTAGTCAACTGATAAACAAACGTATATTATTCTAAATACATACATATTATACATATAGGTACACCCAAACACCGAAAAAATATGTATGTGTACCAGAGTACACAGGTAAGAAGTTTCACTTATGATAAAGAAGTTTCACTTCAAAACAACATGGCGCGTAACCAAAAAACGTAAATGTTTATACAACTATAAAATTTCACACAACGTCGATAAAGAAGTTTCACTTCAACATACATTTTTGGATCACACAAATATTTATTCCTACCCGAGACCTTACCACGTCAGTTGCGGGCAAAATCTATTGATCTTTCCGTATGGACACATTGCATCATACTTTCCTTTATTCCAACCGGTACTGTCAGTAATTACCTAAATATAATATCATTATTTTAGGTAGCCTCCGGTCTATATGAACTAACCTATCTAAACATATAAAGCTCGACTGCCTCGGTGGCGCAGTGGTAGTGCATGCAACTGCCGCGACTGAGGTCCCGGGTTCGATTCCCGGGTCGGATCAAATATTTGTGTCATCCACAAATGTTTGTTTCGGGGTTTGGGTGTTTCCTATGTATAATAATGTATGTATTTAGAAATATATAAGTATGTATATCAGTTGTCTAGATCCTATAACACAAGCTTATATTAGCTTACTTCGGGATAGACGGCGCTGTGTACAAAAAAAATGTCCCACAATATGTACGTATATAAAGCTTAACTTAACTTTCTTCACGCTGTTTCCCTGACGAGGTAGTCATAAAAGCTCATCCAGTTAAATTTATGTTCTTGACGCTGAAGCTTGCATTAACCATTGAAGAGGTCATTATGCAACCATTCTTCGGATAATACCTCCTATTAATACCCACTCTCTAATACTCTTCATCCTAAAGAATATCTCCCTCCACCACTACCAATAATACCACGATACTGATTTACTATTGGTCTCTTGGGATCTTTTAGGGATGAGGAATCATTTTTGAAAAGTGTAACTTATTTATCGACGTTGAAAGATACAATACAATATGTATGCCTCTGCCACCCCTTCGGGGATAAGGCGTGACGTTCTTCGGTTACGCGCCATGTTGTTTTAAAGTGAAACGTCCTAATCGACGTATGAGAGATATTTTATAGCTGTAAAAAAAATGTTGTAAAGAAGTTTCGCTTCTTACCTATGTACTCTGGTACACACACATTGTTTTTTAATTATCTGTGTTTTGATTAAGCAGCTACTTAGCTCAGAATAACTGTGCTGGGCTATATCTGATTGTTTGTATAATAATTGTAAAAATAATACCTGTATCTATATATACTTCTATAATTTATTTTATAAATATATTATTAATATCTAATTATATTTTCATTGTTCTCCGGGGTAACTTTTTAAAATCAGCGCTGTCACGTGTTAGCAGTAAGTGCCAGTAACATGCTGCCCGCGCGTCAGCAAATGATGAAAAGTGTCCCCTATTCTGCGTGGATGAGGCATATATTCAATTCAATTCAATTCAATAATCATTTATTTCAATCCAATTAGATCATATTACATAAATTATAAATTATCAATAATATATAAAAGTTAATAAGATACATTAATAAAATTAAAATTACAAAATAACATTAAAATCAAAGCAAGAAATTACAATATACAAAACACAAACATCACGCCTGCTCCTGAGTCATTTGTTTGTTTGTCATTACATTAATTATGTAACAATTCTTAATGTACTGACAATCAAACCTGTTCGCAAATACACTCAGGACGGTATTGGAGGTGGTCCGGAGCCTGCGCCCCAGAGATGAGCACCGCTTTTGCATTGTCGTGTAGAAACAGTCGACACGAGCGTCGGCAACCATCCCAGACGCGCTACAGCGCCGTGGCAGGCCCAACAACATCCTGAATGCATTATTGTACTGAACACGGAGAGAGTTGTACTGTTTCTGGGTATACGAAACCCAAAGGCCGGCCCCGTACAGAGATGTACAACACGCTCTGAAAAGAGTTATTTTAACGGCACACGAGCACCGAACATACCTACGGAATATTATATTGGCCCGCACAGACAACGCCCTCCGCTCCCTATCGATGTCCACACAGTTTACGATATGCCCGAGATATTTAAACTGTTGAACTCTTTTTAGTTCGACACCGTTCAGTTTAATAGGTGGAACAGAATCCGGACAGCTCCGCCCCTTGGCCCGAAAGACCATACATTCACTCTTCTTATCGTTATAGAGCAAACCGTGACTGTGCGCGTAACGCTCGCATATACCCAGCAACCTGGACAGACCACACACAGAGGCGCTCAGCAGCACCATATCATCCGCGTAACTATATTGTTAACACACACATCATGGGTCACTCACACATGGATCACAGATATGTGTATTGCTGAGCTCCCCTATCAGCGCATCTATGTACAGGCTGAAGAGTCTCGGCGACGTCAGCCCGCCCTGCCTCACCCCGCACTCCAAACTGTACGGCTCCGACAGCGCATTTGACCATCGAACGACGTTGACCTGTTTAAGATACCAGTACTTGAAAATTTCTATCAGTTCTTGAGGCATTAAGATGTTCTTTAATTTTTGCCATAGTATATCATAGTTAACCAGTTCAAACGCCTTCGAGAGGTCCAGGAAACAGGCATAAATAGGTGTGCTCCTATCCGAGTAGTACCAGTTATAGTAGTAACAGTTTGCTTTAAATACAAGATAGCCGACTCCGTCGACAGTCCCGGTTTAAAACCAAATTGACTGTCTTGAGTGTTTACATAGCAGTTAAGTTGTGCATCAAGCAAAGCGTCAAAAACCTTAGCAAGCACAGTCGCTAGTGAGATTGGCCTGTAATTGCTAGTGTCGCTAAGATCACCCGCTTTACTCTTCACAATTGGCACCGCCACGGTCCTCATCATCTCTGCCGGTAAGAACGCATGTCCAATACAAAATGTATATAACATGGCAAGAACTCTGGGTAGGTGGATACCGGCATACTTTAGATGCTCAACGTTCAGGTGGTCATGGCCAGGAGATTTCCTCGCGACATTGACTTAATTATTCCCTGAACATCTTTCGCTGTGAATTTGGTATTTATATCCCAGCCCTGCGAACCCTCCACAATAAAAGACCGTGACGGTCCCAACGGCGAATTTACCATGAAATGATTTTTAAAAATTTCTGCGATACATTTCGGGTCACTTACGCCGTTACCTACAGGTAGTTTTTGAAAAATTTTTAAAGTCATGCTTTGAATGGTAGGAAGCGAGGATATCCATCTTTATTAGCTCACTATTATTTTGGCACCACTGTAGGCGAATTTGAAGGCCTTACGACTCTCGCGCATCGCCTCCCAAACACGTCCATCAGTAGGTTTACCCCACCGTACCCATTCCAGAAATTTAGAACGAGCTAGCCGATGCGCCTCACGTACATGCTTGTTCCACCCTATAACCGGTTGTTTTCTTCTAGGTTTAACAATGGTATAACTCTCAGACGCGGCTTTACGCAAAACATTAACAATTCTATGATACATACTATCAATGATAAGCTTGTGCTCTCGGTTGTGACAACGTTTATCACTACAGTTACCTACTAAATTCGGGTGGAAAATCAATTTCTTTTAAATAATCATCACGTAATTTAGCATACAAATCGGCCTGTTCACGGTTTCTGTCCCCCCATTTTATTTTATTACATTTCAATTTTTCATGCAGTATCATAGGTTTTACGTTATTTACATTACACTTAATAATGAGTGGCAAGTGGTCAGACCACACCATACCATACTTAATATGTACATCGACTATCGTTTGAAAGGCCGACTCAGTTACAACACAGTGGTCTAACCATCTAAGCGCCCCATTAGCGTCACTAATAAAACTAAATGTGTCAGATAATAATCCTAAATGAATTATATCGGCACATTTCCAGCCCAAATCGTTACAAAAATTTAAAAGTTCTAAATAGAATTGCTCACCTGGGCGGGCGTTGAAGTCAACGAGCATGTATATACACTCAGCACCCTCTTCGCCCACTACAGCATTCAACGTCCCCAAGCACTCCGTAAACTCGACTAGATTCACCGTGTTATCAGTTGGCATGTATATACTAAACACTAAGAATGACCTTTGCCCTATCACACTCGAGAATTATCGCAACGCACAACAGTAACATTATTAAACATTTTCTTATTCCATAACAAAGCAACTCCACCCCATGGTCGTCCTGATATTATCCCCTTCGACGTATCCATGGGCGATACACCCGTATAAGCGAAGTCATCATCTATACAGCTCAAGAAATTAATGTCGTGCGGCAGTAGCCAATGTTCTTGCAAGGCAATTATGTGGGACGTACGACATAACTGCCTCACATCATCTATTGAGCGCTTCACATTCTTACAATTGAAACTTACGAAGTTGTATACTTCCTTATTTGTCATATGCATATAGTTTATATGAGATAGTCGACACAGCGCAATCACGGTTCATATTCCTCTGTCGAAAATTTATTAACCGTCTAAATATGACTCCTTCTGGCCATAAATTACTATCTAAGAACATAGATAGTTTTTGTGACTTCCATAGCCATAGCAATAAAACAATATAGGCTATATGCTATGGCGCTCGATTCTTTTCCCAATAGTTATTTTGCAGTTATCGACGCACTGGTCAGCTGTTGCCGCAAGTCGCGGTGACGTCACTTCAAATCGCTGCTCCACACAGCTTGCCATTGTTTTCTCACCTCTACTATGTACCTCTGACCGTTGGGTAGGCCTAGCTGGTTTACGTTCATTTTGTTTTACGTTCACCCTCACTATATCTCGATATTGTTGAGTTTTAGCACAGGAACTCGTTTTTTGATAATTTACTGGCTCTTTTTGCGTGGAATTGTTTATAGTGGATTCGCTTATATCATGAGAAAGTCCAATTGGCCCACTATCACACATTTGCCATGCTCCGCGCCTCATATTCACGTTCTATGGAGACTCAGGCGGCAATGAATCATGTCTCATCTGTAGTAACTCCGATCTACACTCACTTAGCATAGCTTTTGTAACGTAATTAGCTTTAACTACATCTAATTCACTTCGCACTTTTAGTATTTCATCTTTTAGTAATTTCGTACAATCCAGATGGTCAAAAAGAATAGGGGGTAGCTTCTCTAGAGCCACAAAAATAGGTATCATATCGGGATCAGTCGATTTAAAGAGATTCAGTATATCGCCTAGATCGCTTGCTTCCTTCCCCTTGTTCTTCCGATTTGTTTTTTTTAAATTTTATCCGTAGGAATAGATTCAAACAATAACGATTTCGCCTTTTCTATTTCTTCGCTCGTAAATGACGTTGAACATATTCGCACCAGCACACAGCACACTGAGTACACTCACTGCGCCCGTCACGGCGGGATGCGCAAGCGCGATATATAGGCATTTAGGTTAATGTTTTTTTTTTATTTTCCTCTTTTTATGTAAATTTCCAAAATATGCCATTTTATGTATTATGCATGTTTACACGCAGAATAAAATGTTTTTCTTTCTTTCTTTCTTTCAAACCCATATCAATAGACTACAATAAAAGATTATAAAGCTAAAGAGTTTGTTTGTTTGAAAAGTCTCAGAAAGTCCGAATAGAAAATTTATTTTTGTGTTGGATAGTCCATTTATCGAAGAAAGCTTTAGGCTATATAACATCATGCTACTATTCAGAAGAGCGGAGCAGTAATCATAAATGTGAAGAAATCGTACAAATTTTCATACAGTTTTGTAAAAGTAATAAGCGACGGGATTAAATGGATGCAACGGCGATTCAAAGAACGGGCGTAGCCGCGGTGTTCGCTATAAATAATAAAAACAATATTTGTAAAAACAAAGCTAAACTACCTGCACCATGTATCCGCGTGATGGAGCACCGTGTAGGCTTTGCGATCCATACAAACTTATTTCGCTTTCTGCAGTTTCATTAATGATTTCATACATGGGGATTTGGGACATGTGGATTGCATGGTCCAAACTTTAAGCACTCATATTCTCACTTTGTTTGACTTATATCATCATCCTCTTGCCCTTGTCCCAATTTACTTAGGGTCGGCGCAGTATGTCTAAATTCCATACTGCAAAATGTTTTGGCTTGATTTTATGGTCGGCCGCCAGCCTAACACCAACCCTCCTTGGGAATGCTATCGTTTGGTGGTTTGCCCACCACCACACGGGTGCCTCTCCAAGCCTTTCAGTACTCCGAACCTTTACAAGGGGCAGGGTGCTTTTTTACAGGGTTAGGTTCTTCTTTGGTATTAGTAGTATTTGTTTGACTTACATGCACCAGTGAAAAAAAATTTATGTAAAGATAAATGCTACCCTTGGATCACCACTACTGTTAAAGATATGATGCACCTTCGAGACAAATATCATCA
This sequence comes from Thumatha senex, assembly GCA_948477245.1. Classification (NCBI taxonomy): domain Eukaryota; kingdom Metazoa; phylum Arthropoda; class Insecta; order Lepidoptera; family Erebidae; genus Thumatha; species Thumatha senex. The sequence continues at coordinate 4,732,371 of OX419731.1, read as the reverse complement.
AAAGTACAAAGCAACTAAACATGACTTACACAAAGATTCTTATCTTCAACTAAAATACTTAGTAAGAAATGCCATTGAAATTGAGAAAAAGGCCTACTTTAAAACACATATGAATGGCAGTATTGGAGATCCACGGAAGCTATGGAAACAGCTTAAGTCGAGTATTTTAATGAATAATGGGAAACCTGATGAGATACCTGACTTTATTAATAACCCTGAAGTCATAATTCGGCACTTTTTACAAATACCTGGCAATGATGAAGTGTTAATTTCTGATCTCACCTTCTTTGAATGGAATCGGTTTAACTCTGAGACATTTCACCTGGAGTCTGACACGGAGGAAGAAGTTAGGAAAATTATTAGAACGCTTAAGTCAAATGCTATAGGTGTGGATGAGATATCCTTGGATATGTTAATGATGACACTCCCTCAAACACTCAGTATCATAACATGTATAGTGAATAAATCAATCTTAACATCGGTATTTCCCCTCTCATGGAAAACAGCTAAGGTGAGGCCAATACCAAAAGTACCGTGTCCTAATGGCCCTGGGGACCTAAGGCCAATTAGCATTCTCCCATGCATGTCCAAGATATTGGAAAGAGTAGTCAGTAATCAGTTAATAAAATACTTGGAACACGTAAATGTGCTACCGTCAAGGCAGTCAGGTTTTCGTAAGGGTCACAGCACAGCGACAGCTCTTTTAGATGTTATAGATGGTATCCTGCAGGCACAGGACCAGTCCATGGGTACGGTGCTCGCTCTGCTGGATTTCAGTCGGGCTTTGGATTTCGAGACACGTAAGAGAGCAAATATTGCAGCATCAGCTGGATGTAAGAATTAACAATTACTCCGTGGAGCGGGTGTCAGTGGCACGCAATCTGGGGGTGATGTTCGATGAACAGCTTCATTTTGAAACTTACATTATGTATGCAGTAAGAAATTTTTTTTACCGGTTAAAATTACTATACAGAATACGCATATGTATGGACATTAGTGTCAGAATAAGAGTACTGCTGTGTGAGTCACTAGTCCTTTCTAAACTTAACTATGCTGACACCGTGTATGGTAGCTGTCTTCTGAAAAGAACGGAGCGACTGATACGGAGGGTCCAAAATGCATGCGCTAGGTTTTGTTTCACTATCCCACCGCGGGCGCATGTAATGCCATTTCTGAACAGTGGCAAAATGATGAAAATGGCCGAGCGGCGTGAATAACATCTTGCCACGCTACTGTTTGGTGTTGTGCTGAGGGGAAGACCCCGATACTTGTATGAAAAGTTGTCTTGGTCAAGGGATGTAAATTCGCATGTGACAAGGGCGTCGACTTACCTTATGTTAACGCCGAGGCACAGAACCCGCGCATATCGTGGAAGTTTCAAGTTCGCGTCGCATTTGGAACGACCTCCCTCCTCCATTGCGAACAGTTAATTCAATCCACTCATTTAAAAGAAGATATAAGTGTTTGCTGTTGAATAGACAGAGGATTGGGTGAATCACTGTAGCGTGGATTTATATATTACGTTTGCACGGGCTCTGATACTGTTTTGTTACTGATTGTTGGCGTTCAGGTTAATGCAATATTGCGTACGTTATATGTATTATATATAATATTTGACTGTTACTGCCATACTATGTTATTATAAAATAGGGCGATGTGGTCGCAAAGCGACAAAGCCCTTTCAATAAAAAAAAAAAAAAATAAAAAAAATGTTATTATAATCTCCATAATGATTCAATTTAATTCTTATTATGGCTTTCTGTGTGAGTGGATTTGTTGGGATCACTTGACTGACACTTGTTGACATGACGATGACGATAACGGACAGTATTGTATTTCGCCCCTGTTGAGAGGGCTAAGGAAGTTCGGTCTATACAACCTTGCCTTTGATGTGCAAATTTTATTTGGTAACAATGTCCACTGTCCACATATTTAAAATATAATTATTTCATTTGTTTTTAATTTTTATTTGTAATTTTTAATATAAATTTATTTTATTAATTTTACTGAGTTTTTAAATGTATTTTGTTTTATGGTTTAATTTGATTTGTTTGAATCTTTTTATTTTAACTTTTTTTACTATGATTTTGCCAATGTTTTTTTTTAATTCGGTTTTTTTATTCTATCGTTAAGGCATCTGAATTTAAATTTATCTGTGCGTGTACGTAATATCGGATACGAGTAGGAGCCATCTGAAAATCAGCGCTGCATACCATACTTAATGTGGTAGGTAGCTTTAGCTGAGATGGTATGGAATGAGTGCCTAAATAAAAAATAAATCTTCTAAAAATAAAAAAAATATTTCTTCTTCTTCACGTCTGGGTATCCTAGTACTTTTAAACTTACCATTTTTGTATGGAGGTGTGACTGTGAATGCTTGTTGCTTTTTCACGCATAAACTACGGAATGGTTTTTAATAAAATTTTACTGTAGTATACATCAGTATCATGCTCATACATCAGAATAGTACATAGGCTACTTTTTATCCCGGGTAAAAGTTCCTGTGGGAACTGCAAAACTTCACAACGTGGGACGAGTCGCAGATATAATTTATTCTTAATTATAAAAATGAATCGCAAAATATGTTGCTAAGCGCTAATCTCAGGAACTATTGGTCGGAATTGCAAAATTCTTTTTTGTTTTGGATAGTCCATTAATCGAGGAAGGTTATAAGCCATATATCATCACGCTACTATCCAGGAGAGCGGGGCAGAATATATAAATGCCAAGAAGTCGAGCAAACCTTCATACATTTATGTAAAAGTAAAGCGACGGGATTAAATGGGTGCGACAGGTGTTAGAAGTGTGCCACGGGCAAAGCCGTGGGGGTCAGCTAGTTTATTAATAAACTAGCGGTTTCAACCGTGTAGTTCTAGTTGCTGTGGGAATACCAGAATACAATGTAGCCCAAGTTACTCCTTATATAATACTCAGTTATTTGCCAGTGGAAGTCATGCTAAAATCAGTCCAGCCGTTTCAGAGATTTTTTTGCACACATATTTTATTAGGCATTTAGTGAAAACCTGGTAATTTAGAAGTACAAACAGACCCATCAATTTTATTTATCTGTATAGATATATATTAAAAAATATATGTATGTACCAGAGCACACAGGTAAGAAGTGAAACTACCTAACCTACGAATTTTTTTCTACACCTATAAAATTTCTCACAAATGTCGATTAAAAAGTTTAACTTATGATAAAGAAGATTCACTTTAAAACAACATGGCGCGTAACCGACAAACATGACGATTTCTTTTACAGCTATAGAATTTATCTCAACGTCGATAAAAAAGTTTCAGTGCAATAAATGAATCATAAGATCGTCACCTTTAGCAATAAATAAATTCCTGATCTCCGACGTAATGATAAATTTTCCTAAATTTAGAACTTACCGAGATCATAAAAGCGTCATTAATAGATATTATGTAAATGATAAAAATAAATACCCATTCTACTTACATCATACATACATATATATTGTCACAACTTTATCCCCTAAGAGGTAGGCAGAGGCATACTATTATAGGTATATCCACATTTTACCGTATGCATTTTTGTCCCACGTAACAGGTGGTGAGCCCATTACCCTGTTGATAATAGACAGGCGTAGGTTGTGGCGACCTGCTGTTAATTTTTTCACGCCGCCATCCACCCAATAAATTAAAAAAAAAATCAAAGTGTTAAATCATTGTACATAAATATAACAGTGTCTGAAAAGAATAAAAAGTATTTGTCAGAAGTGGGATTCGAACCCACGCCCACAGAAGTGGACTGCGACCTGAACGCAGCGCCTTAGACCGCTCGGCCATCCTGACTGATAGACGCTGGATGAAATAGCAACTTTTAACACACGTACTCTTGAGTCATTCCTATTACCACCACCCACACGCCTTAAACGTCCCGATATGTCATCATCTACACAGATAAATAAAATTGAAATGACTGTTAGCAATTCCAAATTAACAACTTTTCACTAAAAGCTTATAAAAGTATTGACGGTACTTACATAAAAATAATTCTTTGTCTGTCTGTTTGCTTACGCTAATTTTTCAAACGGCTGGACCGACTTTAACGGGACTTCTTTGGCAGTTAGCTGATGTTGTAAGGAGTAACTATTTTTTTGTCGGATAGCCCTTTAATCGAGGAAGGCTTTGTATCATCACGCTTTCATCACTGGCCTAGGAAGGGGAGCAGTAATCAAAAAGTTATCATTTCGCTATAAGTGGTCCTTGGATGGGTGACCACTTTGTGGAATTTACCTTTGGGAGCGTTTCCGTGCTTCAGAAGGCACGGTAAGCCGTTGGTCCCGGTTGCCAGTAAAATGGCAGTCGTTAAGTCTGTTTGAAGACCTAATGGGCGGCTTGAAAAAAATCAACAGCAGATCGCCACAGCCTGCGCCTGTGCATTTCAACGCGGCAATGGGCTCACCACCTGTTACGTGGGATATAAATGCATACGGTGAACTGTGGGCGTATAGTATGCCTCTGCCTACCGCTCGGGGATTAAGGCGTGACAATGTATGTATGTACATATTGACAGCTTTTAGCACTTACACAAGAGATTGCTGGTTGACTCTAGAACTTTTGCACAGCACCAATGCTTCGTTTATCGTTAACATATTGCCTAGAAACATAATTATTTCACTAACCGTTTCTAAATTTCTCACTATGCAAAATTATGAGGGACAGAATGGCGGCGGCGGCGCGGCCGGACGTTCTGTTTGATCTCGCGCAAGTTGTTCCGGTGGCGGGTGCGCAAATAAAATGCCCGCGCGCATTTCTCTATCAAAACATTGTTAAAGCTATTTCTACTAACTTTAAAATTTCGCCTTATTGTATCTATTCAACATGTGGAATTCCTTACTTACTCTTTACATCGCAAAACGTTGATCGCAAATTTAAACATCTTTTCAATAGTTACGTGTAAATTTCGGAATTAGCTGCGCCAGTACCTACTCAGCAGCTTTTGACGTGGCTTGACCATCCTCCTGAATAAGGATCTCTGTTTATTGGTCGGGCTATCCCGAAATATACATACATACATATTGTCACGCCTTTATCCCCGAAGGAGTAGGCAGAGGCATACTATAAGCCCACATTTTTAGAAATATACACGGGAGTAAAACCGTTTAGTTGGCACCTAATAATGAACAAAAATCACACAAAATATATGAGTTTAATCTTATCAATAGGTAGGTATCTTTATGACTAAGATCAAGTTGCTTTACAAAAGATGATAAATTCTACAGAAAAAGTACAATGGTTTTTAACTTACCCAATCAATTATGAGAGTGATCAAAATCGAAATATGTCGAATTGGTTACTTATGTACTAGTGATGGGTGCCACGTAGGTTCGAATGATGTCACGTCACGGGTAAAGGCGCACAGCTAGTTTCTGATGAAAATGCATTCGCATCATACGGTGGAATAGTTTTGCTTTGGATATTGCAGGCCCGTTATGTATAATAGTGTTTAGAAATATATAAGTATGTTTATCAGTTATCTGGTTACCACAGTACAAGCTCTGCTTAGTGTGGAATCAGATGGCGTTGTGTGAGTTCTCCCAACAATATTTATTAATATTGTCTCTTCTTCACGGGTATCTTCTATTTTTTTTTCTTATGAAGATACCCGGTCTTTTGGCAGGCTTACATGGGGACATATTGGTCCAACACGCAGAGGCCCTTTGAGAATTTTAATCTAATAGGAAATGGGACCCCCACTACAGGCAATCCACGCCCGCCTTATGTAAAAGAACGGTAATGGATCACCTCCAATGGGAGTTAAACTATTGTGAAATGTGCTAACTACGAAATGGGCTATTGGGTTGGCGGTTAGATGGAACTGGGTGATAAGAACTATGGATGAAGACGGCGCCTGCCATTTTAATATATTATAATTAAAATATTGGCAGACGGTGACTCGCCAACTCACTAGATGGGCCCCCTATACAATCACCATAGGCATGATAAGCCTGTAAGGCGACAGGGGGCAACACCGGTGTGAGCGGCTTGGGGTGTCGAGCGGTGCGGCGCCGGTTTCACCTTCGCGGGACAGGCTCGGAGCGGGCTTCCCCGTAGTTATGCCCTTGAAAATGACGCTTCCACCCCCGAGCATATAGCTCTGGCTCCCTCCCTCTGACCGGCCAATTAAGGCAAGCCAGAGTTAAGATTTGCTACACTCCCGGGAGTAGCACTCTCACTGCTCTCCCGTTAGGCCATTAAATCCTAACCGGTGCAGAAGGGCAACAAAACTCTGAGGAATCGGGACCGATGTGTCACACACATTCAGCTCGCCACAAGCTGCCCTGCGGATGTGAGATTTTCAATAACTTTCTGACACATTTTTTTGTTGATATCAGCAAGTGGATGACTCAAAAAGCGAATCTACTATGCATTCATAGGGTTGCGTTAATCCTATAAAAGATAACGACTGTCCTCGAGGGTTTTAATATTATTATTACTATTATTTAGAAATAAGTATGTTTTATCAGTTGTATAAGGTCGGTATTCCAGAATGTTTCTCAATACTCAATCAACGCTTGAGGCTAGTTTTTGCCTTATAAATACTACTCTCAAGCGTTGATTGAGTCTTGAGAAACGTTCTGGAATACGGGCCTAAATGTCATAGTTCAAGCTTAAAGCAGTTTGGGCTAGATAGTGCTGTATGAAAAGTGTACCACAATATTTTTAATTATATATTTTTTTATACATAAAAAATATTCACATTCCGAAACCAACATATTTAACAGATCGCCCAAATATTTGCTCCTTTCCAAGATTCGCGCCCATGATCCAAACTTATGACGCAAGACCAAAGGCAGGCGCACACATTAAATACCATTACGCCACCTATCCTATTCAAATTCTGTCAAATCAACACTCAACTCAATGTTTTCAACTTAACTTTTGAAATTATTTTCAAACTATTTTATTTAAAACTCTTTTAAATTGCAGTAAACAAGGAATAGCATGAATGAAACTGCAGATTTCTGCTCTTTAACAGCTTTAGTAGCTTGTATGATTGCCTTAAATGGAGGCAAACTGAACCACTGACTCAGATTTTAAAAAGGAATTTAGTCAACGTTCGCTTGGGATTTCGCTCAATGAACAAAGAAAAAGCGCTAATGAAGCGTTTACAGGCGATGTTTCACATAATAGTGTTTAAATTCTGAAGCACTTTCTTTAGTGTTTTCTGATTTGAATTCTTTGTTAATTTAAAACTTTCGCGGTTTATACTCATTCTATGTATATTCTTTCATTATATTCTTTTGGACTTAACGCGAAACAGTAACTACTAACATGACAACGTTCCGAACGCGCGCGCGCTGCAACGCCTTCAAAACGTCTTTGGATTCTTGTGTTTTGTACTTTATTTTTGTTTAGGTTCTAGTTTTTTTTTCAAATATTGTAGAACATTTTTTACCTACAGCAATCTTGACCAAAACAAGAACTGATACACATAATTATATATTTCTGAATACATAACTTATTTTATTCATAGTGAACATCCAAAGTTTGAAAGAAACATTTGCGGATATTCATTCTGACCTGGTAATCGAACCCAGGACTTCAGCGCTGCAGTTGCTTATACTTCAGCGCTGAAGTATAAGCAACTGCAGCGCTACACTTACGCTACCGACGCAATTTTGAATTTATTAACAAAAGAGTGAAAAAGACAACATAAAAAAAGATGTGGTGTCGTGGGACACCAGGTAGGAACGAAGTTCCTTCGGCTGATGTAGAATCGACACAATTTGCAAAACAAACGACTGTCGCGCCTGCGCACGTCTCTTTTAACGGTTTTATTCCACAGACTTTTTCTTACGGTTTTACTATCACATTTTTTTCAGTTCGGTCGCGCAGCAAAATCCCTATCTCCTCCAAGCCTGCCGTAAGGAACTTCGTTCCAAAAATTTAGTATTAATACATTTTTTTTATATGTAAGGTCATTGGTGTTATGGGGCACTAAAAAGATCTCTGGGGCCCAAGCGACCTCACCTGCTAGCGTTACAGGGTAAAACCACTTTAACGTCCCAATTTGGGCTGCTCTAGTCGCTTAACGTTTGAGTAGTAAGAGTTCGGAAGGGAGTCACTCTCAAATGCCGAAAATCAAAAGTCAAAATAAATAAAATACAAATTCAAAATAAAAAGGTAGCTGCTCCTAGAATTCAAATAAAAGGAGACCACTGGCTCCAAATCCAGGTAGGGCTTGAAATTACCTGGGAATACATTTATTTGAAGAAGTAGAAGATCTAAATAGCGCTGTGTAAAAAGTCCCTAAAATATTACACCATGGCCATACCAAGCCAGGGTAAATAGGACCTACGATCTTTAGTTTAGGGTAGTTTGGGATACTCCAACCACAGAATGAAGAGACCAGCAAAGAATGTTCAAACAGCACTAAGCTAATTTCAAAGTGTTCCACGTCACCTCACAAACATAATCGCAAATCATTAATAAAGCGCCCATGAGCTTCGACACCTGTTTCCTCTTCGAGCGCATCACGTAACCAGACTTGGAAAGATCAAAGCACACCGGATGCAAGTGCGAACAATCACATGTTAGTTCGTGCTCAACGACGTCGACGCTTCTACTATATGCGTCATTGATTTAAACTGTTTTCAGACCGGACACCTAGAGAATATATTTTGTATTGGAAGTGATTATGATGATTCGAATGACGTTGTTGCATTTTATACATAGTTACTAAATGTCGTTGTCGGGAACATCGAAAAATATTTTAAATGGTAACAGGTATCGAATTCCACTGTTGTGTATAGAATTTGTCTGAAAATTTGAATTTGTATGAAAAACTGTTTTCAGTCTGACCACCTAGAGAATGTATTTTGGATTGGGATTTTTTTTTTAAGTATATATATTGTTGGGACAACTCACACAACGCCATCTGATTCCACACCAAGCAGAGCTTGTACTATGGTAACCAGATAACTGATAAACATACCTATATATTTCTAAATACATAAATATTATAGATAAGTAACAACCAGATACAAAATAAACCATCGTGCTCATCACACAAAGTTTTATCCTGGGTCGAACCCACGACCTCTTGCGTAGCAGTCGGATGCACTCCCACCGCGCCACAGAGGCAGTCAAAATTTTCAGTCGAATTGATTTGAAGATTTGAAAGAAGCTATTGCAACACAAGCATTCAAAAAAAATACACACTTAATGTTGCTGTCGCAAACACGCTGATATGATTTTTTATACCACAGTAGTGGCAGACAAACATACGGTCCACCTTATAGAAAGTGGCCACCATAGTCACCATAGTGGTTACGAACAGAGTTTGTCTGTAAAACTGTTTTCAGTACGACCACCTAATGTAATACTAAGGTTCTAATATTTGAAAGAGATGACGTAAGAACCAAATGCGAGATTAGGGTAAACCCAGGAACGACTAGAGCAAGTGAATGAAATTGTGTATTTAGGGAGTATGTTTAGCGCGGATGGAAGATGTGATTCGGATGTAGAACGGAGAGTAGCTGCCGGAAACAGAGGTAATGGTGCTTTGTCCCAATTAGTAAAGCGACAAAGCATCGTAAAGAAGCACAACTGGCGATTCATAACGCAGTGCTAGTGCCAACTTTGCTTTACGGTAGCGAAACCTGGGTATGTCAGCAGATGCATGAAAGTAAATTGAAAGCTGTGGAGATGCGATCACTTCAAAAATTGTGCGGCGTTACTTTGGCCGACCGAATACGTAACGAAGTGATACGCAATATGGCAGGTTTGAATGAAAGTGTCAGCGTTAAGCTGGAAAAGGGCGTGCTCCATAGGTTTGGACACGTCCAACGAATGAGTGAACACGATTGACGAAGAATATATATTGTGCGAAAGTAGAGGGTAGAAGAAGTCAGGGTAGGCCGAGACTTACATATGAAGACCACGTGAGCAGATTGCTTAAAAACGGGAAGGTCAAAAGTACTCGGATACCCAGACGTGTATGAAGCGATTGATGAATCTTGAAGAAGCGAAAGAAGTATGCATGGATCGCGAAGCCTGGCGATCTGTCCTCTCTGGCTACCCCGTCAGGGATACAGCGTGAAGATAGTTAGTTAGTTACCACCAAGAGCTTAGACGTATTTCGGATTAGAAACTATTATTCCTTATTTATTATTATACACTTTGAAATTAGCTTACCGAACTCACTATCTTCATGGTGTATCCTTGATGGGGTAGTCAGAGAGGACAGATCGCCATGCTTTACGATTCATGCATACTTCTATCGCTTCCTGCAGATTCATGATTAGCATTTTTTTATACACTAAGGGCCGTATTCCAGAACGTCTCTCAATAGATCTCAGTGGTTGAGAGTAGATTTTATAAGGCAAAAACTAACCTCAAGCGTTGATAGAGTATTGAGAAACGTTCTGGAATACGGACCTAAGAGCCGTATTTCAGATATTTTCTTAATACTCAAGAAACACTTGAGAGTTGTATTTATAAGGCAAATACTAACACCGGCCCTAAATGTCAGGGGTTCGCTTGGGCCCAGGATATCATAGTTTGACTCAATATTACTCAATGACAACTAAATTTATTCCTGTTTGTTACTAAACCAAGACTCCTTTCATATGCGAATGAAATTTATGTACAGAATAGAATTAAATCTGTCTAGCAGTATGCAAGTTCCTGCATCATTTGAACAAAGTTCAGTAGGTACATACCGCAACATGACAACAGCGATCAGTACACAGAGTGGGACAAACAGTGCGACGCAAATAGAATGCTTGTTGCGACACGGAGGGTGCGAATGTATGTCTAATTGCCCGCGGACGTGTCTCAACTTGGTTTTACGGACCAAGTGCATCTAAATAGGGTTGCTGCAATTTTTTTTTTATATTTTATGTGTGGAAATACCCTCGGATTTTATGCTGGACTCGAACTGACTAAAACCACACGGACCCTTCCTATCTGACTATTGCCGGACGCCCCGGGTAACTCCTCGGAAAGATGTCGCAGAGCTCCCGGCAGATTTTGGATACCATCGCGGCCTCACCTAAGAGTTCGGGTGTTATCCCGGTTCTTTCAAGTTGGTTCGGGTGTTATTATCCCGCTTTCTAGGGCGTGAGGCGTGTGTAAAATTTTCACGTCATTCCGCCTTGGGCGATGGTGGTTCTGTAAGGACGGCGATCCAAACGATATGTATGACTACGTCCAGACTCGGCACGAGATACCTATTTTTTTTATCTATCTATCTTCACGCTGTATCCCTGACGGGGTAGTCAGAGAGGACAGATCGCCAGGCTTCTTTCGCTTCTTGAAGATTCATCAATGGCTTCACGCACGTCTGGGTCTCCGAATACTTTTGACTTTTCCGTTTTTGAGCAATCTGCTCACGTGGTCTTCATATGTAAGTCTCGGCCTACCCTGACTCCTTCTACCCTTTGCTTTTGCACAATATATATTCTTATTATTCTTTATACCTTTTTTTTTCTATCCTTATATAAACTTTGGCGGAAAATCGTATTTATTATTTTTTCAGGTTATATAGATATAATTTATTACCTCTGGTAAAGGCTTATGTTGTATTTAAGACGACCATCAGACTTAGGGCTGCTCACATTTTTTTAAACTATTTATTCTAATTCACTGGGAATTTTAATTATTTGTGGATGGACTAACGAAGACTGCAGAGACGCAGGCACCAGGCGGTCGCTACTACAGATCGGTTCACGGAAGATGACCACTGCGCAGAGGGCAATTATTAGGCATTAACATTCTCTTTATTTATTTATACAACATATCAATTACATTTTTAAATATATCTATAAAATAAAAAATACATTTAAAAATATAAAAAATAGTGACCCACCGGTATCGGGTACAGGGACCAAGCTACCGGTGGTTAGGGCTCCAGAGAAAGGAATTTCCTCACAATACGTGCCGTGTCGAGAAGAACTGCTTTCTGTATCAGGCCCTTGATCCAGCCGTTTAACGCGAGCCTTTGTAGGTGTTGGTCAAGGCTCTTGGCTATAAGTCCATGGACAGATATGACTATCGGTACAATGATCGCTGAATCCACACCCCACACGTCGACAACCTCATGAGCCAAGTCTAAATATTTCTTCTGTTTGTCTACCTCGGCTTTCATGAGGTTTTCGTCGTGAGGTATGGTGATGTCAACAATAATTGCACGGCGTTCTAATCGATCTATTACCACTATGTCAGGCTTATTGGCGACAATAGTCCTGTCCGTGATAATAGATCGATCCCAGTATAATGTGACATGACCATTTTCGAGAACTGGGTCGGGCACATATCTATAGTATGGTACCTCTAAATCAACAAGATTGTACTTAAGAGCAAGTTGCTGGTGAATGATCTTGGCTACTTGGTTGTGTCGATGCAAATACTCACCGTTTGCAAGACTCGAACAACCAGAAATAATATGCCTAAGGGATTCTCCGGGACGATGACATGCCCGACAGATGTCCACCGTACCATCCTTCAGGATATACTTCCTGTAGTTCTTTGTCATTACAACTTCGTCAGTAATTGCAAAAACAAACCCTTCAGTCTCTCCAAAGAGATCACCAAATCGTAGCCAAGATACTGATGCATTGAAGTCTATATCAGGCCTGTGTAAGGCCTGATAAAAACGACCATGCAGCTCCTTACTCTTCCATACCTCCTTGCGATCAGTAACACCAAGTACTATAGGTTTATGCCAATTCTCTTTAGCCAACGTGAGCGGGGTATGTCCATTATCCACTGCAACCACATCGCGATGCAACCTCGTGTCAGCATTGAGAAAATATTCTCTGAGGTTGCATATCTCACGGTTATGGAGGGTCTTGACATTTAAAAAGCCTCGACCTCCACACTTCCGAGGGATATACAACCTCATTACTGATGAACGAGGATGATGCATTCGAAATGTGGTCAACAAGGACCGCACTTTCCTATCCAGGGCATCTAATTCAGTCTGAGTCCATCTAAGTATACCGAAGGAATACATTAGGACCGGTATGACCCACCCATTGAAGGCACGCACCTTATTACCGCCTGATAAAAGACTTTTCTGTACTTTTTTCAGACGGCCAAAGAATCGCTCCTTCAATGTTTGTTTCACACCAGATTCGTTAATTCCTAATGCCTGCGATATACCCAGATACTTATAGGTCTCAGTGGCGGAGAGAGATCTGAGTATTATGGAATCTGAAAGCTCAACACCTTCAGACTCCACAATCCCACCCTTCTTTACATGCATGACTGCACATTTGTCAACGCCAAATTCCATTCTAATAGAACTACTAAAGGATTTTGTTAACTTCAATAGTTCTATCAGTTCCAATTTGGTGGTGGCAAATAGCTTAAGGTCGTCCATGTAAAGCAAGTGGGATATAACTCGACCTTCTCTTCGCAACTGAAAGCCTAGCCCTGAACTCTCTAGTATAGTACTAAGAGGGTTCAGTGCTAGACAAAACCATAAAGGACTGAGACTGTCGCCCTGGAATATGCCCCGCTCAATAGGCAAGCCATTTGTCTGACGACATCCTGGATAGCAAAGGTCTGTTCTCCATTGCCTCATACATGACTGCAGGAAAGTACAAAGAATTGCATCCACTTTGTACAGCTCCAGCACCCTCAGAAGCCACGTATGAGGCACAGAGTCAAAAGCTTTTTTATAATCAATCCAACATGTCGTCAGACTGCGACGATTACGGCGTACCTGTTGGTTAATGATCATGTCAATAATAAGGAGCTCTTTGGTGCCTCGGGTCCCACTTCTACATCCATTTTGAGACAAAGACAAGACTGAATTTTTATCTAAATGTGAAGTAATTTTGATTCTCAAAATGGATGTTAGAAGTTTATAGACTGTTGGTAAACATGTGATAGGTCTATAATTTTTGGGATCCAAGGCATCGCCAGATTTATAGAGAAGGTGGGTTATTCCAGTTGTTATAAAATCGGGCAGAGAGCCCGACTCTACACATGACTGGAATTGACCTGCTAAACGAGAATGTGAACTACGGAGCCACTTAAGCCAGAAATTATGCAGTCCGTCCGGTCCCGCTGATTTCCAGTTGGGCAAAGAACGGACTGCATTTGCTACATCCTGTTCTGATATATTAATTGACTCCATTGCCTGTATAGATTCACATTCCCGTTCAACATCTCTCATCCATTCACCTTCAATATGACTAACGGGCCTCGACCAAATACCACGCCAAAATGCATTTGTAATATCAGCATTTGGTCGCGGTCCGTTATCCACACCGGAATTGGGTTTTTCCCACCGTCGATAAACCCACCTCTCATCCTTTTGGAACATGCGGTTCTGGGTATATCGCTCTACGCGTTTCTTATAACGACGAATCCGGTTTGCCCATGCACAAACTTTCTGCTTCAGAAAGTCAATGCGCTCCGTGATACATGACGTTCCCACATATTCTTGAGGCGTGATGTTAGTGCCTGAAAACGCCTGCTTCACAAAGCGCATGACCCTCAGACGAGTGTTTCCCGATCTAAAGCAGATTAGCTTCCCAATGAGTGCCCTAGCCCGAGCGATACGACGCTCAATTCTACACTGCCAAGCTGGTACAGCAAGTTTAGGAGAAGAAGCAAGTTTCTTTTCAAAAAACTTTACTTCAGCTACTCTACATGCTGCAACGGCCGCACAGTATAGGATCGAGTGCGTATCACCAAGGTCTTCACTATTATCCAAATAATCAGGTAATAGCGAATCTAGAGCACACACCAAGGCCATATTCCGTTTATGCATAGGCAAACGCGGTAGGCTAGGTCTACAGCCTGGACTCATAGATCGATATTCCAGAATCGCATCCTCCAATGCACTCCTTAAGTTATTATTACACTGGATACTTACGGATATAGCCTCAACTGCAACAACTTCATCATTGTGTGTTGTGTTTGTTACCGATGAATTTGTAACCTGTGATGAAGTTGGACAGTCAAGGCTATTTCGTATCTCAGAACGTAGCCGCTCAAGTACAGCACTATCCAACATGTTACAACGTTGAATAGCCCGCACCTGATCCGATAATCGTTGTGCCGAGACGTTAACAGCTGGTTCAAGACCCTGAAACACAGTTAACAGCCGATCACGGTATGCAGTAAGGTTAATTCCCCCCTCTGTAGCCACAAAATATGCCCGCATGACGTTCTCATTCATAGAATCAGTCCATCGCATGCGGCGCACATTACCACCGGTAGCGGGAGCCCTATTCGAAGCCGGTGGGCCTCGGGACTCCAAGCGTGTCGGTGGCCGGCCTCTTCCACGCCGCCGCGCTGGTGGTGGTGACGACGGCGGGGAGAAATATTCGCCGCTTGAGCTCGAGCTCAACGCCTCAACTGCAGTCGATGTAGCGGATATGCTCACCGTGGACTGCGAGGCGGAGCAATGCGGCGAATCCGGAGATGGATCTTGTGCATTCCTTTTAGCCCTGGATCTTGTAAGCATTTAGCAAAGATATCGTTAATGTTTCATGTTTGTGAAATTAATTCTGATATGTCACATGACATCTAATGTCACGCATATCCATAATTATAGTATCTTGTATATTTCCGTATAAAAGGTTTTATTTGTTATTTCTTGATTTTCATATTTTATATTCATTTTTCCTTTACTAGAAATACGGTTTATAAGCTTTCAGGCTATGGTAATATTATTTTAAATATTTTAAGATTATATAAACGACATTAACATGTCTCTTCTTTTCTCGGGTATCTTCTTTTTTTTTCTTGAAGATACCCGGGCTTTTGGTAGGCTTACATGGAGACATAGGTCCAACACGCAGAGGCCCTTTGAGAATTTTAATCTAATAGGGAATGGGACCCTCACTGCAGATAGTCCACGCCCGTCTTATGTAGAAGAACGGTAATGGATCACCTCCAATGGGAGTTAAACTATTGTGAAATGTGCTAACTATGAAATGGGCTATTGGGTTGGGTGTTAAATGGATTGGGTGATTTAAGCTATTGATGAAAACGGCGTCTGCCTTTTTAATATATTATTATTAAACTATTGGCAGACGGTGACTCGCCAACTTACTAGATGGGCCCCCTATACAATCACCATAGGCATGATAAGCCTGTAAGGCGACAGAGGGCAACACCGGTGTGAGCGGCTTAGGGTGTCGAGCGGTGCGGCGCCGGTTTCACCTTCGCGGGACAGGCCCGGAGCGGGCTTCCCCGTAGTTATGCCCTTGAAAATGACACTTCCACCCCCGAGCATATAGCTCTGGCTCCCTCTCTCAGACCGGCCAATTAAGGCAAGCCAGAGTTGAGATTTGCTGCACTCCCGGGAGAAGCACTCTCACTGCTCTCCCGTTAGGCCATTAAATCCTAACCGGTGCAGAAGGGCAACAAAACTCTGAGGAATCGGGACCGATGTGTAGCCACGCACATTCAGCTCGCCACAAGCTGCCCTGCGGATGTGAGCTTTTCAATAACTTTCTGATACATTTTTTTTTGATATCAGAAAGTGGATGACTCAAAAAGCGAATCTACTATGCCCTCATAGGGTTGCGTTAATCCTATAAAAGATAACGACTGTCCTCGAGGGACACACATTAACATTATTATTAACATTATTATTAGGCATTAACATTATTATTTTTAATTTGGAATGCTCTGTCAGCGCACTTGTTTCCCTCCTCTTATAACCCAGGGTTCTTCAAACGGAGCGTGAAGAGGCACATCATGGGCCGCCAACTTGAGAGCCACTGTTTATAGCCTTGTGGATTGTGACAATGGCTTTTAATTCGTTAGATGACGCCATGGTTTTCCATTAGGCGGGCGGCGTCACTTAGGCGAGCAAAATATAAAAAAAAATGAAAGATTATAAGACATCTACGGCCGCCATTTGTGGTCATCTTTCGTGAACCGATCTGTATCATTGTTGAATATTAAAAGTAAAATAAAAGACACATTTTTTTCCAAACTTAAAGTGGATTTTTTTTTAGTCTTGAGCTGGACTCGAATCAGAGTCTTCTAGTTCAACGCACCAGACGCATTTACCAACTACACCACCGAGACCTACTCGACACTGACGAATTAATCCACCTTTTTACATCTTAAGGCGACATTAGCCACATAAAAGTTACCCCAGGCTCCAAATCCAAGTAAGTCTGGAAGCTACTAGGAAGACACTACAAACAAGATCAAGAGGAGAGACCTTCAGAATATGCAAGTGTCTTTATGTGAGATATTACTTATTGTTTACACTGTTGATTGATGGCACTTGGTGGAACTTGCTACACATTTATATTTATTATTGTATTTGGAATGTCATTGAGTACAATATATATTGTACTCAATGACATGCGAAATACAAAAAATATGTGCTAACCTTTGAAAATGCCGTAAGGCGAAACTAGTCAGATTTAAATAATAAATAAGTGGAACAGTAGGTACAAGTGTTTTTGTTCAAGGTATTAGTTATAATGGACAGCAATTTCACATTCACTAGATTGAAAAGAAATACCCCTAGAGAACTATAAAAAGAAAGGAAACATATATTAAGGCACGTGTCACTGGACTGCGTGTAAAAATCGTTTGCTGAATGTTTTAATAAGAAACGCAATGAAATAACAAAATATAAGTTATTAATAAAGGGCTTAGTTTTTGAGCCTCATAATAAATTAAACTACAGTACTTACACAGTGTTCTGTAAACGATCACTGCGTTAAGTAACTTTCGCTATGGCTGGTCACTTTGTGGCATTTATATTTGCGAGCGTTTCCGTGCTTCGGAAGGCATGTTAAGCCGTTGGTCCCAGTTGCCAGTAATTCGGCAGTCGTCAAGTTCAAATCAAGTTGAAGGCCTTATGGGCGGCTTGAAAAATTTCAATTGCAAGTAGCCACAACCTGTGTCTGTCTATCTTAACACGGCAACGGGCTCAACACCTATTACGTGGGACAGGAATAAACATGGTAAAAAGTGAACGTATAATATGCCTCTTTCACCCCTTTGGGGATAGTGCGTGATTGATAAATATATTTATTTATTTATATATTTATGTGTGAAGTGGGTACAAAGATCTTAGAAATAACACATAAGTTCTCCAAATCTGCCAATGGCTTACACAATTTTCAATAATAAGCAGAATTTGGTAAATTACAAATGTCGCAAAATAGAAAACTTCAGTCCTTACATCAATTTTAAACATTGCTTAAAATATTAGATAAATTGTGGATGTTATCAAATCTGTTAACATGATAAGTACACAAACAATACTCAAATTAATCTTTGTCAAAATTGTCCCTCAAATATTCATCCACTGAGTAGAAACATTTAAGAGTCAAGCTTTCTGTCTCCCCTTCTCGTCATGGGTTTAAACAAAATGTTAACTGAAACAACTAAGAGGCGGGAAGTCTTTTTTACGTCAAAAAAATGAAATTCTAGAATTGGCAACCCTACGCAACCTTTAGCTTCATAAAAGCTACCTACTATGCACTAGTGTTAGGGTGCAGTTTAAACACACGCACACATACAGGCAGACACGCACACAAGCCGTGTTGAGTGCGTGCATGATGTAAACATGGCCGATTACTGCGGGCTATAAAAACCAAAAGATAAGTACCTAGATACTTACTAACGCATAGGGGTGCAGATGTAGAGTCAATACCTACATTATTTTTAGTACAGCATCTATGTGGGTATATCAAGAATATTAGGAAGATTAGTTAGTTCGGCTATATAGTGTAGGCTATATTCCGCGCACGCTTAGATTGTGGAATGAACTCCCTGCCTGGGTTTTCCCGAACGTCTTCAGTATGGTGTTCTTCAATAGGGGTCTTAAAGGTTGTTAAAGGTTCGGCAGCTCGTGTGCTGCACCTCTGGTGTTGCAAACGTCAATAGGCTACGGTGACCACTTCCATCAGGTGGGTCGTATGCTTGTCTGCCACCGCAGTGGTATAAAAATAAAAGGCCTTCAACTTGGCTTGACTACTGCCATGTTACTGGCAAACGTGACCAACGGCTTAACGTGCTTAAAGCACGGAAACGCTCGTAAATGAAAATACCAAAATGTCTACTATCTGTATAATGGGATCCCATCAAGATCTACGGGGCCCAAGCGATATCACCAGCTTGCGGTGCACCTGCTGACTAAAGGTCGAAGCGACGACGCAGGCGCCCTTCGTGGTTGAGACTTGGGAGGTTAGACGGAGTCACTCCCAACGATGTCAAAATTTTTACGATAGTTGCTACTAGCAACCAAATAAAAGTAAACATCATGCTCTAAATTATTAATATTTATTTTTTATCTTTTACGTCTTTAAAAAGAAAAGAAACTTTATTTTGCATAGACCACTTCAACGGCGCTTACAAAATGTCATACTCTAAAACTAAAGAAAAAAAATTATATATTTAAGTGACCACCGGTTCGGAACGCTGCCTACCTGAGAAGAACCGGCAAGAGACTTAGGAAGGATTTTTTTGATGGCCTCGTTACAATTGAATATTATTTCACTTTGCCAGCAGATCATTTCCAGGCGTGTCCCTGTCCTGCAAATAGTTAGCTTATCCCCGAAGGAGTGGCAGAGGTATATATACCCACTTTCAACCACGTGTATTCCTGTTTATAAGCAACTGGTAATACAAATGTAAACGAAGAGACGATCTAGTTCTAGTCGACAGCCTCGGTGGCGCAGTGGTAGTGCATGCGACTGCCGCGAATGAGGTCCCGGGTTTGATTCCCGGGTCGGAAAAAATATTTGTGTGATCTACAGATGTTTGTTTGGGAGTTTGGGTGTTTCCTATGTATAATATATTATATATGTATTTAGAAATATATTAGTATGTACTCGTATATGTCTAGATCCCTTACATTGGGCTAGACGGTGCTGGGTAAAAAAAAGGTTAAAAACTGCAATAAGAAGGATACCTATAAATGCATAATTTTTTGAGCGTTTTTGAGTTACTGATTATTCAGGGTCGACTGTCCAGGGTCCAAGGACCTTGGACCTTGTCTAGGATCAAGGACATTCACTGATGAAATATCTTTTGTTTAACATTAAGCCGTTTCTAAATTACGCCATAATTTTTTTATCTAGGCTAATTTTGGGAGATTCCTGCCAAGTAAGAAATAATTTAGAAAAAAAAATCATATTCATATTTTAAGACGAAATAATTACATAATAAATTAAACATAATATAATGATATTGTAGTTACGATTATATATTAAAACCATTTCATCATAGTTTTGTTTTAATATTTTAGTTCCACGCCATAGAAAATGTATGAAAGCAAAATATTGTGAAAATTTCAATGTACCTACTCAATCCTACACAAGTCAAGAGCAATACTCGTAACATTGAAAATCATAAACAATGCTCGTAGTAGCGCCCTCTGTTATACAATATATAAAAGATCATTAAACACCCCAGTGTGAATAAGTTCCGTTTTACGATAACAGGTGGCAGCTTATCCAGTATTACGCCGGGCATTATATAGCGTTAAAGAAAGAGCAGAGTGAAGTTACAAATGTTTGACATGGTATGCGATAGATGACACTACTATATTTTCAGTGTGTTGATTCTGCAGTACCATTATACCAATAAACAGATTGCAGGATATAAAATCAGGGATGTAATAAAATCCATTTGTGTATGAGTTATTTCTTTATGAAATCAACTTGTATGTAGGTATGTTTGTTCGGGAGGAATGTTGGAACTCAATTTTGAAGCAGAGTTCTTTAACCGATTGAGCTGAATTCTGTATACTTGTTCAGTTCGGATTACAATTCATGGTTAAAAGTAGGCAGCAAGCAGGTCAACTGATTCATGACTGGCCGTTGCAATTGATCGGAACCCTAAGACGTATCTAATTTAAAACTTTTCTTATCCATCTATTCCTCTCTCTTTAGCCCTTTTTCCAACTTTATTCAATTATCTTCTGATTAATTTCGTTGTGCCTTGCTGGGACCGAAATCGAGCTTGTGGTCTTGGTCTTGGTCGTTGCTGTAGATCCCGGTTTACAGGAGTCACAGTAATGGGAATGCGGGTGGGGTTAGTTCCAATCTATCTAATCCACAGAAACTTGATTGAACTTAAAATCCTATACATTTTCACGTATAAGTAGGTTCTCCATTTGGGTCTGGAAGGTTATTCAGAGAGCTGAAGTAAGAACACAGACCACTGGATTGAGTGCCCACCGGAAAATATTGTAAGGAAGCAATGTATATTATTTTATATTAACAAATAAAAAAACAAAAATAATACCACGTCATACTTACATAATATTATTTCGCAAAGTAGTCTTTTCGTGTAGTAGCTCTTTTGAAAACAACGCAATTGAGTGTCGATGTACCTATGCGAAATGTGAAATATTTACCCAGGAATTAGAGATAGAACAGTAAGAAAGTTTTATTTCTACTCTAATTTGCTAGAGGCACCCTGTCCATAACCACTCATAATATGGCGATAACATCGCTATTCTCGAGACGGCACGCACACACGAATAGACTCGTTGATCATACGCGCTCTATCTGCTCATCAAAGCTTAGGCTATATCCGCATACCACCTAATCTCTACGTTAATACTTGACTTTTACTTCATAAGATATATCTGTGGGATTGGTTCGAAATGAAGCGGTTTTATTTGTCTTGAAATATTTAATATTTGAACTACTGATAAACAATTTTCACGTCTTGCCACCGTTACACTTTAAAAACGATCTCTCATCTATTATTTTTTATACCACAGAGGTGGCAGACAAGTGGTCACAGTAGCCTATGGACGTTTACAATACCAGAGATGCGTCACCCGCGCTGCCGACCCTTTAAAAACCGTCTAAGACCCCTTTTGAAGAATCCATGTATGTTCCATTTTATCTCATTCATCCATCTCGGTCACTCCTCTCACTCACATGCATATTATATTATCTGTGGTACTACATTCAAACATTCCGTTGCCTGCATCACGCTTACAATCATTCCCACATTCCACAACAAATGTTTAGCAATCCGGTGATTTTTCATTGCCACAGGGCTAAGATTAGGTACCTATGTCACGGGTGAAGCCACGGGTGTCTGCGGGTAGTACTAGATTGTAAAATATTAAATGTTTTGTCAATTTGTTCTTTTTTAATGTCAAAAATACTGATTGTATTGAAGAAGTTATTATTCTTAGAGAACTTAACCTCACGGGCACCTTGGATGTCCTCGGATGGATGTCCAACAATGATTGAAAAAAGGTTAAATTCAATTGTAACTTCCAGTTTCACACCGAGTTTCTGCTTTAGAACTCGTGCGTTCATTTTAAATTCGTTCCCGGTTGCTGCTTTCATCAGGTGTTTTGAGCAACTTTGGTATCACTTCCCAGTCCCTCTACGAGTGTAAAAACATATTAAAAACAATAATATTGATTGTCTCTAAGACTTTTTGAAAATGGCCAGGTCAAAAGTACCCTTAACCGGCGAGCGTGTATGAAAACACTTACGAAAGTAGAAGAAGCGAAAGTGGTGTGTCAGGAGCGTAGCAAGTGGATAACCATTGTCTCTGCCTACCCCAATGGAAAACAGCTAATATGTATGTATGTAATATTGTTTCAAGCGAATGTCAGCAAGTGTTCTGTGTACCGTTGATTATGGTTTGAGACGATTTATAGGGGCACTCCTTTTTATCATTACACTAACTTGTCATGACATATTTATAATCTACGTATGAATTTCTTCAGTTTTTATAAAATTGATTTAGACAGCCAAATCCGCAACCCTAAACTAACGAACAATCTACAAGAATATCAAACATCACCTATTAATTCTACGAAAGTACAACTACAATTCAGTACATTATAATGCAGACGTCTATTAGCTACTATTAAACGTATCCAATATATTATTCAAAGACATTTCAACTACGAAACTTGTAGATGAAACCAGTATCCAATATCTTCGACGAGCTAATTTTATCTCTATTACAAAGCGGTAAATTTAATTTTCAAATGACAATATGTTGTAAAGTTGTTTAGTGTTTGTTAAGCACTACCTACTCTGCATATATTCACAAAGTCTATGAATGTTAGTGAATATAATACTTGAATGTCTATGTCCTTCGAAGTTTGTAATAGTTGAGCTTACGTTTCAAATTTCGTACACTAGATAAATTTCAGTACCAGTTGGAATACAATTAACGTACCTATGGTAGAATTAATGACCCGGGGGCCGAGTCTACTATTGACACGCCGTTGAATAGAACCAGAATCGCTGTTTTTAGCTGTCAAAATGTTAGAAAACTATCAAAAATATCACTGACTAGCGGCCACACTGGCGCGGTACGTGTTAATAGAATTCTATCGGCCGACTAATAATGTCTAATGGAGTACGATTGTAATAGTAGACTACGAAAAACTGTCAAAATTGTACCGGTGGCTTTTTTTTTTTATTCTATTATTATAATAGAGACTTTGACGCGTAGCGTATGTCAGTCCCATCGTACCCAAACCCACAATTTGCTGTCTACGAAATCTATGAATACACAGACGTGATAGACGCCATGAACTCAAAAAGAGCTCCTGCATCATCGCCATTAGGTTGCGATAGGATTGTACCGGTGGCTTTGTATTGAGTGACTATGTCGGGTCTTTTTAGACACGATTGTAATAGCAGACTCGGCCCCCTGGAAAATGTTGCAGTGACAGACTAAACGCGGAAAAAGCAGGACAGTGAGATGTGCTGACGTGAATTGTAAGATAAGAGGTCTACTCGAAACAACTAACACAATGAAATGAAGTTCTCGAAGCCCCGTTGACCCAGGACTCTGTAAAAGATCACTGCGTTAAGCACTTTTCGCTATGATTGGTCCTCGGATGGGTGACCACTTAGTGGCATTTCTATTTACAAAAGTTTTCATGCTTCCACCGTTGGTCCCGGTTGCTAGTAACATGACAACATTTTAACAAGGCCATGGGTTCACCACCAGTTACGTGGGACAAAAATGCATACGGTGAAATGTGTAGGTAAAATATACCTCTGCCTACCCCTTTGGGAAAAAAGTGACATATAAATATAATAATTCAAAACTATGTGATACTAGTTGACGCCCGCGGCTCTGCACTCGTGGTGAAGTTTTCCCGTTCCTGATTCCCACAGGAACTTGTTCCCGGCATAAAATATATTAATGTAAAGCTTTATCAAAATCCATTTAGTAGATTTTGCGTGAACGAGTAACAAACATCCATTCTTACAAACTTTCACGTTTATAATATTAGTAGGATTTTATCTTCCCTAATCATGAAAATCAACGGCATGTCAGTCCAGTAAGACCTGATATAATAGAAATATAAAAAATCACTGGAAAAAACCGATTACTTAGCTACAATAAAGGATTAAAATAAGACGATAAAATTTATTTTAAGATGCTCCATAGATTCTATCATAACAAAGTATTAAATGTTGAGTATAATGGATGACCCATAAACCTTATACTCCCTCGACAATGGCAAATGGAATTGACTGTGGACAAGTACACGCACAAAAAAAGTAGTAGAAGACGTAGGAGTCATCATTTCAGAATTATATTTTTCTATCTATCTATGTTCACGCTGTATCCCTGACGGGGTAGTCAGAGAGAACAGTGCCGGCTTCGCGATCCTTGCATATTTCTTTCGCTTCTTGAAGATTCATCAATCGCTTCATACACGCACGCAGGGGCTTGTTGTAACAGGGGTAAGTAGTAACAGGCTCTTTTCACTAGGATGTTAAACTTTATTAGCGTATTTCTTTGACTTATAAACCGCGCCGCATCATGTTGCCACGGCAAGTGTCCCGCCTGGCCAGCGCAGTTAGCTGAATTGTGAGCGCGCTTCATTTTTGCCAGGTAATATAAAATTGTACCGTCGTAGAATTTGGTTTGGGTTATTATCATCGACTAATTTCAAACTTTCTATGTCTCAATTACATTCAAATTTATCTATCTCTGATAATGAATAACAGTTTTTAAGATTGCAAATTTTTTTAAATAGGTATCTTGATAAATGTTAAAAATCACACCATGGGGTTAGTTGTAACAAAATCCCGGGGCTTGTTGTAACGTGTTACAACATGCCCCACGTTATGATGTAGATTCGTATTTTTCTTCCTTTCTTTAGAATGAGGGTCTATAAAATAAAGTCAGAACGGACAACACAAAGATAAGAAGTGTAGTTGCTCCGGTCTACAAAAAACTTTGTCGCCATCGAAGATTAGACCTCTAACAAAGTGCCAAAAAAGAAAAACTTATACAAATAGCAGACGCAAAAGAAAATCTACAGTATTGACAGACACTCTTGTAAAAGAAGCTTCAGGGAAAGGGTTTTAAAGGAATGTAAGGAAAAGATAAAGAAAATTCAGAAAAAAGATGACAAAATTAAAGGAAAAGGTAAAGGAAAGGGGAAGGGATAGACAAAGGTAAATCAACAAAAAATAAAACCAAAGTGAACAGAGCTAAAAAAAAAATATTTTGTTCAGATTCAGAATCTAAATCAGAAGAGTGTTATTGTCTGCTAAGTGGTGAGACTTACACAGATTCAAATAAAGAAGATTGGGTAGAGTGTATCATTTGAAAGATGTGGGCACATGTAGGATGTGTTACAGGAGACACTATATCTGTTATTTGTATTAATTGTAGCTCAGAGGTAGACTGAATATAATTATAATGAAACCCAGAAACCCACTAAATGTAAAATACTTTGTTAGATAGATATTAAAAAGAGATAATTACGAAGTATACCTTAGATATTAATAATTTAATTACTGTGATTTAAAAGTGCCATGATGATTAATCTAAATAAAACTGTTAATTACTTAATTTTTAGGTATTTAAAATGTGTATTTGAGTTGATTTTTGATAAGAATTACAAAATTTCTACTTTAGAGAGATTTCAATTTTGTTAAATATAAACAAAGAATAAATGATTAGAGGTATTATTGTCGTTTTTTTTGTCGTTACTACTTGCCCCGGTGGACGTTACAACTTGCCCCAAGCACGAGGTAAGTTGTAACATCGCACTTTTTCTAGAAAATAATTTATTGTAAAATAATGATCTATAGTTATTGTATTATTTTTACTTGATTTGGTAGAGGAAGAGTTACAGCATCCATCTATCTTTATTTAGTAACAATTTAATCAATAGATCTCAAGATACATATATTAATTTTTATGAAAACTGTTACAACAAGCCCCTCGCTCCCCTACTTTGGACATTTCCGTTTTTAAGCAATTTGCAATTTTTTTTCTCATTTACAAATAATTTTTCGTGGGCTTGAACTCGCGAATATTTTTGTAAAAAGAATGTTAAAATTTTGTAAGATAACGTTCGAAAATTAACAAATATTTTGTATTTAATTATATTGAAAATTTTGGTATTTTTGAATAAAAATAAAATACATAAATATCCATATCCCCGAAGGGGTGGCAGAGGCATATTATATGCCCACTTTTCACCGTGTGGATTCCTGTCCCACGTAATAGGTGGTGAGCCCATTGCCGTGTTGAAATAGACAGACGCAGGTTGTTGCTACCTGCTGTTGAAATTTTTAAGCCACCCATAAGGCCTTCAACCAGGCTTAACGACTGCCACTTTACTGGCAACCGGGACCAACGGCTTAACGTGCCTTTCGAAGCACGGAAACGCTCGCAAATGTAAATGCCACAAAGTGGTCACCCATCCGAGGACCAGCCATAGTGAAAGTTGCGTAACTCAGTGATCGTTTACAGAACACTTGAGACCGCGAGGCCACGAGTGCTTCTATTTTTGAACACTCGTTATTTTATATTTTTGTATTTAGGCAGTAGGTAGGTATTGTTTCCAAGGTTTTGGCTTCGTTACTCCTTAATAGGATAAATTATATTTGGTATAAGGCGTTCCATGCATGAATCACTTTTACATTGCGGATTGATAGATATTCATCATATTTTAAAACAAAAGGAGCTTATATGTTTGTATTTGTCGACATCTTAATTAATAGAGTGAATTGTGAGCGGTTCCATTTACTTTTAAGTTTATATTTTACTTTCTCTTCCCATTTTAATGACACTAGACTTACAGATTTCTTAAAACAATTTTTCCTTATTGACAGCGAAAGTTGTCCACCGTATGGAAGTAAAAAAAAATAAGTTAATGATTTTAGACTAAAGAAGTGTACGAACCTTTAATAATACCATAAGGTAAAATGACCAACTGACAAAGCAACCACAATGATGCTAAAAATTAAAAACCCAATCGATGGTGCTCCAAGGTGTCATAAAAGTATACCCTAGGCACAGAATAATTAATAGTAGTGCCCCAAACCAGGTCCACACCAGGGTTTCAGGGGAATACACTTCATACACGCACGTCTGGGTATCCGAGTACTTTTGACCTTTCCGTTTTTGAGCAATCTGCTCACGTGGTCTTCATATGTAAGTCTCGGCCTACCCTGACTCCTTCTACCCTCTACTTTTGAACAATATATATTCTTCGTCAATCGTTCCTCACTCATTCGTTGGACGTGTCCAAACCAACGGAGCACGCCCTTTTCCAGCTTAACGCTGACACTTTCATTCAAACCTGCCAAATTGCGTATCACTTCGTTACGTATTCGGCCAGCCAAGGTAACGCCGCACAACTTTCGAAGTGATCGCATCTCCACAGCATTCAATTTACTTTCATGCATCTGCTGACATACCCAGGTTTCACTACCGTAAAGCAAAGTTGGCACTAGCACTGCGTTATGAATCGCCAGTCGTGCTTCTTTTACGATGCTTTGTCGCTTTACTAACTGGGACAAAGCACCGTTAACTTTGTTTCCGGCAGCTACTCGCCGTTCTACATCCGAATCACATCTTCCATCCGCGCTAAACATACTTCCTAAATACACAATTTCATTCACTTGCTCTAGACGTTCCTGGTTTACCCTAATCTCGCATTTAGTTCTTACGTCACCTCTTTCAAATACTAGAACCTTAGTTTTACTTGCATTCAAGCGGAGACCCTTACTTTCACACCCCTCTTTCATATTAGTGACTAATGCCTGAAGGTCGGCTTCTGATGAGGCCATGAGCACCGCATCATCAGCGTACAGCAGACAGTTTACTGTAAAGTCACCCAAATTCACACCCATATTAAAATCTTTCAACTTCTGCAGGCAACTGTCCAGATACACTATGAACAGCCAGGCGGACATGACACATCCCTGTTTGACGCCTGTACAGACATCAAAAAGAGGTGACACATCCCCCCCTACTCGCACGCAAGCCTTACAATCCCTATAAAGCGACTGTATTGCCCGCAGGAGCGAGCCGTCCACACCATATCCTGGCAGCAAGTCCCACAGCGTTTCTCTCACAACGTTATCAAATGCTTTCTCTAGATCCACAAAAGCGCAGAAAACCTTCTGGCTAAGAGCCAGAAACTTTTCCGCGATCATGCGGAGAGAAAACACTTGATCCATGCAACCTCTTCCACGTCGGAATCCGCATTGAGCCTCCCATAAATACCTTTCAGACTTTTCTTGCATTCGTGCCGTTATAACCTTTGCATACACCTTACTAGCTAAGCTGACCAAGCTGATCGCCCTGTAGCTGGAGCAGTTTAGGCGCGAGCCTTTCCCTTTGTAAATAGGTACTACAACTGCTACTCGCCAGTCATCTGGGACCTCACCCGTCCGCCAGCACAAGTTGCATAACAGACATAGTGTGTCCCAGACACGCGACCCACCGTACTTGATCATCTCAGCAGTGACTCTGTCTTTTCCCGCAGCCTTACCACATTTCATACTTCTTATCGCTTGTTCAATTTCTTTCATACTAATGACTTCAATGACATCGGGATCCGGAGCATCGAAGTGAGCTCCCCTTCCCGTAGTGGCATCTCTGTCTTTTCTTGCATACATCTTTCCATAATATTCACTCCATCTCTGCAGGACGTCACTTTGGTCTGTTAGGACGTCATTGTTAACACTAAGCACTTTATTCATACTGCAGATTGCCGAACAACTCCGGGTCTTGCCTACCTCTTTCCAGAAGAGCTTGGCATTATCCCGGAAATTGGACGACAACCTTTCATCCGCTTTCATTCTGCACCTTTCACGAGCTTCTTCTATAAGTGCCTTCGTGTTAACTTTCTGCAGCTTGTATCTCTCTTTCATATTAAAATCATTCCGCGAGGCTAAGTAGTCTAGCCATGCTTTCTTCTTCATTCGAACTGCTTCTTTCACTTCCTCATTCCACCATGCATCACGCTTATTACTACTGCCTCTTTTCGTTTCTCCACACACTTCCACAGCGGCATTTATCATACTATCCCTAAGGTTCTGCCATACACTTTCCACATTCTCACTGCTTACATTGACATCGCCAAGCTTTTCGGCTACCCTTTCATTATATTTATCCCTAATGGATGCATCCTGCAGCTTCCAGCTTTTGATGCTATAAGTCGGCTCAGGTTCAGGACACTCGGTACGATGACGCCAACCCGCGAACAGACCCCTAATCCTAGTTATAACTAGGTAGTGGTCTGATCCCAGCTCAGCGCATCGATAAACCCTTGCGTCCATCACCTGTTTACGGAGCCGACTATCCATTAGGAATAGATCTATCATGCTTCTCTTTGACTTACATCTCCTCATATACATATGAATTTGTTTGTGGTTGAACATTGTGTTCGCCACAAACAAATCCTTTTCCTTACAAAATGCCAGTATTAGCTTGCCAGCGTCGTTCACCCTTTTATCCCCATACTTCCCGAGTACCGACTCAAAACCATCGCGAGCGGTACCCACCCATCCATTCAAGTCTCCACATACTATAAGTCTTTCATTTCCTTCTATCACATTTAGAGCTTCTCTCATACTCTCCCAGAAGTCCTCTAGCTCACTCGCGTTCGACGAAGATACTGGCGCGTAAGCAGCTACCAGGAAAATCTTCGTCAAACCAAGTTTTACACGGATCTAGAGGATTCTAGGACCTATCAGTTTGTACTCATACATACCGGAGGCCAATCGCGAGGACAGCAAAATTCCAACCCCCCGACTGCCATGCTCGCTCTCTGGTACTCCAGACCAAAGCGCGAGCATCCCACCCGGGAGCTCCAAGACTTCGCTGCCCTTGCGCTTGGTCTCTGTCAAGCACACTGCATCTAACTTTCTCTCATTCATAACATCCATCAACTCATTCATCTTATCTGTCATTCCTCCCCTAACATTCACGCAGCTACCCTGCACTCCATCCTCCACTTCCCGCCGTGTCGGGCCGCGCGTGTAGGGTGGCGGTCCCCTACGCCGCTCTGGCTCACACTTTTCGCACCAGCGCGGACGAACTGGTGCGCGTCGCCTCGGGGGCACGCCCTAGCAGTAATCGTCCTGGTGGCACTCGTGTTGGAGTAGAATTGCAGCCGTAGCTGGCAGGGATGGCGACGTGCACGCTTCTACTCTTCATCCCCTCTACTCTTCATCCCCAGGAACATGAATGAATATGGTGTTATTTATGAATAATTGTGGTGTTATTTATCTATAATATGTATGTAGGTGCGCTCGTGGCCCCGCGGTTTCAGTGTTCTGTAAACGATCACTGAGTTACGCAACTTTCACTATGGCTGGTCCTCAGATGGGTGACCACTTTGTGGCATTTACATTTGCGAGCGTTTCCGTGCTTCGGAAGGCACGTTAAGCCGTTGGTCCCGGTTGCCAGTAAAATGGCAGTCGTTAAGCCTGGTTGAAGGCCTTATGGGCGGCTTGAAAAAGTTCAACAGCAGGTAGCCACAACCTGCGTCTGTCTATTTCAACACGGCAATGGGCTCACCACCTATTACGTGGGACAGGAATCCACACGGTGAAAAGTGGGCATATAATATGCCTCTGCCACCCCTTCGGGGATAAGGCGTGATGGATATTTATTTATTTATGTATGTATTTAAAAATATATAAGGATGTTTATCAGTTACCTGGTTACCATAGTACAAGCTTTGCTTAGTTTGGAATCAGATGGCGTTGTGTGAGTTGTCCCAACGATATTTTTTTTTTGAAGTGAAACCTTCTTTAGCGGCGTTGAGCACTTTTTCTGTAATGGGTATAAAATCTTAAACTCGCGTCAGGACACGTGACCTGATCGAAAAAGCGTAAGATTTTTTATCATCATCATCTTTACGTCGATCCCGGTCAATTTTTGAAGGAAAAACTTCTTTTAGCGCGGTACGCATATTTTTAGATGAGATAAAATCTCTGGACTCGCGACCATAATCATCATCATCATCTAATGTTGGTTCCGGTCATCTACAGGTCTTATTAAATAATGCTGTGTAATCAATTAGGACTCTTTCAGTGTAGAATTATTTTTTATCATCATCATCTTTACGTCGATCCCGGTCAATTTTTGAAGGAAAAACTTCTTTTAGCGCGGTACGCATATTTTTAGATGAGATAAAATCTCTGGACTCGCGACCATAATCATCATCATCATCAAACGTTGATTCCGGTCATCTACAGGTCTTATTAAATAATGCTGTGTAATCAATTAGGACTCTTTCAGTGTAGAATTATTTTTTATCATCATCATCTTTACGTCGATCCCGGTCAATTTATGAAGGAAAAACTTCTTTTAGCGCGGTACGCATATTTTTAGATGAGATAAAATCTCTGGACTCGCGACCATAATCATCATCATCATCTAACGTTGATTCCGGTCATCTACAGGTCTTATTAAATAATGCTGTGTAATCAATTAGGACTCTTTCAGTGTAGAATTATATTATATCATCATCATCTTTACGTCGATCCCGGTCAATTTTTGAAGGAAAAACTTCTTTTAGCGCGGTACGCATATTTTTAGATGAGATAAAATCTCTGGACTCGCGACCATAATCATCATCATCATCAAACGTTGATTCCGGTCATCTACAGGTCTTATTAAATAATGCTGTGTAATCAATTAGGACTCTTTCAGTGTAGAATTATTTTTTATCATCATCATCTTTACGTCGATCCCGGTCAATTTTTGAAGGAAAAACTTCTTTTAGCGCGGTACGCATATTTTTAGATGAGATAAAATCTCTGGACTCGCGACCATAATCATCATCATCATCAAACGTTGATTCCGGTCATCTACAGGTCTTATTAAATAATGCTGTGTAATCAATTAGGACTCTTTCAGTGTAGAATTATTTTTTATCATCATCATCTTTACGTCGATCCCGGTCAATTTTTGAAGGAAAAACTTCTTTTAGCGCGGTACGCATATTTTTAGATGAGATAAAATCTCTGGACTCGCGACCATAATCATCATCATCATCTAACGTTGATTCCGGTCATCTACAGGTCTTATTAAATAATGCTGTGTAATCAATTAGGACTCTTTCAGTGTAGAATTATATTATATCATCATCATCTTTACGTCGATCCCGGTCAATTTTTGAAGGAAAAACTTCTTTTAGCGCGGTACGCATATTTTTAGATGAGATAAAATCTCTGGACTCGCGACCATAATCATCATCATCATCAAACGTTGATTCCGGTCATCTACAGGTCTTATTAAATAATGCTGTGTAATCAATTAGGACTCTTTCAGTGTAGAATTATTTTTTATCATCATCATCTTTACGTCGATCCCGGTCAATTTTTGAAGGAAAAACTTCTTTTAGCGCGGTACGCATATTTTTAGATGAGATAAAATCTCTGGACTCGCTACCATAATCATCATCATCATCTAACGTTGATTCCGGTCATCTACAGGTCTTATTAAATAATGCTGTGTAATCAATTAGGACTCTTTCAGTGTAGATTTATTTTTCATCATCATCATCTTTACGTCGATCCCGGTCAATTTTTGAAGGAAAAACTTCTTTTAGCGCGGTACGCAATTTTTTTTCATCATCATCATCATTAACGTCGATCCCGGTCAATTTTTGAAGGAAAAACTTCTTTTAGCGCGGTACGCAATTTTTTAGATGAGATAAATCTCTGGACTCGCTACACCCCGTTACGATACGCAGCTATAGTGTGTGCATATATGCATGTACTAACGCGTCTAGATAAATAAATTATTAATAAATTGAGTTTTCTTTTCTGTCGGCACTCCCGGAGTGGTTAGGTTTTTTATTGATTATATTGTTTGATTATATTGCTAGAATCTCATCCAACTTGACCATTACTGAACAAATACGTAGGTACAACACTTCACACAAACTTTTACACTACTCGTATCCACCAACCCTTAAATTTGATTGTTGACCTCATTTAACCCTCAAAACTGTCCTCAATACAGACCTTATGAAAGTGATCCAAGTAATGATGACATTAAAATAAAGTAGGCTATGCAAGGACTATGTCCATATCGTATCAATATTATGTGAAATAAGATATGTCCAGCTTCAAGCAGACAACCTGAATTAATATAAATAAATAATAAATCAATATCGTTGGAATCAGATGGCGTTGCGTGAATTGCACACAATGCCATCTGATTCCAAACTAAGCAGAGCTTTTACAATGGTGACCAGATAACTGATAAACATACTTATATATTTCTAAATACATACATATTTTAGATAAATATCACCCAGACACAGAATAAACTATCGTGCTCATCACACAAAGTTTTATCCTGGGTGGGAATCGGACTCACGACCTCTTGCGTAGCAGACGGATACACTCCCACCGCGCCACAGAGGCAGTAGATTATTATTACCAAGGCTATCTTACATTTAAATAAATAAAATAAAACGCACCCTTGTATAATTCTGCAGTAATTCATTACAAAATTGTGTCAAAATACTTCTCCCTATTCCATCATCCGTAATATAGCACAACGGCCATCTTGTTTCTCTATGTTTTGACAGATGTGACTCTAAATGTTTCAAAATGTTATTTTTGTCGCCGCTATACGTATATTTCTGCTTGTTTAGACACCAGACCTACCCTCAATTAAGGGATTACGGAACACAATTTGCATGTAATAAGTTGAAGGTAATTGTGCTAAGGTGCTGTTGGTGAAAATTTGAATACAAATGTTAACCAACATTGTTCGTTAAAACTTGTATTGAGTTTAGATTACTTTTGGATCTAGGTAAAATTAGGTTTTACGGGAAAACTTTTAATATGTAGTCATACCAAATAATATTATTTCTCTAGAAATTATAAAATAAGTATAAATTCCCCCGAGACGTATGTATGTCTATCTAATGGACCGTAGACATACAGACGTGTCAGGGGGATTTATGCTCAAACCCACCAAAGGAGTTACATGCGATTTTACTAACGGATAGAAGGTTTGAGTCCTCCTGGAATCCAATATACACTAATCTTCATAGGTTATCCAAAACCCAGCTTTGAATAAGTTTCCTCTATCAAGATACTTAATCCCATTTTAGTATCAAGGTCAGGTTTAGTGGTAATCAATGGGAACATTCAGTTACAAATCCATACTAATAATATAAAGCTAATGAGTTTGTTTGTTTGGTTGAACGCGCTAAACTCAGGAGCTACTGGCTCGAATTTAAACATTCTTTTTGAGTTGTATAGTCCATTTATCGAGGAAGGCTATAGGCTATATATCATCACGCTACTACACACGAGTTCGGAGTACTAATCATAAATGTCAACAAATCGGGCAAATTTTCATATTTTTTTGTAAAAGTAATTAGCAACGGAATCAAATAGGTGCAACGGCAGCGTTTCAGATTCAGGTCAGCTTTTAGCTTATATAGCTCCATAATATTATGTAAAATAGGTATCTACCTGTCTATCTAAGATATTAAAAAACCACTAATTCAATTCAAGCTTAAAAAAATTATTCTCTCAACTTCCTATATTGTTTGTTTATTTTTTAATCATTACGCCTCATTCCTGAATGGGTGGCAGAGGTATATTATACGCCCACTTTTCACCGTGTGTATTCCTGTCCCACGTAGTAGGTGGTGCGCCCATTGCCGTGTATACATAGTGTATACATGTTGTGGCTACCTGCAATTGAAACTTGACTTAACGACTGCCGTTACTGGCAACCAGGGCTAACTGCTTAACGTGCCTTCTGAAGCACGAAAACGCTCGCAAATGTAAATGTCACAAAGTGGTCACCCATCCGTAACCAGCAATAGCGAAAGTTGCTTAACGCAGTGTTCGTTTACAGAACACTGACTTAGCGGATCCACGAGAACTTCTGAATCACGAGAGCTTCTGAATCACGAGAGCTTCTGAATCCCGACATCTGTTTCCCTCATCTCCCTGTTCTCTTGATTCTTTTCGAAGTATAAGCTGTTAGTTTGTGACATACGATTTCTAACTTTAACTTTAAATACATTTTCTCGTAAAGTAACTAGAATGATTTATATCGATTGACAAGAGAGTAACAGATCCACACAATCAATAAGTAAGTATGTGAAATGAGCTCAACGTTAGACAAATGTTATAATGTCGAATGTCGTGAGATACATCGTGAGGGAATATGCCGAAATGTCGATATCGTACAAACTGCAGTGAGTAGGGTGACAGAAATTTCTTTAGGATATATTGGTGTTTGCCTTAGTAAATCATAGCATAGCAGTTTATTATTTATTTTAAACCTTTCTGCACAAATTAGTACAAAGGTAAAGTCGTAGGCATTTTTTACCAGTCAACCTTAGGGTGATGCGGAGATAGGTAATAAAGGAAGGTGCTCAAAGTTGATGTTGCGACATTTATAAATAGCATTAATACTAGCCCCAATAACGCTCTACCACGTTAATGGGGCAAGTACACAGGACCTATGACTAGACTTGACATCGACAACGGACTGGACAGGACTAAATTAGAAGATAAAATTGAAGAAATATGTTTTAAAAAATAAGATTTGGCTAAAAGGTCTTAGTAACCAGCCATAAAATAAATACAATAAAATGCATTATGTGCTCACCCAGTTAAGCCCCACTACACTTATCTAAATATTTATTAATTAAACAAAGTCATGATGAACCACTCCAAAATTCGTCGATTTCATTCGCTTTGAAACTATTCTCCAATTTTGAGAGTGTTTTGTATTTGAAATCTTTCAGCACTACATTTTAGTCAGGCGTCTTGCTAGTTTTATTAAACGCCTATATTTGAATCTGTCGGACTATTAGAACTATGACTGAGCTATTTATGAAATTGAATTTTTTGACCAATGTAAGTAAATTAAATTCATTACGGAAACGATTACCGTCTGATTTTTAAACCCAATAAGGGCATATTGCCCTGGCTTTAGCGTTGATTAGTCAATACTATCGGAACTATTAATATTAATAAATTTTTAAAGCAATTATTTGCTATATTTCTCATAATTTTTTAATAAAGTGGAAAAAATCAATTCGATTCGAGACAGGGATTAAACCTGTGACCTTTGCCTAACCTAATATTAATATTAGACGAAACTAATCTAAAGTATGACCTTCTAGAAATGTCTCACAAGAAAAACATTGTCACCCTTACAAACACATTCTGATTTTGCACTAATTTTATATATATAAAAATTAATACACAGAAATATCAACTTTATTCCTTGAACTCAAGGTGGGTTTTCGTTTTACTTGTACCTATATATATAGGTATATTTAAAGATGTTTATAGATCATAAATGTCGATGCCACTGCCCTGCCATTGTTTTCGTCGGGAGCGCTGTATCGTGTGTCGAAATTATCGAACTATGTTCTAGGGCGGCCCTTAACTGCATATTTCAAAGGTCACCGTATAAATAAATGAAAGTGACTGTTAAATTGTCTGAATAGGTATGTTAGATTGATGTTGAAATGTAGAATTGTACTAGTACTTTTAATAATAGGGCATCCATTGTTATGTTTAATTCCATACTAATCTTAAAAATTGGAAAGCGTGCTTGTTTGTCTTACGTTCATGTCGTGAAAGACCAATGGAGTGACGTGATTTTTAAAATCGGAAAACATGATGGTTTAAGTATGACATAGAATCCTCTTTCATTTTTCCATCGGAAATTTGGCTTATAGACTAATTTCAGGAAGTCGGAACCGAGAGTGCTCCACTTTATACTAATCACACACAAGGTCTTTTTTTTGTATTTGTACAAAACATCGGTTTGCAGTTCAATCTATTATATTGCTTAGGTGATTAATATATCAATATTATTGTAATGGTTTGCTACCATTTATAGATGGGTCACTTGCCGATATATTTCAGAACGCTTCAATACCAATGAAGGAAATCCAGACATCCTCGTCATAGACATCTGTAGAGAGCTCAATCACAAAACGTATATAGAGAGCTGTATTGGACCAGCCTCGCGGAAGCTAGGACTTCTAAATAAGATAAGGCGGTTCTTCGCGCCGCACCAGAGTTATCTTCTGTACAAGATGCAGATTCGTCCATGCGTTGAATAGGTCTCACGTTTGGGATTACTCCGCGAGGTACTTGCTGGACGCGCAAGACGCTATGCAGAGCCGTGCTATTCGCGTTATAAGTAGATTTTCTTGAGGTAACAAGAAGCCTTTAACCCCTAGCGCAGCGTAGAACAATAGCTTCATTGGTTGCGTTTTACCGTATCTACCACGGCGAGTGTTCTGAAGAGTTCTTTAACCTAATCCCACCTTCTCCTTTTCGACCTGCCGACCAAGGCGGGCTGAGTAGAGGTACTACTCTCATACTGTGGAGAGAATTTTTGCTAGAACTGAGCGGTTCAAATGATCGTTTCTCTGTCAAACAACAACAATTTGGAATGCTCTGCCAGCGCACGTGTTTCCCTCCTCTTATAACCCAGGGTTCGTCAAGCGGAGCGTGAAGAGGCACATCATGGGGCCGCTGGAGAGCCACTGTATTAACAGTGGCTCAATATAATATAAATAATATTAACAAGACTATTATTAGCCATGTGGATTGTGACAGTGGCTTACAATTCGCTAGATGTCCCCATGGCTATCCATCAGGCGGGTGGCATCACTTTGGCGAGAATTTAAAAAGAAATGGAGTTTAATATAAAAGTTATTATGTCTTTTCTCTTCGGGAATATGAGTCCATAACGCCTTCATTAGTTTTTTGCCAAGAAGAGAAGACCCAAAAAAGCAGGCAGGTATTAGTGTAATATCGTGAACAATAATATAAATGCACCACTTAGTAGTAGTATGTATCTATACGTCTTTATCCCCGAAAGGGTGGCAGAGGCACTCTATACGCCCACATTTTAGCGTATGCGATTTTGACTCACGTAATATGTGGTGAGTCGTGTTGAACTGGACAGGCGCAGTTTGTGGCACGCTGCTGTTGATTTTTTTCAATCCGTTCTAAAGCTTCCAACTGGGTTTAAGGACTGCCATGTTACTGGCAACCAAGACCAACGCCTTACTGTGCCACCTGAAGCACGGAAATGCTCGTGAATAAAAATTGCCACAAAGCGGATCCATCTGAGGATGAGCCAAGGAAAAAGTTGCCTAACGCAGTGATCGTTTTTACTGAGTTAGCGGGGCTTAAGCGCTTCTTATCTTATACTTATTTACTGAAAACACGGTAAGCGACTTTATTAGATTTATGTATCAAACTCTTCACCCCAGCTACCGTCTGACGCTAACAAGCAAAGGTTTATTGCATTTAGTAACACGGATAGAATCTTAAATGTGTAGACTGTAAATGCCTGCGGCTACGAGTAGTAGACGTTTTGAGCGCATTGTAACCCTAGTACAGGGGTAGCCAACAGGTCGATCAAGGTCATAAGTCCAGTAGGCTCGTAGAAAAGCGAAAAATATGCTGTTTTTTTAATAGTGTACTAAAAGATATTCAGACGCAACGTCACAATACTTATGGCCACAACAGCAGCAGCATTCAGCAGGTAGACACAACCTGCGTCTGTCTATTTAAACACGGCAATGGGCTCATCATCATGTGGGACAGGAATGCACACGGTGAAATATGGGCGTATAAAATGCATCTTTCACTACTTCAGGGATAAGACATGATTGATAAACAAACGTTCCTAATCTTCCTCTGTCCATGGATCAGCAGGTGCACCAATGCAGATATCAAAGATATCGCAGTACAACTTGTTCGTTATCTACTGAAAACTTAGTGACACATTTTAAACAGTCACTTTTATTTAAAAGAAAAAAGGTTAAGATAAAGCGCTCGTGGCTGCTGACTCAGTGTTCAGTAAACGATCACTGCGTTAAGCAAGTTTCGCTATGACTGTCACGGATGGGTGACCACTTTGTGGCTATTACATTTGCGAGCGTTTCCGTGCTTTGGAAGGCATGTTAAGCCGTTGGTCCCGGTTGCCAGTAAAACGGCAATCGTTAAGTCTTGTTGAAGACCTTAGGCTTGAAAAAATCCAACAGCAGGTCACCACAGCCTGCGCCTGTCTATTTCAACACGGCAATGGGCTCACCACCTGTTACGTGGGTTAAAAATATATATGATGAAATGTAGGCGTATAGTATGCCTCTGCCCCTTCGGGGATAAGGGCGTGACAATATATATGTTTATTTAAAAGTGATTGATGCATTAGTGATACTGAGCGATAATAGCGAGTAAAAAATCCATCTCCATCATATGTTCCCACAATTCCAAATGTTCTGATGCTATGAAACTATTCACCTATAATGCCTACTGAACCTGACGTGTTTGCATTTGTGGGGTTTCAAGAGTTATTAGAATACTAAACGCAGTTGACTTCCAACTAATTGATTAGAAATGAAGGGATCGGGTTGATTAACGCCGGTACTCATGGATAGGGTTTCTATTTGGTCAGACTGTTGTTATCCAAATTTTGTATATATCCAAAAAAGAATAAAGATTTGATTGTTTGTTTGTTACGAACAAACATAAATATATTGAACTGATATTTCTTTTTATACCACTTCGGTTTTAAATAAGCATACGGCTCACCTGATAGAAAGTGGTCACCGTAGCGTATGGCCGTTTGCAACGCCAGAGGTACGGCACTTGCGCTGCCGACCCTGTAAAATCTTTCTAAGACCCGTTTTGAAGAACCCCATACTGTAGACGTCCGGGAAAACCCAGGCAGGAAATCTCAGCGTACGCGAAAGAAAGCCCATATCGAACCTAACTACATACGACGGCTCCGGACCTGTGAGTGCACGATGTGAGAGTGAGAAGATAGCCGTGGGCTTTATATCAAACAATTCCTCAGAGCACTGACCGTTGTACAGGCGATAGAACACGCATAAGGAGGCAGTCTCTCATGTCACAAAGGGGCTCGACACCGCCTGCTAGTAGAGTAAAGTTGACAATCCTCAAAACACGTCCTTCTATCGAGTCAAAAGGTCGTAGCTCGTATTCAGGTGCACCAGCCCAGTACTCATGAGTGGCCACACTTGCGACTTATAGAGAAGCAGTGATTGCTTCGCAGTAAAGTACTGCCGCGCCGGCGCCCTATTGTCTATTCTAAATACCCAAACCATACTCGATAACCCAGACACGCAAGTATGAAACGATTAATGAATATGCAGGACGCGAAAGAAGTGTGCATGAGTCGCGAAGCCTGGCGATCTGTTCACTCTGACTATCCTATCAGGGATACAGTGTGAACATAGATAGATATTTTCAAATAAGTTTAATATATCTAGGATATAAAAATCTGTCAGCTTAGTTTTATTTGAGAGGGCTTGACTGTGATGGAGGTGCCCTGCCTCGCCTCTGCCTCAGGAGAAGCCAGAGGTTAAGTCATATGGTACCTACCCTTTAATATAGCTGGGGTGGGTCGTACTGTTTCATTTTTCCATACAAATTGGAATTATTATACTTTGGTTTTCTGTGGATCCATGAACAACTGATATTATAAACGTGAAAGGTTGTGAAGATATTAATCAATCACGTTCTAACCCTGAACCAATCTGCCTACTATCTGCATAGATTCACAGGTCATGGCTGTTTCGCCAAATACCTGTGTGAGCTGGTGGGAGTGGAGCCGGACTCCGTGTGCCGTCACTGCCCTAGCGGGCATTGGGCATACGCTCACCGTGTTTACGGCTTGCGACGGGCCCGGCAATGCCCTCACGGGCATTGTTGGGACGGATTTGTCGCTGTCGGCCGTGGTGCGAGCCATGACTGGCAGCCGACAATTATGGGCCGCCGTCGCCTCCTTCGGCCAGCGAGGTGATGGCTGCAAAAAGAGAGGAGCTGCGGGTTCGGGAGCGAGCAGGGCGCACGCTTCCGTCTCGAGGGCGTCGAGGGCGGCGCCGGGCGGATACGCGGCGCGCCGCCGACTAACTTGTGGCTGTGGGCGGAAGGTCGGGGGACCCTGCTCACAAAAACCTCCTAGCGGCTGACACCCCTCGTGTTCCGGGGTGCCTTCAGGTGCCCGCTCGATAACTCTCCACATGATTGGGGACGGCTCGAGCGGGCACAACTTAACCTCCTCCGGGAGATTGTGGGGGGCAGCACATCTGGCCCCCCGAGTAGAGCCTCATCGTGGGGTATTCCCTTAGCCGGGTCGCAGTGAATAGCCCTCAGGCCTATCCTGCGACCCGGTTGGGAAGAAGGTGGAACACCGCGGGGTTTAGTGGGTAGGAGGGCCCCCAAAAGGCCGGGAGTCCCTCACACCATCCCTGCTGCCCCCGAATCAGGGATGGCGGTGCGAAAAAGCGTCCCCCGCATCACCAAAAAAAAAAAACCTATCTGCATAGTTAGCTATTTTATCCCATATTGAATTTTCTTCTTGTATATCTGTCTAGGAGAAATATTGTTTTTTGGATTGGATTTTTTATTGGGGATGAAGAGAAGAAGTGTGCACGTTGCCATCCCTGCCAGCTACGGCTGCAATTCTACTCCAACACGAGCACCGCAAGGACGAATAATGCTAGGGCGTGCCCTCGAGGCGACAGTTCGTCCCCGCTGGTGCGAATTGTGTGTGCCAGAGCGGCGTAGGGGACCGCCACCCTACACGCGCGGCCCGACACGGCGGGAAGTGGAGGACAGAGTGCAGGGTAGCTGCGTGGAATGTTAGGGGAGGAATGGCAGATAAGATGAATGAGTTGATGGATGTTATGAATGAGAGAAAGTTAGATGTAGTGTGCTTGACACAGACCAAGCGCAAGGGCAGCGAAGTCGTGGAGCTTCCGGGGGGGTGCTCGCGCTATGGTCTGGAGTACCAGAGAGCGAGCATGGCAGTCGGGAGTTGGAATTTTGTTGTCCTCGCGATTGGCCTCCGGTATGTATGAGTACAAACTGGTAGGTCCTAGAATCCTCTGGATCCGTCTAAAACTTGGTTTGACGAAAATTTTCCTGGTAGCTGCTTACGCGCATGTATCTTCGTCGAACGCGAGTGAGCTAGAGGACTTCTGGGAGAGAATGAGAGAAGCTCTAAATGTGATAGAAGGAAATGAAAAACTTATAGTATGTGGAGACTTAAATGGATGGGTGGGTACCGCTCGCGATGGTTTTAAGTCGGTACTAGGGAAGTATGGGGATAAAAGAGTGAACGACGCTGGCAAGCTTATACTGGCATTTTGTAAGGAAAAGGATTTGTTTGTGGCGAACACAATGTTCAACCACAAACAAATTCATATGTATACGAGGAGATGTAAGTCAAAGAGAAGCATGATAGATCTATTCCTAATGGATAGTCGGCTCCGTAAACAGGTGATGGACACAAGGGTTTATCGAGGCGCTGAACTAGGATCAGACCACCTAGTAATAATTAGGATAAGAGGTCTGTTCGCGGGTTGGCGTCATCGCACCGAGTGTCCTGAACCTGAGGCGACTCATAGCATCAAAAGCTGGAAGCTGCAGGATGCATCCATTAGGGATAAATATAAAGAAAGGGTAGCCGAAAAGCTTGACGAAGTCTATGTTAGTAGTGAGAATGTGGAAAGTGTATGGCAGAACCTTAGGGATAGTGTGGTAAATGCCGCTGTAGAAGTGTGTGGAGAAACGAGAAGAGGCAGTAGTAATAAGCGTGACGCATGGTGGAATGAGGAAGTGAAAGAAGCAGTTCGAATTAAGAAGAAAGCATGGTTAGACTACTTAGCCTCGCGGAATGATTTTAATATGAAAGAGAGATACAAGCTGCAAAAAGTTAACACGAAGGCACTGATAGAAGAAGCTCGTGAAACGTGCAGAATGAAAGCGGATGAAAGGTTGTCGGCCAATTTCTGGGATAATGCCAGGATCTTCTGGAAAGAGGTAGGCAAGACCCGGAGTTGTTCGGCAATCTGCAGTATGAATAAAGTGCTTAGTGTTAACAATGACGTCCTAACAGACCAAACTGACGTCCTGCAGAGATGGAGTGAATATTATGGAAAGATGTATGCAAGAAAAGACAGAGATGCCACATCGGGAAGTGGAGCTCACTTCGATGCTCCGGATCCCGATGTCATTGAAGTCATTAGTATGAAAGAAATTGAACAAGCGATAAGAAGTATGAAATGTGGTAAGGCTGAGGGAAAAGACAGATTTACTGCTGAGATGATCAAGTACGGTGGGTTGCGCGTCTGAGATACTCTATGTCTGTTATGCAACTTGTGCTGGCGGACGGGTGAGGTCCCAGATGACTGGCGAATAGCAGTTGTAGTACCTATCTACAAAGGGAAAGGCTCGCGCCTAAACTGCTCCAGCTACAGGGCGATCAGCTTGGTCAGCTTAGCTAGTAAGGTGTATGCAAAGATTATAACGGCAAGAATGCAAGAAAAGTCTGAAAGGTATTTATGGGAGGCTCAATGCGGATTCCGACGTGAAAGAGGTTACATGGATCAAGTGTTTTCTCTCCGCATGATCGCGGAGAAGTTTCTGGCTATTAGCCAGAGGGTTTTCTGCGCTTTTGTGGATCTGGAGAAAGCATTTGATAACGTTGTGAGGGAAACTCTGTGGGATTTGCTGCCCGGATATGGTGTGGACGGCTCGCTGCTGCGGGCAATACAGTCGCTTTATAAGGACTGTAAGGCTTGCGTGCGAGTAGGGGATGTGTCACCTCTTTTTGATGTCTGTACAGGCGTCAAGTCCGCCTGGCTGTTCATAGTGTATCTGGACAGTTGCCTGCAGAAGTTGAAAGATTGTGATATGGGTGTGAATTTGGGTGACTTTTAAGTAAACTGTCTGCTGTACGCTGATGATGCGGTGCTCATGGCCTCATCAGAAGCCGACCTTCAGGCATTAGTCACTAATATGAAAGAGGAGTGTGAAAGTAAGGGTCTTCGCTTGAATGCAAGTAAGACTAAGGTTCTAG
This sequence comes from Thumatha senex, assembly GCA_948477245.1. Taxonomy (NCBI): domain Eukaryota; kingdom Metazoa; phylum Arthropoda; class Insecta; order Lepidoptera; family Erebidae; genus Thumatha; species Thumatha senex. Next base: position 4,688,265 of record OX419731.1, on the reverse strand, counting down.
TATTTGAAAGAGATGACGTAAAAACTAAACGCGAGATTAGGGTAAACCAGGAACGTCTAGAGCAAGTGAATGAAATTGTGTATTTAGGGAGTATGTTTAGCGCGGATGGAAGATGTGATTCGGATGTAGAACGGCGAGTAACTGCCGGAAACAGAGTTAGCGGTGCTTTGTCCCAATTAGTAAAGCGACAAAGCATCGTAAAAGAAGCACGACTGGCGATTCATAACGCAGTGCTAGTGCCAACTTTGCTTTACGGTAGCGAAACCTGGGTATGTCAGCAGATGCATGAAAGTAAACTGAATGCTGTGGAGATGCGATCACTTCGAAAATTGAGCGGCGTTACCTTGGCCGACCGAATACGTAACGAAGTGATACGCAATATGGCAGGTTTGAATGAAAGTGTCAGCGTTAAGCTGGAAAAGGGCGTGCTCCGTTGGTTTGGACACGTCCAACGAATATGTGAGGAACGATTGACGAAGAATATATATTGTGCGAAAGCAGAGGGTAGAAGAGGTCAGGGTAGGCCGAGACTGACATATGAAGACCACGTGAGCAGATTGCTCAAAAACGGAAAGGTCAAAAGTATTCGGATACCCAGACGTGCGTGTATGAAGCGATTGATGAATCTCGAAGAAGCGAAAGAAGTATGCATGGATCGCGAAGCCTGGCGATCTGTCCTCTCTGACTACCCCGTCAGAGATACAGCGTGAAGATAGTTAAGTTAAGTTTAGTTAAGTGAAATATTGTACTTGATTTAACAAACTAACTTTTCGATGTGATGAGATTCTAAGGATCAGATACATGAAATTTGGACCATAGCTCGGAAGTTGATGACAATGCATGAAATTGAGATTACTTTTTAGTTCGCCATAGTATTTTTTTTTTTAAATTGCTTGTTTTTTTTTTGGGAAATCAAATTCCTGCGGTATAGGGCTACGGTAAAACGCGAGTGAAATCGAAGGCGCTATCTAAGTAGTTAGTAACAAATGTTGTCGTACCTAACCTACGTTCTACTTCATTTCGTAAAAAAATACAAAAAATCTTTTCACACCTTTATAACCTTATGTCACGTAAGACGAAAATGTCAATTGGTATTGCTTGTCTCTCTATATATATAATTTTATGGTAAAGCATAAAGCAGATTTGTTGCCTAGGTTTTCATTTTTATTTACAAACTATTGGATCGAGCGTGATTTCACTAGAGTGCAATTTTATGTTCCTTTGCTTTAAAATACTATGAGAGCTGTGAAATTGTTATTTCTTTCTGATTTCAAATATATTTAGTACCATGTTTTAAATCCCTGGGTTTTAAAAGTTTGCTTTTCAATGTTTTCAATATTAAAATTTTAATCTTAAGTCACTGTATATAAGGATAACATTTCTGATCAGGTTTTTGAATCCGTTTTTATATTTTTACCAAAAATTCGAGATCGTATAAGGGTAATGTTTGTTTTTCTCTAAAACTTACGGTTTAATAACTGTGGATAAACGATAAAATAGATGAATTATAGATTCCCGCATCAACCATAAGTCTCGACATTATTCCCAAAAAATTGTGGCCTTGGCAAAAAATGCGTCTCAATGCCTGTTACATAATTTGTAACTTGGGATTAATTTTACAAAACGTCGATAAATCTATCCCAAATCGAATAAAATCATGGCGATCTGTCACTGAGGCGTGAATAGCGAAAAAGTTGAATTTCTTGCCACATAAATGTAATAAATAAAAGGAGGTAGCGAACTTTCTGCCTTAACGGCTTTGAGGTTGCCGGGCCGTGTCGGTATTCTGGAAACTAGTCGGATTCTTTCGACAAGTAGCTTGTAGATTATAATCTAGTGCAGTTTTAGATTATGCCAATTTTCTAAGAAATCTATAATAGTTTGTGGAGATTTTAATGTTGATATATTAGATACATCATTAACTCCATCAGAGAAAAATAAAATGAAAAATTTATTTAAATCCTTTAATCTGCTTAGTAAATTCTTAGAACCCACTCGTATTACAGCCACCAGTGCAAAATGTATTGATAATATTTTTACTGATATTAAACCTATAGATAAAGGTATTGTGGATCCTGTGGAGTCAGATCATCGTGGCCAATAGATAAAATTTCCTAAAAGTAGTAACAAAGTCAGCAAAAAACAAATTAAATATGTACCAATTAGCCAAAGTCGTTTGAATAATTTTAAAGAAAATGTATTAAATAGATTACCATATCTACCTAACTTCACTTGTGTAGACCAGTCATATAAACACTTATTTAATTTGATTAATGATGAGCTTGGCAAAGTTTTTACCTCAAAAACACTACAGATTGGTGGTCGTCCTGTTTTCAGTGACTGGGCAACACCAGGTATCTTTAAAAGTAGAAATAAATTATTTGAATTATATTCAGAAAAATCATATAATTTTAGGCAAACCTTTCAGGAATATGTTAAAAATTATTCAAAGATATTTAAACAAACGTGTCATCTTGCTAAGTCAAACTTCATTAAAAATAAAATTTCTAATTCTGTAAATAAAATAAAAATGACTTGGAACATCATTAACTCTGAATGCGGTAGATCTTTAGTGACTGAAAGGGATTTCCACTTAAAAGTAAATGGTTGCCATGTTACAGGGGACCTGGAAGTGGCGACGGAGTTTGAACTTTTTTTCAAAAATGTACCTATATTGACAACAAAATCTCTCCAAGCATCTTCCAGTTCCGCTGAACTTTTATTAGAAGAATCTGTTCTTTGTTGCAGGGATGCATTTGTATTCACAGATATTTGTGCTCAGGACATTGTAAAAATATTTAAATGTATCGAAATTAAGAAAACCGCGGACCTTTGGGGATTATCGGTCAAAACTGCATCATGTATAATTGAGGTAATTGCGCCCCATCTAGCAACTGTGTTTAATGACTGTGTTTCTAGTGGTACATTTCCTGATTTAATGAAACACAGCAAAGTCGTTCCCTTGTTCAAGGCTGGCAGCGATACAGAGCCGTCTAATTTCCGACCAGTGTCAGTGCTGCCAACTTTGAGCAAAGTATATGAAAAAATAATCTTGAATCAAATGCTATCCCATTTTAATAGTCATAAAATACTTCATGCGAATCAATTTGGGTTTACGAAAGGGCGCTCAACTTCCGATTCTGGTGTTGAGTTATTAAAATGTATTCATGAAGCTTGGGAAGACAAGCACGATGCATTAGGTATATTTTGCGATCTATCAAAGGCTTTTAATTGCGTTCAACATGAAACGCTGTGCAAAAAATTACACCACTATGGAATAAGAGGTAAAGCTCTCGACCTTCTGTCTTCATTTTTGAACAATAGAATACAGAGGGTAGATATTAATGGTACACGTTCTGTAGGATCCATGGTTACAATGGGTGTGCCGCAAGGCTCGATACTTGGGCCATTCTTGTTCCTCATTTATATTAATGATTTACCATTTTATGTAGGGGACAGGAATAGGATTGATTTGTTTGCCGATGACACCTCATTATTTTTTAAAATGAAAAGACAATTAGATAACTATGACGATGTAATCAATGCAATTGCAAGAGTAGTTCATTGGTTCAGCTCAAATAATCTTTGCCTTAATGAAAATAAAACTAAATGTATAAAATTTACTCTACCAAATGTAAAACAAGTTGCGGCCAATGTTCAACTGAATGGACAAGTGTTAGAGTTTGTAGAATCAACTGTGTTCCTCGGTATAACTATTGATGCCAATATGCAGTGGGGCCCACACATAGAAAAGACAGCCTCTAGATTAAGTCCGGCTGCATACGCTGTAAAAAAGATCAGGACTCTAATAGATTTGGATACGGCTAGAATGGTTTACTTCAGCTATTTTCATAGTATTATGTCTTACGGTATTCTCCTTTGGGGGAGTGCTACAGATTTAAATATTATTTTTGTTCTACAAAAGCGGGCTGTACGCGCTATTTATAATTTGGGCCCGAGAGTTTCTCTCCGAGAAAAATTCAAAGAAGTAAATATTCTAACCGTACCATCACAATACATTTTTGCCAATCTTATGTATGACCAGAAAAATCTATTCGTCAATCCAAACCAACGGAGCACGCCCTTTTTTAATTGTTAATTTTAAGCTATTAATTTAGAAAAAAAAAGTGGTTATTCCAAGAAAGTAAACAAGCATGAATATTAAGACAGAGCAGTATGGGCAGATGCCTTAACCCTTATAGTAATAGAAGAACGTTCCTAGGGGACCATCCATAATTTTCAAGATAGTCTGAAGTACATTCACAAATTTAGTAAAAGCATTCAAATGAGGATCTAAGTAAAAAATGAGACTATTTTGAACTATAAACCCGTCGGCTGTAGAGTGCGAGTTTCATTTTCAATTCACATAGTATAAAATACAAACTTTATTTTTATACAATATCCTTTTTTCCTGGACATAGGATGATCGAAAATACAGGCCCCGGAGACAGTATTATTGCATCCAGAATGTTGTTTCCAGGGACCATGACATAATTAAAAAAATAAAAAGAAAAATATTAGGAGAATTAACCTTCAGGATGTTATGGTGCACCGGCTAAATAACTATACACTTGACTTGAAAAAAAGAAAATGCATAAATGAAGTAAGCTCCTATAATGTTTAGGTAGCACAGAAAGGATTACATCGTTGTCTCGAGAATAAGGCTACATTGGTATCAACAATTTGTCGGCACGGACGTTCGGGCGCTCTCCACAGGAAATGAGCGTATTTGTCTTACCTGAGGTCTACGTGGCTCCTGTTGTAGCGATTTTTGTGGATATTAAATATTATTAAGTTTAAATCTATAGATTGATCACACTGGGAATGTTACACGATGTATAAGTTTGAATGTGTCGTAGGAATTTGGATAAAGTAATTAATTATGAGACCTCAGCCTATAATATTGCCCCGGCAGTCAATATTTATTTAAGAGATATCTATATACGGCATTCTTTGTGAGAAAACATCGTGGGAACGCATAATGAGACTCCTAACATTCGTTTCTTTAAACAGAACAAATGTTTAATACAATAATAATCAATAGAATCATTCGTAATGGGCTGACTACCTATTACGTGGGACAAAAATGCACATGGTGAAATTTGGGCGTATAATATGCCACTGCTGATTAAAACATGATCGATAAACAATAAACCATTAGTAAATTTGTTTTTTTTTACTGCTTCGCCCGTGACATACTTTGAACTCCCTTAGCACCAATTTAATTCCTTCGTTAATATTTAAAAAAAATGTCATTTATGATTACTGCTTCGCTCTCCTGTGTACTAGCGTGATGTTATAAAGCCTATAGCCTTCCTCGATAAATGGGCAATCTAACAGGAAAATATTTTATAAATTGATCCAGTGGTTCTTGAAATTAGTGGGTTCAACTAAACAAACAAACTCTCCAACTTTGTTTGTTAGTTTTAAATAAATATTGTGGGAAACACTTCACACAGCACTATCTAGACCAAACTGAGCTTTAAGCTTGTGTTATAGGATATTGGTACTGGTAAACATACATACATACATATTGTCACGCCTTTATCCCCGAAGGGGTAGGCAGAGGCATATTAAACGCCCACGTTTCACCGTATGCACTATCGTCCCACGTAACTGGTGGTGAGCCCATTGCAGTGTAAACATACTAAAATATTTCTAAATACATACCTATTATACAAAGGAAATATTTAAACTACGAAACAAACACTTAAGGATAAAATAAAATAAATAAATATCCATCACGCCTTATCCCCGAAGGGGTGGCAGAGGCATATTATATGCCCACTTTTCACCGTGTGGATTCCTGTCCCACGTAATAGGTGGTGAGCCCATTGCCGTGTTGAAATAGACAGACGCAGGTTGTGGCTACCTGCTGTTGAAATTTTTTAAGCCGCCTATAAGGCTTTCAACCAGGCTTAACGACTGCCATTTTACTGGCAACCGGGACCAACGGCTTAACGTGCCTTCCGAAGCACGGAAACGCTCGCAAATGTAAATGCCACAAAGTGGTCACCCATCCGACGACCAGCCATACTTAAGGATCACACAGATATTAGTTCCGACGCGGTAATCGAACCCAGGACCTCAGTGCGGCAGTCGCCACTTACGCCACCTAGGCAGTCAAACTGCAATTTCGTTGTACAGTTATCTTTATTTTGAGTTCTTATGTTATACTCGCTATAACTAGAGCCCCAAAGGTATTCTACAGTAACACACATAAATTCACTTACCTACATTTATGAATGTTAATAACCAAGATGGCGTACGAACTGTTGTAGGATTTATTTGCTGCTCCAACTGTTTATTTGCTCGTTGAAATCTAGAAGCTAGATTAATGTCACTATATATATTTTCAGTAACACGATGAGCACTGGAGAAAGTATTGTTACGGTAACACAATATTGTGAGCCATTTTTTTACACAGCGCCATCTTCCCCAAAGTACGTTAAGCTTGTGGTATGGGATCTTGACAACTAAAAAACATACTTAGGTAAAGGTAACAAGAAACCTTGAGCCGCTGGTGCAGCGTAGAACAAAAGTTACCCTAGCTGCATTCTACCAAATGTATCAATTGGAATGTTTCGAAGAGGTCTTTTACTTAATCCCACCTCCTTTTAATTCCCAAAGAACACGTGCCATGTAAAGATGCCACTTTCACACAGAGTGAAGAGAAATTTACCAAAAAGGAACGATTCAAAAGTTCGTTTCTCTGTCGAACTATATTTGATAGACATCAAAAGAACACTGTCCGACACACCGTATGCGCAAAATTGCAATAATCTTGAACACGTTGTGCATTATAGCGCCCACACACAAATATTTCGCCTTAAAACGTAAAGAGGTGGATTCATTGGTCAGTTTCGAGCAAGTCACGGTGGTGTAGTTGGTAAACGCGTCTGGTGCGTTGAACCTAAAGAAGCTGCTTCGAATCTTCGAGACTGAAAAAGATCCACTTTGTAATTTAAATTTAGATATATTTCTACATGCCACTTCTCGTGTTTTTACGATTTCCATGCCTACCTCGTACATTCAAAGTGGAATATAATGTTTTAATTAAAGTATTTTTTTATACGTATCACTCAATAGATCTGTTTAATTATTGTAGATTAATTAAAACCATTTTCGACATTTAAATAAGAAAAATATATCTATCTGAGATCGTCCGACGGATGAAAGTAAGAGTAAATAAAATAACTGTGTGTGTACATATGTACACGCATTAGAAATTATACTGCTTTAGTCTAATGAGATTTCATCACATATACCACACCACAACTCTTTGTTTGTAACAGGAATGATAAACAAGTAAGAAAATAAAAAATATAAAATAAATAAATATCCATCACGCCTTATCCCCGAAGGGGTGGCAGAGGCATATTATATGCCCACTTTTCACTTTGCCGTGTTGAAATAGACAGACGCAGGTTGTGGCTACCTGTTGTTGATATTTTTTTTAAGCCTCCTAAAAAAATAAATAAAAAAAAAACATAAAAATAATGAAAACTACTTTGAATGTAGTTTAGTTGTTATGGGAACACTTATCAGCTAACTTCAGGGTGTTTATAAGTTGTAATGGAAACACTTTATCAGCTAACTTCATGGTGTCGGTTTTTTGTGGCGGTCTGCGCGCGCATCATCATCTTTCACTAACGCGACAACAAAAATATTCTATCTCCATCTGCTATCTTCGTCAGCTGTATCCCTGACGAGGTAGTCAGAGAGGACAGACCGCCAGGCTTCGCGATCCATGCATACTTCTTTCGCTTCTTGCAGATTCATCAATCGCTTCATACATGCAGGTTGGGTGATTTTTGACTTTTCCGTATTTGAGCAATCAGCTCACGTGGTCCTTATATGTAAGTCTCAGCCTACCCTGACTCCTTCTACCCTCTACTTTAGCACAATATATCTTCTTCGTCAATCGTTCCTCACTCATTCGTTGGACGTGTCCAAACCAACGGAGCACACCCTTTTCCAGCTTAACGCTCCTTCGATCATTCAAACCAGACAAATTGCGTATCACTTCGTTAAGTATTCGGTCAGCCAAGGTTACGCCTCACAATTTTCGAAGTTATCGCATCTCTATCGCGTTCTACTTACTTTCATGCATCTTTTTACATACCCAGGTTTCGCTACCGAAAATCAAAAATGGCACTAGCTCTGCGTTATGAATTGCTAGCCGTTCTTCTTTTACGATGCTTTGTCGCTTTACTAAATGAGACAAAGCACCGTTAGCTTTGCTTCCGGCAGCTACTCGCCGTTCTACATCCAAACCACATCTTCCGTCCGCGCCAAACATACTCCCTAAATACACAATTTTCCCTAAATACAAAAAAAAACTGAAAAAAAATGTGCTATCAACAGATTCATGCCTAAAATCGCAAGGGTGGAATAATTGTTTCGCATCGCGAGATACACGAGCGCATTGAGGAATCAGACAGGAGGTCTGACTTCTTTTATATTGAAGAGTATTTCGAACGAAAGTTGACCTTTTATATGGCAGGTATTTTCGTAATTATATCTTAGAAATCAATACATTTGCCAAAGAAACTTAAATTAAGTATTACTATCTTCACGCTGTATCCTTGACGAAGTAGTCAGAGAGGACAGATTGCCACATGTCGCGATCTATGCATACTTCTTTTGCTTCCTGTAACTTCATCAATCTTTCAGTTTTGGAGCAATCAACTGATGTGGTCTTCATATGTAAGTCTCGGTCTACCCTGGCACCTTGTACCCTCTACTTTCGTTCAATATATATTTTTTGTCACCGTTCCTGACCCATTCTTTGTTCGTGTCCAAACCAACGAAAGAATGTTACCTAAGCTAAACCCTCACTCACATAGGGTTCTTCTCGGTCTGATAAATTTAACTTACATTTGTGTTATTAAAATATGTGGTTCTGTGAATTATGAAGTCTTTGTTGGTAGACCAACTGAGCAGATAGCTCAAAAATGGAAAGGTCAAAAGTACTTGGATACCCAGACGTGCATGTATGAAACGATTATTGAATCTGCAGGAAGCGAAAGAAGTAAACCTGGTAATCCGTCCTCTCTGACTACCGCAGTCTTGGAAATATATATCGCTAACCCGACAGAGATACGGTGTGGATTTAGATAGATACGAGTATATTGGCTAGAACACTACTGCAATACAATGTAACTAAAGATCTCTTTTCTTTCAGTTCTGCCCCACGGCTGGTCGGCTCAGATGCTTCGTACAAGCTTAGCCAGTACGAAAAAGATGCCATGAATGCTGTAAGTATTAAAAAAATACATTTTATCATTTTTTCTTTTTCTTTTATATTCGGCACGTCAAAATAGCGTCGCCCACCTGATGGTAAGCAAAAACGACGAACCGTGAATGAGGGCCAGGGGTCCAATAGCGACCTCATTTTGGATTTTTTCTCTTAAAGGCCCCAGGATTGTAAGAGGAGTTTTTATGGTGCGACATAAGAAAGAATATGGAGGGAAATGTGAAATTGGTGTTCAAAAAAGTCGGAGTACCAAGACACGACATCACTTCAATGTAATGTGTCAAAAACAATTTCTCTTCTTTTGGGTTTTTGTCACCTTTGGGTTGGTGACAGACTTACCTGAACCCTCTCTTAATACAATTAATTTAAGCCTAGCTGTTTAGTAAAAGAGAATATTAGAAATAACTGTTTGTAGATGTTTTAAATTAAAAGTAAATTGGTCTATGTACATAAAATTGATAATGATATTTATCATACTGAAATAGTTAATCTTAATTAACTATCTTAATTTCTTGCAACTTTCCATTTAAACGATACTGTTATCAATACTATTAAATCTTGGAAATATATATCGCTAACCCGGTACGTAGTTATTTGATACAACACAAATAATGACTTAATAATACAGCTTTACACCTGATCATTCAGATTAAGTTGTGGTCCAAGTAATAGGCAATAAACAAGCGTAGAAAAAAACAAAAGACACACCGAGATGTCTGGAGTTCTACCTACCTGCCTCTATGGTAGGGAGCCCAATGACGGTGTGAGGCGACCTTAGATTAAAGACTTTAGAAAGTCGTGAGAATATTAAAGTACATCTATCCGAGGAGCCACACGGGGCTCGCGGCGCTAGATGGATTATACAAATATATTTCGCATGAAGGCCCCTATAAAAACTAAAAAAAAAACTAACTATTTTCACGCCGTATCCCTGACGGGGTAGTCAGAGAGGACAGAATGCCAGGCTTCGTGATCCATGCATACTTCTTTCGCTTCTTCGAGATTCATCAATTGCTTCATACACGCACGTCTGGGTATCCGAGTACTTTTGACCTTTCCGTTTTTGAGCAATCTGCTCACGTGGTCTTCATATGTAAGTCTCGGCCTACCCTGACTCCTTCTACCCTCTACTTTTGAACAATATGTATTCTTCGTCAATCGTTCCTCACTCATTCGTTGGACTCACACTCATTATAAGATTCAATATAAAATAAATATTGATCGCAAACAAACAGGATCAAAATTTCAGATTCAAAATCCCTTAAATAGTTTGTAATTCATAGTCACAGCTAAAATAAGACTTCTAAAATTTTGAAAAGTCTTATATAACAAATCAGTCTGTCCATCCATCAGTAAACATCTATTTCTCAGAAACCATAAGAGATATAGTTTGAGATGGTATACGGCATTTGATTCCGGACATCATAAATTGCGTGCACAGGCGATATTAAAGTTTCTGATTTTGATATTATTGCATAATCGGTTAAGAAATCGTTTGATTTCTTTGATTACGAATAGAGATTCATTTCTTAACAGATTCTTTCTTACAGCTTGCTAATAAATAACATAAATAAAAATATCGTTGGGACAACTCACACAACGCCATCTGATTCCAAACTAAGCAGAGATTGTACTATGGTAACTAGATAACTGATAAACATACTTATATATTTCTAAATACGATTGTACTTAAAGACAAATAACACCCAGACACAGAATAAACCATCGTGCTCATCACACAAAGTTTTATCCTCGGTGGGAATCGAACCCACGACCTCTTTCGTAGCAGTCGGATACACTTCAACAGTGCCACAGAGGCAGTCACTTTTTTAAAATCGCTGCCGTTTGTGAATTCTAACTCTTTCATTGGACAATTAATTGACCAATAATATATTCAATTTACTCTTTACAAGCATACAATCTTGTAAGTATTTTCTCACCTCATTCATCAGTTTACTTTATTTAGTCTATAGCCAGTATAATACTAGTTTGTTAGATGTTATATTAAATTTCAACTAAAGAAGGGGGCTTCCTTTGTTTGAATCTGGTATTTATACTAATATATAAAACTAAAGGGTTCAGATTGGAAATTCTTTTTGTGATAAATAGCCGATTTATCGTGAAAAGCAGCTACTTTCTAGTGAATATATATTATGCTATCACGCTACTACTCAAGAGAGAGCAATAGTATATCGTATTAGTAAGCTTTTTCGTTCCTACTACGACGACCTATTTTGATGAGGAATTCACTAAAGGAGTGAAGTATAAAGACTGACAATTTACAAGCTGCGATTTGATATAAAAAAAAATGTGACGGATAAAGGGTTAAAACTAAATGTGTGTGGTGTGAACTACAAACATTTTTGAATTAATACTTCTTTATCGACGTTGAGAGAAATTTTATAGCTGTTAAAAATTCGTCACGTTTTCGGTTACGCGCCATCTTGTTTTGAAGTGTAACTTCTTTATCGACGTATGCGTATGCCTTATCTACCACATTTTCTTGAAGTTGTAAATAGTAGAAAAATGATATCTCGTAATGAAGTTTCACTTCTAACCTGTGTATTCTGGTATTTTTTAGATACATGTGATTGTATATAAACAAATAAATATCGTTGGGACAACTCACACAACTCCATCTGATTCCAAACTAAGCAGAGCTTGTACTATGGTAACCAGATAACTGATAAACATACTTATAAATTTCTAAATATAGACATATTATAGATAAATAACACCCAGACACAGAATAAACCATCGTGCTCATCACACAAAGTTTTACCTTTTGCGTAGCAGTCGGATACACTCCCACCGCGCCACAGAGGATTTAAGTAAACAAAGTGAAGAGGGAGATGAGAAAGAGAAAGCCGCCTTAAATATGAAACTAAATAAACGAGTGTTTAGTCGTGGGCGTTAGCTAGTGTAATATAATAATTATTGCACTCCAATTTTGTTCGAAGTTCTACTTGTCTCTTGAACAAACACTAATTTCGCAATAAGTAGGTAGACCTTTTTTAAACTATGGCTGGCGCTTTCTACTACATTGCAGGGGTTGTCAAAAATATATATTACGTAATTGTTTCTTATTTGTAGAAAACTAGATATCTCAGCGAACTTTGTATCACTATGGAATTAGGTACCTAATACAAATAAAACAAATAATATTTTTGTATTTTTTTTGTGATTTTTCAATTTTTTTTTACTAATTCTGCACATTGAGTTATTGAAATATCCAACAAATCAATGATCACAAAAACCGGTGCATCTGTGGTTATAAATGGTGTGATCAACACCTCTTTGTTTTGATTATATATAAATTTAATTAAAAAAGTTTCCATTACCATTCTGTACAAAAATAAATAATATCAATCTGAACAGATCAATAAAATTGAAGCAACCTGCTAGGACTAGGTAGCTTACAACATAAAAACATGTTCAACGAAAATTTTTTTCAATTTAGATTTTTTTTTAAATTTTTTAGATTTTTTTTTCAATTTTAACTTTAGATAGATAGATAGATAATTCTTTATTGCACACCATTAAATACAGTATTTACAAGACTTAAACTCAAAACGTCCTTTGAGATAGGTAGGCGTAGAAGGGTTGAACAGTATACTGTATAACAAGAAAAGAATATGAGCATTCCGGCGGAATCGAATAGGTAGCCACTCGAGTCTTTTCCGAAAAACAGTAATGTGATCATATTTGCGTAGTCCAAATATAAATCTGATACAAAAATTCTGAAGACGCTCGAGTTTATCTAGCTGGCGTTCGGTGAGGTCTGGATAGCTGACGTCTGCATAGTCTAGAATTGGGAGTAGGAGGGTTTTTGCAAGCGCAATCTTGGTGGCAGTCGGTAAGAAAGATCGCAAATGTTTCATAGATCCCGCAGCTGCATACAATCTTCTGCTGGTCTCTTGCATTTGAGTGACCCAGGAGAGATTGGAGTCAATGTATATTCCCAGGTTTTTAACCCGGTCACTAAATGGTATGATGGTACCGTTGAAAATAACCGGTGGGAGTAGTGGCCAATCAATTCTTGAAACCATCCAAGGACTGCCAACTATTGTGACTTGGGTCTTCAAGGGGTTCACCTTGAGTCCATACGATTCGCTCCAGGCACTTACACTGGCCAGATCATTATTAATAGCATCCACAGCATCCGTAATGGATGTCAGGGGTACTTGGCTGTATATTTGTAGATCATCTGCATGGAGGAGCGAAAAATTTATTTGTGTTTACACTTCAACTACCCACACAATTTACTTTAATGTATTGATTGAATTACAGTAATACACAATTCGTGAAAATCACGGGGGATAGGGGTGAACCGGTCAAAACTCCTTTGACCTCCTTTTACTTTGACACCTCCTACTTTCACTTTTTTTTTCTATTTCAAGAGCTCCCGAATCCCAAGAAGATATACAATTTGTTTACCACCACATGCTTACCTATCATCGGGTAACCCATTCGCCTGCGATAAAAAAATATGCAAATTATATGCCACAAAATATACTTTTGACTACCCTAACTATTTACAGTTTTAGGAAAACATTATAATTATATATTGGTGCATCCCGTTGGTCAGTCTTATTATAATAAACAAGATTAGTTTAGTATTCTAAGACCTTTGCGTATAAGGATGCCAACCTATTGTTAAATCATTTAAGGGATAAGCCCACAGTGGTGCCATGTTGAACCAGTAGTTTATCCTTATCTGTTAGATAGACCATAACTTAATTACTCGTAAGTATAAGAAGCCGCACGAGAACTCACATCGGATATTACTTATACTAGCGGCACGCTATGATGGCCGTTTTAACATTATTACAATAGTAATGTGAAATCCTCTTGAAAATCCTTTTCCAACAGGAACTTTGGACGTAGATGCTGCAGTGTCATCTGTTCCAGAACGGCTTACAGTATGTTTAGTATTAAGCCATGTTTAATCCAAAAACACAAAGTTAAAACGGCCATCAAAGCGTGCCGCTAGTGTAGTTACACTTTTATGTATGGTACTGTATATTTCGTTTTTCAAGAAAAAAGCAATATTTAGAACCTAAGTTAAAAATTTACTCTCAAGTTGGACACGAACCAGCGATTTCTCACTTGCCGGATGAGACGCCTATTTAACTAAGCTACCGAGGATACGAGGCTAAAAATTCTTCCTTTTTAAATTATGATATAGTTGCTTTTCATCCTAATAAAATTGCTTTTCATAATGGTTTCTAATGTCTGTATGTGCCCACACGAGACCACGGCTGGTGTAATCCGGTCGAAACGTCGAGAAGTATTATAAGGTAGGCTTTGTTCCTAATTTGTATGTATGTTTGTTTTTTGTTTGAGTCTCCCAAAATAATATTTAAGAGAAGAACGACTAGCAGTGAGCTAGGTTAATAATTGATTTAACTGTATGTTTGTACGCGCGTAAGGCAACTCCGTATGCGTCTGGGTTGTAATACCTATATGGTATGCTGATAAAAGGTTAGCCAGGGGCCGAATCTACTATTGACAAGCCATAGAATAGAACCAGAATTGCTGTTTTTAGTTGCCAAATGTTAGTAGACTACCAAAAATGCAACTGACTAGCGGCCGCTGGCGCGGTACGTGTTAGTAGAATTCTATCGACCGACCGATAGACGTCTATTGGAGTCCGATTGTAATAGTAGACTAAGAAAACTGACAATTTCTTCTGTCGGCTCGCTATTGAAATAACACAATGAAACAACACGATTGAAATAGCAGACTTGGCCCCCTGGATGTAAGGGGCCCGAGTGACCTCAGCTCCTAACGGTGCACAAGCTAACGAACGAGGCGACAACACAAGTGATCTTACGGGGTTCGGAGGTACTACCGTCGCCCCCAACTATGGTAAACTTTGTTGTTGGCCATCGCGTTACCGTGCGAAGCCAAAAAAGAAAAAAAAATAGTGAAAATCAAAAGTCAGACCAATTGCTACTTCTTCCGACCAAATAAAAGTGAACCATAGACTCGAAATCCAGGTAGGGTTTGGAAGCAAATAAGTATCCACAAAGTTGAAGAACAAAAAGACGTTCAGCTTTGAACCTGGAAGGATCTAGAATACTTTTATAAATGAGTATTTCACATGAAAGAATACGTGCTGCTGTAATTCCTACGTCACAAATGTCTGTCGACAATTTGCGACTTACTATTAGCTCATCAAGATGCTTTTGTAAGCAGACGTAGCGGAAACAGAAGGGATTTGACGTATAATCTGCCAGAACGCCCTTGAGAACTAAGGGAACTCGATCGAAAGATTACAGGTTTCTCTCGTCATATCTTGAACAAAAACACATGTACTGTTCCACTTATTTATTATTATATTTTATCTAATTATACTGTATTCAATGACATCCTAAATACATCAAATATAGCACATATAGCATCAACTTTGAAAGTGTTTTTGTTCAAGATGTGTATCAAGTTCCACCAAGTGCCTTCAATCAACAGTGTAAACAGTTCTCTCATCATCATTATCAGTATGATCTATGTGTTTTCAGTATCCCAGATAGTTGTCATTGACAAAAAATTGCTTAAAGCTACATAACGGTTTCTATAATAAAAAATAGATTTCGCTAACCTACAACATTGTGAACTCTAAAAAAATATCACCAAACATTAACAGTCTGACTAAGGTTACATACATAGTTCCTCCAGAGACACAGTATAGATATAAGTATATGAACAGTAAAGAAACTACATATTTATGCGAAACGACTTACTCATACAGACGTAGTCGCACGCATTTACAGGCTTCGGAAGTGGACATCGCAATGAGTTACCTATTTGAGTTGGCCAGTCAGGGTTACCGCTGTGTTCACGATTTATTTATTGAGTATTGTTAAATTGTTTGTTGAGTATTGGTGAAATTAGTTAATGAGTATTGTTTTTTTATTGAGAGTGACAACCCTAACCCTAATCTAAAAATAATAGTGTTGAACTATCTATTACGGTTAAATTTTACATAAAAATCATAATTAATTATATAAAAAAACGATAAACGATTTCAGATTAATAATTTTAGATTTAGGCCTAGTTTCCTTACTGATATAGCTCATATTATACAGTACTGTGACAGAGATGATGCTCTACCAAACCCTACCAAACCTAAACTATAAGATAGGATGTCTCTTTCCAAAGTACCTATGATGTGTATTATCTAACGTCGGGTACCTACTTTAAACACAGACGTAATTCAAAAATTTGAATTATTGTTTCCGTGCTTCGGAAGGCACGATAAGCCGTTGGTCCCGGTTGCCAGTAAAATGGCAGTCGTTAAGCCTGGTTGAAGGCCTTATGGGCGGCTTGAAAATTTCAACAGCAGGTAGCCACAACCTGCGTCTGTCTATTTCAACACGGCAATGGGCTCACCACCTATTACGTGGGACAGGAATCCATACGGTGAAAAGTGGGCATATAATATGCCTCTGCCACCCCTTCGGGGATAAGGCGTGATGAATTATTTTTAAAGTGAAACTTCTTCATCGACGTTGAGATAAATTTTATAGCTGTAAAAAAATCATCACGTTTTTCGGTTACGCGCTGTGTTGTTTTGAAGTGGTAAAATTTTACAGCTGTAAATAAATGTCGTAAAGAAGTTTCACTTCTTACCTGTGTACTCTGGTACACACACATTTTTTTTTTAGAATTATAATGCTCTTGCAATCTTAATAGTTTATCGATCCATTTTGAAGTAGTTGACGCATAAAAAAAGGTTTCCCGAATATTAAATCTGTATGAGAATTGCGTGCCAGTTAGATTACTCTTTATAGCTTGGTAGCAAGAGTTGGCTGGTATTTATTTTAATGTTAAACATTAAAATATAAACCAGCTCTTGCTACCTACCGTGGTTCAGATTTAATGGTTGGTGGAATATTTTTAATTACTCTATAACATACATTTATGCCTATAAATGTACTTTTATACAAATTCTCATACAATGTTTCGTGGTAAGGGGTAAAGTCAAAGCTACGTTTGAATAATTTCCAGTAATAATCGTTGATTGTGTAGTAACTGGGTTTCGCTCGCTAAATGAACAATTCTTTTGTGTTGATAATTGTTACTCGTTTTGTTGTTAATACGCCTTACGGTTTACGGTAATATTTTGTTTATAAAATAGGTAATTTGCTTGTTTCAACGTGATCAGTGAATTGAGAAAGAAGACATAAAGAAAAAGAACAATAACATGTTTGGAATGACTTATAGGTATCTAAAATTGTGCTTGAGCTTTTCAACAGTTTGGGTATCAAATGAAAACACTTGCTGAAAATTAGCTATTTACTTTAGCGCATCTAAAACGAAAGCTTGTTTTTAGAAAACATTATTAACTACTAATCTTTTAATTAAGTAATCTACCGTTAGGGTGACTATATTGGAAGGGCAGGCGCGGTTAAAAATTATAGGAGGTAGAAAAGAAGATATACTTTCACAAGTTTAGTGGTGTACCGACTCTAAAAAAATTTAACTTTTTCCATGGATTAACTCGCAAATGTAGATTATATAACCAACCTATGATTCCGTAATATTTATACATGAGCTACACATAAGATTTGGACGAAACAAACTTCCAAATAGTTACACCAAATTAATCCATACGCCGGATGGATTAATTTGGTGTAACTATTTAAATAACTACTCAGTGATATATATCACTATCGCAGAGTGATATATATCACTGAGTAGTTATTTTACCAAAATCCACCAAAATATGGGATATTAATATTATGACGAGACAATCTTCACGCAGAGGGAAATCGCTGCGATCATCTTCCTGATTATATAAAGTATCCCTCTAGCATCCCCTCGCTGAATCACTGCCGCTTAATAGAGTGTAAATTTATTTATCTCTGCAAGAGCTTCGTGACTGTCCTTATTTGGCTTTACTGTTTGCTGCTAATGTTTTGATTTCATTAGCCTGATCCTAATTATCATTAAGGTATATTATAACAGGTAATTAAGAGATGTTTACTGATTTTTGTAAAGTGATTTTGGTTTTGGATCCACAATAAGTTCGTTTGTATAGGAAGCTGATTTATTCGTTTAAAATGTTTGTAATAAGCTTGCCACATTGATATTTAACCTTAAACTTGTCACTTACATGACTCTTTATACTCTTAATTTTTTGGAGTGAAACTTCTTCATCGACGTTGAGCGAAATTTTATAGTTGAAAAAGAAATTGTCACGTTTTTCGTTTACTCGGCATGTTATTTTTCAGTGAAACTTCTTTATCATTAGTGAAACTTCTTTTTCGACGTATGAGAGAAATTTTATAGCCGTAAAAAAATGTCGCAAAGAAGTTTCACTTCTTACCTGTGTACTCCGGTATTTGGTTTTGGTTGGCAAAAAGATCTCCGTGGCCAAAGCGAGCTCCTGAGTAACAAACGAGGCTTCGACGCAGGCGCCCTTATGGGGTTGAAAGATCAGACGGTAGTCCCCAGATTCAGCTCCCATCAATGAAATTTTTTTTATATACCACTTATGTGGCAGTCAAGCGTACGGCCCAAAGTGTTAGTATGCACCGAAGCCTATGGACGTTTGCAACACCAGGGATCGGCAGCACTCGCGCTGCCGATCCTTTATAAACTTTTATAATTACAAGACAAACGACAGCGGCTATTAAAAATCAAATAAAAGGGGATCCAGCCTCCACATCAAGGTAGAATTCCGATGCAAGTGGGAAAACACTTAATTAAGATGAAGGCTCTTAAATGGTGTTTACAATATATAGTAGATAATTTCAGCTTATATTTCAGTGTTTATCTGTAGAGCCTTGCCCTTGTTAAATAAAGGTCACGGGTTCAACAGCCTACTCAAGTAAGTTCTCTATTTCAGTTCAAATAATGACTAATTTGACACATTTTCCATATATATGTAGCTTTTTTAAGTTCTCTCATCTTAATTTTACGTTTTTTGCACTACATGTATCTCGATATAAATAGCTAAGCACTCGTCCTCGCCGCCCTACAGTAAAAGGCTAAATTAGCCTAGACACTTAAATAGATAAGGTTCAAGACCTTTGCCTTCACATATCTTTTTTTGTATTTTTTAGTTATAAATGTGATGATTACATTACATACATATATACATAAAAAAATTATTACAGACATAAATACATATTGTCACGCCTTTATCCCCGAAGGGGTAGGCAGAGGCATCTGTACGCCCACTTTTCACCGTATGCATTTTTGTCCCACGTATCAGTTTTTATTTCTAAATGCATACATATTATACATAGGAAACACCCAAACTCCGAAAAAAAACATATAAATAAATAAAATAAATAAATATTTCTATATCTACACATATTTATATAAAATTGAAGAGTTTGTTTGTGTTTGTTTGTTTGAACGCATTATTCTCAGGAACTACTAGTTCGAATTAAAATATTTTTAGTGTTGGATAGCTTATTTATTGCTGTAGGCTATAGGCTATAGATCATCACGCTATTGCCCCATAGAGCGGAGCAGTAATCATAAATGTCTACAAATCGGGCAAAATTGTATACATTTTTGTAACAGTAAAAACGACGGGGATAAATGGGTGCGACGGCGTTCAAAATATATGTCGCGGACGAAGCCGCGGGGGTGAACTTGTATATAGTACTCGTTGTAGCATTACAAATATGAATGGCATATGTGAACGTCAGAAATCGGCACCTGCACGCCATTTGCGTGCATTTAGGTTTGATTTATTTGTTGTACTAATTTGCTTACTAAACCTGAAGGTGTTGATATATCTTTCATTTGTAGATTAGTAAAAGAAGCATAAATAAATATTGTGAAACACTTTTCACCAACGCCATCTAGCCCATATTAAGTTTAAAGCTTGAGCTATGGGATCTAATCAACTGATAAACATACTTTTATAATTAGAATAATACGTTTCGTGAGCGATGTTCATTATTACAAAATAAACGGCTTTACTCACGTGTAAATTTCGGGATCGTCCGACTAGTTTTAGACCTAACGGAGGTCCTTCTTCAAGAGGAGCGTCATGCTACGTCGGAAGCTGCGCTGGCAAGTGACCTCTCTGCCGAAGAGCACGCTGTGTCAGTGTAGGTGGGTGTGCCTCGTCTTGAGTAGCCGGAGACTGCTGTGGTGTTAACCTCAGGCGCAGGAGGTGCAGTCGCACCCACCGAACTGGTCGTATCTCCCTCCAAGGCTGGAATATTGTTGGGGGAGCAAGCTTTAAAGCCGGTCTCCATGCAGGGGGCAATACCCAGCCAGAGTCCCTGTAGAAGTTCGGACGACGGCTGATTTCCATGGCCTCGCGTACTTTACGTGGAACGAAGTACTTCTCTGTCGCTAGTACAGAGGCCATATCGAATCTTATGTAAGAGCCGTGTCCGTCTGGCGGGCGTGCTCAGCCACCGCTGCTTTCTCGGTCTCCATGCTTTTCGTAATGCTCCTGTAGCCTGGTTGAAACGCTGCGACGTGTCTCACCTATATAATACCTGCCGCAGTCACACGGAATGGTGTATATACTCCTGGTGCACTCAGTGGATCTGCATCCTTTGGGGAGCGCAAGAGTTGCCTCGTACGATAGCGCTAGAACGATAGAACTAGAGGTCTACATCGCGCTATCGTTTGGTTGCGTTCGAACTACAAAAGGTTGAGGTGAACGCGAAAGTACTTTTGCTGCCATACAGTCTTGATAATGCCTCGTGTGTAGTCGAACCACGTGTCGTCATCGTACGACATTCTAAAAAAGCAGAATATTGTAAAAATAACATTTAAAAACAAAATAATTATAATATTAAAATACAATTCCATACTTATACGAGTAAAATGTCTAAGGACCTTTTATACTTCTATCAAAAATAAATAATTACTTTCAACATAAATATATTTAAAACTACTAATTTTTACCTACTAATTGGCTTTATTTCTCACAATAATGTCTAAATTTAATACCCACACAATAAAAAAGTAAGTTTTGGGGATCCGCGATCTCTATCTAAATTATTGACCATAAAAACACGGCAATAAAGACTATAATATAGCCGACTTCATCACGCCCACCTTTATTAGGCTATAATAATCATTTGACTTCCATTTACCTTGACGTAAAAAATATATCAACCGGTAGCGTTAATGCATCGCACTGGCAATCTCAAAATCGAGGGGTGCATAATTTATCATACAGCGCCATTGCCATATATGTGAAGCTATTTGGGGATGCGTAGAAGACAATGTTCTGTTAACCGCAGAAGCGAAATTACCTAGTCTTTTTTGTCATAGTGTAGTCCCACCCAATGGCTTCTAAATTCTAAAAGCTAACGTGTATAAATAAGAGAGAAAGAGAAAGAGATAGATAGAGAGAGAGAGAGGGGAGGAGAGAGAGAGACAAAGAGATACAGCGACCTTTTCAAGAAGTTTTAATATTTTTTTTCATTCAACACGTCATATTGACTGCCTCTTTGGCGAAGTGGTAGTGTATGCGACTGTTGCGCTGAGATCCCGGGTTCGATTGCGGAGTCGGAAGAAATATTTAAATAACACAAATATTTTTTAAATTATGGTCATAAGCACTGAGACCGCAGAACACAGCTTATAAATGTACTATTGTAATACGGAACCTCATAGGAAATCCGTTCCGTGCTTGCCAATTTTTTATTACATCACACGATCCTGTGAAGAATGAAATTCAAATGGTGTCGGAAGTTTGTGTTGGGGGAATAAATCCTAGTGTCGTACCACGAGAAACAATTAGGGGAATGAGCGACCTGACAAGTTTGAGTGAGTTGAACGTGAGATGTTAGGAAGTAATTCTACTAATTCATTTATTATTCACTTTGTTGTGGGCCAAGTAAATTGTAATCAAATCTGAATTTCTTTTATGAAGTTCCGTACAAATAACAGACCCTACGTTAAATAGTATACGAGTCTGTATAATATGTATGTATAATAATATATACGAACAGTCTTTAAGACTACCAGGACTTTAATTGGTCGTGCTAATTAGTGTCTAGCACATAAGACCTTTTTAGCCTTTTTGTTACCACCTCACTAAAAAGGCAACGCATTCGAAACTTCTTCCAAATTTTACATCTAAAATAGACACTTTTTTTTATTATATTTCTTCGGCCCTTTAGACCCACCCCAGTTCCGTGCTTCGGAAGGTACGTTAAGTCGTAGGACCCGGTTGCCAGTAAAATGGCAGTCGTTCAGCCAAGTTGAAGGCCTTATGGGCGGCTTAAAAAGTTTCAACAGCAGATCGCCACAGCCTGCGCCTGTCTATTTTAACACGGCAATGGGCTCACCACCTGTTACGTGGGACATAAATGTGGGCATACGGTGCAATGTGGGCGTTTATTATGCCTCTGCCTCCCCCTTCGGGGATAAAGGCGTGACAATATGTATGTATGTATAAAGCATTTTATCCCACGTATCAGGTTGTGAGCCCGTTGCTGTTTTGAAATGGCACAGGTTGTGGCGACCGGTTAGAAATTTTTCAAGCCGCCCATATGACCTTCAACTTTGCTTAACGCCTGCCGTAACATACCCAGAACGTCTGAGATGCAAAAAATATATAGGTAACCTTTGAAAATGCCGCGAGGAGAAAACGGTCAGATTAAGAAGTATATAGCGTGAAATAGTACAAGTATTTTCATTCAAGACCTTTGGGCCACGGCCAGAAACGTGTCGACTTGCCTGGTCGAAAGAACAGCTAACTCACCGCTTATTCCGCAATAGGATTGATTAAATATAGAAATAATAGTAAATAATAAATTAATTTAAGTAGTTAAACCAAGTACATGATATAAATAGATAGACGTATTTTATAATACTACTCGTGAATTTTGTTTTGTCGAGTTTTTGTCAGCAATTTATCACAAGGGCGAGATTTTGATGAATTCAAACGTATTGATAGTAAATCTTAAGGTATATTATAGAGTTAGAAACTTGAAAGAAATAAAAGCCTGGAATCAGTTTGTAGTGTGATGAACGATGCTCTATTACAATTTAATTTGAAACTTTTATTCAATATCGTATATTCTTGAATTAAAGTCTCAAATTATTTACTCCCTTTTGCACACATCTAATTTAAAATGCTAGGTCTTTAGTTATTCTCGCGTTAATTCTGTAATTATAGTTTGAATACCTGAACACTCCAAATTTCAACAATATCAAAACTGACGTACTTATTCATTCATTAGAGCCCTCACGACACGTTCAGTATATTTATTTACCATTCCTGTTCCCTACAGGAACTTGTTCCCTTGATAAAAAGTAGACAATATTATATTTTGATGTATAATCTGTATTACTCTTATTTGATGTTAAACGTTCACTGCATTAATCAACTTTCGCTATGGCTGGTCCTCGAATGGGTAACAAACACCTTAGAGCCATTTAACATTTACGAGCGATTCACGCACAGCACGTTAAGCAGTTGGTCCTGGTTGCCAGTAACATCAATTATGGGCGGCTTGAAAAATATCAACTGCAGGTCGCCGCTTGTCTATTTCAACACGGCTATGGGCTTACCAACTACTATGTTGGACATAAATGCACTCTGTGCAATGTGGGCGTATAACATGCCTCTGCGACCTCTTCGGGGTTATAGAATAACATTATAAAATGTGATAAATGGCTTAAATTTTTGTAATTTGGAACCATTAAAACAATAACACAGTGGAATTGATCTCAGGTAGTTAAAGCGCTTGTTCAGTGCTCAGGGGGCCAAGTCTACTAATTCGATCGCGTCAGAAGAGAAAAATCGTCGCTTAATAGAGTGCCGACAGAAAAAATTGACAGTATTCGTAGTCCACTATAACGACAAACAGTCCTGAGATAGGTGACCGCTTTTGTTTTTTAAATTTGCATATTTGTTCGGATTTATGTAGAATTGCATGAAATTTTGCACGTATTTGAATTCACAGATCATGAAATACTGAATCCTATATTTAGATTTTAGAACAGTAGATAATATTCTACAATGCTGAGCGCTTTTTATTTCTTACCTAACTTCTTTGTTTTTAATGTCACAATGTCTCTTTTGTAAAATTGTAAATCTATTTTCATGCCCTCTATTAGGAGCAGCTGATGTACTGTTTTTGTTCCAATCCCAAATTAGCGTGCAACCACATTGTCGCCTTACAAACAACCTTTTAATAGACACGTGTAACCAAATAGGGCAATGTGTATCCATTTCTGTAAGTATGAAGGCCCTTAGGGAGTAGCAGAAAGCTAGTTAGCGCCTAAATTGTTTTCTTGACAGTTGGCAGATGCAACCCATATTGTTTTGGACGTCAAATCAGTTTTAACAATAGTTAGGGGTAGGCTGAAGAATGCGGGACTATTCTGTAAGTGTTATCGGAAAATAATAATTATTATATTAGTTAAGGTCTAGTATAAATCAAAATTTTCTTTTTTATAAGAAATGTAACTTAAAAATAAATCAGTCATCTAACTTCTAGGCTACACTTCAACCTGACTAAAAGTGTTCGGTGTTGGGGATACGAGAAGCTACGACTAAATGAAATGATCTTGAATATTAAAAGATTACTATTAAACAATTGTAAGATGAAGTTGTATTGGACCCTATAGAATCTTTGCCACCTAAAAATTTCGACTCCAACCTTCATGATCAAAAACTTACTTCTATAGCAATTTCGTTAGAACTCTCAGAATACCTCACCAAAGTTCGAAACATAACAAATGATCGTTCCACATCAATTTGTCTGCAAGTCGTTAAAATCGCGTTTCCTCTTATTAATTTCTGCTCCCCTAGTACCTAGTACCTCGGCACGCACAGACATACGCCGTTGGCAAACCAGGAATACCTTGTTATGGATGAATTTACGATATTGATAGATGTTCCTACCGTGGTTGGGGATTGATAAAAAAATGTCGGGTGTCGCTTAGTGGGTTGACATAACCTACAGGATTTTGAACTGTAACTGCAACTGGAAAGGTTGATTTTCAATTGGTGAATATAGTTACCTGTCGTGTAGCGTATCGTAATGCCAGTTCGTTTAGAATATAAGGGTGTTTTGTGAAATGTTGATGTTATTTTGCAGTGTCTTTAAAATATGTTTTTATGCTACCGATAATGCAGACAAACACACGAAAGTTTTTAACGTAACCTGTAGACGTTTGCACCACGATAGAAAGCAGGGCTGCGACCTTATAAACACTCGACCAAATATATTAAGAAAGTACGATATTTTAAAGCTGTGTATCAGAAGCAGAAAGATACCATCTTGAACTTAAGAGGGATTATTGCAGTCTTATAGGTCATATATAGTCAATATCACAACAGACAACAGTCCCCAAAATAGTATCCATCTTGAACTTAAGAGGGATTATTGCAGTCTTATAAGTCATATATAGTCAATATCACAACAGACAACAGTCCCCAAAATAGTATAGCAATTGAGCGTCATGAGTCACGTAGCCGTATGTAAAACTGAAAATGGAATTTAGATTTCTAAGTATGGAGCTCAGTTTAGGCTTTTTCCTTCTGTTACGTTACTTCTTTGGTAGATCTCTAATATCATGGCACGCATATTGACCATCGCATGAATGACTAGCAAACCCCCCGCGGTTTCATCTCATACATTTACAAAAATATATAAAAATTTGCCTGATTTGCTGACATTTATGATTACTTTCTTGCATAGTAGCGAGATGTTATATAGCCTATAGCCTTCCTCGATAAACGATCTATTTAACGCAAATTTTTCAAATCCGACCAGTAGTTCCTGAGATTAGCGCCTCCAAACCAAACAAATGCATAAACAAACAAAGAAACTCTTCAATTTTATATGTTAGTATAAATATATAAATATAAATATATAAATATATATATATATATAGATATCAAACTGATTTGATTCTATCTCTCTTGATATCAGAGACCATCTGAGGTGACATGACCAGCAATCCTTAACCCCACTCACATTGCATTATTTCTGAAAATTTTATAAATAAATATCCATCACGCCTTATCCCCGAAGTGGTGGCAGAGGCATATTATATGCCCACTTATCACCGTGTTGATTTCTGTCCCACGTATGGGACCAGGCGGTGGTGAGCCCAATGCTGTGTTAAAATAGACAGACGCAGGTTGTGGCTACCTGATGTTGAAATTTTTTCAAGCCGCCCATATGGCCTTCAACCAGGCTTAACGACTGCCATTTTACTGGCAACCGGGACCAACGGCTTAACGTACCTTCCGAAGCACGGAAACGCTCGCAAATGTAAATGCCACAAAGTGGTCACCCATCCGAGGCCCAGCCATAGTGAAAGTTGCGTAACTCAGTGATCGTTTACAAAACACTGAGACCGCGGGGCCACGAGCGCTTCACCACGGGGCCACGAGCGCTTCGCCGCGGGGCCACGAGCGCTTCGAAATTTTTATCATGTTCCGTAGCTCCCGCGAGCCCGAGATTGAGGTCCGCTTTCGTGTTCTATGAAGTCAAGCTACGACGCTGGGTCTATATGTTTTTGGGCAACATGGAATAGTGAGACATTTATTTCCCACGTACCCAGATTCATTTTTGAAATACGTGTTCATAAATCATTAGTTTCAAATATATTTGGACAGATACAATTTTCTGCAGTAAACAGTACATGAATAATAAATAGTTTTCTCGCTGTACACGTCAAAACACCGGTGAGGTTTAAGCAAAAGCTGAAAATAGAAAAATAGCAAATAAACACATGCAAGTTATTTACATACAGTGAAATCTCATCAGTGATGCGGGTAGACTCGCAATTCAACGAGCCTACTACGGGTACGTGCCTGAGATCACTAGTGATAAATATTATATCGTTGCTGCAATACTAATATTTTAGATGTTGCCGCACTATCCAAAGCCAAAGCTACGGAGCTTGAAGGCCCTCTATCTGCTCTTTACGTTTACTAATGATTTCTATGACCAGGCACTAGTCATACAATAGCAAGTGACGGTACACTTTGACAGTTTTCATTGTTCACTGTATGATCGCGGTGTCATAGATTTCGAGTTAAAGTGCGCACATGCCAACACACTACAATACGTTTTGCTTGGTAGTCTGCTAACAAGCGTCGTTCATATTCGTCGCTTTCAAATTGAATTGCTAGTCTACTAAAATTTTAAAGGTCTTTCTACAGATGCAAACAACTGCTCATCACCCACGTACGTAGCCCACTTTGTAAAGTGCGCAGGTTGTGATTGCGCGGTTCATAGTTATGAACCATTTTCTACGTATCAGAGTGGAACATTTATTCTTTTGCAATCCAGTGAAACGCTAGACTTGAACAGTTGCAATGAAATCACACAAAAATAGCAACACAATGGCATTTTATGCTAAAATATAATACTCGACCCCCGTAGGAATTTTATGCGTTTTTACGTGAGGACTTCGGAATCAACTAGGAGTAACATCATTTGTCTCAGTTTCCAGGTTTTCTGATTATTTGAGGGTATTGGTATGTTTGTCTTCTACTACGACGTTGAGCTACCAAGCAATTTAGGGCACTAGTATATTTTATAAATACGTAATATTATATAGCTATCTGATTGTAGGACTACTGAAAATTTCATTAGAAAAGTAAAAAGTGGCTAATCTTATGATATATAATGATAAACTTGCTATGCATTTTCAAAAGAAAGTACTCGTAGCCCATCTGTGTTCTGTAAACGATCACTGCATTGAGCAATTTTCACTATGGCTTGTCTTTGAATGTGCGACTGTTTTTTGGCATTTTCATTTACGAGCATTTTTTTGCATACACATGGTGAAATGTGAGCGTATAATATGTTTCTGCCACCCCTTGGAGGATAAAGGCGTGATTGATAGATCCTTAACCAAAACCTAAGCGAGTGGCGATTATATTCTCTTTATCACAATACGTGATATTGTAATCGAGTTCTAAACACTTAGTATAACCCCTTAGTGTTCCGTCATAAATGATACAGATTCAACTCAGCATTTACATGAGGACGAGACGTGTTTGCAAATCATATGTTGCGAGTTGTTACCAAGACTCAGTACGAGTGTACTGTGTATTTATCTTCATATTGGCTCCTAGACTATTCAGCTTAGTATTGTAAATTTTCACTGTTATTTGGGAATGTTTTGTAAGAGTTTTTCGACATTTAGTTAAAACAATGTTTCATTATTCTTGTTGTTTTTTCTTATTAAGCTATCACGCCTTATCTCCGAAGGGGTTGCAGAGGCATATTATTTACCCACTTTTCGCCATGTGTATTCCTGTCCCACGTAATAGGTGGTGAGCCCATTGCCGTGTTGAAATAGACAGACGCAGGTTGTGACTGCCTGCTGTAGAAATTTTTAAAGCGTTCAACTTGACTTAACGACTGCCATGTTACTGGCAACCGGGACCAACAGCTTAAAGTGCCTTCCGAAGCACGGCAACGCTCACAAATGTAAATGCCACAAAGTGGACGCCCATCCGATTACCAGCCATAGTGAAAGTTGCTTAACGCAGTGATCGTTTACAGAACACAGAGTCCACGGGGCCACAAGCGCTTCGGCTTCGGGGTATAGTTCAATACTAACTAATTGAACACAACACACGAACAAGTTTAATTTAAAATACTCAATTAATTAACTGCATCTTTGAGTGACATGGGTGTTTTTGTTAGGTACCCTTTTGAAGAGATTACACAGACAGTAGCGAAGTTCGAATCTGAGTCTCGATAATACTCGTATAACCGGTACACAGCCGACATGCATAAGTTGCACCGATCCCTCTTTGTGTAGTAACGACGTGCGCCAACCACCACAATTATTGGTACATATACCATTTATTAACCGCTTACTTATTTTCTAGATGTGGTAGGGATTATTTTTCTAATCATGAAAACTTTACTGAAAGACATTTTTTTATATAACTGGTAGTCGAAATTATTCCACCATAATGCCTACAGCTATGAGTCTAATTTGAAAAGACAAGTTTAGTTTCCAGTAAATTTGCTCAAAATGAAACACAGTAGATTTTTAAGAACTATTTCTGCTGTAATATGTTTTTCTGCTTTAATAAAAATAATATTTGGTATCAGTATCCCTGACGGGGTAGTCAGAGAGGACAGATCGCCAGGCTTCGCGATCCATGCATACTTCTTTCGCTTCTTCGAGATTCATCAATCGCTTCATACACGCACGTCTGGGTATCCGAGTACTTTTGACCTTCCCGTTTTTGAGCAATCTGCTCACGTGGTCTTCATATGTAAGTCTCGGCCTTCCCTGACTCCTTCTACCCTCTACTTTTGAACAATATATATTCTTCGTCAATCGTTCCTCACTCATTCGTTGGACGTGTCCAAACCAACGGAGCACGCCCTTTTCTAGCTTAACGCTGACACTTTCATCAAACAATCATGGTATCAGAATCAAACAATCTCACGGCATCATGATGAATCGCTCACGCAATTTACAGACATGTGACATGATATACTGTACACTTATCAGGCAGCCACACGTGGTTAATATTTATAGTTTTGCGCATTTAGCCCTGTAATATGAATTGTACAACTACAATTCATATTTGGATGTAATCTGTGTATGAATTGTTATTGCAGGAGCGTCACAAGTTATGCGGGATATTATTTACCAGTTGACGCCTGCGGCTCCGCACGCGTCGTGAAGTTTTCCCGTTCCCGTTTCCCACAGAAACTTGTTTCCGGGAAAAAAAATAGCCTTTGTCTTATTCCTATGTGTAAGCTATATTATTATAAAGTTTCATCAAAATCCATTTAGTAGATTTTGCGAGAGAGAAACAAACATCCATACTTAAAAACTTTCGCGTCACAAAAAGATACACAACATAAAAGTAAGATTCTATGTTGTGTTATCTTAGATTACAGTTTTGATTCAAGTTCAGATAGAACTCTTCTCATCTTCGCCATGATCTCCATTAGTCAGCAGGTAAGGCTGGATCGGGACATAAAGATTAGAGCCTCAAGCACATGTAGAAACTACAAATATTTTTTCTCTTTCATGATTAAGTCTGATGTTCCTTAAATTCCTTTTCGCTTAAATTGTCCATCTCACAAAACGTTTATTCTAAATCCTTTACTGTTCACGCGGCCAGGCTGTGGAACTCACTTCCTGCTAATATTCATAAGTGTCGTACCATTTCGGCTTTCAAGAAAAGAGTGCGAGAACACTACCTATCGTCTATACTATAGAAAGTAGTACATTTTACAATAATATGTATTTATTTGCTTATACATATTTATATATATATATTTAGTTAGGTATTATGTATATATGTAGCTATAGCTTATGTAAGTTTATTAACCTGCACACATCATTTTTATTCTTTGTTTACTTGTCTTATCCCAGGCCTACTGGAAGAGATTTCTTTAGAAATAAGTAGTGCCTTTGTACATAATTTTAATTGTTTATCTGTCATGTTCTTTGTGTGTATGTACATAAATAAATAAATCAATAAAAATTAATTACTGTGGTTACATAAAAGCTATAATAATTCCCATGCCACATCTAGTATCTATATAAGAGTCATCTAGACAAATTCTCCCTACAACATTGTCACTTTGATGTGTACGATGTTTTGATATCCACTTGCCACCCATGCGTTAGGGGCTTTGCACATCGGTGTTGTTTCCAATTTGAAACCTCTTCACTGCCGCCTGTGATTAATGTCTAACCTATGCATAAGTACAATGTACAATCTGTTTGTTGGTAAAATTTGCAGGTAAAGTTTTCCAAACGATATCAAATCAAGAATTCTCAGTCATCTTTCTCTTCCTTTCGTTATAAACTTTGTGTAAAAAGCGAAGTCTTCACGACATAGATCAACTTCTTACAAAAATTGGGTGCATCGGCTGCGTGAAAGTTGAGGTTCTACAGTGACTTTGATTGCTGGATGAGATGGATGGCAACTTAGTATCAAACCTGAATTAACGGCTAATACAAATATCTGCATATTTTACTAAGTTAAGATTCAACTCTAAACCTTGCAAGTTTGACAAAATACATCTTGTAAACGAAAGCGTATAGTAGTTCTCACACACACAAATAGTTAAAAGGTAGATCCTTTTCGGATTTTACTACTTATTTGTGTGAGTAAGTTTTCAGCATACATACATATCGTCACGCGTATCTCCCATCGGGTTAGGCAGAGACAATGGCTTTCCACTTGCTACGATCCTGGCATACAACTTTCGCTTCTTCCACTTTCATAAGTGTTTTCATACACACACGCCGGTTAAGGGTACTCTTGACCTGACCTTTTTCCAAAATGTCTTCTTTTTGATCTAGCGTATTCAGCATCGGCTTTGTGTGTTAAAGAGAAAAAAAATGGTATTGATAGTATGCTCTAACCAAAATTCCTGATGAAAATGAGTATTTTCATTCTGTACCTATAAAAAACAAGATGAAATATTAAATTCACTATTCTGTAGCATATGGGGGCTCTCATGGATGAACGCTGAACCAGCTGACGCGTGGCAGACAGCCGAACGAAGTTAAAAATCGTATTATGAAAAATTCGATGCGTTTAATATTTTATTCACTGACACTTCTGTATTTTTAAATTATCTTCAGACTGTACGGGGTAGTCAGAGAAGACAGGTCGCCAGGCATCGCGATCCATGCATACATCTTTCATACTTCTTACATACCTAATAATATATTAACACGACAGACTAGTATCTACCGACGAGTGCATGTGCCGGCACTTTCTTGAGATTTACAACTCGCTGTCACAATGAAAAAGGCTTTTAATTGTAAAACAGTACAATGCCACATGCAACTGACGGGAGCGCTGACTTCTGATCCATTCATACATACAATCACGCTTTTATCTCCATAGGGGTAGGCATACTATACGCCCATACTTTAATTTTGGGATTTTGTTTGACGTAACAGGTAGTGTGCCTGCGGGATGCAAGATCAGTCAACGATCGC
Organism: Thumatha senex; assembly: GCA_948477245.1. Classification (NCBI taxonomy): domain Eukaryota; kingdom Metazoa; phylum Arthropoda; class Insecta; order Lepidoptera; family Erebidae; genus Thumatha; species Thumatha senex. The sequence goes on along the minus strand of OX419731.1, from coordinate 4,656,095 downwards.
TCAAAACAACTCCGAAAATCATCAGCCAAATGTTGGCTGAGCGCAGATTATAGTCACGACAGTTGCTTTTCAGCCTTATAAAAGTGAATCTATATTCACGCTATATCCCTGACGGGGTAGTAAGAGAGGACAGATCGTCAGACATCGCGATTCAAGTTTACATATTTCGCTTCCTGTAGATCTAAAATATCCTACTAATATTATAAACGCAAAGGTTTGTAAGTATGGATGTTTGTTACTCTTTCACGCAAAAGGACTGAATGGATTTCGATGAAACTTTACATTAATATAGTTTACACATTAGAAAAACACATAGGCATATTTTTATCCCGGGAATCCGTGGTTAAGTTTTCCCGTTTCTGTGGGAAACGGGTAAACTTCACCACGCGTGCGGAGCCGCGGGCGTCAACTAGTATAAAATATAAATGTGAACCTAGGGTTCCAAATCCAGGTAGTTTAAAAGCAACTGGTAATACACTAGGATGAAAAGAGATAGTGGATAGTAGTGTCAGCTAGATAGGACCAGCAGCACGAGTATGACACAACTGGCTTTGAAAAGGTCATAACAGCCGCAACCACTTTCGATCAGGCAAACCCTGTTGTGAGTTAAAACGATCAAATGTTCTTTGCGCCATATTGGTTCTGAAACAATAAAGATATATTACTAAAGTGTAAATTAAGTATTACCGAAACTATTACGTGCCCTTAATTAAACTTTATTGTAAAAAAAAAGTTTAACATAATCCGACCCATATGTCGCTAATGTATAAAATTATGTTGTCAAAATTATAATTGGATATCATTTTTGTCAGTTAATCTACTTAGGACCGGTTATTAAAGTTTTAACTCGCCACATTTTTTTGGTTGCATGTTTTAACTGATTTAGAAATGAATACAAAAGTTTATATTAAGCTAATGTGGGATAAAAATATATAAATAAATATCCATCACGCCTTATCCCTGAAGGGGTGGCAGAGGCGTATTATATGCCCACTTTTCACCGTGTGGATTCCTGTCCCACGTAATAGGTGGTGAGCCCTTTGCCGTGTTGAAATAGACAGACTCAGATTGTGTCTACCTGCTGTTTAAATTTTTCAAACCGCCCATAAGGCCTTCAACCAGGCTTAACGACTGCCATTTTACTGGCAACCGGGACCAACGGCTTAACGTGCCTTCCGAAGCACGAAAACGCTCGCAAATGTAAATGCCACAAAGTGGTCATCCATCCGAGGACTAGCCATAGTGAAAGTTGCGTAACTCAGTGATCGTTTACAGAACACTGAGACCGCGGGGCCACGAGATTCTAATCGTATCCTGTCCTCCATTGGCGTACTAAGATCTTCAAGCACATGACATGCTTACTTTGCCGATTGCACTTCAAGATACCGTACGTAAAAAAACGTGTTAACATCATATTACCTTTAAAAATACTAGCTGGTTACAGGAACCCATGACAAATTTATTTATAAGCATTAATTATTTGGAATCAATTATTTATAGGTTGACCACGTCCGCAGTGCCGCTCACTGCGTACAAAATTGTACGCAGTGAGCGGTGCAGCGGTCGTGGTCAAACAATAAGTAAGTTCGTTTAGAATCGTATGAAAAATAAATCCGTTGAACATTTTCGAAAAATAATTCTAAATTCCGTTGTACTAGTAGTACCTAATATCATAAACTTAAATACCGATTTTTTACTTAATGAGGAAAAGAAAGTAATAGCCGGTAGTTGTATAGAGACTCATATCTTACATAATAACGTCTGTATCCAATCCCCTCGCGAGATGGTGCAAATGCGTTTTTTATTTGATTTCGCATCCAATTTGCTGAATGGCGCCTGAAGCTGCCACAGATATGATAGATTTTGCTCTCTGCTGGTATTTAGATGGTATGGATAAAATGTAATTAGGTGTTATAGTTATTTGAAAGGTGAACGGCTGCTTATTTTTCGGTTTAAGTAATGAGGGATACCTTAATTCTTTTTAATGTGTAGGGACCACGGAGGACACACTGCTGACGCATGAGTTTTGTATACCGAGACGCAAGCACTCGTTTGGCGCAGCAATGGTCTCCCTGCACGCTATGGGTTGGGTCATATAAAATTGTATAGTATTTATGTATTTTGTGTTACCGGTACCAGAGAATTATATATACTAGAGGTTCTGTGAACCGTAGACTTTGGAGTAAATTGGAAAAATGGCTAAACATACCGTTTTGAGCGCTCTTGCCAACCACTACGGGACCGTTTACCCTTCCCTGCCTCCATTTCTTACCCGGTCGAAAAACCTAAACGTGTGTTCATAAATAAATAATTAAAATAAAAACTGATCGAAGTGTGATACGTGGGTAACACTGAAAATGTTTAGAAAATAAAAAACGGCTTAATGTAGAAAGTTGCTAATACTTTTATTGTTTTTGGAAGTAATCTCCGTTCCTCTCTACACATCGTCGCATTCGATGGAACCACTGAGAAAAGCTGTGGGGCCCATTCTTCCTTAGGGGTCTCTTCTATGGCATTTTCGTACGCTTTCACCGTATCTTCAGGGCTCGTAAAGCGAATACCTCGAAGTTTATCTTTAGTTCTTGGTAATAAATGAAAGTCGCAGGGCGCCAGGTTGGGATGGGACTGTATGGCGGATGACTCATTATCTCGACACCTGCCATAGTTAAATATTCAGCAGTCCGTTTTGCGGAGTGCGCTGAAGCATTGTCTTGGTGAAGAAGGATCCTGCTTCGAGGGCGCTGCTGTCGAATTTTTTTCCAGACAACAGGCAAACAGCGATTGACGTACCAGTCTGTAGTAACTGTCCTTCTATCTTCTAGCATAACTGTCGCGAAATTACCTTTCCGACCAAAGAATGAGGCTATCATCTTTTTTCCTGGACTTCTTCCTTTCTTAACCTTAATAGGCCGATCCTCAAAAGGAAACACCCACTGAGCTGATTGTCTTTTGGTTTCGGGTTCGTAGCAATATATCCAGCTTTCATCACCTGTGACGATGTCAAATACAGCATTTGAGTCACCGCCGTTGAACTTATCTAACATTTCGCGACACAATGCGAAGGCGTTTCTGGTCGTCGGTTAAAGTATAGGGAATCCATCTGGTACAAAGCTTCCTGACGCCTAAATGTTCGTGTAATATTTTTTGAAATTGACTTATACCAATGCCTAGGCTTGTCCGTATCTGCTGATAGGTCACTCTCTTATCTTCCTCTATCATACGTCGCACAGCACTGATGTTATCTTCAGTAGTCGCTGTTAAAGGACGTCCCTCACGCGGATCATCACTGAGATTGCTACGTCCACGCTAAAACTCGTTAAACCAATTGTAAATAGTGGCACGAGATGGGGCTTCATAATGATATGCTAATCGCAGCCTATCATAGCTTCGTTGTTGAGTAAGCCCACAACGAAAGTCATAATTAATCATTGACCGAAAATTTCCTCGCGTTAAGTTCAATTTCAAGTTTAACAAGAGTTTTACATTTGCCGCCAATTCCCAAAAACAAATGACAAATGAATGCAATTTATTACATTAGGTTACCAAAGAGTTCTATAATTAAAATTCAAAAAAAGTTTTCATTAGCAATATTTCTTTCTGGCCATTTATAAACATTTTCAGTGTTACCTAGGTTATTATCTGAGAGTTCAAATACTATTAACAAATCCTTCAAGAATAGGAGGTATATAAGATTTGTACATGTGCTGTATAATTGGGTGTCAGGTGCGTCTACTATCGCAATAACAGGCGAGAATTACGGTAACATCGGTACGCATGTGTTTACAGCCCCTTAGTTATTGTGAGAGAATCATTCCTTGCCAGTAGTGATTGTAGGAGGGGATAGATATCTACGTCTTTTTATAGTAAGCAAAAATTCGTAGAGATTTTTTTTTTACATTTTAGTTATTAGAACTCGATATTTATTGAATTTATTGACTCGATATTTATTGCCTCGGTGGCGCAGTGGTAGTGTATGAGACTGAGGTCCGAGGTTCGATTCCTGGGTCGGAAAAAAAAATTGAGTGATCCACAAATGTTTGTTTCGGAGTTTGGGTGTTTCCTATGTATAATATGTATGTATTTAGAAATATATAAGTATGTTAATCAGTCGTCTAGATCCCATTACACAAGCTTATATATAGCTTAATTTGGGCTAGACCACAGAACAGAAAAACACACAACAGAAAAAACAGAAACAAAACAGAAAAAACAAAACAAAAACAAAAACGGAATGATATAAGCTCGGTAACAAACGCTGTTAATTAACATATACTCATATACCTACATGCATACAAATTGTCATGACTTAGTCGTTAGTCGCTTTGTCGCAGTCTTTAAGTCAGGTTGAAGGCTTTATGGTCGGCTTAAACATTTTCAACAGCAGATAGCTACAGCCTCCGTCTGTCTTTCAACACAGCAATGGGCTTATCACCTATTACGTGGGACAGGAATACACATAGTGAAAAGTGGGCATATAATATGCCTCTGCCACCCCTTCGGGGATAAGGCGTGATAGATAAATAAACTAAATAATCTGTTATATGTTTATTTTAGGGCTTACAGTCGCAAAAATATCTACATGATCAATTGTATTCCGTTATTCCGAATGGGGCTCATTACACGAAAAAGTTGATTCATTACTGTTAATATTCGTACTCGTACAAATTATATCGAGTGAAAGTACGCAATGGGCTTGTAATAACTTGATTGATTGGGAGTGATAACGTTTTGCAGTTTATTAGGGTTGCCAAAAATTTTATTTACTTGGTTTCTTTAAATGAATGTAATTATATGACACTAGCGGACGCTGCGCGATTTCACTCAGGTAAAATGTAAAATTAGTGTGCCCAACTTTCTTGTTATAATATCAGTTATTTGTCAGTGAAAATCTTGTTAAAATTGGTTCAACCGTTTAGGATTACCTGTAAAAACAGTCAGAGAGTTGAAACAAACTGTACAAAAGTTGATTTTTATTTTGGAGGAATTATTACCAGTAATTTCAATTTTATTAAGATTTTAAAATTGTATTTACAATACAACATTTTCATTGCAATGTTAGACTTGCTATATTACGCTTTAAACCAAAGTTCAAAGGTTGAGTATAGAGCGCTCTATCTGAGCATCAACTTTCTTTCTTTCTAACAAGAGGGGCGTGAAAAAGTCTCTAAAGGTCGACAGAGGTGTGCTATTTAGAGAGATATGTGAGAAGCCTTTATAGACGTTGATCTCAGGTCAAGTAAAGTAACTATGGGAATGTTTGTATGACTAGCAACTACATATTTCGCGCTACTATCCTAGCATGACTGCCATATTTTCTAATACATTTACATACATACATATTGTCACGCCTTTATCCCTGAAAGGGTAGGCAGAGGCATACTATACGTCCACATTTCACCGTATGCATTCTTGTCCCACGTAACAGGTTTTTGTAACAAGATATTTCATTGCCGTGTTGGAATGGACAGGCGAAGGCTGTGACGACCTACTATTGAAATTTTTCAAGCCGCCGATAAGGCCTTCAACTTGACTTAACGACTGCCATGTAACTAGCAACCGGGACCAACTACTTAACGTGCCTTCTGAAGCGCTCGCAAATGTAAATGCCACAAAGTGGTCACCCATCCGAGGACCAGTCATATTGAAAGTTGCGTAACTTAGTGATTGTTTACAGAATACTTAGTCCGTGGGGCCACGAGCGCTTAAAAAATCTAATACATTTACAAGCTTAAAAATATTAATTTCATGCTTAGTATATTTGACTGGACTCTTATGTGTAATGAAGCGCTTATGGCCTCGTAATAGGTATAGTATAATAGGTTCCAATTACGAGGGTTTCCGTACTTTGGAAGGCACGTAAAGCTGTTTGTTGCTTTTGCTGATTACCTGTAACATTGCAGGCGTTAAGGCAAGTGGTAGACTTGAAAAATTTACAAAATGTCGACACAATCAGTGCCTGTCCATTTTTAATACGGCACAGGGCTCACCCCTGTTCTATGGAACAAAAATCCTTACTGTGAAATGTGACCGCATATATGTCCCTGCCACACCCTCGGGCATGAAAGTAAAGCCTGTATTGATACAGAATCTTTACTATCTCTCAAGCACTTGTGGGTTACATAAGTAAAATTAAAAAGTAGAAAAAAATATGCCAATCGAATTCATAACCTCCTCCTGATGTCGATTAAATATAAAATTATTTATTTTTATTTATTTATTTTATTTGTTCATGTACACACTAATAATAAAGAAAATAACAGTATGAGGAAACATAAGTACAATGGTACTGCTTGTTTCTATAAGAAATATCTCCCAGCAGACTGGCGAGAGGAGAACGTGAAGATATAAAGAAAAGTCAAGTAAAAGTGTGTAAATAGAAGAGTAGGATAGGATTTAATTAACACACATACCTAGGAGCGTAGTATAAATAAATAATTTATCAATAAACTTACATACTTACAAATACATATTTTCAAGTTTATTGCAAGGGACAACCCTAGACAAACTTCAGGGCCAATAAATTACATCGATAATATCGATAAATATATAAAATTGATCGTAAAAAGTCTAAATATCAGTTGGTATGGTAATTGGTTACCAATCATAATTATGAGAGCGAGAATTGTTGCGCAAACTGTTGAGATGACACACTTTATAAGCCTTTAATTAACTTGCAATATATATATATATATATATATATATATATATATATATATATATATATATATATATAGGTATAATATATGTTTGTTAGGCTGGAAAAAAAGTTTCAAGTACACAGGGTCATTTGTTAGCAAACACCAGCAACTTACTAGGACTAGGTAGCTAACATCATAGAAAAAGGTTCTATGATTTTTTGTTTATTTTTTTAAGTCTTTTTTTTTGTAATATAAATAAAAACCTTTTTGAATTTAACTTTATTTTGATGTATTGATTGAATAAATCATAGGGGATGGGGGTGGGCCGGTAACAGCTCCTTTGACCTTGACCTTTTATAAACTCATTAATGCAAAAAAGACACCCACGAGTTATCTTCAGCGAATTTAAGACGAAAACCTGTGACGCAACTGCTGCTGATTGTATGATCGTACTCGTTTCGTCACGAATTTTCAAAAGTGGTAAAACCAACTTTGTTGGTTATGACCTTCGCTATCCGTAGTATAGATTAGTATAAAAGGTTGCTGGTGTTTGACAAATGACCCGTTTAATTTATTTGGGGTGAAATTTTGCACATCAATTTTAAACAATTATCTTCTACCGATGGAGTTAAAGTTTTGTAGGGACATTTAATTTAGATGACAATACATGGGGAATGAAGTCCATGTGAGCAAATTGCTCAAAAACGGAAAACTCCTTGATAAATAGACTAGCCAAATATGTTTTCAATTCGAACCAGTAGTTTCTAGATTAGCGCTTCAACCAAACAAACAAACTCTTCAGCTTTATATATTAGTGTAGATTTCAGCTCAATCGGTCAAAGATATATTTTTAAAATAGTCTTGTAAGAGTCTAACTAACTAACTAACTAACTATCTTCACGCTGTATCCCTGACGGGGTAGTCAGAGAGGACAGATCGCCAGGCTTTGCGATCCATGCATACTTCTTTCGCTTCTTCGAGATTCATCAATCGCTTCATACACGCACGTCTGGGTATCCGAGTACTTTTGACCTTTCCGTTTTTGAGCAATCTGCTCACGTGGTCTTCATATGTAAGTCTCGGCCTTCCCTGACTCCTTGTAAGAGTCCAGACAAACAAACATACCTACACTGCTAGTTAATAAAAATATCACTTATCAATTTAAAATCGTAACAACACTTAAGATTCCTAACGTATCTCTACTACATTATGCTTCGTTGACCTCCAAACAGCTTAATTTAACTTCTACTACGATGGGTAACCACCCCACTATTACTTAATAGTCTATTTACATAAATAGGGGTTGTAAGTGATACGTATATTTCATAAAAAGATTAGGGCTCTTACTTAATGCGTTGTTTAACCTCAAATGAGTATCGCGCGTAAAGAAGTATTTCTTTGCGGCTGTTGAATGAAGGTATCCTTTTTAAATGCACAGCTGTGATTTGATAAACATGAATGATGAAGAGATACACATATTTTTATATGAATGTGATATCTTGAAGTGCTCTCAATGTTCTGTAAACGATTACTGCGTTAAGCGTTTTATGCTACTTTCGGTCGAAAAATGGGTGAGCGAATGTGGCATTTCTAGTATATACACGTTTTCGTGCTTCAGAAATCACGTTAAGTCGTTAATACTTCTTTCCAGTTATACTGTAGTCGTTAAGTCCAACCAGATAATTTCGTGGAAGAAGCGCTCGTGGCCCCGCGGTCTCAATGTTCTGTAAACGATCACTGAGTTACGCAACTTTCACTATGGCTGGTACTCGGATGGGTGACCACTTTGTGGCATTTACATTTGCGAGCGTTTCCGTGCTTCGGAAGGCACGTTAAGCCGTTGGTCCCGGTTGCCAGAAAATGGCAGTCGTTAAGCCTGGTTGAAGGCCTTATGGGCGGCTTAAAAATTTCAACAGCAGGTAGCCACAACCTGCGTTTGTCTATTTCAACACGGCAATGGGCTCACCACCTATTACGTGGGACAGGAATCCACACGGTGAAAAGTGGGCATATAATATGCCTCTGCCACCCCTTCGGGGATAAGGCGTGATGGATATTTATTTTTTTATTTTATAATTTCAACAGCAAGAAACCACAACCTGTGCCTGTCCAATATAGCAACAGGGTCAGCAGCACAAGCGTAACTCCTCTGTTGTTGCAGACGTCCATAGGCGGCAACTACTTTAAATCAGGTGGGTCTTGTCCCTGTTTATCTCAGAAGATTAAAAAAATAGCACAGATTTTGTTCTCGAGATTACAGAGGTCCTTTCAATAGTCGAACACAATGCATATTCCTAGGAATTCAAAAATTACCCAGCTGATCACTAATTATTACAAACGCCAATTCCATATAAAGCGACTGACGAGACAGACGTACAGTATCAATGCTCGAATACACTCACTAATTATTTTTATTCAAATCCATATATCAGAAGTTCCACATTCAAAAGCTTCAAAGCTAAAGCGTAGGTAACACTCGTATAGCGCTTAGGGAAGTTAAAGGGGGATTATAAGCAAATTGAAAACGTGTCTCCGACGATATTTTGGCAATACCAATTAATGCGAAACGAGTTTGTGGTCTTTGGCGGGGTGATTAAGGGACGTATATACATGGTGTTGAAGTGTGAGGTCCCTCAAGTGGGTTCATTATAGGTATTATTCAATGTAGTTATTGAAGACTATCGATGGTGATATAATTTCGTAAGTTATAGTTCTTTCGCGTTAAGAAATTAGTTTTTAAAATGTTCCTTTCAAAATGAACTTGTGGCGACCAGCGCCACCTAGCGTAAATACACACACCCACATTGATACTAAGAATCCTACATCGCGCTATCAGAGTTCTCACGCTGAAGAATGATATATACAACAGCCCAACATCAACGGTCGGGCTGCGACCCGGCAGGCGTGATCACCTTGCCTGCTCGGAGGATCCTCCCTTTGTGTCGGTGGAACATCTCCACCCGTTCCTCCACAAACTTAACCGTTTATTTTCAAAAGATGGCTTTTGACTTTGAAATATCCTCTCCAATTTTGAATAATATCACTTGTACTTTTACGGTTTTAACCTTGGAAATGCCGTAAGGTGAAACCGGTCAGGTTAAAAGTAAATTTTGCGGAATAGTACAAGTGTTTTTATTCAAAATCTGTAAGCAAGTTCCATCAAATGTTAACAATCAACAGTATAAACATATACTCTCCAATTTTTGGTAAACGGTTAAGAAACAATTTTGATAAATTTTGTTTCAATCTTGGAACTTAGAAACGCTCCTAAAAGCCTCAAAAGAATCACCGAGCGGATCATCAGTGCTTGCATATGCATACAGATAAATAAAATTTATATGTCTGTTTGTAACTCCAAAGTAACAGCTTTAAAAATTTATCTCTGTCCCTCTGTCTATTTGTTCCTGCTAATCTCTGAAACAGCTGGATCGATTTTTACGGAACTTTCACTGGAAGATAGTTGATGATAACCCGGCATTCCCACGGGAAATTCAACTACGCGGGTGATCCCGAGGTGCATTCGCTACTGAAAAATGAAATCCCGCCGCATTTGTATGAACTAGTAAGGCTTTTTCTGTTATCTCGCAGTTTTTTACAAAGTATACATAGGTGCTCAAAAGAAAGATGACAGCAGGCGAACGCTATTCACATAAATAAATAAATATCGTTGGGACAACTCACACAACGCCATCTGATTCCAAACTAAGCTTGTACTATGGTAACCAGATAACTGATAAACATACATATATATTTCTAAATACATGTACATATTATAGATAAATAACACCCAGACACAGAATAAACCATCGTGCTCATCTCACAAAGTTTTAACCTGGGTTGGAATGGAACCCACGACCTCTTGCTTAGCAGTCGGATACACTCCCACCGCGCCACAGTGGCAGTCTAACATATAAAAATATATTAACTTCATCATCATCACGCGCGTTCACCTTACATTGACAGTGATGTAATGACAGCCGGGTGATTGGTGACAGGTGCAAGCGATTATAACATAACATTCGACAGGGGAATATTGTGCCGCGGACAATGAACACAGAGGGCGCCTGTTGGGGTGGAAATTTCGGAAGTTATATGGCCGCATATTATGTTAATTTATATACGCACTGCTAATCAATCATGCGTGAAGATGCAAAGATATGAGCCTGATAATATTTTCATGCTAGCTGAACCTCGTTATGGCTCTGTGTGAAAAGTGTCCCACGATATTTATTTATTTATTCGTCCCCATAATAAAACGAATTCGGGTCAGCTGTTTCGAAAAGTCTAAATTACTGGTCTCGTACTGGTGAATTTATAATGTTCAGTATCTAATAATCAGTTACCTGCCAGTTAGAGTTTCACCAAAATCGGTTGGCTGTTACGTTTTGCAGTTGTTAAGCCAAGTTGAAGGACTGGCGGCTTGAAAAAAATTTACGGCAGGTTCATTTCGATATGGCAATGGCTTCACAACCTGTTACAAGTGACAAAAATGCATACGGTGAAATATGTGTAATATACGGAAATTATGGCTGCCTCGGTAGCACAGTGGTAGTGTATGCGACTGCCGCGACTGAGGTCCCGGTTTCGTTTCCCGCGTCGGAAAAAATATTTGTGTGATCCACAAATGTTTGTTTCGGAGGATCCACAAGTGTTTTCTATGTATAATATTTAGAAATATATAAGTATGATTATCAGTCGTCTAGATCCCATAACACAAGCTTATATTAGCTTACTTTGGGCTAGACGCCACTGCGTAAAAAAAGAAATATCCCACAATATTTATTTATTTGTTTGTAAAAAAACATTAATATATATGCCTCTGATATAAAGGCGTTTTGGAAAACATCAAAACGCTGTTAACCAGTAGCACAACTCTTTCTAGAGGAATATCTTTTAGTATACCTGGTTTCGAAATCATCTCTCTATATGAAACCCAATTTTTTTTTTTTATATTCTATTTGCAGACCTAATAAATGTTTTTCGTCTTTTTTTAAACCCTTACACTAAATTTCATCAAAAACAATTCTGTGATATGAACGGTAAAACTTTGTATATTTACAAACTCAATATCAAATCAGTAATATTGATATTCTAACTAGATGACCCCCCTGGCTTCGCCCATGACATAGTTCGCACTCTTGTCGCACCTATTTAATCCCGTCGCTTATAAATTTGCCCGATTTGTCGACATTTATGACTACTGCTCCGCTCTCCAGGGTAGTATCGTGATGATACAAAGCATATATTTCAAGTTGGATCAAACTGTACACGGTGTGCAAATTTGATTAAAATCGGTTAAGTAGTTTAGGAGTCCATCGCGGACAAACAACGTGACACGTAATTTATATTTATTTAGATAATGACATTAATTTTTAGTGACTATAATATATTATCTCTGTAATTTTTCATGATAACCAAATACCTACATTTTTTAAGGAAACCTTTTTAAAATCTCAGAAAAAAACATCAATGTTGCCACTACAATGAATATAAAAATAATTTAGCAATTTTTCTCCGGAATTGAAACGCGACATGTCACTTTCCTCTCGCCATCAACACGGTCAATTTAATTGATAAATTAATCAGAGTCTGCGTCATTTACGGAACCCCATTTTCTATGTGTAATAGGGTGGAACTTTTTTTGTGTTTACGTCAAATTACTGAACATTTATTATTGTCATATGTTAATATTCGTTTGCATTTTGTTTGTGAAATATGGATGACGGTTATGTACATTAGGTATATGTGTACAAAGTCTATCATTAAGGGTGCACTAGACACAAAGTGAGTCAAAGAATTGCAAAAAAAAAAACCTTCATTAAATTTGAATAAAGATCTAATATGCAATTTCAATAAAAACACTTGTACTGTTCCACAAATTTTACTTTTTAACCTGACCACTTTTGCTTTACCCCTTTTTTAAAAGTTGACATTTCAGTGCAATTTATCAACTGTGGATAGACAAAAATATTATGATACCACTTGATAAATTTTCCCAAAATTTAGGGAGAATTAAAGCATAAATAGAATTTAGATGTACTAAATTCGGAAAACCCATAAACTTCTTATTTTACATTATCTTTTAAAACTCGTCATGATGTCAATAGTATGCTTTTTATACTTCATAAAGTTATTTGCAATTTAAAAATATTTTTATATTAGAACTTAGCTAGTATTGTATAACACGGAGCGAGATAATTCACATTACGTAAGAATAAATTAGGATAGAAAAAAGGGATGGTGTATTTATTTAGAATTATAATATAAATCTAAAATTTTCTGCAATAAAATCATGTAACAAAATTTAGAGAATTCAACAACATTTTTGGAACGAAGTTCCTTACGGCAGGCTTGGAGGAGATAGGGATTTTGCTGCGCGACCGAACTGAAAAAAATGTGATAGTAAAACCGTAAGAAAAAAACAGTAAGAAAAAGTCTGTGGAATTTTACCGTTAAATGAGACGTGCGCAGGCGCGACAGTCGTTTGTTTTGCAAATTGTGTCGATTTTCAAACTGTCTATTTACCTCAGTGAAGTGAACACTAATTTGGAAATTGCAGTAACGTAGCTGTGTGGTTTGGGTGGTATGCTGCTCGGCTGAGACGCAAGAGGCCCGAGTTCGAATCCTAGTACAAACGGTGACTTCTTGTATCATTAATTGAATCGTGCACTTGTTAACTTCGTTCCTACCTGGTGTCCAACGACATCACATCTTTTTATTTATTTATTATAATTGCATTTATGTATTTTGTTACGATTGAATCATGTTTATCAAAATATAGGCCTTACCCCTAAGAAATACTGGTGAAATGATTGCGTACAATGTCCCTCTGCCACCCAGAGGTATATTATACGCTCACATTTCACCAATATTTCTGTCTCACGTCATTGGTTGAGCCCATTACCGTGTTGAAATAGAATTCATGATTAAATAATTTTATACGAAATATAATAAATACTTTTTACCGAGTTTTTTGTTTACTACACCTTGCGGTACATCGACCATTAATATTTACGCAAATCATATTTTTAAAATGGAATACCAAACTCAAAGCTAATCCATCTCAGCTCAATTGCATAAAGTTACGGCGCGAAATGTATTGAATAAACGACGGCGGACGCCCATCAACAGTCCAATTATTCGCATAATCCAGGGCCTCTTTAAAAGCAATTAATATTCCATTGATCCGTTGGGGATGGTCATCCGGTAATCTGTCCCGGGTCCAGCAATGAGCGACACCTCAGCTGTGTTGTAGAATGGCAATAAGGATTTGTTTTTCATTTCATACGGTATTTTGTAAATTATTTTTTACGGTTCACAAAAGATAACCACAAATGGCGGCCGTAAATGTGTTTTAAAAATGTTAATACATACATACATATTGTCACGCCTTTATTCCCATAGGGGTAGGCAGAGGCATACTATACGCCTACGTTTCACCGTATGCATTTTTGTCCCACGTAACAGGTGGTGAGTCCATTCCTGTGTTGAAATGGACAGGCGCGTGGCGACCTGCTGTTGAAATTTTTCAAGCCTTCAACAAGGCTTAACGACTGCCATTTTAGTGGCAATTTATTTAAAAAAATGTAAATGTCAAATAATAATGTTAATAATGATGTCAATGTTAATGTTAATTTAACAAGTAATGTGTTAATTATGCGCAGTGGTCATCTTTCGTGAACCGATCTGTCATGCAAGTCTTTTGCATGTTAATTATTTTCAAAGTTCGTGACGCTGCGACTATCGTTGCTGAGGTTTCAATTTCAAATCTGGGACCAGAATAAAATATTAGTTAATGTGATTCGCAAATATTTTTTAAGTTGCCTACAGCTTAAATTATCCTAATTTGGGCTAGATCTTTTTGAATTTGGGCTAACCGAAAATGGTATGTCAGGATCGTAGCAAGTGGAAAACCATAGTCTCTGCCTACCCTGATGGGAAATGTATGTATGGGCTAGATATCGTGGTGGAAATTCTTTGGGCTTGGAGGCGCTTTTTAAAACATGCTTTCTTCCGTTGCCGTTCTGAATCTTCCCTCAAATTTTCACATTTAATTACACTACTCCCTCCCCCCTTTTGCCTCTTTAGAAGCGGAATAACACCCAAACCGAACCTCCTAAAGCAAGGCCGCGGTGGCAGATAAAGTTGTGGTATCCGTCCGAGGTTTCACCCGGGAATGCCAGTCATAGGCAGCTGGACGGGTACCGTGTGGACTTAGTCAAAAGGAGTCCGGCATGGCATTTTTCAGAATTTCCACACGTCAAAAACCGTTGGGGTAGTCTGTTTTCATTGGTTGATAATGTATGTTTATGATATTTGGAAGTGGAGAAATACGCATCAAATCTATAAAGTACTCTGTCTAATGCAATCAAGATAAGGTCCCCTACATACTGAACCTTAACGAACAGGCATTCTTATCTCATTTATTAGATTACTTTGGCTACTGTCAACATAAACCAAAAAAAAATCAAATATCCATGACATAAAACATCACTTATCTTTACACGTTATAAAACGCACCTGCTCCGTACAAATACTCATAAAATTGACACAAAACTTATAGTAGGGGATCTGTCCCCTTCTGTAGATTTAGGTGCAGCTCTGTGGACAGTGCACTTGTGCCGGACGCCCCGCGACGAACAATATCGTTCTAAGTTCAAATATCGGACATTTGTTCCGATATTCCGATGGTCAGATTATATCGATATAGAATATAATAGAACAGATGGGTAGTTTATCGTTTATGGGTAGTTATGTTTGTGTTGTGACAATGTGTGGTAATGAAGGCGGATCATGTTGAGCATTTATGATTATGTGTGTTTGCTTTGGATATGGATGTGTGATTTAACTTAATTGGTGGCCACGATAAATGTTGGATATTTTGTAAATTATCATAATGTTAATCGTATTTAATGGTTATAACTGCATATATACTACTATATATTTTGAACCCCCGTCGCATCCATTTGATCCCGTCGCTTTTACTTTTACAGAAATGTATGAAAATTTGCCCGATTTGTTCACTACTTTGGGTATTAGCGTGATGATATATAGCCTTTCTTGATAAATGAACTATCAAACCCAAAAGAAATTTATTAATTCGGACCAGTAGTTCCTGAGATTAGCGCGTTACACCAAACAAACAAATAAACATACAAACAAACAAACTCTTCAGCTTTATATATTAGTATAGATTACGACAAATAATGTTATTATTGTAAAAAATAAAAATAATTTTATGTGATTTTACTTTAAATGTACAATTCATGAAACTTACTACTTAATCAACTTATTTAAGAATGATATTTACATGCCGTCTTTTAAATTTATAAATATCTTCTTTGTTATTTAATTATATGAGATTTCTTAGTCAAATATATATCGTTTATTATAATAAATTGAAAATAAATATATAAATGATTAATCTCGCAATATTTAAATTCAATGTAATTAGCGTAACTTAGAAGATTCGATGTCAGTCGCGTCTTTGCATTGTTGTACAAGTGATACACACGATTAGGGAAACTTGTAACGCAGTAACGCTGACGAAGCATAGGGACGGACTCGCTGCAGGGGACCCAGAATCAGCAACATCATCAGTATATTGAAATATATACTGTGGGTAGAGAGAGTGGAAAGTATAAAATGATAGTAGCGTGTCTATCTGGGGTCTAGTACAGACTAGACCCCAGATATTTCTTAATATCTATTCTTAATATTTTAAAATTTTCGTGCCTTTAGACGTTTCTGCCATACATATTACTGGAATCAAACATAGCTCATATAGGACCCGTAGTGTACTACCGTGTTGCTTCCCTTTTTCTATCGGATGTACAACTAGTTGCCTTTCAGGTCTCCCGCTTTGCAAAGGGGGGAAGAGGCGTTAATTTCTTTTTCAAACTCCTTCAAATTACTTCTGATTAAATTCGATGCGGGTTCCAAGACATTTTAACTTCTCGTGGTACTTCACCAAATCAAGGTCAGTGTAACTTTTGTGGTCTTGGTCATTGCA
Source organism: Thumatha senex (assembly GCA_948477245.1). NCBI lineage: Eukaryota > Metazoa > Arthropoda > Insecta > Lepidoptera > Erebidae > Thumatha > Thumatha senex. The sequence continues at coordinate 4,639,445 of OX419731.1, read as the reverse complement.
GTAGATCCTGGTTTACAAGAGTCACAGTAATGGACATGCGGGTGGGATTTGTCTCAAATAAAAAACAAAGTAGCGTGTCTTCATCGTCATTTGAATATCTTCATGGATGTTCATAGACTCATGGTTAGATATGAAGATAGAATTACTGAGTAGGCGAATACCGTATGTACTAAGCAGTTTGCCTGTGAACATCAGGCAACAGATAAATAAATTTAAGAGACTGTTTAAGAAATATCTGCTAGAGAATATATAATAATAATTATGCTTCCAGTTTTGTAAACATGTAAGTGGAAACGAGATTTTAAGAATGAGACTCATATGAGTTTACATACAAACTGTTTAAAAATTTGCATATATAATATGATTTAACATAAATCTTAGTTAAAAAAACAATTAAAACTATACCGAAATAAAAAAAAAAACTACCTAACCTATTTATTAAAATTTAGACTGGGTCCCCTCGGTAGGGTACCCATGATGCAGGCAGCATTCCCACGCTGAATAGCTATGGAAAGCCTTTGCGCGAGAAAACTACCTGCACGAGGATCGCCAGTTTCTTCCCTCAGACGCTTACTTAAAGCCGTAAAAAGACCATGTGCGCCGCGACCCCATGGACCTAGTGTCTCGACACCAAATGGAATGAATTCATATTGGGTACCGAGACAACTGTACTTGCCAACCTTCAGCCGCTCGCGAAGATTTGCCGCAGCGCTTGCTTTTTTGCTAGTAGCCGGGAGATAGGACGTTGCAAGAGTATCGGTGCAAGTGGCATCCCATACTAGTGCACGTCCCATTCTCCAGGGTACTATAGACATCCCGTCGGGCCGCTTACCATCATCTCGTATAATTTGCGGTTCTAAGACCGCGGGGACATTTATACTGACAAGGGCTCGTTTCAGGATATCATTTAGTGCAGCGTGACGGGAGTGACGGCCAGCGGCAAAAGAACAGGCAAGCCCATGATGTCCAAGGTGGCTCACATAAGCTCCGCACGATACACAAGAGTGTTCAATGCACACATCAGCACCCAACCGGAGACAAACTGCTATGCGGAGTGTAGTGGGATCAATGAAGGTGCCAGTGTTCGGAGAAGGAAAGGCGTGAAGCCATTGCCCAGACTCTGATCGAGATACAGCTAAAAGCCTTGCTCGATTAGTACCGGAAGAGTTTTCAATAAGAGTATTGAGAAAAGCAGAAGAAGCTATTGTGTCCCAGGCCCTTTGCTTTTTGAGCGTCGGGGGTAAATTTGGACTTGGTCCAGCTAGCCAAGCATTCAAAGCTTCGTCCAGACTCGCAATCTCACAGTTTGAGGCTGTAGGAGCCTTTAAGACTTTACCTATGAGGTCACGAGTGCTGAAAATCGAAGACAGGAATGCTGGTAAAGCTATACTAGAAATTTTTCGGGTCCCCAAACCACCGAACCTTATAGGTAAGGAAGCTTGGGACCATGCTTGCTCATTGAGATGAATATTCAGAATAGTTTCAATTTGGAATTTTAAAACATTTTCAATGGGTAACATCAGATTAGGAAATTTCCAAATAGGGCAGCAACGGAGCAAGTAAGTAAATTTGGGCACAAATTAGCAGAATTTAAGGATAAACAAAGCGCAGTGACTACTAATTTTGACAATGCGGTCTGAATATTGATTGAATTTTGTTACCAACTCTCCTAAGAGATGAGGAATGGCGTCATCGAAAATGGGAGATCCCAGGAGATATAGGCTGTTCTTAGATAAGAGTTTAATATTTGGGCAAACTTGGTTAAAATTTTGATGAATTTGAGAAACTAAGGATGTGTTGATTTTGTCTGAAATAAATAATTCACATTTATTAAAATTTAAATGCAAACCAATAGTGTTAAATTTGTCTATTATTAAAGTTAAATCTGCAAGAACAGTCTGTGAATCACCACCTAAGGTCCCATCATCGAGATACCAAATATTTAATTTTGAATTTAAATTATGAATTATAGAATTTATAACCAAACTAAATATAGCTGGACCAAGGGGATCACCTTGCTGACAACCAACGGCTGAAAGGATTTCGTTACTCTTGTGAATTAATTTAGAAGGGCAGTGGTAACACTGAAGTAAGAAATTATAGATTTCAGGAACATGTAAATTAATTTTATTTAGCAAGGCGTCCCGATTAACCGAATTAAAGGCATTTTTAACGTCTAATTTTAAAAGAACCTCGCATTCATCGGTCTGTGCAAAGGTGCGAACAGCCTGAACTGCCGCTTCACAGCCTCCGCGGGTGCCGAAGCCAACCTGAACGGGTTCAAAGAAAAAAATGTGTAAAAATGTGAATGTTTAATAATCTTTTCTCCCCTCTCCTTTATCCCCGAAGGCAGAGGCATATTAAATGCCCACATTTCTCGAATGAATTTTTTTGTCCCACAACAGGTGTTGAGCCCATTGCCGTTAATAAAAAATAAATGAAAAAAATTTTGCAGTCAATGACTGAATTTTGTAGTTTTATCTATACAGATAAACAAAATTGAAGTGTCTGTTTGTTATTCCAATTTAACAGTTTTTAGTAAATGCATATCAAAAGTGTATACGGCACGTACATACAATTTACGAGATGTATTGGAGCGGTGACATTGTACGTCAACAAACTCAATGGTGAAGTGTATAACCTTTGATCGAACCGATTTATTAAGGGAAGTAGTTTGAATATTTAGAAGCGCTCGTAACACGGTTACTGAATGTTCTGTAAACGATCACTGCGTTAAGCAATTTTTACTATGGCTGGTCCACGGATGGGTGATCACTGTGTAGCATTTCTATTCACGAGCGTTTCCGTGATTTGGAAGGCACGTTACGCCGTTGTTCCCAGTCGCCGGCAGAGTGGCAGTCGCTAAGTCAAGTAGAAGGCCTTATAAAGGGCTTGAAAATTTTCAACAGCAGGTTGTCACAACCTGCACCTGTTTACTTCAACACGGCAATGGGCCCACCACACTTGGGACAAAAATGCTAACGATTAAATGTGGGCGTATTGTATACCTTGCTATCCCTCGGGTATAAAGATGTCAATGTTAAATGGAGTTTGAATATTTGATGTTCCAGGTTGAAATTTAAAAATAACCAAATTGACAGTAAAAGACCGTAAGGCAGGCTGTGGTGGGTGTGGTTTCAGCAATTTGTCTCAAAAGCTGTATACACACAAGAATAAATCTGTATATGCGATAAACATCTGAGATCATGTACATTTCTCGGAAAGAGGGGCGAGGGAGTCGCGCTAACTCGATAATCCACCCTCGGGGAAGATTTATTAATCAATCTCTAAAACGTTTTAACTGGGCAAATTGAAAAATTATGTGTCGACATGTTTATACGCACCCCTGCTCTGATAGTATGGGAATGTTGATTTTGTGTCTTGTATTGGAAAACACTAAATAGTTCTTTTAGCCGAGACGTAGGTAGAGACGTTTAGAATCTTGCGAATTATACTTGAGAGAAATTTAAAAATACCTACATATGTGTATCATACATTATGAAAGTATTTTTTAAGAAACATGTTTTAAGATTATCATCTTATCTTTACCATCTACTCGTAGTACTACTAATGTAGTACAAGAATTCAGTACATTTCAAATTAGTCTTTTATTTATACTCTTCTTTTATATATAAGGGCGGCAGACAAGCATAATAGTTTCCCGTGTCTGCTATTTCAATCGTGTCAAAAAAGATTCAAAATCGTTGCTTGATTGAAAGCAACCGTTACAATTTTGACAGGTTTTCGTAGTCTACTATTACAATCGTATTCCAATAGACTTCTATCAGTCGGCCGATAGAATTCTACTAACACGTACCGCGCCAGTGGCCGCTGGTCAGTTGCATTTTTGATAGTCTACTAACATTTTGACAGCTAAACAGCGATTCTGGTTCTATTCTACGGCTTGTCAATAGTAGACTCGGCTCCCTGTGATAACTCTAGACTATGGACGTTTGCAGAGGTGTTACACTTGCACCCATTAACGGACAGAGACTAGTTGCGGGTACCTGCTCTACTTCTCTACATCCTTGTCGTATCACTATTTTGCTTCTCAGGTTGCCTGGGTTATCTACAAAATAATTAAATCATATGATTCCTCTTATTGGAATATATGACTAGTTTTAATGTGTAGATACTTCATATCACAATTGACACATTACAAATAAATAAAACAGGTGCAAAGCATCGTAGCGTATTTTAAGTTGCTTCCGGGATTTGGAGCCTCGGGTAGGTAGTAGACCATAAAGTACAGCTATCATTTGACGTTTAAGTTGTCTTTTTTCACTTTAATAATAAAATTATGTGAAAGTTAGCATACTAATAATTAAAATAAAAAAATCTGTAGTTTGATCGCAATTTCATTTGTTCAGTGACAATAGAAAATAATTATTCTGTTTGTCAAAGACTGGAAGGCAGGTTGGCACCACAGAGTTTCTGCATCAATATACAAACTGCTTTGAACCGAACTTGGACGACAACCTAAACAATGTCGCTTGAACCTAGAAGATATTCGTAAGGCTCCTTACACCCAGATACCTTGATGAGATAACTTAAACACACGAACCTCCATAACATGATATTATACGAGTATAATAATGGCAGACTAGTTTTTCACAGGAAAGTCTATTAACTTTACCACAAAGGACACTTTATTAAACAAAGTCAAAATCTACGACCAAAAATTGTCTCGTTTTGCCTCCTTTATCCGCTTCCACGGCTAATTACCCTCGATCTATGACGGTGACCGTACAAACTTTCAACAAAGAGACTCGCATGCAAGCTATCTGCCATCGTTATAGTCGTATCAGCCCGCATCCTCCCTTGTTTTGAGTTCCGGTGGGAATACGTATCAGAATACCAAATAAGAATCTCGTATAATTATAGCATAAAAATATGACATTTATTTTATTTTATTTATTTACATGAGATTAAAATTAAATTAAACCTTTAAAAACCCTAAAGACAAAAATACTTATAGTTTAAGGAACAACCCTTAAAATGGGTTTAGGGGGAAACTGGCCTTTGGTCCGAGACCCATATTACACGGCGCAGAAACAGTAGTGGAAAAGTCGGCCGAATGCGTAGGTCAGAATATCATGGGAAGAAAGTATAATAGGCAAATCGACCCATTGGGATTTTATTTAATTAAACGGTCAAAAAACTTAAACGGCAGAAATTTAATTTTTTATATAAAAAATATTGTGGGACATTTTACGCACAGCATTAACTAGTCTAAACTAAGCTTTTAAGCTCATGTTATGGGATAAATATTTATTCTGACCGGAATCGAACCCGGGACCTAAGCGCGACAGTTGTCAAATTAGAAATCAGACGACAGATAATTTCTTTGTAGCAATATAAAGTTCATTGTAGACTATATTAATATTATGAAGAGGAAAGATTTGTAAGTTTGTTTGTAATGAATAAGCTCAGAAACAATCGGCCGACTTTAAAATTCTTTTACCATTAGAAAGCTACATTTTTTTTCCTTGTGGCAACCCTAGGTATAACAGCTGATTTGAATTGGCTCCGTATTTTATATTGTAATATTGCAAAAATAATTATAATTTTAATTAAAAACCAATTCATCATTGCCAAATAATACCATATTGAGTGATAAATAATCATTTTCACCATTTATTGTGCTAAAAGTAAATAAATATAAACTTAAAAATTGTACCGGTGTAGTGACAGTTAGAACATCGGAAAAAATTTCAATATTTGAAATTATTACTTGGATTTGGCAAGATTTATAAAACTAATAGTTTTTTCAATCAAGGTTTGTGAGTTTATTTACTTTTACATCCTCATATGTCCATTAATAGTGTGATTTTGTAATTTTCTATGAATAAAACATAACCTCGTTTTGTTTCGCATTTCTTTGCTCTAAGTCTACTTTGCTAATAATTACTGATTCTGTAGCACGTAATTATAACAAAATGTCGAATACTAATAACATGATAATGACGCGTAAGGCCTTGGCTCATCAACAAGAGACAAGGTTTCAATTAACGTTGAAAGAATTACAGATTTTTAGGGAGAAGTGCGATAAACTGAACAAGGAAAGGGACGAAAATGAGTTAGAACTGCTAGGTATTTTAAGTAAGAACGGACAACTCAAAAAAGAACTGGCACAGTTGCATTCACTGTATACTGATACCTTACAGGATCGGGATAGGTTACAACTTATAGTTGACAGTTTTGACTCATGTAGGGAACATTATGAACAAACTCTGCACCAAATTAGAATACTAAAGGAGGAGCTACAACGATCGGAAATCAAAATATCGCAACTAGAAGACAAGAAACAGAGCACAGTGGTTCAATCTAATCAGAGTTTGTTCGATGAACTGATGGCTACAAGCTTAGATACTGCTACAGCTCACCCTTCCATTGTCATAGACCTTACTTCTGATGATGAAACCGGGGGCTGTTCTAAATCATTAAAAATTATTAAGTGTAGTAAGAATAAGTTAAAGAAATATTTAAAAATTAAAAAGTTTATTACTAAATCTAAAAAAATGATACATAAATACAAGTTTTTTATAAATAGCATGTCACTTAATAGACAGAGATTGTAACTGATTGACCAGGTAAATATGTATATGTTAGAACTTGATACTGTTGCACAACAGTACAAAACTGATACACAGGCCCTTCAATGTCAGATTGACCGACTTCAAGACTCTTTGAAATCAATTTCATATAAATATGAAACAGCAGAGAAACAGAGTAGGGAACAGGTGTTAGCCATAGGTAAATTAGTAAATTCATGTCATTGTCAAAATGACCAATTGACATCCGCAGGCCATGTTCCCTCCTCACCCTTAAGTTGTGAAAGAATTAGATGCAATGATGAATTTTCACCAATTAAAACTGTGTGCAGTGTGGATAATAGTATATTAAGTTCAAGTAGTAATTGCGAGGCATCTACGAGTATAATAGAAAAGTTGCAAATAAAAAGTGATGCAAAGACCATAGTCTATTGCGATGAAATAGGTAAAAATTTTGGACATTATTTATCACAGTTAAGTCATTCTGTAATAAATTATACATATCCAGGAGCTTCATACTCTCAAATTATAGATTTTATATTGACTGTTACACACTGCATGCAGTCTACTATAGTGGTGCTGGTTGGCAGAAGAGGCAATATTAATTGTTACAAACTTTTAAAAAATTTTGATAAGTTATCAAGTCTGCAAGTAAAACAAGTAATTTTGTCCACCTTGCCATACAGCACTGCTATGAGCCACAAGGAAAATCACTTAAGATACAAATTAAATATGAAACTACATACCATGGTATCATATTCCAAAAAAATTGAATTGTTCGATTGGAACATAATTTTCAATAATAATAGTTTGTTGACATTAGATAGATATTTTCCATCAAAATTTTTACAACGAAAGGTAGCTCTGTTGCTATCTAATTTTTTTATTTTTCAAACCAAATTATTGGCAAGTACAACTGCTTTTATTTAGCAGGATAGTTTTGCTACTTCACATTTGGACAATGAAATTCCAAAAAACTAGTTTATAGGACAACAGATAATAAATCTGGCCAGTTGACTTTGGCCGCTGAGAATAATCTTAGTAAAAATATTGTTTTTATAAACCTGGTGCACCATTATGTTAGAGGTTTAATAAATGGTAAAGATTTAGAGTTAGAGCTATACATTAATGCAAATTCTATTAATATTTTTTGTGCTACAGAGCACTGGTTAAAAGATCATCAAATCACATTGTTGAACTTCGTAAATCACCAGGTTGCTAGCTCGTTCAATAGAAAACATTCTAAACGTGGAGGCTCTTTAATATTAATTAATAAAAACTTAAAATTTAAAGAACGTAAGGATTTAGTAGCCCTCTCCATTGAGCGAGTTATTGAGATTGCCAGTATTGAGTTTGAGCATTTCATCTTGTTAAGCGTATACAGTCCCCCTGATGCTTCTTACATTAAATTTGAAGAAAAGCTTGAAGAAGCACTGCTCAAATGCCAATGTTCTAAGAAATCTATAATAGTTTGTGGAAATTTTAATGTTGATATATTAGATACATCATTAACTCCATCAGAGAGAAATAAAATGAAAAATGTATTTAAATCCTTTAATCTGCATAGTACATTCTTAGAACCCACTCGTATTACAGCCACCAGTGCAAAATGTATTGATAATATTTTTACTGATATTAAACCTATAGATAAAGGTATTGTGGATCCTGTGGAGTCAGATCATCGTGGCCAATGGATAAAATTTCCTAAAAGTAGTAACAAAGTCAGCAAAAAACAAATTAAATATGTACCAATTAACCAAAGTCGTTTGAATAATTTTAAAGAAAATGTATTAAAGAGATTACCATATCTACCTTACTTCACTTGTGTAGACCAGTCATATAAACACTTATTTAATTTGATTAATGATGAGTTTGGCAAAGTTTTTACCTCAAAAACTCTACAGATTGGTGGTCGTCCTGTTTTCAGGGACTGGGCAACACCAGGTATCTTTAAAAGTAGAAATAAATTATTTGAATTATATTCAGAAAAATCATATAATTTTAGGCAAACCTTTCAGGAATATGTTAAAAATTATTCAAAGATATTTAAACAAACGTGTCATCTTGCTAAGTCAAACTTCATTAAAAATAATATTTCTAATTCTGTAAATAAAATAAAAATGACTTGGAACACCATTAACTCTGAATGCGGTAGATCTTTAGTGACTGAAAGGGATTTCCACTTAAAAGTAAATGGTTGCCATGTTACAGGGGACCTGGAAGTGGCTACGGAGTTTGAACATTTTTTCAAAAATGTTAGGTACATTTGTACAAACCTGAAAGGTTTGACAACAAAATCTCTCCAAGCATCTTCCAGTTCCGCTGAACTTTTATTAGAAGAATCTGTTCTTTGTTGCAGGGATGCATTTGTATTCACAGATATTTGTGCTCAGGACATTGTAAAAACATTTAAATGTATCGAAATTAAGAAAACCGCGGACATTTGGGGATTATCGGTCAAAACTGCATCATGTATAATTGAGGTAATTGCGCCCCATCTAGCAACTGTGTTTAATGACTGTGTTTCTAGTGGTACATTTCCTGATTTAATGAAACACAGCAAAGTCGTTCCCTTGTTCAAGGCTGGCAGCGCTACAGAGCCGTCTAATTTCCGACCAGTGTCAGTGCTGCCAACTTTGAGCAAAGTGTTTGAAAAAATAATCTTGAATCAAATGCTATCCCATTTTAATAGTCATAAAATACTCCATGCGAATCAATTTGGGTTTACGAAAGGGCGCTCAACTTCCGATGCTGGTGTTGAGTTATTAAAATGTATTCATGAAGCTTGGGAAGACAAGCACGATGCATTAGGTATATTTTGCGATCTATCAAAGGCTTTTGATTGCGTTCAACATGAAACGCTGTACAAAAAATTACACCACTATGGAATAAGAGGCAAAGCTCTCGACCTTCTGTCTTCATATTTGAACAATAGAATACAGAGGGTCGATATTAATGGTACACGTTCTGTAGGATCCATGGTTACAATGGGTGTGCCGCAAGGCTCGATACTTGGGCCATTCTTGTTCCTCATTTATATTAATGATTTACCATTTTATGTAGGGGACAGGAATAGGATTGTTTTGTTTGCAGATGACACCTCATTAATTTTTAAAATTAAAAGACAATTAGATAACTATGACGATGTAAACAATGCAATTGCAAGAGTATTTCATTGGTTCAGTTCAAATAATCTTTGCCTTAATGAAAATAAAACTAAATGTATAAAATTTACTCTACCAAATGTAAAACAAGTTGCGGCCAATGTTCAACTGAATGGACAAGTGTTAGAGTTTGTAGAATCAACTGTGTTCCTAGGTATAACTATTGATGCCAATTTGTAGTGGGGCCCACACATAGAAAAGACAGCCTCTAGATTAAGTTCGGCTGCATACGCTGTAAAAAAGATCAGGACTCTAACAGATGTGGATACGGCTAGAATGGTTTACTTCAGCTATTTTCATAGTATTATGTCTTACGGTATTCTCCTTTGGGGGAGTGCTGCAGATTTAAATATTATTTTTGTTCTACAAAAGCTGGCTGTACGCGCTATTTATAATTTGGGCCCCAGAGTTTCTCTCAGAGAAAAATTCAAAGAAGTAAATATTCTAACCGTACCATCACAATACATTTTTGCCAATCTTATGTATGTCCAGAAAAATCTATCACAGTTTTCTAAACTCTGTGATAAACATAATATAAACACTAGAAATAAAAATAATCTTTCAGTCCACCACAGTCGACTACATAAGATTGGCGATTCTTTCCAGGGTAACTGTATCCGCTTTTACAACAAGCTTCCCTGTGACCTGAGAAATTTACCTTTAAATAAATTTAAAAAGTTTATTAAAAACAAGCTTTGTGAAAAAGGTTTTTACTCCGTTACAGACTATTTGCAGGACAGGGACGCCTGGAAATGATCTGCTGGCAAAGTGAAATAATATTAAATTGTAAATAGGCCATCAAAAAAAAAAGCCTTTCTAAGTTTCTTGCTGGTTCTTCTCAGGTGGGGCCGCGTTCCGAACCGGTGGTCGCTTTAAATATTTTAAATAGTGTATGACATTTTGTAAGCGCCGTTAAAATGGTCTATGCAAAATAAAGATATTTTTATTTTATTTTATTTATGAGTAACATAGGCTATATTGGATTTTCAAAAAGTTTAGGGTTCGTGCGAAATATCAAATAAAAAATCTTAACCACGCGGGCGAAGCTGCCGCTTCAGCTAGTAGTGTATAATTATTTCATTTAACTGCCTCGGTTTGTGCAATGGTAGTGTATGCGACTGCCGCGCTGAGGTCCCGGGTTCGATTTTCCCGGGTCGGATTAAATATTTGTGTGATCGACAAATGTTTATTTCGGTGTTTCCTATGTATAATATGTATGTATTTTAGAAATATATAAGTATGTCTATCAGTTATCTAGATCATATAGCACAAGATTAAAGCTTAGTTTGGGCTAGACTGCACTGTGTGAAAAGTGTCCCACAATATTTATTATTGTTATTTTCTGGATTGTGATGCGTAACCTTTGAGCGTCGCATCGCCATTCGCCACCCCTAGTTTATTCTTCATCGTCGGATGTTTAATTTGCGACAATGTTTAATTAATCAGTGTCTGTTGATTGCCTCCCCCAATTATAAGTACGCCGTATGTGTGTGACGTTGATTTGTTGATGACAAGTTTAAATCTTGAGAATTTTTGGAGGGTTTGGACTCAACGACCATTTGTATGTCTCAAGAGTAACATAACCTTATTATAGTACTAGGTGACCCGCCCCGGCTTCGCCCGTGACATACTTCGAACTCCCGTCGCACCTGTTTAATCCCGTAGCTTATACATTCGACAATAATGCATAAAATTTGTCAGATTTTTCAGCATTTATGACTACTGCTCCGCTCTCCAGGGCAGTAGCGTTTTACAACAAAAAAAAAACCAAAGTGACTTACAATATTAAAAAAAGACGTGTGGCACTCGGAGACCGCCGCGGTAAAGCTGCATAGCATACCTTTGTTTTTCTTTGATATTAATTCAAGTTGAATAAAAAATACAAAAAAAAAAACCAATAAAAAATAAACGCCCTCACCCTCACCCTCACCCCTCACTCTCACCCTCACCCTCACTCTCACGGTTATCCTCATCCTCATCCTCACACTCACACTCACTGTCATCACCTCTCGATCCGTGCGAGCTTCGTACAATCGTACCATATAATATATGTACATACACGTTAAGCCAACGCTCGGCCGTGCTCGGTGAACTTCGTGAGACCTCGTCTCGACCTTCGTCTTAGGTTTTTTGCCTTACGGAATTTCTTGATTAAAGCCCACTCAAAGCCCGCGATAAAGTCAGATAAAGCAGCATAGAAGTCCGTTCAGTGCTCAACCACAAAACGTATATAGAGAGCGCTATCGGCCTAGACTCGCGGAAGCTAGGAATTCTAAATAAGGTGAGGTGCAGGCGGTTCTTCACGCCACACATGTCTTCTGTACAAGACGCAGATTCGTCCGTGTGTTAAATACTGCTCTCACCTTTGGGATGCCACAGCGAGGTACTTGCTGGACGCGCTAGACGCTATGCATAGACGTGCTATTCGCGTTATAGATTGTCCCGAGGTAACAAGAACCCTTAAACTGCTAGCGCTGCATAGAAAATTAGCTTCATTGTCTGCATTTTACATTATCTACCACGGCGTGTTCTGACGAGCTCTTTAACCTAATCTCAAACTCTCCTTTTAGACGTGCTATTCGCGTTATAGATTGTCCTGAGGTAACAAGAACCCTTAAACTGCTAGCGCTGCATAGAAAATTAGCTTCATTGTCTGCATTTTACATTATCTACCACGGCGTGTTCTGACGAGCTCTTTAACCTAATCTCAAACTCTCCTTTTAGACGTGCTATTCGCGTTATAGATTGTCCTGAGGTAACAAGAACCCTTAAACTGCTAGCGCTGCATAGAAAATTAGCTTCATTGTCTGCATTTTACATTATCTACCACGGCGTGTTCTGACGAGCTCTTTAACCTAATCTCAAACTCTCCTTTTAGACGTGCTATTCGCGTTATAGATTGTCCTGAGGTAACAAGAACCCTTAAACTGCTAGCGCTGCATAGAAAATTAGCTTCATTGTCTGCATTTTACATTATCTACCACGGCGTGTTCTGACGAGCTCTTTAACCTAATCTCAAACTCTCCTTTTAGACGTGCTATTCGCGTTATAGATTGTCCCGAGGTAACAAGAACCCTTAAACTGCTAGCGCTGCATAGAAAATTAGCTTCATTGTCTGCATTTTACATTATCTACCACGGCGTGTTCTGACGAGCTCTTTAACCTAATCTCAAACTCTCCTTTTAGACGTGCTATTCGCGTTATAGATTGTCCTGAGGTAACAAGAACCCTTAAACTGCTAGCGCTGCATAGAAAATTAGCTTCATTGTCTGCATTTTACATTATCTACCACGGCGTGTTCTGACGAGCTCTTTAACCTAATCTCAAACTCTCCTTTTAGACGTGCTATTCGCGTTATAGATTGTCCCGAGGTAACAAGAACCCTTAAACTGCTAGCGCTGCATAGAAAATTAGCTTCATTGTCTGCATTTTACATTATCTACCACGGCGTGTTCTGACGAGCTCTTTAACCTAATCTCAAACTCTCCTTTTAGACGTGCTATTCGCGTTATAGATTGTCCTGAGGTAACAAGAACCCTTAAACTGCTAGCGCTGCATAGAAAATTAGCTTCATTGTCTGCATTTTACATTATCTACCACGGCGTGTTCTGACGAGCTCTTTAACCTAATCTCAAACTCTCCTTTTAGACGTGCTATTCGCGTTATAGATTGTCCTGAGGTAACAAGAACCCTTAAACTGCTAGCGCTGCATAGAAAATTAGCTTCATTGTCTGCATTTTACATTATCTACCACGGCGTGTTCTGACGAGCTCTTTAACCTAATCTCAAACTCTCCTTTTAGACGTGCTATTCGCGTTATAGATTGTCCTGAGGTAACAAGAACCCTTAAACTGCTAGCGCTGCATAGAAAATTAGCTTCATTGTCTGCATTTTACATTATCTACCACGGCGTGTTCTGACGAGCTCTTTAACCTAATCTCAAACTCTCCTTTTAGACGTGCTATTCGCGTTATAGATTGTCCCGAGGTAACAAGAACCCTTAAACTGCTAGCGCTGCATAGAAAATTAGCTTCATTGTCTGCATTTTACATTATCTACCACGGCGTGTTCTGACGAGCTCTTTAACCTAATCTCAAACTCTCCTTTTAGACGTGCTATTCGCGTTATAGATTGTCCTGAGGTAACAAGAACCCTTAAACTGCTAGCGCTGCATAGAAAATTAGCTTCATTGTCTGCATTTTACATTATCTACCACGGCGTGTTCTGACGAGCTCTTTAACCTAATCTCAAACTCTCCTTTTAGACGTGCTATTCGCGTTATAGATTGTCCCGAGGTAACAAGAACCCTTAAACTGCTAGCGCTGCATAGAAAATTAGCTTCATTGTCTGCATTTTACATTATCTACCACGGCGTGTTCTGACGAGCTCTTTAACCTAATCTCAAACTCTCCTTTTAGACGTGCTATTCGCGTTATAGATTGTCCTGAGGTAACAAGAACCCTTAAACTGCTAGCGCTGCATAGAAAATTAGCTTCATTGTCTGCATTTTACATTATCTACCACGGCGTGTTCTGACGAGCTCTTTAACCTAATCTCAAACTCTCCTTTTAGACGTGCTATTCGCGTTATAGATTGTCCTGAGGTAACAAGAACCCTTAAACTGCTAGCGCTGCATAGAAAATTAGCTTCATTGTCTGCATTTTACATTATCTACCACGGCGTGTTCTGACGAGCTCTTTAACCTAATCTCAAACTCTCCTTTTAGACGTGCTATTCGCGTTATAGATTGTCCTGAGGTAACAAGAACCCTTAAACTGCTAGCGCTGCATAGAAAATTAGCTTCATTGTCTGCATTTTACATTATCTACCACGGCGTGTTCTGACGAGCTCTTTAACCTAATCTCAAACTCTCCTTTTAGACGTGCTATTCGCGTTATAGATTGTCCTGAGGTAACAAGAACCCTTAAACTGCTAGCGCTGCATAGAAAATTAGCTTCATTGTCTGCATTTTACATTATCTACCACGGCGTGTTCTGACGAGCTCTTTAACCTAATCTCAAACTCTCCTTTTAGACGTGCTATTCGCGTTATAGATTGTCCCGAGGTAACAAGAACCCTTAAACTGCTAGCGCTGCATAGAAAATTAGCTTCATTGTCTGCATTTTACATTATCTACCACGGCGTGTTCTGACGAGCTCTTTAACCTAATCTCAAACTCTCCTTTTAGACGTGCTATTCGCGTTATAGATTGTCCTGAGGTAACAAGAACCCTTAAACTGCTAGCGCTGCATAGAAAATTAGCTTCATTGTCTGCATTTTACATTATCTACCACGGCGTGTTCTGACGAGCTCTTTAACCTAATCTCAAACTCTCCTTTTAGACGTGCTATTCGCGTTATAGATTGTCCTGAGGTAACAAGAACCCTTAAACTGCTAGCGCTGCATAGAAAATTAGCTTCATTGTCTGCATTTTACATTATCTACCACGGCGTGTTCTGACGAGCTCTTTAACCTAATCTCAAACTCTCCTTTTAGACGTGCTATTCGCGTTATAGATTGTCCCGAGGTAACAAGAACCCTTAAACTGCTAGCGCTGCATAGAAAATTAGCTTCATTGTCTGCATTTTACATTATCTACCACGGCGTGTTCTGACGAGCTCTTTAACCTAATCTCAAACTCTCCTTTTAGACGTGCTATTCGCGTTATAGATTGTCCTGAGGTAACAAGAACCCTTAAACTGCTAGCGCTGCATAGAAAATTAGCTTCATTGTCTGCATTTTACATTATCTACCACGGCGTGTTCTGACGAGCTCTTTAACCTAATCTCAAACTCTCCTTTTAGACGTGCTATTCGCGTTATAGATTGTCCTGAGGTAACAAGAACCCTTAAACTGCTAGCGCTGCATAGAAAATTAGCTTCATTGTCTGCATTTTACATTATCTACCACGGCGTGTTCTGACGAGCTCTTTAACCTAATCTCAAACTCTCCTTTTAGACGTGCTATTCGCGTTATAGATTGTCCTGAGGTAACAAGAACCCTTAAACTGCTAGCGCTGCATAGAAAATTAGCTTCATTGTCTGCATTTTACATTATCTACCACGGCGTGTTCTGACGAGCTCTTTAACCTAATCTCAAACTCTCCTTTTAGACGTGCTATTCGCGTTATAGATTGTCCTGAGGTAACAAGAACCCTTAAACTGCTAGCGCTGCATAGAAAATTAGCTTCATTGTCTGCATTTTACATTATCTACCACGGCGTGTTCTGACGAGCTCTTTAACCTAATCTCAAACTCTCCTTTTAGACGTGCTATTCGCGTTATAGATTGTCCCGAGGTAACAAGAACCCTTAAACTGCTAGCGCTGCATAGAAAATTAGCTTCATTGTCTGCATTTTACATTATCTACCACGGCGTGTTCTGACGAGCTCTTTAACCTAATCTCAAACTCTCCTTTTAGACGTGCTATTCGCGTTATAGATTGTCCTGAGGTAACAAGAACCCTTAAACTGCTAGCGCTGCATAGAAAATTAGCTTCATTGTCTGCATTTTACATTATCTACCACGGCGTGTTCTGACGAGCTCTTTAACCTAATCTCAAACTCTCCTTTTAGACGTGCTATTCGCGTTATAGATTGTCCTGAGGTAACAAGAACCCTTAAACTGCTAGCGCTGCATAGAAAAATAGCTTCATTGTCTGCATTTTACATTATCTACCACGGCAAGTGTTCTGACGAGCTCTTTAACCTAATCTCAAACTCTCCTTTTCAATCCCGAACAACGCGTGCCGGGCAGAGGTGCCACTCTCATACTGTGGAGAGAATGCATACTGACATACTGTCGCCAGAACTGAGGGGTTTAAAACATCGTTTCTCTTTCAAACAATAGAAATTTGAAATGCTTTGCTCCGCGCACGTGTTACCCTCCTCTCATAATCCAGGGTTCCAGGGAGCGTGAAGACGCACATCATTTGGCCGCCAACTTGAGAGCCATTGTAAATACTCTTGTGGATTGTGACAGTGGCTTTCAATTCGCTAGATGTCGCTATGGCTTTCCATCAGGCGGGCGGCATCACGATGGCGAGCTTAACATAAAAAAATATGAGATTTCTCCAAGTATAAAAAAAGAGAAATTAAAAAAAAACCAAAAAAATAATTATTTTAATAACCAAAAAAAATATTATTTATTGAAAGTGTACAATAGGTACGATACGATTGGTAGAAGAGAAACTTTATATTATTTTGATGTTCGAGATGATGCCGACGACAATTTCTGCCACTAATTTAAACTCGAAGAAACATATCCAATAGTAAATCTTAAAAAATAAATAAAAATGTTATACATATTTGCCATCTTAGTGACTTAAGTAACATCAATATAATAACAGCTATACACACAACAGCTTATTTCTCAAGTCTTTCGAATATTCGGAGTTACACAATAATATTTTTCTTTCACCCAAAGAAATTAGGCTGAGCAAATATAAGGGTCGAATAGGAGAGGGAACTTCTAAGAGAAAGTTCTAAACAACTAAGAATAACCAGTGATATTGCAGACTCGACACCTATTTAATTTAAAATCGAAGAAGATACTTCTAATACCATTAGATGATAGAGATCTCACCAAAATTCCCAGGACCCAGGAGTCCAGGAAACAAAAATGTCCCACATAGAAAACACCCAAACTCCGAAACCAACATTTGTGGATACACAATTATTTGTTCAAAATAAAAATGTTATATTATTAATATAATAAATATTAATAATATAATAATTATTAATAATATAATAATTATTAATATAATATAATTTTGCCATATTAGTGGCTTAAGTAACATCAAAATAATAACAGCTACATATACACACAACAGCTTATAAACTTCTAAGCTAACTTCATACTATAACTATAGCTTATAAGCTTAGCTTTTTATTTTTATTTATATTTGTATTTATTAGTTTTATAAATAATGATGTGTTTATTTCTCGTAATTATAATCGTTAAAATTTTTTTTTACAAATTAATTAAGTTCATAAACTTGATGACTAAGAGGGAAATCGAGAGAAGGATTTAGACATCTTTGTTCGATCATTGATGATGACTCAAAACTGATTTATCATCTGGAAAGCGTCATTCAAATAGCATGTTGAATTTTCGACACGTTAACTATAGACCAGGGGGCAGAGTCTACTATTGACAAGCCGTAGAATAGAACCAGAATCGCTGTTTTAGCTGTCAAAATGTTAGTAGACTTTCAAAAATGCAACTGACTAACGGCCACTGGCGTGGTACATGTTAGTAGAATTCTATCGGCCGACTATTAGAAGTCTATTGGAGTACGATTATAATAGTAGACTACGAAAAACTGTCAAAAATGTACTGGTGGGCTTCGATTCTATTTCGACAAGATTGAAATAGCAGACTTGGCCCTCAGGTGGAAGTACCCGTACACGTGCATATGTTGTGGCCTTACCCGATGGTCGGGATAAAGAATGTATTGTCTAAGCATTTTAACCTTTAAAAATAAGATCACGTTTTCAATTTCAAAAGTAGTTGCACCAAATATATAATTATTGAAAAAATTTAACCAGTAGTTTATTGTAAGCCTCGAAATCTGTGTCAATAATAATTATTAACTTTACAGTAAAGTCAATTTTTGTTTCGACCTTTTTATAAGTAGTGTCACATCTGTGGTATTTAAGTAATCTAGCATGAGTCAACACCTTGTGCAGCGCAAAAACTATTCCGTAATTGATGAACGACCGACAATTTAGTTCACAATACTTCAGTCTACAGATGCAACGAAACTTTTTGGCTAAGTACTATTATTACTCATACAATAACTGAAAACGGAGAGATTCTCAATTTTGACAAAGAATTAATTTTGATGATTATTTTTACTCGATATGGCACATATTTTTGCTATTGTACATAAAATAATCATACATTTAAATGTACTCATAATGCTACTACGGTGGCAGATAAGCATACGGTTCATTTACAGAGCAAGGATTGTTGCCCGCTCCCTCTCACTCGCGGGTTGTAGAGACGAAAGTAATCATAATTCCGCGTGCCAAGTTAACGTCAAAATTTATGCGAAAAGCGCTTACACGATCTTGCAGTTGCCTATCATTCGTCTGTATAGTTATTGGTATTATCGAATGACAAAAGGGTGAAGCTCTCTGACACGCTGGGTTGTATGCTACGAATAAAACAGAGTAAGGCAGGTCTGGTGGAGAGCGCGCGAGTGACATTGATTCCTTGCTGTGTGGGCCCACCTTATCGAAACTGTGGTGTCCACTTTACTAGTGGACCATATGCTTGCCACCTCCGTAGCATTAAAAAGATCCCCTTGTAATCACCAGCTTCCATCTACACGGTACAGGATATATTGACTTGGGCTAATGAATGCTTCAGAAAAAGTGAAGGTGGGACACTTTTTTTTCACAGGACCTAGCGCGGTGGTCGCAAAAACCACCACAGCGCCACTGAGGCAGTCAAATCAATAAGTCAGACAAGTGCTTAGCCATTTTTATTCTCAAGTCAAAATATTGACAACCGTTAGTGTCATATTATCCATCCATTATTTTTATGGTCTCTCAAAATCGCGCCGACTTGAATTTATTTCTTTTATACACAAATCACAGCACTCAATACCTACTTAAATCCATTCTAGCACTTATTGACTCGACAAAAGGTCTTAATGATATCAAATAAGCTTTTCAGTGCCAAATCTCACATTATCGTTTTATGAGCGATCAGATCCTGGTTTTGTATAAAATAAACATTAAGGAAATAGAAGGAGTGATCGTTTACTTATTCTTGTAGGTATCAGAGGGCAGCGTTTAAAACATGATCGGCTACCTTTGAGGATTGAGGCGTAAATATAAATAAAAGTAAAAATGTAAAATATGATTATATTATTCATAATGACCAGGCTGCTTATTCAGGGTTCCTCGCCTTCAATTCGTCTTTTTGTAATTTAGATAAGTATTTGTACTTTCCATTCTTTTTGGAACTTTTTGTGGTATAAAATGAAACACTTATTCATGGTCGTAGCTGGTCAGTTCCGAATATAAAAGTAGAGTAATAACTAAATATCTTAGTACAGCGAACAGGATTGTCTCTGGGACAGCCTACCGAGGAGTGAACCAGAGCTCCTACTGCTAGATAATGTTCGTTTAGTCGATTTGGGTACGGTATGAGATCTCTGGGGATTTCCAAACGTTGAAAAACAGCGAACAGGATCGCAAAGAAAATTGTGTAAGAGATTAGAATGTAATATTTTATAGGATAATAGTGGAAGATGTGTGGCATAAAAATACCAAGATTATCAAATCAACTAAGTTTTCAGAAAAGATATACCGATTTATGATGACCAGAGAACGTTGATTTGCCAATGTATTTTTCTTATCTCGATATAGTTGTGGCTTCATTTCTTGAGTGCCTTGAGGCAGGTCTTCCATAGCAAGATACTCTCAATTTTTTTTCTACTACAAATTAATTCTTTTCCTTTGAACTAGTCTTAGAACACACTAAACTTCGTTTATCTTGCTTTTTATAATGGTCATGGATGATTACATCATCAGGCTCCTCAGAAAAAACTACCATTAATCTATTTTCAAATTTATTATTCAAACTAGTAACCTATCTATTTTTTCTTTCGGTAACATCATTTGCAAAATTGTGTCATCTGCTACTGGGTGTGTTTGTGAGTTCGTACTGTACATCGTTCGTTCGTATGTGGCGTGTGTGTATCAATGTGTGAAAACTTCATTTTATATGATCTTTCATGACATTGAACCAAAGCTTTCAAGGCTACATCTCATATTGAAGCGTTCTACGAGCCATCAGACCCTAGTTTAGTATAAAATAAACGTTAAGTAAATTCCTGAGGATCGAGAGAGCTCATCTAACCGTGTATCAGTCGTAAACCCGTGCATACCTACGACTGCAAAGGGCAGAATACGCAAAATATTGTATTATTCTAAGGCCATACAAGTACGCTTGGCAGGGAAAATGTTCAGTATATGAGGAATGAAGGTACGATTTTTAGGTATGTGTTGAAGTTAAGACTATTTTTTGCCATCTGTAGGACGTTCAACTTTTATTTATTGCTTTGAATATTACTTCTATTGCTTAAACATTTTTTTATTCATCTTTCGACAGCAAGTTTTCTTTCATCGCTTCTACATTTATATTTTTTTAGCAATCAGATTTATTCAAAGTTTTCTGTAAATTTACTCTAATATTTAAATAAATAAATAAATAAATATCCATCACGCCTTATCCCCGAAGGGGTGGCAGAGGCATATTATATGCCCACTTTTCACCGTGTGGATTCCTGTCCCACGTAATAGGTGGTGAGCCCATTGTCGTGTTGAAATGGACAAACGCAGGTTGTGGCTACCTGCTGTTGAAATTTTTCAAGCCGCCCATAAGGCCTTCAACCAGGCTTAACGACTGCCATTTTACTGGCAACCCGGACCAACGGCTTAACGTGCCTTCCGAAGCACGGAAACGCTCTCAAATTTAAATGCCACAAAGTGGTCACCCATCCGAGGACCAGCCATAGAGAAAGTTGCGTAACTCAGTGATCGTCGACAGAACAAGAAGACCGCGGGACCACGAGCACTCTAATGTTTGTACAAATCTATTATGGAAATGGAAACCAATTTATATTTTAGACAATTCCAACTTCTCTTCTTTGTCCAACAATAGGATCTAGATCGAAATAATGTATGGTAATATTATTAGAGTTTATTTTATAGAATGCGCTAACTTTAACAACTATCGGTTCTTATTGATATATTGTTTTAGTGTTAGATAACCTTTGTATGGCTATATTATAATATTATTAAAAACGGAATGGTCAAAAGTACTCGGATACCCAGACGTGCGTGTATGAAGCGATTGATGAATCTTGAAGAAGCGAAAGAAGTATGCATGGATCGCGAAGCCTGGCGATTTGTCCTCTTTGACTACCCCGTCAGGGATACAGCATGAAGATAGTTATTATTACATTATTATTTTCCTGTGACAAAACACTGAATATAATTTGTTTTTTAGTTATTTTGAGTGTAAGTAAGTACAATAAAGCATTACATTATTATCGATCTATCTTTATAAACTATAAGGGCCAAACAGTAATCATAAGACGGACAGACAAATATTGGAGTAAAATTTATTTTCCAGAGTATTTATTCATAGTACCGCAAGTATTTAAGTCTGTTGCGTCTTATACTTTTTTGATACCTCAAATTTTACTCAGCGCTATCTAGCCCAAATTTAGACAACCGACATAATTCTTTAAATATGTATAAATACATACAAATTGTACATAAAACATGCAAACTGCGAATCAAACATTAATGGATCACACAAATATGGGGTCCGGAATTCGAACCCAAGACCTCAGTAATACTATACCTAATTTGTGGTTACGTATCTTAAAAGGTTACTTTGTTGTCCGTCCGTCTGTCTATCAAGATTCAAGACCCTTTATCTCAGAAACGTGTGCTACTAGCACTTGTCCGGTGTTTTTTTCCTGATTGGAGAACTAGTGCTGCTGCTAAAACTGCCCCTACTGAAAACGCATAGTCATATTGAATGGAAATTACAGTTCTACCACAACTCTGAAAACGTTATTCAAAACTAGGTACTATAGTGACTGGGTATACAAGACTTACAATAGCACTGCATTTTCCCATCCAAAACCCATTTAATCTTATAATCTTTGCCATACCACTAGGCCATTAATTTAATAATCTCTTTTACGACACCATAAACCAAGCTCGTAAAATACCACTTTTCAATTGATATGGATTTTTCTATCGTTTTTTTGTGTCCGTGTTCAGTAATAAAAGAATTCACTTATAAAATGCACTTCGGAGGGTAGACTCCTTATAGTTCGTGACACACGACCAATTATTCTGATAAGCATTTGTCAGAGATAAGAAATGTTTTTAAAGTCTCATAATTTTTACTCTAAATTATATGTATGGTAAGGTGTAAACACGGGAATTATCTATAAATATTATTGATATAACATTTCGTATGAACAGTTTGCGTAAGATGTTTCCCAAAAAAAAAAAAAAATATTTGCGTTATCGCATCGCGTATATTCTGCGTGGACTAGAGTTTTTGAGGATTCATTGTCATATCGTCAGTTCGTACTAATAGGTTATATTCCTATGAACAAGCAATGATCGCAAATTGGTGCTGTATTGGTTCAACGTCTTACTATTATAGTGAATTGTATTGAATTGATTTTGTACATTATTTTTCTTACCCACAGTTACAGCATAATTTAATTGACCGGTTTATGATACAAATAATATTAGTAATGAAAAAATAAATGTTATAAGTTTTTTTTATAAACATAATTTAAATAAAAGCATGAAGTGATTTTTTTACAAATATGACCGTCATTTTCTACTCTGTCTTATACCCTAAATTGTTTTTCAGTGTCATCTGAGATACAATCAGTGTGCGATTAACATTATATCTGTATGGCACACCAAGGGAAACAATCACACATAGAATGGGGCAGGAAATCTGGATGCAAACTCTATGGGGTGTCGCTCCCAATCCGCAGGTTGTCGGGCAATGGAAGATTAATACCTCCCCGCCTTTGTATTCGTCTTTTAAGGGGCACCATAATAAACGGGCCAGACGTTGATGCATTGATCTTAAAGATTTTGAGCACTTTTAAAGAGCGCAGGGTGCAAAAATTAGATTAAGATGTTTGTCATCGTGTTTGTGCATATTGGTATATTACAAATTTAGTTACTAAAATAATGATGATCTATATGTTAATGTGAAGAAAAGCTTTGTACACCTTTGTAAGAAACTTACAATCCAATAGAACTATTTTTTTCAATGGCGTCGCCCGCCTTAAGGTAAGCAAAGACGACGACCATTAAATTAAAATTCTTTAATAAAAAATTATAATACGATTTCAATATAAATTCTTATCTAACCTTTAAAACATGATACGAAGCTATTGCCAAAGCTTCATCGTAGAGTAGGACACAATTTAATTAAAGGTTGTATAGGTTGGACACCAATTTATCAATCAATTGCCTCAAGAGTTTGTTTGATTTGGTTTACTCTTTTATAGACACATGAGATAATGTTTTTTCAGCCAGTTCTACTACCAGCTGTCAAATGAAACTACCAAGGTTATCATGGTACGGCTTTTACACCCAGTTATATCTAAATGAAATTACGTGCAACATATGCACGTAATTTTACTGTACACACGGTACTTTTAGATACAAAAATACATATTATGAAAAAGTACAACACGCTTACAGAATCGATTTAAAATAATATTATAATAAATATTAGTAGGATCCTACTAATATTATAAACGCGAAAGTTAGTATGGATGGATGTTTATTACTCTTTCACGCAAAATCTACTGAATGGATTTTGATAAAACTTTACAATAATATAGCTTACACATCAGAATAACACATATAACAACGGGAACGGGAAAACTTCACCATGCGTGTGGAGCCGCGGGCTTCAACTAAAAAAATAAAATAAACTAGCAGGACCGAGAAAAAATAATGTAAAAATCTTTTTATACTGTAGGTAACTTTCTCAATAATCACTTACGACAATATTGCTACTGACAAGAGAGCAAATTGCGAATTAAGCGCAACCGCCGACGTTAATACGATACTCAGCACATTAAAAGCACTTTACACTAATGTACGATGTCAAGAGTTCCATATACCTACTTACAAGTAATTGAATACACCGCACGATGCAAAATATTTTTATTTACTTATATTAAACATTTTGAATGATATAAACGAAGAAGAAGAAGTCGACGTTAGGAGATCAGTGCCAACCAAAGAGAAACCTAAAACGAATAACAAATCAATCGAACTGGCATGTGGGGGTTAAACTTTCTAGAACGAAAATTGCCATGTAAAAAAAACACATAAAATCAAATACAAATAACCTTTAAATGCCTTATTCCCGAAGGGGTGGCAGAGGCATATTATATGCTGACTTTTCACCATGTGTATTCCTGTCCTTCGTAATAGGTGGTGAGCCCATTGCCGTGTTAAAATAGACAGACGCAGGTTGTGTTGTTGAAAATTTTCAAGCCGCCCATAAGGCCTTCAACTTGACTTAACGACTGCCATGTTAACAGAGTTAACGGTGCTTTGTCCCAATTAGTAAAGCGACAAAGCATCGTAAAAGAAGCACGACTGGCGATTCATAACGCAGTGCTAGTGCCAACTTTGCTTTACGGTAGCGAAACCTGGGTATGTCAGCAGATGCATGAAAGTAAATTGAATGCTGTGGAGATGCGATCACTTCGAAAATTGTGCGGCGTTACCTTGGCCGACCGAATACGTAACGAAGTGATACGCAATATGGCAGGTTTGAATGAAAGTGTCAGCGTTAAGCTGGAAAAGGGCGTGCTCCGTTGGTTTGGACACGTCAAACGAATAAGTGAGGAACGAATGACGAAGAATATATATTGTGCGAAAGCAGAAGGTAGAAGAGGTCAGGGTAGGCCGAGACTTACATATGAAGACCACGTGAGCAGATTGCTCAAAAACGGAAAGGTCAAAAGTACTCGGATACCCAGACGTGCGTGTATGAAGCGATTGATGAATCTCGAAGAAGCGAAAGAAGTATGCATGGATCGCGAAGCCTGGCGATCTGTCCTCTCTGACTACCCCATCAGGGATACAGCGTGAAGATAGTTAAGTTAAGTTATGTTACTGGCAACCGGGACCAACGGCTTAACGTGCCATCCGAAGCACGGAAACGCTCGCAAATGTAAATGCCACAAAGTGGTCCCCCAACCGTGACCAGCCATAGCGAAACTTGCTTAATCCAGTGATCGTTTACAGAACACTGAGTCCGCGGGACCACGAGCACTTCAATTAATGCGGTATGGATGGTAAGGATGTCTCAGTCAGAGTGCATTTTTCCATTTTAAAATAAAAGACGTATTTCATATTTGATATTTTTATTGGATTGTAAAGATGGCATGTTCTGATTAACTATGGAATAAAATATCTGGCAAATGGCCTCCACAGCTCTGATGACGAGCTCTTTTCAGGTATTTTTAATGTTTTTTTTATATTTGTCACGTCAAAATGGCGTCGTCCGCCTGATGGTAAGCAAAGACGACGACCCGTGATTGTGGGCCGCTATCTCAACCCACGGGACTCCGATGGCGACACTCAACTTGACAGTCCAAAAACTATTTTCGCCCTTTTCCATAGAGATGTGGCTGTACCTCACCGATGAAGCGTTGGAGAATACATAAAATTATCGAGTTTAGGGCTTAGAAAATCATCATGCAATCCATGAAAAACAAATGCACCCACAACAAGCAATTTTCTGGTGCGGATTTTTGTCAGGCGGGCCTTACTTTTTTAAAAATGAGGACAAATTATCTAAGAGAAATGGCATTAAAAGTAAACAGATTCGACTCATCGTTAGTTGTACTGTAACACACTACGAAACTTCAGCACAAGTACCTTCTCATAAGAAAAAGATAATCACACAATATTTTTCAAAGTTTTTAACATTTTTTCTACAAATATACAATTATATACAAAATGAAATTTTTCAAACCAAGTTCTTTTGCTTTTCCAAACGAGCGAACAGGCAAACATAAATGAAATTGATTTCGTTTGAAAGTTGTCCAGTTTTGTACATAATACCACGGTTCAAAGAACTTATAGAATACCAACTTTGAAGAAGTCAGATCCTTTATATCATCTGCGTTTGTGAACAAATTTTCCTACGTACAGTTCTTCACTATATATGTTATAATATATCAAAAGATCTTAATAAAAATAAAGCAAATTTATTTTATTTTTACGTACTTACTTAAATTAAATACTGGTTGAGCGGGCGAGATAAATAAATTCAAAATGGACTGTATTTGCGGGGAAAGACTTAAATGAAATTTACAAGCGATTGTCGACGGAAAAAGTAATGGAAAAACTGGAATATGCACACTACCTTGCTGCTTGCTGCGAGATGCTGAGGTGGAGGCCGCCGGGGGCGTCCCTGGACTTGAATTCCTGGTTTCCTTGCACGAAAACACTATTTGTCCATGGAAAATACAATTATTGCGATAGTTGGTTCGATGTGGCCGCGCGCGCGATTATTGTAGGACAGACTGCCAGCCCCCAATCGTGGTCGTTGCCCGTGAGGCTAGCGGAGCGAGCGCAGGTACTTGCGCGCGTAATACAGCTGTCTGACAGGGTGAAGGTTGGTAGGCCCATGGTAAACCCGGCTCGTGGGGGCTGTCCGGCCCATCTTGCGTGCTTGGGTGGAGAGGGCACACGGAGCGCCGACGTTTCACCTCAGTCAGCTCCGCACTGGGCAAGGCGTATTCGACAAGTACCTGTGGGAGGTGGCGGGGGTGGAGCCGGACCCTGCGAGTCGGTTTTAAGGTGAGACGGAACACCGCGGGGTTTAGTGGGTAGGACGGCCACTCTCTCACGGGCCGGCACACACCGTTCCTGCTGCCCCCGCAGTAGGGATGACGGTGCGTAAAGGCATTCCCCGCGTTACAAAAAAAAACCTTTAGTATTAATAAAATACTATTATTTTTATGGGCTCTATCTATTATAGATTTGAAGTCGGTGCCAAGCCCGATTTAAATTAAAACTTAACATTAGAAACAGCTTATTTGCTGTTTATAAAATTTCAACTCTAAAGATTAACCTACGTAAATAAACCTAAAGAACAATGTGAACTAATATAAAACAGATGAAAACTATATGAAAAAAATACCTGAATGTATAAGTAATAACCCTGAAATAGACCTTTTGGTTTGCATATTGTGTAACGAGCACACAACACGACTCTTTTGAAGACAAACGCATATTATTATTAATAAAAAATAATAATAATACAAATATATCTGGTTGCGCCGGTATACGATAAAAGAGTAGCCGCGTTATTTTTTCTATATTGCATCGCTGATCTGCATTTGTTTTTAATTAATTAGTTGTCGACACTCCCCCCGCTCCCCTTTATTCCATTTTTCTTTCGTACCTACTTTGTCTCGCATAAAGGAGGAGCGAGACAGCTGCATTACGCGCGCAAGTACCTACGCTCGCGCCGCTAGCCTCACGGGCAGCGACCACGATTGAAGGCTGGCAGTCTGTCCTACACCACACGCGCGCGCCCCCCACCAACTATCGCAATAATTGTATTTTCCATGGATAAATAGCGTTTTCGTGCAAGAAACCAGGAATTCAAGTCCAGGGACGCCCCCGGCAGCCTCCACCTCAGCATCTCGCAACAAGCAGTGCCCATTCCTGTTTCCATTTCTTTTTCCGTCGATAATCGCGTGTAAATTTCATTTTTGTCTTTCCCCGCAAATACAGTCCACTTTGAATTTATTTATCTCGCCCGCTCAACCAATATCAATTATGTTACAATGCTTGAGTTGTTTTGTTCTAGAGTTCTAGACGAAGCTATCCCGCAGAAAGTCACGCGCGACGAGTGTAGGTACGAGTACATTTGAGCACCGAGTTAAAGTCTATAATAGATAGATAGATAGAGCATAAGAGGTGCATTTAATTAAATCTTTACTAAGTTATTTTATACATTTTAGTTTTTGAAGTCGGTTTTTTTTAAACGTAGTTTTTATTATACGATGCTTTGTCGCTTTACTAATTGGGAAACTAAAAATAAAACAACTATCTGAGGATTTACCTAGGGCACCCGGCAATAGCCAGACTTTAATAAAAACTTTAATCTTATTTTAATGCAAATTGTAACAAATAATTGATTTGTGTTCTTACACACACCTTCATAAACGTTGCAGTCGGTAAAAAATCTACTTCCGCGGGTACAAATACAGATAAATCTCTCTAAGTCCTCACACAAGGTTTTATTTGTACAATTTTTCTGTATTACTGTACGCAAGAGATGTAAGAAGTGCTAATTAATCCGCCCTAATTAGTTCTATCCTTGTCTCTGATATCTGTATTTATAAACGTTACGTCCTCTGAGACGTAATGTTTATCTACTACTAGTATTCTCCCACGACTCCGCCTACGTAATACTTTGACTAAAAATATATTTATTCGCCGAATATACCATGTAAAAGAAGATTCGTATTCATATAATTTATAAGTCAGACATAACGCTCTACCAAAAGTATATCAAACTCCAGTAGTTTTCAGTAGTTTTCGATTTTATAAAGAAAAAATCGATAAACAGACTAAAAAATCAAATAAATAGTATGTCTGGTTCAGAAATGTTAATGTTAAACAATCTTCACTAAGTATCCCTGACTTCCCAGACGTGCATGAATGCATGAAACGATTTATGAATCTGAAGCAAGCGAAAGAAATATGTTTATAAAACGAAGCGTTGGCGATCTGACCTCTTGAACTACCCCTTCAGGGATCCAGCGTGAGAAAAAGATAGATTTCTTTAATGTATTTGAGTTTTCTTTTCTCTTTCTTTTCTCTGCCTTTCCTTTATCGCTGACCTGTATTTAACGTCTTTTATATTTAATTTTCATTTTTTTCATATTCGAAATAACCAGAGGTCAATTACTGCACGTGTCTGGTGAAATAAGTGACACTTGTCGATCCATTGCTGCTCGCCAAGTGGCTGGTGTCACATTTGATCGCATAGTTAGTTAAAATTAGCCCCTGTTTGATTGTAGTGTAATATGCCCCACGAAGAGCGTTTTTATACTTAGGAGGTAGGCAAAGGTATAACACCTCTGGTTCGTTGTGCTGCCGGCCCAATTCTTCGAAACCAGCTTAAACTACTCGTCTACTGGTGTCTGAAGAGTCTGTACTCTTGGATGGACTGTTTCGATAACTTAATTACATACCATTGAGGATTGAAGTAAACAATCCTACTAACCACTCAAACGTTCAAGCTGCTAAAGCAGCTGACTTTTTTGCTTATTCTTTTTCTGGACTGACCTCCTTTCAAAACCTTTTTAAACAATGTTGTCTGTGGTTTTAATGAATGAATTTTATACCATTAGAATTGTGGATAAAAAGGCCGTGTATTAAAGGTTTACTATCTACATGTCACAATATCAAAATTCAAAGTAAATGCGATGTAAACATTGCCGGCGGCCATTTTCCCGCCATTTTTTTAGTTTTGCGTTAATATTTAATGGGTTAAAATTTTTTTAGTTTAGTTAGAATAATTATAAGTTATTAGTGGATGTTTGTTACTCTTTCGCGCAAAATCTATTGAATGGATTTTGATGATACTTTTCAATAGTATAGTTTACACATCAAAATAACACATAGGCTACTTTTTATCCCGGCAACAAGATCCTGTGGGAAATGGGAACGGGAAAACTTAATCACGCCTGCGGTCGTTAACTAGTATAATATTTAGGTACATTAATGGTAACGAGCATTTAGAATAGTTATCGGTGGTGAAACGTGGGTATGTCAGAAGATGCATGAAAGTAAATTGAATATTGTAGAGATGCGATCGCTTCGTAAACTGTGCAGCGTAAAGTTGGCTGACCGAATACGTAACGAAGTGAGTAATATGGCGGGTTTGAGTGAAAGGGTTGGCATTAAGCTGGTAAAGTGCGTGCTCCGGTTTTTTGGTCACTCAAAGATTGAGTAAGGAACGATTGACGAAGAATATATATTTTGTGGAAGTAGAGGGTCAAGGACTCAGAGTAGGACGAGACTTACAAATGAGGTCCACGTGAACAGATTGCTCAAAAACAGAAAGGTCAAAAGTACTCGGATACGGAGAACAGCTTGTATGAAAGGATTAACAAATTTTTAGAAAGTGAAAGAAATATGCAAGGATCGCGAAGCCTGGCAATCTGACCTCTCTGACTACCTCGTCCGGGATACAGCGTCAATATAGAGTGTGAAAAGCGTAATAATAGTAAACGCTAATATAGCGTAAACAGATATCAAATAATACGAAATCGTGATATCGAATTTCATTTAAACGAAAAGGTCAAAAGTACTCGGATACCCAAACGTGCGTGTATGAAGCGATTGATGAATCTCGAAGAAGCGAAAGAAGTATGCATGGATCGCGAAGCCTGGCGATCTGTCCTCTCTGACTACCCCGTCGGTGATACAGCGTGAAGATAGTTAGTTAGTTAGTTTTTTAATTTCATCTAAATTGAGGATTTATAATGGACTCCCAAAAATTTCCTTTCTCGTGGACTAGTTTTAAAGTTATTATCTTATTTTTACCAGGTCAACCCCCGGCTTCGCCGTGACATACTTATAACTCCCGTCGCACCTATTTAATCCCGTCGCATATAAATTCTACAAAACTGCATAAAAAATTGCCCGATTTGTTGACATTTATGATTAATGTTCCACTCTCCAGGGTAGTAGCATGATGATATAGTCTCGCCTTCCTAGATAAACAGGCTTTCCAACACAAAAAAAAAAATCCAATCCGACCAGTAGTTCCTGAGACTAACTTAGCGTTCAACCAAACAAACAAACTCTTCAGCTTTATAATATTATAATATCTATACTAATATTATAAAGCTTTGCGTTTTGCTTTGCGTTGGTTTGGACACGTCCAACGAATGAGTGAGGAACGATTGACGAAGAATATATATTGTGCGAAAGCAGAGGGTAGAAGAGGTCAGGGTAGGCCGAGACTTACATATGAAGACCACGTGAGCAGATTGCTCAAAAACGGAAAGGTCAAAAGTACTCGGATACCCAGATGTGCTTGTATGAAACGATTGATGAATCTCGAAGTATCGAAAGAAGTATGCATGGATTGCGAAGCCTGGCGATCTGTCCTCTCTGACTACCCCGTCAGGGATACAGCGTGAAGATAGTTAAGTTAAGTTAAGTTAAGTTTATAAAGCTGAAGAGTTTGTTTGTTTGTTTGGTTGAACGCGCTAATCTCAGAAACTACTGGTAGGATTTGAAAAATTCTTTTTGTGTTGGATAGCCCATTTATCGAGGAAGGCTATAAGGTATATATCATTACGCTACTACACAGAGGAGCAGAGCAGTAGTCATATATGTCGACAAATGTGGCAAATTTTTATTCATCATTGTAGAATTTATAAGCGACGGGATTAAATAGGTGCTACGAGAGGTAGAAATATTCCACGGAAGAAGCTGTGGAGGTCATCCAGCACATAATATTTACTGAACTGAAACAATTCTGTTAGATCCACAACTATACTAAAATATAATTTTCCTATTTCTATTCCACCCTGATTAGTCCAACTACACATATCACTCTAGAATAATTTCCCCTCGTTCCTTGACGACTAAGCACTTGATCGCTCATACTACCTCTGCTTACAACTCACGCAAGAAATTCATTAACATAGTAGGTACTTTACAAGAATAGGAAGTGCATTCACTCGTCACTAATCAATGGATATGCAGGCTTTTATGTGGTACGCTAGTTTCGCTTAAATACGTATTTTCATCAATCGTATCAAAATTCTTTGTAAATTTGCGTACCTAACTTTGAATTAATTTCATTTAATATCATACAAAAAAAGTAATAAAAAAAATATTATGGGACATTTATTTTTTTCACAACGCTGTCTAGCACATAGTACCTAAGCTATATAAGCTTGCAGTATGGGATCTAAACAACTGATGAACATACTTTATATATTTATAAATACATACATAGCAAATTATATTGATTTTGATGGGGAGGAATTCTTCGACACCTAGTCGGGGCATCATTGTCAGTCTTGTAATAATTCCCACCACCCGCCCCCTTCTTTTTGTATTGTTTTCTGTAAATATGTTAAAATTTTAATTTGTTAATAACCATGTAATTATTTAAATATCTATGATGAATAAATAAATATACTGCATTACATAGCAAACACTCAAACTCCTAAAAAAAAATCTGTGGATCACACAAATATTTATTTCAACCCTGGAATTGAACCCCAGACCTTAGCACGGCAGTCGCATACACTACCAGTCACATAACACACACACAACACACATCTTTTATGTATTTAAATCCTAAATCTACTCAAATCACATACCTACCTCCAACTAATTGCAACAAAACTTTTTTATAGACTCTTAAGCACTCAATAGAACCAGACCGTAATCTAAATCGCAGAGAAAAATACCTGCGGGGCACTGGTCCGGTATCAAAGTGTAGGAGGACTCTCTGTATAGGGCACAGATGTCGTAGATATGTCTCAGCCTGCATTCAGAGTCCAGTTAGCATTCAGAAAGACGCCGCGGGCGAAGGCGCGATAACATCTCTGCAGTGAGGTATGACAGATGAATACACACTGATCGGCAAAACAGGTAACTTAAATTATTATTTAGACTCTCTAAGTTTCTGTGATTTTCATTATTATTCTCTTTGTGCCTATTAACAAATATATAGAGTACATTTTTAAATCAATATATATATATAAAAATCAATGCCACTTTTCGTTGTAATATTATAACTCAAGAACGGGCTCACCTATCAAATGTTTAGGATTTGTTCGGACTATTTAGTAGATGGTTTATGTGAAGATTGCACAAAATCGGTCGAGTGGTTCTTCATTTATCATATTTTTTATAACAAATCTTTTAAGTGGCGCTAACGAAGTTGCGCGGGTCAGTTAGTACATTTTATAAAATACACAACAATATATTAAAAAATATAAAAACTAGTATCCCACCAGCATCGGGTACAGGGACCAAGCTACCGGTGGTAAGGGCTTCAAAGACAGGAATTTCCGCACAAAACATGCCGTACTCAGAAGAACCGCCTTTTCCATCAAGCCCTTACCCCAACTGCCTAACGCGAGCCTCTTGAGATGTTGGTCGAAACTCTTGGCAATCAGACCATGTGCCGATTAATTATTATTATTATTATCAGTGGCATATAGATACACAGTGGTGCCATGGGATATCGCGATGCTTGGCGCCCAAGCGAGACTCAATCGCAAGTGATGCATCTGCTGATTAACAAACGAAGACGTAGCAAAGATAAAGGAAACTCGAAATAAAACCCCGTATTACCTCGTCTGGCCAGCGTGGTGAAACTGTAAGGCCAATCACCCTTCCAGAATAATTGGCCTGATAAGAGGCCTATACCCAGCAGTGGACTGCAGTAGACTGATTTGAGGACAAGGCGAATGGCGTCCAAAAAGCTCGGCAGGGCGCGGCAGTACTTCACTGCGGAGCAAACACTGCTCCTCTATAATTCGCAAGTGCAGCCACACATGGAGCTGTCACCTTTGGGCTGGTGTACCTGAATACCGACCTTTTGACTCGGTAGAAGGGCGTGCTATGAGAATTGTCAACGATCCTCTACTGGCAGGCGGTATTGAACCCCTTCGTGATACGAGAGACTTCGGCTCCTTATGTGTGTTCTATCGCCTGTACAACGGTCTGTGCTCTGAGGAATTGTTTGACATGATGCCCACGGCTACCTTCTATCATCGCACCGCTCGCCATAGACAGGGTGTTCACTCTCACGCTTTGCTCACATACGGTTAGGTCCGATAGAGGCTTTATTTAGCGTACGCTTAGGTTGTGGAATGAGCTCCCTGCCTGGGTTTTCCCGAACGTCTACAGTATGGGGTTTTTCAAAAGGGGTCTTAGAAGGTTTTTAAAGGGTCGGGAGCGCGAGTGCTGTACCTCTGGTGTTGCAAACGTCCATAGGCTACGGTGACCACTTTCCATCAGGTGGGCCGTATGCTTGTCTGCCCACCTCAGTGGTATAAAAAATAATAATATATACCTATTCATTAAAGTTAAATATTTTGTAGCAAATTTTGATATGGCTGATCCTCGGATAGGTTACCGCTTTGTGGCATTTTGAAGAGGGTGGCTTGAAAAATATTGATAGCAAGTCGAACTCACACAAAGAGAGTTCTCTGTGTGTACGACTTGCTGTCAATATATGAATTATTAAATATATCAATATTGAATACAAACAAACCAACACATAGCGACAGATAAATAACGAATTTAGGCTCAAATCAAATTGGCCAAACATCGAACACAACAATAAAATTTTCAGGTGTTTAAGAAACTTAAATTCATAAGACCTGAGTTTTCTACAGGCGTGTTGCCTAACAGCTGGTTTCTTTTAATGTAGATCACCTAATGAAGTTATACATACATATTGTCATGCTTTTATCCCCGAAGTGGTAGGCAGAGGCATAGTATGCGCCCACATTTCACCGTATGCATTTTGTCCAACATAACAGGTGGTAAGCCCATTGCCGTATTGAATGAAGTTATATTATATCAATATGCATCCAAAATGAGAATTGGGAATATTTCAACTTTATCACAAGAGATTATAGCATATGATCCAGAAATTAAAAGTAAAATCCATATTAATAAATTCCAACAATATTTAGAACAGTGTGTCACCGTAGTATCGCTATTCAGCCGACAGCATAAAGGTGAATTGGCGGCAAAAGCTTGTCAGATTCATTGCGCTTCTGCCAACAATGGCATGTAGATCTTTACTATATGGAACAGCAATGAACGAGTTGCAAATCGCTTTATGAAATTTCTATCTTTTGAAATTGGGCTCCCGAAATTTGTTTAATGCATTTACGCACCGTCATCCCTGCTGCGGGGCTCCCGGCCCGACGAGAGAGGGCCGTCCTACCCACTAAACCCCGCGGTGTTCCGCCTCACCTTAAACCGACTCGCAGGGTAGGCCTGAGGTTAAATCACTGCGAGCCGGCAAGGGGCACCCCAGAACGGAGGGGTCCGTCTCGGGGCGGTCGATAAGCGACCACCCCGGAGCTCCCTAAGGAGCTGAAGAACTAGCCCGCACCTCTACCGCTCTCGAGCGCCCCTCTGTAAGCAGTGGAGGTCAGAGCGGCCGGGCGCGCGCACAAAGTGGGCACCCCCTGGAACACAAAAAGGGTGCCCGCCGCCAAGTGGCCAGTTGGGCGGGGTCCCCCGACCTTCCGCCCACGGCCAGACACTATTCGGGGGCGCGCATGTATTGAGCACGTCGACGCCCCCGAACCGGACGGCGGGGTGACAGCGTCTGTCCCGTACGCTCCCGCATATTTCGCCGCCATCACCTCGCTAGCAAACGAGGCGACGGCGGCCCAACACTGTTGGCTGCCGACCATGGCTTGCACCACAGCCGGCAGCGACAAATCCATACCGACAAGGCCCGTAAAGGAGATACGCGGCCCGTCCCACGCCGTGCACACGGCGAGTGTGTGCTCCGCCGTATCCACGACGCCACCTGAGCAGTGACGACACACGGGGTCCCGCTCCACCCCAGCCACCTCCCACAGGTACTTGGCGAATACGCCATGCCCTGTGAGGAGCTGACTGAGGTGGAACGTAGGCGCTCAGTGTGCCCATAAGGCCTTTAACTTTACTTGCCATGTTACTGGCAACCGGGACCAACGGCTTGACGTGCCTTTCGGATCACGAAAACGCTCGCAAATGTAAATGCCACAAAGTGGTCACCCATCCGAGGACTAGCCATAGTGAAAGCTGCGTAACTCAGTGATCGTTTACAGAA
Source organism: Thumatha senex (assembly GCA_948477245.1). Classification (NCBI taxonomy): domain Eukaryota; kingdom Metazoa; phylum Arthropoda; class Insecta; order Lepidoptera; family Erebidae; genus Thumatha; species Thumatha senex. The sequence goes on along the minus strand of OX419731.1, from coordinate 4,603,283 downwards.
TACTGAGTCCGCAGGGCTACGAGCGCTTCCTATAAAATAAAATAAATATCCATCACGCCTTATCCCCGAAGGGGTGGCAGAGGCATATTATATGCACTCTTTTCACCGTGTGGATTCCTGTCCCACGTAATAGGTGGTGAGCCCATTGCCGTGTTGAAATAGACAGACGCAGGTTGTGGCTACCTGCTGTTGAAATTGTTAAGCCGCCCATAAGGCCTTCAACCAGGCTTAACGACTGCCATTTTCTGGCAACCGGGACCAACGGTTTAACGTGCCTTCCGAAGCACGGAAACGCTCGCAAATGTAAATGCCACAAAGTGGTCACCCATCCGAGTACCAGCCATATTGAAAGTTGCGTAACTCAGTGATCGTTTTACAGAACACTGAGACCGCGGGGCCACGAGCGCTTCACTCTCGGACTCTAAGGCTTGCGTACGAATAGGGGGGGGATGTGTCATCTCTTTTTGATGTCTGTACAGGCGTCAAACAGGGTTGTGTCATGTCCGCCTGGCTGTTCATAGTGTATGTGGACAGTTGCCTGCAGAAGTTGAAATATTGTGATATGGGTGTGAATTTGGGTGACTTTAAAGTAAACTGTCTGCTGTACGCTGATGATGCAGTGCTCATGGCCTCATCAGAAGCCGAGCTTCAGCCATTAGTAACTAATATGAAAGAGGAGTGTGAAAGTAAGGGTCTTCGCTTAAATGCAAGTAAAACTAAAGTTCTAGTATTTGAAAGAGATGACGTAAGAACCAAATACGAGATTAGGGTAAACCAGGAACGACTAGAGCAAGTGAATGAAATTGTGTATTTAGGGAGTATGTTTAGCGCGGATGGAAGATGTGATTCGGATGTAGAACGGCGAGTAGCTGCCGGAAACGGGGTTAACGGTGCTTTGTCCCAATTAGCAAAGAGGTATGCATGGATCGCGAAGCCTGGCGATCTGTCCCCCCTGACTACCCCGTCAGGGATACAGCGTGAAGATAGTTAGTTAGTTAGTAAACAAAATTATGTACACGTACTTTTGGTTGCAAATAAATGGTCACGTGTTTCACGATTTTGCCTGATTTTACGTATAACTGGGTAAAGTAGGGGTTCTAAGTTTCTATGGAAGATTCTCAATTTTTAAAGATAGCAACATCAAACTTCGCACACCTATATCTGAATAAAAATAAATAAATAGGTGTTTCAGAATTTTCCGAAATTCTACCCTTAACAGCCTGGCCACGACCTTCAGCGACGCGACCTGCGACACGACCAGCGACGCGACGGTAGGGTACCCCTGCCACGACTCGCTAGTTGCGACGGCGACGGCGACTGCGCGGGACGTATTGAGTGGCCCGTTATTTTCTCTAAACGAATTTATTTTGCCAAGATTTAATTGATTACAGGCAAGTAATACATTCAGTAAATAGAAAAAGGTGAGTGTATGGACAGATTCTTACTTTGTACAGAGATTATCCTGTATTTTTTCGAATACACAAGTACCAGTATATAAACTTTTAACTACTTACTCTTGCACATAGAAAAGGACTTTACTCGTACCGTCAAGTAAATTCCAATATAACAGTAACGCCTGCACAAAAGTTATTTCTCATATTAAGGTACCAACAATATACCTACCTACAAAATAAAAAATAACTATTTGTGAAGTGCTCGTGGCCCTGCGGACTCAGTGTTCTGTAAACGATCACTGAGTTATGCAACTTTCACTATGACTGGTCCTCGGATGGGTGACCACTTTGTGGCATTTACATTTGCGAGCATTTCCGTACAACGGAAGGCACGTTAAGCCGTTGGTCCCGGTTGCCAGTAACATGGCAGACGTTAACGGCCATATTCCAGAACGTTTATCAATACTCAAGAAACACTTGAGAGTAGTATTTATAAGACAAAAACTAGCCTCAAGCGTCGATTGAGTATTGAGAAACGTTCTGGAATACGGCCTTAAGTCAAGTTGAAGGCCTTATGGGCTTCTTGAAAAATTTCAACAACAGGTAGCCACAACCTGCGTCTGTCTATTTCAACACGGCAATGGGCTCACCACCTATTACGTGGGGCAGGAATACACATAGTGAAAAGTGGACATACAATATGTATGCCTCTGCCATCCCTTCGGGGATAAGGCGTGATAGATAAATAAATTAAACTTTGTGTTATTATTTAAAAATACACACGAACTACAAGTAATTAGCTTTAAATTATAAATAGGTAAGTACCTATATTTTGGTAGTATATAGGTACCTATATTAGGTACATATATATACTATTAGGTATATATATATATATATATATATATATATATATATATACTATAAATGAAAGGTCAAAAGTACTCGGATACCCAGACATGCGTGTATGAAGCAATTGATGAATCTCGAAGAAGCGAAAGAAGTATGCATGGATCGCGAAGCCTGGCGATCTGTCCTCTCTGACTACCCCGTCAGGGATACAGCGTGAAGATAGTTAGTTATATATACTATTAGGTACCTATATACCTATATAATCAGTCACATTAATAATGAGTAGGGATTTAAAGTATCTTAGTAGGTACCTACAGTCAGGTAATTAAATAAGACTAATTGTTACTATGATTGTGATTATTGGTAGAATACCTAATATTACAAAATTATAATCACATAAAATAAATAAATAATAAATCAGTATACATTCTGAAAATAAAATCGCGGCAAGTAAAACAAAAAATATTGTTTCGGTCGTTCGTCGCTGAATACGTCCACCACCGTCGCAGATCGCGTTTCGCTCTGCTCCGTGGCCGCTCGCATTGCTGCCAGTAGTTTAATTTCAGTCGCCCATCTCGTCGCCGTCGCTGTCGTGAATCGTTCGTGCATTTCATCGCGTCGCAGGTCGCGTCGCGGAAGATCGTGGCATGCTCTATCTAGCTCCATACTTTTGTTCCCGTCGCAATTCGCGTCGCAAGTCGCCCGTCGCTGGAGCGACAAGTTCGTGGCCACAGGGTTAGGGTGTAAAATAAGACATCAAGTTTATATGAAAGTATTTGAATATTTATAAGGGGCATGGGTCAATGGTATGAGGTGCAACGGGTGTTCAAAGAATTTCAAGAGCGAAGCCGGTGGGCACAGTTAGTATTAGATATGATAAGGACTCTATTGATAGTAATTTTAGAGTCAAGTTTATTTATAATTTAAAAGCTTCCCGCGTCTCTGCCCGCGTGAAGCTTTCCCGTTTCCGTTGCCCATACGTGCAATTATTAATTCTTTTCTCTCCCTAAAGACATTCCCTAAGAACATTCTAAATATTGTTTTGTGATTCTAGCATGTTGTTGTAGCGCAAACTAATAATAGCTTAATTTCGCTCGCTCAATTCGATAAACCGTTGTAAACTTTCCTCCAGCGGAAATCATCCTGACCGAACAACAAAGCAACCAAAATTTGTTACCAAATTATTGTCACCGTACTTGTACAATTTCAGCACCATTGGACAAGTGATTGAAATTTGTTGAACAAAACTGTGCAAGATATTGAAAAAGCTTGTAAAAGCACAGAAATATCACATCTAATATTACACATCTCAGTTTTATGTCTCTATGGGTTGGTTTTCCCATGCTAATGAAATTTAATATCAATTATCGATGTTAAAGTTTTAAACTTTCGCACTTTTTACTTATATTTATTAATATTTCGATTTCACTAGCCGTGGTAATGAGTTGACTGAACCCGTGACCACAGCTACTATATTACGTCCGAAACGTCGGGAGGTACATGGCTAACTTTGCAGCTAATAATATACCTCGCGAATAATACTCGAAATATATATGAATACCGTTATCGAAGTTAAATCCGGAGTAATAAAAGTGAAAACAAAAAGACTCGAATTTTACACGTTTGACACAGTCGGACAATAGAGATAGTACTGTTTTGACAGCAGCCGGGACGCAGTTACATATGTTTTCATATGTGTTATGTTCTGTGAATTTTGATGCTTTTTTTGGGACTAATCCCACCCGCATTCCCATTACTGTGACTCCTGTAAACCAGGATCTACAGCAATGACCGAAACACCAGAAAAGTTACACCGAGCTCGATCTCGGTGAAGTCTCAGGAAAAGTTAGCATGTCTTGGAACCCGCAACGAAATTAATCAGAAGATAATTTGAGGAAATAGGAAAAGAACGTAATACGTAAATCCTATAGTAATAGGGAAGCACCACGGTAATAGTATATTACGAGTCCTATGTGAGCTGTACAAAAAAAGTATGTACGAATGTAAAAAAAGGATACATTTTCATGCAATGTCTAATGATGACGGCAATGTTTTTTATACGCCACCCGCCTGATGGACAGCCATGGCGAAATCTAACAAATTAAGGGCCACTCTCATAGTCCACATGACTACTATAGCGTCCCTCAAGTTGGCGGCCCAATGATGTGCCTGTTCACGCTCCGCTAAAGAGTCTGGGATTGTAAGAGGAAGAAAACACGTGCACATCAGAGCGTTCCAGATTTCTATAGATCGACAGAAAAACGATCTATTGAACCGTTCTTTTCTGGCGAAAATCCTCGTAACTCTTGAGAGCGGTACCTCTGCCCGGCACGCGTTCCTCAGGAAAGATAAGGATTAGGTGGGATTAGGTTGAAGAGAGTTCAAAATTTAGATGATTTGAACTGTAGTTCAAACAAACATATACAATAACAAATGTAAATTTGGACAAGTTGAACTATAGTTCGACTTGTCCAAATTTTTAAGTATATATGTTCTTTCTTCAACCTAATCCCACCTTATATTTAGATAAATAATTTTCAGAGCAGCAATTCTCAATTGTACGAATTAAAAGCGTATACGAAAATTTAGTAGTACCATGTATTAAGAAATGTCAACAAATGACATTTTACCAATTTCTGTCTCTCGGACAAAACTACTTTCTAAATTCTATCGACATTTATATTTATTAAATTCAAGTACCTATCATAATTATAGTATTATAATAAAACTTGTTCTTATTTCCAGGTAAAAGCAACTATACCAAAAATGGACAAAAATGGTTACTTCTTCTACGTCACATCTACTGCTAAGAAAAAGAAGATAAGCCTTATGCAGCCAAAACCTCCTCGCGTAGCCTTCGTAGACGAAAAGCGCCGGCCAGGAGTGGCTGAACGAGTGTATACCGATGTCGCTATTCCAAATTCAAATATTAAAAGCAGTGTGGTTGTTGCCGCCACGGAGAACGGACGTGGGGACTATATGACGCAGCGAGGCATTTCGCCCGCGCCACGCGCGCGTTTGTACACGCAGCTCGAAAGTTATCAACCGAGATACCACACAATTCGTGATAACAGTGATAAGAGAGTGGAGAGTGAGTGTAAGAGAAAAAAGAAGGAGCGAGAAAGGATTGTTACTTATCAACCAGTTGCAAGGTAAGTGATGTTTTGATTTTGTCTATCAATGTGACAGCCGACAAGCCTATTGATATTGAGATTCAATTGTTATGAGATTACCTATACACTTTGACTCCTGCATTTTATTTTTGTAAGATAGGGGGCCATGGGCCCTTTGTTATCAATGGGTTTATTAACTTTATTTATGGTTATTTAAAATAATACTGTTATATTATTAGGTAAAATAATATTACAGTCATATACGATATTTGAATGAAAGTTTTTCAGTACCAATAATCTAAGATAATTTTTGGAACTTGAGCTGACTTAATCAGTAAGAATTTTTATCCATCTTTATTATCTGTGATATTAATTACGTCCTTTACGAACCTAATTGATTACATTTTTTATTAGATTGGTTTCGTTGTAACGAACACTCCAACTTTGTTGACAGAATGAAGCGAGTATAAATATTTAATAGAAAATGGAAAAAATAAATTCGTGTGGTTTTATCTCATGGATAAATTTTAATGTATTATTTTTAAAATCATATTTGATGACATCTTGCAACCTATTTCACTATTATTTGCATTTATTGGTGCAATGCATGGTTATTTTTTTAGATAAAACGTTGTGTTTTTTACAGCACACTTACCTATGATACTTAGTGAAAAAATGCCCCCTAGCTCGGGGGGTGCGTGAGGCTATACTCTTGGTTTGGAGGCAGTCCAGGGCCTTTACATAATCTACAACTACCTCCAAACCAAGAGTATCGCCTCACGCACCCCCGGGCGGCTCCCCAACAGCCCAAACAGACTGATGTGGCTCCATAGCAAAGTACCTACTTCAGTCGTTAAATATTTATATCAAAATACTATCAAGTTGGTAATCATCGTATTATTATGTTTAACAGAATTGGACCTAACATTTTTATTAGAAGTTTTATTTGTTATTATTTCGTTAAAATAAATCACACACTAGTTAAATTAATTTAATATAATCAAGCTTTACACACCACTATAAAAATCATTTTAGCAAGTCCTTTCATTTTATACCAACATTGTTGTAGTGCTTAAAAATCAGTTTGCCGCCATAATGGGTGTTGCACCGTTTTTAGGATATCGTGACACACAAGCCATGCATTGTCACCTAAGCTAAAAGAATATACAAATTTCAGCTCAATAGACTGAAGATAATCTGCTTCAATATTGAGTTGCAACGTTTCCACCATCCAAACAAACATAGGAGCATACATTTTTGTAAAAATATACGTTCCTGCCTTCCCAGTTTACTGAAATAACTCAATTCGTTGTTATTTATTATTCGCACAGGTATCTAATAAATAAATATTTATGCGCTCGTGGGCCCGCGGACTTTGTGTGTAAACGATCACTGCGTTAAGCAACTTTCGCTATGACTAGTCACGGATGGGTGACCACATTGTAGCATTTACATTTGCGAGCGTTTCCGTGATTCGGAAGGCACGTTAAGCCGTTGGTCTTGGTTGCCAGTAACGTGACAGTCGTTAAGACGAGTTGAAGGCCTTATGGGCGGCTTGAAAAATTTCAACAGCATGTAGCCACAACTTGTTTCTGTCTATTTTAACAAGATAATGTGCTCACCACCTATTACGTGTGACAGGAATAACATGGTAAAAAGTGGACATATAATATGCCTCTACCACCCATTCAGGGATAAGGCGTAATAGATAAATAAACATATTTACTTTGAATGTCTTGACATCTACGTATTAAGATTCTTACGGTTCTATTTGGCAAATAATCTAATTTCCGTTTGCTTTGAATTGAAATATATGGAACTGGAATCACATCTAAGTAATTCATAAATTAATGAGTAACGTTGAACCAATGCTGGGTTTGATTTCGTTCTCTGTCACTAATATATTCGTACCAGTTTACATTCGAGCAATTAGTAAAATAAGTTCTGCTAATATTGGAAACGTGAAAGTTTGCTGTGATGCTTGTAACTTTACCAGGTGAAATTGGCTGAATAGATTTTATTAAAATTTGTGTGTGATCATGAGTGGATCAATTATCTTGAAATTACACAATATTCCTGTTTTAGCAGATCCCCAGTGGTCATCAGACCTATCTTGGGATTCTATGACGACATCAAAATTTAAAATTCAATCGTTCATCATCATTCGAGCGTCTTCCCAGCAACTTCTTCGCCTCCACTTTGCACGGTCATCGACATCTGTTGTAGTGAGAATATTAGTACTCAAATAATCCTTTACGATGTCAAAGCCAGCACTTCTTGGGTCTTCCCAAATCTCTTATTTTCAACTTCGACCCTAAATAAGTGAACAGATGTCAAATTTTGTCAGGAAATTCGACTGCTCATCACACATTGCTGGGATAGTTTGCACGTGCATGAAATCGAATGAAAAATTAATTTTTATGAAAAAGATGAACTGCTATGTTTGTAGGAGACTTTTGTACTTACAAAATATTTGACTTTTAAATGGAATTAATTAGAATTTCCAGAAAAAAAATAAAAAAGTCCACGGCTGCGTCTTTCTGACTGAACAATTTAAAACAAAATTGATTTACACATGCTCTTTGCCATTTGAAACAACGAGAGAAAAGTTCTATACACGTGCAAAATCGGATCGAGTTTTAAAATGCATAATAGGAAAACTTGTAATTGTAAAGAAAAACAGTTTAAAGTACAAAAGTTAGCGTAAGTTTTACAAAAGATTGGATCCATCCCTTTGTGGCAAGTTCTTCAAAGTTACAAACAACTTAACAACTTTGCGATACTTATTTTTTCTTATATGGCGTCGAGTTGGGACCTTGATTCTGTCTTTAAATTATTTTAGTACTAGCTTTTGCATGTGGCTTTATTCACTGCAGATTTTCTTTCATGTCTATTTTCAAAAATAGGTGATTATTTTTTAACAACATAAAATGAAAATAGTGTTCGTTCAAGGGAATCTTTGAAAATCTGAAAATGGTTCATATGCGTGAACTTATTCTAAATTTACTTCCTACCTTTCATAAAAACAATAATGTATTATTTCATACAAGAAAACAAACAAACACAGAACAAAGAACAAATATTTTCTGTGAACTGCTGCTTTTCGATCATAGATTAACTTAGATTAACTTATAATTAAGGGGTTGGTCTGTGTGTTTCGATGTAGTTTAGTTTTACTTTAACGAGCAAAAAAAATTAAGTAGCTACTTAATAAACGTTTTATAAAAACTCTGGTAACAGAAAGATCTTACTTTAATACAAAGCTTGGATCGTATTTTGATCAAACTTCCTTAAGCGTGTTAGTTTAGAAAATGTTAACAGAAAAATTGTATCATACAAACATGATATCTATAGAAAATACATTAAAGTTTAACAAATAATATTAGGAACACATAATTTGAGTTATTAAGAGCAAATGAAAGCGGATTTCGGTCTCTCATTGGAGAAAGAGTTTGGAAGGAACTTGATAGACGATTTTATGAAAAAGCACAACATATAAATAAGTATTAAAATGTTTAGTCCACATCGACTTGACTTCAAAAATAAAAGTGTACCTATATTATATACAACTTCATTTTTAATGTCTGTGGCAAAATAAAAAAATACCAAGTATAAAAATTCTTGACAGTAATTTAAATGAGTACAAAATTACGGTGACCGTTCTTTAAGCAGGTGGTACCCTACAATTAATATGTCACCATGCCTTGTAAGGCAGCCTTACGATCAGATGGCACCAAGGCCTTTTAGTATGTGCTCCTTAATAAGCGACACTTCGTAATTGCATCTGTCACGAGATTTGTGCCGTAGATAGATGTACTTATAATGATCGCCTCAACCATAGACGATACAAAGGGGGCCTTTCTCATATGCTGCTTTTTATAAGCTCACGCATTGTTATATTTTCAGTTACTGAGATAACAAATGTACTAATATTTATACGTTTTTTGAAGTTATAGTCCTTTTGGCGCGTTAGCGAAAAATTATGAGAGTAAATTGTTACCATGCGCGCGCAGAATGTGCAGTTGTCATGCTATATAAGTTTTTCCATGACAACTTACAACTACATTCAAAGTAGTTTTCAATCACCCTGAAGTTAGCTATAGTCAAGATTTGAGTTTTTTTTACAAACGTAGGATAAGGCGAGAGATAAAACAATAAAAAATATTTATTTTTATTATTATTTTAATTTTATTTTACCTTTCAGAAATATACTCTACTAAATGAGTTATCTAGATTTTTTCGATAATGTTACCACTGACCCCTTTCCATTAGATTTTAATCGGTCAGTAGTCAGTAGAAGGTGTGATATTGACGGAAAAAATAATTATAACCACGTTCCTACAAATATACCTTTAACTTTCTAGTTCAAAGATAAAATTACTTTACTAAAGTTCTTACGAGACAATTTGAAGTGTGTACAACAACTTGATGGTCGGACTACTAATATGTTAACCAGAACACTTTCACCACACACTTGAGAAAATTATCAAAGTAACATGTAATTTGGTACTGACTTCAAACGGTAACCACCACTTTAGTAGCAACTTCAAGTTAAACAGCTACCAAATTTAGTAAAAAATTTGATTCCAGAAGAAGCTGAACGCTTTGAGTTGATTATTGGCCGTCGTTTGAACGGGTTCGATGTTTGCCGACCCCTTTGGGGATAATGGCGTGACAATATGTATGTATGTATTATTTTCTTGTTGGGGACACCGGCACTGCCGGACAAACGATCCGACCGCATAGGTTGCCGCCTACTTCTTTCATTTCCCTAGAGCTCCTCCTCGCGGTATGGATTACGTATCCCAGCAGTCTTCACGGCGCCCCGTCAAACCTTCTTGATTCCTTGCAGAAACTTACCATCTGATCCACCTTCAGATGTTCTAGATCTTCTTTTTCTAGTCTGCCCGTACCCATAATTTCCCATCTTGTTTAAGAATACCTACATGGGGCGCTCAGCAAGTAGGTGGAAACTGTTTCCGCATTCCGGGCATATTGCCGGGAGCAAGCACATGTTGTCACTAAAAATTGAATAATAACATTGGGAGAGATTGACAAAATCCGGAAGGCGAATGTTTTGATAGGTTTTTGGTTTGCGTCGCATCGACGCGAAAATTGAATGTTGTTTTTTTAACAATCGATTTTATCGAGTATTTGTCCGTTTTATTGAGATGTAAGGTTTACGGACGTAAAATAAAAATAAAGCAGACTAGTTGACGCCCGCGGCAGCGCCCGCGAGGTGAAGATTTTCGTTGCGGTTTCCCACAGAAAATCCTAGGTTCTGATGTGTAGGCTATATTATAATATGGTAAAGATTCATCAATATCCATTCTGTAGTTACTTATCATTCACGCTTTTATCCACGAAGGAGTGGTAGAGTCATATATACGCCTACACTTCACCATAAGCATTTTTGTCCCACGTAACAGGTGGTGATCCCATTACCATGTTTAAATGGACAGGCGCAGGTTGTGGCGACCTTATGTTGAAATTTTTCAAACCGGCCTTCAACTTGGCTTAACGACTGCCATGTTATTGGCAACCGAGACCAACGGCTTAACATGGCTTCCGAAGCTCGGAAACCTTCACTATAGAAAAATCTATAGCGCTGTGTGAAAAGTATCCCACAATATTAAAAAAAAACATGATTAAATACTATCACGTTTATAATATTGGAAGGAATAAAGTGGTATTAATTACGTAGATGGCAGACGCTTGCAATAATGCCGAAGATGTATAATATCGCAGCTACCTTGCAGTCAATATGTTAGATGATATTTTAACTTTAGCCTGAGACGTTCTGATAAAATCTCTGTTACTTAAAAAAAAGATAGTGATGTGACTACAAGTATTTCCACTAATATTACGAAACAATAAAAAAAATATTACAATAAGCCTTGAAATTGCTAATGAAGCAATTAAAATAGTTATGCTTCTAATAGAAAGGACAATTAACATTAACTGCATTATTTTTATGAGTTGACAGCCTTGATATCGTGACTGCAAACCTCTCGTGTACAGAGATGTCAAACTTTTTTGTCCTTTTCATGCATGTTATAAAAGTTATTTAACACCTAGACTAAGGCTAGCGTGTTAGTGGTTAGTGAACGATTAGAAAATTGCAAGTTATAATGCTATTAGATATATTTACAATGTTTACAAAGTTTGTTTTAAACGTAGGGTTAGAACTAACAATACCTATTTATTTCATTTTCATATAATATTGGTTAGGAAAGAAATAGTTTATTAGTGATTCGATGCACTTTGGAAGGCACGTTAAGCTCATAATAAATAAGACGGGATTTTTCGTGAAAACACGTGTTGTCGATGTAGATTGACAATTTTATCGGCTTTATCCGGGAGCTGTCATCAGGATCTTAAGTTGTTGATCCCTACTGCCAGAAAGAAACATAGTAGTCCTTACGTTAAGGCTAAGACCTTATGTGAGGCTTAAACATTTCAACATCAGGGTTTTCTCTGCCCTTACCCCTGTTCGTTTTAGTATGGCAATGCGCACAGCATTTATTACGAGGGACAATATACAACTAGTGAATTGTAGGCGTATAATCTGCATATGCCTCTGTCTGAAAAAACAACATGACTATAGATTTTTATGTGTGATAACAATATGCACTCAGAAAAATATCAGATTTCTGACCTTCTTCTAACTTCTTCTAACTCTAACTTCTTGCGTGCATACTTCTTTCTATCTAGGTACTAAAGTACATCGATCTTTCCGGTTCCGTTTTCACATGGGCTTAGTATTGATTGCTTCTGCTACCCTCTTCTTTCGCTCAGGAAATATTCCGCATCAACTGTTTCTCGCTCATTAGTTGGGCGAGTCCAAATCACGCCGCAGAGAATGCTGCCACATTGTGCCTACCGTATTCTGCACGCAAGACTTTCAATCCCTATAGTGACTGTATTGCCAGCAGTAGCGAGTCGTCCACTACATATCTGGGTAGCAAATCCCACAGAATTTCTCTCACAGTGTTATTCAATGCTTTCTTTAGATCCACAATAGCGCAGTAAACTTTTCAGTTAAAAGTTGTGTATTTTCAGTTTTTATTTACTAAAAATACATAACTAGATTACATAAAATTATTCACACTGTTGATTGATGGCACTTGGTGGAACTTGCTACACTTAAACCTGCCGGTTTCGGGGAAACCGGTCAGGTTTAAGTAATAAATAAGTGGAACAGTACAAGTGCTTTAGTTCAAGATGTACATAAGATTATGTAGAGAGAAAATACATGATCCATGTAACCTCTTCCAACAACGGTAACAAGTCGAATATAAAACAAAATTAAAAGGAAACTATTATTAAGCATCATAAGTTTATTTTATACTTTGGCAGAACGACTACGCACTACAACACTATAGCGGAACCGTAAAAACGTCTGCGTATGTGATAAATGACATAAAAGGACTCGAGCGATTTGATGTCACGTACTGAATAGTTCATGAAGAGTTCCTATGCGAGGGTCTGTACTGATAGTACTGGCCATAAGAATTCCTAAATAATTTTAACAAAACCGATAAAATGGACTCCAGGCTCCAAATCTAGGTAAAGTTTGGAAACAACTGGAAAAACATCTCAGTTTAACAAGATGTCTAGGCTTTTTGTCGCCTAACTTAATATTATATTTGTTTTATTAAACAGTAAGTCTACAATATAATCAAGAACAATACAAGACGGCTTGTGTTATTTGTGTTTTTTTTTTCATTTTCATCTTACTTATATTTTAAGATTACTGTTTAATATTATATTAAATTAATTCTAAACTAAATTAACTAAAAATAACTAAAAATCAAGGCCCTAACATGCGGTATAAAATTTCTCCGCATCTCAGTCCTTACGTGGTAGCGTTCCCAGAAGACTGGCAGCATCGCTACGTTAAATGGCAATTCATAGCCTTATATTAATAATCAAGACAACATCTTGTCATATCAACGCGTGTTTGTTTAAAACAAATGTTTACAATATAATATATCCTCAATATCGTTTAAGTATATCGTACAAATTTCATACTGCCATTATATTCCCTAAAGGAGCCAAATTACACAGATTATTGGACAAAGACCACGATTGTTGCCGTTTTATGCCAATAAACTAGGATAACTGCCAATTCGCCTCCGTGGCCATGTTGACAGTAAGCGGTTTTTTTTAAATTTTGCATTATATATCTACGAAGATTATTACAAACGTCTATATTTTTGAAAAATTTCAACAGCAGGTCACCACAGCCTGCGCCTGTTCATTTCAACACGGCAATGGCCTCACCACCTGTTACGTGGGACAAAAATGCATACGGTGAAATATGGGCATATAGTATGCCTCTGCCTACCCCTTCGGGGATAAAGGCGTGGCAATAAGTATGTATGTATGTATGTCTATTATTTTTTCTAACATATAGCACTAATTCGATACTGGTTCCGCAAGCAAGCGCTTCTCGTGTGGTATCATTTAAATGTAATCAATATATAAATAATTTTTGAGGCATCCTTAATTATATGTAATTTTATTTACTACGTCGGTAATAAAATTGGATGGTTTAGTTACAGCATAGTAATAATTTAGGGTGTCACATTCTAATTATGTGATTCTGATGAAAATCTTCGTAAATATATAAAACCCTTAGCAAACAGTACAATAATTGTGATTGCAATAAGCATCATGTATTATATTTGACATTCCATAACAAAACGTTTCACCTGTTCAGCTTCAAGGGGTGAACTTGGAGTGTGAACTTGAGGGTGTCTAGAGTACAGTCGGATAGACTCTTTAACTACCCCCCTAAAAGTTAGCATTTTGAACCTTTTTACATATGGAACATGGAAGCCAATTAATTTTTTTATAGAAAAACATGTCTAATAATGTTAATATATAGATTTTGAGAAATGTTATGTAATGCGCCTTTTACACTATTGGTTAAATAAATCTTGGTAAAAATGATTCTAAGCCTTTGTCCCATCCTATTAAAAAAGAAAAGCCTTTCAAATACGGTTGTGGTCACATTGTTCACCGAACTGTTTGCAATATAATGGGGGTTTATAAAACAAGTTACCTTTATAGTTAGTTTTGTGGTTGTGGTAGCTACTTCTTTAGATAAATTGGAAGGGTAGTCGTGATTGCGTTTGTTAACGTTGTCAAATTTATATTTAAAGTGTTGAGACGATTGTGAACCGTATTTTAGTGTGTAATTATGGTTTAATATTGTAGAATAAATAAATAAAAATAAATAAATAAGAAAACTCAGTTTATTATTATTTTGTAGGTATTATATTCAGTTTACTATCATATTCAAATATTATATATATTTTATTTATTTATTCATTTATCTATATCGCCTATTCCCCGAAGGGATGTCAGAGGCATATTATATGCTCACTTTTTACCATGTGTATTCCTATCCTACGTAATAGGTGGTGAGCCCATTGCCGTGTTGAAATAGTCAGACGCAGGTTGTGGCTACCTACTGTTAGCCGCCCTTAGGGTCTTGTTTCTCATACTTTGGATCTAATAGGTAGTTAGTATGTACGTGTCAGTTGTGGTTTACCATATATAACACTTTTCTTTCTTTTCTTATTTCTATTTACCTGGGTATGTCAGCAGATGCATGAAAGTAAATTGAAAGCTGTGGAGATGCGATCACTTCGAAAATTGTGCGGCGTTACCTTGGCCGACCGAATACGTAACGAAGTGATACGCAATATGGCAGGTTTGAATGAAAGTGTCAGCGTTAAGCTGGATAAGGGCGTGCTCTGTTGGTTTGGACACGTCCAACGAATGAGTGAGGAACGATTGACGAAGAATATATATTGTTCAAAAGTAGAGAGTAGAAGAAGTCAGGGAAGGCCGAGACTTACATATGAAGACCACGTGAGCAGATTGCTCAAAAACGGAAAGGTCAAAAGTACTCGGATACCCAGACGTGCGTGTATGAAGCGATTGATGAATCTCGAAGAAGCGAAAGAAGTATGCATGGATCGCGAAGCCTGGCGATCTGTCCTCTCTGACTACCCCGTCAGGGATACAGCGTGAAGATAGTTAGTTAGTTAGTTAGTTTTATTTACGCAAGAAAGTCCATATAGTCTGCAATTTGTTCTACTAAATTTAATACTTAACATGTCGAAGGTAATTTTACAAAAGAGTCACATTGGATAATTTTAAAAGATGGATGTAAGGGGCCCAAGCTAACCTCATATGATAGCAGTGCTTCTGCTGATCGACCGAAGAGGCAATGACTGCGTTCCCAAGATTGCCGTAAATATAAAGCCAAATCAAAGTTGTTCCTAGTAGCCAATAGAGGCGGACCTCAGGCTTAAAATCCAGGTAGGGTTTAGAAGTAACTGGAAATACGCAAAGATGAAGACAAAGTATCATTTTAAAGCCATCAAATGCGTATAACGAGCTCTTCAAAATTAATAAAAAATATAATATACCAACTTTTCAAAAAGTTCTTTCATCCCACCCCAATAATGTTATCAAGAATGTTAGAAACTCCATTGTACCGCAACCTTACTTAGTTCATAATACCTAGATATTTGTCCAAGGTATTCAGCCGAAATTAAAAAAGTTTCATGAATTCGATGTAGGTACAATTTTTTGAATATATTTGTTTAGGTTACAAAGGTATAATGTTCAGAAAATTTCAGCTTCAGTTATTACATTATCATGTTTAAAATTGTAATATCGGTGGACGCAGAATTTGATCTCCGTTGAAATAGAGTAGATATTGTAGCACAGTATAAAGATTATTTTATTTATTGTCTCTTTAACATAAAGTTAAGAAGCGCTCGTGGCCCCGCGGTCTCAGTGTTCTGTAAACGATCACTGAGTTACGCAACTTACACTATGGCTGGTACTCGGATGGGTGACCACTTTGTGGCATTTACATTTGCGAGCGTTTCCGTGCTTCGGAAGGCACGTTAAGCCGTTGGTCCCGGTTTCCAGTAAAATGGCAGTCGTTAAGCCTGGTTGAATGCCTTATGGGCGGCATGAAAAATTTCAACAGCAGGTAGCCACAACCTGTGTCCGTCTATTTCAACACGGCAATGGGCTCACCACCTATTACGTGGGACAGAAATCCACACGGTGAAAAGTGGGCATATAACATATTATAAAATAATTTTTCATTACAGTGGAGCAGAGGCATACCTCTGCCACCCCTTCGGGGATAAGGCGTGATGATGGATATAGAATAATAAATGAAAAAAAAAAGTTTTTATTCCACACAAAAAACAAACCACAAAGTGGTCACCCATCCGAGTACCAGCCATAGTGTAAGTTGCGTAACTCAGTGATCATTTACAGAACACCGAGACCGCGGGGCCACGAGCGCTTTATTTGTTATTCTAGTACTTTAATAGTTATGTGTTTAATAGTTTCATAAATACCTACTCATCCAATTACATCCACATCTCTAGTGCAGTGGGTCTACCAGCCCAGATTACCCAAGGTCCCAATGGTACTATCAGATTGAATAAATTTGAGATTTTTTCACTACGTTGGGACTACGGGGGAAAAGTTACCCGTGGACCCACCAGTGGGGCGTTGAGGTGAGACCACGGGTAACTTCACTGCTGATCAAATTCTGCTCTTTATTATTTGTTATTATTAGCCACCTATACAGCCTTCAATTTGACTTTAAAACTGTGCTGAGAGGCACTTCCGACGTACGGTTTCTCATTCATGAAGAGCTGGCCCCGCAGAATCAGTGATCTGTAAACGATCACTAAGTTACGCTACTTTCACTATGGCTGGTCCTCGAATGGGTAACCACTTTATGGCATTTACATTTGCGAGCGTTCCCGTGCTTTGGAAGGCACGTTATGCCGTTGGTCCTGGTTGCTAGTAACATGGCAGTTGTTAAGTCAAATTGAAGGCCTTTAATGGGCGGCTTGAAAAATTTTCAACAGCAGGTAGCCACAACCTGCGTCTGTCTATTTCAACACGGCAATGGGCTCACCACTTATTACGTGGGACAGGAATACACATGGTGAAAAGTGGGCATATAAAATGCCTCTGCAACCCCTTTGGGGATAAGGCATTCAAATAGGAATACCAATAACGGTCACCATCATAAAACTATCCATCCATCACGCCTTATCCCCGAAGGGGTGGGCAGAGGCATATTATATGCCCACTTTTCACCGTATGGATTCCTGTCCCACGTAATAGGTGGTGAGCCCATTGCCGTGTTGAAAATAGACAGACGCAGATTGTGGCTACCTGCTGTTGAAATTTTTAAGCCGCCCATAAGGCTTTCAACCAGGCTTAACGACTGCCATTTTACTGGCAACCGGGACCAACGGCTTAACGTGCCTTCCGAAGCACGGAAACGCTCGCAAATGTAAATGCCACAAAGTGGTCACCCATCCGAGGACCAGCCATAGTGAAAGTTGCGTAACTCAGTGATCGTTTACAGAACACTGAGACCGCGGGGCCACGAGCGCTTCAATAAAACAATCAGTAGAATAAGATGCTTAACGTAGTGATCGTTTACAGAATACTGAACAAGCAGAATACGAACATTGAGCTACGAGTATAATGCACTACTTATGCTAGTAATATTACTTCAATGGGTACGAGCGCTTCACATCTCTGAGATGATATTGATATCATAAAATACATTATAATAACATTTTATTAAAGTGAAGTAATTCTTACAAATGTTACAAATATATCTGGTACTAGCTGTGCCCTGTGGCTTCGTCCGTGGCATACTTAGTTTAGCTTTAACCTCCTATTGTACTTTGGGTTAAAATTTTGAAAAATCCGTACTAATATTATAAACTTGTTGGCGACCGCGTAGAGAAGTTTCCCGTTCTCGTTTCCCACAGGAATTTGTTCCCAGGATAAAAAGTAGCCTATGTGTTATTATGATAAATAAGCTATATTATTGTAAAGTTTCATTAAAATCTAATCAGTAGTTTTTACGTGAAAGAGTAACAAACAGCCTTAAAAACTTACGCATTTATAATATTATTAAGATAAATAAATACATTCATATTGTACATAGGAAACCCGGAAACAAAAATTTCGACCAGGGAATTGAACCTGGGATCCAGCGCGGCAGTCGTATACACTACAACTGCGCCATCGAGGCATATGGATGTATAGTATGCCGTTGCCTACCTTTTCGACGATAAAAGCGTGATTATATGTAGGCACTAGGTCCAAGGGTTTCCGTTGAGCGTAGTGAGTCACCCAGTAATTTTATAAATATAGATTGGCATAGGTTGCCAGTTTCCAGAATCGAATACTGGAACATACGAGCTTCAGTTTTTATTCAAAAGATTACAAATGATTCAAAAGATTCACATCTGACGCAAAGTACGATTTATGGGCACGTAAAGGGTGCTCGTTTATATTATCGTAAATTGTTGATAATCGCGGCATGATTGGCGATTTATAAAGTTACCGGCAGAGGTCACTTTACATCATTTTTGTTTTGGAAACATACAGAAGTACTAGATGGACAGAGCCGTTTATCACATTGTTGGTCGCTCCCTCTTGCTCGCGCCCTTATAGAGATGAAATTATAGTAATAATAATCCCTAATGCCAAATTTAATTCAGGCTGAATTAAAAACGAACGAATACGTAACGAAGTGATACGCAATATGGCAGGTTTGAATGAAAGTGTCAGCGTTAAGCTGGAAAAGGGCGTGCTCCGTTGGTTTGGACACGTCCAACGAATGAGTGAGGAACGATTGACGAAGAATATATATTGTTCAAAAGTAGAGGGTAGAAGGAGTCAGGGTAGGCCGAGACTTACATATGAAGACCACGTGAGCAGATTGCTCAAAAACGGAAAGGTCAAAAGTACTCGGATACCCAGACGTGCGTGTATGAAGCGATTGATGAATCTCGAAGAAGCGAAAGAAGTATGCATGGATCGCGAAGCCTGGCGATCTGTCCTCTCTGACTACCCCGTCAGGGATACAGCGTGAAGATAGTTAGTTTTTAATTCAGGCTGGAGGCGAAAATCGCATACGCAGCATATCAGTTGCCTACCATTCCTCTGTAGATTAATGGAGATTTTGTCTTGCCATTTACTACAATCCTGCAACAGTTTTTATACTTTTTCTTTTTTTTTTAAATGAACCATTTTATTTCAGTTTTCTCTTCATTTATATAATAAATGATGTTTACATATTAAATTAACTTAATATGACCGATAACTAAAATATATTATTAAAAAAGGTCTCTTTAGGCAAGGTTCCGAAGATACTGGCAGCGTTCCCCCTTTGAATAGCTAGACAATTCATTGCCCGAGGTAGCTGCCAGCTCTTCGGAAAGCTTTTATACTTGTATAAAATAATAGATGCATCCATATCCATACTTCCATTCTAATAATTGTAAAGCTGTAAAGTTTGTTTATTTGGTTCAACGCGCTAATCTCGGGAACTACTGGTCGAAAAAATATATTTGTGTTGGGTAGCCCAAATATCGAGGAAGGCTATAGGTCATATGTCATTACGCTACTATCCTGGAGAGCGGAGCAGTAATCATAAATGTCGACAAATCGGGCAATGAATCCTTTACCTATTTTGATTTGTAGATAATGTTCTCTACTAATAAGTGATGATCATTGCTGATCGCCTATTTAACTGTCACTTCTTATTTATGATTGATAATTATACTAGTAATTGTTGGGCTTAATAAGTCCATATCTCGCTCATACTAATAAGGGTCAGACTAGTCTATGTCACCACAGTCAGGCCACCGACATTGAAAAAAAAAAATCTAAACTCACCGAATAAATTGTCTTGCTTAAATGCTTGTAGAATTGACGCCTATTCTGCTGGGGTTTTTATCGAGTTATAATCGATTACCAAAAAACATCTCCGACGATTGGGACTGACGACCGATAAAGGTAGCGGTAGCTAGAAGGATGAGGGCGGCGCAAGACATTACGAAGCAAAGCTGTTGTCACTCTACCCCTTTTGGGTAAACTTACTAAAACTAGATACTTTCACAGCACGCACACACCACGGGCAAACTCTCAGACCAGTCGTCAATATTGTCTTAATTATACTACATGTGTACTTAGCTTTTAATTACTTATTTTGAGTGCTTTGATTGCCACATCATACTGGCTGGTATGAAGATGGAGCGACATTTTCTAGTACAGGCATTACTATGCCTAAAAGAAGACGTCAATAATTTTGTAAATCGTGCAATGGAAATGTGGCTACCAATAAAATATTGTTGATTTGGATAATGATTTGTGATTTTGTGAAACGTTTGTTATAAAAAACACTTTAATAAAGGGCAGTTGCACTCTGCAACTCTCCGGGGTTACTCTCTGTTTTGCAAAATACTGTTCTGCATTTCCGCCATTGTCTTTGAATTTGAGATTTGTATCAACAGCTCATGCGAGCTGCAACTCGTATATTGTATGTTGTATGTATGTTGCACACAAAGCAACGTAGCGAATGATTTGTGGCGTACCGCACTACGGTAATAATTAACTACCTATTGTATTAAGCTGTACTTAGAATCATCATCATCATCCGAGCGTCTGTCCCAGTTGCGTCTCGCGACGCCCGGGGTCCGCTTTCCTACATTTTCTCCTCCACTTCGCTCGGTCGTCGGCATCCCCTGTAGTGAGACCATTGGCACGCATGTCATCCCTTACAACGTCAAGCCAGATGTTGTATGTATGTTGCACACAAAGCAACGTATCGAGTGATTTGTGGCGTACCGCACTACTGTAATAATTAACTACCGATTGTATTAAGCTGTACTTAGAATAAGACTAACTAATGATCTTGATAATTCATATAATAGTAGTGTATTAGAAGCGCTCGTGGACCCGCTAACTAAGAATTATGTAAACGGTCACTGCATCAAGGAAACTTACCCTATGACTTCTTCTCGGATGGGTGACCGCATGCCACATATTTACATTTATAAGCGTTTCCGTGCTTTGGAAGGCACTTTAAAGCGTTGATTGCCAGTAAGTAGTCGTTAAGCCAAGTTGGAGGTGCACGAAAATTTTAACAGGAAGATTTTCGCCACAACCAAACCTGCGCCTGTCCACTTCAACATGGCAATGGGTTCACCACCTGTTACGTGGGATAAAAATGCTTACCGTGAAATTAATTATGTATTATTATCCTTGAAACCGATAGTAAGTTTGTAGGATGAGATGAGAACAATAGGTAATAAAATTTGAAAAACCCGAGTTACTTTGCCGAGGGTTGGGTTAGATTGACGTTCCTCCGACATATAGAGAGAATCCTCCGAATAGGCTAGTTAATCATTAGTGGCAGCTCGTGTGGTGGTTCAGCAGTTAATGCTAGGTTGCTCAAATCGCTCCTCAGCCTAATACATAATTGAAATCTTTTGTATCACGATGCAGAATCCTTAGTATCCGTAAATTACCACAATTTCTTACAACGTTAGCAATCTAGCATGGAAATACGACATTATTTGACAAATGATTATTGCCAAAACATTTTAAAAACAGGTGTTAACCTTTTCACCTGTATAAATATCAGATTTAAAAAAAAGTATTTATTAATATTTCACATGATGAAAAGTGTTTCTAGCATATAATGTACCTACTGTCAACATTATTTTTAACAGTCATCTTCTTAAGAAAATATCTAAAATGTACATTCAAGCAGAAATCATTAATTTCGCGTTCCAGTCTCAAAAATAAGTCCCTATATTAGTCACTAAAGGTATCTTATGAAGACAATTTTGCCGTCGCCTCCTCGTTGTAAATTTCCCGTAATAATAGGTCCAACTGACGTTCAGCTACCTTTTCGGAATCTCCATCGTCATTTCTTTGTAAAGCCTTTCAAAATTTATGGCAGTGACTGTCAAATTATGCTTTTTGAGAGGTCAATAAAGTACAATGGGTTTAAGGTAATGTGTCACTTTTTATTAAAAAATGATCAGATGTATTTAAGCGTGTAATCGTTTTCACATCAATAACGGTGTTTGGTACTTCTTTTGTATTGATCGGGTAATATATATAAGGTGGGCGTGACCATTGTCCGGTTTAATTTATTGCTGTGTTTATGTTTATTTTCATATTCGTTTATGTTTTGATTATATTCGTCATGTTATATGGGTACTTAGACGTCGTTTTGTTAAACGCCTACTGGAGAATTATTTATTGATATTTTTAAGGTATTTTTTTATTATAAATTATTCTCTGACTACCCCGTCATAAATACAGTAAGTAGTTTTTTTTTTAAATAATTTAGTTGTTAAACTTTTTACATTTTAAAGTTACAGTAATCAGTCACACCTTATAATAACTATTCCGGAAGGTTCTTACTGAACGCACTCAACGCTAAGCATGGCTGAGACGTGCTATTCGCATTATAGATTGTCCTGACGTTACAAGGAGCGAGTGTTGTGAAGAGCTTTTCAACCTAAACTCATACATACATATACGTATTGTCACGCCTTTATCCGCGAAAGGGGCAGGCAGCCCATATTTCACCGTATGCACTTTTGTCCCACGTAACAGGTGTTGAGCCCATTGCCGTGTTGAAACGGACAGGCGCAGGTAGTGGCGACCTGCTAACCTAAACTCATTCTTTCTTTTGCGATGCGACACCACTTGCCGTGCCGAGGTTTCACTATTATGTGGCCGTGGAGAGAACTTTCTGCAGAACTAAGCAATGCGATGGATTATTTTTAACCATAGAAATTTAAACCCTGTGCCCGCGCACGGCTATTTCTCCTCTTGCAACCCCGGGATTTTTTTAAAGAAACGTGAAAGAGCACATCATTGGGCAGCCAACTTGAAATCACTGTCTTGTTGAGTCTTGTTGACTGTGAGAGTGACTTTCCATTCGCCAGATGTCGCTATTTGTTTGCCGAGTTAAATATTAAAAAAATCAAAAATCTCCTCAGCTACATCTGCATCAATTACAGGTGAGGCTGGTTTGGACCCCGCAGACTTCGGTAAAAGATCGCACGGTTAAATGAAATCGCAATCTACATTTTTAATACGGCAACAAAATTAATCTGCTAGCTGATCACCAACCCGATAAGCATGTTTGTTTCCTATGCGTAATATGTATATTTTTGGAAATATAAAAATGAGTATGTTTATCAGTTATTTAGATCCCAAAGCACAAGCTTAAATTAGAAGAATTTTGCTCTGAGTAACAAAGTCAACAACGAAAAAGAGACAGACCTCTAAAAACTTTATTTATTTATTTTCCAAAGCTTAACACTATCATATCAGGATTTTTTTGTGTGCCAAATACTGGGCAATATATTGCGTCAAAACGCTAAAGATCAGAAATAAAATTATGCAGAAAACCGCAAATTCGTTAAACTAAAAATAAAATGGATGATAATCCGCTTAATCTGTAAAAGTAATTAAAAAAGTTTAATTGAACGGTATAAGATGAGAACTCGTTCAATGAATTTCGTTTAAGTAACTAAATCGCTGTATCATTGTGTTTTTGTGAGATTTATGGAGATTCTGTTGGTTTTGTTGAAGTCTTTATTAATTATAATAATTATTTTCATTTTTATGAATCACTAAATAAAGAGATTTTATCCTACATTTGTATTTTCAATTGATCATTTGTATTGATTGGTATAGACAAAACTAAACATTTTATAGCAATCATGAACTATTTTGAAATGAAATATTATGAATAGTTTTTTGAACTTTCCCAATTTAGATAGTTTTAAATTTGATATTTAAAACTATCAAAATTGGGAAAGTCTCAAAAACTGTGCAGGATTAATAGTGTTTAGATATAGTACACTGTGATACATCCATTTTTATAAGTCAAATAGCTTTAAGTATTTAGAAGGAATCATGAACTATTTTGAAATGAAGTATAGTATATATGAATTATTTATGACTTTTTGCAATTTTTGTAGTTATATATAAGAAGCAGGATTAAGAGTGTTAAGAATAATACGCTGTGGTGTATTCCTTTATTAATTACCTGAAAAAAAAAAGAAAAAGAAATGAGTGGCCATGAGTTTTACTGCCAGGTTCTTTCTCAAGCTCTACCTATTATTGCGTTGCGAATCTGGCAGTAAATATAAATGTAGAAGCAATAATCTTGACGTTCATAAGTGTTACTTTGTGACTTATATGAATAAAGATATTTTCATGTCCACAGGTTGTGAAATTGGTGGAATATTATTTCTTAATTTCTTTCACTGTTTTTTTTTAGTTATTGTCAATTACGGCCTCAAAAATATTCATGAACAACCATTGAGTAACTCAATGTGAACAACGTATGTTTTTTGTGTACAAGATGGCAGAGTAACTTTCTGACTTTACGGATAAAACAATATCAAATGCGTCTATCATGGGCCACTGCTGAACATTGCTGTTTCGCCTTTTTTGACGACAATTGTTGTTATATTATCACACTGGCCACGGATTGTACAGTATAAGATTTTATTTCTAGTTATCCTCATCTTCTTCATGAGCTCGTCCATCAGACAGCAGGTGCACCACTTATAGCTTAAGCTAACTTCATGGCCACAGGAGACGTCGGTAGAGTCCCATTGCACCCAACTCGAATTTTGTTAGCTATTATAGAACCCTTCCATCGATGTAAACTAGTAGGGTACCGAAAAGGATGGTTACGTTCACAGAACATCTAATAATTAGTACCTATTATTATATGTTCTGTGGTCACGTTACTAAATTGTATAGTAATAGTACTAATTATTTTTATGATATTCTATACACCTTATATAAAGATGGCCGTCAGTGGACTGTGTTCAAATTAAATGTTATAGTGCACCACAGGGAATAAATAATAGACTAATTTTTAACCCGAAAAATACACCAACAAAAATACGTATTTCGATACATATATAAAAAAATCATACGTATAAAACGCGCCTACTGTAAGGAGAATCACTAATGTACATACCTTTGAATGGGTAGCATTAATTAATTAAGCGGGCTATTCACGTCGCTCTGATTGACGTGACAATGTCTGAGTGAGACACCTGATAGGAATCGATATATCGGTGCAATCGATTTGCCAGAGACGGTCTCTGTTAGTGATAAGATCAAAATATTGACGTAGGTACTACTTAACGCCCGCGGTTCCGCACGCGTGATGAAGTTTTCAAGTTCCCGTTTCCCACAGGAACTTGTTCCCGGGATAAAAAGTATCTTATGTGTTATTCTGATGTGTAAGGTATATAATTGTAAAATTCATCAAAATCCATTCAGTAGATTTTTCGTGAAAGAGTAACAAACAATCCATCCATACTTACAAACTTTGCGTTTATAATATTAGTAGGATAGGATGTAGTTAGGGAATGGAGGTACTGCAACGAACACCTTGAAAATTGTTTTTGATAGAATCGAATTGTTAGAATCAGGTTTTTATCATCCATGCCTTTATCTCCGAAAGAGTGGCAGAGGCATATAATTGGAAAGAAATTAAAGCTAATTCATGGGAGTTTGAATTAGCTTTAATGACGACATGTATGTATAGAGTTATCCACCGTATCATGTTTAACCTCAATCACAAGTCCAGTTAGACATATGTAATTAGCTGATGAAATATTTACAGACCGGGGTGCCACGTAGTCTGCAGCAAGTAGATTCCGTTACAGTACTAGTTTGGTTTGCAGCCTAATTAGATTTGTGTAACATTTCGCTAAAGAACAAAATTCATCCTAACGACTCGATTTTGGAATTCTGCAATCATCGCTGGACCCTGTACAAGTCTGTTGTGATATAGTTCAAATCTGATCGTTTTCTAATGACAAGTAATAACAACACATGTCACAATATTATTATAGGCTAGCTTTTACTGGGACATCTTTCCGAGGAGTTACCCGTGGCGTCTGGCAATATACAGTTAGGTAGGGACCGTGTGGTTATAGCCGGTTCGAGTGCGGCATGACATCCGAGGGGATCTCTATACGGTTTTTTTTTGAGGGTGAATACCCTGTCTATGGCAAGCGGTGCGATGATTGAAGGTAGCCGTAAAAAAAGTCTGGCTTTTGGCCGCGGCCCGCGACTCTACTTCATAAAAACTTTTTGTAATTTTATAAGTTTCGCTAGTAAAAATTGTTCGCAGCCCCTTGTCCATTTGGGCTACCCCTTTCGGGGATAAAGGCGTGACAATAAGTATTGTTTCACACTCGCCCTTATGCCCGAAGTGGTGGCAGAGGCATATTATACGCCCACATTTCACTGTAAGCAGTTTTTATCCCATGTAACAGGTGATGCGCCAATTGCCGTGTTGAAACAGGTTGCTACCTGCTGTTGAAAATTTTCAAGCCATCAAAACGATTGCCTTGAACTGGCAACCGGAACCATCAGCTTAACGTGCACGAAACAGAAATGTTCGCAAATGTAAATATCACAAAGTGGTTACCCATCTGTGACCAACCATAGCGAAACTTGCTTAAAGCAATCGTTTACAGAACACTGAATTTTGCGGGGCCGCGAGCGCTTCATACTATACTTACAGTGTAAAATCTGAAATTTTTGCACGTGTAAAATGTATCTGGGAACTTTGGGTCTTTTGATGCTTGAGGGGCAGACTACCCACTAAACCTCAGAACATGTTTTACCTCGCCTCTACTAAGCCGCAGTAAAGGTCATAGGTTAAGTCACTGCGGCTTGACAAAGGAACGCTTCGAAATAAGGCTCTTAAAATAGGGCAATTTTATAAATTGGATTTTGTCTTGACAGCTTTTGTCGTTGAGGGTACATGCGAATATATTTAGTAACACAAAAAGGCAATCAAATATTCTGTTTGTCAATTTTTCCCTAACATATTACGAGAAAGCGCATTAAACATGTATTGTACGTTCGTATATAGTTAAGAGCTTGTTCGAACAAGTTGGCTGTGCCAATAAAAGTTGGCCGACAGGGTAATCTTGAACATGGCCTGAATAAATACAATCGTGTTGGTATAAGAGTGGGAAATAGTTTTTCGATGCATAATTATGGGAGCGATGAAGACATAAAGAATGTGTATTATAATATAAACTGCTTGTGACTTGTGAGTTCTCTGTTCTGAGATTATTATTTTTTTAAAGGAATCGGAATATGAATCCTTTGTGATGATTATGATAATCAATGATTACCCTCCTTCGCGTCGCTCATACATACAAACATACAGATAGGTATGCCCTTTCCCCGAAGGGGTAGCAATAGCCTAAGCATGTTATATATATGTACCTACTTTTCACTAGGTGCTCTTTAGGTATGTAATAGTTAGTTAGGCTATAGTTGGATTGGATGGAACCTATGTTATGGCCTATGACCCACGACTTGCTTTGAAACTTTTAAATATCCGGTATAAAGCTCAAATATTCTTATATTACACTCTTATATTTAAATTATATTTACGAAAGAGTCAAAAGTAATCGGATACCCAGACGTGCATGTATGAAGGAATTAATGAATCTACAGGAAGCGAAAGAAGTATGCATGGATCGCGATGCCTGGCGATCTGTCCTCTCTGACTACCCCGTCAGGGATACAGCGTGAAGATATTTAGTTAGTTATATTTATTTATTTTTTTCTTAAATCTTTTTAATAAATACTTCCTACAGTAATCTTAATAATATTAAAATTATTATTATTATTTATTATTATTTATAAATGCAAAAGTTTGTATAGATGTTTGTTACTATTTCACGTAAAAACTACTGAATGGGTTTTAATGAAACTTAGAATAATATAGCTTATACATCAGAATAACATATATGCTACTTTTTATCCCAGGACCAAGTTCCTGTGGGAAACGGGAACGGGAAAACTTCTCTACGCAGGCAAAGCCGCGGGCGTCAACGAGTCCATTTTTTTATTTTTTTTTATTTCATGATTACATAGTACAATTTTACAGTTATATTAAAAGGCTGCATTGTGTATTTCTTTATGAAAATGAAATAAGCCTCTGTAGTCGAACTAGGCAATGCCTGTATTTCGACTATCAGCGCCCATCCCTAAAATAATAATAATAATAGGCCCACTAAAATAATAATAACATTATATGATGCCTATACAATCTATGATAATAATATAAAAACCCAACACCGTGTACTAGAAAGATATGTGCGTATACGCAGGTGTGTGTGTATGTGTGTGTGTGTGTGTTATTTATTAATGTCCTCTCTATTGGGGGACGTATAGAAGTTGTTCTGTCTCATCGTAAGTCAGTTTTTGCAGGTATGAAATTAGTTCACTTTTGCATTTCTCCCTTGTTAGTGGATATATGTTTAGGTGATTATTTACTAAATAGTAAGTGAGTCTAAAATAATACTTGGTCCCGGTTGCCAGTAACGTGTCGTTAACCCAAGTTGAAGGCCTTATGGGGGCTTGAAAATTTGCAACAGGAGGCAGCCACAAACTTCATCTGTCTATTTTAAACACGGCAATAGACTCTCCACCTATTTCGTGGGTCAGGAAAGCGTGATTGAATAACATACAAAGTACATAATTGTACAAATAACACACAAAATAACATACAAAGACGCATCTTAGAATTCCTCCGCATGGTCTCTGACTGGAACCCATCCCAGAATTTTTAAACTTAAAAATAATTTATAAAGACAATACAGACACGAAGAATTTCCTTTCAAATTGATCTCCATTATTCAGAAGTCATACATGACAATTCATCATCCAAGTTTACAAAAATAGAACGCTTCTCTATATTGTCTAATATGAAATCGTACTCAAAGTAAAACCTCTATAGATATTTGGGGAATCCCTTCGGAATATCCGAGATGGGGAATCTATTGTAATATTAAAGGAAAATGTTTTTGTGATCCATCTTTTTAACAAACACGGTGAACCTCTTTTTCGTGTACTATGTAAATCACTTAAAGTTATTAGTGAAATTGTGATTAGATAGATTCATTGTGATGTCCCTATTATTTTGAAAAATTTTTAGCTGCAAGTGCTCGAAAAAAAATTGTGTCCTGTATAAACCTAATAGGGGACTAATTCCCCAAAGATTTATAAATAACACCCCAAACCCTTAGTTGAGGCCGCGGTGGTAGCCAAGTCTGCCGGGAGCTCTGGGACATCTTTCCGAGGAGTTATCCGGGGCGTCCGGCAATAGTCAGATAGGCAGGAACCGTGTGGTTTTAGCGCCGGTTCGAGACGGCATGACACCCGAAGGGATGTACACACGTAAAAAAAACACAAGGGGACAAATTATTTTAATTTTTACCTTTCGAAAGGTACAGTAGGTATTTGGATACAGGACACATTACTTTTATTTTTCCTTTCGAACGGTACCTATACTAATTAGAAAAATGGACATCTATACTAATATTATAAAGCTGAAGAGTTTATTTGTAGAAGCGCGCGTGGCCCCACGGTCTCATTGTTCTGTAAACGATCACTGAGTTACGCATCTTTCACTATGGCTGGTCCTCGGATGGGTGACCACTTTGTGGCATTTACATTTGCGAGCGTTTCCGTGCTTCGGAAGGCACGTTAAGCCGTTGGTCCCGGTTGCCAGTAACATGGCAGTCGTTAAGCCTGGTTGAAGCAAGCAAGGTTGATGGGCGGCTTGAAAAATTTCAACAGCAGGTAGCCACAACCTACGCCTATCTATTTCAACACAGCAATAGGCTCACCACCTATTACGTGGGACAGGAATCTACACGGTGAAAAGAGGGCATATAATATGCCTCTGCCACTGGATATTTTTTTATTTATTTATTTATTTAAGAGTTTGTTCGTTTGGTTGAACGCGCTAATCTCAGGAACTACTGGTCGGATTTTAAAAGTTCTTTCTGTATTACATAGCCTATTTATCGAGGAACGCGATAGGCTATACATTATCACCCTACTACCCTGGATAGCGGAGTAGTAGACTGCTTGACAGCAAGTCTGTCAAGCAGTCTTGAGGATGCCTCGTGTGTAGGCGAAACACGTGTCGACTTGTCGACTAAGTGCCACCTTGTAAAGCGGAATATTGCAAAAGTTTTGACTACCTGGAGGGTAAGGTTTCCTTTTACCTATCCTACATCCCTTTCCTTGAGAAGTTCGGTTCGTCATTCCTCCGTTACAATTGGTGGAGGTTATCCTTGACTGTTGGGCGTTAGGATTGACTAATCGAGGGTGTGTGGTGGGTTCCTCCTCCCCTCCTTTACTATCGTTCTAATTCAAATTATGTCAGGAGGGAAGCCGGAAGGTCACCCAGTCAGTCAATTGCGGTTTTGAGCATTCACTCGAATTTGGTGTTGGTAGGTGCGTGAATATTGTCGTACAGTAACTATAAATTTTACATTTAATAATCAACATCAAAAGAGCAATAAGTTCCCATCATCATTTTCACAGTCATGTTATTTTAATTATTTCTATTTTTTCAAAGTTTAAGGTTTCTTTAGTCATTTTCACAGAATAAGCAATATTAGACAGCGTTAAGTTGGTCCTAGTGCTATAAATCAAAGTTGAAAGTTACGACAGGAAAAAACGAACTAATGGCTTTTACCCTGATTGGAAGGAAGGTCATTTTAAATGTTAACTAAATTCACCAGTCTTCCTTAAAAGGGAAATCAATTCCATATTTTTAAAATGGTTTTATTGAAGATAATATTGAAAGGTTTATTAAAAATATTGGGTATCCACCCCACCAAAATCTTCTTGGTCCAAACGATCTCATTGAAAGGTGATATTGTACCTACATTAAGTATAAAAGGCCCCACCAAAATTTTCGGTGGCCAAACGACCTTATTGAAAGGTGATATTGTACTTACATTGAGTATAAGAGGCCCCACCAAAATCTTCGTGGTCTTAACGACCTCATTGAAAGGTGATATTGTACCTACTTTGGATATAAGGGGCCCCACCATAATCTTCGTGGTCCAAACGACCTCATTGAAAAGTTATATTGTACCTACATTGAGTATAAGGGTCCCCACCAAAATTCTGGTGGTCCAAACGACCTTACCTGCTAGCGGTACACCTATTGGGAGTACAGACGGCAGTCGCTCTCACGATGCCCAAAATCTAAAATCAAACTATTAATGATCCTAGCAAAAATGTACCCTACGCTAGAGCGGACTTAGAAGTCCAGGTCTGTTTAAAAGCGGCTGGGGATACACTTAGATGAAGAAGAATATAGTACACAACTCGTAGTAACTGGTAGTGTGCATGAATGAATGAATGAATGAATGGGTCAATGGGTTCCAGGTTAGGAAAAAGGTTCTTATGATCTGCCAAATGGCTAGTTTACCCTTTCAAACAGAGTTCACTGTGGAAGCGTTTGCTGTCTGACTACTTATTCCAAATGAAGATATGGCACAAAGGCCTAAGTAGCCATGCCATTAGCAATAATAAAAAAAAAAAAACTGACTACTTATAACGAACCTGCCGTCGAGCTTCATCCTTCACTTCTGTCAGTGAGCAGGTGCACCACCAAGCTACTAATGTATTATTTGTGATTAATAAACTATACACACGACTAAAGAAAGTTGTCTGGCTTCATATATTGTCAAGTAGCCTGACTAGTTACTAATGTCCTTTTAGAAGTACATTTAATCAAGTCAAGTACCAATAACTGCGTTTTTTGTCGCAATAGAAATAATGGGATATAATTTGTAAAGACACTGGTCCCCATTTTTCTATTTTGTATTTCCGTGGAAATAGTGGGATATTAACTATTCGTAAAATATGTCACGTACGCTTGTAGTAGGTAAACTTTACACTATCCTTCAAACGTACATATAATACTAACTTCACTAGTCCATTGTGTCTCTAAATAGATGCCCAAATTATCAACCCAAATAGCACAAAACACCACAATCATCGGGTTTAGCAAACTAGTATTATTTATACACATATTATTTATACATCACGAGTCCTGATTTAAACACTCATAACGTGATGTTAAATAGCGTACAGCCAACTATAAAAGTTTCAATGAGTTTAGCGGTCAAACAATCAAAAATTCTTACTTGTCTGAGGTTTCGACTAGGTTGCACCAGCTGTGGTCTTATGCTACCTGCTTGAAACATCAAGCATCAAAAGCGTGTGCTGCATACTTTTAAATGCATATAACCGCGTTTATTCCCACATAAAAATAAAAAAGAACCTCGAACTACTAACCGCCAAATGAAGCGCTCGTGGCCCCGCGGACTCAGTGTTCTGTAAACGAAAAAAAAAATAAAAAAAAATAACGACTAATTTCGCTATGGCTGGTCACGGATAGGTGACGACTTTGTGGCATTTACATTTGCCAGCGTTTCCGTGCTTCGGAAGGCACGTTAAGCCGTTGGTCCCGGTTGCCAGTAACATGGCAGTCGTTAAGTCAAGTTGAAGACCTTATGGGCCGACTTGGCTACCTTGGACTGTTTATTTCAATACGGCAATGGGCTCACCACCTATTACGTGGGACAGGAATACACATGGTGAAAAGTGGGCATATAATATGCCTCTGCCACCCCTTCGGGGATAAGGCGTGATAGATAAGAAAAACACTTCTAACAATGCAATTAAATTATCATCAGTAAAACCATATCTAGCTTCCCATATAACATACCTCAATGCAATCATTGTCGTTAGGGTTCCTTATATACATTGCAGTATGTATAATAATGTACTAAACCATCAGACTTCAAAGGTACTGCTCGTTTGTAATGAGAGCACTCGCGGCATGACAGTAAATTAAAAATATTTTCATATTGCAACCCAGAAACGGTGGGATTAAAATGCCGAAAGTAGGGAACGTTTCAGGGTGAGGCATTGTGGGTTGTCTTGTTACTCTTTTGATGGGGTTTGATAATACATTCAAAAAGGGACTAAGGTTTGTACTGATCATATTGACATTTTGAATTCTTTTTGTTCCTTTGAAGACATGTCACATTATAATAGTCTTTTTAAATCGAAAACTATAATGTTTTTAAATTACTTCTTTATAATTTATATTCTTCTTGCTCAGTTTTTCATCTTTATATTAGCTTATTACTATTTATTTTCAAACCCTACCTGAATTTGGAGCATAGGGTTAACTTTTATTTGGCTGATAAAAGATTTTCAATCGATTTTCCATTTTCAGC
This sequence comes from Thumatha senex, assembly GCA_948477245.1. Classification (NCBI taxonomy): domain Eukaryota; kingdom Metazoa; phylum Arthropoda; class Insecta; order Lepidoptera; family Erebidae; genus Thumatha; species Thumatha senex. Next base: position 4,569,911 of record OX419731.1, on the reverse strand, counting down.
ATTGTTGTGAGCAAGACTGTGTATGTCGTAGCCTCATCCGTTAATCAGCAGCTGCACCACTAGTGAGGTTGCTTCGCCTCCGGGGACCTTGGTGGGACTTCGTACAAAAATAATGTTTACCTTATACATTATAACTATACGAATAAGATTGTTAATGGTTTATTGGATAGCGTATGAGCTAAAAATCCTACAATCACAAATCCACCATTTAATATAGCGCTATCGACAAATGGTTATATCGTTAAAATACTCAATCTGCTGTCGCATTCAATTTATTACAGGCCTAAAATCGAACATATACTTAAAATATTTATCTTTGAAAATCAAATTCAGAAAGTTCCATTATATAGGACAGACGCATAATTATAGAAGTTTTTCTTTGAAAACCAAACAATTTGCGATTAAACTTGAACCGGGAAGAAATAACAAACTCTGTGCGACAAAATCCTTTGCATTCGAACGTGGTATTGCCAGAGTTATTTCTTTTTGTTTGCAATAAAAGTTGGTTTATACCTGGTTATACCGTCCCACAAGGACCTTCGTCTAAATAACTTAAGCGCGGTCACGTAGGAGTTACTTAAGTAGGTATGTTACCTACAGGTGTATAAAAAACTTTTTTATAATGTCCAACTATTATTGTTTAATACTAATGTAAAAAATTAAGCCCTCGTGGCTCCACTGACTCAGTGTTCTGTAAACGATTACTGCGTCAACAACTTTCGCTATGACTGGTAACGGATGGGTGACCGCTTACTGATATTTCCATTTACGAGCGTTTTCGTGCTTCGGAAGGCACGTTAAGCCGTTGGTCCCAGTTGCCAGTAACATCAGTCGTTAAGCCAAGTTGAAGAGTTGAGGATGAAGAGTTGAAGCATGCACGTCGCCATCTCTACTAGCTAAGGCTGCAATTCCACTCCGACAGGAGCACCACTAAGGCGAACTATGTTCGGGCGTGACCCCGAGGCGACGCGCACCATTTCGTTCCCGCTGGTGCGAAAAGTGTGTTCCAGAGCGGCGTAGGGGACGCCACACTACACGCGCGGCCGGACGCGGCGGGAAGTGGAGGACGGAGTGCAGGGTAGCTGCGTAGAATGTTAGAGGAGGAATGGAAGAGAAGATGAATGAGTTGATGCTTGACAGAGAAGAAGCGCAAGAAAAAAATGCACATTAAAATTTCACTTTAAAATTAATATTTTAGTATTTTTATTAGTTGTCTAGATCCTATAGCACAAGCATAAAGCTTAGTTTGGGCTAGATGGCGCTGTTTAAAAGTGGCCCACAATATATTTATTTATTTAAAAGTAAAAAATCAACAACAAATTACCAATGATCGCAGACATGTTAATCAGAAGCGTCATAAACGAAATATGCGTCGTGAAATATCGCTTCGGAACAAAAAACCAATGGAGCAGACCCCGTACCAATTTGTTGATTTATTGCCGCTAAAACTCGAAAACATCTGTTGAGTGAAAAAGTTTCTTTACAGTCTGTTAATTGTACACTTATTTGAGGTGCAGATGGTGTTGTTCTAACTTCTGATTTATGGTTATATTACTACTAAAGTTTCAAACAAGTATAAGCTACTTGCGGACCCCCGCGACTCCGCCCGTTACCTATTTCGAACGTAATTCATCACTTGAATGTATGAATATTTGCCCGATTAGTTGACATTTATGATAACTGATCTGCTTTCCAGGGTAGTAGCGTGATGATAAAATATAGCTTATAACCTTCTGCAATTGAATCATGAAATAGGAGTGTGAAAGTAAGGGTCTTCGCTTGAATGCAAGTAAAACTAAGGTTCTAGTATTTGAAAGAGGTGACGTAAGAACTAAATGCGAGATTAGGGTAAACCAGGAACGTCTAGAGCAAGTGAATGAAATTATGTATTTAGCGAGTATGTTTAGCGCGGATGGAAGATGTGATTCGGATGTAGAACGGCGAGTAGCTGCCGGAAACAAAGTTAACGGTGCTTTGTCCCAGTTAGTAAAGCGACAAAGCATCGTAAAAGAAGCACGCATGGCGATTCATAACGCAGTGCTAGTGCCAGCTTTGCTTTACGGTAGTGGAACCTGGGTATGTCAGCAGATGCATAAAAGTAAATTGAATGCTGTGGAGATGCGATCACTTCGAAAATTGTGCGGCGTTACCTTGTCCGACCGAATACGTAACGAAGTGATACGCAATATGGCAGGTTTGAATGAAAGTGTCAGCGTTAAGCTGGAAAAGGGCGTGCTCCGTTGGTTTGGACACGTCCAACGAATGAGTGAGGAACGATTGACGATGAATATATATTGTTCAAAAGTAGAGGGTAGAAGGAGTCAGGGTAGGCCGAGACTTACATATGAAGACCACGTGAGCAGATTGCTCAAAAACAGAAAGGTCAAAAGTACTCGGATACCCAGACGTGCGTGTATGAAGCGATTGATGAATCTCGAAGAAGCGAAAGAAGTATGTATGGATCGCGAAGCCTGGCGATCTGTCCTCTCTGACTACCCCATCAGGGATACAGCGTGAAGATAGTTAGTTAGTTAGAATCATTGGTTTTAGAGATTAGCGCGTTTGCGTTCAAGCAAATAAACAAACTTCATTATATTAGTATACATTACTACTGAAGTTTCAAACTAGTCTACTATATATATAAAAGGTTAAAGTTGCAGTATTGTTCTAAATAGAATAAATTCAATCCCAGACGCAGATCTCTCTACATCTTCCTTAAAATTTCAAAACCATGTACAATATGTACATCAAGGCTGAATTCGGCTTTGATTAGCAGATTATTATTGACTGCCTCGGTGGCTCAGTGGTAGTGTATGCGACTGCCGCGTTGAAGTCCCGGGTTTGATTCCCGAGTCGGAACAAATATTCATGAGCCCATTGCCCTGTTGAAATCGACAGAAGCAGGTTGTGGCTACCTGCTGTTATTTATTGCCGTCGCTTATTAATTTTACAAAAAAGTATTAAAATTTGCTAGATTTGTTGACATTTATGATTACTGCTCCGCCTGGGTAGTATCGGTATGTTATAAAGCTATATGATGTTATATTGTCTTTCCTGATTAATAAACTATCCAACACTAAAATAATTTTCCAATTCGGACTTGTAGGTCCTGAGATAGGATATTTCAACCAATAAAAACAAACAAATTAACAAAATAAATTACGTGTCACGTTGTTTGTCCGCGATGGAATCCTAAACTACTTAACCGATTTTAATCAAATTTGCACTACGTGTGCGACGGTAGTTCGAACTATGCCACGGGCGAAGCCGTGAGGGTCATCTAGTATTAGTATAGATATAAAACTGAAGAGGTTCTTTGTTTGGTTGAACGCGATAATCCGAAGAACTACTGGTTCAAATTGAAAAAATATTTTTGTATTGGTTAGCCCCTTTATCGAGAAAGACTATAGGCTAATATATATCATCACGCTAATACCCAGGAGAGCGGAGCAGTAATTATAAATACGGGGGTTAAAAGTTGACATTAGATAGATATTTTCTATCAAAATTTTTACAACGAAAGGTAGCTCTGTTGCTATCTAATTTTTTAATTTTTCAAGCCAAATTATTGGCAAGTACAACTGCTTTTATTGAGCAGTATAGTTTTGATACTTCACATTTGGAAAATGAAATTCCAAAAAACTAGTTTATAGGACAACAGATAATAAATCTGGCCAGTTGACTTTGGCCCCTGAGAATAATCTTAGTAAAAATATTGTTTTTATAAACCTGGTGCACCATAATGTTAGAGGTTTAATAAATGGTAAAGATATAGAGTTAGAGCTATACATTAATGCAAATTCTATTAATATTTTTTGTGCTACAGAGCACTGGTTAAAAGATCATCAAATCACATTGTTGAACTTCGTAAATCACCAGGTTGCTAGCTCGTTCAATAGAAAACATTCTAAACGTGGAGGCTCTTTAATATTAATTAATAAAAACTTAAAATTTAAAGAACGTAAGGATTTAGTAGCCCTCTCCATTGAGCGAGTTATTGAGATTGCCAGTATTGAGTTTGAGCATTTCATCTTGTTAAGCGTATACAGTCCCCCTGATGCTTCTTACATTGAATTTGAAGAAAAGCTTGAAGAAGCACTGTTCAAATGCCAATGTTCTAAGAAATCTATAATAGTTTGTGGAGATTTTAATGTTGATATATTAGATACATCATTAACTCCATCAGAGAGAAATAAAATGAAAAATTTATTTAAATCCTTTAATCTGCATAGTACATTCTGAGAACCCACTCGTATTACAGCCACCAGTGCAAAATGTATTGATAATATTTTTACTGATATTAAACCTATAGATAAAGGTATTGTGGATCCTGTGGAGTCAGATCATCGTGGCCAATGGATAAAATTTCCTAAAAGTAGTAACAAAGTCAGCAAAAAACAAATTAAATATGTACCAATTAACCAAAGTCGTTTGAATAATTTTAAAGAAAATGTATTAAAGAGATTACCATATCTACCTAACTTCACTAGTGTAGACCAGTCATATAAACACTTATTTAATTTGATTAATGATGAGTTTGGCAAAGTTTTTACCTCAAAAACTCTACAGATTGGTGGTCGTCCTGTTTTCAGTGACTGGGCAACACCAGGTATCTTTAAAAGTAGAAATAAATTATTTGAATTATATTCAGAAAAATCATATAATTTTAGGCAAACCTTTCAGGAATATGTTAAAAATTATTCAAAGATATTTAAACAAACGTGTCATCTTGCTAAGTCAAACTTCATTAAAAATAAAATTTCTAATTCTGTAAATAAAATAAAAATGACTTGGAACATCATGAACTCTGAATGCGGTAGATCTTTAGTGACTGAAAGGGATTTCCACTTAAAAGTAAATGGTTGCCATGTTACAGGGGACCTGGAAGTGGCTACGGAGTTTGAACACTTTTTCAAAAATGTACCTATATTGATAACAAAATCTCTCCAAGCATCTTCCAGTTCCGCTGAACTTTTATTAGAAGAATCTGTTCTTTGTTGCAGGGATGCATTTGTATTCACAGATATTTGTGCTCAGGACATTGTAAAAACATTTAAATGTATCGAAATTAAGAAAACCGCGGACATTTGGGGGTTATCGGTCAAAACTGCATCATGTATAATTGAGGTAATTGCGCCCCATCTAGCAACTGTGTTTAATGACTGTGTTTCTAGTGGTACATTTCCTGATTTAATGAAACACAGCAAAGTCGTTCCCTTGTTCAAGGCTGGCAGCGCTACAGAGCCGTCTAATTTCCGACCAGTGTCAGTGCTGCCAACTTTGAGCAAAGTATTTGAAAAAATAATCTTGAATCAAATGCTATCCCATTTTAATAGTCATAAAATACTCCATGCGAATCAATTTGGGTTTACGAAAGGGCGCTCAACTTCCGATGCTGGTGTTGAGTTATTAAAATGTATTCATGAAGCATGGGAAGACAAGCACGATGCATTAGGTATATTTTGCGATCTATCAAAGGCTTTTGATTGCGTTCAACATGAAACGCTGTGCAAAAAATTACACCACTATGGAATAAGAGGCAAAGCTCTCGACCTTCTGTCTTCATATTTGAACAATAGAATACAGAGGGTCGATATTAATGGTACACGTTCTGTAGGATCCATGGTTACAATGGGTGTGCCGCAAGGCTCGATACTTGGGCCATTCTTGTTCCTCATTTATATTAATGATTTACCATTTTATGTAGGGGACAGGAATAGGATTGTTTTGTTTGCAGATGACACCTCATTAATTTTTAAAATTAAAAGACAATTAGATAACTATGACGATGTAAACAATGCAATTGCAAGAGTAGTTCATTGGTTCAGCTCAAATAATCTTTGCCTTAATGAAAATAAAACTAAATGTATAAAATTTACTCTACCAAATGTAAAACAAGTTGCGGCCAATGTTCAACTGAATGGACAAGTGTTAGAGTTTGTAGAATCAACTGTGTTCCTAGGTATAACTATTGATGCCAATTTGCAGTGGGGCACATAGAAAAGACAGCCTCTAGATTAAGTTCGGCTGCATACGCTGTAAAAAAGATCAGGACTCTAACAGATGTGGATACGGCTAGAATGGTTTACTTCAGCTATTTTCATAGTATTATGTCTTACGGTATTCTCCTTTGGGGGAGTGCTGCGGATTTAAATATTATTTTTGTTCTACAAAAGCGGGCTGTACGCGCTATTTATAATTTGGGCCCCAGAGTTTCTCTCCGAGAAAAATTCAAAGAAGTGAATATTCTAACCGTACCATCACAATACATTTTTGCCAATCTTATGTATGTCCAGAAAAATCTATCACAGTTTTCTAAACTCTGTGATAAACATAATATAAACACTAGAAATAAAAATAATCTTTCAGTCCACCACAGTCGACTACATAAGATTGGCGATTCTTTCCAGGGTAACTGTATACGCTTTTACAACAAGCTTCCCTGTGACCTGAGAAATTTACCTTTAAATAAATTTAAAAAGTTTATTAAAAACAAGCTTTGTGAAAAAGGTTTTTACTCCGTTACAGACTATTTGCAGGACAGGGACGCCTGGAAATGATCTGCTGGCAAAATGAAATAATATTAAATTGTAAATAGGCCATCAAAAAAAAGCCTTCCTAAGTTTCTTGCCGGTTCTTCTCAGGTGGGCCGCGTTCCGAACCGGTGGTCGCTTTAAATATTTTAAATAGTGTATGACATTTTGTAAGCGCCGTTAAAATGGTCTATGCAAAATAAAGATATTTTTATTTTTATTTTATTTTTATGTCACGGGCGTGGACGCGGGGGTCAGCTAGTGTTAATATACTCTAAGGGCCGTATTCCAGAACGTTTATCAATACTCAAGTAACGCTTGAGAGTAGTAATTTAAAAGGCAAAAACTAGCCTCAAGCGTCGATTGACTATTGAGAAACGTTCTAGAATACGGCCCTAAGACCAAAAATATGTATTACCTATAAACGCACGAAAATCCAATAAAAGTTTGCAGAAATCGAACCCATATCATCATACGCAAACACACAGGCACATACATCTTCTACATCAATCACACCTCCCTCCTGCCACCTCTACTTACATTTAAGATGTAAACTTTGTTTGTCAATCGATTTGTCTAGAATCCATGACGCATTTGATAATCCAATCAATATTTGAGATTATCTGGTTGAACGCAAAAATCTCAGGTACTACTAGTTCGAATTGAAAAAATCTTTCTGTGTTGGATAGTGCATTTATCGAGGAAGGTTGTAGGCTAAATATCATTACGCTACTATCCTGTAGAGCGGAGCAGTAATCATAAATATCAACAAATGGAAAATAAAATGAAAACAAATTAGAAACGACAGGATTAAATAAGAGCCACTGGGTTGAAAGTATGTCACGGGCGTTTGTAAAGATCAGTTAGTACACTTATTTTTATATATATTAATCAATAATAATATGAATAAAATTTATTAATTTACATGATATTAGATTATTCCAACAAGTTTAATATTATTTACAACTACTATCGATATATGAAGTCTACATCTTTTTCTTGTACTCTTCCGTTAATAACTTTATTCGTTTATTCAATCATTCCCTCATTCATTATATTGTTCATTCAACCATTATTAATAAAGGAATCACGTAACAGTTTGTTTCAAAAACTTAAGGACAACAAACTTTGTCTTTGTCTATAAGTTTATCAAATCTCGAAGGACAAAAACTTACTGTAAGTAAGACCTGCAGTATTGCTTAATCTCAAAACTCTTTTTTTTAATAATTATTTAATGGCCTGGTTTCTAAGACCTTTTAGCCAAATCTTATTTTTTATATCATATTTCTTCAATCTTATCTTCTAATTAGTCCTGTCCAGTCGATGTCGTGTCCTCATTCTCCGTCCTGGTTCTTGCCCTCAGTATAATGGTGATTCTTATACTAAGGTTGTCAGTGGACGTTTCGCGGCAAGAGAGAAAATAGCATTTCACTGCATATATATCATTGTCTTTCACTATAGCACGTTAACACAACTTTTATGTCCAAGAAACCACCACTCCCGCACATAAAACAAGATAAATGCACTAGTTTTAGAAAATAATATAAAGCAAGCGTCCGCACTTGTCACTCTTCCCGCCAAAATCTCTCAAAACTCTTGCCGACGCAGACCACAGACTAACATACACACACACACAGACCACAGACTTAGACAGTGTGACAAACACGGAAGATGTTCAAGAACAGTACTTTTGAAGCAAAATAATAATCGTAGAGTTGTATCTCTCGATAAAGCTAAGATTTCACGCTCGATAAAATGAAGTCAAAAATTCCGGAACTCAAGACGGGGCCGCATAATAAAACTACGGGAACAGGAAAACTTGCCCATAAATCAGAGAAAGGTCGAATAGACCCCACTAGAGAAGCGAAGGAGTGGTGTTCCTTCTACTCGACAACGCGATACACAATAGGGTAATGAGTTGAAATATTTGTGGTGCTCTAGAAACAGAACGTGTAGAATGATTTTGATGTGTTATCTTAATAATATTATAAATGCGAAAGTTAGTATGGATGTTTGTTACTCTTTCACGTAAAAACTACTAAATGGATTTTAATGAAACTTTACAATAATATAGCCTATACATCTGAATAACACATAGGCTACTTTTTTTCCCGGGACCAAGTTCCTGTGGGAAATGAAAGCGGGAAAACTACTCTACGCGGGCGAAGCCGCGGGCTTCAACTAGTGTATCAATATATTTGTCGGAATCTTGAAAAAAGAATAGAAATAATTTCAAACTGTCCATACTTACTGTTAATTGGTATAATTTGCTACACATCTTGAATGAAAACTACTTGCACTAGTTTTTTTTATTAAAACTGTCCGTATTCGTCATAAACTTGCGCTTTAAAGGTCATAAATATATTGTACTCAACGATATCTGATACGCATAAACTGTGTTTCAACCCTTGAAAATGCCGTGAGGTGAAACCGGCCAGGTTTAAAATAAGTGTAAACAATACAAGTGTTTTCATTCAAGAAATAATTTTAATACTACTTGAGGTCATATTATAAAAGAGATACCTGGGTCTTTAATATGTTTTAGCAAACAAAGAAAAATCAAACTCTACGGTATTAATAGCTTGCCCTGCAGCTTTGCTTGTAACTTACTTCCAACCGCGTCCCTTCCCCTCGTTGTACCCCATTACACCATATTGGTAATTTATTATTTTATTACTTCACTACATTCTTTTTGTACTTTTGTACTAAAAATCTTTCCTGGTTGACAGTGATTTGAACGATTATTAATTGAAAAACGTTTTTATTCAAAGTCTACATCGGCAAGAGCCACTAAAGAATAGAAAAATACTCTACTCTTAAAGTTACATTGACAAGTTAACTTACTCATATTAAATATCACCACTTGTACTGTTCCACGACATTTATTGTGTAAACCTAACCGGTTTCGACTCACGGCATTCTCAAAGGTTTACAATATGACCACTGGACAAGTGGTGTTATTTAATATATGTAGCAAGTTCCATCAATCTTTCAAAAGCTTACTTACTGACTTTTCACTTACAGCGTTTAAATTTCTAGAAGGGTATAACAAAGATTATGTTTTGCAATTTAGAACTTAAGACAATAGGTAAACTTCATTATTAAGATTAAAAATCCCACTGAGTTCTACTTTATATCACTTTAACAAGCCGGGGTCACAGCGATAGAACCAGTGAACTTTCCCTCACTTAATTCTACACAGAGACTTTTCTGGACTGCGGAGCAAGATTTTAACGTTCTACTATCGTTAATCAGCTTATAGGTGAGATTTCTTTGGGACTGAAAGGCTTCTTGTAGATAGCGTTCTAATCAGTGTATCAGAATAGAGTAACAGCTTGTTTGGGTGCATTCTATCAAATCTTCCACAGCAAGTGTTATGAAAAGCTTGCCTACCTAATCCCACCTTCTCCTTTTTGCGCTTCAACTCTCATTCAGAGGAGAAAATCATCGCCAAAATCGAGATTTAAAATAAGTTTCCGTGTCAAATTAAAGAAACTTGTAAAGCTCTGCCAACACACACCTTTCCCTCCTCTTACAACCTCGTGTTGTTCAAGGGGATATTTAAAAGGTATCATTGTGGGCCGTCAACTGGAGGGCCACTGTCAATCAATAGTCTCGTTGACTTTGACTTGATTTTTTCCATCAAACGGACAGCGTAATTTGGCCGAATTAAATATAAAAAATACACCTTTATGTTCTTTAGTAAACATTCTCTAGATTTAGTAAATACTGTTTTAAAACAAAGATTTTAAATTCTTCTATTCTTTTATTCATTCTTAACTTTTTTCAACTTTAATTTAAACTTAAGGGCCATTGTCAATCAATAGTCTCGTTGGCTTTAACTTGACTTTTCCATCAAATGGACAGGGTCATTTCACTAACCAACATATAAAAAGTACCTTTATGGCACTTAGTATACTTTACTCTAGGCTTAATAAATACTGTTTTGTAACAAAGATTTTAAAGTCGTCTATTCTTTTATTCATTCCTAACGGTCATACCTTCCAGAGGTAATGAATAAAGGTTATATTTAATTCATTTCACCCGGCGCAGGTCAAGTTTGAACCGCTACCTCGGCAATATTTCAGCCTGGACGAAGGTACTATAAATATATTTTATTCTATGAGAGCGATTTGTCTGAGAACAATGAAGGATTTTTCGCTTGGAGCCAAGGGCAATGTCGGTAAATAGTTGTAAGCTGGTCTTTAGTTCTATACTCAAGTGTGATTCAAGTTATAAGAGAATACCGTTAGCAAGATATTTTTCTATTAAAGTTTTAATATAATTTTTCAAGTTACTAGGACTCGGTTGTTTTTTTTAATTTATGTGGCATTTCATAATGGTGCCGCCGGCCTGATGGAAAGCTATGACGATGACCGCTAATTGAAGGCCGCCGCTAGCAATGCCAGTCGGACATAAACAGCCTCAGTTTGACGTCCCAGACATAACAAAAACCAAAAAATGCGGAATAGTTCGGATCTGGGCACGGTTTTGTCCACAGTTTAGGGCCAAAATTTATGCCCTGCCCGAAAACGGGAATGAAAGAAATCAAGCTCTTTCATTCCCGTACAACACGGGAAGACATGTCGTTGATACTTAAATACTATTTCATAATTTAAACATTACATTATAATTTAAAAAAATGACTTATTCACACTATGTGAATCACAGCTATCTCATATATGAGATAGCACTACATATCTGTAAAAATGCTATTGATGTCCGACCGTCCGTCCGTCCATTCAGCCTACAGGTCGCATTTTTCATCGGATTTGCATGCAACTTGGCATGAACAATCCTTGATGTAGACAACAACTTTTAGCATGGGGGTTTTTCGATCGGGGGGGGGGGGGGGGTATAGAGGCAGGGGAGGGGAAATGGTCCCGTAGTGGTTGGCAAACGCGATCATAACTATAACAAGAATTGTTGATTTTTTTTTTAAATGATAAAATATAATACAAAAAAAAAATTAACGGTTCACAGAACCACTAGTATATAATATAATTTGAATATAAATTTCAATTTGTACAAAGTTATATAGCCTCGCAAAATAGGGAAAGTCTATTGTCAACCTCCAAGTAACTTCATAATTTGGTAGGTGCCCAGGTAGATTTCAATTACAAGTTGAAAATAGTTACAACTGTTAATGCCGCACCTCAATTACTCGCAATGGTTGATTTTAGAATGGAATAGACTACTTTGAACCCATTAGCACCTGTTTACGATTTTATTTTATGCTACGTTGTATTTACAATTATGTCCCATTTTAGACATTTATCATTACTGCTCTGCTCCCTTGGGTAGTTGATACATGGCCTATGTAGCTTATTAATAACTTGACTTTTTTGTGGTGATAGAATTTTGAAATATCGTTAAGTAGTGCCTTTTCTTTTTTCGCCGTATAATATTAGTATAGATATTGTTACTTTTATTTCACTAACTATTTAAATATTGCATTTACTATCATGCGGTGGTTGTCATTGTGATAAGCTAACTCTAAAATCTTTGAAGTATAGCTGGAGTGGATTTTGATACGCAAAGAGAGGCACAGCGTGACAAGGAAATTTTGAGGTTTGAAAGAAGATATTAAAAATTTAAAAACAGATGCTTAGATGATTCGGATACGTGGAGTAAATAGACGGATGTAAATAAACTATCGAAGCAGATTTATGTGGCGTGAGTGAATAAACTAACTGCTAGGGTTGAACTCGGCGTACGTATGTCAATCAAAATCTAAGACCTATTGGGAAAAGGTAGGTCAAAAGTACTCTTAATCGGCGAGCGTATATGAAAACACTTATGAAAGTAGAAGAAAAAAGTTGTATTTCAGGATCGTAGAAAGTGGAAAGCTACAATATCAGCTACCCCGATGGGAGACAGGCGTAATGATATACTTAAAAGTCTAAGAAAGATTACAACGTAGATTATTTATACCACTTTAAGGTGTTTCTTCACGCTGTATCCCTGACGGGGTAGTCAGAGACGACAGATCGCCAGGTTTCGCGATCCATGCATACTTCTTTCGCTTCTTCGAGATTCATCAATCGCTTCATACACGCACGTCTGGGTAGGTGTATGAAGCGATTGATGAAGTACTTTTGACCTTTTTTGAGCAATCTGCTCACGTGGTCTTCATATGTCAGTCTCGGTGTTTAAAATTTACAATATAAATGTTTTTACTCCGAAGATCGTAAGAATACGGCTCATCTTATGACTAGGAGCACACAACTAGTGAGGAGCTTACACGGTCATGGTCCGATAGCATCGGAGTATCGCTTCTAATCGTCTATTGTGAAGGATAGCGATCTTCAGACGTGGGCCACAATAGAGCCTCCGTTTCCCACGTGACGGCGCATCACTCATGTTTGCTTTCTACTGATTACCAACTAATGTCTCTTTGTCTATTTGTCACTGACCTTATCAAATAGGACTTTACGGATCACCATATATGTTGAAAATAATAATAATATAATAATAATAAAATGCATTTATTGAAAGTAACAAAAACTCAATTGGTTAGTTATAAAAAGACTTAACCTATGTTAGTATACATATTTTCTGAAAGTACATATTTATTTATTTACGCCTCTCGACTCCTGCAGATAATTTACAGCAATGATTAATATAACGGCAGTCCAGTCTGCTCGCTATCATAGACAGGATGCTGTTGGGGCTGCCACGCACCCGGCGCACCAGGGACGCACACCGTTTCCGAATAATAACGTAGAAGCAGTCCACTCTCGATTCAGCAAACATCCCCGATGCGCTGCAACGCCTGCCCAGCCCCATCAGCAACCTGAATGCATTGTTGAATTGGACCCGCATTGCGCCATACGGTGCACGAGGACAATCGGCCCACGGTGGGAGTGTATCCGACTGCTACGCAAGAGGTCCCCTGGTTCGATTCCCGGGTCGGAACAAATATTTGTGTGATCCACAAATATATATATATATTTCGGAGTTTGGGTGTTTCCTATGTATAATATGTATGTATTTAGAAATATATAAGTATGTTTATCAGTTATCTAGATCCCATAACACAAGCTAATATTAGCTTACTTTGGGCTAGATGGCGCTGTGTGAAAAGTGTCCCACAATATTCAATATTTACTTATATATTTCTAAACACATACATATTATAGATACACATATCTAGGCTCTTATATACAAACAGATCTAGGCTCTCCGTACACGGAGGTTGCATCTTCTAATACACGTTTACATTACGACCCTTACATAAATTAACCGTACGTTGACGGTGTACCAATTTCGGCTGATAGGATTTAAATTGGGTTAGGGCTTAATTCTGTTATAACCTTTACATAATGGTAAAGTTCACGTATCTTCAGGAACACAAACCTTCTGTCTAAAAAGTCGGAACCTTGTAATAGCTAGAAGCAGTGCGATATTATTTCATAAATATACGATAGATAGTGAAGATGTAAGAAATACTTATTAATAGAATACTCGACTTTTTTTTTTAATAAATGATTATTATATATTGTGACATTTATTTCACAGCGCCATCCAGCCCGTAGTAAGTTATTTATATTTGCGATATATTTGGGGTAAAGCTTTAGCTTGTTTTACAAAATCAAGACAACAGACAAACATATATATATAAACAAACATATAGACATGTACTTATATATCTCTAAATACATTCTTATTATACATTCAAAACACAAAAACATTTGCGAATCACTAAAAAAAATTGCTCCGACCCGAGACGAATCCGGAACTTCAGCGTGGCAGTCCCACTTACGCCACTTGTACTGGACCGCCACCATCTCTTTATGAAAGTGCACGGCTTGCGACTGTTGCAGTAGAGTCCACCATAAAGGTACTGTAGACCCATGGTAAATCCTATCAATACACTAAAGGGTCGTTAAGCCTAGTTGAAGGCCTAAAGGGCGGGTTGAAAAATTTTAACAGCAGGTCGCAATGGCCTGCACCTGTCCATTTCAACCCCGCGGCACCGCAATGATCTCACCACCTGTAACGTGGGACAAAAAATGCGTACGGTGAAAAGTGGGCGCATAGCATGCCTCTGCCTACCCCTTCGGGGATAAAGGCGTCACAATATGTATGTATTATATATACTTTTTACGAATTCCTTAAAAATAAAAACAGAAAATTTAGACGGTTTTCGCATCATTAAATCTGATGTTTATGTTTATTGATATTGAATACAAATTTCTAGTAATATCAGATTCTCAGAAATTTGGAGTAGGTCGATGAATTTGGGGGAGAACTAGAATAAGATATTAATACAAATAAAAGATTTTTATGTAAGCATTTGTTAGCCAAATTTGCCGTTTATCTATGCCATATTTGTCTACTATTTTTTATTTTACACAAGTGTAGCTAATTGTAAGCAAGATTGCTTATAACAATTATCCTAGGCCTAATCTAACGATTTCTTGAAACATAATACAGTTAAAGATATGCCGATATTTTTATAGTCAATAATGTATTGAATTACCTGTCTAAACAAATCATACCGATAAAGAACTCTGAATCGCTTTAATTATAGAAATTAGTCACCGTAGCTTAGGGACGTTTACTAGACTAGAGAAGGCCTTCTGAAGGCCCCTTTTGACTTTTGGAGAGCGCAGTACTAATGATTTTAAATGGCATTTTTTACATAAGACCTTTTAGCCTTTTTGTTACCAGCTCACTGAAAAGGCAACGGCTTCAAAATTTCTTCCAAATTTAACATCTAAAATAGACATATTTTATTTTTTTATTAATTTTATTCGGCCCTGTTAGACCCACCTCAGTTCCGTGCTTTGGAAGGCACGTTAAGCCGTTGGTTCCGGTTGCCAATAAAATGGCAGTCGTTAAGCCAAGGCCTTACGGGCGGCTTAAAAAACAGCCTGCTCCTGTCAACACTGCAATGTGCTAACCACCTGTTACGTTGGACAAAAATGCATACGGTGAAGTGTGGGCGTTTGGTATGCCTCTGCCTACCCCTTCGGGGATAAAGCCGTGACAATATGTTTAATATTATAATCGAGTAAGTTTGATAGAATGTGTGGATGAATGTTTGTTACGCTTTCACTTAAAAACTGCAACTTTACAATAATATAGCTAATACATCAAAATTGGACATAGGCTACTTTTTACCCCGGGTACAAATCCCAGTGGGAAACGGGAACGGGAAAACTTCACCACATTGGCGGAGACACCGGCGTCAACCGGTTACTACATAAATTATTAACCACTCCGAGCTTATTCGCGGCATAAATTATGTACCGCTTCAATATTCTCATGTAAGGCTTTCTTACTTGAAGGTAAGTAAGTATACGTAGATATTACACCTGTTACACCTTTGAGGTGTATTTTTATCGTATTTACTTCATTTTACCGTTTTAACATGATAACATTTAAGCTTCGTGTTTCGAAAAGAAAAGCAACTTTGAAAGTACTGAATTTTGTAATAGTGTTCGCTGTGCAAAAATAATATACAACAGGAAAATTCATATCATGTATTTTGTAAGTGCTACATAGTCAGTTGGAAAAGTCTTTTAAAGGCTATATATAGGTCGATGTTTTATAAATCGACAAGTAGCGCGCTTTAAACCGAAATCAGTTTCAAAAGCGTAAATAGTAGAAACTTTTGTCTCTATGTTTTATGGTGCCTGATAAATAGATGCGTACATGCGGACGGTCGAACAGACTAAGCCGTTTTGTAGACTTTTCTAAACTTTATGGTTTTCAAGTCTAACCGTATTCCAGAATGTTTCTCAATAATTTACTCAATCAACGCTTGAGGCTAGTTCTTGCCTTGTAAATACTACTCGCAAGCGTTGATTAAGTATTGAGAAACGTTCTGGAATACGACCCTAAACTAAATAATAATAATAAATATACTTAATTGTACACCTTGAACAATATTTTTTAACATAGTAAATAAAAGAATGTTGTACAATCGGCGGTCTTATCCCTCACAGCGATTTCTTCCTGACAACCTTTGAGTGGACATAGCTCAAGGACAATCAGTCGTGGGTATCAGTGGTGCAGTTTTATACTAAAGCCAATTATACCTACACGAATACAATAATCACTAGTAAATATGAAAACAAATAAGTACAACAGCACTTGTTTATCAAACAATCAATCATAAATATGCTAAATCAAATACAAATACATTTATAAATACATTAACAAACACTTAAATATACTTACAAATAAAGATATATGTTATTATATGTAAGTATGTAATTCAACATTTTACTCTTAGTTATTAAAAAATAAATTAAATACGTAGTTATTGACAAAATTTATTTTCATTTTTCAGTCAACCTCTTTGCTGATACAGAAAAAATCATCTTAGTAATCTCCAGTTCTGATCCAACCACATTCAATTTTTCGTTTAAATTACCTGAGTTCATTCCGTTGCTACGAGCATGGCCTCATGAGACCTTGCCTCAGTCCTCGCTCGGCTAATCTCGGCGCCGCTCCAGGGCATACTTCGCGCTGTTTAGGTATTAATACTGCTAGCCAACTGAATGGAACACTTGAACTTTCCAAGCAGAGAATTAAAATGTCTTGGATTTTTTCTTAGTTTTAATTTTGTACACCTGTATTCCTACAGTAAACTACAGCTTTTTTAACTTACTCATTTTATGCTCAGAAATTAAGTGGTTAGTCTTATAATAAACCTTTTGTTGATTTATTAATAAATTGATTTGTAAAGACGTTTTAATTATTTTATTTTGATATTTACTATTTTATTTTGATATTTATTATTACCAAGTTACGGTCAAGGACAGCGCCAGACAGGTGTTTTTTTATTTTATCTTTTATTACGGACATTGTTTCGAAGCGCTCATGGCCCCGCGGACGTAGTGTCCTGTAAACGATCACTGCGTTAAGCAACTTTGTGGCATTTATATTTGCGAGCGTTTCCGTGCTTCGGAAGGCACGTTAAGCCGTTGGTCTCGGTTGCCAGTAACATGGCAGTCGTTAAGCCAGTTGAATGCATTATGGGCGGCTTGAAAAATTTCAACAGCAGGTCGCCACAACCTGCACCTGTCCATTTCAACACGGCAATTGGCTCACCACCTGTTATGTGGGCCAAAAAGCAAAAAAAAAAGCATACGGTGAAACGTGGGCGTATAGTACGCCTCTGCCTACCCCTTCGGGGATAAAGGCGTGAAAGTATGTTTATGTATGTTGTGTTTGTTTCGACAGTACCTACTGATAATGGCAAATAGCTTCATTGAGCTTGTGAACTATAAAATTATAGGAGATGCTATTTGCTAGGTACGAGTATATTTACATAAACAATCTTGAAATTTATATAATAATAATATCTCACGGCAATGGGCTTACCACCCAGAAATGCATACGGTGTAATGTGGGCGCATAGTATGCCTCTGCCTACCCCTCCGGGGATAAAGGCGTGAAAATATGTATGTATGTAATAATATCTCTAAAATACGGCCATATGATTAATTATACTGCTGATTGATGTCTTTTGGTGAAACTTGCTACACATTTTAAATAACACCACCATTTTAAATTCTTGTCATTTAATAATGTGACACTTGATATTTGCAAACCCAATATTTTAAATACATATATGATGTTTAGTATTTAATATTTTTAAATCTAAAATTGTATTCTCCCTAATTTTGGGGTAAATGTCAAAACTGCTATCTTGTAATGTCGATCTACCCACATTGAAAGGTTATTAGTTTGAGTATACTTACTTTATTGGTCCAGTGGTCATTTTGATTACCTTTGAGAATGCCGTGAGATAAATCTGGTTAGGTTTATGAGGTAGGTAAATAATAATAAGTGATCTCTTTGGAGAGACTGAAGGGTTTGTTTTTGCAATTACTGACGAAGTTGTAATGACAAAGAACTACAGGAAGTATATCCTGAAGGATGGTACGGTAGACATCTGTCGGGCATGTCATCGTCCCGGAGAATCCCTTAGGCATATTATTTCTGGTTGTTCGAGTCTTGCAAACGGTGAGTATTTGCATCGACACAACCAAGTAGCCAAGATCATTCACCAGCAACTTGCTCTTAAGTACAATCTTGTTGATGTAGAGGTACCATACTATAGATATGTGCCCGACCCAGTTCTCGAAAATGGTCATGTCACATTATACTGGGATCGATCTATTATCACGGACAGGACTATTGTCGCCAATAAGCCTGACATAGTGGTAATAGATCGATTAGAACGCCGTGCAATTATTGTTGACATCACCATACCTCATGACGAGAACCTCATGAAAGCCGAGGTAGACAAACAAAAGAAATATTTAGACTTGGCTCATGAGGTTGTCGACGTGTGGGGTGTGGATTCAGCGATCATTGTACCGATAGTCATATCTGTCCATGGACTTATAGCCAAGAGCCTTGACCAACACCTACAAAGGCTCGCGTTAAACAGCTGGATCAAGGGCCTGATACAGAAAGCAGTTCTTCTCGACACGGCACGTATTGTGAGGAAATTCCTTTCTCTGGAGCCCTAACCACCGGTAGCTTGGTCCCTGTACCCGATACCGGTGGGTCACTATTTTTTATATTTTTAAATGTATTTTTTATTTTATAGATATATTTAAAAATGTAATTGATATGTTGTATAAATAAATAAAGAGAATAATAATAATAACTTTATTTATTTTCTCCCATATAAAGTTTAACATATGTAGGTATTCAACATATTGGATTATTGGGAGACTGGCTTCCAAGCTAGGTATGAACCTGTGATATGGATAACCAGGCTTCCATTCCACTGAAACACACAATGGATAACCAGGCTTCCATTCCACTGAAACACATAATAATAAAAGCATAATGACAAAAAGAAAAAAGAAAGTAAAGTGTACCATTGACTTTGGGTCTGTGTGTGTGTGTGTGTGTGAGTGTGTGAATTTGTGTGTGTTCGTAGGTATATGTATGTGAAATGAATGTTCGATAATTAGGAATTTATAAAAAAAATATAATGCTTTGTTACTTGAGTACATTTAGCAAATTTTCCATTTCATTATAGTCAAAGTTATGTAGAAAGTCATAAACAATTTTTTTCACACGACATCTAGTTTTAGGATATATATAAGGGTTTTGTTAATTTTGTTATACAAGTAGCCACCCAAAAACAAAAAAGATCTGTTTGAGAAGTCAGAGCACGTGAGGGTTGTACAGACATTATAACTACGGCGTTTGTCCAACATAGTGGGATCATAATGCAATAGCGAATGCTGTTTAAGAATGGCGTGAAGGATGAATAGTTGGCGGACTGAAAGTACAGAGCTACGCCTGTAAAGTTCCACAGTAGGAAAGCGAAAGGGCAGAGATAGTGAAGTTTTTAATACTGCTCTTTGCGCTCGTTCTAATTTTAGGAGTGAGGTTTTGTAAGTGCCTCCCCAAACTGTCATGCAATAAATTAACAATGATTGGCAGAGCGACACATAAACTGTTTTAATAGTTGTAAGGTCAGCAACCCCACGCAGATTTTTGAATTTGTACATAAGCTTGCGTAACCGTCCCGAAAGCAATTCAATATGACCATTCTTCATTTGACCGACGTTTTGTAATCGAGGACAATCGCACAAGCAATCCACAATCCAAATGTTGTGGAACTGTACAAGTGGTGTTATTTAATATACGGCCATAAGGTTTAGAAGCATCAACCAAAAGTGTCATAATCCCTCATATTCCCTACTAATATTAAAAACTAGATGACCCGCACAGCTTCGCCCGTGGAATATTTCGACCGGGCAAATTTTTATGCTTCATTGTAGAATTTATATTTTGTCGCTTATAAATTCTACAATGAAGCATAAAAATTTGCCCGATTTGTCGACATTTATGACTACTGCTCTGCTCCCCAGTGTAATAGCGTAATGATATATAGCCTATAGCCTTCCTCGATAAATGGACTAACTAGCACAAAAAGATTTTTTCAAATCCGACCTGTAGTTCCTGAGATTAGCGCGTTCAACCAAACAAACAAACTCTTCAGCTTTATTATATTAGTATAGATGCTCAAGTAACTCTGTCTTTCTGTCTGTCTGTTACGCTTTCGTGTCTAAACTACTGATGCGATTTAAATGAAATTGAATCAGCGAGGACGGTGGGAAACGGGAATTGAAATCTACGCGAGAGAAGGCGCGGGCATCCTCTAGGTAAAAATATAAACGTCTGTAGGTCCTATCACTAAACAAAGATGTGCTTCCAAATCGATTCATTGACTTCGATTTCACATAAATCTTACAACACTAAAGTAACAATCTAAATTCAGCCTCATTGAACAATAGACCACAGCAGTATTCAGTTCAAGTAACCAGTTCTCAAGAGAATTCGAACTATGGTTCTATTTGGCTTGTCTGGTTTAGTTTTCTAAGTATATACTTAAGAAGGAAACAGAATATTAAATTCGTCGATGTTATTGCTTTTTTATTTCATCTACATATACTTTGTCACGCCTTTATCCCCGAAGAGGTAGGCAGGGGCATATTACACCCACATTTCACCGTATGCATTTATCTCCCGGTTGCCAGTAAAATGTCAGTCGTTAAGCCCAGTTGCAGGCCTTATGGGCTTGAAAATTTTCAACAGCTGGTCGCCATAGCCTGCGCCGGTCCATTTCAGCACGGCAATGGGCTCACCACCTTTTACGTTGGACATAAATAAGTGGTAGTGTATGCTACTGCCGCGCATGAGGTCCCGGGTTCGATTCACGAGTCGGAACAAAGATTTGTGTGATCCACAAATGTTGGTTTCGGAGTTTGTGTGTTTCCTATGTATCATATGTATGTATTTAGAAATATTTAAGTATGTATATCAGTTGTCTAGATCCCATAGTACAAGCTTATAGCTTAGTTTGCGTTAGATGGCGCTGTGTAAAAAGTGTCCAAAAATATTTATTATTATTTTGTTTATTTTTCCTATAACGAATTAAAAAATGAAGGAGAAAAATAATTTTGGTGTATAAAATACTTGTAGAACTACATAGCAGAACCTAAAGAACAGAGGAATGCATTTTCAAAAATTCTAGAGAAGTTACCAATTAACCATTGGATCGCATTTGAGTGATCTTTCCCTCTACATAAGAGGATTTTATTAAAAAATTATATGGCCTCAATATAAAATTATTCAAAATTAATTCACAATAAAGTTATAAGTGTCATTAAATCTATAGGCCTTTGCCTCAAAGTAAGACTCAAGAAAACGTTTAAATTATGCTTTTTGTGCTCTGTTCCATTCCTAGTAAAAGGCGTTATTAACGTAATGCCAATGATGACGTCGTATAAAGGTTGTTCCCATTTTGCATGTCATACTATCGATATCCTTAATTATTTTCTATTTTTAAGTCCTATTCTAGTAGTATTCCTAATGGTTTTATTTTTTACACACTTTTAAAAAGCATATAAAATTACATAACACGTAGTATAATAACGCTAACGTTTATTTGGATTCGATAGTAGTGCGTTAAAGAATGAATCACAAAGTTTGATACCGTTAATTCGGAATTCGAAGTGCTTCGAAAGGCACGTTAAGCCGTTGGTCCCGGTTGCCAGTAAAATGGCAGTCGTTAAGCCTGGTTGAAGGCCTTATGGGCGGCTTGACAAATTTCAACAGCAGGTAGCCACAACCTGCGTCTGTCCATTTTCAACACGGCAATGGGCTCACCACCTATTACGTGGGACAGGAATCCACACGGTGAAAAGTGGGTTCGGGGAAAAGGCGTGATGGATATTTATTTATTTTATTTTTAATTCTCAATGAAATTTCTGGCGTGTCTTCCAGCATTTCCAGCATGTCCTCAACACAAACGTAACTCATACATTCCAGTACCTACCTACTACCTAGTGAATGTTTGTATAAATTACGAGCTTCCTTCGTCTTCGTTCAAAGATCCGTATAACTGTGCTATTTAGACGCGTTCCAGGATAGTTTACCCTTAACGTAAACACAGCTGTATAATTTAGTAAGGTTTTCCTGGAGAAAATTTACTGCATAGCCTGTACTGTACAGTGATTTTAATCTCGTTCTGGGTAACGAATTACATGTTCTAGGATTCGAAAGATTTACTAAAAAAAATTAGATTAGTGCTAAGCTACATTTAATTTGTTTTAAATTATGTTCTCTTCAATTACGCGGTTATAGCTCCACTAACTTAGTGCTCCGTAAGATGACTGCGTTAAGCAACTTTCACTATGGCTGATCTTCGGATGGGTGACCGCTCTATGGGGGTTTTTATTCACGAGCGTATTCCTTTTTTCATATATAAAGAAAATATTTTTTATTTTATTTTATATTTTAAATATTATTTTTTTAATTAGAAAATACTTTGTTGCCAAAGAGCTAGAAAGAAAAAAAAAGTTTCTCTAGTTCTATCTTAGAGCTATTCAGGAAAAAGACTGAAACTGATACTTTTTTACATGGTGGAATGCATTGAGCGACTTTAGTACCACTGCATTGTGTGGGATCCCCAACCCTGCAACAAGGCCAGCCTACGCACTAAACCACCACGTATTTTTAGCCTAACCTTTACCGAGCCGCGGTTCAGACACTGTGATGATTCACTGATTTTATTGTTTCATGATCCTAATGTTCTTCCAATAAAAATCGGCAAGTCAAAATGGCGTCACCCGCCTCATGAAAAGCAGATACGACAAACCGCAATTGAGGGCCGCTATCATAGCAAGCTTGCCAGTAGGGCTCGGATAGCGACCCTTCGAAATATGCCTTTTGACGCTTCTTCGCTAGGTAGGTACATAACCTAATACAAATTTCCCAAAGTTATATTTTTTGGTATTCCATGGGCTTAAGGTTTGTAGGAGGGAAATACGTGCGCCGGCAGAGAGTTTCAATGTTTTTATGGTGCGACATAAGAAAGACTTGTGAAATCTTTAGGTTCTGGGCAGGATTGTGTCCTCAATGTGAGGATGACATCTCTGCCCCGCCCGTGTTGTTCGGGAACGGAAAGAGAGGGTGGAAGCGTCTATCTCGTCTAATAAAACTAGTAAAACTTTTAGAATGTTTTTCTAAGTACCTGGTACTATCAGTGCGTTCAAGCAATAGCATTAGCATTTTCTACTTGGAAAAATACTAAACAGTTTGTCTTATCATACCTATGTAGAGTTCAACTAGGAGCAAAAGAAACTACAATTCGTACAAAAAAGATACTGTTTCATTACGAAATATCTTGTACAAAATGGTTCTCATTTAGAATTCCACGAACAATTCTAGAATTCCTTTCTAATTTGCAGGAAAAATACGAATAGTCGTATAACGGTGTAGTTAAATATCCGTTAGGTATTGTGACCAAGGCATTGAATAGGTTAATTAAAGCTAATGTATTTTTTGTCAGTCACCTTTACTTGATAAAAAGACAGTATTTCAGTTGAATTCTCCACATTGTACCAATGGGTCTGCTTAGAATGAATGTATTTGAAATATAATAGAAAATCATTAAATTTCGTTGGTATAAGTTCTAGAGATAAATATTTATGAATGTGTCTCCGGGAAAGCTTTATCACATAATTTTGCACATGTAATCATCTATACCCAGAAAGTATGACACTTTATTCATAAGATATTCCAGAAAATACTTTGATTCCAATGTCACCAAAGATGAACAAAAACTGTATTTCCATGAGGCCACGACTCTCAAGTTATAGACAAACTTTGTTCTTTTATTACTCAAGAGTTATCTGAAAGGTCGACCCCCTATTTGATTTTCGAATAAATGATCACTTTTATGCGAAAGTTTCTTTGGGACATCCCTAGTTTTGGGTGAATTTTTACGAGTTTGGTGAATAAATGATTTATTGATGGATTGTAGTGAATCTGTTTACGATGTTTTATTTATTTATATAGAGCAAGTTGAGGTTTATTAAGGGTAGTTTTGATATCCGGGTGTGGTGGCTTTGATGGATTTGTACCAATTTCCTAAACAATAAGCTAGTTTTACCATTGCTGCCCTAGTGCTCTTTGATCAAACTGTCCACGATACGTTGTTTCTCTATCATCATCATCCGTACTTTACTCCTGGTTGCGTCCAAAGCCAAGGTTTCGAAGCATAAGGTACAATATTCAATTATTATACTATTTTTTTAGTGCAACATCTCCAATAGTAATGTCATTGGAAAGCATGGTATCCTCCACGACGTTTTGGATCTCCCGTCCTATTCTTCTTTCACTTAGTAGAAGAATTAAGTAACGTTAAGCTATCCTTTGCCTTTTGCTTCACTATCCTTTACTAACAGGCAGTGCCGAGGTCCTCCGCGAAAGGAGAGACTTCGCCTCCATAAGCGTGTTCTATCGCCTGTTCAACGGTCTGTACTATGAGAAATTGTTTGATATGATACCCACGGCTCCCATCTAACATTGCACCGCTCGCCATAGACAAGGTGTTCACGCGCACACTTTGCATCCAAAGCGCTCTCATATGGTTAGATCCGATAGGGGCTTTATTTGAGTACGTATTGTGAAATGAGCTCTCTGCCTGGGTTTTTCCGAACGTCTACAGTATGGGGTTCTTCAATATGGGTCTTAGAAGGTCAGGTTCAAAAAGGGTCGGCAGCGCGAGTGCTGTACTTCTGGTACTGCAAATGTCCATGGCAACGGTTATCACTTTATATCAAGTGGACTGTATGCTTGTCTGCCGCCTCCGTAGTATTGAAAATAGAAAAAAAAACCTGTCTATAATCCTATTAACAATATCTATGTAATAAGGCATTAACTGTCATAAAACAGCACCATAATGAATGAAAACATTCTATTTCGCAATCTTTGTCTTTGTTAGTCATTTAAGTTAGTCGTTTTACAACTCGGTACCAGGCGAACATAACCCTTAAATAGCTTTCGTAAAACATAATGAATCGTAAGCAGTTTAGTATCACCGACTAAAGTTGCGGCAATTGAAATGTACTCGTTTTAACGACACTGGCTGAAAAAGGCGATAAATATTTCTTTTACTTTTTTTGGCTGCATTTTTATAGCAAATTGTTTCCTGGTACAAAGGTGAAATGCATTAATCGATTTTTGCCAATGATCATTGGGGTTAGGCGATTCTGAACAGAGCTTGTGGTAACTATTAAAAAATACTTTTTGCATGCATAAGCACGCTGATTTACACTGAGAAAGCAAAGCAATTAATAATATCGAAGAATATCAAATTACACCAGCCTAAAATTGACCTCGCACTCGCATCTTCAAGTAGAGGTTATCGGTGCAACAAAGACTCTTTTCATACTATTATTGGTAGATAGCAGGTCGCCACAGCCTGCGCCTGTCCATTTCAACACGGTAATAGACTCACCACCTGTTACGTTGGACAAAAATGTATATGGTGAAATGTAGGCGTATAATATTCCTCTGCCTACCCCTTTGAGGATAAAGGCATGATAATATGTTTGTATGTATGTAATGGTAGATATTATAAGTGGCAGACATATAAGGTCCACCTGACCGAAAGCCATCATCGAAGCCTATGATGGATATTTGCAATACCAGAGTTGTTACACTCGATCTACCGACACTACAAAAACCTTCTAAAACTCCTGTTAAAGAACTTATTTTTTTTTATACCACTGAGGTGGCAAACAAGCATACGACCCTCCAGCATTGTTGGAAAGTGGTCAACGTAGCCTATGGACGAAGACTATAAGACATTCGTTAAAATCGCAGCTTCACGCCAAGATCAAATTATTGTATGCAGTATAAAACATTACTAACCGACTTGTGGAACTAATGAAGTATCATTTACGACTACTAACTTTATATAAAACCGTTTTAACTACATGAGTTATTGTCAAGTTCTTTAGTATAAGCGACAGTTTAAATTTTAATTACTGGAGCAAGTGATGTTTAATTATCGATTAAGTTTAAGTACGGCACTTCAGAAGTAAATTATTTTATGGATTAGATAAGAGACGAACTGTAATAAAGACTGATTCGGCGCTCTGTGATTGCGTTTGAAAAAGAGATTTTGGAATCGAAATTTACGCTAATATTATAAACGTGAAAATTTGTATGGATAATTAGTGTAAGTTTAAATTTTAAAGTGGAAAAATGTTTCAGTCTCGAGCTGGACTCGAACCAGCGTCTTCTGGATCAACGCACCAGACGCGTTTACCAACTACACCAGCGAGACCTACGTGAAACTGACGAATCCATCTCTATACGTTTTAATGCGACGTAAGGCGCCGTCGACCGGCACTTAGCAAAGTTGCAGGTTACAAATGTATAGAATTGCATCTATAATTATTCCATTTGTGACACACACCTGCCTAAACATAGAAACAATTTTGAAAAGCAATTATTATGCTAACTTTTTGATTCGGGTGCTTCTCATTTATTATTTGATTCGGGTACTTTTAAGTTTTCTCGAAAGTAAAGGCAGCTAAAACCTCTTACTACTTTCTACAGTCTTGTCAGTCGTTACAGAGCCTTAGTTTTGAGACGTGGTTAGTTTGATCGTCGAAAATCTTGTTAAGGAGGTCCCTTTGCGACCTTTAGGTAAATGTCAGCCATGTTTAACTCCTACGATTTGATGATAAACAATTTAATTTTATTGTGTTTTTTATTCTACATTTTACGTTTCTAAATATCGTTATTATCATCCGTGAATTATTCTTAATTCACCTCTAATCCGCCACTTTATAGCTATTAATTACTGGTCTTGTTCATTCTCATAAAATACGATTTAACTTTTATTTTATTACCAAACGATTTAACTATACCTGAAGCCTGTAGATCTTTATTTTGTTTGTTACAGGTAAATACATGTTCATTCTTATTGACCGAGGAGGCGAGCGAAGCGAGCCGACTAAAGTCTCCGTTTTAACTCTACTGGTACGGAAAAAATGCTATTGATGTCCGACCGTCCGTCCGTCCGTCCATTCAGTCTACAGGTCGCAGTTTTTATCGGATCTGCATGCAACTTAGCATGGACAATCCTTGATGTAGACAACACCTTTTAGCGAGGCGATTTTTCGATCGGGGGAGGAAATGGAGGCAGGGGAGGGGCAATGGTCCCGTGGTGGTTAGCAAGAGTGCTCAAACCATCTGGAACAAATACTCATCAACGAAAACGTTGCCTTCAAACCCTTGAGATATAGTAAAATTATGTATGGTGGTTCCTATATTGGTTGTTATAAGAACTAACTTGAGCTACATTTATATCCCCGTATTTCCACGGGAACGGGCACTGCACGGGCCGAACCGGGAGGCGTCCGCTAGTAGGATTTAAAATAAATTTCTAAAATATGACTAGTATCCGCCAGACAAACTTTACTCAAACGATTATTCAAATGAACAGAAGTTCGCTTTTGTAGCAGCTGAATTCGTGTATACATTTGCCATGTGCAGAATCAGCCACTACATTACCACAGCAGGTAGAACTATTCAGAGTTTCTGAGAATTAGTCAAACAGACATACAAACTTCAGCCTCAGTAGGCTACCCTACTGTTCAGGCGCTTCAAGGAATAATTGTGTAAATGTAATTATGTTATTTTTAGTAAACCTACTTCTGGAACTACTGTGTTTGATTTGACAAAAAAGGAAAAGAAAACCAAACTGCACCATAGACACTGATTATGTGGAACGTGTAGCTACCAAAAGGATTCTTCGTAAAATATGACGCAGTATAGTCGATGACTTTTTTATATTTGATTATAAACAGACAAATTATTAAATTATCCCAATTAGTAAAGCGACAAAGCATCGTAAAAGAACCACGACTGGTGATTCATAACGCAACAGTGCTAGTGTCAACTTTGCTTTACGGTAGCGAAACCTGGGTATGTCAGCAGATGCATGAAAGTAAATTGAATGCTGTGGAGATGCGATCACTTCGAAAATTGTGCGGCGTTACCTTGGCCGACCGAATACGTAACGAAGTGATACGCAATATGGCAGGTTTGAATGAAAGTGTCAGCGTTAAGCTGGAAAAGGGCGTGCTCCGTTGGTTAGGACACGTCCAACGAATGAGTGAGGAACGATTGACGAAGAATATATATTGTGCGAAAGCAGAAGGTAGAAGAGGTCAGGGTAGGCCGAGACTTACATATGAAGACCACGTGAGCAGATTGCTCAAAAACGTAAAGGTCAAAAGTACTCGGATACCCAGACGTGCGTGTATGAAGCGATTGATGAATCTCGAAGAAGCGAAAGAAGTATGCATGGATCGCGAAGTCTGGCGATCTGTCTTCTCTGACTACCCCGTCAGGGATACAGCGTGAAGATAGTTAAGTTAAGTTTTTTTTAATATAAACAGACAAATAAAATTTTTGACAAACATGTTTGTAATTCCAATTTAACAACTTTTCACTAAATGCATATGAAAATATACATTATTGTAAGCCTCTCATTCATATCATTCAAACACTGTCCGGTAGTTTGTCGCAAAGTTATGAGTTTCAGTCCGTGAGTGAATTAATGTATGTACATATTTCTGGATTATAATTTATATAATTAATTTGGTATATAAGTTCAATTTCATACGTTTGATTTATGCCAGTAAATTAAGATTATTATTCTCGTTACTACTTATCACTAGAGGTTTTTAATAAATAAATATAAATGAATATCGTTGGGACAACTCACACAACGCCATCTGATTCCAAACTAAGCAGAGCTTGTACTATGGTAACCTAATAACTGAAAAATACACTTATATATTTCTAAATACATACATACTCGTATTATTGATAACTAACACCCAGACACAGAATAAACCATCGCGCTCATCACACAAAGGTATATCCTGGGTGGGAATCGCACCCACGACCTCTTGCGTAGCAGTCAGATACACTCCCACCGCACTACTGAAGCAGTCAAAAACTTTTGTACACAATCACTGTGTTAAACATCCAACGATAAGGCTAGTCATGAAATGACAGTTTGTGGCATTTAAAAAATATTTAAACTCTTGTTAACGTAAACGTTAATTATATACCTACATAATCACACATTTACTAACATTTATCTTACCTGCTTGAAAATATATTTCTTTTTATTATTATTATAACATTTGCACCTTTTTATATCTTCAACTTCATTCCATTCAACAGCCACATCTTTTTCAGATACACAAATTAGTTCAAGGAGTGTCTCGCTGCGCGAACAGTACCTTCTCTGTTATTTTATAATTAAATAAACTTTAAGACTCCTTATTAACATTCAAAAGACACTTCAGCGTTCTTTTTCTACTTCTTACCAGTGAAAATATTTCAGGCAGTCTGCTAACTATTTAAAGTGAGAGTTGAGTATACCTTTTCTACACTCTTTATTTTATATCTGAAAAGCTATTCAGGAGAATGTGAGAACATATAATAAATAGATTTTAGAGGTTACTAAAGGCTTATAAACGATATTTATGATATTAATAAGAACAGATCCATCATCTCAGCCTTTAATTCCTTTTAATTAAAAGCTTTTATTACAAAACCCCGGGATGTGTAGGTAAAGGTAAATGACCTAAATTTCGTAAATTTCGCCAACTTGATGCTTTGAGACTGTATAAGAATTTCAAAAAAGTCACAGAACAAACAGATCTTGGTAACAGTTTCAAATCTTTTGTGTAATGTAGTATAATTTATGTTATTTATTTAATGTGGAAACCTAATTTTGACATGTGTTTCGTGATAAAGAAAATTGTACGGTCATGAGATCTCCGTCAAGAACAAAGTTTCTTATTTAAATAAAAGAACTTTAATAAATAATGCTTTCCCACCCAAGATGTCTGGATTAAAACACCTATTGTAACTCAGGTCAAGGGAAGGGTAATTAAACCGCAATACCTCTATCTAAAAGAATGTACAAATCGAATTATTCACTCAAATTTTGATAAGACTTAGCTCAACCTACCCAGCTGCAAATTCTATATCCCCACCTGCCTAAAACCGAAGCTAATGCGGGTGGATCTAAAACTCATTCATTAAATGTTACCGTTAAGCGCAGTAGGAATAATTACGATAATAAAGAAAATCGATAGATAGTGAAACTAAACGAAATTCTATGCTACGAGTATATTCCTTACTAGAAATTTAGTTTCAACACTGAGGGTAATTCTATTATAGGAGGTTGTTTTAATTTTACAGTAAGGTTTATCATAGGCCAAATGCTTTCAATTGAATCCGTTGAATCCAAGTGATTGAGCTTACTGTGCCACCCTGTTGAAAGATGGTTTTCTTTTTATTGGACATGACTTCGTCCGGTAGTCAGCTGGTGTACTAGTTAGGCTGAGTCTTCTTGGGCATGAGACGTGCATGAAATTGTCGCCTCGGCTTACGGGTAGCGGGTTTGTAAAAATCGTCATGTAACGAAATGCATGTGTGGGTTGAGCCTAATACTAGTGGTTCTGTGAACTTCGGAGTAAATTGAGAAAAGGGCTAATCATTTTTTTTGGATAATGTATTAATTATTATTAGTAGAGAGCATGCATGGCTTTCCTGTTGCGCACCCATGAGGTACCATGTACATAATTTTTAGTGTTATTTTTTCTAGTGGATTTAAAATAAAAATAAAAAACGCTTGGCCCAGCAGCACACTCGGATTTGCATGTAACTTGGCATGGACAATCCTTGTTATAGCCAAAAACTTTTAAGGGGTTTTTGGATCGGTCGAGAAATGGAAGCAGGGGAGGGGAAATGGTCCCGTAGCGCAAGAGCGGTATGGGGTGATATAGGCTTGATATATCACCCCATACCGGTGAAAAATGCGACCTGTAGACTGAATGGACGGACGAACGGTCGGACATCGATAGCATTTTTCCCGTACCAGTGGACTTAAAACCAAGACAATTACAAGTACAATTACATATTAGCAAGTGAGTCTTCTCTCTCTCTCTCTTGCTGTCCCTGTCTCTTTTTAGCATATACCTCATGTTTCTTTTATTTATTTATTTTTTACAATAAATAAACTTTTGTTTTTCAATTGTATTTGTATTCAATTGTATTTCAAAAAAATTGCGTGTCTGCGGTGTTCTCGCCTGGATGGAGAGTTCTTTCCTGCTCGCTCTCCGCCGTCTCCTTCACGAGCATTGCCTACTCGCAGAAAAACATGTTTATAACCTTACCCGAATTCATGGTAATACACCCAGCCAATTTCTTTACATAACCGGAGAACAATCATTTCCTGATAAAAGCAAAACATATCAAATATTAAAATCAATCTTCGGACTCACGTATATCACTATTTTAATATCTCATTTTATCCAGCTGAATGGATTGTTATATTATTAAAGCAGAATTGTTAAGGAACAATTATCTAACTACTCTGTTCCTTTGAGCATACTAAATAAATAATGTCTTGCCCGGGGCTCGGTTCTGCTGGTATTACTATTCCGAAAACTTATTAATAGTCTTGACACGAATTTGTGTTTCGAATTGATATCGAATTCATAATAATAAGACATAATTACTGTAGTAATGACTAAATAACTTTATAAAAGAATATTAAAATAGTATATTAGTAATTTAACTTATTAAAATTAAAGGGACCTCTTTTAATAATATATTTTAGTTATGTATCATATTTTTAAGGTTATATTTAATGTAAATATAAAGTTAAGTTGATATTTATTAATTTTATTATTAGTTTTACTTCTGTATAATTAAAATTAAACATATTTACAGAACCCAGTACTAATTGATAATAATTTTATTTTTGTTTTTATTTTGTTTTATAATTATGGTATGTAAATGAAATCTTTGGGAGTGGTCGATTGACTTTAATTAAAAATAATAGATTAACAAATATTGAAAATTTTAAGAAATAAGAGTTAGTCAAAATAACTAACTATACTGTAACATCTCCCAAAATTATTATAATAAAAATTATAAAAATTTACTATTTTATAAATTAAACTTGAAAATCGGTATGGCCGTTTTTATGATTAGCCGGAACAAACAGACTGATAGATAAACAGAAAAAGTTTATTAATGGAATTTTATAGAAGTACCGCAAATATTTTCGTATGCGTTTAGTGAAAAGCTGTTAACTTGGAATTACAGATAGACACTTAATTTCTATTTATCGTAAAGAAGTAGCATATTATATATATTAATTTTATATATTTATTATAATATATTAAGAAGATTTTTATTGATACTGGAAACGAAAGGTAAAGAAGATTCACATTTGTCTAATAAGGTCTTATTAATCAGGTTATAAAATAATAACAAAAAAAAGATTCACATTTTTATGATTTTCAAGCCAAAATTATTTTCTTACACACCGTTCCTGTACACAATGCGACCACTTATGAAGTAGGTAAGTTAAGTATACCCAGTTCAGTTCTAAATCATGATAAATGATACGCCAAATGTCGTCAGGTCAACTAGGTACATCATCTTTGTCAACAATGAAAGCTTTACTTGAGCGTGTGGTCACACTGCTAGCCATAAAGAATATAAAGAGTTTTGAATCGACAAAAAAAAAATAGATTAAAATATCTTCATAAAATAAAATCATCAAATGAAACAATATTTAAATACCTGACTAGCCCGTCAGAAAATATTGATTATAAGCGGACGCCTAGTAGTTCTCGTTTTCGTGGGAATACGGGAATAAAACGGTAGCCTTAGTTAGGATTTAATACAGCTATATACCAGTGAAAGTTTCAGTAAAATCGAACCAGCCGCTGCAGAGATTAGTCGAAACAAACAGATAAAAATAAAACTTAAAAAAAATGTTTTTTTTTTGTACTTACATAAATGTTTATACTTAAAATATTATAAATGTGTTAATTTAAAATTACAATAAGTATTATATTAATTATAATATTTATCGATACAGATAAAAAAAAATTGCAGTGTCAAGTGTAAAAAAAATATTGAAAATGTGTTAATTTAGAATTACAATAAGACACTTGAATTTGGTGCATTTAAAAAAATGCAGTGTCTGAAATACATATACTCGTTCCTGAAAAGATATTCCTAACGTTAATTAGAAAGGAACTGATTTTGATGATTTCGATAAAATAATCGGATTCGTTTCATTTCCGAAAACAAATAATAAGGACGCGGACGCAAGCCCTACCTGATAATTTCGACCTACCTTCAAAACACTTCGGTATCCGAACGATCTCGAACCCGTAAGAGCACTCGGTTTATTTAGGCAGCTATCTAACTCGCATTTCTTTGTCAGCCTCTTTACTTCACTGAATAAAATATTTGGGATATCTTCACTTCGAACACGCTTGGTATATTAAAAGAGCCTTTCGTGGCAAGTTATTCATAAAACGAACTCGAAAGGATATGTTATCGGATGTTGGCCTACTTATTAGGGCACGTGTATGCCTAAAAGTATATTTTATGGGGTATATTTGAACTTCCCCGTTACCCTATTGTTCGCAAAATGGTGGTATCGAGAATGATTTAGTTTTTTTATTGATAAATGTTCTTTTGGAAAACCTACTAAGGTAACAATATAACTAGTGACTGTAGCCCTGTGAGTAGTAGTAGTATGTACTATGAGTTTTTCAGTACTAAACTCATAATATTTATTAAACTCATAGTAGACTACTATGAGCTGTGTCTTAATGCAGGATTTTTTACATTATTTCTAGATTTATAACCTTACACCGTACATAGAGTATAACGAACTCAATGTGACCACAGATTATAACAATACTAAATGACCCTCGCGACCGTACCCTTGCCTGTAATATACCTTGAACTCCGTGGCACCGATTTAATACCGTCGTTTACAAGTTTTACAATAAATATTTTCCCGATTTGTTTATATTTACGATTACTGTTCAGCTCTCCGGGGTAGTAAAGTGATGATATAATAGCCTTTAACCTTCCTTTATAAATGGGTTAACCAATACAACATTAATTTTTCAATTCGAACCAGTAATTCCTGAGTAAAGCGCGTTCAACCCAACAAACTCTTCACAGCTTTCTATATTAGCATATAATGTAAATTATCCAACAATAAAGTCTGCAAATTGATGGTAAGTAAATAACATTGATCGAAAACTTTTATTCTCCGATTCTTTATACATCAAGCTACTATAAATTTCGGTGAATTACACATTTTACTATTTTTGTAAACAGTTACACTCTCTATTCGCGTGTATTTCAGTTTTATTATCAGAACGTATATCTTAAGCGTTGGCATTTTGATAAAAATATAATAAATTGGTTAGTTCACAGCGGCTGAAGGGTTAGATGCATGATATAGTTTAAAATAGGGTTAAGTTTTTATTTATTTGTTTTGTAGTCTAATTAAGGAGCAACTATAGGTATAATTAACCCTATAAAGAATGTCAATTAACTTAATCTTAAATATGTGGCCCATTAAAAACAATTTTTGGTAAGGGTTAAAATAGATTTTTATTTAAATTGTATGTACTATGAGTATTTATGCTTATAATGAAGTTGACGTTAATAGGTGTATAAAAGTAAAACATTTTCTAGATAGAATTGATAAATGACGGGAAATTTAAATCAAACTGCGGAACCTAGAGTGTATATGCGTAAGTGTGTCAAATACACGATAGTGTGTGTAATGTTTTTTTGAGGGTATACTTCTTTTGGCGCGTTAGGCAAAAATGATAAAAGTAAATTTTTACGATGCCCGCGCAGACAGTTACAAAAAACTAACACCATGAAGTTAGCTGATTAGTGTTTCTGTGATAACTTATAAACACCCTGAAGTTAGCTGATAGGCGTTTCCATGACAACTTATAACTACATTCACAGTAGTGTTTTTTATAACTTAACTTAACTATAAGTTAAGTTAAAACTACTTCACACTAGTGAATGTAGTTAAACTTATAACTACATTCACAGTAGTGTTTTTTTTTTCTTACTAATTTATCATTCCTGTTACAAACAAAGAGTTTTGGTATACCTATGTGATGAAATCTCATTGGACTAAAGCAGTATAACCCCTAACGCGTGTACGTAAGTACACACACACACACACAATTTTTTATTCCTTTTTTGTATTTATATGCATTCCATACATTCCCCTTCTTTTTCTCTGAGTAGTTACTAATTTAAATAATAAGTGTCATTTTGGTACTTAGTCTAAGTTTTTTTACTCCTTCGTATTGTCGTGTCTTTGGTAATGACATACAATCACCACACTGTCAAATAGTAATGTCATGTCATGTCATTGTTACTTACAGAATCGTGTCCGCTTTTAAAGTATTGTTTTGGCCACTTCGTTTCTTACCAACAAGCAATATTCTAGATATTATCAGGACCTTAATCATGATAAAATCTATTTAAACCTAAGTTACCATTTGTTTTCCCGACATTTTGATCAGATTACTGAACCATGGTACTAGCTAGGCTGTTTTTCATTACGAAATAGTATTTTATTTAAAAAAAAAGCCACTTTAATATTTTTCACCAGTAAAGAGTTATTACATCAAAAATTTAATATAAAGTCTCCTATTCACAAGCCCCATAAATTTACTTCTATACTTATCTTGTACAAGCCGTCGTGGTCATAAAAACTGTACCCTTGTCTTTGACGTCACCGTCATAAAACATAGGGATTGTGACGTCATTAAATGCCTTATTAACAATCAACCTTATCGTTTTGTACAACGTTTGATGATACTTTGAAAGAGATTAACCGAGAAAAGTGAGAGTTCGATGCTATTTCATCACTATTTTGACGAGATATGTAAATGCTTGTTGAATGGCATTTATTTCTTTTTATAACATAAGGTGGTTGATGGGGTTTTTATAACATAAGGTTAATCATTCAAGCAACCAAATCGAAATAGGTTTCTCCTAGTCGCCATAATACACATGTGTGCCTTTATTTCGGAAGAGTGTTTGGTACCATTTGCCAGACTGGTTAAACCTGATTCGTTACGTACAACACTTGCAGGCAAGGCTGTTGGGCCCCAACTTCTGTATAGAGCTCATCGCACCAAGCAAATGTTGGCAGAACTTATCGAAAGAGGTCACCATTAGTTTACGAAACTTTACTACACTGTAGAATCCTTTTTTCCCAAATGTCTACAGATGCAGGAACCTGATTCGTGCGCAGAAAGAATCCTGAGGTATACGAGCGTTCCGAACGCAAGGTGGTAAGTTGTACACTGTTTGTGGCAAGCGGTAAAATGGTAGGAAGTAGATTCTAGGCTTCCCTCTATGTGACTCCACATGCTTATCAGACTAAGCGAATTTGTTGCTGATATAAGCAACTTCTATTGTCGTTCTTATACTTGTTAGACTTTACTTACACATAGACATATTGTCACGCCTCTATTCCCGAAGGGGTAGGAAGAGGCATACTATACACCCGCATTTCACCGTATGCACTTTTGTCCCACGTAACAGGTGGTGAGCCCATTGCCGTGTTCAAAATTGGAGAGGCGCAGGTTGCGGCGACCTGCTGTTGAACATTTTCCACCCGCCCATAAGGCCTTCAACTGGGCTTAACAACTGCCATGTTACTGGCAACCGGGACCAACGACTTAACGTGCCTTCCGAAGGATACGCTCGTAAATGTAAATGCCACAAAGTGGTCACCCGTCCGAGGACCAG
Source organism: Thumatha senex (assembly GCA_948477245.1). Lineage (NCBI taxonomy): Eukaryota > Metazoa > Arthropoda > Insecta > Lepidoptera > Erebidae > Thumatha > Thumatha senex. The sequence goes on along the minus strand of OX419731.1, from coordinate 4,532,877 downwards.
CCATAGTGAAAGTTGCTTAACGCAGTAATCGTTTACAGAACACGGAGTCCGCGATGCTACGAGCGCTATGCGCTTTGCCTTGACTTTACATACAGTCAGAAGAATTGATAGATTTGATGTTATATAGCCCTACCACTTTAATCTAATTTAATTGGCAGGGCCATAGAGCTAACACTAAGATTGCAGCCGTGACCAAAAATTAATAGTTATATTATGATACCAATGACACAAGACAGTCTTTTCGCGTTTACTGCTGGGCGTGTATGCCTGTTCAAATTATTGGCCAACATAATAATTTTGGCCTTACTGTACCTCTTGGCTAGATGGGTTTCTGGATGGATGTGTACCAACATCCAGTTAGTCAGCAGGTTTACTACTTGTGGGTTAGGCTCGCTTGTTACCTATATTATTATATAGGACACGTAAAATACCTTCCGTCTATTTATTCTATGGTTCTGTACACGAAACAAACATTTTCCTTGTAAATGTTTGACCAACTACGGCGGTATTCAACAACCAACTAATTTTATTAATTTTAATCACCTTTGTTTCGCGTGTCGCTGCACATTAACTCCCGCTTTGATATATGGTTGCTTGTAGAATAACTAAAATGGTCGGTTTTGATACATTATAGCAGGTTTCAGTGTTTATTTTTGTTTACATACTCATTTGCAGTTCAAATGATGTTGGTTGTCGTAAGGGTTAAGACTTGAAATTAATAGATTTGGAATCGAAAACCAACCATTGCTCTTCATCTGAATTGTTTTCTTAGTTGATTCTAAACCCTTTCTGGATTTGGAGATGGTGTTTACTTTTAATGAACTGCGAAGAGCATCTATCGTTTGACTTTTAATTTTCGACGTTGTTAGGGGCGACTACCGTCTGACCTCCGTATCTCTCTGACTTGCGTATGCCTGAGGCGTTGTCTCATCCATTAGTCAACAGATGCATCTCCGGTGAAGTCACTTGGACTCGAAAGATCTTAGTAACACCCCTTACACCCAAATCGAACACCAATCAACCTACACATTGAACCTATTTGTAAAACTTGCTATATGTATCATCACCAAAGATTTTCAATCACATCTGCCGTGGGGCCTCCTGTTGGCTTATTGATAAATGCGCACAAAAGCTACAGAAAACACTTAAACCGTGGAGGCAGGTGAAAAACAATGACTTGACTATAAGCAGAAGCAAAACGGAACACCTCGAATGTACAAATGGGCTTTATAAATCATACATTGCATGTCGTCTGCCTTCAAAGAGCGCCCCTTCCAAAGGTAACCAGTTTGAAAATCTTGGATCCATTCTTTCGTCAGATGCTGGTATCAATTCGGATGTCGACCATCGGATAAGCGTTGCCTAGCGAAGATAGCGAGCTCTCTCGGGAGTCATTTGTGATCAAAGAATGCCGATAAAGGCAAGGTATATTAAACAACAATAAGATCTGCTTTCACTTATGGTGCAGAGTGTTGGGCGATCAAGAAAATACATGACCAGAAAGTCCATGCCAACGAAATGAAAATGCTAAGATGGGCAGCGACGTAACTAGACTTGATAGAGTGCGTAATGAATACTTCAGAGGAAGTTTCAAAGTAGCATCCATCACAGAAAAGCTCAAGGAATTACGACTGCGTTTGTATAATAATATAATAATAATAATATAATACATACATACATACATATTGTCACGCCTTTATCCCCGAAGGGGTAGGCAGAGGCATATTAAACGCCCATACTTCACCGTACGCATCTTTGTCCCACGTAACAGGTGGTGAGCCCATTGCCGTGTTGAAATGGACAGGCGCAGGCTGTGGCACCTGCTGTTGAAATTTTTTAAGCCGCCCATAAGGCCTTCAACTTGGCTTAACGACTGCCATTTTATTGACAACCGGGACCAACGGCTTAACGTGCCTTCCGAAGCACGGAACTGGGGTGAGTCTCAAGGGCCGAATTAATTTAATAAAATGTGTCTATTTTAGATGTTAAATTTGGAATAAATTTTGAACCCGTTGCCTTTTTAGTGAGGTGGTAACAAAAAGGCTAAAAGGTCTTATGTGCTAGACACTCATTAGCACGACCAATTAAAGTCCTGGTAGTCTCGGACTGTAATAATAATATAATAATAAACAATAAACCCCTAATAATATATAATAAACCCTAAACACTTTCTGATATCAACAAAAAAATGTATCAGAAAGTTATTGAAAAGCTCGAATCCGCAGGGCAGCTTGTGGCGAGTTGAATGTGCGAGGCTACACATCGGTCCCCAATTCCTCAGAGTTTTGTTGCCCTTCTGCACCGGTTATCATTTAATGGACTAACGGGAGAGCAGTGAGAGTGCTTCTCCCGGGAGTGCAGCAAATCTCAACTCTGGCTTGCCTTAATTGGCCGGTCAGAGGGAGGGAGCCAGAGCTATAGGCTCGGGGGTGGAAGTGTCATTTTCAAGGGCATAACTACGGGGAAGCCCGCTCCGGGTCTGACTCGCGATGGTGAAACCGGCGCCGCACCGCTCGACACCCCAAGCCGCTCACACCGGTGTAGCCTCCTGTCGCCTTACAGGCTTATCATGCCTATGGCGATTGTATAGGGGGCCCATCTAGTGAGTTGGCGAGTCACCGTCTGCCAAAATTTTGATAATGAGATATTAAAATGGCAGACGCGCCTTCATCCATAGTTATAATCACCTAGTTCATCAAACCCCCAACCCAATAGCCCATTTCTTAGTTAGCATATTTTACAATAGTTGAACTCCCATTGGAGGTGGTCCATTATCGTTCTTCTACATAAGGCGGGCGTGGACTGTCTGCAGTGGGGGTCCCATTTCCTTTTAGATTAAAAATCTCAAAGGGCCTCTGCGTGTTGGACCAGTATGTCCCCATGTACGCCTACCAAAAGCCCGGGTATCTTCATAAAAAAAAGAAGATACCCGTGAAAAGAAGAAATATAATAATATTATAATAATAATACATACATACATATGTAGTGGTAATAGATCGATTAGAACGCTGTGCAATGACAAGCAGAAGAAGTTATTTATACTGTTGATTGATGGTGTTATTTAAGCAGAAGAAGTATTTGGACTAAGCTCATGAGGTTATCGATATATATGGACATGGGATGTGGATTCAGCAATCATTGTTCCGATAGTCATATCTGACCACGGATTAATAGCCAAAAGTCTTGACCAACACCTACAAAGGCTTTGAACCTGTGACCTTTGCCCAACCAGGGCAATGTTCTAGCCACCTGAACTACCCGAACCGTATCGAACCAAGTTGAAATTCTCCACCATATTTTAACCGTCATTTAAAGAGTATGACCAGAGCCATCTATCGAGCTAATGAACAACTCGAAACCAATGAACAGTGTTACAACCATTTTTAAACATTGATGCAATGGACTCCACTCAGTCTATGGATAAATTTTTAAAGCAATTATTTTGCTAAATTTCCCATAATTTTTTAAAAAAGTGGAAAAAGACAATTCGATTCGAGACAGGGATTGAACCTGTGACCTTTGTCTAACCAGGGCAATGTTCTAGCCACCTGAACTACCCGAATCGTCAATCCGTCAATCGACAATCTGTATTCACCACTGGCCACTGCAATTTTTTAAGCAAATAATTAATAATAAAAACACTCATTATAACTCTTACTACCTTTATTAATTTGTTTAATCTTCAAATGCTACATGCACGGGGCACCTCCATCTAACTAATGTCTACGTTGCTAAGTACATCACAATGTGATCATAGCATCTAAAACTTAGACTATGTAGATTATATCGTATCTTTTTCAATTAGATTTTCATACATGACAATGGGGCCAGTCTCATTGTGCCCATGAAAGCTCGACGTGCCCCGCTATCAGACTAATAATTATTTCTATTGTCTTATTTTGCCCCTGCTCCCAACGGAACAATTAAGCGGAGACGTCAGCATTGTGGGAACGTGTGGAATGTTCTGAGTTCTGACCGAGGCTTAGGTATCGTCGCCGTATGGTTTCTAGGAACGAGGGTATTTTAGTTGTATGTGATTATCTGTAAGTACAAGTAGTAGTCGAAACTGCGGTCATTTAGGTGTCAAATCTTAAACAAGTATCGTTCTTACCACCTCCAAACTTCAGGTTAATCTTAATGAAATTTTGTGTATGTGTGGAGGCACGGTTGGTTTTGTTTTCTTTTTATACCACTGATGTGGCAGACAAGAATACCAGCTCACCTGATGGAAATTGGTCACTGTAGCCTTTGGACGTTTGCAACACCAGAGGTGCAACACTCTCATTTCGGTCAGAGAGCCGAGTCTGCTATTTCATTCGCGTCGAAATCGTCGCTCATAAGGAAGCCACCGGTACAATTTTGACCGTTTTTCGTAGTCTTCTATTGCAATCGTACTCCAATAGACTTCTATCGGTCGGCCGAAATAATTCTACTAACACGTACCACGGCAGTGGCCGCTAGTGGGTTGCATTTTTGATCGTCTACTAACATTTTGAAAGCTAAAAACAGCGCTTCTAATTCTATTCTACGGCTTGTCAACAGTAGACTCGGCCCCCAGGTATTGGGACTAATCCCACCCGCATTCCGATTACTGTGACTCCTATAAACCAGGATCTACAGCAATGACCAAAACACCAGAAAAGTTACACCAAGCTCGATCTCGGTGAAGTCCCAGGAGAAGTTAGCTTGGAAGCCGCAATGAAATTAATCAGAAGATAATGTGAGAAAGTAGGAAAAGAACGTAATGCCTCTTCCCTCCTTCGAAAAGCGGGAGACCTGGAAAGCAACTAGGTGTAAATCCTATAGAAATAGGGAAGCACCACGGTAATAGTAGATATAGTATGGATCCTATGTAAGCTATGTTTGATTCCAGTAATATGTATGGCAGAAACGTTTAAAAGCACGAAAAAGTCCCCGTTTAAAAGCCCCCAGGTATGTGAAGCTTTTATTTGGTTTCAGTCCACATTACATTATTTTTATGTTTAAATGTAATTTGTTGTTACAATAAAGAATATATCAATCAATCAATCAGTCCACTGGTACTACTGGTAGGTAATTATAGATGTAAATAAATATATAGATAAACATTTTGGGACCAAACTTCGAAACTAACATTTAAAGATTACACAAATATTGGTTCTGATCCGGGATTCAAAACTGGGACCTCAGCAACGGTTTTGGTGCAGTGGTTGGGTATGCAACTATACCCAACCACTGCACCATCGAGGTAGTCACGGATAAAGATTTGGTGCTTCAAGAAGAAATTATAATAAAGTCCATTTTCGTAAAATTTTAAATAGGTACACTAAGATATTTTTTTCATTTGTGGAAATAGCCACGAATGAGATTTACAGTTGTTATAACAACTTGTAACCAGATTTATCCCAGATTTGTTTGAGCTCGGTTTATTTGCCTGATTTTTAACTTTCTTTTCGTATACGATGACTAAGAAAATATTGTGAACGAATCTGCATTTCGCACTCAATTATAAATGCCGTTGCAGTTCGCCTTTACAAAAGAAATTATTTTAATTTAAACAACATCTCACAGGCTAAATGAGAGTTATTTCAATATTTTCGCCAACTTTCACAAAGCAAAAGGAATTCCTAGACGCAGTGAAATAATTAGATACGGTTTTCCAGGTTGACTCGTAACATACGTACAATAAAGTGAACGAGCTCAATACAGACTTTTAAGATGAAATGATTTTTGAAGTGAAACTTCTTTATCAAAAGTGAAACTTCTTTATCGATGTATGAGAGAAATTTTATAGCTGTAAAAAAATTCGTAAAAATGTTTAACTTCTTATCTGTGTGCTCTGGCACACACAATTTTTTTATAGCATAACTTGGTCATGACTGTGTATTTTAAAGCACAACCAGCCAGTACTAGTTATAAATAAATAAATATTGTGGTACACACAGCGCCATCTAGCCCAAAGAAAGTAAGTTTAACTTACACGAATATGACTTTTAAACCTTTCAGATTCGTGTAATTTGTATCGATTTATAATTCTCAATTTATCATTTCAGCAAGATCATTTGGATATTTATATTCCTGAAATTCAATTGCTGTACAATCGTCATTTATGGGCAGCTGTTCCCTTAATATCCATATTTATGTGTAGCGATTGTCGCCTAGTGTTCATAATAAAAAAATATAACTGACTTTGCCCGTGCACAACTTATAATCCCATTAAATCTTTTTCGTATATTGACAATAATTCTCTAAATATTCGTTGATGCCAATTTCAGTTGACATCTACTACGACTATATTTAGACTAACTATAATATATAAATACTATACGTTCATAAATTCCCTCCAATAATTAACAAAACCGAAATAATAGTTATTTTTAAAGAGGCAGAATTTGCTTGTTTGCATGCACTAGTCTCGAAAATTACTCTAAGATACCTTTATTATTAAGAAAGACTATATACACTATATATCATAACGCCACTATCGAAAAGGTACCTTTTATAAATGTAGGTTCAAAGCATGAGAAAAGGTTGCGGCACAGCTAGTCAATTAGTCATTAAATAATATCATAAAAGTAAAATTGAGTTTACTATCATATTAAAATGGTGGTAAGTTAAATCACAAAACTATGTCTTCTTAAGAATTAGGTCGTTATTCGTAATTTTTGTTAATTGGTTAGTTTACCTTGCTCGACAGATATTCGCTAGATTTTAAAATTCGTCCTGGGGGCTGAGTCTACTATTGACACGCCGTAGAATAGAACAAGAATCGTAGACTATGGTACTATTAATCGTAACGTACGCTATCAACAATGCAACTGACTAGCGGCCACTGGCGCGTTACGTGTTAGTAGAATTCTATCGGCCGACCGATAGAAGTCTATTGGAGTACGATTGTAATAGTAGACTATGAAAACTGTCAAAATTGTATCGGTAGCTTTCTATTGAGCGACGACTTTGACCCGATTGAAATAGCTGGCTCGGCCCCCTGTTGTAATGTCTACGTAGCCGTGTGTCACACGACGCATTAATAATGCAATGACGCGTCGAGACGGGGGACGTAGATTGTAGGATGGTGGATGGTAGCGCCAATCACATTAAAATAACTCCTTTACCTTGCCTGGAGTTACTTTTTTGTAATATTACTAAAGCATCTAACTATTATTTGAATAAAAAAATTATATTATTAATATTTTGGTGAATTCTCACACAACGTTATTGAGTTCAAGTTAAATATAGCTTCAGTCGTTAAGCATGGTTGAAGGCCTTATTGGCGGTTTGAAGAATATCAACAGTTGGATGCTACAGCCTGAGCCTGTCCATTTCGACACGGCAATGGCTCACCACCTGTTACGTGGGGCATAAATGCATACATATCTGCCCCTATCTGAAATGTGGGCGTGTGGAAGTGTGGGCAAACAATAGCAGATCACACAATTATTTGCTTCGACCAGGGTTTGAACCCGAGATCTCAGCACGGTAGTTGCATACACTTAATACTGCGCCACAGAGACTGAAAAGTAGGTTTAGGTTTATAGATCTTTATTATCACGAAAGACACTTGTCACTTATGTGATAACATTTTTACACAACAATAGAGGTATATCACTGTCCGTCATCACTAGTCAAACTACAAACAAATAAGTTTAAAATATTAGGTAAAATGTAGGTAAAACTAAAATACATTTGTGCAAATATTTAAGGAAACAATACAATGCTAATATGGAGTTAGGTCAAAAGTTGTATAATTATACCTATAACATTATTATAAATGAAGGCTTATACGTCAGTAGGTACATGAACTTTGTGTACGTTCTACGTTCGTACATCATCCAATCAAATAACACTGTTAACTTGTCCAATATTACCTCCAGGAAGTCTTGGTATGTGTAAAAAAATCTTAAGAAACTAGAACGAACTGGTATGACAGCCTTAATCAGGTATTTCCCTGGCTAAAGTTTAAGCGCAAGGGGAATCAGGATGTTTGATTTGAGCATGTCACATTGAAGACCGCCGTGAACGTATAGTTGTTTGCGCTAATTTTAGATAAGTGATTATGATACAAGTGATTATTCCGTAAATATAAATTTGAAATTAAACAACTTTAAACTCACATTGAAAGTTCGATATTGAATGGATAAAAAAAGTTACTTGAAAAATAAATCTTTAAAAAAACTTAAAAGCTCCATTGTGAGATAAATTAAAACGAAGTTTGTTTTTTACTTGAAAAATACTTTGTAAAGTTAAAAAGGAGAAGTTTTAGGAATTTGCTAAATACTTAGTTATGTCGGCAAAATTAAAATCCCTATCAAATGGTTGTATAACTTCAATAATTTTCGATAATTTACTTTACTTTAAACAACAATCAAACACATATTTTGCAAATTATAATGTTTGATCGTTTATGGTTTTTAAAATGACTGCATTTCTGTATCTATACTAATATATAAAGCTGAAGAGTTTGTTTGTTTGTATATTTGTACGTTTGTTGGGTTGAACGCGCTAATCTCAGGAACTACTAGTCTGAATTAAAAAAAAAATTAAGTTGGTTAATCCATTTATCAAGGTAGGCTATTTATTATCACGCTACTACCCAGGATAACAGAGTAGTAATCATAAATGTCAACAAAATTTTAATACAATTCTGTAAAAGCGACGGGACCAAATGGTTGCGACGGGGGTTCAAAATATGTCACGGGAGAAGCCGCGGGTGTCAGCTATTTAAGAAATATGAGTGAGAGTCATCTGTCCAATTTTCAGATTACCTAAAGCATCTAGTCGAAAATGTTTATCAGCTTTCGGACCATAATATTCACTGACGAAGACGAGTTGACGTCTGTGATAAAATTCTATACGGTCATGACATGACTTTTTAAAATACTGGCAATCCTAACTAAATCCTACTAATATTATAAACGCGAAAGTTTGTAGGTATGGATGGATGTTTGTTACTTTTTCACGCAAAATCTACTGAATGGATTTTGATGAAACTTTACAATAATATAGCTTACACATCAGAATAACACATAGGCTACTTCCCGGAAACAAGTTCCTGTGGGAAACAGGAACGGCAAAACTTCACAACGCCGCGGGCGTCAACTAGTAATAAAATTTAAGCTAAATAAAAAAAAACACGCAAAACCGAAATTGGAGTCATAAAATTTAAAACAAAAACTTTTATTCATAAAAAGTTTGAACATTAAACCAATTATTGTTTATGATACTCTATGGTTTTATTAACTGATATAAATATCATTCACGACCTTGTACAACATTGTGGCTGTTGGCACGTTTCTGCAACCCTCTGGAGTTTTAATGGCTTGACATTGTAACATCGCATAATATTCTCGTTGGAAGTTCTAAAACTGGAATCGCCATAAGTAAAATATATTTGGGTAGGTAACTAGGTTACTTTACTTTTTATTAGGTGAGTTGTCCGAGCGATCTTAGTTACTCAATTTTTTTTTGTGTTTGTTCACCTCTAAAAGTGCCAATTTTCAATTGATTGTCTGATTGATGAAATTTTTCTGTCTATTTCAACATGTCAATGCACCTATTACGTGGAACAGGAATGCACACGGTGAAATGTGGGCGTATACAATGCCTCTGCCACCACTTAAGGGATTAAGGCGTGATGAAACTTGACGAAATTCGATTGTACGGAAAAAATATGCTTTTGGTGATTTTCGATTCAGATGAAAATAGGGGTAAAACAGAGGAAATTTACTGTGCGTTTATAAATCAAATTAACAAAATTTTAATATTCAGAAACAAAACTTAACAGACGTGTCGTAAAAATATTTTTAAAACCAATACACCGTTTATAAATTGTCTAATTAATAGTTGGTTGCAACACACATCTACTTATAACTATACAGATAAAAAAAACTGGAGTGTCTGTTTGTAATACCAATTTAACAGCTTTTCAATAAGTGCACAATGAAAGTAAATTCAATACTTATATCAATAAGTATATATTTGTTACTATCGGGGCTTAACGCGGTTATTTCACATACCTTTTGTTGCCTGACGCTTTGACCAGGTTGCATCGGTCGCCCAGGCTGACTCCTGAATCTGGTCGAAAACTCATTCAGAATATGGTATGTGAAATAACTGCGTTTAGCCCCGTTAGTTACAAATATACTTAGTGTATGCAACGCGGTAGTTTAAAAGTTATTTTTTTTTACCACTGAGGTGGCACACAAGCATACAGCCCCTGATGGAAAGTGGTCACCGTAGCCTATGGATGTTTGCAACACCAGAGGTGCAGCAATTGCGCTGCCGAAAAAAATATTAATACTTAAGAATTAATACTTACATCAATTATTATTTAAAATTTTGTGTCTCATTCTATTTGTTCGGCTAATCTCTAAACCGCTGGAATAGACCGATTTTAACAGGACTTCAATTGGCTGATAACTGATTTTATAAGGAGTAACTAAAGCTACACCATATTACCACAGGAACGGGAACTAAGCAGGTGAAACGTGGAGAGTCCGATAATAAGTATAAAATAAATTTCAGGGTAGGTAGAGGTAATAAATATACCCAAGTAAATATTTAAAATATTCGTGGGGCCCATAGATGGGGCCTTCACTCAGTCGAAGTCACTAGTTATCTTAAATAGTCAGCCTCAATGCATCCGTTACCTACTCTCGGTATGTTTGAAAAAAAAACCGCTTGCGAAGTAGTTTTTTGACCTACTAGTAGTGTAAACCGCTAGCAATCAATAAGTAATCTATTATGTTAGTAAGGGTATACCTTTTATTATTATTTGTTAATGTTAAGGCTTTTTTTCCCGAGTATGTACTAAAATAAAACGGCATTTCATGGAGGTGTCGGAAAACAATTGGTCATCTGGAAGCTTTCAACGAAAACGCTGCCTAAAACCTTTGATGTATAACAAAATAATGTTTGATGGAATTATGTATCTTAAATAGATATATAGAAAAGTATATGTCTATCTCTTAAGGATAACATACTAGCTTGCTTTTACACTGAGGGAAACGAGTACGGGAAAACTTCGCCACGCGGGCGAAACTACAGGCACCAGCTAGTATCGAATAAGATCAATAAAGGCAATTGTTTTTTTTTTTGAAGTGGAACCTCTTTATCGACGTATGAGAGAAATTTTATAGGTGTGAAAAAAATCGGCACGTTTTTCGGACACGCCGTGTTGTTTTGAAGTGAAACTTCTTTATCGACGTAGGTAAGTGAAACCTCTTTATCGACGTATGCGTAGGCCTTATCTACTAAATTTTCGTGAAGTTGTAAATAGTAGAAAAATGATATGTCGCAAAGCAGTTTCGCTTCTTACCTGTGTAAGTACTTTGGTAGACCCACATTGTTTTTTTATTCTAATTACAACTGGCAGAATCCAATATTCCAATCACCTAATAATTAAACCATTCTACTAATTCTAGATCCAGTGCAGCCAGTCTGAAGGGCCACCAACAGACTACACTTACCTATTGGTATTCGAGCCATATCTGAGAGCAACTCGTGAGACCGACATCGCACGTGTCGCTGAATCCTTTGACACCGCCCGTTACTGCACGACAGTATCTGACGTGAATTTTAAAAAGCACCCGTGGTAGGCCCCTTTAATGATATAATCACTTGAATTATAGATAAGCTCGGCTTAAAACCTTTTTGTGACCCAATTTTGGGGGCCTACCATGTGATGTACGGATGTATTGACAGGTGGAACATTATGCGAGTCGCAAAAGGTTTAAAATGAATGTAGATACTCGTTATATATTACATGGAACAAATACTTGTGTGATCCGCAAATGTTTGTTTCGGATTTAAGGTGTTTCCTATGTATAATATGTATAAATTTTGAAATAAGTTAGTATGTATATTAAACAATAACTAACTAATAACTTGTACAAAGTGTCCCACAATATTTATTTATTTAGGTACTTCTACTCTGTAATGTTATTTTTAAACTTTCACAGTGTATTGTTTATATTTTACTGGGGACTTCACGCGAATAAATATCTACTTACATTCACCGACGTTTCGAACGCCCGTGGTCGCGGTGGACTGGTAGTCTGTAGTCCACTTTTACTATTGCGCCTTCAGAATAGAATTGAATCTATAACATTGGAAATCGTCCACATTATAAAACGTAATTAATATACTATAGTTTAGTATATTAATCACGTATTATAATAAGTTCAAACACTAACGTAAACACTACAGCTACTTTCAAACCCAACTCGGAGTTGGAGTTTGGGGACTACGTTTGTTTAGCTGCTAGGAGCCGCTATCTTTTAACTAGAGCTACTTTCAAACCCAACTCGGAGTTGGAGCTTGGGGGCTACGTTTGTTTAGCTGCTAGGAGCCGCTATCTTTTAACTAGAGCTACTTTCAAACCCAACTCGGAGTTGGAGCTTGGGGGCTACGTTTGTTTAGCTGCTAGGAGCCGCTATCTTTTAACTAGAGCTACTTTCAAACCCAACTCGGAGTTGGAGCTTGGGGGCTACGTTTATTTAGATGCTAGGAGCCGCTATCTTTTAGCTTTGTTTTTAGGCACAGTTAGTATTGCTCACATATATTGTCATTGCACAGTTAGACTGATATAAATGTTGACATGAAGGTATGAAGCATCATCTGAAGATACTCAACACGTACCTACTAGTTTAGAATAAGTAATTCATATATATGTGTAGAATCACACTGGTTGCACCGGTATACGATTCGAAAGTTGCCGCGTTATTTTTTCTATGTTATATCGCCGATATCCATTTGTATTTAATTAATTAGTTGTCGACACTCCCACCCCGCTTCCCTTTATTCCATTTCTCTTTCGCACCTACCTTGTCTCGCATAAGGGAAGAGCGAGACAGCTGTGTTACCGCTATCTAGCGGTAGAAAACTCCACCGCAGCGCTGTCCACTCACAGGCAGCGAGAACGGACTGGAGACTCTCTGTCTAGAACTGCAATGGCCGCGCGCGCGTTCGCATAAACCATACGCAATAATTGTGTTTTCCATGGATAAATAATGTTTTCGTGCAATGGAACCAGGGATCCAAGTCCAGCGACGTCCCCGGCCGGCTCCACCTCAGCATCTCGCAGCAGCAAGGTAGTGTGCCCTTTCCTGTTTTCCATTTCTTTTTCGTCGACAACCGCGTGTAAATTTCATTTTTGTCTTTCCCCGCAAATACAGTCCACTTCGAATTTATTTATTTCGCCCGCTCAACCACACCCCTTAAAAATAATATAAGCTTGAAGAAGTCATGGTTGAAATGGGCTAGCTTATCCAGTTATAAATATACAGATATGAAAATATAGTCTGTCTATCCAGGTCAAATCTTCTATAAAAATGAGTAAGTGTGCCGCGACGGCTCTTTAAGTCCTTCTTTAATCCGTGGGATTTATTATATCTTACCCAAGATTATTCGGAGAAAAAAGTGTTTTGATGTCAAAAAGTACCTGTTAGGTATTTGTAATAAATAGGCCAGAGCGCAATGAAATGTTTGACACGTAAATAGAACGCAGATTCGTTACATTTACTGGAGTACCGCAGTGGCATCATACCAGTGACATTTTGTACGCTCAAAAATGGTTTTCCCATGGGTACAAATTGTTTTGCTGGGGTAAAAGTCACTTTGTCAATTCATTTATTCCTTGCGACGTGGAACTAGCACAAATCAGCATCATATTTTTTTATACCACTGAGGTCGCAGACATGCATACGGCCCACCTAATGGAAAGTGGTCACCGTAGCCTATGGACGTTTGCAACACCAGAGGTGCAGCACTCGCGCTGCCGACCCTTTAAAAACCTTCTAAGACCCCTTTTGAAGAACCCCATACTGTAGACGTTCGGGAAAACCCAGGCAGGGAGATCATTCCACAACCTAAGCGTACGCTAAATAAAGCCTCTATCGGACCTAACCGTATGTGAGCGTTCCGGACGCAAAGTGTGAGGGTGAACACCCAGTCTATGGCGAGCGGTGCGATGATAGAAGGTAGCCGTGGGCATCATGTCAAACAATTCCTCAGAGCACATGACCGTTGTACAGGCGATAGAACACACATAAGGAGGCGAAGTCTCTCCTATCACGAAGGAGTTCAATACCGCCTGCTAGTAGAGGATCGTTGACAATTTATGTAGAATATTAATATGTACAGCGAAATCTAGTACACCTTTTTAAGAAGTCTGCGCGAACGGGTGAGAAAGAATTTATATGGAGATGAATAATGCATAAAGCAATTTTCAAATTTTACATAGGTATTTAATAAAAGAGCTAGGGACGAATTTCAACTAATTACCCCCTATTAAAAATATTAAAAGTATGGTAATTGTCGCTGCTACGGAATTCCTAAATTTTAATCCGCTTTTAAGATAGCCAAAGTGAACTCTGAAAAAGTAACTTTATTATCCACCTCTAATCCACCTCCAATACGAGCCGAGCTAGCAACGTAGTGCGCTCTAGCGACTTGTTTAGAAACTAGGAAGATCCTCCAGGAGCGGCAACAGCGATGGAGTTGGGAAAATTCTAATTCAGAACTTGATACATAGATGGCGTTAGTTTTGTAACATCTCTCGAAATATCTCGAAATAAAAACCGCACAGTGATACATTGAATTATATATTTAAATGTGTTTTGGTAAAGACAAAAGTACAATACAGAGTGAAGATAGATGTATTTTTAATATAGATTTGAATCGCAATTTTTTGTTCAGATCTTTATTAAAAAAATATATATAGAAAAAAGTGTCTTTTATGTTTACAAAGTCAAAATAAATGTAGGTGTTTGTTTTCTTATATTGCTAATGGTTGACCCTAGTTGGACTTGCCATATATGTTATTAATGTATAATTAACATAATAAAATAACGTATTTCGAAGTTATTTAAATAATTACATGGTTATTAACAAATTAAAATTTAACATATTTACAGAAAACAATACAAAAAGAAGGGGGCGGGTGGTGGGAATTATTACAAGACTGACAATGATGCCCCGACTAGGTGTCGAAGAATTCCTCCCCATCAAAATCAACCGGTAAGGTTCCCATAAGGCTGGCCGCATTGCCACGTTGTATGGCAATGCTTATTCTCTGAGCGAGAAAGAGGGCAGCCCTATGGTCACGAGAAGAATCGACCAGTCGCTTTGCGATATCACTATACAGTGAACGAGCACTTGGGCCCCACGAGCCCAGTGTCTCGACCCCAAACGGCTCAAAAATATAATTACCTATTAAATTATTATATTTGCGCCGCTTGAGAGTCTCGGCGGATGCAGCAGCAGCACAAGCGCAACTCGCCGTGCTAAGAAGATGAGAAGGAGCCAGGGTGTCAACACAAGTTGCATCCCAAACTAAAGGCTTTCCCATCTTCCATGGCACCAATGACATACCGTCCGGCCTCTTGCCATCGTCACGCGCCAAACCATTAGGTTCTAGAACGGCTGGAACACCGGCGGTGACAAGAGCCCGACGGATAATGTCATTAAGGTATGCATGACGTGACCTGCGACCTGTACTCCTGCTGCATGAGAGACCGTGATGCCCAAGGCTGTCGACTACTTCACCACATTGACAGCAATGCGGAGAAACGCAGGGAGCACCTAAACGAAGACAGACAGTACCTATGTTGGGCGACGGAACAGCCTGAAGCCAAACACCTGACTCCCATTCTCCCACAGCCAATAGGCGAGCACGTTCTGCAACATTCGAACACGTGTTCAATAAATTTTTTCTAATTTTTTACATATTTTAAGTATTGACTTTCACTGCACGTTTTAATTTTATATCAATATTATTAGCGGTGTTGTTATAGATTTCACTTTATTTAATTAATTGCCTGCCAGTCATTTTAGGAAAAGGCAGAATCAGAAAAATCCAGAGCAATCAATCTCAGATTTATGTACAAATATCATACATACATACATATCATCACGCCTGTTTCCCATTGGGGTAGGCAGAAACTATGGATTTCCACTTACTACGATCCTAGCATACAACTTTCGCTTCTCCTACTTTCATGAGTGTTTTCATACACGCCCGTCGGTTATGGGTACTCTTGACCGGCGAGGTTTTTCCAAAAGTACAAATATCAAACATACTTTTATAACCATGTACAACCACAATAGAAATAATTATAATTGGAAAGTTTGAATTCTAAAAGGGTTTCGCATAACGTTCAAACAGAATAAATCATTAGACATACTTTATTTTCCCATAACATCTTAATAATAATGATATACCCGCATAAAATGTTTAAGCATATTTTTTTTTTCAATAACGATTACTAATCATAACATTTATTGGCATCTTACTCACTCTCGCATAAAGATTACAAGTGATACATATAGAATACCATAATGTTAATGTTATTTTTATATCTATGAACTGTCTAAGATAAAATGCCCACTGATTATAAAAATGTCGATAGTCACTATACTGAAGTTCAAAATGTCGACACTTATAAAATAAAAAATAAAATAAAATAAAAATATCATTATTTTGCATAGACCATTTTAACGGCGCTTACAAAATGTCATACACTATTTAAAATATTTAAAGCGACCACCGGTTCGGAACGCGGCCCACCTGAGAAGAACCGGCAAGAAACGTAGGAAGGCTTTTTTTTTGATGGCCTATTTACAATTTAATATTATTTCACTTTGCCAGCAGATCATTTCCAGGCGTCCCTGTCCTGCAAATAGTCTGTAATGGAGTAAAAACATTTTTCACTAAGCTTGTTTATAATTAACTTTTTAAATTTATTTAATGGTAAATTTCTCAGGTCACAGGGAAGCCTGTTGTAAAAGCGTATACAGTTACCCTGGAAAGAATCGCCAATCTTATGTAGTCGACTGTGGTGGACTGAAAGATTATTTTTATTTCTAGTGTTTATATTATGTTTATCACAGAGTTTAGAAAACTGTGATAGATTTTTCTGGACATACATAAGATTGGCAAAAATGTATTGTATATACATTGTATACTTCTTTGAATTTTTCTCGGAGAGAAACTCTGGGGCCCAAATTATAAATAGCGCGTACAGCCCGCTTTTGTAGAACAATATTATATAGAATATATAAATAAAATACAAAAAGAAGTAGGTTGATTAAAACGAGCGATTCAGTTCTGGCGCATCGCCGGCCGCTACCGCGGCCCGCTCGCTTCGCTCGCTCGGCTCGCGCGTTGTGGTCACAAGTAACCTAACACTCCTACTCGCTTCGCTCGTCGTCGTACCTATTTATGGCTTTGCTCAAGACTAGTCTAAAAAAACTTTTAAAATATCGTTTTATATGCTACAGCTTACAAACTTGGCTATGAGTGAAATGATTATTTACAATGGTGTCTTATCATTTCTTAAATATTCTTAGTCAAATTATTATTCATTTATGATTAAAACGGTTATCCATACCTCCATTATGCGTTTATTATCTTTAGGCGTATACCAATTATGCCCTTTACATGTATGCTGATTAAAATTATGATAAAAAAATTAGAGAAGGTTAATGTTATGCCAATAAAACCATTATGCGTTTATAACACTCTGCTTATCATAATTTATGCGTTAAAACTTTATGCCAAACTACATTATGCTGAAAAAAATTTTGCGATCGAAAAAGCGGGAGCTTTAAAGAAATGATATTACAGCAAGTATGTCAACGTAGATTGTTTATTGCTTGACTTACAACGACAAAATGAACAGAGAAACATGTGCATACGCTATTTATAACAATCACAGGTAAGCATTGCCGCCCAATATGGCGCAGTAGGAAACTACGTCACAACTTGTGTCGACTATTAAGTTACAGTATAATTAATATAATAAAATGACATATTTTAAGTATTGACTTTCACTGCACGTTTTAATTTTACATCGAAATTATTAGCGGTGTTGTTATAAATTTCACTATATTTAATTAATTGCCTGCCAGTCATTTTAGGAAAGACAGAATCAGAAAAATCCAGTGCAATCAATCTCAGATTTATGTACAAATATCATACATACATACATACATATCATCATGCCTGTTTTCCATTGGGGTAGGCAGAAACTATGGATTTCCACATACTACGATCCTAGCATACAACTTTCGCTTCTCCTACTTTCATGAGTGTTTTCATACACGCCCGTCGGTTAAGGGTACTCTTGACCTCGCCTATTTCCAAAAGTACAAATATCAAACATGCTTTTATAACCATGTTCAACAACAATAGAAATAATTATACTCGTAATTGGAAAGTTTGAATTCTAAAAGGATTTATGCACACCAACTTCGAAAGCTTATCTTTACTGTTTGATTGTATCATACTTGTATATAAATCAAGTAAGCATTATGGCCAATATGAATTTTAATGAAGCGTTTTGGTATTCGCAATGCAACCTTTGACTTTCAATGTTTATTCCCAAGCAAATACCTGTCATTCCAATCTGTATCAAAGGTAAGTGTAAATGCAATTTCATACGCCATAAAGACAGACACGCCTCTTATTAAATTTGTTCACGATATTCTTGAAAGGTGATTTAAATAAACCAATGTCTTTGTGTTGAAGATTCTTTATTTACAATTTGTTTAGACAAGTCACGAATGACTTTTAGGAATTTATCCTTCATTTCTGTAGACATTATATACAAATATAATGTTACAGTTCATTATGATTGTCGAGTTATTTTATTAAAACTCACGCACATTGTAACACTATTAACAAAAACGGGATTTTGCGTATTAAGATTTTCGAGTGTTATTAATAGTTTTAAAATATTGCTCGCTACTTGATGATGTTACACCTATGGATTTAGAAGTACTACGTCTGGGCGGCTCAGTTGATAATGCAGGAGTATTTGCATGTATTGCATAATAATTTTTATTAATTGGAAAGAAGTTCCTTAACGCGTCTGACGGGTAGTGCAATTTAGTAGAAATCGTCACGTGTATGTGTGTGTGTAGTCCAGTCATAATCTGAGTGTAGATCAGTCAAAAGGTAAAAAAATAAATAAAAATAAAATATATAAAACAGGTCTGGTCAAAAAAATGGTCCTGATCAGGGGTCCTCTGATCATTTTTTTCGAAAAGAATAATTTATCAACGAACAGCCCCAAACGTCTACGCCTGGCCTTAGATCATCCAGTGACTTTAATACTTCTCTAGACTTTTCCTTCTACTTACTTTCTCAGTAGACAGAGAGTATCTCTTTTCACTTCTTTTAATCCGGATTTTTGTTTTTATCTTAAAACTACCAACGTTTGTAAGACTAAACAATCATTACGATTTACTTATCTCGAGTACCTACTAAACTTTCTTTTCTATCTCAGACTCAAACCACAAACAGCTTCTTAAACATGCAGTAACAATTTGGCATTATTACTTAATCTAGAACGCTCTAAAGTGAAGTGTGTACTAAACTAGTTAATTAAGCAAGCTCAAAAGCCAGCTAAGTGGTCTCCAGTGACCACCGACCACTTGAAAATTCCAAAACTTGTATATCACTATGTTACGAGCGTGTAGTTGGCTACGAGTTGAATTTTGAGCAGATGTATCAGATTTCGTCGTAAGTTTAAGTCCTCAATGAGAAAATTGAAGAGCAAATATAACTAAACTAATATATATATATGTAAATGAAATAGTTATAAAGGCAGTCTCCTACATCATGAGACTTATCGAGAGGCTATTCGACTCCCGACTGTGGAGGAGGGTACGAGGGAAAATCAGAAGATACCATCTCGGTATAATCAAAGGTACCTGATCTGGGTATGATCTTAGTGCTTACATACATATCGTCACGCCTGTCTCCCATCGGGGTAGGCAGAGACTATGGCTTTCCACTTGCTACGATTCTGACATACAACTTTCGCTTCTTCTACTTTTACAAGTATTTTCATACAAACGCCGGTTAAGGGTACTCTAGACCTGACCTTTTTCCAAAATGTCTTCTATTTGATTGACATATGTACGTCGAGGTCGAGGTCGGGAATTCAATGAATATTCAGGGCTTTAATTCTTTTTAACATTCTACATGTTACTGGCGGTTGGAACCAACAGCTTAGCATGTATTCAGAAGCAGAAAAATATCTATAAATGAAAATATCACATGCAGTACCCTTGTAAGGACTGACCAGGCTAGGATGCTTAACGCAACGATTGTTTACAGAACACTGAACACAGAGGGCCACGACAAGGATTTGTGTGTGCCAATGATCTCTTCGGAGATGCAAGTCCAGCAAACCAGCAAAAGTACTTATAAATGACTATCTATAAAACAGAGACTATATGTACAGCGGTGGCATCCGAACAGTAGACGTCTGATAGATTAAAAATATTTCCCAAAGCTATAAAAAATCTTCAGATTCGAGAAATATTTTTAACAAGTCTTCTTTTTATGTTCATCTATTATAAATATACTTAGTTAATGAAGAATCTTAAAAATAAATGACATTAACTAAAACACAAAATAATGTAACCCGACATAAGAATAATTTGTAAACTTATTTTTGGTGTACGATACGCCTATTAGGACAACTTGATAGCTGTCTGTCGACTCCTTTCAACTTCTATTTAAAAGCTACTCTAAATATTACCAACACAAGACTACTCAAATGATATCAAACAAGCTAATATTTATCTTAACACAAAGAAATAAAAACTATATACGCGTAAATGAAAAATTGTCGAACCCTCAATGAGTATTTACGGCACTCAATGTCTAATATAACTAGACCTCCCAAACTCCCATCAACTGTATTTAAAATAAACATATTTGGTCTGGAAAGTTGAAGATTTGTATACCTTGTTAGTCTGGTGGTATCTTGATACGTTTTTGTTATGATGGTGGCTTCAAAAGCGTGTTGGATAAACTCTAACTTATTTTTAAGTGGTAGATATGCAACTTATTTATGTTACATCTGAAGAAGCAAAATGCCACACTCAATCTATAAGTGATTTATTGTTGATAAATTACTGTTTTGTGTTATTTCTGTAAGAGAAAGCTGCTATATTTAGAATGATAGCCTCAGTGAACTACTGAAAGCTTGATTGAGCGCTTGATTCCACACTGTTAGTTTATTGAGAAACTAGTTTGTTCAGAATCGATCGATCAGACACCATGAGAGATACTAGTGAATAGGCTAACCATTGTGTAGTGATAAGTTTATTCATTAGATTTTCGTACCAATTTGAACGAAGGAGTACGAATTGAGCATTTATCAGATTGTTCGATTAATTTTCAGCACTGTTCCTTTATACAAGTCATCACCTGCACATAGTTAAGCACCAGTCAACATCGATACATCCTTGTCAACATTCGCTTTATCCAATCGTTTCCTTTGTGTAGCTGACAGTGCAATTATCATTCTCTGATATATTACTTTGAGGATAATATCTAATGGCTAATCCATTGATACTAACAATATGTTTATTACTGCACGTCGGAGATGATATATATTAATCGCAGTCTATTTTGGCAAGATTTTGTGCAGCTGCAATGATGTCATAGCTATACATTCTGATTTCACCATCTACAGCAGAAATGAGTTCTTTAAATATTGAGTTTACATCATCCTGTTCTAGTATGAAGCATCGATTGATACTAGCACGTACTAACACCTCGGAGCGTCAGCTTTGATTATCTTTGGAATTCGTTCCTACCTGTTTATGGCACCGGAGATTGCCTTAAAAATAATGCCTCCTTCTAATGAAAAGTCATGGTGGCGACACCATGTCGAATAAGTGCACACCAAGAGCGGGACTCATTGGATGTGTATAATTTTTTGGTTAGGTCAAAAAATGACACAGAGATCATCAAGGGTAGGTACTTTTGGGCCAAATAAATTAAAACGTAGCTACTTGACAAGTAGCTAAGAAAATTCTGTAATATCTATGCCTTCGCGATTCATCATCAACCGCTTTCATTTGATATCCATTTGAACGTTAAGTATAAATAAACTCGTACGAAACATCTTTCGTCACATCTCGGTTATACGGGCGGGATATTATTTGTAAAATATTAAATGCAAGCTTATTTTGATACAAAGTCGTACTTGGAAAATATGAGACATCTTAAAATGAATATGTTGTTCATATTCCGCCGGGAATTTGACGTTCATTAAAATGCTCATTAACTTTGTATGTACGGTTCATTATGTCGCGCTTTGTTAATTAATTTTGTCACAAGTTTGACCCCTCATTAGAACCACGGAGAGGATATACGACCATTCCTAAAATAGGCATTAAACTCGGTTTAAAGGCAATAACTGTCTCAATAGTGATAACGTAACATGGGCGAGTGCGAATGTAATCGTCATCTACATTCAAGCGTTAATCCAGGTTCTGTCAGAATAATTTAAACAAGTGGTCCGAGTTCCACAATTTAATACCTTCTCTGTCACTGAGGGTTCCAAAATGAAATGTTTCAGATGGAATTGTTATATAGCTTGGAATATAATGACACGAGTTAAAATTATCGTATTTCGAAAAAGTAGACCAAAAGCATTCCATGCCTTCGAAGAACACCTGCCCCGATATGAATTCCATCTAAGTAAAGTACTTTTACATATTTTTAACAAAACAGAATATAAATTATCCCTCCCTGTGTTTCTAGAAATTTCAAAGAGTTAATAGCAAACAAATGCGCGCCAAAAACAATAAATCAAATCGTTGAACAAGGAACGAATGAACAAGTGAACGAGCGGTAGCGAGCGAAACTTTCATTTCGTTTCGCCTCCGAGTGCACTTTACTTGAAACATTTACACGTACTAAGGATTCTCCCTCAGAATCTGTCTCAAACCTATGAATCTATCTTGCGCTAATTATATTTTAAGGAAATGTCATAATTTCTAAAATAAGAATTGCTCTCCTGAATAAGAAAAATGAATAAGATGGTAAAAGAAAGTTATCATAATCCTTGAAGTCGATTCAACCACGCGTTGAACAGTTCCTCAGCGGAGACACTCCTGGCTAGACAGCAATAATTTAACTGCCAAATTATATTTTCAAAGGTCAAAAAATATTTCAGATCCAGTGAAAATCATAAGATCTCGTTGAAAATGTATTTGTAAATTTTGCATTGAGAGTACCTACTTAAAACGATACTCGTAAAAAGCTAGTAATCATTAACCTTAGAAGTTGAAACAAGAAATTGACCTATTCTGGAGTTATTAATATATATTAATCATATAAATTTTTGGTTATTAGGCTTCTTATAAACAAGTATATACATATACTGATGGGTGATCACTATTGTTGCCTATGCAAATCCTCATGGTCATTTGGTGTACCTGCTGATAGGTCAAGGTCTAAAGTATTGGCATAAAGTACTTGTAAAAGAACTCAAAGTTGAAACTGAAGTTGATTTCAAAAAGGCTACAGAGGCCACCATTAGTAATATCAGGTTTACGGTGAGAATATTCTCAACCAAATCTGAAGGGTTAAGCATGAAAACACATCTGACGATTGTCTGGTTTTTTTCTAAGTAAAATACGTTGATACAGTCTTAGAGTCGCCGGTGGTGGTTGTACTAAAAGTAGTCTATATGGTTACTTTTTTTTTAAATAAATAAATATCAACCACGCCTTATCCCCGAAGGGGTGGCAGAGGCATATTAAATGCCCACTTTTAACCGTGTGGATTCCTGACCCACGTAATAGGTGGTGAGCCCATTGCCGTGTTGAAATAGACAGACGCAGGTTGTGGCTACCTGCTGTTGAAATTTTTCAAGCCGCCCATAAGGCATTCAACCAGGCTTAACGACTGCCATTTTACTGGCAACCGGGACCAACGGCTTAACGTGCCTTCCGAAACACGGAAGCGCTTGCAAATGTAAATGCCGCATAGTGGTCACCCATCCGAGGACCAGCCATAGTGAAAGTTGCGTAACTCAGTGATCATTTACAGAACACTGAGACCGCGGGGCCACGAGCGCTTCAAAGCGCTTTTTTTTGTGGCTCTAACACAGCACCGAGCAAGATGGTTCCGAGTCATAACATCAACTCGAAACATAATCGAATCATTTCAAATCTCACAATAGCAAATGGTAGTGGCATATTGTACATCAGTGCAAACACACGGTACTCTGAACCACGCGGTACAAGCATTAACCCGGACACCACGTCATAGATTGTTTTTAACGCTCCTAAATGGCGCCCAACAAAGTTTATCCCATCGTCCGCAATAGAACGCATTACAAAGACACCGACAACTTTTATTTCGCCACTTCTCTTTCTTAAAACTTTTACTTATTCTCGAAAAGTTTTGTAACTTATTTTTGTATTTTTTTCGTTCCATAAGTAGTTCGTAGTAGTATCTACTTGCTGTAAATGCTTTTATAGAGCTTTGAATAATATATACTAATATTATAAAGTTGGAGAGTTTGTTTGTTTGTTTGGTTGAACGCGCTATTCTCAGGAACTATTGGATAGTCATTTTGTGTTGGATAGTCCATTTATCGAGGAAGGTTATAGGCTATATATCATCACGCTACTATCCTGTAGAGTGGAACAGTAATCATAAATGTCCACAAATCGGCAAAATTTTCATATTACATTATTGTAAACTAGTTGATGCCGTTCCCGTTTACCACAGAAACTGGTTTACAGAATAAAAATTAGCCTATATGTTATTCTGGATGTGTAAGCTATTTTATTGTAAAGTTACATCAAAATTCATTAAGCAGTTTTGTGAGAAAGAGTAACAAACCTACATCAAATTTCTTTTTACAGATTATTGCGTTTATAATATTACTAGTTGACGCCCGCGGGTTCGCCCGCGTAGAGAAGTTTTTCCGTTCCCGTTTCCCAAGTAGCCTATGTGTTATTCTGATGTATAAGCTATTTTATTGTAAAGTTTCATTAAAATTCATTCAGTAGTATTTACGTGCAAGAGTAACAAACATTTACAAATTTATAATATTAGTAGGAAGTAGGATAGGATTAGGAAGTATGTAATAGGCAATGGGATTCAGTGAGTGAGACGGGTTTAAATAATGTTACGGGAGATATGTTTCAGATATTATTCATCTTAGTCACATGTGAAAACCATAACATGACGACATGAAAAATCTAATCTTTTTGGTAATTAAATTCAGGAAGACCCACCGCTGACCTAATTCAATACAACACGATATTATACTAATTGTATTTTTATTTTATTTACAGGTACGTTTTCGTTATGGATATTTGTAAGTAATACTAGCTAACTAACTATCTTCACGTAATACTAGCTGAGCCGCGCAACTTCGTTAGCGCCACCAAAAATGTGATAAATGCAGAACAGCTCGATCGATTTTGTGCAAACTTCACATAAACCATCTACTAAATAGTCCGAAAAAGGCTAACTTTTAGTTTGGATAGTTGAACCCGTTTTTGAGTTATAAAATTACAACGAAAAGTGGCATTGATTTCCTATATATTTGATTAGTTTGTAAAATTAAATAAATTAGCAAAAACGTAGTTGTTATTAACATAGACCTCAGGATAAAGTACGATTATTTTATTTTATTTTATTTATCTATATTAAATGCCCACTTTTTACCATGTGTATTTCTGTCCCAGGTGGTGAACCCATTGCAGTATTG
Source organism: Thumatha senex (assembly GCA_948477245.1). Classification (NCBI taxonomy): domain Eukaryota; kingdom Metazoa; phylum Arthropoda; class Insecta; order Lepidoptera; family Erebidae; genus Thumatha; species Thumatha senex. The sequence continues at coordinate 4,507,357 of OX419731.1, read as the reverse complement.
AAATAGACAGACGCAGGTTGTGGCTACCTGGTGTTGAAATTTTTGAAGCTGCCCATAAGGCCTTCAACTTTACTGAACGACTGCCATGTTACTGGCAACCGGGACCAACGGCTTAACGTGCCATCCGAAGCACGGAAATTATTTTTTTTTAATTTTATTAATGTTACTCGAATTTCGCGTTTTATTAACGAGTTTTAGGTTTTCTTATGTTCATACCTCCTTCAATATCTTAAAAGTATCTGTGGATTTACATCCATTAAGATAAGCTTGTTAACAATAACATGATTTGTAGTTAACAAGTAGTAATTTGACAATTGCAAAACCTCTTTATTGTACTCATGGGTAGATTCATAAAGAATTTATAGAAATTAATTATTATTGCAATTTATTTGGCTACAGAAGTAAGTACATAGTTTATTATTATTAAAACGTCTGATACTGCAATCAAGCTAATGAAAATATCCAGTGTCACCGATTATACTTTAATTAGTGAATTAGGTATATAATTGAAATATATTTTTTATATATTTTTAAATTTTCGCGATTTTCACTCATATTTAAGATATTTTGGGTCTTATTCGCGATCTATATTATTAGGTACAAAGCCTACCTTATACTTCCCGAGCGACGTTTCGACCGGATTACACCAGTCGTGGTCACGGGTTGTGTAATCAGGTCGAAACGTCAGGAACAATAAGGTGGCTTTGCACCTATTAATATACATCGCAAATAAAACCCGAAGTATCATAAATATATATTTTATGATACTAAGATAACAGACAAGCATACTGCCCATCAATGGACCGTATGGTTGTCTGTTGAAGAAAGGGGTCACCGTAGTCTGAATGTTTGCAATACCAAAGGTTTTACACTCGCACTGCTGACCGTGTTAAAACCTGATTACCTGCTGTTCAAATCTTTCGTCATATTAATAAAAAATAAAAATTTCTTACAGACGATTATTTTATTATAATTAAAATCATATTCATCGATTCAAGCTCTGCGTTTTACATTTAACCGCTTCCCCGAACCACCTAATGACAATTTCCTGTCAACTTTTTCTATCAACATTCACATTAAAATGAACATCAAAGACCACAATGTAAAGCAACCCGTCCACTAAAACTGTAGGAGAATATACTAGGAAAGCATTTTACCGAGAAACGTTAAGGAGCTTCTCACCATCTTCAAGACATAAAGCTTGCAAAGACAGCACTCAGGACTAGTCTTGCAATACCAGGATAGCAGTTCCGCCAAGGAACCAATTGTATTTATTTAAATAAACCTTATCGTTAAAGAAACTTGAGCTATTTTGCATTGACGATCTATCGAACAACTGCAAATATTTCGCGGTCATATTGACACTCTTACTATGTTGATTTTTCAGCTTTAAAACTCAAAAATCAGCTCTGTTGCGTTGTAATAAAGTTTCAAATAGCTAACGATTTATAAAATATTATAGGCTGTTATACTTTATGGCATATTAAAATACTAGTGCTTACTTATTTTGTTCTATCTTGATCTGTAAAGAAAAATTACGTTGTGTATATATTAATGGGTGGCCAAAGCATTTTTTTTTTTAAATTTACAAAAAGGAAGGTAATAGCAACTCAATTCACATTCCTTTGTAAAAGTAAAAGTAATTTGCTATTATTTCAATAAATATATTATTGATATAATAGCAGATTTAAGTTTCCATTTCAGGGCCATCAAGATGAGGGTCGCTATCGGAGCCCTGCGTGGGTTGAGACAGCAGCCCAATCACGGGTCGTCGTCTTTGCTTACCATCAGGCGGGCAACGCCATTTTAACGTGCCACATATAAAAAAAAAGTGTACTTTGCTTAAAGGATTGCACTTTATTTCCAAAAAATCTTAAATTTGAAGTGTTGTGTTCGAGGTTTATCTGACTGACTTTGAGGGGGAACTGTGTCATAATACTAAATGAAAAAGACAGTAAATTACGTATTTCCTTTAAAGATTACGAAAGAAAAACATAAAGATATTCTTGTTATATTTCGTTCCACTTAGTGAGTAGCAACCTTAAAATACATACCATTGTTCCATTAAAATATTTTGAATGACTTTCAACAAAGTAATGACGAGGGTATGTACATGCGGCAATTATAATAATGCTTAGTATTTTTAATGATTAACATTGTTTCTTAGTAACCCTTAGAGTTATACCTTGTTATTGCATAGGTAGTTTCGTGTCTCCATGTTACAGATTCTTTGTATGTAATTTTGAGCATTGGGTTTTAGTCAATGTAGAGTAGGATTGGATGAAATTGCTTTTAGTTATACCAACCACGGTACTGTTTCCGTTTTAACTATAATTTTATTTAAATAAATATTTTTGAAGTCAGAGTAGCGAACATGGAGCGAAATGTGGGACATATTCCTTCCGTTCCCGATCAACACGAGCGTGGTAGCGATGTCATCCTTACACTGTGGGAACGGAATCGAAAGATTCCGTAGGTCTTTCTTATGTGGCACTATAAAAGCATGGAATTCTCTGCCGACGCACGTCTTTCCTTGCTCTTACAATCCCGGGTCTTTTAAGAGAAGTATGAAAAGGCCGTTTGGGCCGTCAAAATGAGGGCCGCTATCAGAGCCCTGCGGGCTGAGTTAGCAGCCCTTACTAACGGTCATTTTTGCTTTCTTGATGGAAAGCAAAGACGCCCGATGGCAGGCGTGGCCATTTTGAAGTACCAAATAAAAATTTATTTATAAAATATATTATGTGTATAATAAAAAATAATAAGCTTTCGAGAGAAAAAAGCTGGTCTATATATGTACGATAAGATAATGTACCTGCCAGTTAAATACAGATGAAAATCAATTAATACCAGTACTTTATCAGATAAATTACATACCAAACAAAGCTAGATAGAAAACAAAAGAATTTATATAAATTAAGACCCAAACAGCGTAGATTTTTGCAATCTATGGTATCACCCATCTTGGTTCACTTTCAAGAGCTAGTCTTTGTTCTGTAGTGTTATCGCTTTCCTTCTGTTATTTTCTTCTGAGGGTAGCAATGGAGTGAAAACAATAGCAGCGAACGTCTCAAGATGCTCTTCAGCATCGAATTTATCGATAAGGCATTGCGGAGCTTAGCAGAGTTGCAAGTAATGTACGACTGGAGGTTGCGTTATATTTTTACTTCTATACTAATATAAATAAAGCTGAAGAGTTCGTTTGTTTGGTTTAACGTGCTAATTTCAGAAACTACTAGTCTGCATTGATATATTCTTTTTGCGTTAGATAGCCCATTTATCTAGGAAGGCTAAATGCTATTCATCATCACGCTACTGCTATGGAGAGCGGAGCGCAGTAAGCATAAGTGTCAAAATCGGGCAAATTTTCAAACAATTTTAAAAATATTAATATTGTGTGACATTTGTGCGACATTATTTTTTCTTTTACACAGCACCGTCTAGCCCAAAGTAAGCTAATATAAGCTTGTGTTATGGGATCTAGACGACTGATAAACATACTTATATATTACTAAATACATACATATTATACATAGGAAACACCCAAACTCTGAAACAAACAATTGTGGATCACACAAATATTTCTTTCGACCCGGGAATCGAACACGGGACCTCAGTCGCGGCAGTCGCATGCACTACCACTGCGCCACCGAGGCAGTCAATATCGATGGGAATAAAAATGTGCGACGGGAGTTTAAAAGTATATCAAGGCCGAATCCGCGGAGGCCATTTAGTTTACGGAATAAAACAAGTTGATATATATTTGTATGGAATAAAAGTGATGATACCACAGAACAAGGTTATTCGCTCTCTCTCGCTAGCGCCCTAATACAGACGAAAGTAACCATAATACCGCGTGCTAAGTTTATGTCAGGTTTTATGCGAATTCACATACGACTAAATAAACATCTCCGTCTAAATAAACACCCTTAGTTTAAAAAAAAGACTCGACAGTTATGAGGACATACTTACCTACGTTCAAACCAATTCTCAGACAATTTATCTCGGAATTTATGTGGAAACGAGTTAAACAGGTCATATTTGGGTGAGTTGAGGTTATTGAATAATTTTGAAGTCCTATTAAAAAACAATTTTTTTCTGTAATTAGTACCACTGCGGTTAACATGCAGGAAACCAAGGGTCTGGAGGCCGGCGAGCTCTCATAGGTACCGCAAATAACAATCCGGGACAAAAGTTGACCACTATTAGTCTATAGTAATAGTGTCCTTGTTTGTGAAAAGGGTGACGCTCCTAATATATGGAGTAAGGCGTCTCTAAGAGTGACATTGATTCCTTGCTCTGTGGATAATACGAATAATGATAGAACTTACTCGGAATAATATTCACACTACCGAAAATGATTCGAAACTAGAAAGCATTTCTGGAAATGTAGAAGCAGCTAAAATATAGAAACTGGTTTGCTCGACCACGCTCGAATAGTCTTCATCAATATCCCTGATACCCCACACCGAATCTTGATAACCTCACAGATTCAGAAGGGACAGCGTTTTATATTCCCATCTACAGGCCTCGTAGATTTCTCTCCCCCGGTGGCCCCCCTGGTAGGAGATACGGTGAATTTGCTGGCTTTCGCTCCTCAATATGGGGGAGACAAGGCACCATTACATTTTTCTGTTTTTGTAGTGTATTTGACTCCCCGTTATTATGAAAATCCTCATAATTATCATAAGATTAATACAAATACTGGGCAATAACAATAATATTTTCAAACAAAAACGTGTAAGTCATTTGCTGTACCAATTTCGTATGAATTGTTATGTTAATGAAGCTAAAGTATCAGATATAACAATAACTGTTACTACTACTCCCGTTATAACAATAACTGTTATGATACCTATAACGTAACAGTTGGCGATCTAAGATGATAGCCGTTGTAGAATTTATGTATTACCGGGGATCTCAACTCATTTATCTGGAAATAACTTTCAATTCACACGACTTGTGTTTAATTCAAGAGAAACAATCGCATAATCCGAAAACTTCGTGATTTGTTCAAAATTGTTCTGATTAATTGAATTAATTAATAATAATAATAATAATACCCCTCGATGACAGTCGTTATCTTTTATAGGATTAACGCAACCTTATGAGGGCATAGTAAATTCGCTTTTTGAGTCATCCACTTTCTGATATCAACAAAAAAATGTATCAGAAAGTTATTGAAAAGCTCACATCCGCAGGGCAGCTTGTGGCGAGCTGAATGTGCGTGGCTACACATCGGTCCCGATTCCTCAGAGTTTTGTTGCCCTTCTGCACCGGTTAGCATTTAATGGGCTAACGGGAGATCAGTGAGAGTGCTACTCCCGGGAGTGCAGCAAAACTCAACACTGGCTGGCCTTAATTGGCCGGTCAGAGGGAGGGAGCCAGAGCTATATGCTCGGGGGTGGAAGTGTCATTTTCAAGGGCATAACTACGGGGAAGCCCGCTCCGGGCCTGTCCCGCGAGGGTGAAACCGGCGCCGCACCGCTCGACACCCCAAGCCGCTCACACCGGTGTTGCCTCCTGTCGCCTTACAGGCTTATCATGCCTATGGCGATTGTATAGGGGGCCCATCTAGTGAGTTGGCGAGTCACCGTCTGCCAAATTTTTGATAATCAGATATTAAAATGGCAGACGTCGCCTTCATCCATAGTTATAATCTCCTAGTTCATCAAACCCCCAACCCAATAGCCCATTTCTTAGTTAGCATATTTTACAATAGTTTAACTCCCATTGGAGGTGGTCCATTATCGTTCTTCTACATAAGGCGGGCGTGGACTGTCTGCAGTGGGGGTCCCATTTCCTTTTAGATTAAAATTATCAAAGGGCCTCTGCGTGTTGGACCAGTATGTCCCCATGTACGCCTACCAAAAGCCCGGATATCTTTATAAAAAAAGAAGATACCCGTGAAAAGAAGAAACATAATAATAAATATAAGTATTATGAGACACTTTTTACACAGTGCCATTTAGCCCAAACTAAGCTATAACTTTGAACTATAGGATCTAGACAACTGATATACCTACATAATTATTTATTAACTTTTAAACTTTCGCGTTGTATGAAACGTCAAGCTATTTAAGGTAAATAAGTATGATCGCGTTAATACCTGAATTTTACACAAATTTTATAAAAAACTAAAATTATTTTTGTTTTTAAATGTTTTATAGTTTCGTTTTTATTACAGGTAAAACCGGTTGAGCCATTTATTTAGACGCATCGTCAACACATACGTTCAAACACAAAGCAAAAAAGAAAACTGACGAAGACAGGTTGGTCAAAATTTCAGCAACAGTCAACAGTAGCAGCATTGAACAACCGACAACAGCAACAATCAACAGTATAAATTAATTAAACGTAGGCACGTGCGTGTCGCCTACTACCGGACACGTGTCGAGTCCGGTTTGCGCTATAAATCAATCAAGCGGTCCGTTTGCTTCATTGGAGGGTTTATATGGAGGTATTTTAATAATGTCACGAGTCACGACTGTATCCGTGGCAGGCGCAGTACCGTGATAAGAATTTTTTTTTTGGTTATTCAATTCAAGGCAAGTCTAATCAGGGATTCTTTGACTGCCTCTGTGGCCCATTGGGAGTGTATCCGACTGCTACGCAAGAGGTCGTGGGTTCGATTCCCGCCCAGGATAAAACTTTGTGTGATGAGCACATTGGTTTATTCTGTGTCTGGGTGTTATTCATCTATAATATGTTTGTTGAAGCGCTCGTGGCCCCGCGGTCTCAGTGTTCTGTAAACGATCACTGAGTTACGCAACTTTCACTATGGCTGGTCCTCGGATGGGTGACCACTTTGTGGTATTTACATTTGCGAGCGTTTCCGTGCTTCGGAAGGCACGTTAAGCCGTTGGTCCCGGTTGCCAGTAAAATGGCAGTCGTTAAGCCTGGTTGAAGGCCTTATGGGCGGCTTGAAAATTACAACAGCAAGTAGCCACAACCTGCCTCTGTCTATTTCAACACGGCAATGGGCTCACCACCTATTACGTGGGACCGGAATCCACACGGTGAAAAGTGGGCATATAATATGCCTCTGCCACCCCTTCGGGGATAAGGCGTGATGGATATTTATTTATAATATGTTTGTAATTAGAAATATATAAGTATGTTTATCAGTTATCTGGTTACCATAAGACAAGCTCTGCTTAGTTTGGAATCAGATGGCGTTGTGTGTGTTGTCCCAACGATATTTATTTATTTATTAATGCTGTTACTTAGTACCATTCTGGTCTATCCAAAATTACTGTACCATTTGGAACTCCAATTCTCGATTAAACTGCTGGAAAGCGTAGACGTAAATTTACTGTTATTTTGCCTTGTGTTTTGCTGTTCCTTAAGAAATATAAAACTAATGAAATTTTACTAGCAATTTTCTGTCTTCGCAAGCCGAAGGTGTAGAATTGGACTCCTGGGCTGATTCAGTACCTCATAGTTGTAATGATTTCAAACTTCTGTGCTAAGTTCTATAAAATTATAAAATTATAGTATCATGCGGATCAGTGAGAATTTCAATAAAAAATACATAAATAAACTTACATAGATTCACAATCCAATTAATAAACCCAGTTCAAAGCAATAAAACTAAAGGGTACCTAGATTTATGACCATTTTTGTCCGGGATACTTCAGTTATTTATATCCCAAAGTTTCTGATTAGTGAGTAGGATCAAAGAGTTCTTATAGAGAAATAATACGTTAATCATCTCATAGCAGAGAGTTCTCTTCTTCTTCATTCTAAGTGTTTTCCCAGTTACTTCAAAAGCCTACCTGGATTACGAGCCTGGGGTACGTTTATATTTAGCTGCAATCGTATGGTTAAAATCGAATTTTCGAAACATGAACATTTGACTGCCTCTGTGGCGCGGTGGTAGTGTATGCGACTGCCTCTCATGTGGTGCCGGGTTCTATTTCCGGGTCGGAATAAATATTTGTGTAATTGACTTATGTTGGTTTCGGAGATTGAGTGTTTCCAATTTATAGTATGTATGTATATAGAAATAGGTATATAAATATGTATATCAGTTGCAAGCTTATAGCTCAGTGTGGGCTAGATGGTGCCGTGTAAAAAGTGTTCTACAATATTTAATTTTATTTATTTTAATAAATATTGTGGGACATTTTTTTTACACCGCGTCGTCTAGCCCAAAGTAAGCTAATATAAGCTTGTGTTATGGAATCTAGACGATTGATAAACATACTTATATATTTCTAAATACATACTATAATACATAGGAAACACCTAAACTCCGAAACAAACATTTGTGGATCACACAAATATTTTTTTCGACCAATGAATCGGACCCGTGAACTCAGTCGTCACCGAGGCATTGTTGGGAGCGACTGCGATCCGACCACCCAACCCCATAAGGCGCCTGCGACGTTTCTTCGTCGGTCGAGCAGCAGGTGCACCGCGAATAGGTAAGATGGGCTTCGGCCCAGGACCTACGCATACTTAACTAAGATTAGCCCCATAAAATGAATTCAAATTTTATCGGGGTCCTACTTATCAAAATTTATGCATGCAGTAGTGAATACTATCCACATTATAACAGTAATAATAACAATAGTTATATTGACAAAAATATTTGTTTTTTGTAATTTTTGTCCCAGAAATGCCGATCCGGTTGAAGGGACAGGTCTACAAAACCATCAGTAGACCTGTCCTTTTACATGGCAGTGAGACATGGCCAATATTGGAGCGACACAAGCAGGAGCTGCGTGTCACGGAAATGAAGATGCTGCGGTGGATGTGCAGAGTCACGCGGATGGACCACGTGAGCAACTCCCGCATCCGCGGCAGCCATCACGTCCGTGACATTGCAGATAAGCTGCAAGAATGTCGCCTTCGTTGGTATGGTCACAAATGGGTGATGGGAAACAAATGTCTGGCCATGTCAGCCCCGCCGGGTCCCGGTAAGAGGGGAAGACCCAAGATGTGCTAACTTAACGTCGTAAGGTATGACATGCGTGCCAATGGTCTCACTACAGGGGATGCCGACGACCGTGCAAAAATGTAGTAAAGAGGAGAAAATGTAGGAAAGCGGACCCCGGGCGTCGCGAAACGCAACTGGGACAAACGCTCGGATAATGATGATGGAGACAAAAATAAATAAATTTGGTTAACGTACCTGCTAAGCTATTGGCATCAAAAATCTCGGCTATGTTTCATGATAACTGTTTGACAGTACGATTTTAAGTACTGTAATATTACACAGTATGGGTTCATGCACGATCAATATGTATCCAAAATTCGAGTACCTAAAATATTTTTAACGTTCATGCGCACGCTTGTTTAAGTCAGGTCTGAAAAGGTAAGCAGACGTCGTTGCCTCAATGCCAAAATTATGAAAAACGGATACGTTTTTTCGTTGGTATCGTTTGTTTTCCAACGAAATACCTTTATAACGAAGAACAATGTTAACACTACACTGGTTTATTGCACACAAATATCCAGACAATACAGCGTGTATCGTCCAATTTTATGGCTTATTTCGTAAAAATGTGCAATAGATCATTGCCCCTACGATAAGTCTATACGGTTAATACAAGTCACGCAAGCTGTCGAGACTCGAGACAGCAAAAAGTGACATTAGGTACTTCTGAGACAACTAGACTGTTTGTGTTGTTCGGGTTTCAAAATTCAAATATTGAATTTGGAATATTGTCTATCAAAATTCTAGACAGCTGTGTTTTACTTTTTCTATATTGCAGAAGTTATTTCAGTCTGTTTTTTGGTTATATTTTGGCAAATAGTTTGATTTAGAGCAATATCTTATTTTGAAAATGAATAAATAATAAACTAATATATTGACACACGTCAAGGCGCCATCTGTGTTGTGGGATCTAGAGAACTGTTAGACATATTTATGTATAAATACATATTACACATAAAACGCCCAAAACAAACCCAAAAATTTCGTAATTTTTCAAAAATTTGTTGCGTTTCTAAAATTAATAATTATAATAATAAATATATTGTGAGACACTGTATGCACAGTGCCATCTAGCCCAAACTAAGCTATAAGCTTACTAATGCGATTTAAACAAATGATTTACATACTTATTTTTTTCTAAATACATACAAATTATACATAGGTAACACCCAAACTCCGAAACAAACATTTGTGGGATCACATTAAAAATATTTGTTCCGACCCGGGAATTGAATTGAATTGAATGTGAAAATAAATATAATTCCATTCAATTTAAATATTTTGGCCGATTAATATAATTAAGAAATTTATTAGTGATAATTTGTGGAAATGATTTATTGTTATATTTAAAATAATAATTCATGTAAACTGTGTATAATTCTAGTCCACTTGTAAGTTGCTTGCCATTACAAGGAAATCTGCCTTTAAAGAGATTGGATATGTTGATTGACGACTTTCGACAGTGGGAAATAACGTTCAATTGGTAATGACATCTTCAACAATGTTATTTGAAAGAATTTTAACATGTGACAATCAACTCGAATACAGTATATTCCGGTGTTTTGAGATAGAATATGGCAAAAAAATGATGATGCTGGTTTCAAAAGTTAAAACGTAGATGTAACTTTTAAGTAGTGTCAAATCAATAACTCGAATCGTCAGGCGTAACATTATGTCACATGTAACATTCTCACTATAATTGCACTTACGTAACATTATCAACACATCACATGTAATTTTTATTATTTACTAGTTAACGCCCGCGGCTTCGCCCGCGTATTGAAGATTTCCCGTTTCCGTTTCCCACAGGAACTTGTTCCCCGGATAAAAGTAGCCTATGTGTTATTCTGATGTATAAGCTATATTATTGTAAAGTTTCATTAAAATCCATTCAGAAGTTTTCACGTGAAAGAGTAACAAACATTCACACAAACTTTCGCATTTATAATATTATTAATAAATAATAAATAAATATCCATCACGCCTTATCCGCGAAGGGGCGGCAGAGGCATATTATATGCCCACTTTTCACCATGTGTATTCCTGACATGTAACATTCTCACTATAATTTCACTTACGCGTGGTACCAAAACCTTAGTAGTAGCAATCTGGGCTTTTTTAACTGGACCTTTATTTATGCACCATTTCCGCAGGGACGACTTTGACAAATGCCTGCAATTTTTACTTCCTTCATTCCGCTACGAACATGGACCTGTTGTCTGACCTAACTATGTGTAATTACTTATCTATTACAGCTTTTTGACAATATAATGGCTGGTATGGTTACCAGTGGTAATGTGCACGAAATTCTGTGAAAGCTGTTTTTCGTTTTAAATTTATTCCATGTTTTGTGTACGAAGTGACAGAAAAGGAGCATAAATAAGATATAATCACTGCCTTTATCGTGGTATTTTTAGAGTGGGTAAGGTGTTGGATTTTTTTTTATTGGGACTAAGCCCATTTATTAATGCGGGTGCATTCCCATTACTGTGACTCCTGTTAACCAGGATCTACAGCAATGACCAAGACCACAAAAGTTATACCGAGCTTTACCTCGGTGAATTCCCAGGAGAAGTTAGCATGTCTTGGAACCCGCAACGAAATTAATCAGAAGATAGTTTGAGTAAGTTGGAAAAAGAAGGCAACGCCTCTTCGGGATTAAATCTTCGCCTCTTCTAAGGCATTGGATTAGCATTGAAAACTGATTTCATCAGCGACTATTACCTACTTGGGCTCCCAGATCTTCCCATGGCCTTTTAGGGCCGTATTCCAGAACGTTTCTCAATACCCAATCGTCGCTTGAGAGTAGATTTTATATGGCAAAATCTAGCCTCAAGCGTTGATTGAGTATTGAGAAACGTTCTGGAATACGGACCTTAGTGTTTTGCATACGTATATTATATTCTTCAGTGTCTCTACATCATGAATTAAGAAATAGATAGTGTTTGTGTAGGATATTAATTTTATAGAACGCCGTCTAGCCAAAAATAAACTAGTAAACGCTTGTGGTATGGGATCTAGAGATACTTGTATATTTCTAAATACACACATACTCTGAAACAGATACGTAGCGTTTCTACAAATATTAACTCCAACTCGGGAATTGAAGCCGGGACCGCGCCGCAGACAATGATTCCATCATCATCCGAGCGTCTGTCCCAGTTGCGTCTCGCGACGCCCGGGGTCCGCTTTCCTACATTTTCTTCTCCACTTCGCACGGTCTTCGGCATCCCCTGTAGTGAGACCATTGGCACGCATGTCATCCCTTACGACGTCAAGCCAGCACTTCTTGGGTCTTCCCCTCTTACCGGGACCCGGCGGGGCTGACATGGCCAGACATTTGTTACCTACGTAGCCCGGCGGTTGCCGCAAGACGTGACCATACCAACGAAGGCGACACTCTTGCAACTTGTCTGCAATGTCACGGACGTGAAGGCTGCCGCGGATGCGAGAGTTTCTCACGCGGTCCATCCGCGTGACCCCACACATCCACCGCAGCATCTTCATTTCCGTGACACGCAGCTCCTGCTTGTGTCGCTCCAATATCGGCCACGTCTCACTGCCATGTAAAAGGACAGGTCTAATAATGGTTGTATGCACTATATTTAATAAACTGTTTATAAGTGTTGTATAAACAGGCGTTTTGTAATACATATCTGTCAGTTGTTTAAATGTTAATGCACATGGTACTATGGCAATTGTAACAGCCTTGTTTTTGAGGTTCTAATATAACAGAGACATGTCAGCTATGAATGAATGTTCTAACAGGTATTCATTCATGTTCGTTCGAACATGTCAGTTGAGATTTTCTGCATACTTCCATACAGACACAATTAGAAAATTAGACCTCTAAAAAACCTATAGCGGTGACTCCTAAGAAACTAGAAATAGTTTCTTGAAAATACAGTCGAACTAAAGATTTATTAAAGTGCTTAATTTATTTGTAAAGTGCAAAAATAAAATATTATAAACATTTGTTATTAATTACAAAGTTGGCTAAGGATGGTGGCACACCCGTCATCTGCGCAAAGATAACTCGCAATGAAATTAAAGCTAGAACAATGAATCTCAAGTTTTAATTAAACGTTGAAAATGTCAAGTTCTGCCACCTAGCCGCTAGATTCTGTTGTGATGACCCATATTTTATATTATTTCTTAACTAGATTCAGAAATGAAGTTTTAATTTCGGATGAAGATTTTTGTTTAATGTCTTTGCTATGATGGCAATTTTTTTTCTAGAATTCAAGTCCACTGTTAAACTATTGAATTCGATATAATAATTCTAAATTGAATTACCTAATTCAAAATATAATAGTATTCCATAAATAAGATCACAAGGCAATCTTTGTGACTACAAACAATCATAAGCTACGATAATCGATTACTTGTCATCATAAGGTTAAACATGTAGATACCCTTAAGTAAGTCTCTAAGTTAATTTATTGTTTTAAAATATTTGTGATACTTGCGTATTAAACGCATGAATAAGTAAGTCATTTGACAATGTTACAATTTATAAAAAAAGTATCATACAAGAAAATCGTAACATAACTTCTGAATATAATGTTTCATAAAGGACAATTTCGCAAAGCAGTTATACTAGCTGGAGGGGACTTCAGCTAGTATAACTGCTTTGTGTCGCAAAAAATGCAAAATGCTTAAATCAAAGGAATGAAAGTGAATGTAAACAAGTCAAAAATAATGGTTTTAGATAGAGAGGCAAGTATGACGGTTTGTTAAATTCTTGTGGAAGTAGAAGAGTAGAACAAGTGAAAGAGTTTGTAAATTTAGGTACAAAATTTGCAAGAGATGGTAAGTGTGACTATGACATTGAACGAAGAGTTTTGGCAGGAAATAAAGTGAACGGAGCCACGCCTTTATGAGCAGTCAGAACGAGTCTATGTAGGCACGACTGGCTGTACATAGAGGAGTGCTGGTCCCCACACTTATGTAAGGCACTGAAAGTTGAGTATGAGAGAAAACGCATAAAAACAAAATTAATGCAGTGGAAATGAGAAGTCTGCGAAGTATAGCTGGAGTGAAGTTGATGGATAAAGAAAGATACAGCGCGATATGGGAAGATTGCGGTTTGACAGAAGATGTAGTGACTAAGATAGAAAAAGGAATGCTTAGATGGTTCGGATACGTGGAAAGGATGGATAAAAATAGACTGACGAAGCAGATTTATGTGGCGAGAGTGAATAGGCAAACTGGTAGGGGTCGACCTCGGCGTATGTAACTCAATCAAATCGAAGTCCCTTTGAAAAAAGGTCAGGTAAAGAGTACCCTTAACCGGCGAGCGTGTTTGAAAACACTCAAGAAAGTAGAAGAAGCGAAAGTGGTATGTCAGGATCGTAGCAAGTGGAAAACCATAGTCTCTGTGTATGTAAATATGCTTACAAAGATTTTTATGACGTAAGCATCAGTAAAGTTGGAAGCTTCCAAATATGGAAAAATGGTGCTAATTCAGGTATCTGAACCGGGGCTTTATTAGCAATTGCGAATTAATTAATATGCTCATAATAACTATAAATGCTCTTTGTGAAAATTTCTATTTTTCTGAGGACTTTGTCATTTGAGTACTTTGTACATTACACAGTACATTTTTGTATTCTGACATATTACTTTTATTAGTTTTATCGTTTTTAACTTATTTTATTTTTATTTTCAACAAATGAATGTTATTGTACTAAACCACATAAATATTTTATAGAACACAGCAACATTGTATAAACATCGAGATTACTTTGTAAGAAACCACAAAAAAAATTACGATCCAATAAATCATACCAATAAGTCGGCTCACGATCGTTCGGTACCGCGAGTTATTACATTTTAATTTGAAACAGACGGAAAACGTATAAAAAATATTCCTCTAAAAAGTGTCCCCTGATACAATTAGCTTCGATTGCCGATGTTATTTTGGATTTTTTTTATTTCTTACATTTTGTAATCATAAAGATGGGTATTTTATGGCACGTGCCCTATTTGTTTTGAGAATTACACACATCTGTGCCCAAACTTGTTTATCAGACTTTTGTCCTCGTGTACCACTAACTTAATGTCAAGGGTGAAGCAATAAAATGGTGATAAGTACTAAAAAGGAATTTCATATAACGGCATATGAGTGCTAATTTCGATTGCATTTAATGTCAATCCTGCTAAGCTAATCACTTCTGACGCTCTAAGGTATCTCTAAGAGATTTATTATCAGACATCATGTCAGTACTGCTTGAGTTTCACCTCTTACAAAATAAATAAATATCGTTGGGACAACTTACACAAAGCTATCTGATTCCAAACTAAGCAAACTGGGTCCATGACGAAGCACCAGGCATTATACCCGCCTGCAATTATGCCATATGCAACCTGCGCCTGTTGATTTCAACACGCTAATGGGCTCACCACCTGGGACAAAAATGCATACGGTGAAATGTGGTCATGTAGTACGCCTTTGCCTACTCTTCGGAGTTAATGGCATGAATGATTAAAAAGTTAGTTTAGTAAGCTAAAAAATAAATAAAAACAATTATTAGATGCATGTATTTTGAAATTAATAAATTAACAAGAAAACAGGTAAGTTCGGGCAATCAAACTCTGCTCTAACGATATCACGTGATCTTTGGTAAAACAACAAACTTTGGTTTGGTGAAGAAATTAAATGAAAGCCCAGAATAAACAATAGTACTGACAAAAGTTTGTGTTAGCTAAATATTACGTGTCTTGGTTTCGTTCAGGCTCTTTGATTGCATGTTTCCTTGGTAGGTCTACGGATATTGCACAAATATAACCAAAAAAATATCGTAAAAATGTCATAAAATAAGTAGGAAACATTTTAAACACCTTAACATGTAATGAGTAAGTAAAAAAGGTGTAAAATAAGTCCAAACAGCTTGTAATGAAGGCGAAGTTGAAGTAATAAGCCGCCCGTTCAGACGGAAACAGCAAACAAACTGTGTATATATATATATATAATGATCCTCTTTGTTGGACTAAGTTGGTTTTTGTGACACACAATGGGACGTTGACACGGGATTGGCTACAACTTTTTGTCATAGTTTTGCGTGCACCCTTTACTTGTTGTTACAAATTATATTCTTATAATTGGGTATGATGCTGTTTTGTATGGTTAATTACTTCAAATTGTATAATCAAGATTGCTGGGCATTTTTGCGTGTCGAGTAATTTTATTGGATATTAAAGTGCAATTATATACATACATAACTAATTTTATTTTTTCTTATCTCAACGAAGTAAAAAGTTTAGTTTTTTTTAAGTATAATAATGAATGTAATTGTTTTACTACGTATTTATATAATTTATATAATATAATAATGAATGTAATTGTTTTCATTATTTATAAAGGAGAAGGCCATTATTAATAATGATTGCGTCTCGGTGGCGCAGTGGTAGTGTTTACTACTACCGTTCCTTAGGTTTGAATCCAAATAGTTTGCTTCGAAGTTTGGATGTTCATTCATCTATACTTAAATTATAAAGAGGAAAGATTTGTTTGTAATGAATAGGCTCAGAAATTACTGGGCTTATATAAAAAATTCTTTCACCATTTGAATGCTACATTCTTCGTGAGTAACATAGGCTATATTAGATTTTTAAAAAGATTAGGGTTCCGTACGAAATCTCGAATAGGAAAAAATCACCACGCGGGCGAAGCTGCGGGTATCAACTAGTGTATAATATGTATGTACTAATTTAAAAATACATAAGCATCATCTAGAATGTATAAGTTCTTAACGTAACCGGTTTCGCCCTTACGGCTATTTCAAAGAATATATAAGTATCAAACTAAACATGGCAAAATAATAGCATTATACAGATGTTCTGATGTTAATTGATAATCTTTAACACGTCTTAGGCCCACTTGAACGATCTTGGGTTAACTATACACGTTACACTATACACGTTACACTATACACGTTACACTATACACTCGGAGGTATTTTTTTTTCTATTGGGGGACGCCGGAACTCCGACCGCGTATTCTGCCGCCTATTTCGCTCATTTCCCCAGACTTCCTCCTAGCGGATGGGTTTGGGTATCCCAGCAGTTTTATGGCGCCCCGTTGAATCTTTTTGTTTCTTTACAGAATCTTACTATCTGATCCACCTTCAGATACTCCAGGTCCTCTTCTTTGAGTTTGTCCGTTGCCATAACTTCCCACCTGATTAAAGAATACATAGGGCACTCAGCTAGTAGGTGAAAGCTGGTCTTCTCTTCCTCCATGCATTCCGGGCATTTTGGGTCGTCCAGTACTCATATCACTGTCAAGTGCCTGTTCAGACGACAGTGTCCTGTGATCATCTCTAAAACCAGCCTCATGTTTCCTCTGGTTAGTTTGACCAGTTGGCTAGTTCTTTTTGCATCCATTCCTTTGATAAAGATCTTTGACTGTCTCATGCCTGTCGAAGTCCTCCATCTAAGGTTGGTTTCTACCACTGTCCTCCTGCTGATGTTAGTGATTTTGTAAGCAATCGGCAGGCATGGCTCTGGTCCCACCAAGCTTTCATCAGCTCCTTCACGGGCTAGTTCATCCGCTAGTTGGTTGCCTGGGATTCCTTCATGTACAGGTACCCATGCAACATTTACTTCTATTTTTCTGGCCAGCCGGTCAAGTGACTTCTTACACTCTTTAACCATTGCTGACGTTGTCTCCTCCTTATTTAAGGCTTTCAGTGCTGCTTGACTGTCGCTATAAATAGTTGCATTTCTTGTTTCAATTTCGTTGTGGATATATTTATAATTTGCGCACATTCTGTTATGGCGCAAATTTCCGTCTGAAAGACACTAGCGAACTTACCTAATCTTTAGACCTGTTTATCTCCGTTCCGTTTTCGCATTTTATATGCATTCCTGCCCCGGAGAGCTTCGTCGATTCCTTCCTGGAACCGTCTGTATAGCAGATAGTACCTTCATCATTGTCTATCCGCCAGTTTTCTCTTTGTCCTATATGTATTCTATGCTTTTTGTCAAAGATCCTCTCCTTTTTTAATTAGGTCATTATTGAAGAGTATCATTGACATTTTTTCTTCATAGCCTTTGCTGATACTCGCGTGTCCACTTTCCCCTGAGTATCCTGTCCATAGGCCCAGGCTTTTCAGTTTGAACCATTGTTCTATTGCCTTCTTTTTAATCTCCAAATCCAGGGGGTGGAGCCCCAGTGCGATCTCAAGCGCGGCTGTTGGAGTTGTCCGCATCGTGCCTGTCGTCATCAGCGCCGCCAGCCTCTGTACCTTATCTAATTGTGTCTTATTTGTCTTAGTGATGGCCTTGTGCCACCAAACTAAGGCCCCATGTAGTATCCTGGATAGGACAATGGCTTTATATATCCAAATTGCTGTTGCGGGTTTTACTCCCCACGTCTTTCCTATTGCACTTTTACACTGCATTAAAGCCATTTTGGCTTTTGAGCATGTGTTATTTATGTGCGTCTTAAAGGTCAGTTTGCTGTCCAGTGCTACTCCCAGGTACTTAGTTTCCCTAACCACTTCCAGGACGTGGTTGTTCAGTCTCACCGGCTCAGCATCGCCTATCTTCCTTTTGTTGGTGAATAACACAATTTTGGTCTTTTCGGGATTTAGGTTCCAACCCTTTGCTCTTACACCATGCCAAAGCTACCTTACGTTAGTCCTTTGTTCATGATGTTGCACATGACGCTTAGAACTGTGCCTGTTACCAGGAGCACCCCGTCATCGGAATAAGCCTGCGTGTATATGTGCATCCCATTAATTTTCTTAACTAATTCGTCTATTAGCAGGCACCACAGCAGTGGCGATAGACAGCCTCCCTGTGGAAATCCTCTTCTCGCTTCTACCGTTATTGTGACGCCTGCCAACTCTGCCTGTATCAGTCGGTGTTTCAGCATTTTTTTCACCCATTCTGATGTCTTTATCTATTCCTTCGCGGTTTAAGGTGGCCTCTATCGATTCTGGAGTAGCCATATCAAAGGCTCCCTCGACATCGAAGAAGCATCCCAGCGCGTATTCCTTGTAGTTTATCGATCTCTGCACTCTGTTTACCAGAGTAACCAAACATTAATGATTGAACAACGAATGAAACAGGTATGTCTATCTCTTTTACACTACAGTTTGCCACATAAGACTTATTCTTACACGAATGAATGTAACAAGACAGCCGAGTGCATTTTATTTTTATCGCATTATGTTTGCGCGGCGTGTCACTTTGAGGAGTCCGTTTCACGCATGTGTCACGTGCCTCTGCATTGTCTGTCCGCTGCTAACCCAACGTTTGACGAATTAACCATCAGAAATCGGCGAGTTAAAATTTTAGAGATTTAACCCTAGTTATACGCTTAACTCGGGGTGATGCGAGACAAATTAATGATTTAACTCGGGGTTAGTCCATACCCAAGATCGCGCAAGTGGGCCTTAGTGTGACATAAAACTCTGGGTTAGTTAACCCGGTGATATTTTTCTATGGTACAAGACATGATTAGGGTTAAAAAGTCATTTACTTAAATCCAAATTAACTAACCATTTAATTAATTATTTAGCCCCAGTGTACATGCAAGTGGGCCTTAGTTTACTTCAACATAATATGTAGAAATAAACCATAAATGTTATGTTGCCATATTGTTTTAGAGTGAGACTATAGAAAATAGCGTCTTTCCTAGTGAAATAAAAGATTTTCCTGTTTAACATCAGTTTTCAAACTTCACATTTAATTGGTCTATCAAACTCCAATAATGAATAAACTATAAGTATTACAGTACCCCCGCAATTACATAAAAAGGTTTTACATTTTCCGTCTGAATTATAACGGTCTCATTTCGGCTGAAGGCCCATAATTTCAATACAGAATTCTCATAAAAAAAAAATTGAAAACAATAAAGAGCCCCACGCAATATTAATGAAGTAACCGAAAGCGTACATTTCGACTGCAGATTTTCGACGGATGGCTGCAGGCGTGATGTTATGGCGGCACGAGCACTTTAAAATTTATCGAGTTTTCGTGTTCCGAGCGCGCCGTTGACGCTCCCCTCTACGCTCGGTGTGACACTGTCATTGGAGTGAGTTGAAAGTTCAATGGTTGTTTGGAATCAGTTCTGTATTTGAAATTCAAGTTGTACCTATTTATAGATATAGTAATAGTGTAGCGTATCCCTGACGGTACCCAGTCAGAGATAAAAAGAATTTGCGTTACGTACATTTTGTATTGTAGTGCAGCTTATCTTTATTTGATTGGTAGATTTACTTGCACTATGGTCAAGTGTAGCCACGACCAGTACAGCGTGCCAGGGTGTGGGTGTGTTACTATCCGCGAGAATGAATGAATGTGTGACAGAATATGAATGTGTGAGCCCAAGACTCCTTTGGTTGAGGCTGAAGGTTGGGTTTACCCGCATCTTTGTTTTAGGAGTTTATGCTCCGCATGAATGTGTGAGCCCAAGACTCCTTTGGTTGAGGCTGAAGGTTGGGCTTACCCGCATCTTTGTTTTAGGAGTTTATGCTCCGCAAGACGCGCGGTGGCGCTGATCTTCAAAGGACCAAAGTGAGAGGCAGACATTTTGGGAGAGTGTGAGCGATATACTGAGTAAATGCAAACGGAATGAAAGAATGGTAATGTTAGGTCATTTTAATGGTTGGGTTGGTGTGAAGCGTGATGGTTATGAAAGTGTATTGGGAAAGTATGGTGACAAACGACTTAATGAAAATGGAGAAAGTTTGCTTGAGGTATGTTTGGAGAGGAACCTTGCGGTAACCAACACCATGTTCAACCACAAGGATATCCATTTGTTTACGAGACAAGAAGGAAGCCAGAGAAGCATGATTGACTATGTGATTGTTGATGCAAGGATCAGAAAGAAAGTGTTAGACACTCGGGCATACCGCGGTGCCGGGATTGACACAGATCACTTCTTGGTTGTTAGTCGAGTAAGAGGTCTGTTTCAGCGGTGGCGGCATCGTGTGCATGCAGTTGCGGTGGAAGTTTGTGGGGTAAGTAAGAGAAGCCAAGGATGTAAGAGAAAGATAATGTGTGCAGAAGTCCGAAAGGCGTTGTCTGATAAGAAAAAAGCATGGTTGGACTGATTGACTACAAAAGTCAATCAAAGAATGCAGAAGGCAACGGATGTGGACCTAAAAATTGCAAAAAAGGAGTACAAAAGGTATAAGCGTGTTGCAAAAGAGGTGATGAAAAGAAAGAAACAGAATGACACAGATAAATTTTATAAAAGGTTATCTGATGACTTCCAACAGAATATGAAATTCTTTTGGAAGTCCATAACAACAGTGAGGGGCCAACAGACGACATCGCATCTCAACCATATCAGAAACCATGATGGTGATGTTGTGAAAGGAGAAAAATGTGTGTTAAAAAGATGGAAGCAATATTTTGAAAGCTTGATTGAAAAGAGGATATGCAAGAACAGACTAGTATCTGGGAAATAAATGAAATTGGTAAGGAAGAAGTCATAAGTATGGAAGAAATAGTGGAAGCATTGAATAGCATGAAAGTGGGAAAAGCTGCGGGACTTGATAGGATCTCTGTCGAGATGCTGAAAGCGGGACAAGGCGTGGTAGCTTGCCAGCTGTACTGCCTTTTCAACCTTTGTTGGAGGAATGGCAGCGTACCAAGAGATTGGTGTAAGGCTGTCATCGTGCCGCTTTATAAGGGAAAAGGGTCACAGCAAGAGTGCAAAAACTACCGCGGCATCAGCTTGCTCAGCATCGTCGGCAAATTGTATGCAAAAATCTTGATAAAAAGAGTTATGAATGAAACTGAAGGAAAAATGTGGGATGTATAAGCAGGATTTATGAAAGGAAGAGGATGTACGGATCAGGTCTTTTCCTTACAATGCGTAGCAGAAAAGCTTTTGGCGTAAATTCGAAAGGTCTATTGCGTATTTGTAGAATTGGAAAAGGCCTATGATAGAGTGGTGAGGAATAAACTTTGGTCAATACTGGCCAGGTATGGATTAAACAGACACTTGATACGAGCACTGAAATCTCTCTATGAAGGCTTGTGTCAGAATCAACGGAGCTTGCACAGACTTTTTTCACATTGAATAAGGTGTGAGACAGGGTTGTGTAGCGTCGCCGTTGCTGTTTAACCTATACATGGACAGCTGCCTGAAAAAACTGCAAGAGAGTACATATGGTATAAAAATGGATGAACTGACCGTCAAGTGCCTCCTATACGCCGATGATCAGGTAATACCAGCATCATCGGCGGAGGAGTTGCAGTTGATGGTTAACATTATGTATGATGCGTTAAAAACGAAGGAATGAAAGTGAATGTAAACAAGTCGAAAGTAACGGTTTTTGAAAGAGAGGCAAGTATGACGGATTGCTCAATTGTTGTGAAAGGAGAAAGAGTAGAACAAGTAAAAGAGTTTGTATATCTAGGTACAAAATTTGCGAGAGATGGAAAGTATGACTATGACATTGAGCGAAGAGTATTGGCAGGAAATAAAGTGAATGGAGCCATGTACACCTTTATGAGCAGTCAGAACGTTTTGAAGAAGGCACGACTGACTGTACATAGAGGTGTGCTGGTCCCCACACTTATGTATGGCAGTGAAAGTTGGGTATGGCAGAAAACGCATAAAAGTAAAATAAATGCAGTGGAAATGAGAAGTCTGCGAAGTATAGCTGGAGTGAAGTTGATGGATAAAGAAAGGAACAGCGCGATAAGGGAATATTGCGGTATGACAGAAGATGTAGTGACTAAGATAGAAAAAGGGATGCTTAGATGGTTCGGACACGAGGAGAGGATGGATGAAAGTAGATTGACGAAGCAGATTTATGTGGCGAGAGTGAATGGGCAAACTGGTAGGGGTAGACCTCGGCGTACGTATGTCAATCAAATCGAAGACCTTTTGGAAAAAGGCCAGGTCAAGAGTACCCTTAACCGGCGAGCATGTACAAAAACACTTATGAAAGTAGAAGAAGCGAAAGTGGTATGTCAGGATCGTAGCAAGTGGAAAACCATAGTCTCTGCCAACCCCGATGGGAAACAGGCGTGATAATATGTATGTATGTATGTATGTTATCATAATACAATCAATAACCTCGGATGGGTGACCACTTTGTGGCATTTACATTTGCGAGCGTTTCCGTGCTTCGGAAGGCACGTTAAGCCGTTGGCCGGGACCAACGGCTTAACGTGGCCAGTAAATTGGCAGTCGTTAAGCCTGGTTGAAGGCCTAGCAGGTAGCCACAACCTGCGTCTGTCTATTGCAACACGGCAATGGGCTCACCACCTATTACGTGGGACAGGAATCCACACGGTGAAAAGTGGGCATATAATATGCCTCTGCCATCTTCGGGGATAAGGCGTGATGGACATTATATTTTTTTTTAGAATCAATAACTTTCAGAGCGTTGTTCATTATTACTAGGTAAACGGTTTAATTCACGTGTAAATTTCGGGATCGCCCGACTAAGTTACCAGCGCAGCTTGCGACGTGGCTTGACGCTCCTTTTTGACAAATGGACCTCTGTTAGGTCCGAAACTAGTTGGACAATACCGAAATTTACACGTGAGTAAAACCGTTTAGTTATAATAACCTATCATAATGTTAGCTGTGGGTTTCTTTTTATTTTTCATTCTTATTGTCGATGCATAGATAACACTGGATCAATTGTTCACATTTTGGCTTGTAAGCTCCAAGCACTCCACACTTCATACACTGCTATTGTAGCCCATTGGCTTACCACCTGTTACGTGGGACAAAAAATGCATAAGATGAAATGTGGGCGTATAGTATGCCTCTGCCTACCCATTCGGGGATAAAGGTAAAAGGTAAATGTATGTATTTATGTTGACAATGTATGTATGATGACTTCAGTTGTCAGTGTTTGACAAAATAATTGTATGTTTTAGTATTACCTGTTATAACATCAAAACGTTATCATACAGAAAACGCCATTGAATTTACTAACACCCCATTTTTGAAGTGAAACTTCTTTATCGACGTTGAGAGTAATTATATAGCTGTAAAAAATCGTCACGGTTTTCGGTTACGCTCCATATGGGTTTTAAAGTGAAACTTCTTTACCATAAGTGAAACTTGTTTATCCGACTTATGGGAAAAATTTTATAGCGCTTCTTACCTATGTTACCTGTATTCTGGTACACACACATATTTTTGTTTAAAATTGTATTATAGATTGAGATAGTGTGTATGTTTTTTTGTTCGCCTTTCTTTCATAATATCAATAAATCAGCTAATGGTGACAGATTTAGGTCCGTATTTCAAAAGGTTTCTCAATACTCAATCAATGCTTGAGGCGGGATTTTGCCTTATAAAATCTACACTCAAGCGTCGATTGAGTATTGAGAAACGTTCTGGAATGCGGACCTTGGATCCTGAGAGTGCCATTAGTATTCTAGAAAACCTTTTATTCGTATCGGAAAACACTTTTGCCTAAAGCCTAAATCACGCAAGCGGTGCAATAAAAAACCTTTATGTAAAATAGTTACAGCAGTTTAAAAATATGTGTACAAATATCACAACAGGTAAGGTAAATTGAGCTGACCCATCAATTAATGAACAAAGTTGAAAAAAATATTTCAACCAACTCACGCGCTCAGTACATACTGTTAATGAGTGCTGAGCTGTCAGTCTGTTGATAAAAAGCAAGAGTCGGCAGACAAATAAAGATTTAGCCTTTATACACATCGGTGTAGAAGGGATTAAACATTTTCTTCCTGTTTTAAAATAAATAAGAATATATTTGACCCGCAATTCAAATGATCTCACATCCATTCGCATAGGTGACGCTTCCAGTCAAGAGAATAGAACAGTTTAAATAATTAGAATTTGAAAAAGTCTGGAGACAAATATGGTTATGTCAAGTCACGTGTCACGTAGGTGGATTATTGCCCAGGTGGCATTAAGCAGCAGAGTGGTGATGAAAACTAAATCAAAAGTGATGTATCTTCCGTACTTACGTTACGTTCCACAATGTTACACAAATGTTCCACTTAAGCTGTGACTATCTTCTGCTGAAAGCGTCCCGTAAGACCTTCTACTTGACTTATCGGCGTTGACGTTACTGGCATTCGGGGCAAACGATTTACCTAATGAAATAGGAAAAGCTCGAAACTGACAATGGCATAAACCGTCACCCATCACAAGACTGACAGTAGCGATGCTTAAGTGATCTTTGATTAAATGATGCTTAAGTTATTTTTGATGATATGAGCGCTCAACAAGGTATGAAGTGGCGGGTGTCAGTAAGGTCAAACGCCTTCCCAATATTTTAATTATTTTTTAATTTTTATTACGAATTGGGAGAAATTTACATCCAGCACCCAGCTTACTAGAGCATTTTACATATGCACAGAGAGACAATCTATACTAATATTATAAAGGGGAAAGATTTGTAAGTTTGTTTGTAATGAATAGGCTTTAAAACTACTTACCGATTTTATTGAAAATTCTTAAATAACTATAATAAATTAACATAGGCTATTGGATTTTCAAAAAGTTCAGGGTTTTGTACGAAATCTCGAATAGGAAAACTTCACCACGGGGTCGACGCCGGGCATGTGGGCATTAGTTAGCGCGGCATATAATGCAATTTAACTCCAATATATTCTCAGGCATAGACTTTTATGTTCCCAGACTAAGTACATTTTAGTAGTATTTGTACACAAACTTGGTCTATAAAGTCCCATTTCCTGCTACAGTCATGTATACTGAGCCTTACACAGGACAATGTCTCTTAATTGCACGCTGTATCAGGTGGGAGGGACGAACCCGTTTGTGAAGTTTTTGGACAGTTAAATTGTTGAGCTCTTAGTGGATTGTGGTTAATAGAATTAGGGTACTTACAGGTTTATTGTTGAAGAACTAATAATTTAATAATAAATAAATAAATATCCATCATGCCTTATCCCCGAAGGGGCGGCAGAGGCATATTATATGCCCACTTTTCACCGTGTGGATTCCTGTCCCACGTAATAGGTGGTGAGCCCATTGCCGTGTTGAAATAGACAGACGCAGGTTGTGGCTACCTGCTGTTGAAAATTTTCAAGCCGCCCATTAGGCCTTCAACCAGGCTTAACGACTGCCATTTTACTGGCAACCGGGACCAACGGCTTAACGTGCCTTCCGAAGCACGGAAACGCTCGCAAATCGAGGACCAGCCATAGTGAACGTTGCGTAACTCAGTGATCGTTTACAAAACACTGAGACCGCGGGGCCACGAGCGCTTCGATTCAATTCAATTTAATAATAACTACTACTATAGATTTATTATATAATAAATAAGTGATCTATTAGATTACTTCCGTGTTTAAAAGGAGAGGGACAACTTGTGGTTACTTACTGTTGAAATATTTCGATATATAGTCTTTAATTTGGTTTTAAGACCAGGTACCATTTTATTGGCAGACGAGACATTTTAACGTGATTTTCAACGCTTATAATAAACTGATAAGTAAAGCTACGAGAGTTTCTATTTAATTTAACATTACAACGTAGTTATAAATACAGAAAGTAACAACTGACATTCCTAGCAACTGAAAATTTTGGGAAATACGACGTGTACGAAAAATGGAAGTATAAACCATTCTTCAAAAACGAACTTTAAAAATAAACTTAAACTCATAAAAAAGGGACCTCAATCTAAAAGTGTTGGGTTGAAACTGTTTTTAAATCAATGTGAAATCGTGTCGTCACTAATACCACAGATTAATAATCCCTCAATTGCATGCAGACCTATAAAATGGCCTTGCCAATTCGGCCATTACAAATAGGGATTGCATCCGTATTTTTGTTTACATTGATTCAATTTAATGGAAGCCGATTGTTTTTACGCCGTCATTGATATGATATGACACCCTGACCGAGGAACTTTCTATAATTCCTATGCTAGTGGAAAATAATTTAGAATTTTCCTTACAGCGACAAAAGTCACTCACACATGTTTTGATGGAATGTCCCATCAAAGCATGTGTGACATCTTATTATTTAAGTCCTTTAAGACATAAACAATCAAATCAGCCCATCGCAGTCCTCTGTTAGACGTAGGCCATAGCACACAATCCTTCTTCTTGGGACACAGTCCCTCTCTGCATTATTTTTTATACCTATTCTATACAAATTACAGTGTCTTACAGCAGACAAGAGTAGCATATATATCAATGTGATCAGCCCATTGCCACAATCATAAAGTGATCTCGTTTCAAAGTGAAAATTAAAACTTATCTATACAAAGAAGAGCATGGACTAGCCCTAGACAAGTACTGAATGCAACACTTATATACTTTAAATAAGATATTAAGATACATTTAAAACTTATACAATTATCTCTAGAATACAATCAAAGTTTGACGATACGCCATTTATCAATAAACCAACAAACATATAAGAATCAACTTTATTAATTTTAAATAAGATTGAAATTCGTACAAAAGCAAATCGCAGAACAAATGTTAGGACACGTCTACACTGTCTCGTTAGGTAATCAAATTTGTTTGCTGTGTACTAACGAGGCTGCAATGGTCAGAGCTATAGACGCCGCCGGTCTGCATCGTAATTTGCTTGCCAAGCACGTGGGGCAATCGATATTGTTCAAAACTTAGTCATAGCGTACCTAATCAAGACTATTTTTACATGTGACATTTTCCTATGAATTTCATCTATAAAAGATAAAGGAAATCCATTGCAAAACGATAATAAAGCAAGATAGGGGAAGAAGGAACTCAAAACAGACCACCGATTCGCCAAACCTGCGGACTGAGTCTGCTATTTCAATCGTGTCGAAATAGAATCGAAATCGTCTCTCAATAGAAAGCGACCGGTACAATTTTGTCATTTTTTTGTAGTCTATTATTACAATCGTACTCCAATAGACTTCTATCGGTCGGCCGATAGAATTCTACTAACACGTACCGCGCCAGTGGCCGCTAGTCAATTGCATTTTTGATAGTATACTGACATTTTGACAGCTAAAAACAGCGATTCTGGTTCTATTCTATTGCTTGACAGTTGATGACTCAGCCCCCTGCTGAAGGCAAGCCTGAGGCTGAGTCATACACCTTGGTGTATCAATGAATAATTGTAACGGAGAAAGATCGAATTGAACTACTCCAGGAATCTTTGTAATACCCAGATTGAAATTAGCGGATACTAATATGCTCTTTATGTTATTCTAAAGATACGATTAGATCTGTTAATAATTACATAACCTACTAACTCGTAAGTGATCATTGTGACTTTCGGCACAGAATAAATAATAGTACTACTGAAATAATAGAGTAAATAATAATAACCTGGGTATGTCAGCAGATGCATGAAAGTAAATTGAATGCTGTGGAGATGCGATCACTTCGAAAATTGTGCGGCGTTACCTTGGCCGACCGAATACGTAACGAAGTGATACGCAATATGGCAGGTTTGAATGAAAGTGTCAGCGTTAAGCTGGAAAAGGGCGTGCTCCGTTGGTTTGGACACGTCCAACTAATGAGTGAGGAACGATTGACGAAGAATATATATTGTTCAAAAGTAGAGGGTAGAAGGAGTCAGGGTAGGCCGAGACTTACATATGAAGACCACGTGAGCAGATTGCTCAAAAACGGAAAGGTCAAAAGCACTCGGATACCCAGACGTGCGTGTATGAAGCGATTGATGAATCTCGAAGAAGCGAAAGAAGTATGTATGGATCGCGAAACCTGGCGATCTGTCCTCTCTGACTACCCCGTCAGGGATACAGCGTGAAGATAGTTAGTTAGTTAGTTAATAAATAAATAATAGTACTACCACAATAATTTTGAAATATATATATAGTTTACGGACATTTGCAATATAAGAGATAGGTACTTCTTTAAAGAAGTAACGCGCCTTTACTATTGTAGTGAAGGAATACTAACATACATACATATTGTCACGCCTTTATCCCCGAAGGGGTAGGCAGAGGCATATTAAACGCCCATATTTCACAGTATGCATTTTTGTCCCACGTAACAGGTGGTGAGCCTATTGCCGTGTTGAAATGGACAGGCGCCGGCTGTGAAGGAATCAGACGAATTCTAAGCAGATAACACAAGAATACCAAAATCAGAAGTGGTGGAAACTTCAAAGTCTTCTTGCACGTATTCATGGTGTCTTGAATCGAGTGCCGCAAACTGTTTGTCTCTACATCTTATAATTCCTGAGAAATAGATTTATACAGACGGGCGAAAGAAGGTTTGTTATAAGACTTTTCTAAACTTTATGGTTTAGAAGTTTAAAACTTATCTGCATTGTTAATCTACTCGTAAATGAAGAATTGTTCCATAGATTTATATAGAGAAACTAAAATACAGTTAATTTTTTAAACAAAACGTTCATATGCTACACTAATTGTATTATTCGAGAGCATCCGTTCTCACACACGGAAATTAATAAGAAACAAATTAACGGGAAAAAAACTGTTTCAAAGTCAATGACACAATGACAGCTATTGTCGACCACTTGTGCCTCATTAGGAAGAAAAAAAAGCAATTAAGCTGCCTGTACCTGGAAAACATTATCCTACAGTCCAATAAAATTAATTTGAACTTTATTACAATTGATTAAAGACGATATTAGAGCGATAATTTCATTATCATCAGAAGTCTTTCAAAGTACCCCTTTATCGTGATATCAGTCGCAAAGTACTGAGTTCATTCCATTATGACCATTGTGAACGGTGGTGAATGGCATTGTTTTAAATCACCTACGGGCCAAAGGATCTAAGTTCTCTTTGTTTGAGGAGTATTGTGTGATGTGTGCTTTAGTATGTGCGTCTAGGGATACAACTGAGCACGGAGTCGGGTCTGAATGGACATGTCATTTATCTGCCAAATATTTGCTGGGTACGTCCGGTCCGCGTCAGATAAAGCATTGTCTTGTAGTCTTTTGAAGTAAATTTGTAGAACTTCCCAGTCCTCTTGTCTGAAAACAATTCTTTCATTTATTGGAAAAATGTTTTCCCCCTTGATACCTACAACTTCTATCTATCTATCTGCAGACTGACTTCTATCGGCCGACCGACAGAAGTCTTTTGGAGTACGATTGCAATAGTAGACTACGAAAAACTGACAAAACTGTACCGATGGCTTTCTATTGAGCGACCATTTATCACGATTTTGATAGGATTGAAACAGTAGACACGGCCCCCTGAACTGCGTTTCATCAAGAGCAAAAAGAAAAAAAATAAAATAACCTCACTCTCCCGCTCGGTCAATAACTCCAAATCTTAATTTAAACTTTAGATTGCCGAAGCCCACGCTAAAATAAACGAGAAAGTTCAATATAGCAACACTAATTTCGAACAATATCGCAACGAATTAGTTCATCGATTCAATTTATCTCGATCCTGCATCAACTCGGACCGCAACTGGAAGGAAACATGTTAATTTCACCAGGATCGAGTGATTTGTTAATCTCACAATCGATTTGATCGCTCGGGTCGCAATTAATACGGTCTGGTTAGCAACGATCTGCGAGCCGATAAACAGACAGATTGTCTTCGAGAATTAAGCTGGGCTTTTTCAATCTGTTTCTGTTTTTTGTCAAAACTGATTTAATAGTAGTTATAGGTAACATAAACATAAAATACTTTCACGCCTTAATCCCCGAAGGGGTAGGCAGAGGCGCACAATACGCCCACGTTTGACCGCATGCTTTGCTTTTTGTCCCACGAAACAGGTGGTGAGCCCATTGCCGTGTTGAAATGGACAGGTGCAGGTTGTGGCGACCTGATGTTGAAATTTTTCAAGCCGCCCATAAGGCATTCAACTGGCTTAACGACTGCCATGTTACTGGCAACCGGGACCAAAGGCTTAACGTGCCTTCCGAAGCACAGAAAAGCTCGCAAATATAAATGCCACAAAGTGGTCACCCATCCGAGGACCAGCCATAGTGAAAGTAGTTGTAGTAGTTATAGGTACTTATTAAATATTGGGACTTACCCTCCAGAATATCTAGCCGCCAAACCTTCAGTACAATGGTGCTTTGGTTACCTACTTCTATTTTCCGAGACAGGCCATGACTTCGTTAAATTTTAAAAAGGTATGCTAAACCCACGGAGGACTGAAAGATATCTTTTATTCTCTATTCTGAATCTATTCTATTAATTTATTAATAATCTATTCTATCTCTATTCTAAATTCTGATATTCTCTACTCCGTGGCTATACCCCCATACAAAAATTTCATAAATTATTTCGTAAGCAACTACGAGTACGTTTTAAGTGAAACTCGCAACCGAAACATAAATTGGCATTTTCAACACATAAATTCTTCTCTTAGCTGTTCGCTTTTTAGAAAAACGTATTTAAATAAGTTTTGAAGCTAAGTTTATAGTTACTTAATGCTACCAAAGCTGAAGTTTATACCTACCATAAATTCCATTTTTCAACACAAACATTACTACTTAGAGATTTTTTAGAAATGCGTAAAAGAGGTATACCTACATTACTTACTTTTTCTTCGAATTTAAACGATCGCTGTGTACTGCTCGTAAATTTTAATAAGAGTTAGTAGTGTTGTTTCTGGAGTATATTTAGTTCGAAGTCAATGAGATCTTTCCCATCACTAGCATGATAATTTAACTACGGAATATTTGAATAAGGATAGGTCAAAAATGACTAGAGTATTTGCAGTTCATTTCTAGTTTAGCCGTCTTTCATTGTAGAGTGAAATCCTTGCAATTGATTTCATTTCTTTAAGAGTCTGAGTTTCGATTTGGCTGACAGCTAGAGAACAATTTGAGAACATTGACAGCTGGAACTTAGCCATTTTCGGTATTTGAACTGCTATCTGATCTCTCAAACTCATCCTGCCGTCTGTGCCTCGCCGTTCATTAAATGGATGAAGCTAAAATGTTCTAATCATCTGATCATAGCTGATAATCAAACCAGGCCTTGGACTCCAGAACACTTTATTTAAGCGGGTCTCACCCTAGTCTTAAGTCTTCATAAGTTGAGAGAGATTCATAAGTAGTCTTTTCTTCTAATTTACGATACTTCATCTATACTTTTCCATTTTTAATCTATCATTCGTCAGTTCTCATTGCTTTGTCACAAATCATTAGCAACCACAGTACGCGTGCAGCAGTAGTTCAATATGAAATTCATGCTAATTGTGGGGGGGCATTGACGGTGTCACACTGTAATGGCTTTTAAGAAATGTAATAAATTATTCCTCGCCCGCCCGCCAGGTGACGCCGTGTGATGTGATTGTGTGCCTCAAGTCATAAGAGATGTTTGTTAAGAGTAAAGAACGAGGATGTAGAATAAATTTGTATTTAATTCCCAAGGTAATTGTGTACATACAGTGGATGGATAAAATGAATAAGAGAAATCTTCCTGGCGATGTAACATATTTGATGTAACGAAATAAAATGAAAGATATTATTAGTCAAGATGCCTTTTATCGAACATTTTCACCTCCAAACTCATAAAATATATTGTAACGGATTGATGCGGAACTCTAAGTCGTTTGGCTGATTTCTTACAACTAGTAAAATTTCAACAAATAAAAAACCGACTTAAAACATTTTTGCTAGTACAAAATTGTAGCTAAATTTGCAAAACCACCTATTTTTTCACAAAGGATGGTGTTCTATTATTAATTTTTATTCTGCATATCAACGATCCCTAATAAATTTAAAAATATTTTAACTAACTAACTGCCTTCACGCTGTATCCCTGATGGGGTAGTCCGAGAGGACAGATCGCCAGGCTTCGCAATCCATGCACACATCTTTCGCTTCTTCAAGATTCATCAATCGCTTCATACACGCACAACTGGGTATCCGAGTACTTTTGACTTTTCCGTTTTTGAGCATTCTGCTCACTTGGTCTTCATATGTAAGTCTCGGCCTACCCTAACTCCTCCTACCCTCTACTTTCGCAGAATATATATTCTTCGTCAATCGTTCCTCACTCATACGTTGGACGTGTCCAAAAATATTTGTTAATTTGAAAATCTTTTTTATATCTACAGAAAAAACCCTGAGACAGAAAAGTAGGCTATCACTTGTCCCCTTCTCAAACATCAGACGTACGACTGCTTATCGTTCCCGGAATTCGTCTTTTACTAAGTAGTTTTAAAAAAATCTTACTAGAGTGGGGGGCGTTGTTTACTTTAATCACAGTGAGCGATTTACAGTGTACGCTATTGATATTTATAGTTCGTTTAGATAAACGTTACGCCACTTAGTATACTTGGCGTTTGGGGGTCTTAATTATGTTTATGAGGTAAACGTATTGGTTTACGTTTGCTATTGAGTTAGATTTTTTAACCTTAGTTAGAATTTTCAACCTTTCCTTATAAATTTATAGATACAATAAAAGTGACTACTTTTATTGTATCTATAAATTTATAAGGAAAGGTTGAAAATTACTAGAGTATTTGCCGAGACTTACATATGAGGAACAAGTAAGCAGATTGCTCAAAAACGGAAAAGTCAAAAGTACTCGGATACCCAGACGTGCATGTATGAAGCGATTGATGAATCTGCAAGAAGCGCAAGAAGTATGCATGGATCGTGAAGCCTGGCGATCTGACTACCCCGTCAGGGATGGAGCGTGAAGATAGTTAGTTAGTTAGTTACAAATAGGTTTCAGAAGATGCATGAAAGTAAATTGAATGCTCTGTGGATGCGATTACTTTACAAATTAAACATTGGTCGACCGAATACGTAACGTAATAATACGCAATATAGCAGGTTTGAATGAAAGTGTCAGCATTTAGCTGGAGAAGGTGCGTGCGTGCGAAAAAGAATTAAAAATGCTACAATGGGTGCAATTTTCAAAAAAAAGACTGCTTGGAATATGAACCCAAACACTACTTCTCCGTCCTAAGCTTGAGCAAGCCATATTACGATTATAATTGTAGTAATCTGCAAATATTTGTTTCAAAATTTTTAAGTACTGCACCTCTAGTATTCAAACGTCCCTAAGTTGCGGGGACCCCTTTTCCATCAATTTGGAACTGAATGGTATAAAAAAATGTTTATCAGTTGTCTATATCCAATAACACAAACTTATATTAGCTTAATTTGGGATGGCATTGTGTAACAATTAATAGTTTGGGATATTCTCTCACATAATCATTTATTTATCTTATTTATGTGAGCAACAGAATTTTTTCCTTCCTCAGGCCATAATGCCATAAATTTTCGCAATATAAAGACTTTCACGTGCATTGTGTGTCCAGGGACTCATCAATTCCATTTAATAATTAAGCCTGTCAAGGATAGGGTATCAGGGACGCTGAGGTCGCGACTAAGTAACCGTGATACCAAGACCTATGTCACACCCTTAATTACGTGGGTTTTGCACGGATTAATTTTGTACGAGTTTGCTCCTGTTGTGCAGGTAATCAAAATAGTTTATTTTCAGTCGATATAATCTAATCAAATGAATATCATAGGGTGTAATTACTATTGTATTTACGTAATAGCTTCTGGAACTCAACTTCATTTGGTATTATATATATAATTATATAAGTAGGTGTTTTACCATAAGTTAGTAGTCTAGATTGTGTGGATAACAATACATGGAAGATTTTGGATAAGTCGGCCTAGACAGAGCTAAGCGACCTATGATATTTACTAAAAAGTCTTGCTTGAAATTAGGCAAGATAGAAGTGTATTGAAAGAGTTATACAACGAATAAATACTATTTTTTTTTTCGTTTAAGTCCTAATATTTCAGGTTTAATGCCTTGTATTGTAGGTACGAACGTATCAAAATCTTTAAACGTAATCTCAAACGATGTTTGAAAAATATATTTTTGTTACTAAATTGTCAATCGTCCCCTCCGTTTCGTTTGACCCAGCATTGAGTTCCGCCGTGGTAAATCATCACCCTTCTGCTTACCTCCATTTGCGAAATAGGCGGCCGCCTATTAAATGTCGATTTTTCAAGTAAAGACCCTTCCTACCATACCGTCCCCTGCCTTAGGGAAACAGTTGATATTTGAAGACATTGCTGTAGGATTGAAATTTTCGTTTGTAACTTTTTCGTAGAATTTTAATGTATTAGCTACTGAGAGTTGATAAATACTTTTAGGGAAAGGATTTTCTGTAATGTTTATAAAATTATTATTTGTGTGTAAATGAAAGTAAGTACTGTAGTTTTCAATCCAGATCGAGAATATTAGAATTTGTTTTAAAAATGTATAATGAATAACTTTAAAAAAAAAAATAACAAGTTGTACTTGGTATTGGTGTAATACTGTAATACCTAACGGGCGTGTAGTTTTGGAATCTTTGTTGCTGAATCGATATACCTACATACTAAGCTAAGCTAACCACATAAGGGAGAACTGAAATATCACATACAACGAAATGGAAAAACGTTTTATTGGTCAATATTTGCCACCATTACTGGGCTGCTCCGAGGGCTGATTGTCACAAGCGCTGGAAAATTGCCTACTGAAAAAACAGAAATCACACACACTGGAAGACTATTATTCAGTAAGGCAGTAGTTTTTTTGGATGATACTATTACGTACATTCACCTTCTGCCGCGGGAGAGACACGGTGACTTTAGTGGGAGAGGCCAGCTCTCGGAGGAGCACACTACTCTCTAAAACTCCGCAATGTACTGCTTCTTCCTAACCGGGTTGCAAAGTAGAAGACCAGTCAAATTGACCCTTCTAAGTGCAAAAAATTCAATTCTTGCATTTTATTTTCCAGCATTATTCGATTATATCGATTTGGTTCCGTTACCTCATTCAGAATCAATAATGTAATGACTTTTGTTATGTTGATCTTAGCTTTGTTAGTGTCGCAAATCGAAAAGACCACTTTTCAATTACCTAATTAATTTTAAAGCATTCATTTATACAAAAAATCTTCATTAGAGCCTCAAGAAGTCCTGGAGAACCTCAAGAAACTACGATTTATTCATATAAACCCGTATTTATTAAGTAAATAAGAATTGTTCATAATGTGAGAACTACTAGGCCAAACTATGAGTATGTTTTTTTTTGGGACCAAACGGCAACTATTCCGCATAATACTAAAGAGGAATTATGTAAATAGGATTATAAATTTCAGCGTAATCTGTATGTACACCACATACATATAAACAAAAATAATTAAACGGAAAACCGTCTTCTTTTAGAAGACAGTAAAAAACTAAAGTTTTTAGTACATTCCGCAATTTTGTGCCCAGAATATTTTTTCCTAGCATATTGCTTGTAATGTAAAAGAAACAGAGTTATACTTAAATAAAACAGTGAGTAAAAATGATAAATATGTAATTATAAAATAAGATCTATAGACGGCATTGTTTTGATAGTTACAAGGCGTTAAAGTACAGTTTAAAAAATGATGAAACTATTTAGTGTTTAGAATTATAAAAATGATATGACGCAGGCAAATATGATGTTCAAACAGTTAAAGAAGCAAAGATTTCCATATTAGTCGAGTTGAAAACGAACGGGCATGTATTGTATGTAGCCTGCGCCATCACATGCCAAAGAACAAGACTGTGATGTCCCAGGAAGTAGCAACGCTGGAAGTCAAGGGAAACATTCACTGCGCGTTTGTGGCGTAAGGTTCAAAAAAGCAGCGATTTCACATTTGAAATTGAAATCTCACCCCTTTAGAATGAAAATGTAAACTACTGGGGGTGAGATTGCTATGGACCTGACTATACAAATGATTTCTTTAAAATAATTAAAAAGTATTTTAATAAATATTAGATAATAATTGAAAAATAATATTAATCCTTTAATGTACTTACCTTCTTTTTATAACATACTTAATTGTTCATCCATTTCGTTTTTTTTTTTGATATTGTTTTGCATTATCATCCACTTCTGAGCTATGATCTAACTACAAGTATCTAGCTCATCGGAAAGTTAGTTTCACCCGAAAAAAAAAACATATTAGAAAATTTGCTAATTAAAATTTTACAAAATTTATAAGATAATAGAATGTGTTTTTTTACGCGTTGAATAAATATAAACAATAAATAAATAGGAAATATTGTGGGACATTTATTTACACAGCGCCATCTAGCTCAAAGTAAGCTAATATAAGGTTGTAGAATCGGATCTAGACAGTTGATAAACATACTTATTTATTTCTAAATACATATAATGCATAGAAAATACCCAAACTCTGAAACAAATATTTGTGGAGCAAACAAATTTTTGTTCAGACCCTGGAATCGAACCCGGTACTTCAGCGTCGCATACACTCCCACTACGCTACGGTCGTCAAAGGTATGAGCTCATGAGTTGAAAATATGAACCGTAGTCTAGCTTAGACGAGTTTCTTTTTTCCGCCTATCTGATCCAAAACAGGGTATTCAAGCGTGGGTTCTTCCCAGGTTCCCTTATGCAAGACATCTAGAAACATGAGATAAGTTGTACCTGGTAAAAAAACGAAGACTCGAATATCATAACTAGTTTGAGATTTACATTGGAAGTGTTACTGTTTCAGAACATTTAATCGACCCTAAGCAATATTACCTAACAGATTTTATTTATATTGTATTATCCAATGCCCTAGACTCCGTCCAAATTGTAAAGTTTTCCCAGCACCCGTTTCCCATCGATAGTACTTCAGTTTCCCGGGATAAAAGGTAGTAAGTATAAGTCTCTCGGAAACTGTTGTAAGTATAAGCTATATTACTGTTAAATTTCATTAAATCTATTCAGTAGTTTTTGCGCAAAGTTTTTTTGCAAGGTACTCTCTGCCAGCGCAGCTGTTTCCCTCCTCTTACAATTCTAAGTCGTGAAAAGGCATATCTCTGGTCCGTCCACTTGAGGGTCGCTATCGGGGCCCTACAGGCTGGGATAACGGCCCTCAGTCACGGATCGTCGTTTCTGCTTTCCATCAGGCGGGCGGCGCCATTTTGACGTGACAATTATAAAAAAATAAAACTTTCACTTTTATAATGTTAGTGCGAAATAGATAACTTATAACCATTTGTATTTTATATATTTACCTTAAAAATTATAACTATAAATGGTTGAAAGCCTTATAGGCGGCTTAAAAAATTTCAACAGCAGGTAGCCACAACCTGCGTCTGTCTATTTCAACACGGCAATGGGCTCACCACCTATTACGTGGGACAGGAATCCACACGGTGAAAAGTGGGCATATAATATGCCTCTGCCACCCCTTCGGGGATAAGGCGTGATGGATATTTAATTTTATTTTATTTATAAATCCGCCATTTTGAAATTACGAACGTATACATACTGTGAGCGGTAAGTAATTTATTGCTCAACAAAGTGTTTGAATTGTTAATGTTCATTCCTACTTACAGGAGTTACAGGAGGACCGGCCATGTCGGAAGCGCTCTAGGAGTATTTATTTTTATTTAAGTAAGGATCGCTCCGTGATTTACTATTGAACTTAACATTTTTAAGCTTATGGTGTTAAGTAGATATTGACTCTTATAGCAGAATTTAGATATCCGTTTTTTAAATAAGAGGAGAAATTTTTGGGACTTTTATCTATATCTATACTAATATATATAAAGCTGAGGAGCACCTACATTTGTATTCTTAATTCTTCGAACTCCGTTTCTGTTTTCAAGTCTCTAATTTTAAAAAAATGCATTTTTTTATTACATTGACACACATACATACATTGATTACATATTATTACATTGATTTTCCAGCCTCGTTATCATGTTTAAACGAGACTCACGGAGCTCATCTATAATCATGTCTTCCTTGTTAATCATAACCGAGGTACTTGCGTTTTTGCTGCCACGCCCACTGTTGATATAGCCACACGGCGTGAAGGACTTTTCCATCATTATGTGACCGGGTACAGGTGTTTCAGAATAATTGACTGAGGAGGCGAGCGTAGCGAGCCGACGAGTCTCCGTTTAACTCCACTGGTACGGGAAAAATGCTATTGATGTCCGTCCGTCCATTCAGTCTACAGGTCGCATTTTTCATCGGATTTGCATGCAACTTGGCATGGACAATCCTTGATGTAGACAACAACTTTTAGCGAGGGGGTTATTCGATCGGGGGAGAAATGGTGTCAGGGGAGGGAAATAGGTCCCGTAGTGGTTGGCAAGTGGTCTATAGTCTACGGTTTACAGAACCACTAGTTATTTTAGGAATAGTGCAGACATATTCGGGACAGCTCCACTGGTTCTTTTATTTCTCTGTAAATTCTCGAAAACATTCCGTTGTTACCGACAAACACGACAAGTGGCACATCGACACTTACTACATCCATCGTACGCACATTTCATCCAAAGTTTGTCGGTAATAATGCCTTCACAAACATTACACTTTGTTAACAACAAATCCACACTCCTGCAGGATTTTGAGGGCATTGGTACTACGTAATAGGGGCAAGACCCGCATTCGACCTGATTTTCTCAAATTTATATATTAAACTATAGATACATATTCACTTGACAACTATAGCAACACCTCACATATTAAACTCTTAACATATAAATTCCAAAATAAAAGCGTTTTAATAATCCCTGGCAATCCCTTTGGGTACAAACTAGACGTGAATGCATAAATGATATGATACTTCTGTTAGTATCATGTACTATTAGAGTAAGTTAAATATTCCAAGACGTTTCGAAGTTAGAAACAGATCATTGTCAAACGTCAGATTAATGTCAAAAGTACCATCTCGGAATAAAAGATCGAAACGAAGAGAAAGCATAATGTAAGACGCAACCACGATCCTAAAAATGTACAACAATTAAAATCGAATAGTTTTTTTTTATTTTAGAAGTTTTTGGGGAATGTGCAATTGTGTCTTTCTTGCGTCAAATGTAAATTGTTTTGAAGTTATACCCATATTCTCAAGGTAGAAAGGTTGCCCAGATCAGCAATCATGGTGATGTCATCCACACCTTACCCATAGAATGGGCTGACAGTAACAGCCATGGAGTCATCAGGATCAGGGATCAAAAGATCAGAAGATCCCTGATCCTGGCCTCTTCTCAGCTTAATGCTGCCCCCACTGGAAACCAGTTTGACAGCAATGATTTTCAGAGTAGACTAACGACGGCAGGCTTTAAACGGCGCCACTTCCCTTAAACCCCAAAATATTAATAAAATATTAAGTTAACAAGTGCAAGTACTAATAATAAACAATATGGTAAATATTATAAATAGATATTTAAAAAAAAAAAACCAACTATCTTCACGCTGTATCCCTGACGGGGTAGTCAGAGAGGACAGATCGCCAGGCTTCGCGATCCATGCATACTTCTTTCGCTTCTTCGAGATTCATCAATCGCTTCATACACGCACGTCTGGGTATCCGAGTACTTTTGACCTTTCCGTTTTTGAGCAATCTGCTCACGTGGTCTTCATATGTAAGTCTCGGCCTTCCCTGACTCCTTCTACCCTCTACTTTTGAACAATATATATTCTTCGTCAATCGTTCCTCACTCATTCGTTGGACGTGTCCAAACCAACATATTAGATATTTAAGATAAGAATTAATACTAATACTTACATTTTTATCATTATTATAACGATGGAAGATCAGAAATGCGCAAGAGTGAAAAAAAGCGATATGTTGTAGTGAACAGTGGTTTTCGATGTCCTAGTTTTATTTTTGTTTTCGCGGGGAATACCTTAAAGCACCGTCATCCCTGCTGCAGGGGCAACAGGGACGGTGTGTGAGGCTCCCGGCCCGTAAGAGAGGGGCCGTCCTACCCACTAAACCCCGCGGTGTTCCGCCTCACCTTAAAACCAGCTCGCAGGGTAGGCCTGAGGTTAAATCACTGCAAGTCCATGCGCTAGTACCAAATCTCCATACAAATAACATGTAATTGACTATTACATTATAAAAAGAATTCCAAAAAAATACCATCTAGTTTTTTCACTGGCAATCTCCTAACGATAGTGACTGGCGGCGCCGCACTTTAATTTACTTGTGATGTGACAAGCGGTATCTACCCACACTTTGTTATTGACTGCAAATTTGACATTGAGGGTAGTTGACGTTGACACTTCATTGTTTATATTGGTAACCTCTCTTGTCTGTAATTTTTACTCGTTTTCTCATTCTTGCAATGCACTTACAGTAAGCGTTGTGTGTGCTAGGAATACAGTATTTTAATATCTTATAAGAGTAAGGCCGAAATTGGATAGTATATTGTAAATAAAAAATTGCTTACGGGTGCTTGTTATGTCTTAAATTTCTTCTAACTTGAATTTATTTCCATTTTTTTTGGATTTGTAGCCTGGTGTTCCCTATTAATTGATGATAGTAGCAGCTGTCCTTTGCCTTTCAACATTCAGCACTGTAATGCAATTGTCGTATGACCTCCCAAACCTTTAAGGGCTATTCTTCTTTTCATCGTTAGTCAGCAAGTGTACTGCCAGCCGTTGAAGTCGCTTGGACTTGAGAGATCTAGGCAAGGCCTTACGCCCTCTGTTATATGGGACAAAATACAAAATTGGTCTCTGCCTACCCCTTCGGAGATAAATGCGTGACCATGTGCGTATAAAAGGTTCTCTACTTAAAGCAAAATTATCAATATAATGAAATACCTACCTATTTCTGAAAAGGGCCGGGAATAAAGTGGTATTTTATTGAGGCGATCGTCCCCTGGGTAAGCCGCAGTACTTCGCGGAAATTGAGCTATATAGAAAATGAATTAATGAATGCTTTTACTTATGTTCATAGTAATGTATGGTTATTTTCTATCGCAATCTTTAAAGAAAGGTTGTTAATTCCGATGTATGTGTTTTTGGTTCGTATGTTCGTTAATAGCTATTTCAATTGCACTAGTTATGTTGGATAGGGAATCTTTCAGCGATTATCGACATGTCAAGAATTGTAGGTGACCAGGAAGCCATCATATGTTGATTGCTTACTCCTGGTCAAAAAGCCTACGAACAAAAGTATAAAAAATATAGAAATAGAATATAGAATATAGGTACCTTATTGTATTGTTCCTATTAGTAAGTGGGCATCATTTAATTGAGTTGCTTGTAATTCGCTGTATTGGGAAGCCATTCAAGTCGCCCCAAATAATCTTGCTAAGAAATACGGTGAGACATACGGATATAATACTGGTTGACATATAAAGCGAGAGGTGGATTTTTTTTAGGAATGGAAATCAATAAGAATATTATGCTGCTAGACTCCTACTGCCTAAAACAGCACGATCCTCTCCAATTGCTTAACACTAAAAAAAATCCGACGACTGAATAAAAATTGCTCTTATTTCTAAAGCTATATAAAAAGTATCTACCCATATGACACGATGAATTTGTAGATCGCCTAGGCGACCATGGTCTGTTTTGCTATAAAATTACAGGAGGTTTTTGACGACATGCTAGTATAACTAACATCATCCGTCGCGCCTGTTCTACAGTCCTTGAACTTGAGTTTCACTTAAAGTAACTCTTGAGAGTTAAGCGCGAGATGAGGGAAAGAGACCTGACGGGATATTATATTCATGGTGCCTTGGAAGATGGTAACGCCGCTTGTGTTAGATTCTACATGAACATCCTTGTACCTTCTCATGCTCTAGCCTCCTGGCACTGATAGATGTGCGGTAACTACTGCCACGTCACTACACAGCACTCAAATCGCGCATATACAGAAATCTTGCTGGCAATTATAAATTTGAACCGTTTGATTTTGAAACTCTACGTCCACGTGGTCCTAGTGCAAGCTTTTCTACAGAGCTGTATCTAATTTTTTTATTGCTCGGTGGTTCTCGTAACCAGAACTTTTGTGGCTTGGCATTGGTATTTAACGTGGTAAAGGTGTCAGAATTCAGGATTGTGGTTAATATCTATCTGGAAGAGTTTTACAATAAAATAATATTTATTTGTAATTTATATATACTTATATTCCTTATCTCCCTATTTTATATTTAACTAAGCTCCCTTTATAGTATTTAATGTATTGTCGTATCATTGGTATGTCCATCAGCAAAAGGTAATTGGGTCACCGAAAATTGATCGTGGCCTTGTCGAGATGCGGGCCTTCTGTATAGCCTGTTGATATCATAGGCCATTACTCTATACCTATTAACTTGACATTTTTTGTCGAAAACGACTCTAAACGTATTTGAAATGCTCATTGATTTATTTGTGATGATACTTCAAAGAAATTCATTTTAATCCACGACTTTATTTCTGGACAACATAAAGACAATTTCAGATGATTAATAGTTATTTTTTAAAAAAATACATCGTTATATCTGACTAATGTTAACTAAAATATCAGTCAGATAAAACTCTTTAATGCAAAATCTACTGAATAGA
This sequence comes from Thumatha senex, assembly GCA_948477245.1. Classification (NCBI taxonomy): domain Eukaryota; kingdom Metazoa; phylum Arthropoda; class Insecta; order Lepidoptera; family Erebidae; genus Thumatha; species Thumatha senex. The sequence goes on along the minus strand of OX419731.1, from coordinate 4,464,205 downwards.
TTTTGATGAAACTACAATAATAAGCTATATTATTGTAAAGTTAAAACACATCAGAATAACACAAAGTTTTTATCCCAGGAACAAGTTCTATGGGAAACGGGAACGAGAATATTACGCCACACGTGCGCGAACGTGAACTAGTGTTTTTATATAGTTTACTCGTCAAATGCAACATTCGACTGAAGAAGCCAGCCTACTTTTTACACATGCTTGATACATGCTATTGTAGTTGCAGTCGGACATTAAAAGGCCTATTCCACAAAACGGCATTAAGACAATCTTACTAAAATTCAGTGTAGTCTAATAAAGGTGAGTAGGTCTGTATTATTAGACCCACCGAACAGGCCCTGCCGCGCTTGCTATCTGTCTAAATATCGCATGGGGTAATAGAGTTATTGTTCAGTAAAATAAATTAATAAATTCATTATGTTAAGATAAATCGAGAAAATGATCAATTACATAATTCATAAATGGGTTACTTACCCTCCACCGAAACCACTAACTTGATGGACGCGCACATGCAAATGAGCCCATTAAACAAACCATCAAATAACATAAAATGTCCTACTTTAAAAAACGTGAACAACTTGAATTGGGTGTTTTATAATCACGCTATATTACAATTAACTTTGTTAACGGCTATTCTAAATAAATAAAGGTAAGAGACTCCCTTCACTTTACGACATTAAAGACATGCGCCGTGGCTACCGAAAGCCATCAAAACTGATAAAGACTTATCTACAATTAACGATTAAATTCCGGTGGACTTGATATTGTCGCGTTTACCCTTCCTCGTGATACAAAGGTAAGTAAGAGAATTATTTAGTTTAAAGTTTAGAAATTTTGATAAGCAAATATTATGCTAATAATGTTGGATTTAAAGTAGAAACAGTTTCACGATCACAATTTATAATGTTTAGGCAGGTGTTATCACAAATCAGTGATTATAGGTGGATATTCCACATACCTTTGGTGCCTGACGTTTCGACCAGGTTGCACCGGCCGTGGTCACAGGCTGACTGGCTCAGCGGCGCACGCCCTCCGTCGTCGAGTACGCGTGGTAGAAGTTTCTCCATCCACCCGCACATCTTCGTTATTCTTGATGTTACTTTTTCTCCACGTACCGTCACACACTACACTCACGGTGTCCCTATTCTGTAAGCTAACCGACGCGCGCCTATTCTGATGTTTACCCGACTGTGCACAAAAGCGAGATTTTATGTTACTAATCACTGGATTCCACGCTCCTGATAATTTAAACCCCTCTTCCCGATTGAATGTTTCATGTTTTTTAATCTCAATCGCTTCACGTACAACTCTTGCATAATAGTGCCGTTCAGTAGAGAGGACTTGCGTGTGATGAAATTCAATCCAATGATTAGTGCCTGCTTCAAGTAAATGTTCTGCGATCGCGGATTTACTAGTGTTGCATTTCTTTACAGCTGCGATATGTTCCTTGACCCTTTCAGCTATAGTACGCTTCGTTTGGCCTATATACGAACTACCGCAGCTGCAATCCACCTTATAAACACCTGGGGTTTGTAACGGAACTACATCCTTTGGCGAACCCACGATGTTGTGAACCTTTATGCCGGGTGTATAAATTGTCTTTATCGAGTATTTCTTTAAGATGGAGCCGATCTTATCCGTTACCCCTTTGACATAAGGCATGTAGGCTGGCTGTCGGTTCACTTCTGGATGTTTGCGTCTGCTTGTCGGCTGCTTCATTTGTCCTTTTACCTGATACCCGTTGCTTTTTAGTACCTCCTGAACATGGTCCAGCTCTCGCTCTAAATGTTCAGGGTCACACAGATCGTAAGCTCTATTCTTGAGAGATGTCATAACGGACTGCAGGTGTCGGGGATGATGATGCGAGGTACCGTGTAAGTACCTATCCGTGTGAGTCGGTTTGCGGTACACACAGTGTGCCAAGGACCCATCCAATCTCACGGTCACTTTCACGTCTAAGAAGGACAACGACCTCTCCGACTCCAATTCAAATGTGAACCGCATCTTCGTGTGAATGGAGTTAAGATGGTGTACATATTGTTCTACTTCATTACTGTTTCCTTTAACAATACTGAAGATGTCATCCACATATCGCTTCCAAAGTCTGATGGTCTTTGGGCCGAGATTCAGCGCCTTTTTTTCAAAATGTTCCATCCAGATGTTGGCAAGTACGGGGGCTACAGGACTTCCCATTGCGACACCATCAATCTGAAGATAATGCTGACCTTGGAAAAGGAAGTAATTGCCATCCAAGCAGTGTTCAAGCAGATCAACATAATTTAATGGGAGCTCGTTGTCCCTCAGTAGGTCTTTCACGACGTTTAAGCACTCTTTTATTGGAACGTTGGTAAAAAGCGACTCCACGTCAAAGCTTACCATGACCTCATCAGGTTCCAATTTTATATCTTTCAAAATATCTATTAAGTGCCGTGAGTTTTTTACAAAAGACGATGTTTTACCTACCAATGGTTGTAATACGGACGCTACGTGCTTTGCAAGATCGTAAGTAGGAGAAGCAATTTGACTTACAATGGGCCGCAACGGCACGTTGGCCTTGTGTATTTTAGGCAGACCATACAATTTTGGTGGCTGATGTGTTTTTGGCGTATACAGTTGTTTGTACTCGTCTTCTGAAAACAGGTCCTCGTAATTCCGGATTAGAGTTCGTATTTTTCGCGTCACTCTGGCCGTAGGGTTGTATGATACCGGTTTATAAACCTCTTTATCACTTAACAGTTCGAGTATTTTTCTTTGGTAATCAGTTGTGTTCATCACTACGGTGGCGTTTCCCTTGTCGGCCTTAAGCACTAAAATATCCCGGTTATCCCGAATGTTATTCAGCGCTTGACGCTCTTTCCTAGTGATGTTACTAGTCGGAAGCCTTGCTTTACGTAAGATCACCGCAACGTCCTGTCTAAGGATATCAGCATCGCCGGGCGGTACCTTATTACGCGCAATAGATTCCTCAACACTACTAATTACGGTCTCGATCGGTATTCGCTTAGGTGTTGGAGCAAAATTCATACCTTTGGCCAAGATACTTACAGTAGTTTCATCCAAACTCACATTCGACAAATTCACAACTACGTCTGCTTGCTCGGGTACAACATTTGACATTTTCTTTTCCGCATACCGCCGATTATACTCTTTCGAGAACTTTCGCTCAAAGTTTGCAGTGCTTAAATCAAAGGTGCGACTTGCTTGTAAAAATGTAACCCGATCACACAAATCATAGTCCGCTTGAGTTAGATCATTACCACACTTTAATTGTAACGCATATAACTCCCTCTGTATACATCCCAGTTCACTGTGTTTATTTCGAATTAATTGTCTCAAAAGGCGCACACTCGCGTTTGTTAGAATTCTACGTGAAAATGCGATATCACTACGCGGTTTTATTCGAACACACGAAGGTAATAAGTTCCAATCACGACACTTCACTAGAAATATCAACGATGTTTCCACTCGCGCTCGTTTTTTACGTAAAAATTCTAGATGACGCACTTGTTTTGCAATTTCCGGCCCGTAGCGGTTTGCTATACTAACTTTTAAACTATCGCGTTGCATACTATCAGTATATTTGTTAATAACGGGGCTAAACGCGGTTATTCCACATACCTTTGGTGCCTGACGTTTATTTTTTTTATTTAACAAATATACTGATAGTATGCAACGCGATAGTTTAAAAGTTATTATAGGTGGAGTTCAATTACATTCGTATATAGCTAGTTAGTTACCTAAAGCCTAAAGACGTATGAGGATAAATAATTCTCAGTTTTAAAGTACTAATTTTACTAAATTTGTTGTATAGGAATTATGAAAATGAATTCCGGTATTAGGATACATGTCTCGATGATTTCATTTGATACATTTAGAAGTTTAAAAATAGTTTGTATCATAAATTTGTATGTCGTAGATATCAAATTTTTAACGTACTTAGGTGACTGACAAGTATGATGTCATCCTGATCAAAAGTGATGACCGTAGTTTAAGTCCGATTATAATCAGAGGTGTTACACTGGCGCTGACGACCCTTTTTGATATGCTGAAATCACAGAACATATAATAATAGGTAAAAACATATAATAATACCTATTATTATATCTTCTGTGGTTGAAATGAACAGGCTGTGGCGATCTGCTGTTGAAACATTTCAAACCGTTAGCTCATAACATACATGCATACATACATACGTACATATTGTCACGCCTTTATCCCCGAAGGTGTAGGCAGAGGCATACTATACTAGGTTTTCAATTATTTGACTTAACTACATTTGTTTTTGTTGCTTTGCAATGCAGTTGACCACAGACAAGTTAGTGAAACAAATCAAGACAAAAAAAGGATTAATCGGTCGATACAATTTGGATGGAATTAAAGGATTAGGATAAGGATAGTGAAAAAATTAATAATTATTTACAATGAGGGAAATTTTATTACTTCTATATTACTGGAACCCGAGATTGATGATATTAAGTGCCTCCTAAATCACGGAGGCACTTGTAAATGGAAATACAACAAACATTCACCCATCTCAGGGTCGACTGAAACGTCAGATGCTTAACACAAATTTATCTTATTTCTTGCGTTCAATCTCTTAAAGCTATCAGTCATATAATTTGCTTGACCTGACTTCACCTGAGATACAGCATAATGATAGATAGATTGAACTTATCTGGGAGGTCCTACATTTTATATGTGTATATGATACATAAAATATTGCTCGCAACGCTAAGTGCTTTAAGGTTTTATATTAACAATGATAACGCCCGTAATGACGGTTTTATTATTCATAAATTGTACACCTTTACGACTTAATGTTGGGCGACGCGAAGGTAAATATTTAGAAGCCTATCAACGCGTTTATGAACGATCTGAACATTATTTAGACACATTCAAGGCAAATTAAAAGCGAAAGCTTGCATAAAATTACTATGAGTTATTGGATTTTGTGAAAACCACACGTAGTTTTCAAAGTTACGTCACAAACATAAACAAATGACAGTTAATAAAACAAATTGAATTCTTTAACCAAAGAGTTCCAGTTTAAAATGTAATAATATTTTTTTTAAATATTGTTATGAAGCTGGCCAGTTTCAAATACATAAATAGCAGCCTATTATTTAAAAATAATATATGGTCGTAGAAGATAAAACCCTAAGTAATGCCATGAGAGGTAATTAAATGAATATACCAAAATAGTAACATATCATAATCGAAGCAAAACTCGAAACAACGCCTGAACGCGGATTATCTTGTGGCTATTTTTGACTAAAAAATAATTTACTTAAAGTTGTTTTATTTATTTATTATTTTATTTTTTTATGTTTTGTTGAAGCCATATTGAAGTGAAACTTCTTTACGATGTTGAGAGAAATTTTATTGCAGTAAAAAAATCGTCACGTTTCTCGATTACGCGCCATGTTGTTATGAAGTAAAACTTCTTTATCAACGTATGATAGACATTTTATAGCTTTAAAAAACATTTTGTAAAGAAGTTTTACTTATTACCTGTGTACTCTGGTACACACACTTTTTTCATCTTATAACATTATCACAACGGCTCACTTGTCATACAATCTGTTATTACAGTAGCTTATTTGTAACACAAACAAGTTGGCACTATCTTACGCATCCCTCCATGCTTGCTCCCAAAGATAACTGACACACATATCCATTAATACCTCTGTTTATTTATATAAAAAAGGAAATGTAACGACTTCGATGCGTTTGTTTACCGCGTCATAGATGTTTCCTTTCGAGATGAAAGTGCTATGGTCCATGTTTGTTCTTTATGCTTTGAAGAGTATTCAGTCATTTGTTTGTGATGCTTGCTTTGAGTCTTGTAATGCGCTACTTTGGAGGCTCTTTGTGATATTATAGAGACTAAGAGAATGTGATTTTATTGCATGAAATTGGATTACGGCAGTTATCTTTTGAGCCAAAACAACACACTATGTAAATTAATGTTTTAAATTGTTCATTTAAAACATTAATTCTTTAATGTTTTAAAGAATTAATGTCATGTGAATTCTCAGAATTTGTTCCTAATCAGTACAGTACAAACTCAAATTGTGAGCCTTTGCAATGCAGTTGACCACAGACAAGTTAGTGAAACAAATCAAGACAAAAAAAGGATTAATCGGTCGATACAATTTGGATGGAATTAAAGGATTAGGATAAGGATAGTGAAAAAATTAATAATTATTTACAATGAGGGAAAACTTCAATTCATCGTAGATTTGTCCCAGACTTGAGGTCGCTCGTTAAAATTACTCGAAGTCATCTCGTCACCATTTGTAATGCTGTAACGTCTATTTATACCTACTAGCAAGAAACTAAAACTGATTCCACTTACATGAAGTTTTCTTATAATACGTAGAGTATCTCATTAAATCCTGCATATATCTGCACCCGATCCATCAGTCAGTACATCATCATTAAACATCATCAAATACAGAGACATGGATCTGAGTTACTTATAATTTAGGCAATAATTATTACCACATACATACATATCGTCACGCCTGTCTCCCATCGGGGTAGGCAGTATGGCTTTCCACTTGCTACGATCCTGGCATACAACTTTCGCTTCTTCCACTTTCAGAAGTGTTTTATTACTGCTGTGCATTTTTTGTTAATGGTTATCATTTTATTTTATTATGTTAACTTACGTTCACTGTCGTGTATTATAACAAATTTGTAAATATTTTTGGCAATTGGAAAAGGCCGTGAGATTTCTTACCAGATTCTTAATTACAGATAATTGTTCATTTTCGAATCTGGTAGTAAATGTAAATGTAGAATCAATCATAATGACGTTCATAAATGTTACTATGTGTCCCAAAGAAAACATAATCAATGTATAACCTAAAAATATAATATAATAATATAACCTATATGAATTATAAAGTTTATCAATCACGCCGCGTGATTGATAAATATGAATAAAGATAATTTTATTTTATACTTCATCCTACCTACAGAACAAAATATGCACAAATCTTTCAAAAATTGTAGTTCAAAATATTCAAATTATTTATTTCTTAGAATAAAATAAAAATAAAATCCATCACGCCTTATCCCCGAAGGGGTGGCAGGGGCATATTATATGCCCACTTTTCACCGTGTGGATTCCTGTCCCACGTAATAGGTGGTGAGCACATTACCGTGTTGAAATAGACAGACGCAGGTTGTGGCTACCTGCTGTTGAAATTTTCAAGCCGCCCATAAGGCCTTCAACCAGGCTTAACGACTGCCATTTTACTGGCAACCGGGACCAACGGCTTAACGTGTCTTCCGAAACACGGAAACGCTCGCAAATGTAAATGCCACAAAGTGGTCACCCATCCGAGGACCAGCCATAGTGAAAGTTGCGTCACTCAGTGATCGTTGATAGAACACTGAGACCGCGTGGCCACGAGCGCTATTTCTTAGAAAGTGTCGGAATTTACAGATGCACTCACATCAAGGTAGTAAATTAGTTGGTGGCTGACTATTAAGATTTAATATTTAATTTGGTCGGTAATGGCAAACTGTCATGGCGTTTCGTCACGTACATCGGAGAGTCGCTTATAGAGATACTCGCGGGCTTGTGTTGAATAATTTAGTAGATCTAAAATGGAGATATTTATTTGTTTTGAATTGTTGATCTTTCATGTGTATAACTATATATTATGTATTATATGTAAATATCAAATGTAGTGTAAAAATTTAATTTAAAAAAAAATTGCGCGATAAGACAAATTTTTATACCTACAAGTGTTTTATTAATCTGTTCAAATGTATAAATTTTGAAGTGCAAACATTTTTCAGTCACGAAATTTTGCATTTTTATGTGTTTCCTGGTTTACAATAAAGACATTTTCACTTTACATTATATATCTGTCTGTTGCTAAAAGCTAGATAGGATTGTGGTCATGTTAAATCGAGTTATATTAAGCCAACGTGAATTACAGTTTTTATTGGGAACCCCTTCCACCTCACTGAAGCCGACTATGATGAAGTGGGTTTATTACAATAGTGTTGCTTCCCTCGTGAAATAATGATCGATGATTTTGTTTAAATCCGTAGTTATACCAACTCTAAATTCACAAGCGATCATCCTATTTAAATGACCTAAACAAATATGCTCTTGGGTCTGTTGGAAGAGATTTCTATTTAGAAATAAGCAGACCCTTTGTACTTCTTGTCTTTTACTTTTTCACTGTGTTAGATTGTAGGTATGTACAATAAATAAATAAATATGCCTACACACATCAAATTTAAAATCCAAAAAATAATATAAAAAAGGTGCAATGGATTTCCGTCATGTGAAGCCTGATATATAGATTTACCTACACATTGATGCTAATGCTATACATGTACACAATAAACATATTTTTTTCTAGATAATCTAAATTTGTTAGAAAATAATGTGTTTAAAGTGTATATGTATAGCTTCGTTATAAAAAATTAAATCAATGTGGGTTTACTGAAGAGCATCATCCTCACCATTTTAGTGGCTTTTTCTTATAAAGTTTTTTTTATTATAACAATATGTTCGCCTTTATATTATGACGTACTAAATCTTTACCTATGTAGTCATAAAAAAGTGAATCAGCTCTTCCCCCATGCAAGTTAATTGTACTCGTAGATATTACATGTGTGTTAGTAAAGTTCAGTCTAAAGTAGCGTCGAGGGGCGTCGGTGCAGACTGCGGAACCGACACGGGTCAGCGCTTGCAGAAATGACAAAGAAGTCACCTGGTTCTAAGGAAGCTTGTTGTGTTTTAAACTCTTTTTAAAGTTAAGGAATGTTAAGTTGAAACTTTAAGTTTGAAATTTTCACCTACGCTAAAATATATAATATTTTAGCTTAGGAAATGAAATAATATTTGTGTTTGATAGCTCATTTATCGCGGAAGACTATAGGCTATATATCATCACGCTTCTACTCTGAAGAGCAGAGCAGAAATCATAAATATCGACAAATCGGGCAATTATTTTTACATAAATTTTTAATAGTAGTTCAGGTGGTTAGAACGTTGCCCTGGTTAGGCAAAGGTCACAGGTTCAATCCCTGTTTCGAATCAAATTGTCTTTTTCCACTTTATTAAAAATTTATGAGAAATTTAGCAAATAATTGCTTTAAAAATTAAAAATAAAAAAAATAAATATTCATCACGCCTTATCCCCGAAGGGGTGGCAGAGGCATATGATATGCCCACTTTTCACCGTATGGATTCCTATATCCCACGTAATAGGTGGTGAGCCCATTGCCGTGTTGAAATAGACAGACGCAGGTTGTGGCTACCTGCTGTTGAATTTTTTCAAGCCTTCAACCAGGCTTAACGACTGCCATTTTACTGGCAACCGGGACCAACGGCTTAACGTGCCTTCCGAAGCACGGAAACGCTCGCAAATGTAAATGCCACAAAGTGGTCACACATCCGAGGACCAGCCATAGTGAAAGTTGCGTAACTCAGTGATCGTTTACAGAACACTGAGACCGCGGGGCCACGGGCGCTTCGAATTTATAAACGACGGTATTTTAAATAGGTGCGACGGGAGTTCGAAGTATGTCACGAGTATATGATGAATATACTTACTATATATAAATGACTAGCTGAGCTCCGTAGTTTCGCCCGTGAAATAATTCGAACCGTGTGACCCATTTAATCCTGTCATTTATTAATTTTACACATTGATTTGTTGACATTGATGATTACTACTCCGTTCTCCTGGGTAGGAGCGTGATGATATATAGACTATAGCCTTTCTCTATAAATAGGCATATTCATATTCAACTGCCTATTGCTATTTGACTGCCTCGGTCCCTGTTTCAATTCCAGGGTCGGAAAAAATATTTGTGTGATCAACAAATGTTGATTTCGGAGTTTGGGTGTTACCTATGTAAAATATGTATATATTTAGAAATATATAAGTATGTTTATCAGTTGTCTACATCCCATAGTACAAGCTTATAGTTTATTTTAAACTAGACGGCGTTGTGTAACCTTTCAGATTAGCGTATTAACCAAAAACGAAAGCAAACAAACTCTTCAACTTAAAGTATTAAGCATCTCCAATAAACGCATCATTGCATATGCGTGCAAATTAAGTTGTTCATTCAATTGTAAAAATGTAATTCATTAAGCTAAGGCTTTTACATCCGGTGATCAGTTTTGTCCGGATGCATTGTATTGTTGAGGGTTATAATATTATTGAGTAGTATATAATTATTTTACGGTGTAATTAAACCCTAAAATGACGAGCCTATACTATCTACTAGCTAATCCCGTAAACTTAGCTGTGCTAGATAAATCTATACTAATATTATAAAGCTAAAGAGTTTGTTTGCTTGTTTGTTTGGTTTAACGAGCTAATCTCGGGAACTACAGGACGGATTTGAAAAATTATTTTTGTGTTGGATAGCCCATTTATCGAGGAAGGCTATAGTCTCTATATCATCACGCTACTACTCTGAGGAGTGGAGCAGTAATCATAAATGTAGACAAATCGGCAAGCTTTTGTGAATTATTGTAGAATTTATAAGCGACTGGTTTAAATGGGTGCGACGGGAGCTCAAAGTATGTCACGGGCGAAGCCATGGGGGTCACCTAGTTAATTATAAAAAGAAACTCATAAGAAGAAGGTCATACATTGAGCTTTAAGTTTTTGAAAGTCTTTAAATGGAGAGCAAACTTAACACAATGAATATTACTGAAATCCAGTTCATAAATCTCATTAAATTGCAGTACAATCTTTATACATTTATGGAAAATAAACTACAAAAAATGTCCTCCAAAAAAACTACTAGTAAGGACATATAAATAGTCGTTTTAGACACAATTATCTTATTTTGTAGTCTAAAATAAATAACTATAAAATGCATGAAAACGTCCCAAACATATAATTTAGATATACAGTTTTAGATAAAAGGTACAAATCACTGTACACAGAAACTACTTTGCATAGCTCTTTTCAAATGCAAATAGCTGTATTAAATTTTGCAATTTAGACCCCGACGACACACTCAATTGTGCTCTAAGTTAAAAACTTCTCAAATGTCATATTATGTCTATCTATCACGCCTTATCCCCGAAGGTTGCATGCCCCCTTTTCACCATGTGTATTCCTGTCCCACATAAAAGGTGGTGAGCCCATTGCCGTGTTGAAATAGACAGACGCAGGTTGTGGCTACCTGCTGTGGAAATTTTTCAAGCCGCCCATAAGGCCTTCAATTCTGCCATGTTACTGGCAACCGGACCAACGGCTTAACGTGCCTTCTGAAGCACGGAAACGCTCGCAAATGTAAATGCCACAAAGTGGTCACCCATCCGAGGACCAGCCACGAGCGCTTCTATCATTCATTTAACTTATAGTAAAGCCGTAACTAGTTTTTCTAACTTCACCGTTGATTTTAGTATTTTGTAAAACAATTGCACTTATTCATGTGTGGTGTATTGATTGCTGAATCTAGACGCGTCACTTGCGAGCCCTGTAACCGTTTCGGTTGCTTGTAATTTGTAAATTTCATACAAATTTGCTACGGAACTATGTTCTTCGGTTTTTAAATAATATAAAATTAAAAAAAAATGTCGAATGGGCTCACACAGATTTCTTTAGAAGGTACAATAATCGTTTTTTACACTACTGAGGTTACCCACCTGATCGAAAGTAGTCAACCATAACTTATAGACGTTTACAACACCAGGGGTGTTACATTCGATCTGTCAACACTATTGCCGTGTTGAAACAGACAGGAACAGGCTGTGACTACAGCAACTACCTGGGGTTTTTTTTTTAATTTCAAACCGTCTTCAACGTGGCTTACGACTTGTATATCACGGGCAACCGCTACTAACGGCTTAGTGTGCCTTCCAAAACACTAAAACAGAAACAGTGATTGTTTACAGAACACTGAGCTAGTGTTTAGATAGCTTCAAAACGTTCCATCTTCCAAATAGTTGTTAACACTGGTTAACTTTATTTTCTGGAATTCTGACTGAATCTAACAGGACCGTTTCTCTATGATCTATGACGCTTTCGTCACCTGAAATAATATAATTACTTATTTTGTAATTCTTTACATAAGCCTATTTTATCCATCTTATTAGTTGATGGCCGTGTTTCCACCCGGATGTTTTCCCGTTCTTGTTTACAACAGGAATTTGTTCCCAGAATAATAAAGTAGCTTATTTATATACTTAATATTACTGTAAAGTTTCACTAAAAATCATTATGTAGTTTTCAAAGGTTTCAGGTAACTCATTACAAACTTTTACATTAATAATATTGGTAGGATTTACAATATTAAATAGGATGAGTAGGATTAATTCCATACATACATACATATTGTCACGCCTTTATTCCCAAAGAGAGCAGGAGCAAGGAGCAGAGGCATATTTACGCCCACATTCCAGTTCGGAAAAAATCCTTATATTTAATCTTAAGGACTGCCTCTCATAACTTAGCCCACCGCGCTTGTTGGCAGCACCACAAGCCGGCGATACCTTAGGACAATGAAGTCGTCCTATTGTGATGCTCTAATACGCTTGCTGTCTCCAAGAGCTTTGATAGGGTTGACCATAAAATTGATCGCAGTGTATTACATTCACAATATCTGTCCTTAGTGCTTGTTCTACAATGTTGGAAACTTTCTTGATTCCTACAACTTATATTTGTTGATGACCGCAAGCAGATACAATGTTGTATACTTTTAATTGTAATTTATGTAGATTTAGAGTGTAATCGGATTATCGCAGTTTATTTTGAATGAAAATCTCATAATTATATTAGGATTTAAAAAAAATGTTGGCTACAATAGGCAAATGCAATGTTGCTAATTTTCATCGACACGCACGACCAATTTTATTAAAATGTTTGAATATTTTTTAATATTTAGGTCGCCAAAATGACGGTATACACCTATCTACATGACTACTGACAGCGTCCCTCAAGTTGGCTGCCCAATAATGTGCCTCTTCACGTTCTCCTTTTAGAGCCCGGTATTGTAAAAGGAAGGGAGTACCTACGTGGGTAGAGCGATCGAGGTTACTATAGTTCGACAGAGAAACAATCCCTGACCCAGGCGCGATACACTGTCTGCTTTTATTGAACAGCTTCGACGCACTCACGCTTAAACCAGGGTCGAGCTATGCGAAAGTTGGCGACATCAGGGTATGGGATGTAATATTCCATCCCTAAACGGATCTCACCAGCAATCGCGGCGGCACTATCCGACTCAGCCATGGGATAGACGCAAATTTATAGTAAAGACCATCTCAAATCGCCAACCAGAAATGCCATACATGTTTGTTTCTTATGGTCATGACAACAGTATTAAAAGTAAACGTGAATAAATAATTATTGGATTGCGATGTATGAACGACAGTCTACGCTCACTGCGTACAAAATTATAATCAGTGAGCAGTACAGCGGTCGTGGTCAAACTATACCTAAGTACTCATAAATAAAAAAAAAAATTAGAAATTTAGCTAAATAATTGCTTTAAAAATTTATCAATATACCTAAGTCCGCTTCTTTCGAAATAAATGCGAGTATCAGATACGAACTGAAAAAAATGTTTGAATGTAACGTCTACTTATCGGTGCACTATGTGTCTAATTGATATTGAAATTGGTTTTACTTATTACACTTCTTTTACTGTATCCATGACTGATTACAATTTCTACAAATTCCTCTGTGAGTAAAAAATGATTTCTATTACAAATGTAAAAAAAATTGGAAAACCCAAAAGTGCACGCCTCACACGCTTTTATTATATTATAAAAAAAAATAGAATTACAAACTTTGCTATGAATTATCGCGTAGGGGTTATGAAATAAATAAAGTAAAGATAATAACAATAAAACCACATCGAATCAGACCGTGAAAAGTTTAAGGGTTCTATTCCTAATTATACTGAAGCGTAAGAGAAAAAAAAGACTCGATTAGTAAAGTATTTCGGTCTTTATCGTGTTAACAAGAAAATTATCCGTAACATACAGACACACGGACGTCCACGACGGAAGTTTTTTAAACAGTTTTTTAAGTAGTTTAAATAACAAAAATGGCATCAAAAATATCATGAGTGTTAAAAATAGTGTTTTTTCTTGATATGTGTGTGTATATATTATTTTACAAGTGCAATATATGATAAATAGAGACATTTTAGAAGTGACAGTAGTACCCACCTCAACGCTTCGCTTATGAGGCGTGCAATTGTAAACGTGAAACTGTTACAATTATACATTGCTTCTTGTTAAGTATTGATATGTACTTGATACTTTCAAAGCCTACTTGGAAAGTAGTAGACTTGGCAAGACTGCCGCATATATATCGCAATCCACACTCTGTAAACTATTAATTATTCATTCAGTGTGATTTGATCACTGTTGTGATGATTTATTTTGTTTTTTTTTCCACCAATGGTATCAAGACAAAAACTATTGTGAGGCACATCTAGCTAAAAGTCATAGGCTCCTAAAACAAATCAAAACCATAAATTACATTACCTGAATTCTCTTTATTAGTTTCCCTAAATCTGAGTCACTTAAGAGCAAGAATTTAGCAAGGAAATAAATACTATTGTTCTGAAAAAGGAAATGGAAGAAAAATGTCACCAGGAGGATTATCTACGTAAGATAATTTCCACTCAAGTGGTTCGATGTGTTAGTGCAAAGGTCGAGCTACGCCGCGGGGCGCGCAAACTGATGGGGACTTAGCAGGAATCTCTTAATTTATAGCCTTTGTGAGAATTGGAGGGCAATTTAAGGAAGGTAGCGATTCCATACTAAATAAAAAAACATGAATATTCAAAAGACGAAAGAAGGGAGAAAGAGAAGTTCTGATCAGAAACGGAGAGGTTGTTATATTGTTCACGGTATAATTTGTTTGAATTTTAATTCTAGGAAAAGTAAGCAATGATTGGATACCTGAAAAGACAAGGCTACGCGCGACGCAATGTGCTGTTAATTTTTTGCAGTGCAAACTTTGAAAAAATGCTTGAATCCTACCACTTATGAAACTATAAATACAGTTGATCAAATGGACAATTAATGCACTTGTTGTTCAAGGAATATATTGGTCTAACATGTATAAAAATATAAAAATAATTCAATGTTATTAATTACCTTAAACCAGAAGTTGCTCCCAAGCATAACGGATGGCATGACCATGGGAAATTACAAATTATAAAAGCATCACATAATATTATTATAGACACACGTTCCCTGCAGTTTTTGCCTATTAATAAACCTAAAGTATGGAATGCGATAATAAAAATACATTTTACCCTTAGTTTGGGAAAGTTCAAGAATCGCTGTCAGCTTATGCCTCGTCCACGCACGCATTGTTATCTACAGACGCATAGTGGGTGAAATAATCTGATTTGTCCATTTGCCGGTCGCACAACGGTAACAAACGGGCCCTCTTCGATTAACACGATTACTTTTTGTACTCAGTGGGCTCCTTACCTTACAAGCCCGCTTAATTGACGTTAAATTTATAATCTTAGATTTAGGAGGCACTTTAATATTTTTTATCGTTTATATAATATGGATATATTGATCATGCTTTTATAATTCTTTGTCGATTACATGGAACATTACTTTTTATTTATATTGGTTTGTATAATAATTGTCTATATTTACCAACACAAATTCAAAGGTAAAATTTTGTAAGTCTCTGTCTACTCCTTTAGGTATAATGGCGTTACACAAGTGTCTGTTTGTTATACCAAATTTAAGCTTTCACTAAATGCTTATATGAAAGTATACAGTACATAAAAACTCAATTTTTTATTTATTTTTCAGACTGTTTGTATGTTTGATGAACCAATTTTAACGAGACTTCTATGGCAGATAGCTAATGATATAAGCAGTAACTTGGGCTACATTGTATCGCCATATTCCCACGGATATACAGTCACTAAGCGGGTAAAATCGCGGGTAAATCCGCTAGTGTATGTATACATTCCATGTATATTCACAAGTCATCTTACACTTGTATAAGAATTGCGCTCAGACAGACAAGCTATTCTCTTTTTAATATAAAATTATATACCGTCTAAGTTCTCTCGCAGACTGTTAGCAAAGTAAAATATTAAACGCTATATAACTTAATAAATGTCTAGAACCCATATTACTGTCTGTTAGTCGGGGTGAAAATCCGCTGTACAGTTAATGCAAGAGAAAATTCTTCATCAAGAACAACAAATGAAAACTATATAAGATTGTTTTAATAGTGTTAATCTCTGGATTTAGTTTTTTTTTCTATTACTACATGAATAATAATGCAAGGGATGGCTTTACTGTACTCGTACTTGTACTCCTCGAATTCAACTTTATATCAAATCCATTAAAAAGCCATGAGCTGTGTGCGTGTGTCTTTTATATAGAACGAGAAGATATAACAATGATTGGTAGTAAAGTAAGTTTTCTCTTTATACTGTAGTAATAGTATTAGTGTGATACAAAATGATTTTTTGTTGTAATGTCCGATTACAAATATTAACCAAATTTGTTCTACAAATTAAGTGTGCGTTGCCTATGTAATGTAGCAGATGACCAGCGGTTTCACCTGCGTGGATCCATTTCTGTAGGTATATGGGGATAAAATGTACTCTAAGTTACTCCTAATAACTTTAGCTATCTGCCAGTGATGATGAGCCAAGACAAACAAATAGACACACAGACAGAGCAATTATAATAATGATATTTTTATAAAAGTACCGTAAATACTTTCATTTGCATTTATTTAAACTAAACTAACTACCTAACTATCTTCACGCTGTATCCCTGACGGGGTAGACAATAAGGACAGATCGCCAGGCTTCGCGATCCATGCATACTTCTTTCGCTTCTTCAAGATTCATCAATCGCTTCATGTCTGGGTATCCGAGTACTTTTGACCTTTCCGTTTTTGAGCAATCTGCTCACGTGGTCTTCATATGTAAGTCTCGGCCTACCCTGACTTCTTCTGCCCTCTACTTTCGCACAATATATATTCTTCGTCAATCGTTCCTCACTCATTCCTTGGACGTGTCCAAACCAACGGAGCACGCCCTTTTCCAGCTTAACGCTGACACTTTCATTCAAACCTGCAATATTGCGTATCACTTCGTTACGTATTCGGTCGGCCAAAGTAACGCCGCACAATTTTCGAAGTGATCGCATCTCCACAGCATTCAATTTACTTTCATGCATCTGCAGACATACCCCGGTTTCGCTACCGTAAAGCAAAGTTGGCACTAGCACTGCGTTATGAATCGCCAGTCGTGCTTCTTTGACGATGCTTTGTAGCTTTACTAATTTATTTAACTAACTAAAAAAACTAACTATCTTCACGCTGTATCCCTGACGGGGTAGTCAGAGAGGATCGCGATTCATGCGTAATAGGTGGTGAGCCCATTGCCGTGTTGAAAATGGACAGACGCAGGTTGTGGCTACCTGCTGTTGAAATTTGTCAAGCCGCCCATAAGGCCTTCAACCAGGCTTAACGACTGCCATTTTACTGGCAACCGGGACCAACGGCTTAACGTGCCTTCCGAAGCACGGAAACGCTCGCAAATGTAAATGCCACAAAGTGGTCACCCATCCGAGGACTACCCATAGTCAAAGTTGCGTAACTCAGTGATCGTTTACAGAACACTGAAACCGCGGGGCCACGAGCGCTTTGACGATATAAAAAATGAAAATTGATAGATGTGATTGGAAGTTAAACAATAGTCTGATGCCTAGCAGCAAGATGGATTGTTGTGAACAAAACTTAGCCAAATCTCTTCAGCAAATTGACATCTACATAACTAGATAAGTTTGATAAACCTAGGCATAGTCTGAATATTAAAGATTATTTTTGTACTCTCCGATTTCCTTATCAATAAATACCTACAAAAACTCAAGGGGTCGCAATAAACTGCCAATTTACTTCTTTTCCTTTATGAACATAGAATCCGATAATAGCAAAATAACTAATTGAATCAGGCGTTACATGGCTGAAATCCATTAAAAAAAAAAGAATCTATAATTATTTTTGTTTTTAAATGTTATTATTGCAATATTCCGCTTTTTTAGAATGTCGTACGATGTCGACACGTGTTTCGCCTACACACCAGGCATTATCAAGACTGTTTGGCAGCAAAAGTACTTACGCGTCCACCTCAACCTCTTGTAGTTCGAACGCAACCAAACGATAGCGCGATGTAGACTTCTAGTAGTTTTGTCTATTTTAGAATTTTTGAATTTTTTTTTCCGATAATAGCTTTAAAAGAAAATTCTTAAGCTTTTTTATAATTTTATGGAGGACGAAAAATGAAAATGTTTTCTTGATAATTAAACTTTATTGTGACATAATAATTGATAAATTAATCGTAAGTTGTGACATGCGTGGTAATTAATTAGGTTCTTTTATGACATTAATTCTAATTATAAATTCTCGCTTCATTCAAGCGCTCGGTTCCCCGCGGACTTAGGGCCGTATTCCAGAACGTTTATCAATACTCAAGAAACACTTGAGAGTATATTTTATAAAACAAAAAATCTAGTCTCAAGCGTTGATTGCGTATTGAGAAACGTTCTGGAATAAGGACCTTAGAGTAAACGATCACTGAGTTACGCAACTTTCACTATGGCGGGTCCTCAGATGGGTGACCACTTTGTGGCATTTATATTTGCGAGCGTTTCCGTGCTTCAGTAGGCACGTTAAGCAGTCGTTAAGTCAAGTTGAAGGCTTTATGGGCGGCTTGAAAAAATTCAACAGCAGGTAGCCATAACTGCGTTTGTCTATTGCAACACGGCAATGGGCTCACGACCTATTAGGTGGGATAAGAACACACATGGTGAAAAGTGGGCATATAATATGCCTCTGCCCCTTCGAGGATAAGGCGTGATAGATAAATAAATAAATACATTTTATTGATATAAATTTATCAGTTGCAGAATATGCCTCACTTCTAAAAATAACTTACCTCTGTGGCGCGGTGGGAGTGCATCCGACTGCTACGCAAGAGGTCGTGGGTACGATTCCCACCCAGGATAAAACTTTGTGATGAGCATGATGGTTTATTCTATGTCTGGATGTTATTTATTTATATAATATGTGTGTATAAGTATTTTTTTCAGTTATCTGGTTACCATAGTATAAGCTTTGCTTAATTTGTAATCAGATGGCGTTGTGTGAGTTGTCCCAACAATATTTATTTTAATTTATTTTTATATTGTTGTTTTTTTTATACCACTGAGGTGGCAGACAAGCATACGGCCCCATTGATAGTAAGTGGTCACCATAGCCTATAGACGTTTGCAACACCCGAGGTGCAGTACTCGCGCTGCCAACCCTTTAAAAACTTTCTAAGACACCCTTTGAAGAACCCTATATTGTAGACGTATTTATAATAAATATCATCGTACGCTATACGACTATAAATCTATAGCACTTTATCGCGTCATCCCCCTGCGTGTCGCAAATCCGGGCACATTTGTAACGAACCGAGGATTATCGGCGTGCCCGGGGCAAAAACAAGAACCCACTAAAGCAGCACCCGTGGACATAAATTCGCGACAATGATTCATGATGGCGGCCTTCGAAAGTTTTTGCACCAGCGATTAATCGCAACGACTTTTAGGTAAATCGCGCAGCAGCACTTAATGTCCCGGGTATTATTTTAATGGTACCGCTTCGAGCTAAAAAGGTGTTGCGAGATAAAAAGCCGTTCACTGATTTAACTGTTTGTCCTTTTATACTTCGCAATTGATGTTGCGAATATCTTCGATTTTTTCTGTGATAGTGATATTTCGAACAGTATTTATGATTTTATATGTGGTCAATGGGTAAAATACAAATAAAAAGAAGCATTCGTAACCCCTTTACCTTTATGTTCAGTCTGTTACCGAACCGTTAAGCAACTTAACAACACTCAGTCCTAAGAACAATGAGTTTTCTAGCATTTTCATTTACCAGCGTTTCAGTTCTTTGAAAGTTACAGTGCCAGTGACATGATAGTTGTTAAGCTAAGATGAAGGCTTGATAATTTTTAAATACCTACACCTCTTTTATTATTATTATTATTATTTTATTTAAAACTACATGCACAACTATGTAAATAGGCGGACTTAATGCCAGAGGCATTCTCTACCAGTCAACCATAGGTGATGCAGAGATAAACAAAGTAGGTGCATTAACGTGTATTAGCGAAACTGAGAAAATTAAAACTGATAGAAATACAAGTATCTAATGGAATACAAATTTACGTACATTACTATAAGAATATATATAAATAAAATAAATAAATATCCATCACGCCTTATCCCCGAAGGGGTGGCAGAGGCATATTATATGCCCACTTTTCACCGTGTGGATTCCTGTCCCACGTAATAGGTGGTGAGCCCATTGCCGTGTTGAAATAGACAGACGCAGGTTGTGGCTACCTGCTGTTGAAATTTTTTAAGCCGCCCATTAGGCCTTCAATCAGGCTTAACGACTGCCACTTTACTGGCAACCGGGACCAACGGCTTAACGTGCCTTCCGAAGCACGGAAACGCTCGCAAATGTAAATGCCACAAAGTGGTCACCCATCCGAGGACCAGCCATAGTGAAAGTTGCGTAACTCAGTGATCGTTTATAGAACACTGAGACCGCGAGGCCACGAGCGCTTCTAGAATATATATAGGTAATACATAAATAACAAAAGTAATATTCACTTATAATATATACTAATACACAAATAACAAAATAATACATACTTATAAATATATATTAAATAAATGTAGAAAGCTAAAGGTTAGGGAATATAAGGAGACGTATTTTTTATTAAATCATGTAAATACATTTGGGGTTACTGCAATGATCCTGCCAATCCATTCCAATAAAATTCTTGAACTTTCTTCTTAAAGGTATAACGGCTAGTGGCCACCCTGATCTTGAGCGGCAGCGAATTCCCGAGTAAGACAGATTGAACCGTAAACAAACAGTGTAGAAAGCCGGTGTTATGAGAAGGGCAAAGCAAAAGCATGTTATTTTGAGAGCGAAGGTTTTTGCTGTGATTATTGCAAAGATATTGAAATTGAGAAGAGAGATAGGAAGGAGAATTGGGAGATGTAAGGATAGAAGTAAAGTGTAGTAAGCGCACGCAGATCACGCCTTTGGCGGATGGGTAACCAGGAAACAGTAGGGTCTGTATGAGAATTTTTTTCGTATCTGTGGGAAGAAGATTTCTTAAGGGATATAAAGAACGTAGGGTACCCGTTACTCTCTGACTAACATGAACCACCTGATCTTTCCAGCTCAAAGTCGAATCAATAATTAATCCTAGATCCTTAACCGAAGAACAAAAAGCTTTTATCAGCTAATACCAAAAATAAAACATTCCCTACACAAAAATAGAAGCAAATCTTTTGACACTTAAAATACAGTTCAATATTATATAATGAATTAATTCTAAACTAAAGTAACTAATAATTATAATAAAAAAATGATTTAAAAAAAGTACGGGTTGCACTCCGGGAGTGCCGACAAATGTGAAAACTAAAATTCCGCGCTAAAATAAGGTTTCACTTCAAAAATTGACCGGGATCGACGTTAATGATGATGATGATGAAGAAAAAAAAATTCTACACTAACAGTGATTTCAGGCTGATTCCACAATATTATTTAATTAGACCTGTAGATGACCGGGATCAACGTCAGATGAAGATGATGATTATAATATTTAGTAGCAAGGGATTGAATCTACCATTTAATTATAAAAAAAATTCTAGACGCGTTCGCGGTCTGCTATAATTATGTACATGCATATATACACACACACACTATAGCTGCGTCTCGTAACGGTGTCGCGAGTCCAGAGATTTTATCTCATCTAAAAATATACCGCGCTAAAGAAGTTTACAATTCAAAAAATCTAAGAAAAAATAGAAATTATTTCTGGCGTTCTAATTTCAAAATTCTTGTATACAGTGAGCTTAACAAAATAGCGATATATCGAATTGAGAAAAACGAGTTAGATGAATGAAGCACTGCCCTGCCCCGACTAAGATTTACAACCTTGAATATTACATACCCCGATAGTACAACTTATTCCTTTCTCTATAACGAATACCCATTCGACATAAGGCAGACTACACATTTTAACACTTGTTTATGATACTCACAAACACGACCGCAGTTGCAATTCGGCACTCCACCATATTCGTTTGTGGCGACAGATCAATCACGACCTCAGAATAATGAGCCTTTCAACACTTCATATAAACCTTTAACTTCACATTTAACCTTAAAGCTAAAGAGATAAGGTTGAAAATTAACTGTCATGTGTAGAGTTGATCTAAAGAGGCAACATGCTTTACTCCTTTAAGCTATTTAGGCAATTGCTAAATGATTGGCGTTGTGTTGAGTTTGAGTGAGAGAAAATATACAAAGATTGTAGTGATGTTACAAAGTGTGTGAGCAAAATTTTCCATTTTAGTAGAAATTAATTTGAACTTATTCCTTCATGGTATGTCCGATTTTCGATTTTATTTTTTCTAAACCATCTATGGCTAGATATCATATTATGGGTCAAATTTGATCAAAAGTGTTGAGTGGTTTGGGAAGAGTTCGAGGACAAAGTGAAAAACCGAATCGGGGAAGAATGGAGCTACGCTTACTTTGTTCGCTTCGCTCCAATTATCAAAGTACTGGTAAGTTCACTCTAAACCGATGAGATAAGAACAAAGTTCTTTTCGTCACATTAATAGTATCCATTTCAAGTGCCTTCTGTTCATATTTATCCCGCGGTTTGCATAGCATTTATCCGTATACAGTTGAATAGACGCCTAAGGCGCGAGACCCGAGGCACGCCTCAATAAGGCACGCACGACTTGCCGCGGACGTCTTTTGTCCTCGCCTCAAGTGCAAATAGCCTGGCGTTCTAATTTCAAAATGCCCGCTCTCGAATAGAGTGAGATAATTTCAGATTTTCAGATGACATTGTTGGTAAATATTATATTTACTATGAATTCATTTGAAACGCCAGAAATTAATATTAAAACTATTTACAGTATATGTCCTTGATCTCTCCGTCTTCTTTTCGGTCCCGAGCATAGATATTGGCACATACGTTTGAAGAGGAATTAAATATGTTCGTAGGTATGTTTGCGTAGCAACAACATTTTAAATGATAGGTCTCGAGAAAGCCATAAAGAGTTACCCTGATGCACTACTAGACAATACAGCTCAAAGGATTTTGTCTTTGTCACACGATAAAGACTTGGATCTCTCTACCGGTATACGTGTTTCCTTCCTTTTACAATCCTGGTTTCTTCAAGCGGAACGGAGAAAGGAACGGTCATTTTATGGCCGTCTATGATAGCTGCCTTCAATCTTTGAACGTAGAATAATTTTTTCATTAAACATAAAAATGACAGTAATTGAAAAATTTCAAGGTAAGGTTTTCACTGTTGTTGTAAATGCGTGTGTGAACGTGTACGTACGTACAGAACAACATTTTTATTTTATTTGGTCTGAGTAGCGGATAATTGAAAGATTTTTTTTTCGGATTATGATAAACATAAAGAAATTATGTATCAAAATACTTAAAGCATTATCATTCCTTTATATTCTTAGAAATAAGGAAATCTACCGCTAGCGTAAATTTAATTGCTACTAGACCTAAAGATAATGATGCCATAGAAAGTCAAAATAGATAATTATGTCTTTTCTAAATTTGTATATATCAATGGTAAGTCAGAGACAGACTGACACTGCAATTTTATTTATGAAATACTGTCTGCAAAGACACAGCTATAAATTAATTCGGTATAAATGAATTCACATACTCCACTAATAAATAATATTAAGGAACCTTTAATATTAACATAGCCCGCGAAAATAACGATTAACGGCATGTGCTGCCAAAAGTTCAATTAAAAATACGATTTACTGTATAATGGTGCATTTCATACACTACAAAATATAATCATTTATCATATATTTGCAGTAAAAAAGCCTTCACAGAGGCATACAGTGCCAAAAACTGTAAACATTTACCGTAATGTGAGCGTTAATTTCGCATTACATTCGCTTCGGTTGCCTCGACCCCTGAATCGGCCGCTTTAAATATGACACAAGGCATTTACTTGTCTGCCTTAACTTATATTATTCATATTGTCTTCTTTAATAGAAATGCTGCAGACAAAAATAGAATCTTTGCCTTTTAACATTCTATTTTTGAAATAAAATCTCCTTTCAAACATGTTTTTATAATTTGAATGCTTTTTTTGTTACAGGTATTTGTTGGATTCAGTCTTCGTTATTTTTCAGGTTCTGAAATCGAAATTATATCATTCAGTAAGTAGTATTTATGGAATAAGTTTCTTGTTAATGTCTACTTTTGTTTACTCGGGAAGCACGCATTAAACAGTTACTTAAGTCACGTCAAGATTAAAGACTTACAACATCCTAACACGATATCCGCGGTACTGAAACCGACTGTTGCCTATAAAGTGCTCAACTTTAATCTATTCGTCTTTATTCATTACACAAACCACCCATAAATCTTACATTCCCACGATTTAAACAGTATCAAATTACTAGGGAGGGACGCATCCTAGTCAAAAGTATGTTCACCCCTCATATTAAATACCACGAAAATTTGGTTTGCCTCGAGGCAGAATTCGAACCAAATTGAGCCGTGAGTTAGGGCACTAAGATTATATAGGATGTTTGAAGTTGGTAAATGTATCTTGGGAGTTATAAAAATCAGTTCTAAGAGTGTTTGAAATGACGTGCCGTTGCATCACGGTAGGGTCACGTTTTGCCCTGAGGGTCAGAATTAAACGGGTCACTGGTCAGGTAAATACTCGAAGTAAACAAATTTAACTCAGTTTAATGCACCATTGATATTTATATTATTTTTTGTTTGAGGGGTAACGAATTATAAGATTTTTGTTGATTTTGAGGGGATTTGGTATTTTTTTATGTTATTCCAAATAGGGGTTTACTTTTTCAGGGGTGGATTTATTGAAGATAAAGAACGCGCTTTAAGTATATTTGAATTTAGGTTTATTTGAATTTAGTAAAGCAAAGGTTAATTTAAAATGTTTTATATGTATGCTTACTCATTACCGTGAATATTATAGAAAAGAGTATTAATAAAAATATTTTTTGAAATTTTTAGCTTTCCTTGATAAATGGCTATGCAACACCAATAAGAATATTTCAATTCGAACCATTAGTTATAGTCCATGACGGAAAGATGTAGATAAATCTGTCTGTTTCTAGTAAGTCTCGATGGTAGAGTTGGTAGCGCGTCTGGTGTTTTAAACCAGAAGACGCTACTTGGAGTCCAGCTCGAGACTACTAATATTTAGCATACTAACTGCTTTTCAAATTTGTTTTGAACCAGTAGTGCCTGAGATTAGCACTTTCAACCAAAGAATCAAACTATTCAGCTTAATATATTAGTAACCCTATAACATATAGGTAGATATACAAAGTAATAACATTATTGACTGAAACCGAAACCTTTACAGATTATCGTTAAGCCAATTACCGCTAGCTAGTGCCAGCCACTAGCTTTGTGACGTCACTTACCTGCCAAGAAACTGGCAGCTCATGCCATAAATGGAGGGTATTTATTACAATGTGTAAAGCAATTTGATGCAAGTATTAGATACATATTACAATAGACTTCGACAGTTTGTTAATAAATAGAATTGTACGGAAATCTAGCAATAGAAAATATTTAAAAATATTATCCACTCCAACTTCCAAAATATGTTTTTTATACGTGGTGGAATGCATTTACTACCCTGCTGCGGGCTTTGTGTAGGACTCCCAGACCTGGGGGCCGAGTCTGCTATTTCAATCGTGTCGAAATATAATGGAAATCGTCGCTGAATAAAAAGCCACCGGTATAATTTTGACAGTTTTTCGTAGTCTACTATTACAATCGTACTCCAATAGACTTCTATCGGTCGGCGGATGAAATTCTACTAACACGAACCGCGCCACTGGCCGCTAGTCTGTTGCATTTTTGGTAGTCTACTAACATTTTGAAGGCAAAAACAGTGATTCTGGTTCTATTCTACGACTTGCCAATAGATGACTCGGCCCCCTGGAGAAGGACCAGTGCGTTTAGTGAGAGTTTTAGCGAGCGCTTATGGTATCCGAGTACTTATGACTTTTCCGTTTTCAAGCAATCTGCTCATGTGGTCTTCATATGTAAGCCTCGGCCTACTCTGACTCCTTCTACTGTCTACTTTCGCACAATATATCGTCTTCGTCAATCGTTCCCCACTCGTTCGTCAAAATAATTTAATATGTGATATTTTTCTCACCAATTATAAAAAAAAAATAGTTTTCGTTTTTTTTTGCCAAACACAAATGTAAATCAAATGTTAACATCCTCAATATACTAAATTTAGACCATCAGCATATTAGTTCATACAAATCACAATACGAAGTTGAATGTCGAACGGCCTCTTCTGTGGTCTCTGTGGTCAATATCGGCATAATTTAGTATCATTATGTAGTAAATGCCACAAAGTGGTCACACTTCCAAGAACCAACTATAGCGAAAGTTGCTTAACGCAGTGGTCGTTTACAGAACACTGAGGTAGCGGGGCCACGCGCGCTTCATTAGTTTAGAAATATTAATAAATGGATTAAAATATAATTATTAAATTTCACAATAAACAATTATTAAAACTACATAATTGAAAATAGATTAAAAAAATATTAAAATAAAGCATTAAAATACTTAAACTATTGAATTAATTTTAAAACCATATATCATTGAAAACAATAAAATATTAAATACCTATATAAAATTGAATACAAATAAATCTAATAAAAACATTAAAATTTAAACACATCAATACTAAAATTACCTAAATTTTATTTAAAATCATCTGACATTGAAAAGTGATACTCAGGCACTCGTATGAATGGAGTTCCAGTGACGCACTATTGTACAATCTGACCTACTTAATTTGAAGAAAATAGTTTTCTCTACAGGAATCTATAAGCCTTACACCTCCGTTCATCATCCAGCTATAGTTTGACCATGACCGCTGTACCGCTCACTGCGTACAATTTTGTACGCAGTGATCAAATTAGAATGCACTATATGTAGGTAAGGTTGACTAGGACCTCGAACATTTGGTACAGTCAGATGAAAAATATGTAAAACGATCTATTTAATTAGGTCATAAATATTATGACATTTTCAAAGTAATTCTCATGTATTAAAGAAAATTTCGTCTCAACATCATTATTTCCTTGAGTTTAGGCAGACATCACTAATCTTATATTTTCTTGATCTCCCTGATGACAATATAAATTCAAATCGATACTTAACCCTATTCAATTAAGTTAGGGCACATTCAAGGAACGTTTTTACATTGAATAGGAGTATAAAGGATTGCAAATGAGCCCCTCCCTCAGCCACTTTAATTATAAAGTAGATCGTTTGTCCGAATTCCAAGGGGCTACCTTACGTTCTAATTATAGAACAAAATCAGTGTACTTTTTATAGAACCTAATAGACTTGTGAAAGTGTTCATTTCTGGTTTCGTATTTCGGGAGTAATTTTGACAAAGACTATTTATTCTGGTTATTTTTAGTTTTGATATTTTTCACTTGGTAGGACTGGCAATACATATTGAATAACGTATAACATATTTGATAGTAGCAGCAGTAACTCTGTCTTTTCCCGCAGCCTTAACACATTTCATACTTCTTATCGCTTTGATAAATTTTTAAAGCAATTATTTGCTAAATTTCTCATAATTTTTTCGCTTGTTCAATGTTTTACATGATAATGACCTTAATGACACTGGCCCGGTGGAACAGAGTGAAATTCCTCGATATGGCATATCTGTCTTCACTTGCATCTTTCCTTAATATACCCTCCATCTCTGCAGGGCATCAGTTTTGTCTGCTAGGGTATTTTGTATGTAAAAAAATATTTTTCATTTCAAATTTTATTCACCAATTGTTACGTGGGACAAAAATGCATACTGTGAAATATGGGCGTATAGTATGCCTCTGCCTACCCCTTTGGGCATAAAGGCGTAACAATATGTATGTATGTACAAATTCATAGGCTGCATATTTAATCAAAATTGGTTGAATGAAAACTAAAACTCTAACTTTCTAAATGCGCTGTAAGATGACGGGATCAGGGTAAAGGAGTAAGGTTATCATGACTCCCGTGTGATAGCTAATGTATACATGGGCAAAGTCACCGCTATTGCCATATATAATCGGTATAATACAAAAATCCTGATAAATACAAAATTCCTTGGAATTTTCGGGACTGGTCCATTCCTGGGTTCCATATTAATAAGCACGAATGCTCTAGGTATTGTCTGAAATACTGGAATTTGATTAATAATAGTTCTACGTGATAAACCGTACTGGATCACCAATATTATAGCTGGGGTTTATCAATCGTAATATTGTCAACTAGCAGACGACCCGCGGTTTCACCTACGTAGTGCCCGGGTATACGAAGATACAAAGGTAGCCCAAGTTACTTCTTTTAACATCAGCTGTCTGCTTATCCAAGTACCATTAAAATCTGCCCAGCCGTTTCAGAGATTAGTCGGAAAAAACTGACAAATTTTTAAATAGTTTTTTTTTGTGCTAATTCCGTACATACATTCATATTTATATAATGAAAAGCTGTTAATTTGTAGTTACAAATAGACTTCAATTTCCTTTATTTGTGTAGATATACTAGGTATATACCCAACTACAATAAACTACTACACGGCAATGGGCTCACCACCTGTTACGTGGGACAAAAATGCATACGGTGAAATGTGGGCGTATAGTATGCCTCTGCCTACCCCTTCGGGGATAAAGGCGTGACAATATGTTTCTATGTATACCCAACTAGGTAGAGGGGATAAATTGAACATCAGGAAAATTACATAAAAGTTGCCAGGTTTACGACTTGTAATCGACTGAAATAATGTATCTTTATTACGATACAAAACGACTTTGTGTTAGAATGTAAATCTAACACAAAGTCGTTTTGCCCAAATTAAGCTTATGATAAGGGATCTAGATAATTGATAAAGATACTGATATGTCCTCTCTGAGTACCCCGTCAGGGATACAGCGTGAAGATAGTAAAGATTTTTTTGAATTAAAACTTCATGAGAAAGTTGAGAGAATATGGCTGTAAAGTAAATATATTTATAGCTGTAAAAAAACACTAGCTAATGCCCGCTTCTTCGCCTTCGTGGTGAAGTTTTCCCGTTCCGTTTCCCCCAGTGTTATAGTAAGCTAGTTATCCTTAAGAAATAGACACATGCTATCGCTGACTTTTCTGTAGACTATATAAGATACATAGTCCCACCATAATTATTTTGTTTTATCTCAAAAGTTTTATCTTAAGTTATCGTTTAAAAATTATCTCTAACAAATAAATAGAAGCGCTCATGGCCCCGCGGTCTCAGTGTTCTGTAAACGATCACTGAGTTACGCAACTTTCACTATGGCTGGTACTCGGATGGATGGGTGACCACTTTGTGGCATTTACATTTGCGAGCGTTTCCGTGTTTCGGAAGGCACGTTAAGCCGTTGGTCCCGGTTGTCAGAAAATGGCAGTCGTTAAGCCTGGTTGAAGGCCTTATGGGCGGCTTAAAAATTTCAACAGCAGGTAGCCACAACCTGCATCTGTCTATTTCAACACGGCAATGGGCTCTCCACCTATTACGTGGGACAGGAATCCACACGGTGAAAAGTGGGCATATAATATGCCTCTGCCACCCCTTCGGGGATAAGGCGTTATGGATATTTATTTATTTATTTATTTTATAAAAAAAATATTATAACCTTAACAAATTATGTACTAACCTAACCATTCCCGAGAACCACTCTATCCATTGAGGTAAACGATATTCAAATTAGAAGGCATGGTCTATGTGGTTTTAGTCAGTAAGAGTCCGGCATTAGCATCCATGAGGATTTCCAAAAAAATAGTTTATTTAAGAAGGCATGCCCCTTATTATACTCGCAAGTCAAGGGTAATAAGTCCCGCTAAAATCTTAAGGCTTAAGTCGACTAAACCAAATCTAAGTACGTTACTACGTACCTACTATTTCCCTTACACAAAGGTTTTTGTTCAAAACCTCGTAATACTATTTCTTTTGGTACAAAACAAGCTTGATCGCATTAACTAAAGCCTTCTTTCAAAAGTAAATAAATATTGTATAGAAAAAAACTATTCTTACCAAATAATGTTGACTGGTTTCGCAAGTTGAGCAATTTCCAAGCTCCCGTAGCTATAGACGTATGGGAACCACTTAACTAACTTTGATTTTAGTAAAAAAACATTGTAGTTCTTGTAATGGCGTCTCCAACTAGTTCAGTAAAACTTTCGGAATTGGCCCCGATAGTTTCTTCTAAGTAAGTAACTCGCGAATAAATATGTAATCGAGTTTCCGTAAGTACCGAAACTCGATGACATATAAGTATCGAGTAAAGACATAGAGACATTTAATGATTACATACTTAGAGATCTTTATAGAAGACTAGTTGACGCACGCGGCTTCACCCGCGTAGAGAAGTTTTCCCGTTTCCGTTTCCCACAGGAAATTGTTCCCGGGATGAAAAGTAGCCTATGTGTTATTCTGATGTATAAGCTATAGTAAAGTTTCATTAAAATCTATTCAGTAGTTTTTACGTGAAAGAGTAACAAAAATCCATACAAACTTTCGCATTTATAATATTATTAAGATTTTCAGAGAACTTTTAAACTGGGAAGTGGATATAATGGATCGTAAGACAGCTTATAATGATTACTGAAGCCTGATAACTATAGCTTATAATTCATTCAAAATATTGTTTGGTCGAATTAGGGCTCCGTACAAATTACAATATAAACGTTAAATCTGAAATTACGATTTGCGCCTTTTTTATAAAAACTTTGGGTCATTCTCACACAGCGCTGTCTAGTCTAAATTACTTTAATATAAGCTTGTGCTATAAATTAACTTCCTTTAGGCTAGGAGCCGCTGTGAGAATGCTATTAATAGGTTAGTATTACAAGGCTCTTAGACAGGCTATAACTTTTTTTTTCGTGTGGTGATGCTATGCCGGACCGCTACTGACTAAAATCACACTTTTCCTTTCCATCTTTCTATGACCAGGAGTCCCGGAAAGCCCTGGGAAGGATAGCCCCAGGGCATACGTTAAAAAACTTCAGTGAGAACTCATCTACTGAGTTGGGAATGCTAATATCCTTATTTGCTGTCCATTAATGTACTACAAATCATCGAAACTAAAGGATGAATTCTATACTAACTGTAATCGCATTTTATTGAGTTGACATAACCTAATACTTAAGAATAGGTAAAGTCTATCGGTTTTCCGGAAAAACTGATTTTTCGACGAAAAATCGACGCTTGGTACCAGGCGCCCAGTGTAGCGAGGAAGTATCGTAGCCGAGGCTCGAGATGCAGTAGATAATACGGTATGAAACTGAAGTTCAGCATGGCAGTTACGTATCTGTATTCAGTAGCGCGTCGGCCTTCGACTGTTACGCACGTGCCGTAGGTTCGTGTCGCCCGATGTCGTGTTTATTTCGTGTGTAGTGTTGTGTCTGGATTTTAATGATAGTGTTGTTTGTAAATGTTTTTTCAGAGGTTGGTAGTATTATTTTTCAGAAAATATCTGTTTGTTTTTTTATCGTAAAATATGTATTGACTTGTTCAGTACAATGTCTATTAATAAGTATACTATTTCTTTATGGTGTGGGCAGACAATCGGCACTAATAATACCCATATTAACTACCCTTGACACTACATGGGTTGTGATATGAGGTACTGTACTTTACCATAGACAGATCTGAAACCCATACCAATTATTTCGTTCTAGTGATTTTATAGTCTGCTACGACTTTAAATTCACTGAAAAGTGTACTTCTAATTATTTAGTGATCTTACTAGACTTAAATGTAT
Organism: Thumatha senex; assembly: GCA_948477245.1. Classification (NCBI taxonomy): domain Eukaryota; kingdom Metazoa; phylum Arthropoda; class Insecta; order Lepidoptera; family Erebidae; genus Thumatha; species Thumatha senex. The sequence goes on along the minus strand of OX419731.1, from coordinate 4,432,259 downwards.
GTAAGTACTCAGTTTAAGTACGTACGAAGTTTTTCTATAAATACCGCGTAGATTTTAATATTCATTTTGTAAATTACGATATCTACTTATCGTAAAGTCCCGGTTGCATACAATAATTTAAACTTTGAAACGTTGGATTAGCTTCGGTTGACATTGCAAGGGACTAATATTTTATGATTTTTTTTTGTCAACCACCTATTACTTTTCTGTACACTAATATAAACACACAGTAAGATTTTTGTTATCGGTTGAATACATTATACCAGGTCCGTTTTGAGGGAAAAGAGGTTAATATAAGCTACTGGCAGTTATTTACTTACCAGTAGCGCCTTTATCCCAAAGGAGTGGCAGAGGCATACCATACGCCCACATTTCAACGTATGCATTTTGCCAGTCACGTGTCTGTCAGTTATCACTACATATAAACTTAATCGTTTTTCGCTGTCTGTCCCTATGTATGCTTAGATCTTTAAAACTACGCAACGAATTTCGATGCAGCTTTTTTAAATAGTTAGAGTGATTCATAGGGAAGGATTTTATGTATATTTTGTTAAGTTTTTGTATACATTAACTTAATTATAACGATATATGTTAGGGGCGTTAAAAAATTAGCCGCCTGGGAGCTTTTAATGAAAACGCTGCCTAAACCCTTTGAGATATAACAAAATAATGTACCGTGGAATTTTGTATCTAATACAGGTCTACAAAAAAGTCCGGGACGGTATATGTCTATCTCTTAAGGATAACATACTATATCCATTTTAACACTTAGAAAAAACAGCAATTATAAAGCGGTAATTTGAAGGCTATATAAATAAATAAATAAAATAAATATCCATCACGCCTTATCCCCGAAGGGGTGGCAGAGGCATATTATATGCCCACTTTTCACCGTGTGGATTCCTGTCCCACGTAATAGGTGGTGAGCCCATTGCCGTGTTGAAATAGACAGATGCAGGTTGTGGCTACCTGCTGTTGAAATTTTCAAGCCGCCCATAAGGCCTTCAACCAGGCTTAACGACTGCCATTTTACTGGCAACCGGGACCAACGGCTTAACGTGCCTTCCGAAGCACGGAAACGCTCGCAAATGTAAATGCCACAAAGTGGTCACCCATCCGAGGACCAGCCATAGTGAAAGTTGCGTAACTCAGTGATCGTTTACAGAACACTGAGACCGCGAGGCCACGAGCGCTTCGCTATATACACAAATTTTGTTAGTTGACTTCAGCATTTTATGAAGATTAATTTTGCCCTTTTCACCTTGCAAATTAAACGAATATCTTAGGAGATATAGCCAAATAAAAAAAATAAAAAAATGCGCAAAGAAATTAATTTCGTTTAACCAAACGTTTTCGTGTTACAACCTGCGTCTGTCTATTTCAACACGGCAATGGGCTCACCACCTATTACGTGGGACAGGAATCCACACGGTGAAAAGTGGGCATATAATATGCCTCTGCCACCCCTTCGGGGATAAGGCGTGATGGATATTTATTTATTTATTTTATTTATATTTACCTAAAATTCAGATGCTAAGATGAAGAAGGTTTTTAACGTACAAATAAAAATTGAAAAACTATATACCTAAAAGGTAGACCGAGACTTACATATGAAGACTACGTGAGCAGATTGAAAAAAAGACAGATTGAAAGAAGTATCCCTGTCAGGGATATAACGTGAAGATGGTTAGTTACTTAGTTAGTTATATCTTTAAAACGGACTATTCACAATCTAATTCCGATATTCGCTAACATACATACATAGAGTTGGCGAATATCGATTATTCGATATCGATTGAATAACCCGAAAATAACAAGCGATTCTTTCGATATTTTTGGAACAAAATGTTGTATGAATTCGTGAACTATACATTTAGCTATATTTATGACGACGTCGCAGTTGTGAATAAACTAGAAACACTCTCACAAATTAAATTACAATACAATAGAGTACAATAGGCATTTTAACAGTTAGTTCTATCTGCATTTTTAAATATATTATAGTTAAACTGAAAATTATAGGAAAGGAAGAATAGAATAATTATGCTGATTTGATTCGTAAAATGTTAATATTTTATTATACTTACGACTGCATCTCTTTATGATTATAATTTACTAGATCACGCCCGCGGCTTCGCTCGCGTAGCGAAGTTTTCCCGTCGCTGTTTTCCCACAGGAACTTGTTCCCGAGATAAAAAGTAGCCTATGTGTTAGGACAAAAATGCATACGGTGAAATGTAGGCGTTTATTATGCCTCTGCCTACCCCTTCGGGGATAAAGGCGTGACAATATGTATGTATGTATGTGTTATTCTGATGTATAAGCTATATTATTGTTTTTAAAAAACATAAGTTTTATAAAAATCTATTCAGTAGTTGTTACGTGAAAGAGTAACTAACATCCATACGAACTTTTGCATTTATAATATTATTAAGATAATCTGTTAATATTTTTCAAAGTAAGTAGTGTTTATAATACATAATTTAATAAGCGTTTTTCACTGAAAGAGTTACAAAGGTATATAGGTACTATATATACAAAGTAAAAAGTCTAGAGTATCCTGTACCTCGCCAAATTTTATTTATAATATTAGAAGGGGTCATTTTATAGCTCATGATTATATAGGTACTATATATACAAAGTAAAAAGTCTAGAGTATCCTGTACCACGCCAAATTTTATTTATAATATTAGAAGGGGTCATTTTATAGCTCATGATATGACTCCGCCCGTCTGATGATAAACTAACATCTAGTGAATTAAGGATCACTCTGAGTCAGTCACAAATTGTGGTCCACAGTTTAAAACCAAAATTTAATATCAAACATTCAATGACACATTGCTGTTTCTGTTACAAATTTAAATGACGTTGCAGCATTAGCTTAGCCAAGGCTAGTTTATTTTCTCTGTAATGCTACACAAAACAAGCTACATTTAATCAAACTAAAATACAACTAGAAAAAACACGAATCAATCATGGCTATCAACCCCCTATACCCATATTAAACGTGCTGTATGCCAGTAACTGAAGGTTTTACTTCAAGAAAGCTCTACAATTACTATAAGTGCAGTAGTGCCGAAGGCTTATCAGTGAAAAGGATAATTCTTTGAAGTACAAAGGGGGTATTGGTTAGATAAAAGCTAAAGATAGTGTTTTTTATGTAAGGGCACGAGGGTTAGACCTAAAGTCTTGACTTGACAATTGACATTGAAGTGTATGACATGACATATCTATAATAGGGTATGATGGAAACTTAGACAGCGCTTCAATTTTGCTATTTGAAAAAGCTAAAGCATTCAAATACTGGCAACCGGGACCAACAGCTTAACGTGCCTTCCGAAGCACGGAAACGCTCGCAAATGTAAATGCCACAAAGTGGTCACCCATCCGAGGACCAGCCATAGTCAAGTTGCGTAACCCAGTGATCGTTTACAGAACACTCTGCAAACTGCGAGGTCTAGGCTCCGAATATGATTTTGTCCCATTCGGTGTCGAGACTCTTGGTCCGAGGGGTCCTAGCGCTATAAGGTCTTTTAAAGAAATTGCGAAATGGTTAGTCGACGTCACAGAGACAAAGAATTAGTCTAGCTATTCAAAGGGGGAACGCTGCCAGTATCTTTGGAACCTTGCCTAAAGGAACCTCTTTTAATAATATATTTTAGTTATGTATCATATTTTAAGGTTATATTCAATGTTTATTTTGCTATTTTACATTATAATTATTGTTTATGTAAACTTTTTTATGTTATTATGAATGTTTATGTAAACTAATGTAATTCCACTGTTACTTGAAATAAATTAAAATGTAATATTAGTTTTTTTTTTAAAAAACGAGGCTTAACCCAGATAAAAACTGAAAGGGCAATATCAATAGAATCTTTTGAATTTTTTGGAGCTAATTATATACAAGTCCAATTATAAGATAAAAAATAAAGAAAAGAATCTGCGTTATCCAGAAAAGCCAAAAAATTGTGTTCCTTTAAAGGAACAGTATTAATAAAAACTATTTTCGTGTAATTTAAGGCTTGTTTCATCTGAAAATATTTTAACCGAATCAATTTGCGCCAGTTGCAGAAATATTCATTACGAAGAATATTTAAGAAAATTCATTCATACAACTATAATTATAAAGTATTAAAATAAAATATTAGACTATTAATTAGACTGCCTGGAGTCTGGGTTCAATTCCCGGGCCGGAACAAATATTTGTGTACCGTAAATGGTTGTTTCAGAGTTTGGATTTTTTGCTAAGTACAATATGTATGTATTTAGAAAACAGTTGTCTAGATCTCAAACGATATTGGTTGGTTCAATTCCCGGGCCGGAACAAATAACTGTGTACCGTAAATGGTTGTTTCAGAGTTTGCTTTTTTTGCTAAGTACCTACAATATGTATGTATTTAGAAAACAGTTGTCTAGATCTCAAACGCTGAAACAGGACTATTAGCTTACTTAGGGCTAGATTGCACTGTGTACGACATTTTACACAATATTTTGATTCAAATTTATTTTATTGCCATTTTTACATACTTATTATATCAACAATTATCATGAAACTGTAATAGATGTAAAACTGTTCGTAAACTTTATAAGCTGTCAAAATAACTATAAACGGTTTTAATACCATCACAATATAACCTTTTTTATTAGTTGACTGTGAATTATGCGCGTAATTCCGAACGGTTGTGGTTTAAGTGTGAAAAAATAATTATTGCCGTATAGGTACAAAAATGAATTAAAATTATTTGAATATTATATTCAAATAATTTTAATTTTCATTTTTTTTTACTGAAATCCGTTGATAAATCAACAAATATGAAAATATACTATACACAGTTGAACAAAATAAACTTTTACAATTTCACGCTTCGAAGCCATTAGTACCTATACGGCAATAATTATTTTTTCACACTTAAACCACAACCGTTCGGAATTACGCGCCATAACTCACAGTCAACTAATAAAAAAGGTTATATTGTGATGGTATTAAAACCGTTTATTGTTCATTATATTAGCGTTTACACGCTAACATTGGAATGTACATATCAGTTTAGATAGAGCATTTATTAGACTTTCTTCCATCGACTCAAATTGCATGCATTACTTTGACACCAAATTTTTTATAAATTACTTTCTTTAATAGTGTTTTTGTTCAAGATGTGTTGCTAGTAGTAGTAAAGTTGCTTAACGCAGTGATCGTTTACAGAATACTGAGTTAGCGGAGCGCTTATAATTTTACAGAAATATTTTTATAAAATCTTATTTTGTGTTATGTACACAAAAATAAGATGTAAATTTATTAGCACTATACACATAATTTAGTAGCCCTATAAAATAAGACAGTATAATCTTGTAATAAAAATAAAGAAGACACTTCTGATCCATCTTAAGAAGCAACATTTTCGTAATCTCAAAAAGCAATTGTTCATAAAATAAATTTAAAGCAATATGTACATTTACTTAAGGTTAGTGCTATTTTACAGCGTGGCCTATAAAATGAATGCATAAAAACCGACACTTTTACGTGTTCTTATCGTGATTTATTAGTACAACAAACAGACAACACTATTTACGAAGAAAAAAGCCGGATTCGGAAGTTTAACATTGTTGAAACCACATGACAATAGCCTTACTAGAATTGACACGATCAATGTCCGGTAGACCATATAAATAAAAATCTTATTTAAACACAACCTTTTTTAATTTATTTTATTTATTTATCTATTAGGGTGGCAGGGCATATCCTTATTATATGCCCACTTTTCATAATGTTTATTTTTGTCCCACGTAATAGGTGGTGAGCCCATTGCCGTGTTAAAAAAGACTAACGCAGGTTGGGGCTACCTGCTGTTGAAACTTTTCAAGCCGCCCATTAGGCCTTCAACTTCGCTAAACGACTATCATGTTACTGGCAAATTTAAGCACCCCGAAATATAATAATTTGCTACGGAATAATTTTATAAGTTGTGTTTATTTGAAATCGGTATTTCCGACGCTTGTTGCGTTGATTCCTGAACAAATTTATCTCAGTTTACAGCATAATTTAAAACAAAGCGTATCTGAACATTCTGAACTGATTAATAATGCTGCAACTGTTAACTATGTAAATAGAGATCGTAAACCACCCAGCCTGCAATAGAAGCATATGTAGCGATACACACAGCTGTGCTGTTTAACGTACAATTACCTTACAAACCTTGGTTCGACCATCGTTGTAGTTGTAATTAATATTTTGTAAATTATGGTGTTGTTCAAGTTGTAACCCACGTTATTGGGGCCTGACATCGCGATGAGATGTCTTACGCACACTGGCTTCTTTTAGTATCTGCAATCGGCGACTTTGAGACTGTGTCGATTCTGTATCACGCTCTTTCACCGCATTTGACTTCCACAAAGGTACAAGTCGCCGGTTATATGTAATACTTTAAGAAGCTAGTGTGCGGAGGCCCTTATATCTTTAGACATTATACCATTATAACGAACTGGAGTAGGGCCCACCAAGGTCTATAGGACCTAAACAACCACACTTGTTAACGGTGCACTTGCTGACCGGGACGAGACAATATCAGAGGCTCCTACCAATGCCTAAAATCAAAAGCCAAACGATAACTGCGACTAGGAGGTAAATTAAAATGAATCTCAGGCTAGAAATCCATGTAGGATTTAGAAGCGACTAGAAATGACTAGAAATGACACTAGCATGAAGAGGAGAATAGTATTGTACCATAGTATGTGATGGCAAATACAAGTATATTCACCACTGTAAACAAGTTTACGTTTATAGAATTGCGATTTTTCATGTCAGATTTCATAATCTAAATCAAACCTGCATGAATATAATTAATCTTTAAGTTTTTATTTCTCTACACTCCGCTTCCTACGAATCTGTAGAATTTCTTACACTTTTCTATTCATCTAAAAAGAAAACGACATAGCCTTCCGTAAAACTTCGCTATTCATTCACTCATTTCGTTCTCTGACATGCTAGAGTTCACTCACTAAGTCTAAAGTGCAGTAGCAGAACTCGTGTCACCAATTTGCTCTCGTAATTTGATCCCCTGTCTGTCAAAAACAAATACAGTGTGTCACAAAAGCAATAAACGCGATCGTAGAACAACATACGCTAATGAAATTTATAATCCATAAAGGCTGAACCGGGCGTTGTTTTATAAAGTGTAATAATCATAAAACCTCACGTCTCTATTCGTGGGGAGGTGTATTTAATAATGTGAACGACTGTACTAAGCTTATTGCCCTTCATAGGAGTCCCTTTGGGTGATACGTGAATTGGCTAGGTTCCTTGAGGGGTGATATTATTTGGAATTAGATTAAACGCTATTTGTAATAAAGGTAATTATTGTGGGAAACATCTTTTGTCACATTTGCAACAATAGGTATTTGCATGTGTGTATTTCAAGTTTAAAAAGCGTTAATCCCGGTTATATTCGCAGGTGTCACTTCAAAGACTTCTGATTTTCTAGTACTATTTCTCAACTTGAACGTAAAGCCAATCCTATTTTCGTCAAGTTTTACAGAATATTGTAAAAGACTTTACTATCTTAACGCTGTACCTCTGACGGGGTAGTCAGATAGTCACTAAGGACTGATTGCCAGGCTTCGCGATCCATGCATACTTCTTTCAATTCCTGCAGATTCATTAATCGCTACATACATGCACGTCTGAGTATCCGAATACATTTGACCTTTCCATTTTTGAGCAATTGGCTCACGTGGTCTACATTATGTAAGTCTTGGCCTACCCTGACTCCTTCTAACGTGACAATGTGTCACCCTTTCTATACATACAACAAAATCAATGAACTTATTGCTCTTAAAAAGCATAAAAATATTCAACAAGTACCTATGCATAATAAATAAATGGCTATTAAAATAGAAACAAAAAGTGCACCCCCAGTAGGAAACATGTGTAACTCATATATTATAGTTTTGGAGCGTAACAAACAATCCACTATAAATCAGTACACGAACTGAGTAGACGCTTCTGTGACAATGTTACTTTTTTTTCTATATTAAAGTATACGATGACGATTTGACTTGTGATTTAAAGCTATAAGATGTATACTTAATATATCTTATTGTCGTTGTCTTCCTTAAAACTATATTAAGAGCTGCGGAGTGGAAAAAAGAACAGCATATATTAGGAAAAGATTAGCCGACGCCGGAAGGTTACATCCATGTAGTATCCATTTCCGTGAGAATACGAGGATAAAATGAAGCCTATGTTACTCTTTATAAGATCAGGTAACTGCCAGTAAAGGCTCGTTAAATTGGGTTCAGCCGTTTCAGAGATTAGCCAAAAATACTTACAAATAGAGAAAAAAAAAAAAATTATTCGTAAGTACCTTAGATTATTTTTATACGCATTTTGTGAAAAACTGTGTTTTAGAGTTACAAACAGGCAGTTTAATCTTATTTGCTAATATATACTACTATTACTATTTGGTGGTAAAGGTGACCCTTAATCAATATGCTAACTTGAAGCTGAAAAATAACTAACTGAGAGATAACCAGAAAAATAATGGAATTTTTCAAAACCACTTCATTTTCCAAATTTTTATGTTTTTATATGACACGTAATACCTACGGATAAGGTATAAAAATTATTGAAATATTTCAACATTTCAAAGTACAAGTTACTGTTATAGCTGGGAATTACATAGAGTGAGAGATTGGTCCATGAGAGCCATGTAAAACGATTTTGAGGCCCCGATTATAAAACCCTGAAGTGTTGAAAGAGATGATGTTAGATTAGATATAAAAAAAGAGTAAAATTCTATCTTAAATATTAGAATACTAAAGACAAGTCAAACTTTAAAAGAAACCTCTAATTAATTCTTCTCCTCACCCCAACTCAAAATTTGATAGGAACCGGCGCCTTTAATTCATAAATTAATTAAACTCGGCCGAGCTTCGGAAGACAAACTTGGTTGTCATTGCGAATGATAAGCGGGCTTCATTAGGATTCACGGGGTCGACTGACCCGCCTTAACCGTTCGGTCACTGCAGATTTGTCTCTCGTAAAACCCCGTGTTTTGCTGTTTATTTACAAAATTGTATGTCCTGTTACAGCTCTCATTACATTAACCCGTATTGGATGTTGAATATTGAAAATAGTAGTATTTGTAAGGTTGATTTATTATTTTACGTCTGAACTTTATTATAGTTTTAAATATGAACTTTTTATTAACGTATTATGTTTGTTCGGTTGGAACCTTGCAATTTAGAAGCAGAAAGAAATCTTCAACCGATTTAGCTGAAAATAATTTTTACACATATTTAGCTTTGATGACAATGACAGTGCATTTTAACAATTTAATGATATCCTAAATTCAACATGATCTAATGCCCCAGATGGCGGCCAAGTTATTTTTAATGCAATGCTATAATATTAGTATCCAATAAAATAACTTGCCGAGAATAACTTGAAAAATATGATGATTAAGTTGAGAGTGAGTAAGACGAAGGTTTTTATGCTTTCCTATAATTTGGGTGTCAAATAACTTGCTGAAAATGATCTTTTACTTGAGCTTGAAAATGCATTTTACTCATTTAAATAAAAGCTTGTTTTAAAAAAGATTTTAAATTTATTTTTTTACCAATAACATGAATCGAACAACAACAACAACATACAAATTGTCACGCCTTTATCCCAGAAGGGGAAGGCAGAGGCATATTAAACGCCCACATTTCACTGTATGCTTTTTTGTCCCACGTAACAGGTGGTGAGCCCATTGCCGTGCTGAAATGGACAGGCGCAGGCTGTGGCGACCTGCTGTTGAAATTTTTCAAGCCGCCCATAAGGCCTTCAACCTGGCTTAACGACTGCCATTTTATTGGCAACCGGGACCAACGGCTTAACGTGCACGGAGTCCGAAGCACGGAACTGGGGTGGGTCTAAAGGGCCGAATTAATTTAATAAAATATGTGTATTTTAGATGTTACATTTGGAAGAAATTTTGAACCCGTTGCCTTTTTAGTGAGGTGGTTTGGTGGCTTTTTTGGACAAAAAAGCTAAAAGGTAAAATAAAAAAAAAAAAATATCCATCACGCCTTATCCCCGAAGGGGTGGCAGAGGCATATTATATGCCCACTTTTCACCGTGTGGATTCCTGTCCCACGTAATAGGTGGTGAGCCCATTGCCGTGTTGAAATAGACAGACGCAGGTTGTGGCTACCTGCTGTTGAAATTTTTTAAGCCGCCTATAAGGCTTTCAACCAGGCTTAACGACTGCCATTTTACTGCTTAACGTGCCTTCCGAAGCACGGAAACGCTCGCAAATGTAAATGCCACAAAGTGGTCACCCATGCGACGACCAGCTATAGTGAAAGTTGCGTACCTCAGTGATCGTTTACCGAACACTGAGACCGCGGGGCCACGAGCGCTTCCATGGGGTGTACTGGGGTGGGTCTAAAGGGCCGAATTAATTTAATAAAATATGTGTATTTTAGATGTTACATTTGGAAGAAATTTTGAACCCGTTGCCTTTTTAGTGAGGTGGTAACAAAAAAGCTAAAAGGTCTTATGTGCTAGACACTAATTAGCACGACAAATTAAAGTCCTGGTAGTCTCGGACTAAATGAACATATATCTGGATACAAAATTAAATAAAGCTTTAGTTACAATGTTTATCAATTTAGTGCCACGTTAATACCCGTGTAATAATCTATTCACAAACAATTTTTAACGCACACAGAGAAGCTAGACGCGTTTAATTATTACAAAGCTACCAAGTGACGACAATAAAAGCACAAAGGCTGGCCGGCCATAAATTTTTAACGTCTTCACGAAACACTGTTCATTTAGTCCCTTTGACACCGTTCTATCTTTGAGCTTAGTTTGCGCGTTATATTACTAAATTCTTGTTTGAGCTTCGAATAATCACAGTTTATTATTTAATATTATACATACTACAAGAAAATATGAGAAAATATGAACGCTTGGCTATGCACGTTGAATTTATAGTCGTTTATAAGCTACAGATTTCGAATTTGGTGTCAATAATAGAATCAATTAATATAAATAATTTAAAAAAATAGCGATTATAAATTTTATATTTTTATTGTGTTCCAAGCATCGTCACTGTGTGTTCGGAGTTCATTTTCACACAATTAGGTTCTTATGTCTTAAAGCAGGTTAGCGTTTTCACTCGTGAGCCCTATTAAAGATGATAAGTCTTTATAAAATCAAGAATTCCTTGGATCGTAATTATAGACTCATGAAAGTAGAAGAAGCGAAAGTAGTATGTCAAGATCGTAGCAAGTGGAAAACCGTAGTCTCTGCCTAACCGGATGGGAAACAGGCGTGAAAATATGTATATATGTTTGTATGTAATTATAGAAAACGTAATGCATATTGATATTAGAAAACTGGGTATTTGATTTTCATGGCAATGTGGTTGCCAGCGCCACTGTTGAGCCATTGTCATTCCATTGCCACTCCATCGACAATTTACTGACACTGTCGTTACGTTAGTAGATTACTGATTTTTTCTCAATGTCAGTTGAGTGGCAATGGAATGACGATGACAGCGTAAAATAGTAGATTTGCTTCAGATGACAGTTTCTGGTATTTTCGTAGACTATTGCTTAATATATAGCAGTAAGAAACTTCAAACATTAATTACTATTCTAAAAATAGCCTAATAGTAACATAAAACTCCAGTTATAGTTGACATATTTAATTGTATAGAGAATGATAGCGTCTCTGAATCTTAAATAAAACATAAAATTGTTCCAATATTTACTATTCACCGACGTGAAGTTAGTTGAGAGTGAAATCTCCGACTTTGATTACTCAATTCAAAGTCTCTGTTTGCTATAACCTGTCAAATAAATTAGCAGTCGATCGGTATTTAACGACTTTGAAAGCAACATTTTATTGGTACTTAGATTGACTGTAGCTACCTCCTCAGTGGAGTACCACCCTTATTAATAATATTCGTTTTATGACTTAATACAGTTTCACATTAAGTTCGTTTGACGTTACGTAATCATGCTATATCTTTGTAGTTGTATTTACTCCATAGTAAATAAATTGTATTACTCGTATTATTTTGATTTTGGTAAATTAGTTGCCTAGTTTTGTGTTATTAAGATACGCTTTTTCACTTCTGCGTAAAGGAAAGTCGTAAAATAATAATGAAGTCGGTTGAAGTGATAAATACAAGGCCGAATATGTTTGAAAAGGAAAAACAATTATTTACAATATCTGCAGCAAAGCTGTCAAAAAAAGGTTTGAAAATGTATAAAAATATATATATTTTGTATAAATTAATAAATTGGAAATTATCGTGAAGTTTATCGGTGGTGTTTTATTTGTCTAGCTTATAATATTTTACTAGAATAATACTAGACCACTTAACCCAAGATCGAAATAAGTGGTGGACCTAAGGAAAGACCCAAGTAGTGGATAAGTTCTAAGAATGTTGATTCTTTTCACCACTTCTCACTGGTCACTTTTTAATAGTCCCTTTACTGCCCATGCCATAAAGAAAATGTTAATCTATACATGTACTTCAAAAATATATTATATACTAAAATATTAATGTCCTTTGCAGATGTTTTTACTACGACTACATTAAGTGCTTGTTCTATAAACTGTGACGAATCGATCCGTATACAAACTTAGTTAAAATGTGTACAAAAACTGTATAGTGAGAATATGGCTTCATACAACCACCAGGAGACGCAATCTAGCCCAGCGAAGGAGGTCCCGCGGTAAGATCACTGCTTGATTATTAATAAAGTGGAAAAAGACAATTCGATTAGAGACAGGGATTGAACCTGTGACCTTTGCCTAACCAGGGCAATGTTCTAGCCACCTGAACTACCCGAACCGTATCGAATCAAGTTGAAATTATCACCATATTTTAGTCGTCATTTTAAGAGTATGACCATTTATGAGAAATTTAGCAAAATAATTGCTTTAAAAATTTATCAACACTGCTTGATTAGTTTTAGAATTTCACTTAAATCTAACTGTGTTTTTTTTAAATATTATTATGTCTTTTATTTCGTGACTTATTTAGACAGTTTTTGTATATACTAATATTATAAAGCTGAAGAGTTTGTTTGTTTTGTTGAACGCGCTAATCTCAGAAACTACTAGTCGGATTTGAAAAAATATTTTTGTGTTTGTCTATTTATCGAGGAAGGCTATAGGCTATATATCTTTACGCTACTACACTGGGGAGCAGAGCAGTAGTCATAAATGTAGACAAATGGGTCAAATTTTTAAGCATCATTGTAGAATTTATAAGCGACGAGGTTAAATAGGTGCGACGGGAGGTCTAAATATTCCACGGGCGAAGCTGTGGGGGTCATCTAGTTTATAATATACCTAATAATTACACACTTTAGTATTAAAATCTTAGTGGTATGTGTGTGAAATTATTTCGGGTTATTCACTTTGGTTGGGTGACTCGGTGATGCAGCTTTAAATGTATGAGAATACCATCACTGAGGTTCAAATCTGGGGTCGTAACAAATTTATTAGTTATACTCAACAGTTTCTTTCAGAGTTTGGATCTTTTTAATGTATTTAAACATTATAATAGAAGGATGTTTATCAATTATATCGATCCCATAATCAAAGGTAATATTAACCTAATTTAAATGAAAACTGTAACTATTTTGTTTTAAATTTTATTCTTGCAATACTCTGCTTTTTAAATTGGTGAAACACGTGTCGACATCATTCGACAATGGAAAATCCATAGTATAGCAAAAATAAAATTTAAAAAAATATAATTAAAATGGATTTCCGCCATGTAACGCCTGATTCAATAAGTTATCTGAGTTAGATAGCGGTGTGTGACAATGTACCAAAATATTTATTTTATTAAGTGTTGTTAGTGAAGACGCCGTGTGGGATTCTACTATGTGCACACAAGTATCTTTATAATAAAGATAGCGGAAGACTGTTGGATGCGGGCACAAGATTGAATGTTGTGACAATCTTTAGGAAAGATTAAAGTTTATTCCCATGGTGGACATGAATTTTAATCACCACTATGACCAAAATTGATGACAAATAAAATGAAATAACCAATAATTTGCTATTAAGAATATCTTTATTTCGAATGAAATCCATTTTAATGTAAATGGTCCAACAAATGTATCAAATGACTTTATCAGAATGTCTGGACGTCTGTGTGATGTGCGATAAACAATAAAATATCTGTTTAATATTCATGAATGTATTCTGACAGGTGACTGATGAATGTAATTGTTTGTAGATAAAATAATAAAACATGTTTGTGTGTGGAGTAATGCGAATTACGATTCAAAAATTTGGTACCATGTTACCACCATGTACACCAATGTTCAGGACGAACTGGTGATTAACACAGATAGAGAATCAAGAAGACTAACATTGCCTTGCCAGAAGATAAAATCCATGAGATTGGATAAAAAAAATCAGGACTTACCCCGCGTGGGAATTTTTTGGAGGATTTTCTTTGGGGAGTTCGGGTTTTATCCCGCTTCTTTAGGGGGTTCGGGAGATATTCCGCTTCTTTGGGGAGGGTTAGGGTGCTGTCCCACTAGAATTATAGGATGAAGGGCGTGCGTGTAGCTATCACGCCACGCCACCATCTAGGGCCTGCTTCTGTAAGAATGGGGAGCAGCCCACCTACCGTTCTCAGGCCCTCTGTTATGGAGGCTAGTGGCTAATTAATTTCCAACCGACACATTTCCGTGTTCTGCTGGTCATTTCCCATAGAACCAAGAAGATAATACCAAATCATAGTAGCCCTAGTTCCATAGCAAAGATTTTGGACGAAACTGGGTCTTAGCACTAAAATGAGAAACAGGTAGATGAATATCCCATTTCCCTTTCCATACTTATCTTTATAGATTCAAAATGAAAAGCTAAGCCAAACACACGCTAACTGCTTCAATGTAGAATCCACATTTGTAACAAAACCACACAAAAATCATCGAGCAGGACTAAAACAAAACGCATACAGATTGTCGGTGTAAATGCGCCGTTTCGACGTACCTCTACCATGCGCACTGCCGGACATTGAATGTTCGGTCAATTTGATGGTACTACCATGAATTCTCACCAATAGAAACCGTATTGCTTACCGGGAGCTTATGGACACTTTTCTGAGGAGTTACCCAAGGTGTCCGGCACTAGCCAGATAAATAGGGACCGTGTCGTGTCGGAGTCGGCTCGCGTCCGGCTTATCATTTGAGGGGATGTATTACAGGTTAAAAATAAGGGCCGTATTGCAAAATGATATGGAATTTTTTGATTGCTTTTTGCCTTATAAAACTAAATTTGATGATTTAATGAAACGCTTGTGGCCCGCTAGTGTTCTGTAACCGACCACTGCGTTAAGCAACATTCGCTATAGGTGGTCCTTGGATGGGTGACCACTTTGTGGAATTTACATTTGCGAGCTTTTCCGTGCTTCGGAAGGCACGTTAAGCCGTTGGTCCCGGTAGCCATTGCAGTAAAATCGCAGTAGTTAAACTGGTTGACGGCCTTATAGCGGCTTGAAAAATTTCAACAGCAGGTCGCCACAGCCTGCGCCTATCCATTTCAACACGGTAATGGGCTCACTACCTGTTACGTAGGACAAAAATGCATACGGTGAAATGTGGGCGTATAAAATGCCTCGGCCTACCCCTTCGGGTATAAAGGCGTGATGATATGTATACTATGTATGTATGAAAAACTAGATTTGTTGAGTTTTAGGTAATATTATAATAATGACCCTACATTTTTAAATATAGTTGAAAGTGGGATTGCGTTTTGCGGTCTTACTATAAGTAAAGGATAATTTTACTCCCAAATAGTTTGTAGTAAGTAGTAACTCGTAGCCCCGCCAATAAGTGTTTAAACAACTATGGCTGGTCATGAGAACGGTGAATGATTAGCATTTCCGTTTTCGTGCTCCAAAAGACACAATAAGCCATTTTTATTCCGGTTGTCAGTAACATGGCAGCCGTTAAGTCAAGTTAAAGACCTTATGAGCGGCTTGAAATATTTCAACGACAGGTCGCCACAGCCTGGGCCTGGCCTATCCATTTTCAAACGGCACGTTGGTCAAAATACAAATGGAAGCATGTAGATATATATTATGCCTATGCCTACAGAGATAAAGGCGAGACTGTATGTTTCTATGTATTTATGTAGGTGCACTTGCCGTCCCCGGTAAGTCTAAATGGAGCGAAGCGTTTTGCCATTTTTCGAGTTCTTTTGTCGATGTCTTTTTTCCTTTTGGTTATTATTTCTCCATGGTTTGTCCGATTTTCGAGTTTATTTTTTCTAAACCATCTATGGCTAGATGTCGTATTATAGGTCAAATTTGATCAAAAAGTGTTGAGTGGTTTGGGAGGAGTTCGAGGACAAAGCGAAAATCCGAATCGGGGAAGCATTACTTACCTGAACAGTTACTTACCCACATCCACTCATGAGCTTGTGATTAGAAGGATAGTTAAAGCTAAGGAACTGATAGGCATTTAATAGTCTTTATTTAAATAATAATATGCGAATTTTTTGACACGCGAATTACTATCGAGTTTGCAACGAGAACCAATGCTAGTGATTGCCCATTTTAGCTCGTAGCCGGATGTAAAATCGATACAATGAACGTACAGAAAGATCACAGACATTTGGTATACGCTTGAACGGGTGTATGGCGATTCAATAAAAATGTTTATTATTTTATAGTCTTCGTTTCGCGCCTATGTTTACCTTGCAATGAGGTTTTGATTGTTTTGTTCCAACCTCGTTAGATGTGAAATAGATAAAGTTTTGTTATTTTTGTTTTTTTTTTATGTTATGTTCTATTTGACAGCTGTTATGGTGTGTTTATGTTGAGGAATGTTATCTAACACGATTTGCTAGTTAGTGAGATAGTTATGACTTGTGCTTTTCTGAATAAAATTTTGTTGCCGCGGATGCGGTTAATTTCCAGTAGTTCTACGATAGAACTGGCGAGATGTTTTTCTCACTATTTCTATCACAGCATAGTAATAAGTAGACCTAGTCAGAAAAAAAACTCTGAGATACGGGAACGAAAATCTTTACCACGTGGGCGGAGCCGAGAACATCAATTTATTCTTCCACTATATACTTATCTCCCTATTTATATAATAAATAACTCAACTTGTATTAAAACATGGTTTAGACTTAAAAATGCACTCATTATATAGTTCGGGGTCAAAGTCAACCTGTTCACCTCTTTTATTTTAGCTGTGGTTCCAATTAGCACCAAAAACTTTTAACCCTATTGATCGTACAAGTGACACAACTTTGTATCAATTGGTTCAACTACCAACCTGTGGAAGATGCGACCCTGGTTCAGACGCTTTTTTTATCTAGAATATGAACTGCAATTTGCACATTTGAACAGCCCAGTGGTCGGCCGTGGTCGACATAATATTTGACTGAGATTGAAAACAACTGCAAAAGCAATTTAAACCGATGGCACACAAGGAAAAGCCTACACTTGTGTACATAGTTTTAGTATATCTAATATACAAAATTATCGTGTCATAGTGTATGCTCCTCCGTAACGGCTGGACCGATTCTTATGATTTTTTTGTGTATATTCGGTGGGTCTGAGAATCGGTCGAAAGCAATTTTTTTTTAATAATTTTACCACGTTCAGTAAATTTATTTACATAATATTCTGTAAATAAATCAGTAATTTGTTGAATCCGACTTGACTCAATATCTTATCACCCCCTTTCATTCATTCTTCCTGTCTCTTCTTTCCTTCTTCAGTCTTTGATATTTTCATGTTTATTTAACTGGCAGTGAAATAAAAATGCAAATATCTTTATTCATACATGAATAAAGATACATATTTTCATTTTTATTACCTACAGGTCACAAAGTAAAACTTATGAACGTCAAGATTATTGCTTCTACATTTACAATTACTGCCAGGTTCGTAAAGCGATAGGTAGAGCCTGAGGGATAACCCGGCAGTAAAACGAGATCTCCCGTCTACCATCCGTCTGTAACCTTAGGTCGCGTAGTGAAGGCACCCGGAATTATTTAATTGTGTATTTTTTCATCACATACTATATGGTAGAATAGGGCCTGATGGTATCAAGCAAGTTTGGTTTCCTCAGAGCCAGACATTAAGTTAGAGTTCAGTAGCTTTTTACCATATAGTTGTGCACATAAAGTCTGTAACCAGTACGGTGCACGGTGGCGTTTGTCACACTCTTTAAGAGGTTAGGATGTCTGATGACATTCTCTAGCTTTTGTCGCCATTTTTTTACTAGGTATAGGTACTTCTTTATAAGTTTAAAGTGGAAATATTTTCCGTCTCGAGTTGTACGTATCAGCATCTTCTGATTTGCCGGGTCAGACGCTTAACCAACTAGGCTACCGAGACCCCTTAAAACCGAAGAAGACGCTGGTTCGAGTCCAGCTTGAAACTGAATTTCTTTCCGCTTTAAATTAAAAATATATTTAGCATGCTAAGTGTTTTTCAAAATTGTTTTTAATACTTACCTTAAATTATCACTTTCGAACTACAAAAACGAGTCTAGATTCCTCTACCGTCTATATCAGGCCTGAAAAGGAAATATTCATTTGAAGTTCCTCCAGCGTAGCATCAGACTCCCTAAGGATAGAGCCACATAATACGTTTTGTTGCGCAACGTCGCCGAGTCTCTCCGCGTTCCCTTGGCGTTCTTGGTACGTCTTCAACTTGCATTTAAACTTTCGAAGCACAAAAAGCTGGTTGGTGAAAATTATGTTCATAAGTATCTTGTTTTAGAAACTAAAAAAAAAAATCTGAAGTAAATTTTTTTTACGTCGCTTTAAGACGTAAATAAATTGATTAGTAATTCGTAATTGTATAAGGTATGTATGTAATTCGTGTAAGGTGTAATTCGTCAATTTCGAGCAGGTCTAATGCGTTGAACCAGAAGAAGCTGGTTCGAGTCCAGCTCGTGACAGAAAAAAAAACTACTTTATAATTTAAATATGTATTGTTTTATATATATTTCGACATCTTGTCTTTCAAGATAATCTACAAGGTAATTAGGGTACAAGCCAACAAGCTGTTGCCCGAGCAATAGAAGCAAATTCAATATGGCACCGCAAAGTGTTCCCGTACCCGCGGTTCTGTAAGGTATGGATCGTTTCTCTGTCGAATAATAGAAACTTAGAATGCTCTTTCCGCGTATGTTTTTCGCTCATCTTACTCCTCCTCCGGGTTTACTAGAGGAGTGTAAAAAGGCACATCTTTAGGCCGTCGAATTGAGTGCAGCTGTCAAAAGTTGATAGTAGAATAGTAGAAATTAAGGCGATCATGCTTATCTTTATTATAAAGCTGAAGAGTTTGTTTGATTGGGCGCACTAACCGCAAAAACTAACGGTCGGATTTATAAAAATATATTTGTGTTAGATAGCCCATTTATCAAAGACGGCTATAGGCTATATATCATCACGCTACTTTCCTGGAGAGCCGAGCATTAGTCATAAATGTCGACAAATCGGGCAAATTTTAATGCATTATTGTAGAATGTATAAGCGACGGAATTAAATAGGTGCGATGGAAGTTCGAAGTATGTCATCGGCCAACCCGGGAGCCGGGCCAAGCCAAAACTTAAATTGCGTATTTACCTTGAGTTCGCTTGACATTTTTCACATCAGACTCCTTAATTTGAAGGAGTCTGATGTGAACACAGCTGGGGCAAACCAGTCAAAATGTCAAGCGAACTCAAGGTAAATACGCAATTTAAGTATTACTGCTATTGTCTAATACGTTTAAACGTTTAGAAAAGGAAGGAAAAACAGTTTACAGGACCCAATTATTAGTTTAAGGTCTCCGCAAAGCTATTCTCAGCTTTGGCCACGTATAAACTTTGTACTGTAAGAAGGTGGAAATAATTAAAGAAGAAACAAATTAATAAATTGCCGACAAATACTTTTAACAAAACATAATATACTACGAAAAAATATGTAGTGTCAATTGGGACGTGATGTAATTTTTTTTACATTT
Organism: Thumatha senex; assembly: GCA_948477245.1. Classification (NCBI taxonomy): domain Eukaryota; kingdom Metazoa; phylum Arthropoda; class Insecta; order Lepidoptera; family Erebidae; genus Thumatha; species Thumatha senex. The sequence goes on along the minus strand of OX419731.1, from coordinate 4,412,256 downwards.
AACCTTTCAGAGATACCAAAAAAAAACATCATGTCTAACTGCACCCGACAAGGGTTTCCGTCAATGGCATATGTGTAAGCACAAATAAGTAATAAGTCATTTTGATGCTTTACCCACGATAACTGACTCTTTCTAGGCCTGTGTTTAATAAATACATAACTAGTCGACGCCCGCGGATCCGCACACGTGGTGAACTTTTCCCATTGCCATTTCCCACAGGAACTTGTTACCAGGATAAAAAAGTAGCCTATGTGTTATTCTGATGTGTAAGCCATATTATTGTAAAGTTTCATCAAAATCCCTTTAATAGATTTTGTGTGAAAGAGTAAATAACATCCATATTTACAAAGCTTCGCGTTTATTATTAGAATTTTCTAATTATTGTAATAACGTGACTTCAAGCACTACGGTCAATAACTTGTAAGAAAGTGCAACCAACTTTCAAAAACACCAATTCCAAGTTCATATCTTTCGCCTCATTAACTCCAAACCGCAAAACTTACACCTCAATTACCATAAAACTCCTAAAACTAAAAGTATTCATACAAAAGAGGTTTTAAATCAAACAAAATAAAGTTTCCTCATCTACCCGCGCCGCACTAACTCATTCGCGTCGATAATCACGCCATAACTTATGAAAATTCTCCCCTTCGGACCCTTAGGGAACGTTCATATCAGGCATTAAGTTAATAGCAAACTATGCTATCAAAAAGCCTTTTTTTTCGTGTTGAAGTCCTCATGTATGCTATGCCGGACTCCTACCGACTAAAACCACACGTTTCCCTTCATCTGTCTATAGCCAGGAGTCCCGGGTGAGCTCTCGGAAGGATAGCCCCAGGGCTCCTGACAGACTTACTCCGCTACCGCAGGCTCGTTCAGGGGGGGTTCAGGTGTTATCCTGCATCTTTGGGGGGTTCGAGTGTTATCTCGCTTCTTTGGGGGGTGTGGGTGTTATACCACTATTGAGAGGGTGAAGGGCGTGCGTGTAACCCTCACGCTGCGCTACTTTCCATGGCCTGCTTCTGTAAGAACGGCGAGGAGCCCACTCGCCGTACTCAGGCCCCCGGTCACGGAGACCGGTAGTCTTGGGCGAAGACAAGTCTGCGGCGCCCTCGCCGCAGACTGCGGAACTCGGGGGGAAGAGTTCTCTCTCGCTCTCTCTCCGCTGCCTCTTTTGCGAGCATAACTTGCTCGCAAAAAGACGCAGATGCGTCCCACTGCCGTGGCCCTTAGGGCCACGTCTCGGTGCGTTGCTCCTCGTGCCGTAACGAGAGTGTCATCGGCGTAACACGTCACGTCGACACCTCTGAGCAACGGACTGCGCAGCACCCAATCGTAGCCGATGTTCCACAGGAGCGGTCCTAAAACCAACCGCTGTGGAACCCCGCACGATACTTCTCGCCATCCCGGCCCTAACCAACTCGGGTAAGCTATGGCTCTCTCAGACAGATAAGCCCCGACAGTGCGACGGAGGTAGGAAGGCACTCCGTGGTAAATGAGCGCCTCCCTAACGCAGCTCCAGGGTAAGGTGTTGAAGGCGTTGGCGAGGTCAAGAGAAAGAGACACGCATGATCGCGTCCACAGTGGAGCGCCCCCGTCGAAAACCAAACTGGTTATCCGACAGATCAGGCCCCACGCGTGTGAGAAACCCTACGAGGCGTTCTGCAATTATACGCTCAAAGAGCTTGCATACCTCGTCGAGTAACACGACCGGCCGGTATCCAGATGGTGAGTCCGCCGGCCGCCCAGGGTAGGTTTAATTTCTGATTAGGACCAGTTTCCCCGTTTTCCACACCTTGGGAAACTGGCCTTTTTCGAGGCATGCGCTAAGAAGCCCTAACTGTCGAGGCCCAAGTTCTTCGAGAGCCAGGACCCACGCTCGGACTGGTTCAAAAAGCCTTTAGACTAAATACAAATGTTTAAAATATACTAATATTGAAACTATATATGCAAATAATAAAATAAAATCAATCATTTCATCTGACTGCTGAGAGTAAACTGCCTCCAAAGTTCGCTTTAACATTCGGCCTTCGTCGGCCCACAACAGGTTTCCGTAAACTACTTCCATAAGATTGACAGTACATTTAGCGTGACAAAAATCTGCTGCTTTCTTTAAAAGAAATATAAATTTGTAGCTTACTTGTAACGATTTACAGTAAACTGTCTGTTGTACGCTGATGATGCGGTGCTCATGTTCTCATCAGAAGCCGACCTTCAGGCATTAGTCACTAATATGAAAGAGGAGTGTGAAAGTAAGGGTCTTCGCTTGAATGCAAGTAAAACTAAGGTTCTAGTATTTGAAAGAGGTGACGTAAGAACTAAATGCGAGATAAGGGGAAAACCAGGAACGTCTAGAGCAAGTGAATGAAAATGTGTATTTAGGAAGTATGTTTAGCGCGGATGGAAGATGTGATTCGGATGTAGAACGGCGAGTAGCTGCCGGAAACAAAGTTAACGCTGCTTTGTCCTAGTTAGTAAAGCGACAAAGCATCGTAAAAGAAGCACGAATGGCGATTCATAACGCAGTGCTAGTGCCAACTTTGCTTTACGGTAGTGAAACCTGGGTATGTCAGCAGATGCATGAAAGTAAATTGAATGCTGTGGAGATGCGATCACATCGAAAATTGTGCGGCGTAACCGACCGAATACGTAACGAAGTGATACGCAATATGGCAGGTTTGAATGAACGTGTCAGCGTTAAGCTGGAAAAGGGCGTGCTCCGTTGGTTTGGACACGTCCAACGAATGAGTGAGGAACGATTGACGAAGAATATATATTGTTCAAAAGTAGAGGGTAGAAGGAGTCAGGGTAGGCCGAGACTTACATATGAAGACCACGTGAGCAGATTGCTCAAAAACGGAAAGGTCAAAAGTACTCGGATACCCCGACGTGCGTGTATGAAGACGATTGATGAATCTTGAAGAAGCGAAAGAAGTATGCATGGATCGCGAAGCCTGGCGATCTGTCCTCTCTGACTACCCCGTCGGGGATACAGCGTGAAGATAGTTAGTTAGTTAGTTAGATTTATTTAGTCCTGAAAGAAGAAGATTAATATTTCCTCTTTCAAAACGACAACGAACATTCGATGGATGCTATTATTATCTCAGCAATAGTACAAAAAAGATGTAGTAGATAATAAGAAATTTAAGAAAAATTTGCCTAAAGTGGCTGTTGTGTGTAAAAAATCACCTATAGATACCTAATTTTCTAAATTGCACTTTATAAGCCAGCTAATATTCGGCAACAAACATTTCACCTAGTATACAGAAGTACTTAAATGCCCCTAGTCTAAAGCTAATATTAAAGTCATGTAATGTCGCCGTGATCAGTTTTAAAATGTAAATTTATTACTCTACGCTACGTAAGGATTTATAGTCAGCTGTTCAATAATGGTGGGTATGGAAGCTTTTACTGCACGTAATATTTGACGACTTTATGTTTGAATATTGCTGAGTTATAAGGCTATAAGATATAGTAAGTTTTATCATCATCATCCAAGCGTCTGTCCCAGTTGCGTCTCGCGACGCCCGGGGTCCGCTTTCCTACATTTTCTCCTCCACTTCGCACGGTCTTCGGCATCCCCTGTAGTGAAACCAAGATAAAGTAAGTTTTATAATATCCATTAAAAATACAGAATCAGTGTAGGTACAGGTGTATCTTCGCAAATATCTGCTTAAATAAAGTCACCTACTCAAAGAAAAAGAAAGTTCTCTTAATGTTTTTAAAATGAATCAAGTGTATACCAGTTATTAGCGTATTTTTCTTTCAAAATATTGGGACGGTTTAAAAGAATTAACATTACGTCGCCTGTGCTTCTAGGGACATATAACTGGTAAATGTAGGCGTAGGTACATCTATGCTCTTTCTTCCCCCTTCGAGAAAAAAGGCATTAATAACAGCATATATGTAAAATCGCTAAACAAAAAGTAAAATGGTACGAATTCAGCCGTAATATTGATTTGTGTGCCTACTAAATATTTAAGTTCTGGTAAATTGCTGCACCTCTGATGTTGCAAACGTCCATAGGCTAACATGACAACTTTCCATCAGATGGGCTGTATGCTTGTCTGCCACCATATTGGTATTAAAAAAAACAATTCTAAAATATATCTATCGCACATTCGATAGATATATTTTAGAATTGTTTTTTTTTTATACAAACTGGGAGCTATGCAGTTTGTCACGCAAAATGCAAATTTTGTAAAACCGAAGTGGAGCTATAACATATATCACACAATAGATTAACTTATAAATCTTATGGTATCGGTTCTCGAAATACGTATTTTTATTTAACAGTTTTTGGTTAAAATATTATAAAACATATACGATTGCATTGTAGCACAGTTGTCACAATATTCGCAAGGCTTGGTCTGTACTATAATATTATAAAAAGGTAAGATTTGTAATTAAAAACTAACTAACTATCTTCTTGCTTTATCCCTGACGGGGTAGTCAGAGAGGACAGATCACCAGGCTTCACGATCCATCCATACTTGAGTAAATAATACACCTTTTATATAATGTATTTATAAACCTAATTACTAGTACACCAAATACAATTGCATCAAATTAACTAGTAGGTACATGTAGCACTCAATAACGCCACGAGCTACTGTTAATGGCACCATTAGGGATTAGTGCACTGTTTATGCGTTGTCGTGACTCCTGTAATCCCTGGCGTACGGTCATTCGTGTACTACATTCTAGAACGTTCCAAATACCACCATTACATGTTATGTTTCAGACGAAATATTGCTCTGATAATTCTATACTATCTTCAGAAATTCGTTCGTATGTCATAAGAACAGAATCTTGGTAATGATATGATGTGATTGGCATTTAATAAAATGCAAAATAAAATCTTTAATGATACATACATTATATCACGCCTTTCTCCCATCGAGGTGGGCAGCGACTATGGTTTTTTACTCGCTACAATGCTGGCATACAACTTTCGCTTCTCCTATTCTTATATATGTTTTCATACACGCTCACCTTAAGGGTACTCTTTTTCTAAAAGATTTCCGATTTGATCGATATCCTTCGGAACCTGGAACTCGGTGGAAAGCCCAAGTTAAATCACCTGCAATTGATAAGCCTTATAGGTGAGGAAGAAGAAGTTTCAGGTGCCGCAGCGCGAGTGTATCACCTCTGGTGTTACACATATCGTTAAGCTACGGTGGCCACTTTCAGTCAGGTGGCCATTATGCTTATCTGCCACGTCTATGGTATAAAAAAGAAACAAAGAAGGCCTTAGTAAAGGCGCGGAATATTGTAATCAGTAAGGCATCTGGATTTTTATGTTCCAAAAATTAATTTTCATACTTCAAACATTCATTTTGAAAGGGCTATTGAACTTACTGTTTGGAATAAATGTATGAATGTTTGTTACTTTTTACGCAAAAAGTACTGAATAGGTACTTCAGAATTGGACTATTTTCATCCCGGGAACAAGTTCCTATAGGACACGGGAACGGGAACACCTCACTATGCAGTTGTAGCCGCGGGCTTCTACAAATTATTAATAATTTTACTTTTTAATGTCCATAGAGAATGTCCTGATATCAACTAATAATATAAACTAGATATAATTCCCATATACAACAAAAAAAAACACACTTTTAACATGTATTTCAGCCATTACAAAAACTGGTACAATTAGTGACAAAAAACAACGTGCTATTTATTATATCTAAACACGATATCTAGATATTATTGACCAAATGACTAGCTCCTTTCGAGTTGTTTTAATTAATATTAACAGTGTACCTTTACGTGTCAGCTTACATTTATAAAGTACTAAGATAGAAAACAGTGTTCTTTATGAATTAGGTGAAAATGTGGGCGAAAGAAGTGTTCGATATTCACCGGATTGTGTAGTACATACAATCCGGTGAAAATCGAACACTTCTTCTTACGCCTACATTTCACTGTATGCATTTTTGTCCCACGTAAAAGGTGTTGAGCCCATTACCGTGAACACCTCAAAACTTCACATAAAATATATATTTGTATTCTTTTTCGCCAATATTATTGTTACATGTAAAATTATTATATTTTATTGAGGATCAGTTATTATTATTTCCTTAATATTTGCTGCAGCTGCAGAAAACCACCGATTCCCCAAGACAATAGAAATGACATGTGTGTACTATTGAAAGCGTATATCGCTGTTTTTTTATGTTTTACATATGTGATGGTGATGATCATTATCATCATCCAAGCGTCTGTCCTAGTTGCGTCTCGCGACACTCGTGGTCCACTTTCCTCCTTTATCCTCCTTTTCGCACGGTCGTCGGCATCCCCTGTAGTAAAACCATTGGCACGCATGTCCTTACGACGTCAAGCCAAAATGTTTTACAACGATATCACTAACCAAACACAACGGAATCACATATGTGTGATGCTTTTTTATTATTACCTATAGTAAGCTACATTATTTAGAATACACGATAAGATGTTTTGAGACGTAACTTACCCCTTTTACTTTTGTCTGTATGTTCTTAAACTGTTACGACACACAGTGATTTGTATCTATTATACACCACTACAACGAATTGTTATTTAGATTTCTATGTTGAAAATCTTTTCGGTCGTCTACACGTTCCCATAAGTATGAATTTTCGCACAAACATACATAACACATACCCACACATACCTATAGATATATCTGCAGTTCAGCGGAAACAGCAAATACTGTATAGACTAGGACTTCATCTTCAAATATGACCATTTGGACCTCTCGCAACTTGAATTTCGCCAACTTTAATACGAGGCGTTACGTTCTTTTCCAACATTTTCAAAGTATCTTCTGATTAATTTTGTTGCGGGTTCCAAGACATTCTAACTTCTTCTAGGACTTCACCGAGATCGAGCTCGGAGTAACTTTTGTGGTCTTGGTCATTGCAGTAGATCCTGGTTTACAGGAGTCACAGTAATGGGAATGTGGGTGGGATTAGTCTCATTTAAAAAAAAACTTTAATATCCATTAAACCCAACACCAAACAACGTGTTCGATTGGACTTTAATTTATACATCTTCATATGAAAGAATGAAAATACAATCATGTACAATAGTGAGACACTTTTTGTGGAAGGAGTAAAACATAGTCGCTGCCTACCCTAAAAAGGCATGGATTGAATATAAAAACGCTGTCCCATACGATACGTCATCTATAATAAATAATGTTCACAACGAAATTCAGCTGTCAAGCGCTTTTAATACTTTGCAACATAAATCTTTGCAAGTTCGGTTCATTTCCATTCAAGCCACGGTAGCCAACAGACGTGTCAAATATAAGACATTTTCATTCGAAAACCAGAAGTTGCCATTTGCCTCACGTTTCAGATGACACGAATGTCATATTTCCTTTGAGATGACAAATTTCGAAGGATGTTATCTTGCTGAACTTCGGAGATATGCCTTTATCAATGACGTCATTATTGGATGCATGTATTAATGTTTGTGCTTATTCGGTTGTGTCGTGTCTTAAACTTTTACATCTGAGCCTTAAAATAAAGATATGTGGCAACACTCAAAAGCAATAACAACACTTCGGTTTTCTTTATAAATTTTTACACATTTGGGGTCAGTATATGTCAGCACTACTAATTATTCTGTGGTATAAAATTAAAATTATCCTAACATCTGATCTCCTGGGTCTATAGCCACCTGATCTGTAAGTTACAATGACTTAACCTTTAACTTATCCTGTAACTCAGTAGAGTCTGTCAATAAAATATTCTAACTGTGAAAATAGCTATAAATCTCTGGACGTCACTACAGCTTTTCTAAAGCAGATGGCGTCACTAAATTAAAATACTAAACAAAATTATGTACCTAAATACATACATGTCATAACGCATGTATCCCATCAGGGTAGGCAGATACTATGACTTTTCACTAGCTACGACCTTGGCATACAACATCAACTTTCATAAGTAAGTGTTTTCATACTCGCTAGCCGGTTAATGGTATCTACTATTGACCTGGCCTTTTCCCAAAAGGTCTTCGACTTGATCATACGCACGCCGAGGTCGACCCTTGCCAGTTTGCCCATTCACTCTCGCCACATAAATGTACTTTATCCGCCTATTTTCATTCGTCCTCTTCACGTCAATTATACGTGGTACATACCTAATCCTACTTATATTATAAACGCGAAAGTTTGTAATTGTGAATGGATGTTAATTACTCTTTAACGCAATATCTACTGCATGGATTTTAATGAAACTGTACAATAATATAGTTTACACCCTTTATTTTGACCCCGGAACCTGTGGGAAACGGGAACGGGAAAACTTCTCCACCCGTGCGGAGCCGCTGGCGTCAACTAGTAATCAATATATATATATATATATATATATATATATATATAAATCAATGCCACTTTCGTTGTAATTTTATAACTCAAGAACGGGCTCACCTATCCAAACCAAATGTTTAAGCTTTGTTTGGACTATTTAGTAAATGGTTTATGTGAAGTTAGCACAAAATTGGTCAAGCGGTTCTTTATTTATCACATTTTTCGTGGCGCTAACGAAGTTTCGCGGGTCAGCTAGTTAAATATAAAAACCTAATAAGCAACATAATTTAAAATTATAAACTAATCTATATAAAATAATCCCAACTAAATCTATCCCACCCGATACAAGGGCGCCCACACTACCTGCGTTGCTCCGCTGGATAGCGATGGTTAACCTTTGCCAGGATATGACCTGGAGCGGGAGTTACTCGTCTTGTTCTTGTCCCTCAACCTACGCCTATTTATATATTTTAATTTATTTATTTATATTCATGTTTTACAAACAGTCGACTAAATGCGTAATGAACTAAAATAACATGACTGAATGAACTAATGCATTGCTTAATGACACGAGGGTGTTATTTTTGATGACATAAAAATCAACCCTTTAGCCGTAATGATGACAAATTGAGCGCGCGTAATTGCTTCTCACCGTGAACGTTTGTTTGACTCCGTGGTTATTGAAAATGTCTATTAATATTAATCTTGTAGCACTTATTTATTAATTTATAGTGAACATCTGGTTATAATTAATAATAATTAACTATCAGAATAAAAATATCTACGGTTATTATAATTATTTATACGCTACATGAGGACCTAATGTTTAACGTGCAAGGCAATCACTACTATTTTTATACAATTCTACTAATATAATAAACGCGAATGTTTATAATGTATAGATGTAGGTTTATTGCTATTTGTCGCAAAAACTACTGAATGGATTTTGATGAAATTAATATACTTTACACATCTTTTTTTTTTTGAATTTTTTTTTGTATTTTTTATTCATTTAGGTCACAAAGTAACACTTATGAACGTCAAGAATATTGCTTCTACATTTATATTTACTGCCAGATTCGCAAAGCAATAGGTAGAGCCTGAGGAAGAAACTGGCAATAAAACTCATGGCCACTCTTTTCTAAACGCCAGTAATTACATTAGTTTGATCAACATGCTATTTGACCAATTATATAGTAATGAATTTATACAAACAAAAAAAAACAAAATGAATGTTGTGTTTAAAATCATATCAAAATTAGAGCTATTATAGTTGCCGGTTCTAAGGGCAGCCTACCCTTGAAGAAGAAGAATCTGGCAAGAAAGTCAATGGATGCCATTTTAAAATGTAGGAATGGCTTACAACATTAAAATTACACTTACATTGTTCCTTTGGATTTATGTGAGAACAGTCGACTAAACTTAAGTTTACCTTAAATATAAATAAGATTATTTGTAATAATTGCTATAACAGCTATGAGCTGACCAGTCCCAACAGACGGCATCCGTTCACGGGTATGACGCATTATTTCAGCCATAGCCCTACTCAACCGTATTATAGGGAATAAGGCGACCCGATACATACGCTACCACTGCCAGGACACTTAGGCGAGCATGACATACTCAAAAACTGCACAGCAACTATCATGTCAATTTCAAAATAATAAATAAGTCTACATGGTGCTCACACAACAACAAAGTCAAATTACATATAATTATGTATATGATTATGTATATGTTAGTTATTACCGGGACTAAACGCAGCCATACCTTTAGTTGCCTGGCGTTTCAAATTATTTATACTGTAGAATGTAAAGAAACAATACAACATATATATGCAGATTCAAGACAAGTAGAATAACACATAGGCCCCACACACATTGTCCCAAAACTTCACCACGCGAGCAGAGCCGCGTGCGTCGACTAGTTTGACATAATAAATAAGAAAAAAAACATGCAAATTGCGCTCAGACGTACAGGTGAAAAGTTTCCCTACTGTCAAACGTGGGTCGATAACTTAGAGGAGTACCACTTGTACTCCCGGATTTCGCAAGGACGTAGGTTCAAATCCATCAAATAATATATTTGTCCGCAAAAATAAACGATCACCATGAAAACATTTGGTATATTTAAGAAATCATGAAGATAATTTCTCTTGCTTATGAAATTAAACCAAGAGAAGATATCCCACGCGGACTAATAAATGAAATGGAAATGGCATTATAAAATACTTTCAAAATTAAAACCTTCCATTTTCAATTTGCGATTCCTGTTTTGAAATTAGACTTTTTTGACTTTCTTTTGAATTTTGTAAAAATATTGGGCCTGAAATTGATTTTTCATTAATCAATTCGAGTAATTTGCATAAAATCATGCGTCTAACTCTAAGGTCCGTATTCTAGAACTCAGTCAACGCTTGAGGCTAGTTTTTGCCTTATAAATACTACCTCAAGCGTTGATTGAGTATTGAGAAACGTTCTGGAATACGGCTCTAACTGTCTAGTATCTTATAAATCTAGAGTTTATTAGATACTGAAAGCCAGTCAATGAAGCGACAAGATACCTATTACCAAATCACAATTCGTATCTAATGGCCGACAATAAGCAGCCTCGGTTAGGCTGGCACGCTCCGTTGTCTCCCCCGCAATATCCGCATTTCGTATTCTTAACCGGAAACATTTTGGCTTTTCCGGATCTTTGAAATTGGTGGGTACCGCACAACTGCTAGTGAAGTTTATTCTCAAGATGTATGGACTGGCAGAAATGCAATTCAACCGAACAATTCATAAGTTTCTTTTAGTTTATTTCAGTTAGGATTTTTTTTGCGAAATCTATACTTAACTAGGTGACCCCCACGGCTTCGCCCGTGACATACTTCGAACTCCCGTCGCACCTATTTAATCCCGTGACTTACAATTTTTCCAAAATGTATAAATAAATGCCCGATTTGTCGACATTTATTATTACTGCTCCGCTCACCGGGGTTGTAGAGTGATAATATACAGCCTATAGCCTTCTTTCGCTTCTTGCAACTTCGATATTCACTTCATATTTAAAAATTCATTTGCTTCATTTATTAAATAAATTTTATAGTTTATATCTAAATTAAAGAGATTTCAAATTATTTGTGTCTGAAGACTTTGTTACAAAGCTAACATAAAGTCTGAAATAGGACAATTTAAAAAGCATTTCACTAAAAAAGTCACTTAAATAAACGACAGCCCAACAATAAAACCGTTTCTGGTATTGTTTACGCGTAAAATAAAACATCAGCTCATCTCATTGCAGACTCGTATTTAGGTCAAATAGCAAATTCGCGTCACGTTCGCCCATTTGTTCCGATGTATTTCCCAGCTGATGTGCACAACACCTGGCCAGTTTGGACAGTGCCATTAGTTGCGCGGTTTTATGGGATTTGTTTGTATATTGAATTTGGTCGGCAATATCGACGTGCGTTGAGAACTTATGCTTTATTTTCCCTGAGGGGCTTGAGAGGAAAGTCTCCTAAGTGGTTTTATCTTTTTTTATACCACTGAGGTGGCAGACAAGCGTAAAGTAGTGATGAAAAGTGGTCACCGTAGCCTATGGACGTTTGCAACACCGGAGGTGCAGCACTCGCGCTGCAGACCCTTTATAAACCTTCTAAGACCCCTTTTGAATTATCTAAAAATCTTTACGCTGTATCCCTTACGCGGTAATTAAAAAAGCAATACGGTAGCTACTTCTAGCAGTCAAATAAGTGTGAACCCCATGTTCCAAATTCAAACAGCGTTTGGAAGCAACTGCGAATAGCCCACTAATATTATAAACTCGAAAGTTTCTATTTGTGAATGTTTGTTACTCTTTCACGCAAAATCTATTGAATGGATTTTGATGAAACTATACAATAATATAGCTTACACATCAGAATAACACATACGCTACATTTTATCTCGAGAACAAGTTCCTGTGGGAAACGGGAACGGAAAAAGTTTACCATGCGTGCGGACCCGCAGGCGTCAACTAGTGCTAATATAAGAATGAGTTCATTAAATCCGCCTATCGCAGGCCTCTTTCAATTTACGTTAGGAGGATGATTGTCTTTTCTATATTTACCAAGCATATGCCAGTACTGAGCATGTGGATTTGTTTACAGTTGTTCGTATTGCTTGTAGGTTCCTCTATATTGTTTCTCTTCTCGAATATTTTGACCAATGGCACTTACTGTTAAAAAAGGTAACGTATAAAATCAAAAACGGGAAGGTCAAAATTACTCGGATACCCAGACTTAGTACTTATTAGTCCATTGAAAAGTTACATTTGGCGTTGCGTTTTTTAGAGGACGCAATTTTATTTTTTGATGTGTAGGGGTGTCTGTGTAAAGCTAAAACCAAGTTTGTCGGGTCGCCACCTTTGTCCCATGCCTCCATCTCGAAAATAGTGGTTGAAATGGTTTTTACGATATATCCATGTAACATTTCAATGGACTACATGTACAAAACGATTAATGAATCTGCAGGAAGCTGAAAAAGTATTAATAGATCACGAAGCCTGGTGATCTGTCCTCTCTGACTACTCCGTCAGGGATGCAGCGTGAAGATAGATTATTGAGACACTAGTTAAGGCTTTAAATCCAAACTTTCTTTAGAAGTTAAACGAGGTTTTTTTTTCAAAATATATTATTACAATCAAATTTAATCTATCTAGTTTGAAAACAAGGGTCATAATTGATTTTTCCGTTGCTAGAATTTTGCTGAATCTTTCATAGAAGATATTTTCATATAAGTTTCCTTGGTAGGGACCAGACGTGATCCAATCTCGGCAAATGATTGATACGTCGAGCTCCGTTGGATACTCCGCGGAAACAATTTTTTATCTCCGTGTTTTGACAGTCTGACTGTACGCACCGCTATATTATTTACGAGTATGGTAGCAATGTTACTTTATTTTTCATGTTTCAAACACAATTTAAATAATTTATTGTAGTAAAAATCATAACCAATTTATTGGAACGAAGTTCCTTATGGCAGGCTTGGAGGAGATAGGGATTTAACTGCGCGACCGAACTGAAAAATATGTGATAGTAAAACCGTAAGAAAATATGGGTGGAAAAAATTGGGTGGAATAAAACCGTTAAATGAGACATCTTTCAGTGAGGGTAGGGTGAGGGTGAGGGTGAGGGTGAGGGTGAGGGAGGGGGTGAGGGAGACGGTGTTTTCTTTTTTACTTTAGTTTTTTCGTAAGTTCGAACTTCGTTCCTACCTGGTGTTCCACGACACCATTTACTTTGTTTTTTTTTGTAATATATCTACGTTACTATCAAATAGTGACTATTTTTAATTTAATAAAATGGTATACTAATTGCTTTTCATAATTGTTTCTAAAATATATCTTGATTATGATCAATATATAATAACTAAAAAAAAAATATATAATGAATTATTACAATACCTTTTTGATGAGGTTTTGTACCATCTATTTATGGCAATTGCGTGATTCAAACAGATTAAAGTTTTGAAATTTGTCACCATTAAAAATCATGTAACGAAGAGTTTAAAAAAATAAATATTTTTATTATAAATTATTATAACACCTTGTCGATGATGTTTTGTACTACCTATTTCTGGCAATTGCGTGATTCATACAGTCATAAAGTTTTAAAATGTTTTCACTATCATAAGCGAAGATTTTTTAACAAAAATATTTTGAAATTAAAAATTCAATTAATTATAATCAAATATCGATTGCAAATGATTAGTTGATTTATTTAAACATTCCATCTAAGGCCCCAGGCGTTTAAACAACCAATAATTTACTAATACTTTCAACAAATAAAACGGACCTCGTCCTCCACACAAACTGAGCCACAAAAACATTTGACAGATAAAAACAACAGGAAACCTTTCATCGCTATCTTTGATCGCTCCTCGACAAACCCGACATCAGCCAGGATTAAGCCACGTGGTGTAGCGTCGACAGAATTAACATTCATAAGTGCCTCCCTACAGTGCACTGTAGGCAGACAGATGTAGTTTGTGAAACACTAGTTAATGTTATACTTAAGTTACACAAAGTGAATCCAGTGTGACAAGTACAGTAAATAAACTTACATCAAGTGAATTAACAACAAATACTTAAAATATAATGTTAATTAAATTAGTTCCACGAAGTTAAATGCTACAATTAACAAAATTATGTAACACTAGTTGATGCACGCGGCTCTGCACGCGTGGTTAAGTTTTCCTGTTCCCGTTGCCCACAGGAACTAGTTCCCGGGATAAAAAGTTGCCTATGTGTTATTCTGATGTGAACTATATTATTGTAAAGTTTCATTAACATCCATTCAGTAGATTTTGCGTGAAAGAGTAACAAACATCCATTCTTAAAAAACTTTCGCGTTTATATTATTAGTATTTGTAACATTTTGAACCTAAATATAATCTTCTTAGAGTTTTTATTATTATTTATACTATAAACGTTAATTCACTGATTTATTTTTGCTATAAAAACGTAACCTATACGATACTTTGTGCAATTTGAAATACCTAACTTACTTTGAATGAATTAAAGGTGGTACTGATAAGTAATTTATATAGATTTCTCATGCTGATCTGAAAACTGACAATTATGTGTTGTATAAACGGTACCACTGATCATTTTGCGATACCGATAAATAAAATATAGCGAAAAGTTAATTCTATTTTTCATAAGATATTACAACATACATACATATGTACGCCTGTCACCCATAGGGGTAGGCAGAGACTATGGCTTTCCACTTGCTACGATCCTGGCATACAACTTTCGCTTCTCTCACTTTCATAAGTGTTTTCATACACACACGCCAGTTAAGGATACTCTTGACTTGACCTTTTTCCAAAATGTCATCTATTTGATTGACATATGTACGTCGAGGTCGCCCCTTACCAGTTTGCCCATTCACTCTCTTCTGATAAATCTGTTTCGTAAGTATACTTTCATCCATCCTCTCCTAGTGTCCGAACCGTAATATATTACAACAAGTTCCATCAAATGCCAAAAACTCAAGACTAAATATAAATTATACTGACAGTCCTTTGAAATTACACTGATCATGCTAAACCTGTAACGTACTCATCATTTTATTCAAGCTTGGTAACCCTAGCCTCAAACTTCCTTTTGAATTCATCACTGCGAATTTCCGGAAGTTTTCATCCACTGGTATAATTTGGTAATCCTACAGCGTCACATTTTAGTAGCACGGGTTCGTTAATATGCGCTTCAGGCGAGCCGCCATGACTTATTTCGTCTGTTCTCGGCATTTTTTTAACAAATTTCTCTAACTTCGGATGGAAGATGAATGTTGATTTCTTGAGTTTCAAATTAGAGATTTCAGGTTATGGAAATTTATTTCTACATGGTTTAATATCTAAAATACTACTGGTCGCCTATGGTACGGCACGTGTAGCTTTTTGCCCGGAAACACATCTTATTCCCACTGAAAAACACGTTTATGTAATTACTAAAAGTAGTGAATAATAATTTCAATCTATTATTGATTTCTTATTACATGAAAACATGACAAACGAAAAAGCAAACAACTTTTTATATTTATAATATTATTAAGTATATTTAAGTTACATATATTTTCAACATACAACTATATTTCAATTTCGATCAAACGTCGAGAAGTGACCGTTAAATTTTTAATAAGAGCTAAATGTCATAATATCATGGGTTTTATATCAGATTTAGGTACTTTCCCTCTCATCTTCGTGAGTGTTTGCCCTGACATACAACGCCTGCACTTTTTTTTTCTTAATTTCATGCGTTCCGAACTTCATAGGCTCATATTGCATCTACTGCTGCAATACAACATAACCACAAGTTGGTTTCAAGACTGCGTTTAAGGCTTACACTTATTCAGCCTGTAGAGTTATTATTTAATAAAAGAACCTGGTACATTGCCAAGTTTTCCAACAAAAATCAAGCACAGAATATTATTCTTTCTAGTTGTTGTGTTACCCTATTTACAATGATGCAAAATTTATAATTATGGTTCTTTTCAGTATGTTAGTAAGTACTATGAATATTTTTCAAACCTTACATCTTAACAATTTCTTTTGCTTGTTAATCCAAATCTATTTTAAACAATATATTCATCTTACACACGCCACAAATCCTCCACAAAATCCGTAGCATCATAAATTATATTACATATTTTATATAAATCGTTGGTCGGATGTATATTTCATAGCGCAGCAAAGTCGTTTTGTGAAATAGAATCGATGCAGAAGGTTATCGGCTGTCAACCTCAGCTGCGTCGGCATTGTAAAGAAATGGGAATTTTAAATAGAAACATACTTCTTTACGGTAATCTTGTATTCCCAAGACAGGGGCGATGAAATGTATCTACACGGATATCTGTTTAAGAAAGATTTAAACGATGATTCAAGAACTAATGGAAGTGACACATATATTTTATCCTAGGAATATTATAAACGTGAAACTTTGTAAGAATGGATGTTTGTTACTTTTGACGTAAAAACTACTGAATGGATTTAATTGAAACTTTACATTAATATAGCTTATACATCAGAATAACACATAGGCTACTTTTTATCATCACTTTTATAATAATATGAATTTACGTTACTAAGTTCGGCGTTAACTAGTTTGACATAAATCGAAAAAGTATGGTGTAATTGAAAAAAGATCTCTTTCAGACACCTAATAGCTAAATCAACTATCGACGAAAGGGGTTGAAAATTCAGATGATAAAACATGTAAAACGAATAAATCAAATCCTCACTACTGCTGTTTCTTATTTAGCATAAGGATGAGAAATGAAATTCATAAACTAACAAAGCTCACTTTCAGATGTACAACTAGTTAGGACATTCTCACTCTTACATAACGTCGATTCTATGCTTATGCGTCACTATATCCAGTTCACTTATTAATTTCGTTAACTTGCTTAACTCACTGACGATTCGGACTGACACGCTCCAGAATCTTACTTAAGAAGATTAACCAAGAACAGACAGACTAAATTTAAAATCGGAATCACTTCTATTTTTGTGATATCCAGGTAGTATAAATGACAAGGAAATGAGGGTGGCTCCCGATTTACATAATGTAATCAGCCAAGAACGAGATCCAATGATTCGAGCATCTATCGCCTCTAGCTCCGAAACGCGAAAATTTTAATTTACGGCGTATTTTCATCTTCGTTGCTCGATTTAAACAAAATCAGAAATACATTGTAACGTCATTTACAAACTCGTAACTATAGTTTGGCCACGACCGCTGTACCGCTCACTGCGTCCAAATTGTACGCAGTGAGCGGTACAGCGGTCGTGATCAAACTATACTCCATAATAGATGGTGAGCCCGTTGCCGTGTCGAAATAAACAGACGCAGGTTGTGGCAACCTGCTGTCTTAATTTTTCAAGCCGTCCATACTGCCACTTGGCTTAACGACTGCTAGGTTCCTGGCAACCGGGACCAACGGCATAACGTGGCTTCCAAAACACTGAAACGTTCGTAAATGTAAAATACCACTAAGTGGTTACCCATCCGTAACCAGCCATAACGAAAGTTGTTTAACGCAGTGATCGTTTGCAGAACCATGAGTCAGCCGAGCCAAGGGTGCTTCAAAATTCAAAGTTAGTGTGAACTGAAATAGGCCGATTTGATTCAAAGGATGATTAAGTCCATCTTCAACCATCATAATCGCTGCCTGCCGTTTTTAACCCCTAAATGTAATAAAACAATTACAGTAAAGCATTATTTGGTAGCTTGTAATGACATGGGTACACCCCCCTGTCATTACAAGCATTCTCTTCTACAAATATAATACAATTATTGTCTTCAGCAAGAATAAACTTATTAGTCCTACTTTACAGTTGTTCGGGATGATGCATTACATTAATGAATATTAAATAGAAACATAAGTGTGATATAAATTAAAGAGAAATTTGAAATCGTTTTATTTGTTTTTTTTCGTGTATGTACGAGTATGTATGAATGTGTGCATGTATGAAGCGATTGATGAATCTGCAAAAAACGAAAGTAGTATGCATGGATCGCGAAGCCTGGCGATCTGCCCTCTCTGACTATCCCGTCAGGGATACAGCGTGAAGATAGTTAGTTATTTGTATGCGAAAAGTATGAATTTGCAACTTCTAAGTTTTACTCTTAAGTTGAGGCAAGGCTATCTGCCACGTGGACCGGACCACCTCACGTTCAATCCATAGAAGGGTAAAGAAATAATTATATTCTCGTGGAATTCAATCACTGAAGTTCCGGGTTTCAAATTATTTTGATTTCCCATCTTTGAAGCCTCTGGCTTTCGATCTGTGACTTGTGATTGGTGTCAAATGCTATTTTAGATATTTTTGGGAGAAATCGTATTTTTAATCATTGATATGGCGGTATGAAATAAGACCCGTAAAATTTTATGATTTTCAAATAAGATCACGTTTTCTACTGTAACTAGGAATATTAGGAAAATGTCACTAATAACTAACTAACTATCTTCACGCTATATCCCTGACGGGGTAGTCAGAGAGGACAGATCGCCAGGCTTCACGGTCCATGCATACTTCTTTCGCTTCTTCAAGATTCATCAATCGCTTCATACACGCACGTCTGGGTATCCGAGTACTTTTGACGTTTCCATTTTTGAGCTATCTGCTCACGTGGTCTTCATATGTAAGTCTCGGCCTACCCTCCTTCTACCCTATACTTTCGCACAGTATATATATTCTACTGTAACTAGGAATATTAGGAAATGTCTTTTTCAATATTAATGTATATATATATAGCTTACATAATGCCATAGTAAAGACCTTTTAACCGTTAGATAAGCATCCCAGTAGCAGGGTTTAAACACGGCTTCGCTCGTTTGCGACATTCGGAAACTAATCGGGCCACAACATCGCATAAAGTTAAAAATCTTACCCAAATCCTCTTTGTATTCATGGGATGGAGAAAACTTCAGGCAGGTGCGTCACTTTACCCCCTTCCCCCCTCCCACGCCCTATGCCACGGTGAGCACACTTCTTCCAGTCCTTTTGAAAAGTTTCTAGTATTTTTATATTACTGTTCGCCTTTATTATGCGGCCATAAAGTGTTTGTGGAAGCGTTTGTATAATTAAGAATTCTAAACTGAGTTATAGAAATATTAAATCAGATTTTCTTCCAATAATAAGCATATTTTTTTAAACGTAATAAACTTAATGTTATGAATGTGAGTTTTTGTTTTTTTTTGATGTTTCTAGTGTGTTGCATCAACCATTCATATTTGTTTAAATCATACGACGTTTAACTTCAGAAGTTAATATAAATGTAACTTTCATGAAATCGTGAAATAAAAATTATGTCAGATTTTTCTTTCTTAGTGTCCTTACAAGTTTAGAGTTATTAGGGCTAATCACCTATTAAAAATACCTATTAAAACATTTAATGTTTTCCTGCTTTTACAAACTTGGAATTTTCAAGGCAAATTACAGGGCCCCTTGCCGTACTGAACTTCAAACCGCCTATATTGGGCTACTTCTGCCCCTACGGAGTTGGAAGGTCAAGCAAGCAGTCTCTCCTAACAATTCCAAATATCAAAAGTCAAACGATAACTGTCCCCTTTTTTTTTTACGTGTGGAAATCCTCATGGATCCTATTATTTTCAAATACAATTTTGACTACGAATCCGTCAAAAAGTAAGGGTTTCGATGAAAAAATAAGGCTTTTAAAATAAAATAATTTATTCTATGTATCTATAACAATAGCTCTCAAATCTTATGGCCCTGTTCATTGTATCTTTAGTTATACGTATGTTGCAAGTAAGGTTTTGTATTTTTGTATCTCTTCTGTTATTAATCTTTGAAAAAGTCGCGACAATAAGGGGCCAGTCGCACTTACCTAGTCCTGTTTCACGCTTGACGAGAATTTTAATTAAGATTTTTAGCGCTCCATTACGGGGCATAAAGCTGTTTAGTCTGTCGTTCTACAGATAATAAATAATCGAGGAATGGCCGTCTTGGAGAAGAGTTGTAATTATTTTTGTATCCAATAAAATGTTGAGAATTTTGATAGGGTTTCATTCGTTTCTACAAAAAGTCAAACAAAACGAAACAAATAGTCTTATAGTCAATAATTTTCAAATAAAATTTATTTTGTCTGAATGTTGGTATACAAAAATATACGTGTTAATATGTCATGGAATTAATATTGTCGATAGCAAAACTCAGATATAGGAGCTACAGATTGCATCTTATATTTTTATAGTATTCAGGTGGCAGACAAACCTGATCGAGAGTTGGGGGAGGCCCATCTTGGCCTATGGACGTTTACTATACAAGTGGTGGGACAGCTGTGGTGTGGTGCTCCTATTGCTTTAAGGACAGACTTAGGCTACCCAGAGTTTAAATTTATTGAGCCGCAGAAGGTCTACAATCTAACTTAACAACCACTATGTTACTGGCAACCGGGAGCAATGGTATAACCTGCCTTCCGAAACTCGGAAACACTCGTAAATGGTATCGTACCAAAGGTCACTCATCACAGAACCAAACGTAGCGAAAGATACTTTACATACTGATATTGAAGCACACGTAGCCTCAATAAACGCATCATTAACTCTATTACCGAGGTATATATAAGGACTTAAGTTTACCCTAATCAGGTAATAAGATAATAAATATTACCAAGCCACATATTCCAGACTTACCAAACTTCTTAAAAAAACGATTACAAATCCCTATTCACCCCGACCCCGCCTTGCACAGCAGTTTCTACCAAGTTACCAACATTAGGAAAATATACTGCTTGTAACCTGTCGCATGTGTAATGAAATAAAATAGTGTCTACCAAGATATTAATTACCGTATAACACGACATTAACATTGCGTACCGAGTTTTCTTTGAAGGGAAGTTATGGTATACGGCAGACATGAACCAGAAGTATAATTAGGTTGGTTATACGTAACGAGTACAGGGGTAAGACAGTGCTCCCAACTGATCTCTCAGTACTTAATAATAAAAATAAACAACTGACAACCGTGTAGCATTTATATATATATGCGAGCGTTTCCATGCTTTGGAAGGCACTTTCAGCCGTTGTTCCCGGTTTCCAGTGAATAAATGAATGAATGAAAAATCTTTGTTCATGTAGGTCACAAAGTAACACTTATGAACGTCAAGATTATCGCTACTACATTTACTGCCAGATTCGACACGCAATAGGTAGAGCCCGAGGAAGAACCTGGGCATAAAACTCATAGCCACTCTTTTCTAACCGCCAGTAACATGGCAGTCGTTAAGCCAAGTTAAAGGCCTTATGGGCAGCTTGGAAAATTTCAACAGCAGGTAGCCGCGACCTGTGTCTGTCTATTTCAACACGGCAATGGGCTCTCCACTTATAACGTACTGGAATACAACGGTGAGAAGTGGGCGTATAAAATGCCTCTGCCACTCCTTCGGGGATAAGAGGTCATTGATAAACTATTATATTTATTTACGGGTTAAATTGGGTTATGTTGCATATCTTTTTTGTTGACTGCTGATGCAACTTGTAGTATGAAACGCGAGAGTTTAGATATTTTTTTGTTACACATTAACCCATTTTTTTTTATTTTAGTTTGTAGATAGATGGGACTCTGGACATAGTGATAGTCAATTAATTTCTTGACTGCCTCTGTGGCGCGGTGGGAGTGCATCCGACTGCTACGCAAGAGGTCGTGGGTTCGATTACCACCCAGGATAAAACTTTGTGTGATGAGCACGATGGTTTATTCTGTGTCTGGGTGTTATTTATCAATAATATGTATGTATTTAGAAATATATAAGTATGTTTATCAGTTATCTAGATCCCATAACACAAGCTAATATTAGCTTACTGTGGGCTAGATGGCGCTGTGTGAAAAGTGTCCCACATATTTATTTATTTATATTTATTTTAACAGTAACAAGTAGTTTTGTACATCTGCTAGCTGATGCGATTAGCTTCGAACGCGTAGTGAAGTATCCTGTATTTAATAACGTTGTACATTTTTTTTGTTATACATTCAGCTTTTAGGATGAAAGCCATGGGTTTTATTCTTCTTGAAATCTTGAACTATTGTCATTATATTTCAACCAACATATAAAATCTTGACAAATAATGTACCTAAACCTTTCTCATAAATCAGTATCTATTGGTGAAGTTTTATGATAATCCGTTCTGTACTATTTCAGTTAATCACCAAAATACAAATAGGGCTGGTAGTCGACTAAGTTTTTCCTTAAATATTTGATGTATATACAATTATATATCAAATGTCAAAATTTTCATACGTCACAGTCACTACCCCGAACTTTAATTCTGCGAATTGTCTTTGTAATGTCTAAAGCAAAACTAGGTCGACAAGTTGTTGGTAACAAGATAAAGAGATTAAGCTTTATTATGTGAAATATATGGTACCGAGTTAGGGAAACGAGATCTGTAACCGGATATAATGGTAGGTACTTTATCAAATACTTCACTTGAGAGTGCCTCGGTGACGTGCGAGCTAATGCGACTTCTGCGATTATTCTGTCCAATTAGAACCTGACAGTGTTGCCAGATTTGAATACAGTTTTTTTTTTTATATTTTGGTCAGTGTTCTGTAAATTAGTTATGAGACTGGTGTTAGTATACTTTTTAGTTTTATTTATCTATCACGCCTTATCCCCGAAGGGGTGGCAGCGGACAATTGACAATTTTACCATTTGAATATGTATGTCCTGTCCCACGTAATAGGTGGTGAGCCCATTGCAGTGACGTAGGTTGTGGCTACCTGCTGTTGAAATTTTTCAAGCCGCCCATATGGCCTTCAACTTGACTTAACGACTGCCATGTTACTGGCAACCGGGACCAACGGCTTAATTTGCTCAATTTCCATTTGGAAGCATTTTTTCATGTTCCGGAAGGTGCGTTGAGTAGTTGGGCCCAGCTGCCTGTAACAAGGTGGTGGTCGTTAATCCGTATGATAGACTTGCCTTTGTCCAATTCAACATAACAATCGGTTCAGTATCAATCACGTGAAAAAAATCGTATAGTACTTTATTGTAGCCTCGGACCTAAAAATGAAACGTGGCTACGAATCCCACAAGGTGGGCAGAGAACCTCATAATGGACACTGAGTCGCATGAATAGCTAATAGTAGTTATGTCAAATAAGTTTCGAAAACAATAAGATTCCAAAATCAAATCTTACAATTTGAGATTTGATTTTGGAATCTTATTGTATCCTTAAGGATCTTACGTCATTTTGACATTCGATATAAAACAACAAAACAAATACAAAAAAAGACATGTCAGATTCCTAATTTAAATTTCTTCAATACTTATTGATTTCGTTCTGGATGTGCCATAGGCATGAAAAACATTTTTGTCAAATACTGTCAAGCGCCTAAGTAATGTAGCGAGAAACAAATTTAATGCGTAAAACGGACTGATGCGATGAGACGGCGTCTTGGTAATGTTGCGTGCCACGTTACGCGTCACAGATACTCAGGAAATGGAAGCGGTTCAGTTATATTAAAGCTTAGGGTGGACATGTCTTGTTCCGTTTTGTAAACAACGAATTACTTAATATGTTACGAAATATCCTACAAAATAAGTTCAAGATTGTCACGTTACATATTATCATAGACCCTGTTGATTCAAGATTTTTGAGTGATAGAGAGCCGTGACTTAAATTCTATATGACAGCATTTCTGCGAACGATACCGAGTACCACCAGAGCCTCATTGTTACTTAACGTATTTCAAGTTCATAATATCTTACCCTCTCTATATCATTTTATAATAACTTATTGTAATTATACCTACTTAATTACTACTCGGGACTTCACGCGAAATTAAATTATTGACTTACATCGCAGTTTCGGACGCGTTTCAGCGGCCTCAGAGTCTAACCGAGAACACAACTGTTAATTTCGGATTGTGACTTTCAAAAAAGAACATCGGTAAAATCAAATTAATAACTTTGGATTGGGTCATAGTACATTTTTATGATAATAGGAAAAAAAATATGATGCTTCAAAGTGAGCATGATTTTTGTTACATCCAGTTTCTATATATCACATACTTTTGACGTTCAAAAATAACGTTCTAATGAGTGTAAAGCAGGGGAAAGAAGGTTTAATACACGCTATTCGTAGCGTTCTGAAACAAACG
Source organism: Thumatha senex (assembly GCA_948477245.1). Taxonomy (NCBI): domain Eukaryota; kingdom Metazoa; phylum Arthropoda; class Insecta; order Lepidoptera; family Erebidae; genus Thumatha; species Thumatha senex. The sequence continues at coordinate 4,387,794 of OX419731.1, read as the reverse complement.
CATGTCGCGTGCACTTGGATGAACTTGGACACGAAAGCGACGGGAACATATTGGTGTTTTTATTGCGTTTGAGAGAACTTGTAGACAACACTAGACTGAAAGTTTGTTACACGTAAACAAAGGAATTTAAAACTGTATTCGTGTACATTCTATTTTTAAAAATATGGCGATTTATAATTTACATTGTAAATTATAAATTTACAATTTATGACTTACAATTATGAATTGTAAATTTATAATAACATTAGATATTTATGCACATTAGATACACATATCTAATGTGCATAAATTGCGCATTAGATATGTGTATTCCACACATATCTAATGCGCTTGTTAGATATGTGTGGAAGTAATTAGTAGTTATACAAAAGTTCGTGTTCTATATGTTATGATACATCCATTAAACCTATGTAAAGGTATCGATATTAAATATATTATACAATATTTAATAATAATTATTATTATATACAATTATCTTCCCTGTTATTAACTAGCGAACCCTCCGCGGTCTCACCCATAGTGACCGTTTTCGTGAGAAACGGGAATAAAATTTAGTTTAAGTTACTACTCATAGCTAACTTTATATCATAGGTTTTTATAAAACGAAAGTAGGAGATAATGTTGTGATTTATGGAATTAAAAGTGGTTTCTGTAATCTATGGACATTTGCAACACTAGAGGATTTATATTCGGGCTGTTGTCATGTTATTTTATAAAATTATTCGGCCCTTTAGACCCACCCCAGTTCCGTGCTTCGGAAGGCACGTTAAGCCGTTGGTCCCGGTTGCCAATAAGAAGGCAGTCGTTAAGCCAAGTTGAAGGCCTAATGGGCGGCTTAAAAATTTCAACAGCAGGTCGTCTCAGCCTGCGCCTGTCCATTTCAACACGGCAATGGGCTCACCACCTGTTACGTGGGACAAAAATGCATACGGTGAAATGTGGGCGTTTAATTTGCCTCTGCCTACCCCTTCGGGGATAAAGGCGTGACAATATGTATGTATGTTGTCATGTTGTAACGGACAAGAACAGGCTGTGGCTGCCTGCTGTTCTCTTTTAAACATAAATCCAATTTGACTTAACGAATACCAGCACCCAAGACTAAAGGCTTAGCTCGCCTTCCGAAGCATAGAAACACTCATTATATAGAAACACAATTGGTAAATCATCGTTTACAGGATACTGAGCTGATTTGTATAAATATAAGATGCAGGTTGTAAGGAGTATCTTTGGCACCCAAGCGACTTCACCTGCTAGCGGTGCACCTGTTAGCGGTGCCCCTGCTGACTAACTGACGAGGCAAAGACGCAGGCGCTTTCACGGAGGAGGAAAGTCAGACGGCAGTCGTTCTCCAAAATTTACAGCAAAATGATAGCTGCTCCTAACAGCCAGATAAGATACAGTTTATTTAAGAACTTCTTTTGGGTTTACTAATGGATTAATAATTTATCATCATCCGAGCGTCTGTCCCAGTTGCGTCTTGCGACGCTCGGGGTCCGCTTTCCTACTTTTTCTCCTACACTTCGCACGATCGTCGGCATCCTCTGTAGTGAGAACATTGGCACGCATGTCATCCTTTACGACGTCAAGCCAGCACTTCTTGGGTCTTTTAGCAGGACCCGGCGGGTCCGACATGGCGAGACATTTGTTTCTCACGTAACCCGGCGGTTGCCATATTCGTACCAGTGAAAACTAAATGCAAATTTATAGTAATAATTAATTACTATAAATTAATTTCGTGAATAAATTTTCGTATAATTTTATAACGCCTCATTAAGCAATTTATACATTTTAAGTTAATGGAAGTAGGCACTTACAGCTCAAACATTTTCAACAAACGTAGCCCCCTACAATTAGGGGTAGGTAAAATCCAAAAACGATATGCACTCGAAACATAATAATAAACCATTTGCAATAACAGTCAACGTTTCATTCCGATAGGAGACAAATGAAAATCTTCTTGCAAGACGCAGGTTGGATCAAGTTATAAGCGGAGCGAGTAGCGAGCATATTCTTCAGCTTTGCCAACAACTACACTAGCGGCACGCTATGATGGCTGTTCATTTCACATTTTCGTCTCGAAAATAATATATTTCCGATTGATATTAATAAAAAATACCCTAAATATAGATTGCTTAAAACATATTTTTTTAAAGTGACTACGTAAGGTATTTTATTTCATTCATAAAAATCTAAATTGTTTGCATTATTGTAATTTACATATTACAATAATGCTAATAATATCGGCCATCATAGCGTGCCGCAAGTATAATGATATGTTTGTGTAGCAGTGTTGTAGTTCTATAATACGTTATTAGAATTAGGAGAACTGAACACAATATGCTGTACACAATGTAGGAGTGGAAGTAAGGACTCTCACGAAGATTGCCATAATCTTTAAGATTTTGGAAGAATTTAGAAAGTCAGATGGCATAGTTAGGTAATATTAATACGTTCTAGATGAATAACACATTACATTACATTACATTACAGAATTAATCTTTGTCGATATATCAATTTAAAGCTGATGTCATACATATCCCACTAATCCTACCAATATTATAAACGCAGAAGTTTGTAAGTATGCTGATTACTCTTTTTCGTTTCTACTGAAAGGATTTTTATGAAACTTTAAAATAATATAGTTAACACATCAGAATAATACATAGGCTACTTTTTATTCCGGGAACAAGTTCTTATGGGACACAAGAACGGGAAAATTTTGCTTGCGGAGCCGCGGACGTCAACTAGTTTATAATTATGAATTTGTACAAAAACGGCATTGGGATAGACAACAACGAATTTGTTTTAAAAAGAGAATTCATCAGATAACTACAATCGCTAGCTCTTGTGACACACTGCAAGCTGAAGTGTAACAAGGCATGGGCGAAATGAACTTCAAGGTAGGCGAGGCTTTGATAATAGGACCATTTTAATATGAACATCGAACAACTGAGCATCTTTAGGCTTTAGATCTTGCTTTTCAGTCGAGTGGTTTGGAACTTACGAGTACCTACACCCAGACATCTTATATCGTAGAATTTTATTTATTTATCTATTACGCCTTATCTCCGAAGGGGTTTCAGAGGCATATTATATGCCCACTTTTCACCATGTGTATTCCTGTCCAACGTAATAGGTGGTGAGCCCATTACCGTGTTGAAATAGACAGACGCAGAGGCATATTATACACCCTTTTTCACCGTGTGTATTCCTGACCCATGTAATAGGTGTTGAGCCCATTGCCGTGTTGAAAGTATGAACATAAAATAAATAATTTATGTTCATACTTTTTTTTATGAGTATTTGTATTTACTTTTTGTTTCTTTACTATTATTAACTCCGGAATCTATAACCAGGGCGTTGAGGAATTCCATTTTGTCTTCATTTCTTTTTAAATACAGTTATTTTTTTAATTTTTGATGTTGAAATTATCTTCGGTACTTCGGTCCGTATTCCAGAAAGTTTCTCAATACTCAATCAACGCTTGAGGCTAGTTTTTGCCTTATAAAATCTACTCTCAAGCGTCGATTGAGTATTGAGAAACGTTCTGGAATACGGCTCTTCAACTCAAAGAACAGATTACCCCGCTAAAATTACAAAGTCTGTCCGTCAATATAACAATAACAGCGCACTGTTTGTTTATTTTCAAGAGTTGTCTTCTCTCAAAAAAATATCCCATAAAACAACCATACAATGCAGTGAATTGTTCGTCCCCATCAAAGCCTCAATATTTCAGGCCAACACAATACCTGTCAGAGGCACGCACGACTCAATTATGTGCGACCTTCCGTAACTAATACCCATGAAAAAATTGAAAGGATTTTAAACGGGCGCCATTTTGGAAATATTTTGTTTTTTTTTTTGTTTTATTGATATTTTATTTCCTTGTTTTATCACGTTTTGCCGCAAGCTTCTAGACACGTGTAATACAGTATATCTGGATACGACTGCGATTTGCTTAAAAAGGTACTAATAACTCATGGCTTGATGCTGTAGAAGATGACATCTTGCTGGGTGCCAAATCTACTATTAAAATAGCGTCAGAAAAGAATCGTTATCGTCGCTCAATAAAAAGCTACCGGTACAATTTTGACTTTTTATCGTAGACTACTATTACACTCACACGTTTACTAACACGTACTGCGCCAGTGGCCGCTAGTCAGTTGCATTTTTGATAGTCTGCTAACATTTTGACAGCCAAAACCGGCGATTCTGATTCTATTCTAAGGCTTGTCAATAGTAGACTCGGCCCCATGGTCTCACGATCAAAGATACCGAATAACGAGAAAAATGACAATATGACAAAAGGAATCGGGATCTGTACTTATCATCATTGTCACTGCCATTGTCTTTGTCCGTAGAAAAAAAAAAGGCACAGCTCACCAATTATGTATGTCCTTTTCTTACATTAAAGTTCCCCAGCGCAATATGTCTTACTCAAAAACTTATATAAACGAATCAATTTTCCACCATGGATAAATAAATTCAAGAGTAAGGTTTATTTGTTAAAAATCATGACTGGTGAAATGGCGAATGTCTAATTTTAAATTCTGCCTAGTCTATTAAAAATATCTTATATCTTAGGATATAAACGATGCAATTCATAAAACTAGTAAGTATTGGTTGCTTCGTACTGACCTTAAGTCTCGCATCGCCACCGCGTACAATGACCACATTCGAATTATTGAACGTAACATCAAAACATTACTCCGTGATTTTTGGCAGCATGTATCCAGCCTCAGATCTAAAGGAGGCTTCGAGCCCCGTATCTTCTATAAAGGCGAGATATTCTCTGGCTAGTATTACATTTATTTTGTCAAACGCACATCAACTTTATGGAAACATGCCGATAGCAAGTCTGGCAGTCTGTTAACAGCCTTAGTCCACTTATTCACTAATAGATAACCATGTTCAGTTAAAGCCGGTGCCACACTATCGCCTGCGCAAACATCGCCCGCCATGAACATACCATTTGCATTTCCCATTAGAGTGCTGTGTTGTACGTATTTGTTTAGAACTGATAAGGATGATCACCAGTGCAGTAGATTTTTATAACGGTTATGCATTTTAGATAACGTAGGGGAAATGTGCATTAAGGGTATTGAATGAGTGCGATATTAATCTCTGTGCATTAAAACACTGTGTTCTCAACCAAGTAGAGATACATTAATACACTCACTTATCTTAACTTGACCCTTGTTTTCAAACTAAATCGATTAAATTTGTGTAATACCTATTATATATACAAAATACATATTTCTACTAAAAGTGCTCAAAATGTTATTTTTTTATTTTATGCTCAAGTTGCTAAGTTGTCCAAATTGCTTTACACTCATTTAAAAAGAAACCCCTAATTTTTTGCCATCATCAGTGTTGTTTTCCGATACCAAATAACCTCACAAATCTCAAAAACGACTGATTAGAACTGAAAATGTTTTTATACTATTGCATAGTTTTTATCGCGGGCTTTGAGCGGGCTTTAATAAAGAAATTCCGTTACACAAAAAACCTAAGACCCGAGGTCACACGAAGTTCACCGAGCACGGCCGAGCGTTGGCTTAACGTGTATGTACATATATTATTATTATTTTTTCTCCTCCTTTTATGGCTTGGTTCCTAAGACCTTTTAGCCAGATCTTATTTTGGAAACATCTATTATATGCTACGATTGTATCATCGAGACGTGATGATAGTGAGTGTGAGGGTGAAGATGAGGGTGACTGTGAGAGAGAGGGTGGGGTGAGGGTGAGAGTGAGGGGTGAGGGTGAGAGTGACGGTGTTTTTTTTAATGTTTTTTTTTGTTTATTGTATTTTTTTTTGTTTTTTTAGTGTAACTTGAATTAATACCAAAGAAAAACAAAGGTATGCTATGCAATAGCTTTACCGCTGCAGTCTCCGAGTGCCACACGTCTTTTTTTTTTACTAGAGATAGCTTATTTATTGAGGATGGCTACTATCATCACTTAGGAGACCTAGGAAAATCGAGCAGTATTCATAACTGTCAAAATGTGACGGGCAAAGCCGCAGGGCTTAACTAGTATATATTTATAGCTGTAGCATATATTATGTACACATTGATTATAAAGCGTCACACATCACAGTTGCACGATTGTAGCACAACAGTCGCAATTTCTCGCCCCGCGACAAACAGACATACATTTGCATTTCCATTAGTGCGAGGGAATGTTGCGTTGTCGCCCGCAGCTATGTTCGATGTTGACAAACTACGGATGACTAGTATTTGTAGAGTCTTACTAGATCGAGGCTTAGGGTTTATTTTTGAAAACGTAATTTTTTTCATTAAGCGATATTGATATATTTTGAATCTATGGTTTATTGGAATGTGCTGTACAGCAGGTACAATACTCCAAAAAATACTGTTGCACTCACTAAATACGGACGTGCGTCAGTACCTACAACTGAATATTCGAATAAATCGACTAAAATGCACGTATTTATGTTCAGCGTAATAAAACGTAGTGTAAGTACATTTCTTTGAGGTTTGATTTTTTATCCTTCATTATTTAATAATAATAGTGCATTGTGTGATTGTTGATGTCACAACTTCATATATTGAAGTTCTAAGTATAACGACAAAATAAAAAAATCGTTCATTATATCCATTGAGACAATAACAATATGAAAATGCGATCACTTCGAAAATTGTGCGGCGTTACCTTGGCCGACCGAATACGTAACGAAGTGATACGCAATATGGCAGGTTTGAATGAAAGTGTCAGCGTTAAGCTGGAAAAGGGCGTGTTCCGTTGGTTTGGACACGTCCAACGAATGAGTGAGGAACGATTAATGAATATATATTGTTCAAAAGTAGAGGGTAGAAGGAGTCAGGGTAGGCCGAGACTTACATATGAAGACCACGTGAGCAGATTGCTCAAAAACGGAAAGGTCAAAAGTACTCGGATACCCAGACGTGCGTGTATGAAGCGATTGATGAATCTCGACGAAGCGAAAGAAGTATGCATGGATCGCGAAGCCTGGCGATCTGTCCTCTCTGACTACCCCGTCAGGGATACAGCGTGAAGATAGTTAGTTTTAGTTTTTTACAATATGAAGAACTTCCGTAAGCGTTGTTCATTTTTACAAACTAAACGGTTACACTCACGTGTGAAGTTCGGGATAGCCCGACTAGTTTCGTACCTAAATGTGGTCCTTTTTTCTAGAGGAGCGAGTGCCAGCGCAGCTTCCGACGTAGCTAGTGGAGCACGCTGTGTCAGTGTTGGTGCGTGTGCCTCGTCTTGAGTAGCTGGAGATTGCTATGGTGTTAATCACAGGACCCAAAGGTGCAAACGTACACACCGCACTGGTCGCATCTCCCTCCAAGACTGGACCATTATTGAGGGAGCAAGCTTTAAAGCCGGTATCCATGCAGGGGGCAATACCCAGCCATAGTACCTGTTGAACTTTGGACGACTAGTGATTTCAATGACCTCGCGTACTTTACGTTGAACGAAGTACTGCATAACACGGCTTTGCCTACGCTCCTCTTGAAATAGGACCTCCGCTAGGTCCGAAACTAGTCGGGCTATCCCGAAATTTATACGTGATTATAACTGTTTAGTTTGTACCAAATAACAATATCATTTTTATTTTAAAAATTGAAAAATACATGTACCGATTTTTTTTTGCTTTGGTGTCCATATTTCACTCCATCACGTTTTTCTACATCTAAACGGGATCTCGGGACCAAAAAAGTACGCTAAAGACTATGTCGTCTGCACAGGTCTTTATAGAAAATATTTAAAACATATGCATGGTCCGATGCTGATGAAAGCACTACGTAGATAGTAAAATCTCATTACACATGCTTTCAGAAAAACGTTCCCTTATTAAGTGTTTACTTTTATTTTGCATAACTAAACAAGTTTCTTCGTTAAAACGCTGTTTTATATTTATTTTATGTATCTTAAACAGTAATGGGATATGATATACTCGTATATATGGCGATGTGTCCTCTCTGACTACTCCGTCAGGGATACATCGTGAAGATAGTTATAGATAGTAATGGGATATAAAAATGAAGTTACTTAAAATGGAGGTGCTTCTTTATTTTTTTTTTAAGTTTATTAGTTACTATATATACTAGATACTATAATTTTTCAATACCTATAATTTTTTTCTAAAAGAACTTTACATCTATTGTGGTATATTTTAAATGAACTCCATCCGACTTTCTCATTGCCCTTGTCCCAATTTACTTGGGGTCGGCGCAGTATGTCTTCTTCCATTCATCCCTGTTATTCGTCATCTGAACATTCACTCCTTTCATATTCATCCGACTTTAAGTTCATTAATTAAAGATTACGGTTGAACTTTCTAAATTGATAGAATAATTACGGTACCTTTTATTTATTTTTGTTTGTAATAAAATGCTTGAAATTAGTTTGTATTTTTAGGTTAGAAACCCCATTTTATTTGTAATCAAAATTAATTGGCAGTGCGGGTGTGCAAGCTTGGTGTGGAAGCGTCCATAGCATAGAAATCGTATTTTATGATTTCTATGGTCAATACGTTGACCAATTTAAACCAGGTGATCCATATCCTTCTCTGCCACCGTAGTGGAATAAGAAAAAAAACAAAATAAGTAAATCTTTACTATTAGCATAAGTTCGCTTTTGACATTAAAATTGGTGAATAAAACATAACCACTAGATTAGGGAAAATCTTTCATAGTTTTCTGTTCATCAGTATACTTGCAGAAATTCTTTGGAATGAGTTTAAGTTTTAAGAAGTTAACTTACAGGATCGGGCGTCACATGGAGGAAATCCGTCGTAGAACAATAATAAAGAAGGAGAAGGGAGGTGGATCCACCATACATATTGATTCGTCAATCCAATCGGTCAAGGATAATTGTAGCGGAGGAATGACGAACTGAAGACATCAAGGAAAATTATGTAGGACAGGAGATAACCTATTTGCAATACAATAGTTGTGCAACGCAATATTTTGTCTATACACCAGGTATCTTTAAGACTGCTTGGCAGAAAAAAATATAAATAACAAGTTGTAAAATCAACAACACAAAATTATTTACCTGATTTGTTGCTATTATCCGGCTAGTTAATCAAGATTAACGCGCCCCCGGTTCGCGACTGACGATAAAATAAATTGACATCATTACGAAACGAACGCACCACTTTGGACGTACATTTAGTTTCCGAAAAGTAAAAACTTTAACAAGCTGGTTAGAAGTTAAATATTTGAAGTCAATTATAAATTAACTCGTGATTTATCATCAAGAACTTAAAATTGTACTAAGTAGATAAAGATTAATCATAATGTGATTAGCAGTTAATAAAATGTTTAGCTAGTGAATTTTTTTTTTTTTAAATATTGTGGGACACTTTTCACACAGCGCCATCTAGCCCAAAGTAAGCTAATATTAGCTTGTGTTATGATCTAGATAACTGATAAACATACTTATATATTTCTAAATACATACATATTATAGATAAATAACACCCAGACACAGAACAAACCATCGTGCTCACACAAAGTTTTATCCTGGGTGGGAATCGAACCCACGACCTCTTGCGTAGCAGTCGGATGCACTCCCACAGCGCCACAACTTTAGAATTTATAGAAAATTAATTATTATTTGAAATATTATCGTTAAAATTTTCTATACCTAATCGAATATCAATGTCTTTTTTCTCAAATTCGTAAGCTTTTGCACTTATTTATTATCTTTCACTTTTATAATATACTTCTCAGAGCCTTTTTAATTTTAATGAATTACTTAAACACATTACAAAGCCTTCTGCTTCTCTATTCTTCTTCTTTTCTATTATCATGTAGCAAATACTTATTAATTATAATTCAATATGCTTAACAATTACTTACGTGATTAGCACATTCTTCGCAATTGATAGAGTAATTGTTTGAGTACATTGTCGTCACCTTTAACAGTAATAAGCTGTTTTTAAGGACATATCTACTACACTGTTTCTGCAAAATAAAGGTAGTAGAACTCCATCACATATATGAAATCCAAAGAAAAAAATTATACTGTTCAAAAATAAAAATAAATATATTCTTTACTTGTTGCACGACTGACATTGTCCTCAAGTGTATTTCATGCATCATGGCACCGTTCCCTTTTTAATCAACGTGCCGTAAAATATACGGTTTTTACACTTCGTTTCAGAAATATTGCTATACGTCATCTTTGCTTACATATAGATGTAAAAATAACTACACAGAGTAAGGAATTAATGTCACTCGCGCGCTCTCTACTAGAGGCGCCTTACTTTAAATATTTTTACAACCAAACGTGTCAAGGGGCGTCACCTTTTTTTCATACGGTTACACTAATAACAACAAATAAATCTATATATATAAAATATAACAAATATTCTATCATCGCAGCACTCGCCATAGACAGGATGTTCACCCTCAAACTTTGCGTCCGGAGCGCACGCACACGGTTAGGTCCGCTAGAGGCTTTATTCCGTGTACGCTTAGATTGTGGAATGAACTCCCTGCCTGGGTTATCCGGAACGTCTACAGTATGGGGTTCTTCAAAAGGGGTCTTAGAAGGTTTAAAAAGGGGTCGGCAGCGCGAGTGCTGCACCTCTAACTATATGTGTCGCTAACGTCCATAGGCTACGGTGACTACTTTCCATCAGATGGGCCGTACGCTTGACTGCCACCTCAAAGGTATATAAAAAAATAAAAATAAATGGTAGGTAAGTGACATGTCACGTATTTGATTTCGCAGACAGTTAAACGAAGAACGTAAACTTGGCACGCGGTATTATTGAGCGAAGCGAAGCGAAGCTTCCATGGAGCGATTTCAATGGCGTTTGTAACACCGGGCAGAACTTCGCCATTTCTTATCCGTTGTCGGAATTTTTTTGAAATTTATGCTGCTAATATAGGTTACACCTTTTCGACTGCGGCTACCTAGTTACTGTAACTTTCATCTCATCGCATTTTATCACTAGGCGCAAATGAGAGGGAGCAAGCATTTCCTTGCTGTTTAATTACAACAGCGCTGTCTTCTTCCCAATGATAATTGCCAAAAGCAGAGGTGTGAAACAGTCGCCATCGATTTCTATTACATCCTATTCCTATATCCATTCGAACACTCGTGCTGAGTAAAATACTACAACAGGGAATGTCCCCATTTCGAACTATAAATTGAATTTCGAATTATTTGTATTATTTTACAGATCAAACCGCAAATAGCACGATATTTACTCTACAAAAAGTGAATTATGCAACTCATTAACTTCGATATTAATATGCCGAGAAGCACAATAGCCAGCAGAATGCTTTTAAGCAATTTAATAATATTTCGGTAAAATTGCTTATTATGAACCAGTAACGGACACTGAATATTTCGATTATCGAAAACGATCGGTTAGTTTACACATTATTTTTAGCTGCCTTTTCTTTTCTCGTTTTTTTTTTTAACTTTTTAAATAACTTTGTTATTATTTCTGTTTTTTGACAACCCTAACCTAAGCTGGCTTTCGGAAAAAAGCAGCACATTCCAATGCAACGCACACGGTTTTTATTTATATGTAAATTGTAATGATATTTTAGCCGCGCGATTTCGCGACTGAGATTTATGCCGCACGGGGGATCGTCGTAAGGGGTATGTTGCTGCTAGACCCCGCTAGAGGGAATTGTCGCGATAGTGGTATATATTACAGCGTGAGCGTGTATTGAATAAATATTCCAGATAAATCACATATGTTTTGAAGGTAACCCAAAGGTGGAGAAATGGCTGATATTGCATCAGTGTAACGGATGGCGATCCTGTTTCTCTTTCTCAGTATTTTTTTTTTTAAATTGATAGACTTTCTGGTACTTTTTAATCAGCTTATGTCAGTCCTCTGCTGAAACTAGGTATCACGGAATTTTTATCACACACCTATTCTAAGTAATTGGGCCATCTGGCGGTGCGGCACCTTACGTTATGTTTGTCGAGTTGCGATTTACTTTCCAGAAATCGTCTGGTCCATAGTCAGTTGTTTCTACGACAGATGGGACCAGTCCATTGCCATTTTAATGTCCTTACCCTGCGCTGGTTCTCAGACTGTTTATCCCTTAAAGAGACTCTAAGCTAGCTTACTACAAAACTTGAAGGTTTTAGACTAGCTTTCACAGTAAGGGTTCTCATCTCGGCACCGTAGAACAAAACTGATCGAACGTACTAGTTTTTGACTTCGTCTTCTGGCATTGTGTAGGCAAAGAGAATAAAAGGGATTTTTAGGTAAAATCACTTTTCTCCGTATTGCCAATAAATATGTTTCATTATATACTTATTTAATCGTTGTTTTTAAGGGAGGTTGTTGCCACACAATGGTTGTTGTTGGTACTTACATACCTTAATATTGAACAGACAAACATCGTAAACGTAATACATGTTTCTCTTAAGCCACAAAGTCAGTCCCATGTACGATATTAAACATCGAAATTATTACTGACAACAAACAGAAACTTAACTCAAGTGTCAACAATACCTACTTGTGAGTACGCGAAACACAAACAGGGGCGCAACTTCAGAATTCAGTAACACCAAAACAAAGTCCGACATCTTCTACCCTTTGTTCCTATCTCCGGACAGATTATGACAGCCTAGTACATGTTTTAAGCTCAAATGCTATTGTTTAAATCGCGGTTTGGAATGCCTACGTCACAGTTTGGGTTTAGTTCCGTATACAGTTTCGTTAACAAAGGAATCTCTGTTTCTATTGTCTATCTGTCATATCCGGATATCTTGTTTGTTGAGATGATATGTGATGTAAACGTTTTAAAGTGTGCTTAGTGATTGTTTTGTGAACTGTTTCTCGTTCTCTTATGATGAAAATCTCTGTTCCGATATTTATATGTGACAACCCCAGAAGAACAATTTGCGTTGTTGCGTAGAAACAGAATTGTAGGGAAAATTACAGATACGATATTAAAAATACAATAAGTAATGTTAGATGTCTCGTTCTATACAATTCACATTTCCAAGGCCCAAAGTAACTTTTTTTTGCACAAGGTTCTGATGTAAGTGTACAGAGGAACTAAAAGGTCAACTATTAGTAATCATATCACAATAGCAATTGCTGATATTTATTAAACCGAATATTATGCTGCAAAGTAGAGGAATGGAATGCAACCAACAATTCATTCTCAACGAGATGCGATGATGCGAGATACAAGTGCTTTAATGACTGCCTCTGTGGAACTGGGGTAAAGTGTGTGTAGTCGTAGTCTTTTAGAAGACTACTAGATCCTTGGTTGGAACAAATATTTGTTTGATCCGCAAATGCTTGTTTCGGAGTTTGAATAGTAGGTATACTTATCAGTCATCGAATTCCCATAGCAAAAGCTTATTTTACTTAATTTGGACTAGATGGCGCTGTGTAAAATTTTATTTAAAAAAAAGTGGTCCGAAATTAAATAAAATCTAATCTAAACTATCTTCACGCTGTATCCCTGGCGGGGTAGTCAGAGAGGACAGATCGCCAGGTTTGCTATTCGCCATGGATGCTATCCATGCATACTAAATTTTCTACGTTGCCGTGCCCGACAGGGTCCATAATGTACCTAATTATATATTTTATAACAACTGTAATCACCTTATGGAGCGCAATAAATGAATATGAATATAAATATGAATAAATTAAATCTTATAATATAAAATTGAGAAAACCAAATCCAATTCAATTCCATCTTATTTGTAATGCTCATTTATCACCATGACAATGCGTAATTCGAGACATTGCGAAGACGAGACCACCCCAGTTAATCCTGGCGCAGTCGGCCCACAATCTGACAGTAGCCGACGAACCTCTGCCTCTACGAAGTACGAACAAACTTACAAATTCGAAATGTAACTGCGAGAGATTGCGGTGAAAATATAACATTTACACAAGACGATTGCAAAAATCTATAAGATGAGCATGAGGTTTCAACTAAAATGGACATAAGAGCAGGGTATCCTAATTCTATCTGGTGCACCACGTAGGATTTTGTTGTGCCGCAATGAGTTAACTTTTGGCCTATCCTTTTCAGGGCTAAAAGTCTCATATAAAATCACCCCGCTACACTCGCAGTAGCGTATTTTAAAGTGCTCAAATGCATTCAATTCAAAAATAAACAAAAACACGTTTAAGTGCATTCGCTAAAAAATGGGTTTCAGTGCCATGAAGCAGGTAGAAATAGAATTCTATTCAAATAGAAATCTACATCATATTTTTTTAATAAAGTGGAAAAAGACAATTCGATTCGAGACGGGGATTGAACCCGTGACCTTTGCCTTACCAAGCTACACCACTTATCAAAGTTCATCTTTCTAAACTAAAATAATGTCTTTATGATATTTTTTAAGTAATTTAAGTAACTGAAAACGACGTACGTTTTCGAGGTGACAACCCTACACTACCGTGAATTAGGATAACACTCGAATATGGTATTTTTCATTTCTTCTCACTCCCGGAATTTCTTGTGAACATTCATTTTTATTAGTATTTGTATTCGTTTCCTGTAACTCAGTATATTTCTTTTCGCTTTTCCGTTAGGGAGTTCCGTTTGGTTCATTCTGTACCTGATGTTGTAAGCGACAACTATTTGATTCTTGTGAAGGTAAAGTTCGTTTTTATTACATGATTATACATTTTTTATTACATGCCGGTTGCCGGCAGAGTTGAAAATGATTGCCGGTTACAATGTGGCGTAGTAGATAAGAGATACAGATTATCTATATTAAACAAGTTGATACTCGCCGCTCCGCCCTCGTAGTGAAATTTTCCCAGGTAAAGTGTGAATCCAGGGTGTCAACTATTCAATATATCAAGTTTCAACCAAATTTGTTAACAGATCAAAGAGTGATTGAGTGACAATACATTCAAACATCTTCACAAACTTTCCAATTCATCTACTTCAATTGGTATTGATAAGCGGACCGAAGTGGTCACCGTAGCTTATTGAAGTTTGCAGAACTAGGTCGCCAATTCTTTACCATGTGAGTTGAAAGCGTAGACGATTTTTACTCATATTGTACTATTTCTAAATATGATACTCTTTTTATGATTATAAACGTAATATAATACGTAATTTTACTGGTTAAAGTAAAATTTTGTCCTCGCTTTCAAGTCATATAGATAAAATTACCATATAGGTAAAACCCTAGTTACAATACAGTCAATACAGTCGCAATACAGTCGCTTTATAAGGACTGTAAGGCTTGCGTGCGAGTAGGGGGGGATGTGTCACTTCTTTTTGAGACACCTCTCTTTTTGAGTACAGGCGTAAAACAGGGTTGTGTCATGTCCGCCTGGCTGTTCATAGTGTGTCTGGACAGTTGCCTGCAGAAGTTGAAAGATTGTGATATGGGTGTGAATTTGGGTGACTGCACTGTTGCTACAAACCTTTGTATAAAAAAAAACATATAAATAAATGTTCAAGAAAAAAGTCATCCATAGTCTAAAACATAAAGTAATCTGTGTTTAATACAAAAAATTCTAATATTAAATCTTAGCGACATCGCATAACCTCTTAGGGTCCTTCAAAACTGCATGTATTGCCGCTTAGGCATACATTATAAATCAAGTTTTATTTAATATAAACCAGCAATGTATTATACTTATGAAAAGCACGTGTAAATCTTGCGCACGTGTCGCACACTAAATCTGTCGCGAATAAAAAGGGGGCCAGCAACTTGCCGTAAAGAATGTGGAAACTCCACTTTATGGCATCATAATGTAGGCAGCACAACGATGAGGTGTGCTTGTGCCTTTATATACATACACGTGTATATCCGAACACCAGGATTTTGAAGTTATTCTCACTTGTCAATTGAAGGGTTGGCTGTACCTGTAAGTAATTTTTCACGTAAATTTGTCTCTACACTTGTTTCTATTTAAGAAAAAATGAAAATCCACCATTTTTCAAATAATAAATAAACAAAAGATTGCCACAACGTCCGTTTACAGACGGTGGACTGACGACCTTATTAAGATTTCGGGAACCTGATAGGTATTTTAATATGTGTAGTACAAAATACCAAACAAAATAGTACAAAAAGTACAAAGACCACGTCTGCAATTCCAAAAGGAAAAGGTTAAAAGGACTAGGATACCCAGAAGCGAAAAAAGTATTGATAGCTTGAGAAGCCTGACGCTCTTGACTATTACATATACTAATATACTACTATACAATACAGAATACAGATATCGTTTTTTTTTGTGTGTCCAGGGAAATCTTATAAAGATCGTTCTGTATACTTTAGACCATCCTGTGTTTGGGGCAGGGTGATTATGTAGGAGACCCTAAAATTAAAATTGGTATACCCACTAAAACTTTGGAGTATTCCTTCTTATCGCTGGTTTTGGGGTACAAGAAAGGCAGGAGTTCAACATCTGCGACCCAACAAGCGTTTTCCACGACAGACTCGGCTCTGGGGGGTTTATTAAGATCCCCGAAACTCAACAAACATTCAAACAAGATAGTATAGTACATAGGGTACACTAAAAGTTTTGCACTTCTAGCTAATCGGAACTATTTGAATTTCGAATGTTATATTTTTTGAAACGTTGCAACCTTCTTAATAGTAATTAGAAGTAATAAGAAAAAAACAATTGGCAGGAAATCATTTGTCAATTGTTTTTTATCACACATCGACGCTCTACGCACGCAACGAAAATGGAATTAAGTCGAAAAGATTTTAGAGCGATGATTTTTTATGATTTTAAAAGTTCTCTCTCTCCGCAAGACTGTGCCGCTCGTCTTCTAAATGCTTTTCGGAGAGAAGCACCTTGTTTGAGCACCGTGAGGCGATGGTTTTCTGAATTTGAGAGAGGTCGAGTTTCTTTACGTGACGAATTTTATGAAGGGCGGCCTTCAACTGCCGTCAACGAAAATAATGTGGCTACTGTTAAGCGGCTAATTGAAGAAACCCCTGGGACTACCTATGAGACAATTCGAGGACTATTGGGGATTGGTATGAGCCAAATTTAGATGATTTTACACGAAGAATTGAAAGTTCGGAAACTTTGTTGTCGTTGGTTCCCTCATGAACTGACAGCGGAGCAGAAGCGGGCTCGCGTGGAATGGTGCTCGCAGATGCTACTGAAGTTCGACCACGGACATTCTAATGCTGTTTATGACATTGTCACAGGAGACTAAACGTGGATTTATTGTTTGAACCCGAAAAAAAACAGCAATCTTGTGAATGGGTGTTTGAAAATGAGAACAGGCCAACCAAAGTGAGGCAGGCGAGAAACGCTGGTAAAAAAAGATCGCATTTTTTTCTCAGCTACGGTTCCCATCTGTACAATTCCACTTGAAGATCAAAAGAGTGTTAATGCCGAGTGGTATTCTAATATTTGTTTAGTCAGGGTGTTAGAAAAAGTTCGCGAAAGACGACCAAACAGCCGGGTTCTCTTACATCATGACAACGCTTCTTCACACACGGCCAACAAAACAATGTCATTTTTAGCTTCTGAAAAAGTACAACTCGTCACCAATCCTGCGCATAACCGCGACCTAGCACCCTGTGATTTCTGTATTTTCCCCAAAATCAAAGATTTGATGAGAGGTTTCACTTTTACCAACTCCGAAGAGGCAGTGATAGCGTTCAATCAGCACGTACAAAACATCAGATCTTTGATCCTCCTGTTTTAAAAATTGATTTAACCGCATGAAAAAAAAAATGTAAAGGAGAGTATATTGAAAAGCAATAAACTTAATATTTTGGTTATAACATGTTGTTTTTTTTAAGTTACGCAAAACTTATAGTGTGACTATAGTACAAATAACTACATTAAACGTTACTTAAATTTGTATATTTAACTAGGTACTTATGCACTCGTCAATGAAAAATTTATATTAAATTTATTTTTCACACTTTATTTCCACAGCCCAATTACAATACTTACTACGAAAAAATAATTGGGCAGATATTGGCATGCGTTCATAATTGATACACTTATATATTTTAGTGTGTTACAGAATAACCTTCCAGACTCGATATTTATTACTCGATGACTATACATTCGACTTATCTCTATTGCATTTGTTGATGCTTTACGTAAACTCAGAAATCTGATGTTCTCGTTATTTATGAGTACTACTGATGATATTAGTAGTACTCATTATTTATGAATTGCAGTGTAATAGTGGCAATGTAGCAGTGGATACGAATGAAATAAGGTAATTGTATGAGCTCTCCGTCTCGCTTTTTTTCAAAGGCCTACTGTATGGGGTCCTTGAAAAGGTCTTACTTCTTCTATGATTACGATTTACATTAAAAATCAAAAAAAAAATACTCAAACACTCTTTTTATAATGTAATCCACGATGAATTATCTCGACTCCACCTCGATTCGACCTTATTCTATGTTCCTCAAGGTGAGGACCAGTAACGGCTGAGTATAAAAATTTTGAGGATTTCTTCAGATATTCCCAAAAGTCACCTCGACTGAGTTTGGGTCGAGGAACATTCAAGAAAACGTCTTAGAATATGAGTGCTAGTTTTAATAGGGCCGGCAATGCAAGTGTGGTGGTGGTGATCTGGTGTTGCAAACGTCCATAGGTTAAACTTTAAAGGTTGCCTGTAAGAGATTGCTCTTTAGCGATAAGGCCGTCCTTTTACATTTATGAAACTGTAATATCTTTATGTGAGTGTTTTATATTTGTATGCAATAAAGTTTATTTTATTCTATTTAAATTATTTTTTATAGAACTTTTCACAATAATATACAGTTTTTCTCTAACAACTCCATCCATTACAGCACGAGTATCAGCTACAACCTAGATCATCATTAAGCTTACGTGAACAAATCAAGGATAAAAGCCTTATTGTCTTACCCGTTCATGATACAATACTCACGAGCATCCTTTGCCAAAACTTTTCCATCTGTAGACAATACAAACATGATAGGCGGACTATGTTTGGAGTCGGCTCTCTTCGACAGGAAACCGGATTCAAGTGATGAGCTGAAGATGAATTTAATAAAAGTACTTAATTACTTCCTTAATCAATTTCTCTGAAAGGATGCTAAAAAACGGATAGGTAAAAGTACTCGGATACCCAAACGTGGATGTATGAAACGATAATTGAAACTGCAAGAAGTAAAAGAAGTATGCATGGATCGCAAAGCCTTACTATATGTCCCCTCTGACCGGGTCCATCAGGGATGCAGCGTGAAGATAGTTATTTATCTTTCACGCCTTTATCCCTAAAGCGATGGCAAATACGCCCACATTTCACCGTAAGCACTTTTGTTCCACGTAACAGGAGATGAACTCATTGCCGCGTCGAAATGTACAGGCGCAGGTTGGGCTTAATTTAATTGGGCATAAAACTTTCAACTTGGCTTAACAACTGCCATGTTACTGGCAACCGGGACCGACGGCTTAACGTGCCTTAACGTGAAGATAGTTTTTTTGACAGGATCATGATCTAATTCAATCTTCGACCGCTTGAGGAAATTTACTTTTCAAAGTAAACATATTAATTTTGTTGATTTATTTTTACACAGCACCATCCAGTCTAAATTAAATTGAAAGCGAATTTCGTTTGTCGTGAAACTTAACTGGGACAGACACTCGAATGATGATGATGATGATGTTCTAGCCCAAATGAAGTTAAAAGATTGTGCTATGTAATCTAGATAACTGATAAACATTCTTGAAGATATGAAAGAAAGAAAGAAGTATATATTTTATTTGAAATCGCTATATTTAATAGAAAATAATATATCCTAAGTAGGTACTACAATTATTTTAAAATACCTATATATTTTTCTAACTTATTACTAGAGCAATAGTATCGCCACAAGTACTAAAAATATTACTGGAAGGATTAAAGACCTCTCACAACTTACATCAATCCCCAAAAGTTGTAAAAAAAGGTCCGTTTATCGACAAAAGGCGTATATCCCTCTCGCAACAACGCTATGATCTGTCTAATGAAGAGTTGTGCAAACAAAGGGACGCTCAACTCTTTTATTAATACCTCATGTTATGAGCTCCCTTGCAGTATTAAAACCTGTCTTTTAAAAATAATACGATGGAAAGTTGTCAAAATGTCGGTAGACAGATTATTTTTCATTTATAAATAAATAATTAAATATTGTGGGACATTTTTTTACACAACGCCGTCTAGCCCAAAGTAAGCTAATATTAGCTTGTGCTATGCGATCTAGACGACTGATAAACATAATTATATATTTCTAAATACATAGTGAAAGTAAGGGTCTTCGCTTGAATGCAAGTAAGACTAAGGTTCTAGTATTTGAAAGAAATGACGTAAGAACTAAATGCGAGATTAGGGTAAACCAGGAACGTCTAGAGCAAGTGTGAGTGCGTATGTTTAGCGCGGATGGAAGATGTGATTCGGATGTAGAACTGCGAGTAGCTACCGGAAACAGAGTTAACGGTGCTTTGTCCCAATTAATAAAGCGACAAAGCATCGTAAAAGAAGCACGACTGGCGATTCATAACGCAGTGCTAGTGCCAACTTTGCTTTACGGTAGCGAAACCTGGGTATGTCAGCAGATGCATGAAAGTAAATTGAATGCTGTGGAGATGCGATCACTTCGAAAATTGTGCGGCGTTACCTTGGCCGACTGAATACGTAACGAAGTGATACGCAATATGGCAGGTTTGAATGAAAGTGTCAGCGTTAAGCTGGAAAAGGGCGTGCGCCGTTGGTTTGGACACGTCCAACGAATGAGTGAGGAACGATTGACGAAGAATATATATTGTGCGAAAGCAGAGGGTAGAAGAAGTCAGGGTAGGCCGAGACTTACATATATGAAGACCACGTGAGCAGATTGCTCAAAAACGGAAAGGTCAAACGTACTCGGATACCCAGACGTGCGTGTATGAAGCGATTGATGAATCTTGAAGAAGCGAAAGAAGTATGCATGGATCGCGAAGCCTGGCGATCTGTCCTCTCTGACTTCCCCGTCAGGGATACAGCGTGAAGATAGTTAAGTTAAGTTTCTAAATACATACATATTATACATAGGAAACACCCAAACCCCGAAACAAACATTTGTGGATCACACAAATATTTTTTTCGACCCGGGAATCAAATCCGGGACCTCAGTCGCGGCAGTCGCATACACTACCACTGCGCCACCGAGGTAGTCATATATTTTAACACAATGCCATCGAGCCCATATCAAGCTAATATTATGCTTGTGCTTTAGGTTCGAAACAAATGGTAAACTATACTATATATTTCTAAACATGTTATACAACACCCAAACTCCGAAATAAACATTTGCGGAACACACAAATATTTATTTTGACCCGTGATTTTAACCCAAGACTTAGCAAGATTAGTAGCGCAGTTTAAAATAATACTACATACATAAATAATATATACAGTGTGTGTAAAGGGCACACATAGATCTCCGGAGCCCAAGGACCTCATATGCTAGTGGTGCATCCGCTGACTAACGGACAAAGTAATGACGCAGGTGCCCTTAAGAGGTTGGGAGGTCAGAGTGTACTGAATCACACAAAGCTGAATATTAAAAGTCAAACGCTCCTGAAATCAAATAAAAGTAGACCCCGCGCTGCAAATCCCTGTAGAGTTTAGAAGCAACTGGAAATACACTAAAAGCAAGAAGAGGAGACGTAAATGTCACACCTTTATACCTGAAGGGGTAGGTAGAGGTATACGTCACACATTTGAAGACCAGCTATAGCGAAAAATCCTTAACAGAACATTTACAGAACACTAAGTTAGTAAGCACGAAAAAGCACCTCAAGTATATTTATTTCTACGGGGCTTAAATCTTTCAAATTGTATACCTGGTATGTTGCTTGAGATTTCGATCAGGAGTCAACCTGTGACCACAACGGGTCCGTATTGGGTTGCATAAATTTTAGAGGCATAACTTAAATCTGCATAACGTTTTTTGAAATACTCTTCGTTTCGCATAACGTTCAAACAGAATAAATCATTAGACATACTGTATTTTCCCATAACTTTTTTATAATAATGATATATCCGCATAAAATATTTACGCATCATTTTTTTTACAATAACGATTACTAGTCATAACATTTATTGGCATATCACTCACTCTCGCATAAAGATTACAAGCCATACATATAGAATACCATAATGTTAACGAGTACATATTTTTATTTTTATATCTAAGCTTAAACTGCCTAAGATTGAAATGCCCACTGATTAAAAATGTCGATAGTCACTATACTGAAGTTCAAAATTTCAACATTTATATATAGAATATATAAATAAAATACAAAAAGAAAGTAGGTAGATAAAAACGAGCGATTCTATTCTGGCGCATCGCCGGCCGCTACCGCGACCTGCTCGCTTCGCTCGCTCGGCTCGCGTGTTGTGGTCACAAGTGACCTAACACTCCTCCTCGCTTCGTTCGTCGTCGTACCTATTTACGACTTTGCTCAAGACTAGTCTAAAAAAAATAACACTTAAAATATCGTTTTATATGTTACAGCTTTAAAACTTGGCTATGAGTGAGATGATTATTTACAATGGTGTCTTATCATTTCTTAAATATTCTTAGTCAAATTATTATTCATTAATGATTTAAACGGTTATCCATACCTCCATTATGCGTTTTGTATTTTATGATAAATTATCTTTAGGCGTATAACAATTATACCCTTTACATTTATGCTGATTAAAATTATGATAAAAAAAATAGAGTAAGTTAATGTTATGTCAATAAAACCATTATGCGTTTATAACACTCTGCTTATCATCATTTATGCAAGAAAACTTTATGCTGAAACTGTTATGCCAAACTGTAGTTTGGCATAACAGTTTCAGCATAAAGTTTTTCAGCATAATGTATTATGCTGAAAAAAATTATGCGATCGAAAAGGCATCCGACCACAACTGGTGCAACCTAGTCGAAACATCAGTTAAAAACAAACCATTTTTTTTTTCGTGTGGAAATCCTCATGGATGCTATGCCGGACTCCTACCGACTAAAACCACCAGTATTCCTTCCATCTGTCTATAGCCGGGAGTCCCAGGTGAGCCCTCGGAAGGATAGCCAAGGCTAACCAACCACTATGAAAAAACTTATTGTCAAGGAAAAGGTATACTCAAAAAATGTCGATAGCCAACCAAAAAAAAAGGATTCGTATTTTTTATCACGTTTCATAATAGGTACGTACTACCACAGTATAAAGAGTAAACCTATCAGTAGCGTTACGCCTTTGAAGTTGACAAAAATGCCGACAACGTCTAGACAGTGATGCTTGTAGGGTTGTCACAAGTATACAAGGCTGAGGTTATTTATAATTTATTTATTAACTCGTACTCGCAATCAATTATCAACATTATAATATAATATAATATCTTAATCTTAATAATATTATAAATGTGAAAGTTTGTAGAGATGTTTGTTACTCTTTCACGTTAAAACTACTGAATAGATTTTAATGAAACTTTACAATAATATAGCTTATACATCGGAATAACACATATACTTTTTATCCCGGGAACAAGTTCTTATGGGAAACGGGAACGGGAAAACTTCTCAACACGGGCGAAGCCGCGGGCGTCAACTAGTATGTATATATAATAAATCAATAATATAAATACCGGTTTAAAAAACAGGGTCTGAGATTTCATCAATTGCCGCACACGGAAGTAAATAAGGTTCATTTCATGTCGAATCGATAGTTTTTTTTATGAGAAAGCGTTTACGAATTGGCTGCCGCGTAGTAGATTTAAAATTATGGGGTTTCTAGCAATCGATATGGCCGCCGAACTATTCTTATAAAATTTCATGTTGGGTATCGTATAAAGGGTTTTTTGGTATGCTGAGTACGAATTTCGTATTAATTTTGCAATCCAATATGGCCGCCGCGTCGTGGTTTTCAAATTTCATGTTGGGTATCTTATAAGGGGTTTTTTGGTATGCTGAGTACGAATTTAGTGTTAATTTTGCGATGAGAAATAGGAATTGGAAGCTGGGGATGGGAACTGGGAATTCAAACAAGGGTGAGCTGACATATGTGATCTCATATTATTGTTTCTTCTTTTCACGAGTATCTTCTTTTTTTTATGAAGATACCCGGGCTTTTGGTAGGCGTACATGGGGACATACTGGTTCAACACGCTGAGGCCCTTTGAGAATTTTAATCTAAAAGGAAATGGGACCCACACTGCAGACAGTCCACGCCCGCCTTATGTAGAAGAACGATAATGGACCACCTCCAATGGGAGTTAAACTATTGTAAAATATGCTAACTAAGAAATGGGCTATTGGGTTGGGGGTTTGATGAACTAGGTGATTATAACTATGGATAAAGGCGGCGTCTGCCATTTTAATATCTGATTATCCTAATTTTGGCAGACGGTGACTCGCCAACTCACTAGATGGGCCCACCATATACAATCGCCATAGGCATGATAAGCCTGTAAGGCGACAGGAGGCAACACCGGTGTGAGCGGCTTGGGGTGTCGAGCGGTGCGACGCCGGTTTCGCCATCGCGGGTCAGACCCAGAGCGGGCTTCCCCGTAGTTTTGCCTTTGAAAATTACACTTCCACCCCCGAGCATATAGCTCTGGCTCCCTCCCTCTGACCAGCCAATTAAGGCAAGCCAGAGTTGAGATTTGCAGCACTCCCGAGAGTAGCACTCTCACTGCTCACCCGTTAGCCCATTAAATGCTAACCGGTACAGAAGGGCATGTGTAGCCATGAACATTCAGCTCGCCACAAGCTGCCCTGCGGATGTGAGCTTTTCAATAACTTTCTGATACATTTTTTTGTTGATATCAGAAAGTGGATGACTCAAAAAGCGAATCTACTATACCCTCATAGGGTTGCGTTAATCCTATAAAAGATTACGACTATCCTCGAGGGGTGTTATATTATTATAATTAATTTGTTCAATTTGTCTCCGCCCCGATGAGCACTCTAAGAAAAAAAACCAAATTCTATGGAGATACGAAGTTCGTCGGGTATATTAGGTATATTATTAGTAGTAAATGAGTTAATGATAAATATTTTCGGTTTTTGACTAACGACTTAATGCTACTGTTGTTTTCAACAAAAAAATATTGGTTACGCTTTGAACATTAAAAATGACGAAAAACTTGAACACAGGATAACATAGTATAGAGTATAGTTATAACCCCATATGTGTGGCACCGCATACTATAATAATCTTACTTACATAATATCTTACCCAACATGAAATTTATAACAGTTGGCGCGGCGGTCATATTGGATTGCAAAATTAACACGAAATTCGTACTCAGCATACCAAAAAAACCCTTATACGATACCCAACAATAAATTTTATAACCACGGCGCAGCAGCCATATTGGATTGCAATATTAACATGAAATTCGTACTCAGCATACCAAGAAAGCCCTTATACGATACCCAACATGAAATTTTATATCCACGGCGCGGCGGCCATATTGGAATGCAAAATTAACACTAAATTCGTACTCAGCATACCGAAAAACCCCTTATATGATACCCAACATGAAATTTTAAAACCACGGCGCGGCGGCTATATTGGATTTCAAAATTAACACTAAATTCGTACTCTGCATACCAAAAAACCCCTTATATGATACCCAACATGAAATTTTAAATCCACGGCTCGGCGGCCATATTGGATTGCAAAATTAACACGAAATTCGTACTCAGCATACCAAAAAACCCCTTATATGATACCCAACATGAAATTTTAAAACCACGGTGCGGCGGCCATATTGGATTGTAAAATTAAGACAAAATTCGTACTCAGCATACCAAAAAACCCCTTATACGATACCCAGCATGAAATTTTATAATCACGGCGCGGCGGCCAAATTGGATTTCAAAATTAACACTAAATTCGTACTCAGCATACCAAAAAACCCCTTATCTTATACCCAACATGAAATTTTATATCCACGGCTCGGCGGCCATATTGGATTGCAAAATTAACACGAAATTCGTACTTAGCATACTAAAAAATCCCTTATACGATACCCAACATGAAATTTTATATCCACGGTGCGGCGGCCATATTGGATTGCAAAATGAACACGAAATTTGTATTTAGAATATTAAAAACCCCATGAATTAAAGAAATCCATACAAAAATTCAAAAATCATAGCAAGCTGTCGTGAATGCGTCAGCCCTGAAAGACTGTCCCGAGCTACTAACAATATTTTGTTCGCAGCTCGGGACAAACCCTCCCGCGTCTCGTCCCTTGTCCCCCGCACGATTGCTCTGTCTAGACAGCTTCGTCGACCGACTGTATGTCTTTCGGCTGTGGTACTACTATCTACTACGTACGTTGGTCGTGTCCATTCATCTCGTCCGTTTGACGTGGCGTATGCAGTCGCCATTACGGGAGTCGTTCGCAATTTTTCACATGAAACATTCACGACCGGATATTGCGTGAGTGAATGCATCAGAACTGGTATCTATGCCTTAATGTTATACTGTTAGTGTTATGAGGGTGTACTCTATAAGGCTGCGTTCGGACAAGTGTAAAAAAAAGCGCTGCGTTAATCCTCGGTTTTTTATACTTTTTAATCTCTCGCTTCTGCAAGACGTGAAATTTGATTTGTGCTAAGATTTTAGATATAGCTATTTGCGCTGCTACATGCTATAAACAAAAGTTATGCTTTAAATAATGTTACAAAGGTTTTTTTTTCCTTGTGATGAATTCTCTAGCCTCTATAACTGTTTTGGTTATGTTCACTGTCTACCTATGGTTTCCTATTCATATTCAAATTTGAGTAATCTAACAACCATTTAACATATAGAAGTGGATGAAACTTCACCTAAAATACACCACGGCGTCGTCACTGGTGACATAAAATGAACACAAATCTAAACATGTCTGCACTCTGATAGTAGGCCTTATATCACGTCCAGCGTCGATGCTATTTTACCTTATGAGTTACATTATGTTTGCTATGTTCCTTTCCCTGTAACTTCTAGCATCTAGAACTCAAAATATAACATTGAGTGATAAGAAAGTACTGCTGTGTGAACATATACTTAGAAATATGTACATTTCTTTTATTTCAACGTTTTTAAACGTCTCGTAAAAACACACTCGTCTAAACGGGCCCTAAGTTTTGACTTAATTCACGTCGTATTTAATTATTATGTAAATATGTAATAGTTTATACTGAAAGTTATACACTTGTAACTTGGATCTCCTATGGATACATTTACGGATAAAGCTATGTCTTAATTTTTGATATTTACAGACATACATACATAAAGAAACAAAAATGACGTTATACATTTTGAAAAATGTTGGATATCTCGTAATTGGCTAGTACGTAAGCCTTTTACCTATTGTCGCAGTTGCTGTGCGAAGACCTTAATACATAAATAATAATCTACGTAGCATACCTGAACTAAGTAAATGAACAATAGATATTCCATATATCGATGGATATATGGAATAGCCCATGAGTAGCCCATGCCCATAAATGCCTTAACAGTAAAAGAAAACCAATAAAACCTTCAAGCCAACTGAATAACATCCTTAAATACTCTTTGACAGTTTCAAATATTACTATGTAAACATATTGACATCAATTCACCAAACAATACTACTTAATGCGAGTTCTGACAGGTATTAAAAGAAACTTTAAGTTAAATACAACAGAGTTTAGTTTCCAATGAACTCTGATTGCAGGAATACCCTATATTTTTTGTTTGGCTGGCTGCCAGAGTAGCCCATGTAAAAAATAAAACATGATAACGTTGAAATGTTTTGAATTCGGTGACTTTTGGCGTGAAAGCTGTTGGACAGTATTTAAATGTTTACATAATTTACCTAGGCATATTATTTTGGTGTATTGTATTATGTATAAGTATATCCCATGCACCTTCGGACCAACGGACGATACTTTGGCGCAGATACCTAGTATGGGTTGGGAGGTGGGTCGGTAGTCGCTCTCAACAAAGTCGATTTAAAATTTCCAATTGTAACTTATTTATTTTATTTTTATTTATCTACCACGCCTTATCCCCGAAGGAGTGGCAGAGGCATATTATATGCCCAGTTTCCACCATGTGTATTCCTGTCCCACGTAATAGGTGGTGACCCCATTGCCGTGTTGAAATAGACAGACGCAAGTTGTGGCTACTTGATGTTGAAATTTTTCAAGCCGCCGATAAGGCCTCCAACTTGACTTAACGACGGCCATGTTACTGGCAACCGGGATCAACGGCTTAAGGTGCCTTCCGAAGCACGGAAACGCAAATGTAAATGCCATAAAGTGGTCACCCATCCGAGGACCGGCCATACTGAAAGTTGCGTAACTCAGTGATCGTTTACAGATCACTTAGTCTGCGGGGCCACGAGCGCAATTACAACTTAACTAAAAAAACAGACCCCGTTCTCCAAATACAAGTAGGGTCTGCAAAGGAGGGCCCATTAAACCTACGAAATTCCACCAAGACCTACAAGCGGTGCACTTTGCGTCCGGAGCGCACGCATACGGTTAGGTCCGATAGGGGCTTTATCCCGCTTACGCTTAGATTGTGGAATGAACTCCCTGCCTGGGTTTTCCCGAATGTCTACAGTATGGGGTTCTTCAAAAGGGGTCTTAGAAGGTTTATAAAGGGTCGGCAGCGTGAGTGCTGCACCTTTGGTGTTGCAAACGTCCATAGGCTACGGTAACAACTTTCTATCAGGTGAGCCGTATGCTTGTCTGCCACCTCGGTGTAATAAAAAAACCTGTTGACTATCTGACAGGGCTACGACGCAGGCGCTCTTACGTGGTTTTTGAGGTCAGACGGTAGTCGCTCCCAACAATGCCACAAATCAAAGACCTAGTTATATCTGTTACATATGTGAAAATTACGTTAACGCACTACAAGTGCGGGAATTATGATTACTATACTAGCACTATACTACTTTTCTACCGTAGCATAAATACCCTCTAATGTGGTCGGCTATTCACATATTTCTACAAATAAAATGTAATTAAAATTAATACGAAACTTCATGAAAGGACAAACGTTAAAACGGCCATCATAGCGTGCCGCTAGTATAGTACAACTTAAACTTAAATATTTGTCAGATTTAATCAGAGTAAAAGAAGATTAACAAAAAACCTTTCCCAGATTTTGTGCCATTTTCTGTGCTTGCTCGGCACGAACAATGAACCACCTAACGTAATTTTTTACTTATCTTATCTCACATAAAATATACTGTCCTTACATCGTACAGCCGAATTTATACGATTCGGACGAAACGACCCCACGCCGCAAACAGAACGAGCTATGGGGTAACTACAGCCCACAAAATTCATGATTCAAATCTAGAACATTTTTTTCCGCCATTCATAGACATTATGACGTAATGAATTAAAAATTGGCCATTAAAATGGTTTAAATGTTTTGTGAGTATTAATTGTGTGAGGTTTTTATTGAATGTGTCACGCAAAGCATGTGGGTGACGTTGTTGAAAAAGAAACTGCTTCAATAGTTCAGTTGGACTATGATTGTTTAAATGGGGAAGAAAACGCAAATCTTTTATGTAGAGGGCGCTGTGTCTTTTTGGTATACAGGAAACTTCAATTTTCATAGCCATATATATTAAATTTTTTTTCTTTGAAGTGTCTACTGCATTACCTAGAATAATCGGTCTGTTTAAAATTCACTCATCAATGCTTTTTCTATATTTTCTTAGGTTGGGATTCGAAGGAAATTTTTGTGAAGTAATTTCTTCACATTTTAAAGCCAACATTTAAAATTAAGTGACCCATTTATCAATAAATATTTAAAAACGTATTTTTTCTTTGAGGTGTCTACTGCATAACCTAGAATATTCAGTCTGTTTAAAATTCACTCTTCTCAATGCTTTTTTCCATATTTCTTAACGCGTATTTGAAAACGAAATTGTATCTATTAAGATTGACAGTTGCTTTTTAACAAACATTTAGCGCCCTCTACAATAAAATATTTAACATTTTCCTTCGTCATTATTTTCTTTTCATCAAGTAGTTCGTAAATAGGTACGTCTAGTATTACAAAAAGAAACTTTGCTACTTTTGTAGTGAAATCGATTGGTTTCACGGTAAACGAATAAATTAACAACAAGTGTCTGAACTGATGCGAGTTAAAAAAAATCCATGCCATAATCCTAAACCTGTTTGCAATATATCAGGGAACATCACACGAAGACAAGTAATTTATAATCTACCTACTTGCCTTTTGTAACACATACAACATATTATAATTATGTTTATAAGTTGTAGATTAACTAAACTTGGGCGTGATGGCGCTGTGTAAAAAATGTTTCACAACTTTTATTTAATTTATTTTTTTGTATCTAAAATAAAAAAATACAAGATTTTCTTAATTCAATCCTTATATCTGCGGCTCTGTAAACCATATATCTTTTGCCCACTATTCCTATTCAAAATCTGAAACTCATCTATTCAATATTTTAATCTACCACGAAAAAGATTTAAAAATAAAACAGGCAGTATAAAACATCAGCATGACAATAGAAAATTGAAAAGAGAAGCAACGAAAAGCTTCGTGAAATTCGGGAAGAAAATAATACAGCAAAATGCCTGGCTAAGTCTAAACTTCATAGGCTTACTCATGCTTCGAAGGGCATTCTATCAAATGTCAAGAGGAGACCTTTCCAAAATTTCGTTTCCGCCATGGCCGCCGGCCCGTGAAATCAATAGTATCTTTGCAATATAAACATCCTTTGATGGCAAGAGTTTTCTTTCTAGATGTTATTTGATGTCATCTGTATCAACCGAACGTCGAGATTAAATATTATTGATTTTGTTTTTCCTGTATTTATAGAAATAGCTACATACTATAGCACGACCTGTACATGATGTGGACGGTAAATCGTATCAAACACTGACCATCAGTAGTAAGAAAATCAATAATACTGCTTTTTTTCGTTTTATTCGTTTTATTGTAACCAAAGCTCTTTCAATTATATAGAAGGCTATAGGCTATATATTATCACGCTACTACCCTGGAGAGCAAAGCAGTAATCATAAATGTCGACAAATCGGGCACATTTTTATACATTATTGTTAAATTTATAAGCGACGGGATTACATAGGTGCAACAGCAGTTCAAAGTATGTCACGGGCGAAGCCGTGGGGTACACCTAGTGCTAATATATTATACGTAGGACATACCCAAACTGTGAAACCAATATTTAAGGATAACATAACATAACCGATCCGGGAATCGAACTAGGGACCTCAGCGCGACAGTTGCATACATTACCACTTACGCCACCGAAAATGATGAGTTTTAAGTCACGGGGTCAGATAATTGCCGTGCCTAATATTAATGCGTAATTGCCTTCATATTCCGTATCAAAGATATTCGTTTATAAACATACATACATATTGTCACGCCTTTATCCCGGAAGGGGTAGGCAGTGGCATACTATGCGCCCACATTACATCGTATGCATTTTTGTCCCACGTAACAGGTGGTGAGCCCATTGCCGTGTATATAATTGCCGTTTATATAATTTTAACATTAGCTGTACTAAAACCGTGTCATATTGAAATTGTTCCCAAATTCTACCCATGGCATCTGTTAATTGGGAAATTACTTATTGATGCTGCTAATTTTGGCACAGACAATTTAACAGGTTTTGGTTAATATATTATATCGTTGAATTCTGTCTGTCAATCACGCAAGTTATTTGCTTAATTGGATTACAAATTTAGCTTTGAAGAGGGGAAGTTGACTTCCAGTTACCAAAGACAATAGCAATTAAATATAGCTCAGATTTAGATGTTACAAATCTTTTGACACATTGATTTTAAAGCTTTTAAAAAAAAAAAAATTATGCCAATATTGACATTTTGAACTATGCATATTGTAAATGTATTTTTCTTTAATTTAATTATACCTGGGGATTTTCTTAAACTTAAAACTTGACTATCGTTAACACTGTATCCCTGACAGGGTGGTCAGTGAGGACAGATCGCCAGGCTTAGCCAAACAAGCACACTAAAAATAATCATGTTTATATTTTTTAATTTTTTAATTTTATGTTTTTGAGACATTATGAAAGGGAAAGGGAATTATTGTCTTGAAGATAATAGGTAAATAGGAGATATCCAGTCCTTTCATAAAACTATAAGAATTATATTATATTATCTGTGATAAAACTAAATGAACCAATTGCACGGACATTTGGCGCGAAGAGTGACAAGTGCGGACGCTTGCTTTATATTATTTTCTAAAACTAGTGCATTTATCTTGTTTTATGTGCGGGAGTGGTGGTTTCATGGACATAAAAGTTGTGTTAACGTGCTATAGTGAAAGACAATGATATAAATGCAGTGAAATGCTATTTTCTCTCTTGCCGCGAAACGTCCACTGACAACCTTAGTATAAGAATCACCATTATACTGAGGGCAAGGACCAGGACGGACAATGAGGACACGACATCGACTGGACAGGACTAATTAGAAGATAAGATTGAAGAAATATGATATAAAAAATAAGATTTGGCTAAAAGGTCTTAGAAACCAGGCCATTAAATAATTAAAAAAAAAACCAATTGCACAGAGGAAGAAATGTTGCTTTCTCCCTGGCTAGTGCCCTAATAGACATGAAATAATAAAAATACCGTGTGCCAATTTCACGTCCAGCAGTAGGGGAAATTCGCATATGCGGCTTATCATCAATTATTAATATTCAATCCCTACTCTACAGCTGTATCTAATACTAGGTGACCCCACCCGGCTTCGCCCTTGTCATACTTCGAACTCCCGTCGCACCTATTTAATCCCGTCGCTAATAAATTCTACAATCATGCATAAAAATTTGCCCGATCTGTCGACATTTATGACTACTGCTCCGCTCTCCAGGGAAGTAGCGTGATAGTATATAGCCTATAGCCTTCCTCGATAAATGGGCTATCTAACTCAAAAATAATTTTTCAAATCCGACCAGTAGTTCCTGAGATTAGCGCGTTCAACCAAACAAACAAACTCTTCAGCTTTATAATATTAGTATAGATATAGAGTTAGACGGCAATCGCCTCACCACCTGTTACGTGGGACAAAAGTGCGGTGAAATGGGGGCGTACAGTATGCCTCTGCCTACCCCTTCGGGGATAAAGACGTGACAATATGTATGTATCAATAATCTAATTTAACTCACAAGTACCAGGCGCCCAGTCACAGCAGGAGGTGTGTACTAAGGAGCTATCTAAACAATCCACTAGAAGAATGTTAATAGCAAACAATAAAGTAGTAGAGGACACGCGACCTTATTACGCTATCGGTAAGCCGAGGGTGTGTGGCTAGTGTTAACGTGAATGATTGACCTTAGACATGGTTACAGACTAACTAACTTCACGCTGTATCCCTGACAGGTAGTCAGAGAAGCCTTTTTTCTTCATCTTTCCACTATCGCATTACTATACCATTCCCATTACTGTGTCTTTTGTGGTATTGGTCATTGCTGTAGATACTGGTTTACAGGAGTAAACCACTATCTACAGCAATGACCAAGATCACAAAAGTTACACCGAGCTCGACCTCGGTGAAGTCCCAGGAGAAGTTAGAATGTCTAGGAACCCGCAATGAAAATAATCAGAAGATAATTTTAAGGAGTCGGAATACTAAACCGTTGCCCCAAATTACTGTGAAATTAAGTAGATTGTTCTTTGGCAATTCCTTATCTTGTTTGGGAAGTTGCCTTGAGTCCCGGATTTTAATTGATTTCTTTATCAATAATTATGTGAACTCATAAATAAGCTACTTTCGTAGCATTGAAGTATATTTCTTTAATAGAGCTTTTAAGTATTTTTGTGGAGAGTATTAAATTTTTATGAGAATCATCATACCGCTGCGCTCGCTGCAACGCATCATGAATATTTTATAATTTATATTATTCACTATTTTCTCCACAGTTAGCGTGGAAAACTTTTCAATTTTAATCCTCCTCAAGATGGCTGTAACGCCGATAGCATTAAAATAAAATACGAGCGTTGTCGCCGGTCGACACGTAAGCGCCATCCATCACTCGCCCGTGTGCAACCCCCTTTACAATTCGATGTAGACGCGCGACAAAAAGTCAAGGAATTTGGGCCGCAATTTTTTGAATTTGGAACCACCTCGTGTTTATTGAGACATCGATCAAAGAATGTCATTCGATGTTTTTAAATGTATTCCCTGGAATGGTATTGAATTTTAAATTTCAAACTTTTGTTTGTGTTCTTTTATTCAAGATTGTTAATATACATTTATTTTTAAAATAATCAGCTATTTGCAATATAAACTTAATATTGACTAACAGAGAAAATTATATTAATAAAATTAATTTCTTTAGAACGTATTTTTTTTTAATAATTATTTAAGGCCTGGTTTCTAAGACCTTTTAGCCAAATCTTATTTTTTATATCACATTTCTTCAATCTTATCTTCTAATTAGTCCTGTCCAGTCGATGTCGTGTCCTCATTGTCCGTCCTGGTCCTTGCCCTCAGTATAATGGTGATTCTAACGTATTAAAATTCTACAACCACAGAACATATAATAACTATCTACAACCTTAATTCAATTCGCGGATGACCGAAAAAGTTAAAATGACAAAACTTGCTCATTTTGTACCCTTCTAAAATATTTTTTTTATTTTTTAAATTCGTTTGTCTACATTCGTTATACCGACACAGCCTCAATATTGACGCGGAGGTGAATTTTTGAAAAATGTAAAATGGTCGGTCCAGACGTCACGTACAACACATTTATTTCCGAATCCCTTAGTTTTCGGTTATTTTCGGCAAAAAGTTGGGGTCCGTTATAAATGGTCTTAGGTTATTTTTCAATTATTCGGTTGAAAATATATGAAATATGATAGGAGGTGCAGATGTTATTTATGAGTTTTGAAAGCATTTGCAGTTATTTGATAAGTATTCCCAAGGTTCAGCATTATTCAAATTTATGATTTAAAACTCAAAATTAATAACCTCCTTAAAGTTCTTTTTGTCACTATAATATTATTGGTTCTGTTCCAACGTGGACACAATTTGAAGATCTGAATTTAACGTCAAAGCTTATAATTTTATTATTGATTTATACATAATATTATAAATAATTGACAAATTTAATAAGACAAATGATATTCTGCTTAGTCATTTCATTTAAATTTCGAACCAAGATAGAAATTCCTTTTTAATATGAATAAGCATGACGATCATGACAATGTGAAAAAAAGTAATTCATCCTTGAGAAGCAATTTAAAAAGTGTTGAATGAAATGAAAAATACGGGTTGCAGTCCGGGAATGTCGACAAAAGTGAAATCTTAACTAGACACATAAGATATTTTTTAGATACGTACTAGGGTTATTGGGTTATGAAATACATTTTTTTTATTTATTGTAACTTATTAATTATTAGAAACTTTAAAATACATTAAAGTTTTTTGAATGAATCAGCGTTATAATTTTTTTTATTTATCTAGACATATATGCACACACTATAAATGCGTCTCGTAACGGTGTCGCGAGTCCAGAGATTTTATCTCATCTAAAAATATACGTGCCGCGATAAAACAAGTTTTTACTTAAAAAAAAATTACATTTTATTTTCGCAGTTCTTTTCATGTTTTCATTTCATGTAACTATGATTAGTTTTCGAGCTTCGAAGGGCACGTTAAGCCGTTGGTCCCGGTTGCCAGAATGTGACATTCGTGGCGGCTTGAAAAGTATTAATAACGGGTCGCCACAATGTGCCTTTATATTTCAACACGGCGATAGGCTCACTAACTATTAAGTGACACAAAATACAAATAGTGAATGTATGGGCGAACCTATGCCTCTGCCTACCCTTTCATAAATAAAGGCATGTCTACATGTATGTATTGAAATAATCTTAATCTTAATAATATTATAAATGCGAAAGTTTGTATGGATGTTTGTTACTTTTTCACGTAAAAACTACTGAATGGATTTTAATGAAACTTTACAATAATAAAGCTTATACATCAGAATAACACATAGGTTACTACAGGGAAAACTTCTGTACGCGGGCGAAGCCGCGGGCGTCAACTAATACTTATATAACTCTAAATACATACATATTATACATAGGGAACACCCTAACTCCGAAACACACTTTTTTGGATTACACAAATATTTGTTCCGACCCGGGAGTTGAACCCGGGACCTCAGCGCGGCAGTCGTTTACAATACCAATGCGCAACCAAAACAGTAAAAAAATTGAATTAGAACTTATCCGCCCGACACATAATAAAGGTATTTTTATTTCACCCTTTAACGTTAGGTTAGAACGAAGAACGCCAAATATTAATGAAGTTACGTCAATATACAATAAACAGTTATGTAATTGGTTATTATAGCAATAACAAAGGGCAATTAAAACGATACTATAGCCTAATGCCCTATTGCAGTTATTGTTTTATGAAGTTAAATTTCTTATGTGTTACTTATAGAGTAAAGACCTATTAAACGGATCATACTCGTTCGTTAATAGAGTAAAAAAAAAGACGTGCCGCGGTAAAGCTATTGCATAGCATACCTTTGTTTTTCTTTGATATTAATTCAAGTTACACTAAAAAAAACAAAAAAAAAACACAATAAAAAAAACACCCTCACCCCCACTCTCACCCTCACCCGTACCCTCACTCCTCACCCTCACCCCTCACTCTCACCCTCACTCGGACCCTCACTCTCGCCCTCACTCTCACTCTCACCCTCACTCTCACCCTCACTCTCACAGTCACCCTCATCCTCACCCTCACACTCACACTCACTATCATCACGTCTCGATCCGTGCGAGCTTCGTACAATCGTACCATATAATATATGTACATACACGTTAAGCCAACGCTCGGCCGTGCTCGGTGAACTTGATTAAAGCCCGCTCAAAGCCCGCGATAAAAACTATGCAATTGTTTAAAAAATAAAAAATAAACCTTTGCGTTAGGATTGACGAATCGAGGGTGTGTGGTTGGATCCTCCTTTATTATCGTTCTATTACTTATTGACTTTGTAGATTACTATGAAATCAATTTAATCAATTCTTTAATTCTTTTCAGGACATCTACGACAAAATGCAGTACCGGATCTCCACACCGGGAGAGACGTCGACGAGACGAGGACGCGACGACCGCTGGCGGTTTCAGTGCCGCGTTACATAGAACACCTCCTCCTCCACCGCCTGCGTTACTAAGAAGATTAGGGGTTAAAGAGCCCACAGGAGTTGGAAAGGTAAGAATTTTTTTTAGGTGTTGATTTTTGGACTTGAATACTCCCGCCTTAACTACTATTATTTACTAAGTTTAATGTTCCGACTAGGTCAACTCGGTTTAATCCTCCTATTTCAATCCCAAAAGCCTCTGTTAATTATAGGAGGAGCTCTTGTATTGTGCGAGTGAGGGATTTTTGGCGGGAAGAGTGACAAGTGCGGACGCTTGCTTTATATTATTTTCTAAAACTAGTGCATTAATCTTGTTTTATGTGCGGGAGTGGTGGTTTCCTGGACATTTTAAGTTGTGTTAACGTGCTATAGTGAAAGACAATGATATATATGCAGTGAAATGCTATTTTCTCTCTTGCCGCGGAACGTCCACTGACAACCTTAGTATAAGAATCACCATTATACCGAGGGCAAGGACCAGGACGGACAATGAGGACACGACATCGACTGGCCAGGACTAATTAGAAGATAAGATTGAAGAAATATGATATAAAAAAATAAGATTTGGCTAAAAGGTCTTAGAAACCAGGCCATTAAATAATTATTAAAAAAAAAATGTGCGAGTGAGTAAAGATTTTAATAAGTTAAATAAGGAACTGTCGTTTGATCCATATACCGCTAGTGGTAGCTTAGTTCGTAAACTACTTAATAAAACAAATTTCTCTTCATAAGTTTAACTATTTGTTCTCAATGATATTGTTGTAGATGGTAACTCTCACATACATGTTAATTTACGTCATTTTATGTATTTAGATGTGTTGTGCTTGAATAACGCAAGTGACTTATTAGTTTATTATTCTATAAATTTAATCGTGAAAATCTATTATTGGCATTCTGTCACGTTTTGCTTAGTTTATAGGCTGAAATATTGCTGTTGGTTTTCCTATGGAAATAAATAAATAAGTTGGCCGCCTTAACTACTATCTAAGGGTCACTGCAGACTAGCTACTATTAGTATCCGCAATTTAGAACTAACGATTTCAGAAAAAAAAACTTTTTCGACTGTTTTAGCCCTAAGACGACTGTGCGATTAATTGAAAAATTTCTTAGAGATCAATATTTTCTTCTACAACTTCAATATTGAGTTTTTGTTATAACTATTAAGTAAGTGCCACAACGCGGCCCCGCTGACTCATTGTTCTGTAAACGATCACTGCGTTAAGAAACATTCGCTAATTGTGGTCCTTGGATGGGTGACCACTTTATGGAATTTACATTTGCGTGCGTTTCCGTGCTTCGGAAGGCACGTTAAGCCATTGGTCCCCGTTGCCAGTAAAATGACAGTCGTTAAGCCTGGTTGAAGGCCAAAAAGCGGCTTGAAAAATTTTTAACAGCAGGTCGCCACAGCCAGGCCTGTCCAGCTCAACACGGCAATAACTCACCACCTGTTACATGGGACAAAAATGCATACGGTGAAATGTGGGCGTATAGTTTGCATCTGCCTACCCCTTCAGGGATAAAGACGTGACAATATGTAATATGTATTTCCTTTGAAAAAGAATGCATGCCCTACTACAGCTACTCAATAAATAAAAAACATGGAACTAATTATTTAAACAATGAATTCAAAACTGGAACCGGCATTTATCCCTTTAAATACAGTAGCCACTTAAAAATGGCGATATTAGCCATGCAAGTCTGCAAGAGTCACGGAGTAATGATTTAAAAGTGCTTTAAGCAAAGCTCTAATTGGGTGCGTCTAATGAGACAACTGATGATCTTGCGCTAATGAGCTTCTTAACGATGCATTGCTTTAAACGATAACAGGAGCTTGCTGGATTAAATTTTCTTTTGAATAATGCATAATGCTAATGTTACTGTTCTTTTTGTAAGCTCCTTTATATGTTAAACACACGGATTTAAAATAAAATACATACCTCGACTTATTACAGGTTAAACATGATAATGGCGAATAATTTATAAATATCGTATAATATATAAATGCGTGCAATTTAACAAATGTTTACTGGCACTTCCTTGCAATTTGTAATGGTGCGGTAGTTGAGTAGAGTAGCACAGTTTCGCTTTTTGTTAAAAATATAGAATTTTCTGGTTTTATTTTAGGCGTTTTTCTCGTTTACATTCTGTTTAATTTAATATTTTTTTATAATAAGCTACACTTATAACAGCTATATCGCCTATATCCTTCTTAAAACACCTCTAAAACTATGAAGCGCTCTTGGCCTCGCGGATTCAGTGTTCCTTGGAACTTGTAAACGATCACTGCGTTAAGCAACTTTCACTAAAGCGGTCCTCTATAGTTGACCACATTGTGGCATCTACATTTGCAAACGTTTCCGTGCTTTGGAAGGCCGTTACACCGTTGGCCCCGGTTGCCAGTAAAATGGCAGTCGCTAAGCCTAGTTGGAGGCCTTATGGGCGGCTTGAGCAGCTGGTCGCCATAACCAGCGAAATCGGCAACGAGCTCACCACCTGTCCCACGTAACAAAAATGCATACGGTAAAATGTGGGCATATAGTACGCCTCTGCCAACCCCTTCGGGGATAAAGGCGTGACAATATGTATGTTCATATGTTAAACAATTCTTGCTTACTAACTATTTTTGTGCGTGTATTTGTTTCATTATAAATAAATGTCTTAACTCCCTATAACCCAGATAAAACATTGCTTTGAACGCGATATTCTTTGACAAAAAAAAGGTTCGTATATTATAGCTTCATACAATCGGAACAACAGGTCGTATACGAAAAGGCCGATAAAAGAGGTCGTTAGCCAGGCCCTTAGAGATAATGCGTGGCCTGATTTCTGTCACATTAAGCTCGTCTTAATAACCCTGTACAGCGATCGAAGAATTAACCTTACAATGTTGATAATGGATAAATGATTCGGTATTATACTGTTCTTTTACGATTTATTTGTAAATGTTTTGTAGTGAAGTTTGTATTCGGATTTTATTAAAAGTGCTTTGAATATAAGAATAAGATAAAGTCTTATTAATTTTAGTACTTTTTTATTAATTTCATTTTGTTATTAAACGAATGTTAAAGAATAAAAATAGGTAGGTATGCATGAAATG
This sequence comes from Thumatha senex, assembly GCA_948477245.1. NCBI lineage: Eukaryota > Metazoa > Arthropoda > Insecta > Lepidoptera > Erebidae > Thumatha > Thumatha senex. The sequence goes on along the minus strand of OX419731.1, from coordinate 4,347,568 downwards.
CGAAGTCTGGCGATCCGTCTATTCTAACTACCCCGTTAGGGTACAGCGTGAAGATAGAAGTTAGTTAGCTTTAATTTTGTTTATGTTTCAATAAAATAACATAATCAATCAATCAAATTTATAAAAGTATTCAATTAAAAAGACTAAGATTTCATCAAATTATACCTTTAATTCAAGAGATGGTGTGTGTCTCTTAGTAATTATATTTTTAAATACACGTATCTATCACAGGGGTAGAGATACGCGCAGAGATATTTAAGCACATTTTACATAATAGCTTTGTCGTCTTTTCAAACAATTAAAGAAATAAATATTCTGCTAAACTGCTTATATTCTTCACTTTAACTAAAATCACTGCTTTTAAAATTAAATCGTTTGTATTCAATTCAGTTAACCGTTGAAAAAACTTGGGCGGTCTAGGGGCCGTATTCCAGAACGTTTATCAATACTCAAGAAACACTTGAGAGTAGATTTTATAAAGCAAAATTTAGTCACAAGCGTTGATCGAGTATTGAGAAACGTTCTGGAATACGGACCTAGAAAACCGATGGTCGATTGGAACTTGAAACGTGCTCAACGGACAAACCGCTAATGTCATAAGACAGCTGGCTAACGAGGCACACTGTAGGAAGGAATTGCAACTGGATTCAGACGTACTGCGTAGGTATTTCAGTTGAAGTTACTCCTGGAAGACAAGAGTACATTTTGGAGTTATTAGACGCTTTGAATTGTTTAAACTTACACTACTAAATTTCTTTAGTAGTCCGAGACTACCAGGACATTAATTGGTCGTGCTAATTAGTGTCGTGTCTAGCACTTATGTGATATACGACCTATTAGCCTTTTAGTTACCACCTCACTAAAAAGGCAACGGGTTCAAAATTCCTTCCAAATTTAACATCTACAATAGACACATTATATAATATTTTATTAAATTTATTCGGCCCTTTAGACCCACCCTAGTTCCGTGCTTAGGAAGGCACGTTAAGCCGTTGGTCCCGGTTGCCAATGAAACGGTAGTCGTTAAGCCAAGTTGAAGGCGTTAAGGGCTGCTGTATCAGGTTGTGAACCCAATTCTGTGTTGAAATGTACAGGCGCAGGTTGTGGCGACCTGCAATTCGAATTATTTAAACCCCCATATGGCCTTTAACCTGGCTTAGTAACGATCGTTTTAGGGACTGGCAACCGGGACCAACGGCTTAGTGTGCCTTCCAAATAACCAAAACGCTCATAGATGGACATGTCATAAAGCGGTTACACATCTGACGACCAGTCATAATGCAAAATGCTTAACGCAGTTAACTTCACAGAATACTGAATTAGTGGGAGCACGAGCGCTTCTATTTAAATATTAAATTTTAATTTATAGCAGAGATGTAATTTACCGACAATTAGTCAATACATTTATTCTTCGGTGAAAGTTTGCCGAGTATTCGAGGTAGTACCTAATTAGTTGTTATACTAAATTAAAGAAATTTCAAATTCTAGGTGCCCCCCGGCTTCGCTCGTGACATACTTCGAACTCCCGTCGCACCTATTTAATCCCGTCGCTTATACTCGTTAAGCCAGTTGAATGCCTAATGGGCGGCTTGAAAAATTTCAACAGCAGATCGCCACAACCTGCACCTGTCCATTTCAACACGGCAATGGGCTCACCACCTGTTACGTGGGACAAAACGCAAAGCATACGGTGAAACGTGGGCGTATAGTACGCCTCTGCCTACCCCTTCGGGGATCAAGGCGTGAAAGTATGTTATGTTACTAACTAACTATCTTCACGCTGTATCCCTGACGGGGTAGTCAGAGAGGACAGATCGCCAGGCTTCGCGATCCATGCATACTTCTTTCGCTTCTTCGAGATTCATCAATCGCTTCATACACGCACGTCTGGGTATCCGAGTACTTTTGACCTTTCCGTTTTTGAGCAATCTGCTCACGTGGTCTTCATATGTAAGTCTCGGCCTTCCCTGACTCCTTCTACCCTCTACTTTTGAACAATATATATTCTTCGTCAATCGTTCCTCACTCATTCGTTGGACGTGTCCAAACCAACGGAGCACGCCCTTTTCCAGCTTAACGCTGACACTTTCATTCAAACCTGCCATATTGCGTATCACTTCGTTACGTATTCGGTCGGCCAAGGTAACGCCGCACAATTTTCGAAGTGATCGCATCTCCACAGCATTCAATTTACTTTCATGCATCTGCTGACATACCCAGGTTTCACTACCGTAAAGCAAAGTTGGCACTAGCACTGCGTTATGAATCGCCATTCGTGCTTCTTTTACGATGCTTTGTCGCTTTACTAACTGGGACAAAGCACCGTTAACTTTGTTTCCGGCAGCTACTCGCCGTTCTACATCCGAATCACATCTTCCATCCGCGCTAAACATACTTCCTAAATACACAATTTCATTCACTTGCTCTAGACGTTCCTGGTTTACCCTAATCTCGCATTTAGTTCTTACGTCACCTCTTTCAAATACTAGAACCTTAGTTTTACTTGCATTCATGCGGAGACCCTTACTTTCACACCCCTCTTTCATATTAGTGACTAATGCCTGTAGGTCGGCTTCTGATGAGGCCATGAGCACCGCATCATCAGCGTACAGCAGACAGTTTACTGTAAAGTCACCCAAATTCACACCCATATTAAAATCTTTCAACTTCTGCAGGCAACTGTCCAGATACACTATGAACAGCCAGGCGGACATGACACATCCCTGTTTGACGCCTGTACAGACATCAAAAAGAGGTGACACATCCCCCCCTACTCGCACGCAAGCCTTACAGTCCCTATAAAGCGACTGTATTGCCCGCAGTAGCGAGCCGTCCACACCATATCCTGGCAGCAAGTCCCACAGCGTTTCTCTCACAACGTTATCAAATGCTTTCTCTAGATCCACAAAAGCGCAGAAAACCTTCTGGCTAAGAGCCAGAAACTTTTCCGCGATCATGCGGAGAGAAAACACTTGATCCATGCAACCTCTTCCACGTCGGAATCCGCATTGAGCCTCCCATAAATACCTTTCAGACTTTTCTTGCATTCGTGCCGTTATAACCTTTGCATACACCTTACTAGCTAAGCTGACCAAGCTGATCGCCCTGTAGCTGGAGCAGTTTAGGCGCGAGCCTTTCCCTTTGTAAAGAGGTACTACAACTGCTACTCGCCAGTCATCTGGGACCTCACCCGTCCGCCAGCACAAGTTGCATAACAGACAAAGTGTGTCCCAGACACGCGACCCACCGTACTTGATCATCTCAGCAGTAACTCTGTCTTTTCCCGCAGCCTTACCACATTTCATACTTCTTATCGCTTGTTCTATTTCTTTCATACTAATGACTTCAATGACATCGGGATCCGGAGCATCGAAGTGAGCTCCACTTCCCGATGTGGCATCTCTGTCTTTTCTTGCATACATCTTTCCATAATATTCACTCCATGTTATGTTATGTTTATGTTATGCTTATACTCGTAAATTCTACAAGTAAAATTTGCCCGATTTCTCGACATTTCTCTGCTCCGCTCCCCAGAGAAGTAGCGTGTTGATATATAGGCTATAGCCTTCCTCGATAAATGGGCTATCTAATACAAAAAGATTTTTTTTAAATCCGATCAGTTGTTCCTGAGATTAGCGCGTTCAACCAAACGTACAAACTTTTCAGCTTTATAATATTAGTATAGATAACAAATGAGTGAGGAACAATTGACGAAAAATATATACTGTGCGAAGGTAGAGGGTAAAAAGTCAGGGTATATATAGTCAGGGTCCGAGATTTACATAATGAGAACCACGTAACAGATTGCTCAAAGACGGTCACAAGTACTCGGATACCCAGACGTGCTGTATGAAGCAATCAAATATCTGCAGGAAACGAAAGAAGTATGCATGGATCTCGTAGCCTGGCGATCTCTCCTCTCTGACTACCCCGTCAGGGATACAGCGTGAGCGTTATAGAGCCGAGTGAGTTTAACCAATAATACGAAGTCTTTCAACACTCTTAGGAGGAAACAGAATAAAGTTATTTTGAAGTTATTATTTTAAACTTTAAAATTTAGAAGCAACAAAGTTTAAATGATCATGATTATATTTTTCTTTTTTAAATTTTTTTTTTTTTTTTTTATTATATTTTGCTACGTACTATACGGAGAAGTACGGATAAATGATAGATGTGGATAGCCGGAAATATATAAACATTTATTTTGTCCTGCAAAATACTTAAAGCAACTAATACTTGTATTGTCAATTGACTTAATTATATAGGTACAGTGTATAGCGTGAGGAATCGCGCGTCAGCATAAAATATAAACTATTTAAATGTGCGGGCTTCCTCGTACACATACTAAAGTGAAAAATCTCGTATCACGTTTACATGGCGAGCCGACGCGCGACGTACCTACCGAATATACGTCCTGTTTATTTTGTTAGGCAGGCGCCAATTAACAACTCGACGATGACGGCAGGGTTAATGTGATAAGTGACACAGTAACTAGATGCAGGTGCAGCCTGGTGCAGCAGAGTGTTAAAGAATTTTATGCGAAGCCATTTTATGAGTAAGAAGTTCTAAATTTAAATCATTGATCATGGAACTATGGTTTTGTGTACAGGTTTTTAATATATTTATGTTAACAAATACGAACATTGAATTATGCAACTCATTTTACAGTCGAATTATATATTTATAATTAATCGGTTGAAGCGGCAATCGAATCAGCTGCCGAAATATACGAATATTTTATTTACGATTTCCTGCATCTATGAATTTTATAGTAATATTAAATGTAAAATTTTAAAATAGACTTCTTTTATTATGAAAGTACACAAAAGACTTATTTATCTATTTATCTTCAAGCTGTATGACTGTATGTATGTCATGACATGTATGACTGTGTGTATGTATATCAGAATATGGGGTAGTTAGAGAGTTCAGATTGCCAGGCGACTATACTGAATTCTTTCAATTTAAACTATCATGGTCATTCACAGTAAATATTGATTATCAGGATTGACTTTCACGCGCAAACTTCCTTAAAAAGTACTGCATTAAACTATCTTTACTACTTTAAAAAAACTATCCCAATACTTACGTTCGACTTAAAACTGTTTCCCTTTGCAAAAACCCGGTGTGTATAAAATTGATTGTAGTTGTGGCATGCCGTTTAAAGGAGCACATATAATAATAATAATAATAATAATAATAAAGCTTTATTTAATTTCCATACAAGTAAAGTAAAGTTACTATCCTTAAATTAGGTTAAATAATAATTTCAGAAGTTTGTACGGAACCCCTACGGGTAAAAGCCTCCTCCAAGGAATACCAGTTCTCTTTGTTATTGGCAACTGTTAACCAATCTCGACCCGCTGTCTCCACTATTTCGTCTGCCCATCTTGAACTTGGCCTACCTCTGCCTCTAGTGCCTTGTGGCCCAGGCCATTTTACTACTCTCTTAGTCCATCTATCATCTTTGTATCTGGCTACGTGACCTGCCCACTTCCATTTTCTAACCAGCGAGAAGGATAGAGCATCTGTTATTTTTGTTTTTTTGCGTATAACAACATTTCTCACTTTGTCTTTTAGTTTAATTCCTAGGCAACTTCTCTCCATTCTTCTCTGAGTAGTCTGAATTTTGTTTCTCGTTTTACCATCGAATGTCCAAGTCTGGCAACCATACGTGAGACATGGTAATATTTCTGAATCCATCACTAGTTTTTTTGTTGGTAATGGAAGCTGTGATTTGAAAATTTCCTTATGGCTCCAGTACTTTTTCCAGGTAATTGCTATTCTTCTATCTACTTCTTCTGCATTACGATTTTTGCTGAGTGAGATTTGTTTGCCTAGGTAGATATATTTTTCTACATATTCGAGAGGGATGTCATTTATCATGATGGGGGACAAGAAGTGATTAGTCATGACTTTTGTTTTATTAAGATTCATTTCCAGTCCTACTTTTATGCTGGCATCGTTTAGGTCACTTAGCATGATATTTAATTGTTGTGGGTTGTTTGAGAATAGTATGATGTCGTCGGCGAACCTCAGGTGACTTAAAAACTTCCCATTTATGTTGATGCTTTTTTTGGACCATGACAAGCCTCCCATGATATGTTGCAGAACTGCTATGAACAATTTTGGTGAGATTGGGTCACCTTGTCTCACTCCTTTCTGTATGTTAATTTTTGTACCTGTTCTATCTAGCTTGACTCTACTTGAGCTATTAGAATAGATGTTTCTTAAGATATTAATATATTTTTGGTTTATATTTTGACTTTTCAATGCTTCCCAAATGCTATCGTGCGATATACTGTCAAAGGCTTTTTTGTAGTCGATGAAAGCTACATATAATGGCCGGCGAAATTCTAAATATTTCTCCATGACTTGATCAACTACATGGATGTGATCTATCGTGCTGAAACCGCTTCTGAACCCTGCTTGTTCGATCGGCTGGTGTAGATCAATGTCTGACGATATTCTTTCGAGTATACAGGAGGCGAATAATTTGTAGAGACAGGACATGACGCTTATGGGGCGATAGTTCCCTATATCTGCCGGGTCGCCTTTTTTATAGATTAGTATTATTTCCGACTCTGACCACATATCAGGCACGGCTTCATCACATAATATTTTGTTCCACAATAGTTTGATTGGTGTCAATAGTAGAGTCCTTGCCAATTTAATACATTCGTTTGTGAGTCCATCCGGTCCCGGACATTTTTCTGACTTAAGTTTGATAATTTGTTTCAGTATTTCAGGTTCTGTGAACTCTTGAACCGGGATGATTTCCCTACTCTCGTAAATGTTATTTGGTGGTTTTACTGAATCCGGTTGGCTATATAGTTTTGCATAGTAATTTGTAGCTATATTTATGATCTCGGTCCGGGACTTACAATTATTAGAACCTGGCTGAAGTGAAGGGATCCATTTCTTAGATTTGTTTAGTTCTTTGTGTGCTTTTTTGGCGGATCTAGATTTTTCGAGATGTCTTTGTATAATGTTTGTTCTGTGGGACTCATAACAATTCCTTATCTCTTTGTTTGTTAATTTGTAAAGTGTTTTCAGGTTTTCTTTGTCAGTCTTGTCAAGTTTAGGCTTGTTTTGTAATTTAGTTCTTTCTTTCATAAGCTCCAGTGCCTTTGCTGACAAGATGCTATGTTTTTCTTTTTGTTTCGGTTTCGTTAAACTTGTTAAGATTGAGTGTCTGATTTTTTGACAATATTCGTCGGTTTTATAATTATTAGCTGAACTTATAAGATCTGGTATATATTTACTTAGTTTTTCCAGATATATCTCCTGTTCTTTTAAAGTTTTAAGTGTTGTTGAAATATTAGAAAAGTTGCGCCTAGTCTTTTTCATTGGCTTCAGATTGATGGTGGCTCTTAGCAATCTGTGATCTGATCCGAAACTAAATGATGGGAGTATTTCATATTTGGTGAATAAGTTAGGTTTTGTGGACATGATATAATCAATTTCGTTTCTAGTGTTTTTATCTGGAGAAATCCATGTCCATCTATTGGTATTTTTTAACTTGAACTTAGTATTAATAATTGTTAGATTGTATTCGTATGCGTATTGAATAAGTCTTTCACCGCGAATGCTTCTTTCCCCAAAGCCATATGCTCCAGTAACAGAATGTTCATGTTTTTGTGGAATCCCGATCTGTGCGTTGAAATCTCCCATAGAGATTATGTATTTTGTAGAGATGGAGTCGTGAGCTTTCCTCAAGTTTTCGTAAAAATTGTCAATGTCTTCTTGAGATGAACTTTCTGTAGGTGCATATGCCTGTATTATTGCAAAATTTAAATTTTCAAGTTCTATTTCTAGTATGCAGACTCTCTCTGATATACCTGTGAATGCTATAATTTTTTCTTTGTATTTTTTCTTAACAAGAAAACCCACTCCGTAAAGGCCTTTGGTTTGGCCCAGGTAGTACATTATGTAGTCATCGTCTTCGATAATTCCTTCCCCTAGTCTGCGGACTTCACTCAATCCTACCAAATCGTGGTTGATATCTCGTAATGCTGTTTTTAGTTCTATTAGTTTTTCTGATGATGATAGCGATTTGGCATTCAGGGTACAAATATATAAATTGCTCTTCTTTGTGACGGGTGAGCTCTCCTCTATGTTTTGGTTGAATGTGCATTTGTTAAGTCCATGTTCTCTTCTTTGCCTTATACTTTTACTTCGGTATGCATAAGTACGGTTGTCTTTACTGTTTTTGTGGTTCTGTTTGTTTATATTTGGAGGGTAGTGGTCATCTTGCCCCACGGTGACCAGCCGGCTTGGGGCGCTGTATTCAGTTGTTGGTTTGGTTAATGTTATTGTGTTTGTTTTGGTTTGGTTCCGAGAGCCGGTGATCGTAGTTAGTTTTTTGAGATTTCGGGTAGTGAGGCCCTTCTTCCCCGTTCAACAAAGTTAAGAATATTAGGTTGAGTATTTTCTTTCGAGGCACTCTTGGCAGATGGTAATTTTTTTGGTGATATCTTCGAGTTAATTTTCTTTTGGGTTGATGAGTTGGGTGAGCCTGAATCTTCTCTTTTCCTTTTATCTCTGGTTTTGTCAGTTGGTTTCTTCACTACCAATTTATCGTACTTAAAAAAGGCGATATTTCCTTTCTTCCTTTCCTCTTCAAGTTGTGGTTGAAGCTGTTCCGCTTTTCAAGTACTTCTTTAGTATAATCCTCTTTGACATTAATGCCAGATGGGAGATTGGCCTTGTTTTTCAATATCATATGTTTTTTCCATATGGACGCTATAGTGACTACGACAGGGCGACTTTTACTGTTGATTTTGCCAATTCTGTATATGTTTTTTATTTCGTGACTATCTATATGTGTTCCTGATTCAATTATTATGTCTTTAATGTAGTCTACCATTTCTGCTTCTGGTTTGCCATACTCCTCAGTTCCAAAGAAGACTAGATTATATTTTCTTTTTTCGAGTTCTACTCGACTAAGTTTTTGTTCCAATGTAGAAACTTTTTCTTTGAGTTTTGTATTTTCCTCGGTTATAGTTTTTAGCCTTTCATCTATTGCTTCCATGACATTTTTTGTAACTTCCGTCGTTATTGTTCTGGTTTGTTCGTTTAGTTTTTCGTCCAGCTTTAACAGCAGCAATTCCATACTTTTATCCATTTTTTTTTTTTTTTTTTCTTTTGGCAATACTGAATCCGTGGCAGTTATTTTTTATTAATGTTGGTCACACTACAACTGTCAATGTCAGAATATTTGACGTTTGACAGATTCGTTGGTTATGTTGGTTGCACTGATGTATGATTTACTCTTTGCTAGGTTATGTTATTCTCGGTTTTTATAGCATATTTTTTCTCTGATAGCTTTATATTTGTACCGTGATTGTTTTTGTATATTGTGATTTGCCGACGGACGCAATGTATTTTGTGTTGAAACACCACAATGTAACACTTTTTGCACTGTTATTCGCATTTATTTGCGGAGAACGCGGACGTACGTGTTTACTGTTACACCACCGGAAACGGAACCCCAAGAAGGAGAAGGAGCACATAAGGGCAGTCAAAAATATTGAACCACATAAGTCCGTAATTCTTAACATATATTGGAGTCGGGGACAAACCACTGGATTGAGTTTCACAATCCACAGATATTATTGACAAAATGCCATCATATACCGAGAATGGTAAAAGTAGCCATTGAAATTAAGGAATACAAATTTCAATCGTGATGACGGGTTTTCACTGTCGAGTTTCAGGCATCCAGTGGTTCAATTGTGTAAATACAAAAAACAACCGGTGCCAAATATGCGTGTCGATACAGTGTGTATTGTGTGTCGTGATCGAGTTCGATAAAACATTGGTAGTGTCGTTCCGGTTTCTTCACCGTGACCTTGCCTGGCTCGACAGACTCTATTGCTCCCTATGCTTACCCACAAACACACACATACACAAATAAACACACACATATACACAAAGTAGCGCTCGTGGCCCCGCGGTCTCAAGTGTTCTGTAAACGATCACTGAGTTACGCAACTTTCACTATGGCTGGTCCTCGGATGGGTGACCACTTTGTGGCATTTACATTTGCGAGCGTTTTCGTGCTTCAGAAGGCACGTTAAGCCGTTGGTCCCGGTTGCCAGTAAAATGGCAGTTGTTAAGCCTGGTTGAAGGCCACAACCTGCGTCTGTCTATTTCAACACGACAATGGGCTCACGTATATTACAATATTACGTGGGACAGAAATCCACACGGTGAAAAGTGGGCATATAATATGCCTCTGCCACCCCTTTGGGGATAAGGCGTGATAGATATTTATTTATTATTTTATTTATTACATATACACAAATACACACTCACTCTCACACTCACATGCACGCACAGGCAAACCGTGTAAATAAAATAATTCTATCTCAGATTAATATTTTTATCCCAGATATGATTATACTCGTAATAATTTTGGCACAGTTTTCGAGACAATCTATGTACCGAGGCTAATATTCTATTAAATTGAAATTCAATGTTAGGCGATCATTGATCCCGGGATTGTAAGGAGATGGAAACACAGGAAGGTATGCTTAGTTGCGTCTTGTAGTTTTATAGTTTTTATTGATCATAAAATATATTGCATATTTAACCCTTTGAACCTTCTACCGTAATTATACGTGACCACGCATTTAATGTGTAACCCACATACATACTTACATATTTACATGTATAAGAAAATCGTACGTGACTGCGTCGGTAACATTCGAATAGTAAGTACTTTTCAATAGAAGTCTTCAGGACTATTACACAAGCCATTTCGATTCTGTTGAAAATCTTATTCATGTAAAGTATTTTCTCAGTAGCTTCCAAAGCTCCGACTTCAAATCTAAGTAGGATTTGAAGTCGGTGTTTACTTTTAATTGTTTGCGATGATCAGCTATTTTTGGCATTGCTTGGAGCGACTGCCGTTTGACTTTCCAACTTCGTAAGAGCCTGCATCTTTGCCTTGTTCTTTATTTATCAGGTACATAGCTAGCAGGTGATATCGCTTGGGCCCCTGAGCTTTAAGTGGGGCTCCTTGCACCGCCTTAAAAACTTTGAAATTTAAATTGTATTCAAATAATTATTTATTGTTACTCTGATATCCAGACGTGCATGTATGGAGCGATTAATGAATCTGCTGGAAGCAGTAGGCTGAATAGACTGGCGATCTGTCCTCTCTGACTACCCCAACAGGGATATAGCGTGAAGATAGTTAAGTTAAATATTTTTTTATCTATTATTATTATTTTTTAATCCTCTATCACTTCAAAATGTTGCTCGACAAATTAATAAATAAATTAAATGAATAAATTAAGTTAATATTCTAATCTTGGCACATGGTCTTAATCTTAATAATATTATAAATGCGAAAGTTTGTGTGGATCTTTGTTACTCTTTCACGTAAAAATTACTGAATAGATTTTAACGAAACTTTTAAATATTAGGCGCAGGCGAAGCCGCGGGCGTCAACTAGTCTGTCATAATTTCGTATAAAAAAAATGTCGTGATAAAATTTAGGAGTACTAACCATTCCTTGGTGAAAACAATTCGTAAACCTAATTTACAATTCAAGGAGCTTCGTAAGTGGAATGTGTAAGAGGGACAAAAAGTACCCCTGTCGCATCGTACCAGGGTTAGACCGATAAGACGGGCCACTTTTGACATTTAAGTGAGTTGGGTAACGGAATTCTTTTGTTGGTACAGAATTATGCAATACTAGAATATTATAATACGGACATTGTAAGCATTTTTTTGAAAAGGAGACAGAAATTCGATCTAAATGGCAACCTAGTCTTGAAGCCTTTCATACGTTGTCCCTTCTACATGGTCAGCAACGACAGTAGTACAACTTAGTATAGCAGACATTCTTCATCTTAAATATATTTTCGATACTTTGATATTTGGCTGCTAGGAACATTTTATCGTTTGACTTTTAATTTTCGGCATTGTCAGGAGTGACTGCCGCGTGACCACCTTACCCCGTAAGCGTACGTCGTTGCCTCTTCCCTTGGTCAGCATGTTAAAATTGTTTTTACAAACTTTCTATCAACTTACCCTGTATGTGTGTTTTAGCGAAATCTTGCAGTCCTTTACCACATTTTTTTGATTTGATTTCTTGTAACAAAATTTTGTATGCCCGTTTATTTTGGCTGTTTTTATCCTATCTGGTGAAGAATTAAAGATGCCTAAGTTATGCTTTATGCTAATATATTTGATATTAGTTTAAAAATAATATCAAATATAAAAGAACTTGCGGAAAATTATTCTGTTTTTCCGCTAAATTAACAAAAACTTGTTTTGAAAAGATTTTTAACCTTGTCATTATTTTATGTCATTTAATGTTATGATTAAAATTAACTTTGTGTTTTTTCTGTAAATATTTTTATCAATATACGCTTCTCAATTCTCACTAATTGCACAAATAACAATAAATGTTTAACATATTTGGTACTTGTTAATAAACATTTGCTGTTTACATTAATATTTGTTCCGACCCAAGATTCGGACCCCGGCACGGCAGTTGGATACACTACCTACCTCTTACCATACACTCTTATCACTACCACAAACAAGTTTTCTTATGAAAAAATATTAAAAATAAGCCTAAAAATGGTACAGTTGTCCCTTTTAAAAGTCCATTCGAATTTCTCAAAAAGGTTCAACATCAAACAGCAGTAAACAAAAGAAACATACGTGTCCGTATCCGGCGCGGGGGCTTCATGTGTCAAAACAATCTCGCGCGTACTATCGCGTAATGATATTGCTTGCTCCCAGCGGACCTTTCGTCCACCGACAGGGAAGTAAGGGTTACTGGATGAGCCATAGTTTTATTAAAAACTCATTCCTAAATTCTCAAAGCTGCAAAAATTGTAAAATTAATTATTGAGTTTGGTTGACTGTCAACTAATCTTTTCTTCTGTTAATCAGATAGACAAACATTACAATTAAATTTTTTTAGAAGAAGATTAATTGATTTGGCATTCCTTACTTTCCACTTGACTTTCAACATTCTGCATCTTGGTCTGTCTTGTCAGTTTGAATGAGCATTACAATATTACAGAAAGAATGAGTGCTAATTAGCTATGTTACTACTAAAGATATTTTCTTTGCGACATCCAGTAAAATCTAATATCCTTGTGGACATCCTTCCCCCCCCCTGTACTTCTGTCAATTTGTATCGGCCAATGAGATCGGCGGCCACTGCCCGCGGGATTAAACTCCTTATTGATTATTGGACCCTTTTTTATACTTTTTGGTTCAAGTTACAAGAGAATAGTAAAGGATTCGAGGTTGTAATCTCACAAATTAGTTTTTTTTTTATTTTTGTTAAGTAAAATTACTTCTTCTGTCTTCTGGTAAGCTATGATGACAAAATAAGGCACATTTTAGGTAGGAATTTAAAGATAGTACAGCGTTTCATAGCTAATTCAGTGGAGTTAAAACTACTTGTAACCATAATTTAATCCATAGATAAGTGAATTGGAAGAATTGGAAAGTTAGTGAATCAACTTCACTCCCTTCAAAATTGGGAGACCACAATAGAAAATAAACATCCTATTGGAAAAGGGAGCATTATGGATATAATATAATGTCACGGTTCCTATAAACAGCTTGTCAACAAAATTCCTTGGAAAAAGGTTCCACCTTTAAAGTTTCATGGTGTTTATATAACTTATTTTGTCACATAGGGACTAATCGACAGATTCCATAATATGCAATAGAATTCAATTGATTGTAAAACAAGCTTTTACACCGCAAGCTTGATTGAACCATCAAGTTTCATTGACTTAAAAGTTTATTACTTTTATATGGTGTAACAAATAGACAAGCTCGAATAATATTTGATTATTTTAATTTAACATACAGGGTAAGGTACGAGTAAGAGGGGAAATCACGTCGCTTATTATTTTTATAAAAATGTATGAAAATTTTCTCGATTTTTTGACATTTATGATTACTGCTCCGCTCTCCTGGGTAGCAGCGTAATGATATATAGACTATAGCCTTTATCGATAAGGGGGCTGTCTAATAAAAATATTTTTTTTCAATTCAAATAAGTAGTTACTGAGATTAGCGCATTGAACACAATAAACAAAGAAACAAACTCAGTTCAGCTTTATATAAAATAGTATAGATATAGATTTAGTTTGAAGCTGTGAGAGTGTGTTATATGTAGACATGTGTGCATATGCTTGCAATACCTTAACAGTAATGTTATTATACATTCAAACCATAATTTCAACTCAATTTCCTTTAACGCGATCCGCTTATACCTTGCACCACTCCTCCTATCTCAAACTATATTATGATTTACACACGAAGGTCTATTGGTGCTACAAACCTACTTACTTTGATGTGAGTGTGATGTCCCAAACATATCAATTTTGGATTTGAACAGCACCGAATTAAAATGTTTCACAAACAGTTTTGTTGACAACATTACCTATAGGCCCTTAATAAATAGATGATATCGTTGGGGTTAATAGTTTCAGTATATTGGATTAAATATTAAAACAGTTTGTGAATACCCTCAAATTAACAAAATTTTGTTTACACTGTTGATTGATGATACTTGGTGGAACTTGCTACACATTTTTTATTTTTCAATTGTGTTTTTTTTTGTCATTTGCCATTTGTTCATTGTGTCAAATGACATCTGGGATTCGAAAAATATGTGTCAACCTTTGATAATGCCGTAAGGCGAAACCGGTCAGGTTTATAATAAATAATGTGGAATAGTACGAGTGTTAAAGAAAAATAAAAGATAACAAAATTTTGTTATTGAAAAGTTCGTAAAACGTTATATTAATTTTAATAAAAAGAGGTAGTTTATGTTTGAGTGACGTGGAGATGAGACAGATACCTTTGTCAGATGCTAATAATAATGGCAAAAGAATAAGAGTTCTGGCCAATAAATAAAAAATATCGTAGCATTATTATTTTGCACACCTACAATATTATTTAGACATACACATACACACACATATAAACAGAAGGGATGTCGGTGCGTAAATGCATTCCCCGCGTTAACAAAAAATAAACTGCGAACTGACAAAAAGACAGAAACACTTCCTTTACATTACTGAATGTTACGTTGCTATGGGTATTCTATGAAACCATAAACTAACTAAACAGATTAGGCACCATTAAAAAACTCCTAGTTCAATAGTATAAGCACAGAAATAGCAAACTTTTTAAGTATGTAATAGTCCGAAAATCTTTTTATATACACGCGAGTCTCCACGCAATAAAAGCAATATGGGTCACGTCAGTTCTAATATAAGATATTCGTTCTCTTATTGTACGCATAGAAATTCCGCCTTGGACCCAAGGGATACCATACTTGACAACACACCTATCTTCTTAAATAGCGCTTTTATGAATGTCTGAAATCTACTTTTCTATATTGTGACTAAATAATTGAGATATGACGTAGTGAATTTTAAAGAAAGAATAAAAATATATTTATTTTATAATAAAAATATATATGTACTAGGTTCAATGGTTAACTGAGAATTCTTTGAGAAGAAACCGGTTAGGTTTACAATGTAAATGAAATAAAAAAGACGTGTGGCACTCGGAGACTGCCGCGGTAAAGCTATTGCATAGCATACCTTTGTTTTTCTTTGATATTAATTCAAGTTACACAAAAAAAAAAAACAAAAAAAAAACAAAAAAAAAAGCCCTCACTCTCACCCTCACACTCACCCTCACCCCTCACTCTCACCCTCACCCCACCCTCGCTCTCACAGTCACACTCACTATCATCACGTCTCGATCCGTGCGAGCTTCGTACAATCGTACCATATAATATATGTACATACACGTTAAGCCAACGCTCGGCCGTGCTCGGTGAACTTCGTGTGACCTCGTCTCGACCTTCGTCTTAGGTTTTTTTTTTACGGAATTTCTTGATTAAAGCCCACTCAAAGCCCGGTTAAAACTATGCAATAGCTTAAAAATAAAATGTCTATATTGTGCAATAGCTATTTCAACAGCGCTTACAAAATGTAACACTTGAACTAAAGATAAAGTATTATATTACTAATGTGACCACCGGTTCGGAACGTACGTATTAACGCGTGTACATAAGTACACTCACACTTTTTATTGATCAAAATAACTGAACTTAAATCATGTATATAACATCTCAATCACTAAAACCATTGCGGTTTTTGTGTGATCAGACAAGGCTTAGTTAATTAGTAGGTTGAAAAAGTATATCTTATTGCTTAAAAAACTTACTAATTATCCCTATTTGATGATTTAAAAATTTATATTATTTCACGCAGCCAGTTCATTTCTAGGCGTCCCAGTTCTGCAAATAATCTAGTCATTTTCGCTTAGCTTTTTTTAATATTGTGGAACAATATACTTAGGTGGTTCTATTCTATATGGGTAGCAAGTTCCATCAATTGCCTCAATCAATATAATACTATTCTAAAGAACAAAAACACAAATTGTGTTGAGAATTGCCTGCTATTTCGAAAATTGCTTGAAAAAAGTGTTGCTCATAATTCTCATGGCTGAACAAATTAGCGACGGAAACTATGAGCGGTACAGTCAGCTTCAGAAATACAAAGCACCGCGGTAATCCATTTAAAACTGCGCGGTAGGTTCCGTAACCCACGTATTTATTGAGTTAGAAAGGATAACACGATCGGGCTAAACTGTCCGTGCCCGGGCGGTAAACTGCGAAACCGTCACTACATTTATCCGGATTATGTCGGTTAATAATTTCCTGTATTATTAATATAACAAACAAACTCTTACTATTACATTAAAGTAGGTTGTCGCTATATATGCGACCACAAAATAAAATTATAAATGTGACGGTTTTAGTTTTCACATAAAATTCGCATAGGATCTATGAGTATAATAATTGCCTGTCTCTTTATCTGCAGAACATAAGTAGTTAACTGCGTTCCGCCAATATACATTTTGAAGCTGTCCTTCCTATTATTTATTTCTATTTGCTAATATATATATAATCTGTATATAGCTGAAGATATGTGTTTGTATGTTTGTTTGGTTGATAGATTTTTCAATTCATACCAGTGGTTTCGTTCATACCATTCAGGAACCACTGGTATGAATTGAAAGTCGATATTACTGCTCCGCTCTCCAGGGAAGTTGCGTGATGATTTATAGCTTATAACCTTCCTCGATAAATGGGCTATCCAACTCAAAAAGATTTCTGTCTAATCCGACTAGTAGTTCCTGAGATTAGCGCGTTCAACCAAATAATCTGTTCAGCTTTATTTAAAAGTATAGGTATGGATAAGGTATATTAAAATTTAACTACTAAAAAGCAGCAACGATTTATTTCAAAATAAGCTCCCGTATGTTTCTCCACACGTGAACTGAGTTAACTAACTTGCATTTTTATCCAATTATGCACGCCTTTGTGCCTGCTATTCACGGAAAATAAACCGCTTTATATAATTATGGTAATATGAATTATTTCAAAAACATTGTTTTGTCTGCTTAACAAAACAACTCAATAACTGTCTACTCTAAGAGAAAAATAAGGGAATATAATATGTCGCTTTGGGCTTAATTTTCAATGATTATTGTTTCACTTAAAACTTACAATATCTTAAATATAAACACTTGTACTGTTTCACTTATACAATACTATAATTATGTACTCAATGATATCCGAGATGCACAAAATATGTGTTAAATTTTGAAAATGCCGTAAGGCGAAACCGGTTAGGTTTAAATAGTTAATAAGTGGAAAAGTACAAGGTTTTATGTTTAACAATTTCCACCAAGTGCCATCAATCAACAGCATAAACAAACTTAGAAACTGCATAAATTTCGCACTAGACATGGAGTTCGGTTAATTTTGAGTTCCTCGGTGGATGGCCTAGGTAATTAGTGTATGCGACTGCCGCGTTCAGGTCTCCAGAATCGTTGTTTTTAGCTGTCAAAATGTTAGTAGACTATCAAAAATGCAACTGACAAGCAGCCACTGGCACGGTACGTGCTAATAGAATTCTATCGGCAGACCGAAAGAAGTCTATTGGAGTACGATTGTAATAGTAGACTCCGAAAAACTGTCGAAATGGTACCGGTGGCTTTTTATTGAGCGACAATTTGGATTCTATTTCGACACGATTGAAATAGCAGACTTGACCCCCTGCTAGTAGGTAAGGACGCTGGGGCCCCTCAGATCGTGCTGGAACCCCTTTTACACTTAGCCTGGGATCTCTAATAGCCGTTTACTTTAGAGGTTAAATATCCATAAATATTTGAGTATCGTGCCAAGTAATTGACAGTACCTTCCATTTACATATTAGAGACAGCAGTATTTGTTAAAAAGAATCCCCACTTGTTTTCTGCAAAACCATCTGGTACTAGACGTGAGGGTAATTTAGAACATGTGCCATGTAGAACGCAATTACTACGTGGAAGTTTATTTTGTATGGCACCAATAATATATAACAAAATACCTCCAACTATCCGATCAAAAAGCATAACGTTATTCAAAAGGAAGCTGATTGAGATTCTAGTAAACAAGGCCTACTATTCTATAGACGATTTCTAAATGATAGACATTTTAATGAAAAGTTGAATTTGAATAATGCTGTACCTACTTGACATTTTTAATAATTTTATATTACTTAAGTTATTGATTAATATTATTGTAATTTAGTTTTTTTTTTAATTTGTACACCATATTGTGTGGTAGGACATAGCGTACTAATATGTAATATAGATTTAAGACCTGTAAACTAACCTATGCTCCACAAATAAATAAATTGAAATGGAAATTGAAATAATAATTCAGTTCTAAATAAATTATAATATGCAATTTATAATTATCGGTACTTCTCGTTTGTTGATCGGAGGATACACTTAATACGTTAATAGAGTACTCGGTACGGGAACGTTTTTATCAAATTATCTAGAAGCTTGGATGGCGGCCAACTAGCTTAATAAGTCTGCGTCCACACTACAGCCTCAGTTTCAGTTATTATTCGTCTTAACTGATAAAAAGTCCAATGCAAAATAGTTTAGTTGCGAAAGTTTTTTTACTAATAAATAACACCACTTACACTTACCTAACCGGTTTCGGTCGGAAACCAGTTCGGTAAGACTTATTTACAAAGACTTAGTTCCGTATTCCAGAACGTTTCTCAATACTCAATCAACGCTTGAGGCTAGATTTTTCCTTATAAAATCTACTCTCACGCATTGATTGAGTATTAAGAAACGTTCTGGAATACAGACCTTATACTCCTGAACCTAGTAGGTATACTTAATCCAAAAAAAAAAAATATAGATTTATAGTTTATGAATCACGCCTTATCCCGAAATGCGTGGCAGAAGCACCCTGGGTATTCCTATTCCACGTAATAGGTGGTGAGCCATTGCCGTTTTGAATTAGACAGATGCAGATTGTGGCTACCAGCTGTTGAAATTTTTCGAGCCACCCATAATGCCTTCAAATTGGCCTAACATAAACACTCGCAAATATAAATGCCACAAAATGGTCACTCATCCGTGACCAGCCATAGCGAAAGTTGCGCCTAGCTGACTCGGGGATCGTTTACAGAAAGAACACTGAGTTAGCGGGGCCACGAATATTGACAATAATATTTAGAAAATAAGAACATTAAAAAAATACAAGCTTAAGATTCTTTAATAAAATAATACCATGAGTGAACAGATAAATTCATATATATTTTTAAATACTTATAATTTATCTATCACGCCTTATCCCAGAAGTGGTGGCAGAGGCATATTATATGCCAACTTTTCGCCATGTGTATTCCTGTCCAATGTAATAGAAAAAATATAAAGACTATACTGTGAAAAAAAAAACTCAACTTAAGGATTTTAAAGTGTTACTCAAAGCGTTGCTGCTCGTGAACATGCGTGTGAGTTATTCTTACTAAAGTGTGGATTGGGGTTTACAATGCAGTATGTAGTATCGAATCGAGTGTTGGTTTTATACGAAAACCACGTTATGAATAAATCTCATGTGCAGTATTGGCGAAGCATACCAGTAGCGTTTAAAGGTACTATTTTAGGAAACTAAACATTGTCTTGTTGCTATAAACTTGTAGCTGTTGAATATATTGCTTTTGTAATAAAGTTCTAAAGATATCGTTTAAAAATTTGTGTAATATTTTTGTGGAAGTCGAGTTGGATCAGAATATAACCCTTTTTCAAATAGTTTGTCATTATTATTTTTAATGAATGTCTACAATATTAACATACGCACACACAATCACAACTATAACCCCGAGAGGGTAGACAGAGGTAAATTATACACCCACATTTTGGCAGTAGTTTTGTTGATCCTACGTAATAGTGAGCCTATTGTTGTCACTGGGTATAGGAGATTAATCAGGATCCATAGGATATCCATCAGATGGGCGGGTGTCATTTTGGCGAGCTAAATATAAAATAAAAGAAATAATTTCATAAAGCAATTAGTATGCTTACTATATTATAAATTTAAAATGGAAAAGGTTCTGATACAATCTCTACAGTCCAAGCATGACTACTATATTTAATAAACTAGCGTATGCCCCACGGTTTCACCCGAGTAGTGCCCATTCCCGTGGGCATACGGGGATAAAATGTAGCCTAAGTTAGAATAGAATAAACTTTATTGCACATCAATAATAAACACTCGTGTTAAGAGATTACAGTCTTATAAATGTACAAAGGGCGGCTTTATCGCTAAAGAGCAATCTCTTACAGGCAACCTTTGGATGGAGATGATTGTCAAGGATCACTTGTTAAATGGGTAGCAATTAGTGTTTCAAATTTTATATGGAACATGATTATCTAATAAATGTAATAATTTTACCTAAAACGTTCCGAGTCATAATCACACATACATACCTACATACAATACATACATAAATACATACAATATAGTCCTTATAACATCAACTATCTACCAGTGAAAGTCCCGGACACGCCGTTAGAAGCGAAAACCAACAGACAGACAGATAACAATTTGAAAATAATATTTTTCACTTGAAATAATTCCGTATAATACATTCATAATTGCATATAGTGAAAAACTATCAATGTCAAACTTCAATTTTATTTATCTGTGTATATACCCAGAGGTGCATGTATGAAGCGATTAATGAATCTGCAGGAAGCCTACATAGATTGCGAAGCCCGGCGATCTGTCCTCTCTGGCTACACCGTCAGGGATACAACGTGAAGATAGTTAGTTGTATAGATACCTTATTATGATTCATAACTTTAATGCTTAGATGTAGTGTACTGAAATCTATACTTATATTATAAAGCTGAAGAGTTTGTTTGTTTGGTTGAACGTGCTAATCTCAGGAACTAATGTCGGATTTCATAAAATATTTGTGTGTTAGATAGCCCATTTATCGAGGAAGGCTATAGGCTATATACCATCACGCTACACCCTGGAGAGCGGAGCAGTAGCCATAAATAACGACAAATCGGACAAATATTAATGCAATATTGTATAACTATTTTATTTTTATTTTTTTATTTTTTTTTTATTTTATTGTATAAATTGGTGCGACGGGAGACGTGTATTATATAAGTAGTACCTTTCAAATATCCGTAATATATAAATTTGAGTGACCTAAACCTCAAATCTCGAAATCCTCAAACCCAGGTTATACCTTCTGCATGTCAATCGCATATACTACGTCTACGGCATAGGCAGTAGTCTATAGTAGACTACGCAGTAGTACGAGTAGACTACTCAGAATGGTCTATAAACTCGTCAGTGTCTTCGAGTTTACTTACTGAAGTCATTTAGAAAGATAAATACAAATCAAGTTTAGATAAGTTTAAGCACGGTAATTACTTAGTGAATATAGTTCGACCGAGTGATGTTAGTCATTGAGCGTGGAGATTATTATTTGGCCGTATTACAATAAATAAATAAAATTGCTTTCTAAACATTACTAAATGATCCCTGCGTTAAACCCCGCTGACTCAGTATTCTGTATACGATCACTGCGTTAAGCAACTTTTACTATGGCTGGTCACGGATGGGTGACCACAGTATAGCATTTACATTTTCAAGCATAAGCATGATTATGGCTCCGCAAAAATCTTTAACTTATAGTCAGGCAGACAAAATCGTTATGAGCAAACCTTTAATGTATATTAACCCTTTGTAAAACCCTGTGGGGTTACATTAAACGACCATTAATATAGGATAAGGACGTCATAGGTTAATGCGTAATTGTTGTTTTATATAATTGCTAATTACCGCTCAATGTTAATATTAGGTGAAACATGCGAAATCATAACTAATATTATAAAGCTGAAGAGTTTGTTTGTTCGGTTGAACGCGCTAATCTCAGGAACTACTGGTCGGATTTAAAAAAATATTTTTGTGTTAGGTAGCCCATTTATCGAGGAAGGCTATGGGCTATATATCATTACGCTACTACACTGGGGAGCAGAGCAGTAGACATAAATGTCGAAAATTGGGCAAGTTTATTTGCATCATTGTAGTATTTATAAGCGACGGTATGAAATAGGTGCGACGGGAGGTCGAAATATTCCACGGGCGAAGCTGTGGGTCATCTAGTTAATTAATATATTGTCATCATCCGAGTTTTCATTCTTGTCTACAATTTTCTATTGACGTAGGAGAACTTGCGGGTTTTACAGGGTCGGCAACTATGTAAAAACCTTCTAAAACCCCTTTTGAAGAACCCCATACAGTAGCCGTTCAGGAAAGCTTAGGCAGGGAGTTCATTCCACAATGCTTACGCGGAATAAAGCCTATCGGTCCTAACCGTATCTATGAACTTCCATAAAACATTCGGTTTTTCACTATCCGCACCAAAGATATTTGCGCGACCGTAAAAAATTCTATATGCAATATGTTAGACCATCCCTCTCTACGCCCTAACTGACGGAAATTTTACGAGATTATTTTTGTTTTTGTCAAAATTTACTATCAATTTAGTTACGATCAAAATTTACAGATATTAAGGATTGAATAAGGCCTCGAGGTATATAAGGTTTTAAGATGCATAACCTTCAAATGGTATGTGCCCTTGCTGACTAACAGACGATGGAGCGTAGGCGCTGTTACAGGGTTAAGAGGTCTTTTGCTTCCTGCAGATTCATTAATCGTTTCATACATGCAAGTCTGTGTATCAGAATACTTTTGACCTGTCTGTTTTTGAGCAATCTGTTGCGGTGTTCGTGTGTAAGTCTCGGTCTACTATTCTTTGTCATTCCTTCCTCATTTATTCGATGGACGTGCATAAACTAAAGGAGCACGCCCCTTTTTCAGCTCAACACTGACACTCTTATTCAAACCAGCCAAATTGCGTATCTAATATATTTATTTGCTATCTTAATCTTACACTACGCACAGGTGATTTCGACTTGGGCACAGAGGATCTTGATAATTTAGCGACTTTAATATAATTAACAAGTTAAACACCGGTTCACGATTAAATGATACTTTGCATATTAAAGCACTATATTCATATAATGCTTTAGTCTGCTCAAACATAATGTAAGTTGCTCATTTCAGTTCATACTCAACCTGAATGTCGTAATGAGTCTAGTGACGTCATAAGGCAGCTAATGTTCTCCCGGAGACACGTTTAAATTTAATAGTGAGTCTATGTATAAAGTCCTCGGGAGATACTAATTAAATGGACGTGTAAGGTTCTCTGAGGTTAAATGGTTATGAATTAATATATTATGGTCTTTTAGAGCATTCTTACATATTAGCACTACTTCCTGGTTGCATCCAAAACCTTGCGCTAAGAACACGGGGCCGCTATGATTGGCTGATCCTTTCCTTTCTACGGATGCCTATGTATTTTATGATATCACTCAATAGCTCGCCTTTGTACTGAATCGAACTGGCGCACCAGTCCCAAGGTGATAGAGCAGTACTCTATTTGTGACATTTACGACTTATAGAGAAAGGGTTGTACAGAAGTTATGTTGAACATTCAGATCTTTTGGATGCCAAAATGGTTTTTTTTGCCTTACGGCATTTTCAAAGGTTCAATATGTATATATATTTGAAAATGCCGTAAGGCGAAACCGGTCAGGTTTAAGTAATAAATAAGTGGAACAGTACAAGTGTTTTAGTTCAAGATGTGTAGCAAGTTCCACCAAGTGCCATCAATCAACAGTGTAAACAGTCCAAAATTTCTTGCGTCAAATTTTCCTTGACTTGAACTTCAAGTTACTCATTTTCCTTCAATCCGGCTTTAAGTAGCCAGAGAACCCTTGAAAGGAAATCCTAGGGACTCTGATCAGCTTGGTCGTAACACCTGGCGACCCCTGACCATGTTTACCGCCAATCCATCAAGGTGCACGTGTGACAACAAGTCTCGCTACCACTTTGAAACTCCCTGTCCTAGGGCGATCACTAGTCTGGAGGGTCGCCCCAGGATCATATTTACTTCACATTACTTATAAAACGTAATATCGGCAAACATACTTTAACATGGTGAAGTTTTCCCGTTTCCGTTTCTCACAGAAACCTGTTACCAGGATTAAAAGTAGCGTATGTGTTATTCTGATGTGTAAGCTATATTATTGTAAAGTTTCATCAAAATCCATTCAGTAGATTTTGCGTGAAACAGTAACAAACATCCATCCATACTTACAAACTTTCGCGTTTATAATATTAGGAGGATATTTCAATTTACTATATAATTGTGCGAATACAAGGTCACCAGGCGCGGAGCCGTGGCGTGGCGACTGCGGCCGCCTCGTTAATCAATTTACTTGCTTGTTTACGCTCAAATTAACACCCGCTACTACTCTTCCCGTGCGCGGTTATAAAACCAGCGATTTTATTTTTGAAGTGAAACTTCTTTATCTGTGAAACTTCTTTATCGACTTATGAGAAAAACATTATAGCTGTAAAAAAAAGTAACGTAAAGAAGTTTCACTTCTTACCTGCGTACTCTGGTATCCACACATTTTTTTTGTTTATCAATCACGCCTTATCCCCAAAGGGGTGGCAGAGGCATAATATACGCCCACTTTTCACGATGTGTATTACTGTCCCACGTGTTTAAATAGACAGAAGCAGGTTGTGGCTACTTGCTCTTAATTTTTTTCTAGTCGCACGTAAGGCCTTCAACTTCGTTCAACGACTGCCATGTTACTGGCAACCGGGACTAATGGATTAACGTGCCTTTCGAAGCATGAAAATGCTTGCAAATATAAATGCCACATAGTGGGTCATTTATTCGTGACCAGCCAGAGTTTACTTAACACAGTTATCGTTTTCAGAACACTGAGTCAGCTTAAATCTTTAAAATTATTAAATGTATTCAGAAAAAGTGGTTGTAAACGAGTAACGAATAGAATCATTGGTATTTTCATGGTTTGATTGAGAGAAAAAAATTTAAACCAATTTTTTTTACAATGCCGTCCAGCCCAAAGTAAGCTAATATAAGCTTGTGTTAAGTGATCTAGACAACTGGTAAACATACTTATATATTTCTAAATACGTACATATTATACATAGGAAACAAACATTTGTAGATCACTAATATCTTTTCCGACCCGGGAATCGAACCCGGGAACTCTGTCGCGACAGTAGCATGCACTACCACTGCGCCACTGAGGCAGTCAAATTGTATTAAAATTACTAATGTTTGGGTGTAAGGGGTCTGCCCAGCACAGTTCTTTGAGGTCCAAGCTTCACTTTTTGACTTGCTGCCAAACGGACGATGAAATCGTAATAAATCGTCGCTCAATAGAAAGCCACCGGACAATTTTGACAGTTTTTCGTAGTCTACTAGTACAATCTTACTCCAATAGACTTCTATCGGTCGGCCGATAGAATTCTACTAACACGTAACGCGCTGGTGGCCGCTAGTTAGTTGCATTTTTGATAGTCTACTAAAATTTTGACAGCTAAAAACAGAGATTATGTGTTCTATTCTACGGCTTGTCAATTGTAGAGTCGGCCCCCAGGTTTGTTTAGAAACCACTATGAATATAGTAAAATGAAGAGAGAGGAATAATACTGCTGTTTTCTATCTGCTTCTCTCGAGAGATATAGAGGAATACTCAGGAAGGTAAAGTTTTGCTGTTGTCAAATACTACATAAATAGACCATACTGCTACATAACACATACATATGTATGATGATGTACTATATAAAACCGTCCGTTGAATTTAAGTTAACTTAAACATAAGTTTAGATATAATTGTGTATGTAACCTATAACTTATATGTGTGGTGCTATACTGTTAGTATAAGTTGGTTAATAAATAAATACATATAAGGGACGTAGGATGTCTACGTCGTAGCTGTACATGCTACGAAACGTAGACGTAGAGCTACAACTCTACTTCTTTTAGGACTATTTTAATATCCATAAACGTTGAATATCTTAGAATATCTTGGAACCCCTATTGAAATTAATCAGAAGATAATTCGAGGTAGTTGGGAAAATAAAGTTAAGTTTTTTCCATCAGTGGCAAAGCGGGAGACCTGGAAGGCAACTAGTTTTACATCCTTCGACTTGGTTTAACGACTATCAAGTCGCTATATTTTATTTATTAAAGTGAAATAAGACAATTGATTCAGTTTGCAACTTAAATCTGTAACTTTGACTTAACATTAAGACAATGCTCTAAGCTAGTGCGCTACTAGAACCGTACGAGGACGTCGATAACCGAAACAAGCATTACGTTACTGACAGCTGAGACCAAAGTTTTACAATAAGGTACGAAAATGCTTATAAATGGTTCATCACTCAATTCTCTTGAAGTAGCAAACATACAGAGTACCAGATGACGCTCGCTTGCGCACTCGGTGATGAGGAACTGTTCATGGGATAAAAAGTAGCCGATTCTGATGTGTAAGCTAAATTATTGTAAAGTTTCATCAAAATCCATTCAATCGTTTTTATGTGAAAGAGTAACAAACTTACATCAATACATTCTTACAAACTTTCACGTTTATAATATTAGTAGGAGTTTGCAATATACATATGTAGAATACTGGTTTAGTGGCCCGACCAACTCCATCGTTCCAGTCCATAAACCCTTCCATCGGTCACCCTTTCATCTTCGTTGCTTTTTTATTTTAATTAACCGTTGATTGATTCGTTCTTTGATTTTGTAATTCTTTTAAATTGAATCAAGTTGGATTTATATATGTTGTTTGAAAATTTGATATGATATAAAAAGGCTTTCAAATTACATTTTTATTACGTAATAAACTAAAGTATCAAACTTCCTAAAGGGCTAAACGAACCTTATAATTGAACCTATCAGTTCTATTAGTCTTTTTTTATACCATCGAGGTGGCAGACAAGACGGCCTACCTGATGGAAAATAGTCACCGTAGCCTATAGACGTTTACAACATAAGAGGTGTAGCATTCGTGCTGCCGATCCTAGAAAAGTCTGATGAATTTTCTTTTCATCTTAGTGTTTTCTCAGTGACTTCCAAACCATACCTACATTTGGAGTTCACTTTTATCTAACTGCAGTAGCAGTTTTCGTCTGGTTTTCGAATTTCGGCTATAGCTATATCGGATAATGTATCTTGAAACCTCCTTAGGTGTTTTTTTTTCGTTTGGAAATCCTCATTGGTGCTATGCCGGACTCCTACCTACTAAAACCACACGTTTCTCTAGGTAGCTAGGAGTCCCGGGTGAGCCCTCGGAAGGATAGCCCCAGGGCTCCTTATGCGTGTACAATATAGTTTGTGTTCTGAGGAATTGTTTGACATGATGTCTATATATTTTCTTATATGAATATATATTATCTATCATCACGCCGCTTCCCACAATTACAATGTTTATCCTACCACTTTTCATCCAGAGCGCTCGCATACGGCAAGGTCTGATAGGGTATTTTTTTAGTGTACGCGTGAATTATGCAAAGACACAAAATTTCATCCAAATCGGTTCCACCGCTTAGGAATAGTTAAGTGAAAATATTAGGAGATTCTTTATTCTTCTGAGCTTTTTAATTTTGGATTCAAAATTTTCCCTTTACTGCTTTAATAGGTAATAGATAGTAGTACTGGTAATAGTGCACATTATATCGAACGCAATCCATTGTCCGAATCGAGCGTTTGATAAGCTTATTACTGCCGCAAATGTCCACGAAAATTAATTAGTCTCGGGTCACGGCGACCCGCAATGGGCTATTGACAGTTAATGTTTAGGAACAAGTTATAAGCGGTAGCGAAAATAAATCAAAGATTTTTATATATTTATTATTTAAAAATCTTTTTATAATAATTTATATATATTTTATAATAATTTATATAAATAATTTATATAAATCTTTTTATAATAATTTATATATATCGCTAATCGTAAATAAGTAAATAACTAAAAATTTGTATTTTTGTTAAAGTTTGAACTGCTAAAATCAAGGATTCCAATCCCAGTTCGGAATAATAGCCTATTCGCACACAACAGTGCAGGCACAGTGCCTACATGTGCCGTTCAAAAACGTATACATCAGTGTCTGTGCAAAAAGGATATTGTTGCATACATTTTGTACGACGCTATCCGCACTCGTCAGTGACAGAGCGCACTGAACGTCACTGTCACACACCGCAAACACAGTGCCGACACTGTTGTTTGCGGATAGGCCTTATAGGTGTGATCCCCGAACTTTTGTTTCGGAGTCTGGGTGTTTTTTATTTATAATATGTTTGTATTTAGAAATATGAAGATATGTTCGTCAGGTATCTATATCTTATAGCACAAGCTTATATATTAGCTTTCATTTATTTGCTCGCTGCGTAAAAAAAGAGTATTTACAAAAAAAATTGTACATCTCTTCGAATCAAGTTTACCTGTACTGAAAGCAAACTTACATTGAAATTATATTTTCTCCAACACGTTACATGCCGGGATGTATACATTTGCATTTGAACGTGACTTGCGTTACAATGTGCACTACGGCACATACCTTCCCTAGTTTTGTTTTTGTATTAAAAAAATACAAATAAATTTATGCTTCCAAGAACGTACATAATCTTATTGTGACGTGGGCGTATAGTACGCCTCTGCCTACTCCTTCGGGGATAAAGGCGTGAAAGTGTGTAAAGTATCAATTTTATTCAGAAATCTATTAAGGTCTTGAAAATAAAGTTTTAACTCAGATTAATGAAAAAAAATTAACACCGGGTTGCAAGCTAAATCTTATGGCAGATCAAACTGTTGTATGCAGTCCACTGTTGAACATAGGCCTCTCCCAATTCACACCACAAGACGCTGTCCTATGTCTTCCACATACAACCCCTCCCCGCAACCTTATTCAGGTCTTCAGTCTATCAAGCGACGGGTCGTCCTTCCTATTTGAGATTGAAAAAACAAAATATGATTTTGAAGTGAAAACTTCTTTAGCGGCGTTGAGCACTTTTTCTGTAATGGGTATAAAATCTTAAACTCGCGTCAGGACACGTGACCTGATCGAAAAAGCGTAAGATTTTTTTATCATCATCATCTTTACGTCGATCCCGGTCAATTTTTGAAGGAAAAACTTCTTTTAGCGCGGTACGCATATTTTTAGATGAGATAAAATCTCTGGACTCGCGACCGTAATCATCATCATCATCTAACGTTGATTCCGATCATCTACAGGTCTTATTAAATAATGCTGTGTAATCAATTAGGACTCTTTCAGTGTAGAATTATTTTTTATCATCATCATCTTTACGTCGATTCCGGTCAATTTTTGAAGGAAAAACTTCTTTTAGCGCGGTACGCATATTTTTAGATGAGATAAAATCTCTGGACTCGCGACCATAATCATCATCATCATCAAACGTTGATTCCGGTCATCTACAGGTCTTATTAAATAATGCTGTGTAATCAATTAGGACTCTTTCAGTGTAGAATTATTTTTTATCATCATCATCTTTACGTCGATCCCGGTCAATTTTTGAAGGAAAAACTTCTTTTAGCGCGGTACGCATATTTTTAGATGAGATAAAATCTCTGGACTCGCTACCATAATCATCATCATCATCTAACGTTGATTCCGGTCATCTACAGGTCTTATTAAATAATGCTGTGTAATCAATTAGGACTCTTTCAGTGTAGATTTTTTTTTTTTTTTTCTTCTGGCCCAAATAAATACTTACTTATTTTTCTTACACATTTTGTATTGGTATATCGCTACATCTCACACACATCTTGAATCTAAACAATCAGAAATAAGCTTACAATAGCAAAATGAAATTTGTGCGGCCAGTTATTCAGTTTTTTAAATCAATGTGCTGTTGATAAAGCGTCTACGTAACGAGCTATTGGCACGACATCTCGTGGTAGGAAAACGATTATGAAGAAATGTTTATACGCTTGTAATGTTTCTTGTTTCTTATGATGATTGTAAAATACGGTGTTTGTTCCAAGAAGGTAGAAAAAGTAGTCAGTGCTGTGACTATAACCATTTGAGTAAACCTTTTTAATAATAGGTACCTACTTATTTTTTTAATATTCTAACATGCACACAACGTTAGGACAATATTTGACTGCTTATTTTAGAATAAAGTTTTAGCTGCACCCAAAACTTCTTTAGTGTTTGAGGCATCTGTGTTTAAATTATTAACTAAACGGTATTCATCTCTTGTATAAGTAATTAAAATATTGAAATAGAATATATTGTGGGGCACTTTTCACACAGCGCCATCTAGCCCAAAGTAAGCTAATATTAGCTTGTGTTATGGGATCTAGATAACTGATAAACATACTTATATATTTCTAAATACAAACATATTATACATAGGAAACGCCCAAACTCCAAAATACACATTTGTGGATCACACAAACATTTGTTCCGACCCGGGAATAGTCGGATAGACTCCCACCGCGCTACAGAGGCAGTCAAAAATAATCATTTATAAGGTCATATAGTCAATATACATAAGGTCAATAGTCAATTATAAGGAACCTGAATACTTTGGTACCCAACGGAGGTTCATATTTGAGGAGCGTCAAGCAACTTTGGTGGCTAGCCCTTTTCTGCGTATCCATCGACATATATCTCGTGTAATGAGCTCGTTGTGATCGTGACTGTGAAAATGACCCTTTGAATTTCGGCATGACTCCATCAGGCAGGTCGCGTCATTATGACTAGTTTAAAAGAAAGAAATAATGGATTCTTTGTATTTATTAAGTTATGGTAATAATTGAGGGACTTTTTTTTTACACAACGCCGTCTAGCTAATATAAGCCTGTGGTATGGGATATAGGCAACTGATAAACATACTTATATATGTCTAAATAAGTACAAATTATACAGAAAACAAATCCGAAACAAACATTTGTAGATCACACAAATATTTCGAATCGAACCCGGGACCTCAGTGGACCTCGGCCAGACCTCGGCAGCCGCTTAAACCACCGCTTACGCCACCGAGGCAGTCGTCTAGTAATAATTACTGACTACCAACGAATGTACATAATTTACATTCAATATTTATTCCGTGCAATAATTCGCGGGGCACGGGGCCATTATTATTTCACGGGGCAACCAACAATAAAATTGCGCCGGACACTTTATTATTCAACACTTTTTCATTAACCGGTGTTTATGGCGACGCGAACATTTTACATTTATTAAAAACGCATAATCTTGCAATAAATTACCTGTTTCAAGTAAAAGAAATTTATTCTGGAAGTTAATGTGTGATTCTGTTGTGACGAGGTGATTATTACGTGGGGGTTTTAAAGGTGCCTCCACATCTGTATCCTCAACTTTTATCGATTTAATCTGCTTATCAGTCGATTAAGCTTACCGGGCATAGATAGTTACTGCACTGACTTTACTGGCATATTCTATCGACAATCGACTTGAAATTTAGGTCGTGGAATGAGGAATGCCTGGGTTTTCCTGAATATCTACAGTATGGAGTTCTTCAAAGGGTCGGCAGCGTGAGTGCTGCACCTCTGGTGTTACAAAAGTCTAGGCTACGACCACTTTCCATCAGGTATGTTTGTCTGCCACCTCAGTGGTATAAAAAAACATCGTATACCTAAAATATGTATTCTTTTCAGATATTTTTTTTTATAGCTGTAAATTCAAATTTAATTACATTCAATTAAGCTGATTATCTAAATGACAATAAAACATCCCATATCGACAACATTAACCCCATTATATAACACTACCACATTACCATCACCATACTTCACCGACTTATACCACTACCTATCGAAATGGGTGGGGATGCCGTGACTTCTCACTATTAATTCAATTAGTACAATAAATAATTTGAACTCGGTTAGAATCGTTATAATAATCGTATATAATAATGAAAAAAGAATACTTTATAAACGGGAAAGTATCGTACCACAACGCCACGGGAATGTGTAGCGACACGAATTCGAAATCTTTATGGTATTTATATTATCTTGGTAGACGTTTGAGTTGTACGTAGAAAATGGGGGTGCTTAAAGACCTCAATACCGACGTTATTTGTTACATTTGTGTTTTTATATTATTACTAAGGGACGCCCGCGGCTCCGTCCGCGTGGCTAACATATCCTCTACCCGTTTCCCACAGCAATCTAATCACAGAATAAAAAGCAGGCTATGTGTTAATTCAGATAGCCTGCTTTTTATTTTGTGATTAGATTTTAGTCCGAGACTACCAGGACTTTAATTGGTCGTGCTAATTACTGTCTAGCACATAAGACCTTTTAGCCTTTTTGTTACCACCTCATTAAAAAGGCAACGGGTTCAAAATTTATTCCAAATTTAACATCTAAAATAGACACATTTTATTTTATTAAATTTATTCGGCCCTTTAAACCCACCCCAGTTCCGTGCTTCGGAAGGCACGTTAAGCCGTTGGTCCCGGTTGCCAATAAAACGGCAGTCGTTAAGCCAAGTTGAAGGCCTTATAGGCGGCTTAAAAAATTTCAACAGCAGGTCGCCGCAGCCTGCGC
This sequence comes from Thumatha senex, assembly GCA_948477245.1. NCBI lineage: Eukaryota > Metazoa > Arthropoda > Insecta > Lepidoptera > Erebidae > Thumatha > Thumatha senex. The sequence continues at coordinate 4,314,676 of OX419731.1, read as the reverse complement.
CTGTCCATTTCAACACGGCAATGGGCTCACCACCTGTTACGTGGGACAAAAATGCATACGGTGAAATGTGGGCGTTTAATATGCCTCTACCTACCCCTTCGGGGATAAAGGCGTGACAATATGTATGTATGTATGTATGTGTTAATTCAGTGTATCACCAATAAATTTTAAAATTCCATATTAACTTTGGAATATTGTGCACAATTACATGATTCTATATCCAGCTGGTTAGCTGTGCGTTGATCAATCACTCATTCAGGTTCTACTTTTATATATTTATTTAAGTTATCATATTATCGTTTATTGTGAAGCAGGTATGCAGTTTACATTTCTGATAAAACAGTTTTGAAAAACAGCGCAATTTGTTGTATGTAATTTAAAGTAACTATTTTGAGACAATTTCACACACCGCCATTTAACCCAAATGAGGCTAATAAAAGCTTGTGCTCTGGTATATAGACAATTGTTAAACATATTTATATACTTACACATAATAAACAATAGTATATAAGATTGTTTATACACACATAGATTAAAATCTCCATATAAACTTATATGAATTACACAAATCTGTTCTGACGCGATTGGAACCCGAGTTATCAGCAACTGCAGTTGCTGTTTAAACTGTTGATTGATGACACTTGGTGCAACTTGCTACATATCTTGAATGCAAACACTTTTCCACTTTTTTAAATAAGTGGAAGAGTACAAAATGTTTTCATTCAAGATGAACGGCAGGTACATGCACTACCAGTGCGCCATCGAGGCTTTGTCCTAGGAGACGCCTAACTAGTGTACTCCTTTATTAAATTTTAACTCGTTTGGGTAAATTCTAAGTCCCGATCACAAGCAATTAATATAAATATATCAATATCAGTCATTATAAATATAATTTGGATTAAATCTGGCCGCCCACATTTATGGCAAAAAGTAGCGGCAATATTAACCTGGGGCGCTGGATTAGAGCCGTGTAGCAGTCGCTTAACCTAAGTAAGTACCGGACTTTCCATTCATTTCATTTAAAAAAGAAGAACCATAGTATCATTCAAATACTTTGAAAAAGGAATCTCCTAGGAGGAACACTATAAATTAAAAACCATAAAGATAAAGCGCCGCTGGCATTCTCATTACCTCCACTACGTTATATGCTCCGCTGAAGTTTACCGTTCGTGTTTGACCTGTTTCGGTGAAAGTTAAAAAAAGTACCATTCGTAATTGGAATGTTTTGATTCTATTGTTTGAATGTTTTGATAGATATAATTTATTTATTCAGGGCTACTACTTGCTACTTAAATGCAAACCCTGATTTCTAAAATGGAGATTCTAAACACTTTTATAACTACAGTCATCGATGACTCTTATTTATATCATGTTTTTCAAATTAGATCATGGTAGTCTAGTGACTAGGACATCAAATATCAAGAGGCACGTGTTTCAATTTCCGCTAGTACACACACGACGTGAATCCACTCCCAAAACAGCAATTTGAAGTCTCGATGCCTAAAATGGAAGTAAATTTCTACAGGCTGGCTACATTGTCTGTCTAAATACTCCCCAAATAACACTTATGTCATTGAATAAATGAAATAAGGTAATAAACTAAATAAATTAAGTTATTTTTTTTAAATTGTAATTAATTAAAATTAAGATATAGGAAAAGTTTAATGTTTGGGAACAGTTCTAAAATTCAATGTTTACTTATTCAAAATAAAATAAAAAAATAATAATTATCCATCACGCCTTATCCCCGAAGGGGTGGCAGAGGCATATTATATGCCCACTGTTCACCGTGTGGATTCCTGTCCCTCGTAATAGGTGGTGAGCCCATTGCCGTGTTGAAATACACAGACGCAGGTTGTGGCTACCTGCTGTTGAAATTTTTTTTAAGCCGCCTATAAGGCCTTCAACCAGGCTTAACGACTGCCATTTTACTGGCAACCGGGACCAACGGCTTAACGTGCCTTCCGAAGCACGGAAACGCGCGCAAATGTAAATGCCACAAAGTGGTCACCCATCCGACGACCAGCCATAGTGAAAGTTGCATACCTCAGTGATCGTTTACCGAACACTGAGACCGCGGGGCCACGAGCGCTTCATTATTCATTGTTACTAAAGTATCCGACAAGTGAAAGTTGTGTGTCAATACCTAATTTTTTATCATCAAAATATAGATGTTAAAAAAATACTAATTTAAACTTATTGGCATGGCATATTAATTTGTAAATCAGCCATCAAAAGAAGCCCTAAGAGCTTGCCGGATCTTCATAGGCGCCGCGTTCTGAACCGGTAGTCATGTTAATGATATAATACTTTATGTTTAGTTATTTTTGGATTAGATTGCATATTATTCTTAGTGCCATTGAAATAGTCTATGCAAAATAAAGACATTTTTTATTATACATCATTTTGCCACGCTATCGTCCAACTGAGGCATTTACAGTTACGGTGACCACTTTCTACCAGGTGGGCCGTATGCTTGTTTGCCCTCATAGTAGCTTAAACTTAACTTTCTGCACTGTCAATGGTTTTTGCAGCTGTGACTTACAATTTATGGACTTCACCATGCCTTTCCAAGGCTGACAACATTATTGTTACGAGCTCAATATTTTAAAACAAATAAATAATATATTTTTTGATAAGATGGCATGACGTATACGCCCACATAATACCACAGTTGTATTTGATACAACATAATATACCCATGGCAAATTTACGCAGGTGCCAGAGGGCCGTAGTGTCCAGTATAGGGGAGGAATTCTCCATGAGAACGCACCAAACCGCAGTTTCAATCATTTTTTACGACATACTTAGAGAAGTAACTGAATGCACATAGTAAAAAAGTAAGAAGTCAATTAAAAAAAACTAGGACAATTTCAGTGGCATACTTCCATTGAAATGCGCATTATAATCTGTGCATAATATCCCACATAAAACTGCGCTTTTCGAACTACTGGGCCACGGTTGGGCCATAAAGCATTCGTTTTAGGAATATGTTAACACCACAAATGAAAGCAAAGTTTACAGTTATATCAACAAATTATTTTTCTAGGAAGAATATAATAATAGAAGGAATGAATAAAAAAAAAGTGTATGTACCAGAGTACACAGGTAAGAAGTGAAACTTCTTAACGATATTTTTTTACAACTTTTAAATTTTTCTCATACGTCGATAATGAAGTTTCACTTACGATAAAGAGGTTTCACTTCAAAACAACATGGCGCGTAACCGAAAAACGTGACGATTCTACTTTTTTACAGCAATAAAATTTCTCTCAACGTCGATAAAGGAGTTTCACTTCAATAAACTCATCTAAATGTTTTCACCACAGAACAAGGAATGTTGTTCGCCTCCTATCGTTCGTGCCGTAAGCTTACGTCGGAATGTAAACGAAAATCGCATCGCAATCACAATCATTTGCCTACCATTCATCTGTAGTAATTATGTAATCGTATGAGAATAGGGTATCGCTCATTCATACGCTCACTCAAATATATAGAGTAAGTCGTCTTTAGTACAGAACAGCGTGAGTGACATTGATTTCTTGCTTGGTTTTCACAGATGCATTAAACCCAAATGAAGTAATATTCATTCAGGGACATCTGCATCAGAACTTCTTCTATCGATCCCTCGGTTTGCAGGTCTACCTTAACTTAAACATCGCATTAAAAGCTGTCTCCAAATACTCGTCTCTCCTAGCCCCATGTACCAACCCGGCGACACAGACATAGCTCGGAGGCGGTATCGATTGCGTCGACCCCAACGTAATTGCCTGCCCTTTCTTCTTATTGACAGCCAGCGTTCCAGAATCATCTCGCGCTCTTCGAATTTTAAAATAGGGAACTTTTTTTTTGGTGGCCTGTTTTCGTAAACGGTGTAAGTAGGTTTTTAATGAGAAGTAGGTAGGTGGTAGCATTTAGCGTGATCACAATTCAGAAAAGAGTTTCTATTGTATAGAATCGTCATTCCAAATTTGGACTAAACTTTAATTACTTATTTTATCTGTGCGATAATAGATTAGCCACAGTTGCCTTATTTCCTATCCGTAAGACAGTAAAAAGATTATATATCTTGACTGACAGAGCTTTCATCTATAAATAGGTCTGTGTAAAGACCCTATACCTAGTCAGGTCATAAGTATTGTCACACAGTAAATACTTTTCTTTTAGCGTGCTGGCCACAAAAAAGTTTATTGAATTCGAATTTCGAATTGTTCATGAAAATAAAAATGTATACATTTTAGAATTTTCCTCTTTTATGAAATATGGAGTGGACGCTTAAAGAAGACCGTGTTGCAGTTATTGCGTTGCATCGTTGCGGTTACGCGCCAATTCAAATTTTTGACATACTGAAAAATTTGAATAAAACCAAAAGATTCGTTTATCGTACCATCAAACGATACAATGAAGACTAGTGTAGATGACAGGTCAAGAAGTGGTCGCCCTCGGTCTGTTAGGACTCCAGCAGTGATAAAAGCTGTGAGGGCGCGAATTCAAAGAAATCCCAAACGTAAGCAGAAACTGTTGGCCTTTCAGATGGGGTTAAGCAGAACCACGGTGAAAGGGGTGTTAAATGAAGACTTAGGGCTTCGGTCATATCGAACAAAAACCGGACATCGTTTAAATGCTCGTCTAATGGACCTGAGACTGAAGAGATACCGCGCTTTGTTGAAGCGGTACGCGGGAAAAAAATATCAGGAAATTCTATTTTCGGATGAAAAAAAATTTACCGTAGAAGAGAGCTACAACAAATAAAATGATAAGGTAGTGAAGAAGCAAGCAACCGTATTCCGCGTGTCCAACGAGGTTGTTTTCCACCCTCGCTCATGGTATGGTTGGGAGTTTCTTATTGGGGCTTAACAGAGGTATATTTTTGTGAGAAAGGTGTAAAAACGAATGCAGTTGTGTATCAAAATACAGTCCTTACGAAGCTTGTGGAACCTGTTTCTCATACCATGTTCAATAAAGAGGCACTGGGTATTCCAACAAGATTCGGCGCCAGCTCATAGAGCGAAGAGCACACAAGACTGACTGGCGGCGCGTAAAATCGACTTCATCCGGCACGAAGACTGGCCCTCCTCCAGTCCAGATTTGAGTCCGTTAGATTACAAGATATGGCAACACTTGGAGGAAAAGGCGTGCTCAAAGCCTCATCCCAATTTGGAGTCACTTAAAACATCCTTGATTAAGCCAGCCGCCGATATTGACATGGACCTCGTTCGTGCTGCGATAGACGACTGGCCGCGCAGATTAAAGGCCTGTATTCAAAATCACGGAGGTCATTTTGAATAAACTTTATTGTCATAAGAATCTATGTTTTGTTAAGTTCATTTTGGTATATAAATGGTAACATAATGAATAAACTTATTTCAATTATTTTATATTAAACATGTGACAGAATTTATGACCTGACTAGGTATATAGTCAGTTAACTTTGGTCTTATGCATTAGCGAGAGTCACACTGTTAACCCGGCACTTGAATCAAAACAGCCCTCTCTTAGCCAGTTTGTACGAGACCCACGGGAATTTATGGGGTAGCACTAACTTTTGCTGCGGTATATTTAGTCCTATCGCAAAATATGTTTAAAGTGGAGAAAAAAAACTACCAACGTAACCCTAGGGGCATAAGATACAACCTAGTAATGGTATGTGCACATAAATAAAAATACATTCACATTATAAACCATTAATTTAAAAAAATTACGTCGGACTGGTATCCACACGGTGAAAAGTGGGCATATAATATGCCTCTGCCACCCCTTCGGGGATAAGGCGTGATGGATATTTATTTATTTATTTAAATTTAAAAAACAATAAAATTATAAATCTAAATAACGATAATAAAAATCCACCGCAAACTTTCTCCAATAACAAAAATAATACGAGAATTTTCAATATCTCCCTAACCCCGTCATAAATACAAGCAATGACAGCGAACACCAACAAAACCGTTTTACACCACGTGCCACGAAAAGTGCACACACAAAAGAAAAAAGTACCGACAAGTTGCACGAATTGCACATTATTAGTTTCGTAGAAGTGTGTGAACTCCGAACACTACAATGTGCAACTGTGGTATAAACATAGAGCTATAATTAACCAGACAAGACATATTTCTATTTTAGAATTTGACTGACTAGCACTACATATTATAAAACAAAGTCGCTTTTCGCTGTCCGTCCCTATGTATGCTCAGATCTTTAAAACTACGCAACGGATTACGATACGGTTTCTTTAAATAGTTAGAGTGATTCTCATAAAAGGTTTTTATGTATTATTTATTAAGTTTTTGTATATATTGACCAAATTATAACGATATTTGTTGAGGATGGCGGAAAAAATAAGCCGTCTGGGAGCTTTCAGCAAAAACGCTGCCTAAACCCTTTGAGATATAACAAAATAACGTATGGTGCAATTGTGTATCTAATAAAATACAACAAAATCTGAAAAAAAAGACCACATATGTCTATCTCATAAGAATAACATACTATATCCATTTTAATACTTAAAAAAAACAGCAATTATAAAGCAGTAATTTGAAGGCTATTTACACAAATATGCTATTAATCCTTATAATTTTTTACTACATTAGTTGGCTTCAGCATTTCATGAAGATTATTTTGTCCCTTTACAAAAATAAATAAATAAATATCCATCACGCCTTATCCCCGAAGGGGTGGCAGAGGCATATTATATGCCCACTTTTCACCGTGTGGATTCCTGTCCCACGTAATAGGTGGTGAGCCCATTGCCGTCCCTTTACACCTTGCAAATTAAATGAATATCTTACGAGTTATCGCAAATTGAAAATAAAGGGCAAAGAAATTAATTAAATTCGACCGGGCCGTGAGGGCGGTACTGGAGAGTGGAGAAGTAATCAATGAATTTGTAAAATATACGCCCGAATAGGCGTTCGAAGTATGTCACGGGCGAAGCCGGGCAGGACAGCTAGTTATAAATAAATGAGAGTTCTCTTAGTTCTTTTTATAGCTGTAAAAATAAAAACTTATCGTTTTTCGGTTACGCGCCATGTTGTTTTGAAGTGAAGCTTCTTTATCGACGTATGAGAGAAATTTGATACTTGTAGCTGTAAAAAAAATGTCGAAAAGAAGTCTTACTTCTTACCCTCGCTGCAGACTCCTCAGTACTGGTACTTGGGTGTTAACTCTCGGTTTATACGCCACAGAAACTTACTAAAGAACTCGTGCCGTACCATGGCGTCTCTTACTCCTCCATGACTGGCGTCACCACCTCAATAGTGGCGTGACCCCATTTTAGTTGCTGAAGTCACACCTTCCATGTCTCTCCTCCTGTCGTAGTAGGAATCGGTATCATCACGGTGGTGTATCGTGAAAACTGCACACTCCCAGAAGTAAAATAAATCCAGGACCCCTCCAAAAGAGCAGGATAATATCCCACCTCCCAAGAAGCGTGGATAACCCGAACCTGAATTCCCGCGATGGCGGAGAAAGTGTGGTTTGGAAACCTGGGGTTATCTTTCTGATAGCTCACGTCGGGTTTTAGTCCGGCATAGCATCCATACTTAAAAAATAACTAACATAAGGCTTGTAGACCATAAAAGTCGTCAAATTGATAAACCACATGCATGTATAAGATATTCTTCATACCTACGGCTATTATGCTCATCTCCATAATTAAACTAGCGTGGACAATATTAAAACGCCAGTTCTAGAACCCTGTTTGTACAATTCGCAGAATATATCTAGGTACAGTCGTGTCCACAGTGCACTCGTGGGAATATAACCGCGGTTTATTAAAGTGTAGAACAATAAATTTGAATAAAGGATAGTATGCGGCGCCTGTCCTGCACCATAATGTAGCTAATATGTAGACATAGTACGTAATGGAGCTTTAAAGTTACTTCTCATGTTCAAGATGTGGATTAATTTTAATAAATGGAAGAGGATGGTGTAAATGAATGTCTTGCTTGAAAGGGTACTTTAATCGCCATTATGACCAGGCTTATAGTTAATTAATTACTATCCACAGACTAGCGTATGTGTAAAACTGTTAAAGATTAACCCAGTAAATATTTTCCATTCAATCTGTCTATCAAATATTAACGAGAATCGCTTCAGCAAAGCGAGCGTTAGGCACGAGTGTGTAGAACAAGACACTTTCTCATTTTCAGTTATTTCACTTGGTGAAATGTTGGCATATTATATGCCTCTGCCATCCTTTCGGGGATAAAAGCGAGTTTAATAAATATTTTTGTTGGTTTATAGAAGTGTCTCAATTTTAATCATTTCTGAATCTCTAGAATCTTGAACCAAAGATGTTCCAAACAACTTTTTTTATATAAAAAAAATATATTTATTAAATGAAAATACATCCGTCTAATCCAAAGTAAACTTACGACAATTCTAAAATTTACAGTTATAGCGTGATAAAAACTTCATGATGTAATGTACGAAGTTGTGCAATTTCTTGACGATAAGTCCGCTGGGCAGCTACCGTTGGTCAGCCCTTCATTAATATCATGGACAACGGCAGTAAACGACCCGTCCCGCACATAAACCATGGTGTTACGTATAGTGCCTCTACTCACGGCTTGGTTTAAATGCCAATGTCTTGACCAAACCACTTTGCCGCAATTTACGAGTCAACTGAAAGTGTAAAATCAAAAGTGAGAAGGTACAAAGTTCCACTGCAGTCCTTTAGTCTTACACTACTAACTGATGCAGCACTTTTGAAGATACCAAGATATTTTATTAATAAACTTTAGTGTTTAAAATTCTATTTAAAAGGCATATTTTATGAAACTTACTTTTATTTTCATTAGTATACCAAAAACTACGACATTACATATAAATTTATATATTCTTGGATTTTCTATCATATTGTAATCATTCATCGTAAAAAATGCGTATATTAAAAGCTTTTGGGAAAAAAATAATTTAATTAGTTGGATAAATTTTTAAAACAATTATTATGCTAAATTTCTCACAAAATTTTAATAAAGAGGAAAAAGTTAAAAATTAACTAGTTGCTGATGGGTTATATTTGAGTCAATTTATTTGGTAAATTCATTGTTTTTTAGAAACATCTGTCACGAATTTAAAAATCGTCACATGTTTCTTTGCAATTAGTTAAAAACAATTAATGTTATAAAACATAGAATATTGATGAAATTTGTCAACTAGATGAAAATATATTCGAGGACGAAGCAAATATTTGAAGATTAATTTCCATTTGTGTTTCCAAATCGATATTAATCTTTAAATATTTATTAGTTATTAAAGGATTGTATTTTATTTTATATTTCATCATCAGTAAGTAATAGAAGTATTGTGATGTTTGAGTGGGAATAATAGCACGTTGAAAAAATAGTAACAAACTATGCCAACGGGTTGTCAGTTAAACTATGTCGTGTGTAGTGGCTTTAAAAGACGCTTCTCTTTCATAAACCATTGTACTGTAGTGCCGCTTTACTGTGTGGCGAGGTACACTTGCACGCAAAACGCTCATATAAGTAGTTTATGCAAATGACATATTCTATTTTCACGTCAACCGAAAAAAGGGTATTACAGACTTTCATGTGACTGAAAACTAACTAATTAACACATTTTTGTGTCGATTAATGGCAAGATTTTTTTTGATTTACTTAGTCGAGATTTTTTTTTTTCAAAATCGGAGAAGGTATATAAACCATAATTCCTATTTGTGACGACGAATTCAATATAGACTTAATATTTTTTAATGCTGTTTTAAAATTCAGTCATTGCAAATAAAGTACGTGCATTACATAACTTGTAAGTAGTACCTTAAGAAAAGTTATGAAATTTAAAAGTAGCCCAGTCAAACGATTAGAATTATTTTTCATCTTAACGAAATTTTGGATTTAACATCTCCTTGCATTCCTCTTCTCTTTCTTCCTCTTTAAATTCTGGAGAAATATTATGCTAACTATTATTTATTTATCTTTCACGTCTTATCCCCGAAGGGGTGGCAATGGCATACATATTGTATGCCCACTTTTCACCATGTGTATTCTTGTCCCACGTAATAGGTTGTGAGCCCATTGCCGTGTTGAAATAGACAGACGCAGTTTGTGGCTACCTGCTGTTGAAATTTTTCAAGCCGCTCATAAGGCCTTCAACTTGACTTAACGACTGCCATGTTACTGGCAACCGGGACCAACGGCTTAACGTGCCTTCCGAAGCACGGAAACACTCGCAAATGTAAATGCCACAAAGTGGTCACCCATCCGAGGACCAGCCATAGTGAAAGTTGCGTAACTCAATAATCGTTTACAGAACTCTGAGTCCGCGGGGCCACGAGCGCTATGCTAACTATTGGGGACACTAATAATTGTGACTTGTGATATTAACTGTTTTGATTACTGTGATATTAAAAGTGACTGTTAGTAATCACTTGCGTGTATAACTGTACAAGTGACGAGACAAGTCACAACTTTTGCACTCGTTACCGCACGTCAACGCGGCGGTAAATTGTCGCAACCGAGTAGATGGCGCACTACGTTAGTTTACTAGCTCTATGGATAACTCAGAGGGAATATCTCATCTTTGCGCGAAGTCCCGGTTGTAAGCAACTACATTTTATTGTAGCCCAGGTCGTATGAAATTATTTGCTGTTGTTGTGTTGTGTTGTAGCTTGCGAGGCAACTTATACAACGCAAGGATTAATGTCATCTAAGCGTTTTAGCCACACTTTTAATCAGCGGGATCAACCAAAGGGACAGAAATGTCAAAAGTTTCTTTCTTGTAATTTTAGATATTATAAACAAAACCTTTAATTTCATTAATTTCACTGTAATAGTTTTTAGCAGGGCTTATATAAAATTGTTTGAGGTCCGTCGCAATAACAAATACAGAAAAGTAGGTACCTAGTTAAGTTGCTGGAAGTGTACAAAAAAAACATAAACACTACCGAACTAGTGGTGCACTACTTCAAAAACTCAAGCACTTACAATTTCATAAACAAATCAACGAGAACAATGAACAATCAACACGGTCTTGCCACTAGAACCAACATTCAACTAATAATGAACTTTCAGTTCAAATTTAGAACTTGTTTAATTTGTGGCGCTGAAGAACTGTCCCCCTAGCGCTTAGTCACGTAATCGCTCTCCAGCAACTTTGGGGTTCTTCCGAAACGGCTACTTAGAAAGTTCCATTTACAAATTAAACGAATTATCGAGTTTTTTTTTTTTTTGGAACGAAGTTTCTTACGCGGGTTCGGTAGTGCGATTTAGTGGAAATCGTCACGTAACGAAATGTATATGCTGTGTGTGTGTATCGAGCCTACTACAAGCGAATGAGCATATAAGCAAGTTAGTCCGCAGCCGGGTGCCTAACTCTCTCTATCTCTCTCTATATTCCTGTCCTCTTTTATCATATAACCTCAACACTGTATTTTTTTACAATTGTTTAATTGACAGTGTTCCTCCGAACGCAATTTTTTTTTTAATATATCCATAAATTGTTAATCTGTGGTAGTTTACTTGCGCGATTATTTGAAGAAAGTAATCTTTACAACGTACATTTTGAAATAGGTGCATTATCAAAATGCATAGCATTATGAACATATCTATAAATGTTTAACCGAAAGTTGGTGTATTGTGACTGAAGTTACAGAATTTGGGCTATTTTAGAGTCAGTAATATTTTTTTGTTTCCTTAATTTGTGTTTTTCAAACTTTATGTACATAAAAGCACATTGGTCCTGGGTGCCAGAATCGTGGTAGTAGTTATGCCAAATTAAAGGCCAAAAGTAAAGCCCAGATCGGTAAATATTTCAATAGCTTTTTGACAGTCTAATATTATAAACGCGAAAGTTTGTAAGAATGGATGTTTGTTACTCTTTCATGCAAAATCTACAGAATGGATATTGATGGAACTTTACGATAATATACCTTACACATCAGAATAACACGTGCTTTTTTTACCGGGAACAAGTCCCTGTGGGAACCGGGAGCGGGAAAACTTCACCACACATGCGGAGCCGCGGGTTTCAACTTGTATATTATAATTCTATGAAATGACTAAAAATATTTCAGTCATTTCATAAAAATCAAGACGTCAGGAGTTACTTGTGTCAAATATTCAACGTCAATCTTTAAAGATCTGGATGATTCAGAATCATGGCAGTTTTATAGACTTCAAAAAAGGAGGAGGTATTCAATTGGCTTGTATTTTTTTATGTGTTACCTCATGACTTATTTCTGAGTGAACTGCTTTAGATGTTTTTATTTTATTTGACAACGTATACTTTTCGTGTGGTCCCATTTAAATTTAATCACAATCTGACTAGGTAGTAGTTTTGAGTTATCCTTAATTATGTGTATTTTAATTTAGTTTGTTACGATTTCTGTTCTTTGTAGAAAAAAACGTGTTGAATAATGAGTTCGTATATCTGTTTATTTGTAGCTACTTGAAATTTTCAGATCATTATTGTGACAATTTTACAATCAGCGCGACCCCTAAACAGACGATTAATCTTCATATTTTTACGAAAACGCATTAGCAAAGCATGCGACACGACAATTATTATTTCCTAGCGAGTTTAACGTTCCGTTAAGTAGGAACGTTTGTTTAACGATTCGCCTGTTCCTTGTCTAGCCACCTGTTTCTGATTTCAAAAGTTTTCCTCCGAACTTATCCGAATGTTTCCGAAAGCCTCTTCAGCACTTCTAATGCGTAATGAACACTTACGCCCCCTGCAGTTCAAATGTTCTAACACTTTAAGATTTTTTTTGCTGACTTTGAGTTTTATTTCAATTATTATTGCAGTTGAAAGTGCTTTTTATATTTTTCAGTTAATAGCGGTATTAAAGTAATATTTTTTGTAGAATACTGCTGATGGGGCAAAGTCCTACATTCTCCATTTTGAAAAAGCTGGTTTGACCCGAAAACTTTTTGTTTATGTTATATGCGTTAGAAATTACTGCCCTTTGACGTCCTAATCGGTTATGACACTACGGTGCCGAATTGGGGACACTTGCAGTGGGACTAGTCTATGCCCTTAAAGTTACACAACGAGCTATGGAATCTGGAGTCTTTGAGTGAGTGGTAAATGTTTCAGGGAGGGACTGGATGCGAAAGACGCAGGACTGTGTGTTGTGGTGTAAATTGGATTTACCGCGACCTTTATGATATCTTCAATCCAACAAGTTCCCGAGTCTCTTCTCTTCATCATACCATTCAACACGACAATTGACTCACCACCTATTACGTGGAACAGGAATACACACAGTGAAAAGTGGGCGTATAAAATGCTTCTGCCACCTCTTCAGCGATTAAGGCGTGCCTGATAAACAATAAACACATTATTTAAAATATAAAATTGGTTAATATAATCACATTGCAACCTCACAACAGTAATCCAATTTGCAATAAGTTCCAGAAACTTAGTCTAACTTGCTAGACTTAGTGATTTAAATTTACAACTTCGTCCATCCCGGCGCACACTTGCAATTTTAACGATCACCCACAAACTTTAAATCACATTTTCCTTTTAAGAAGTAGGTAATAGTAACTTCGTGTTAGTGACGCTCGTTAAGACTTTGAAGTTTAAAGTGTAATATTTGACTTTTAAATTTATTAGACCTCGTTGGGTTTATATCTAAAATAGTTAATATAGCGGTGGTTTAGTTCCCTTTCCCCTTAGAATACGGAGATAAAACTTAGCTTAAGTTACGCCTTATAACATCAGCTATCTGCCAATGAAAGTTCTTTTAAAATTGATCCAGTTGTATCTGAGATTAGGACAGAACAAATAAATAGACAAACAAACAGATAGACGGACAAAAAGACACAGAAAAAATTATAACAGATTTTTATGCAAGTACGTTATATTCTTTCATTTGCCTTTATTGAATGCTATTGATTTAAAGTTACAAACAAGTACTTCAATGTTATTAGAGCGAAGCGAACGAAGTGAGCGTAGCTCCATTCTTCCTCGATCCGGATTTTCGCTTTGTCCTCGAACTCCTCCCAAACCACTCAACACCTTTTGATCAAATGTAACCCTTATTACGACATCTAACCATAATTGGTTTAAAAAAATCAAATCCGACCTACCATGAAGGAATAAAAAATAACGCTTCGCCATAGTTAGTTTAGACAAGTGCACCTAGATTATCTGTATAGATGTATATATTTCTGCAATATAGGTAGCTGTAATAGGGTTAAAGGAAGGGTTAAATAAATGACTTCTGTTCTATTATTATTGTAGGAAGGTTATAATAATTCCTTGTTGAATTGTCCATTTCACACTGAAAACAGAAAATTCAACTTAGAACTACAATAATTGTTTTAAATTCATTATAGTCGGGCAAATGAACTTGGAGTTAAACTAATAACAAGTGGGCACCTATTCAGAAGTTATTTTAAATTTTGCTTACAATGAGTATAATATCTAGAATTCTATCAATATATATATAAAAAAAATGTCCTACAATATACCTATATATTCTGTCCTATTTCTTACCCGTGGATTGTTCGTACGCGAATATTGATTTAGTATTACACTTATGCAGTTCTTTTAAGACCCATAACAGGTTTAGACGAAGATTATTCATGAGATTTCTTTTTTATGTGTGTAATTCCTCATGGATGCTATGCCGGACTCTTACCGACTAAAACCACACGGTGCCCTTCCATTTGTCTATGGCCAGGAGTCCCGGGTAAGCCCTCGGGAGGATAGCCCCAGGGCTCCCAGCAGTCATTCATGACATTACTTACTACGTACATCCATATAGACAGTTTTCCCCTGAAAGAGTACGCAGAGGACGCTTATATTCCAAGGTTGCATTCAGTACGTCTAAATGTAACTGATAGTCAGCCATTGTTATATTTGATACCAGATTTCAACATAAATTTTGAGGTTATGTATTAATAAATTCTGTCAGAATAGTTTTCACCAAAATCCTATATTTGTACGATTTACAACTATAGACTCGGTGGCTGTCGAAATATATACTTGTAATACTCTCTACCTACACCATCGGAAATATAAAGTATCACACAAAAGTAACCATAAAAAACAAAGCCTAAATCTACAAAGAAAATTCTACAGTCTCTAAAGTATTGTCTTTGAAAAATTATGGCCCTCCCGTGTAATAAGAAAACACCAATTTCCAATGTACACTTTGCGAATGTAAAACCATTCTGTTTTCAGAACATTGTGCAGATGGGGTAAGGCATGTTTGGTTTAAATCTGGGACCCCTCTTTTGATAATTTTCACCTGCACAGAACCCCCGCAGCGCTCTTGTACCTTCCGATTTATGAGCACGATGGTCCTTGTACTTGGAATACGTTAGGAGATAAGTTAAATGGAAGGTGCTTTAGATAAACTGGGTGTTCCTTTTTTAAAACTACTTAATTATTTCAGTATTAAAAAAAAATAACGCACGTACGACCTGTATGATGAGAAAAGAGTTTTGGTGGGAATTTAAAGCTATGATAGATTATATAATATTCTGAATTTAAATCGTACGATTTGAATGTTTTATCAAAACTCATTACGTAGAAAGAGATGTAATTTGCAAAATAGACATGAGATCAGATAATTGGATTTGTACTGGTTATTTTGCGGTGCATTCTTTGTAGCTTTATGAGTAGGATTAGATCTATATAATTGTGTAGATCTGGCGTAAAATGCTTTTCGTAATCGTTAGTCTAAACTTACGTAACTAGAATCCAATAGTTGCCAAAAGTCTACTAACTAGACAGACTTACTCTTAAATAACTTTTACAATACAGTAAAGAATTTCATCCTGTAATTTTATGGTTCTGGTAACTTAGTGGATATCTAATGGATTTCTAATCTAACCTAACCAGGGCAATGTTCTAACATTGCCCTGGTTAGGTTAGATTAGAAATGCCATGGGTTCAAATCCCATCCCGAACCAAACTGTCTTTATTTCACTTCAATAAAAATTCTGGAGAACACATCAGTTTTTTTTTGCCATGTCATATCCAGTAAATTTTCCCATACCATAAATTCAGTAGGGTGGAGAGCATCGTTTACAATATTACGATGTTAACCGCCGAAGGCATTTACATAATTCATTCCACCATGATATTGTGACCCCATGATTTGGGAACTGCGTCACCGTATGCTTTACTTAACGGAGGAATGAGATGAAGGGGGGATTAGCGATAATTGACCTTGTAGACTTTGTACTCAGTTACCTTATGAAAATATCATGAGGTTAACTTTTTAAGAACGCAAGAACTGGCATCAAAAATAAAATATATTGAAATGGTTTGAAAAAAGAATGTTGATGAGTAAAGAAGTTTAAAAAATATGCAGACTATTTTTAAAATAAGTTTTTATCTATTTTTTCAAATTGGAATTGTACTAGATTGTACTTTATTTAAGTTAATAGGTATACTGAGACTCACTCTAGTCAATAAATTGGTGTAAAATTACCCGCCATTTATTACTTTTCATATTTTTATATCCTACTAGTTGACCTGCCCGGCTTTGTCCGTGACATACTTCCAACCCCGTGGCGCCTATTTAATCCCGTCGCTTATTACTTTTCCAAAAATGTATGAAGCTTTCCCCGATTTGTTGACATTTATGATTACTGCTCCGCTCTCCTGTGTAGTGGCGTGACGATATATAGCTTGGAACCTTCCTCAACAAATGGGCTATCCAATACAAAAAGAATTTTTCAAATCGGTTCAGCCGTTCACGCGTGATGGCGTGACCAAGGGAAATAGGGATTCATTTTTATAAATAAGATTATTGTATCTTAAATAAAAGTTACATACACTACTTACTATATCATTCGATTCTTATACACTTATCACCGTGTGTATTCCTATCCCACGTAATAGGTGGTGTCCCACGTAGCAGGTTGTGGCTACCTGCTGTTGAAATTTTTTAAGCTGCCCACAAATTCTTCAACTTGGCTTAACGACTGCCATGTTACTGGCAACCAGGACCAACGGCTTAACGTGTCTTCCGAAGCTCGGAAATGCCCATCCGTGACCAGTCATAGCGAAACTTGCTTGACGTAGTGTTCGATTACAGAACACCGAGTCAACGGGTCCCCGAGCGCTTCAAATCGCGTCATATTTCAACAATCATGTGATAACAAAATGCCTCTGCCACCCTATCGGGGATAAAGGCGTGATTGTATGATTGATAGCAAAATGTAGTACATACAAATATACTTACTTACTTAGACGAAAAAAATATCAGAGAATCTGAAATTTAAAAAATAGATAGAGGTTGACTCCACCACATGTCCCACATAACAAATATGCCGTTACACCGCTCACTTGGCGACTCCACACATGCATTATTCAAAGGATCTTAATCTCGAGTAGTTCGCCAACTGTCACGGTAGACGTGAAAATAACTCAAAAAATAACGAGCTATAGCCTACTTCAGGGAATTTATGTACACAGCTGAAGGGCTGATGAGGTTTGATGGGATATATAATGCATGAGACGGTAAAATGTATACCTAATTATTAGAATTGTAAGTTATAATACGGATTATAATACATATATAGGGTAATTGTTTATGTCTAAGAGATGTATGTGGTGGTGTACATAGATTCTACGGAAAAAAGTAAAAGTATGACTTTTAAGTTCTAGTATATCCTAAGGACAGTGTGAAGTGACAACATGTATTTGATATTCGCAGGAGAGTAGACACCGGATTACAAGGATAAAGCATTTAATATAATAATGTATGACATATTTTTCTGTGTTTGTATGACACTGGCTGATTAATTCACCAACTCGTAAACAAGCGTGTGCCCGTCATTTTTATGATTTATGCATTCATCTGTGGACCTAGTCACTGGTGTGTCTGCTCAACACATTTGAGGTTAGGTGTCTACTTAGCTTTTTGTTATATTCTGACCGCACACGTGACGCTGTTTGTCAATAACAAAATTTATTTAATCAGCCTTGTTTATACATTTTCTAGTTATATCTGAATTCAAAATATAATTCTTTTTAATTTATTCTGGAATATTATGTCTAAATTTCATCAATGTTGTAAAACCCATACAGCGATGGAATAAGTGGAATCTTTACTTCTATGGAGTGTTGATCTTTAGGAAATAAGAAGAAAAAGTCGTTTCACTGCGCATTAGTTATACCACTTTCCACCTTTTATCCACCATTTTTACATACGAATAATCGAATAGTATAAAACTTGCTTTATCTAAAGCACTCATTGGAATGGTTCATGGCGCCGCGCCTTCCCTTTGCCGCGTAAACTCTTTGTTTATTATTATTGGACCATTGGTTCTAGGTACGTTATTTAATTTAACTAACTTGTGAAATTATCGTCACATATGATTGATATTGTAGAATATAAAAAAAGAGAAACAAAATAATGAGATCATGTAAAAATATTAAAGAAACGCCGTGACAGCCAAATATAAAATTACAAACTCCAATGCAGATCTAAATCTGGGCTGATAAAAATCCATGATAATTTTTATCAGCCCTCTCTCACGAAGGAGGTTTATGACGCAAATTTCTCAGCTTAACACATAGAAGGCGCGGAAACGTTCAACGGTTCATTATCCAAGTTTAATTTTATGCATGGTCGCCCGCGCAACGTCACGATTGGTGCTCTCGCTTCAACGCATTGCGTTCCAAATTTATATTATTCGCGAATATCGTTGAAAATATATAAAATAGATAGGCATATAATTGTTCTAAATTCGAACTAAGAAATTATTTTGATTGTTCTGATGTTTTTGGTTTTTTTTTAGCAAAAGATTTGTTTTGGCATAAACATGGGGTTCTATAATGTAACTAGTCGATTTCTATAAATATTATATCTACAAATATTACAACTTTGTTAGTTACATATCTAATTCATTATAACAATTACCATTAAATAGGAATAAAATGCTGAAACCAACCCCTTTAAATATAAACGTGATATTTTTAATATAGTTCACTAGCAACACCGCATACCAAATTGCTGCGTCTCTCATCGTGACTGTGCCCGGAGGACAAACCACAAATATATGAACGGGGTTAAATTTATTTCTCGTATCTTGGAAAATCTTGCCCAATATTGTTCCCGATATAAATTTAGGATATACATCGAAGTTCCATATACGAAAATTATATGTAAGGGGAACTTCGAGTTATACGGGGTTGATTTTAGATAACATATAACATAATTGCTCAGTCAAGAAAAGTCAAGAGTATTTGGAAACCCAGACGTGCATGTATGAAACAATTAATGAATCTGCAGGAATAGAAAAAGAAGTAGGTAGGTCTGCATTTGTCTGCATGGATCGCGAAGTAAGGCGATTTGTCCTTTCCGACTACTCCGTCAAACACATAGTTTTAGTTTAATTAATGTATTCCGGGTATTCGCACAATGAAATTACTAACTAACTATCTTCACGCTGTATCCCTGACAGGGTAGTAATTAGTAAATTAAAATATCCCACTAATATTATAAATTAAGACGTATCGTTCTAATATTAACGTTTCGTATAACGAAAGACAATTGAGCAATAAACTGCTCAATTGTCTTTCGGCACATATAATACACAGCTCATAAAATACAAAATACACACATATTGTCACGCCTTTATCCCCGAAGGGGTAGACAGTGGCATACTATACACCCACATTTCACCGTATACATTTTTGTCCCACGTAACAGGTGGTGAGCCCATTGCCGTGAAATACAAAATGTATACAAATAAACCATTTGCATGAATTATCTTGCAAGATAATTTGAATCATGAGATAAATGAGCCCGCTTCAAGAAAAAGATGGCGAATCTCTATGCTGTCATTTTTGTTGACAGCTGGATTTGTTTTTCCCAAATAAGGTTAGGGCTGTTTATCATTTCGTTCCTTTGAGTAATATTACATCTTCATATTATTATACCGAAGGCTAACCTAGCCCAGATATTCATGACTTCGGAACCTAATACATTTAGTTAAAATAAATATAGATCCGAAATCATGAATATTTGGATACTAGTCGACATGCATAAGATTCCGGATGACCTACCGCTTTTGATTAAATTAAAAATACGAAACAAGAGTAACTTAACATATACAAAATTACTTAACAAGCATTTAAGCTATCTTTTAAATAATATAGAAAAAAAAATAAAAATAGAAAAATAAAATAGAAGCGCTCGTGGCCCCGCGGTCTCAGTGTTCTGTAAACGATCACTGAGTTACGCAACTTTCACTATGGCTGGTCCTCGGATGGGTGACCACTTTGTGGCATTTACATTTGCAAGCGTTTCCGTGCTTCGGAAGGCACGTTAAGCCGTTGGTCCCGGTTGCCAGTAAAATGGCAGTCGTTAAGCCTGGTTGAATGCCTTATGGGCGGCATGAAAAATTTCAACAGCAGGTAGCCACAACCTGCGTCTGTCTATTTCAACACGGCAATGGACTCACCACCTATTACGTGGGACAGAAATCCACACGGTGAAATGCCTCTGCCACACATTCGGGGATAAGGCGTTATGGATATTTATTTATTTTTTTATTTAGAAAAAAAAAATAGAGGGTAAAATTAAGAACATTTAAGATTATTTATTATTATTTCAATAAATATCGAGAATGCAAGGTCCCCATCCAAACATGTACTTTAGAACAACACAAAATAATAAATATCTCTGATATTATGTGACCAAGTATAATAATAATCTGTATAAAATTTAGATTACTCAAGCGTTCAGCCGTTTAAAACGATTATACTAAATTATAAAAAATATAAAATAAAATATATAAATATTGTGCGACAATTTTTTTAACACAGCGCCGTCTATCCCAAAGTAAGCTAATATAAGCTTGTGTTATGGGAATCTAGACGACTAATAAACATACTAATAAATTTCTAAATACATACATATTATACATAGAAAACACCCAAACTCCGAAACAAACATTTGTGGATCACACAAATATTTTTTCCGACCTGCAGTCGCATACACTACCACTGCGCCACCGAGGCAGTCAAGCGCTCAAGTACTTATATATCTTTTTCTGGTAATAAAATACTTGCAATATCATTATAGGTTATATCTGCATTTCCACAACAAAGTAAAGCTAAGCGCACGCGCACCACCTAGACGCGTGCACACGGACGATATCGCTTGCACAGGGAGAGAGCTGTCAGTCAGGATTTTAGGATTTACTTGTCAACGACACGATCTAACTAGTTTAGCACAGTCAGTGTATCTAACGTACTAAGCAAATTTGTTTCGATTTAATTCTGACGTCATAAATAACAATTTGTTGTTAATTGCGTTGACAACCTAAGAAGGTAGAGCTAGGTACGATCAGGGGTAAGGTAAGGCCAATTGAAAAAATAAATAGGAGTGATGTCCACTCCTATTAATTTTTTCAATTTTCTGTAGGCAATTATATTTAAATATGTAAACAAGTAAAATATTTGGTTACCACACGGCCGGAGCCGGCGCCACCTTATTGAAACAGCAGACAACGAAAAAGGTATGCAAAATATATTTTAACTACATTTGACTGCGTCGTGGAGCAGTGTATGCTGCGACTACCATGGTTAGGTATTGGATTCGAATTCCTGGTTGGAACAAGTACTTATGTAATCCTCAATTGTTAGATTCAGAGTTTCGGTAAAAGACGTACTTACTATTTAGACATACATAAATATGTACGTTTATTAGTTACTTATATTGGCTTAATATGGGCTAGATTTCGGCGACGTTGTGTCCCAAAATCTTTATTGAAATTAATGAATATTTATTGAAGTGAAACCTCTTTATCGACGTATGAGAGAAATGTTATAGCTTTAATCAAAATCGTCACATTTTTCGGCTACGCGACATATTGTTTTAAAAAATATGTGTGTGTACCAGAGTATAAAATTAAGAAGTGAAACTTCTTTACGACTTACCATTTTGTACTATTTACTATTTCACGAAAATTGGGTAGATAAGGCTTACGCATACGAAGAAGTTTAACTTACGTCGATAAAGAAGTTTCACTTCTTACCTGTTACTGGTACACACACATATTATAGGATGAACAAAACAGGTAAAAATGTAGTTGTGCCGGGCAGCTGGTGATTGTATTAAAAGTAATTTCCTATAAGCCTTAGAACTGCAGTAACCAGTGTAATTTACGTGAGACGGTGTGAAATATTCTAATTTATAGCTATTACGAACATATTCCTATATTTCATACATACATACATATTGTCACGCCTTTATCTCAGCAAGGGTAGGCAGTGGCATACTATACGCCCACATTTTACCGTATGCATTTTTGTCCCACGTAACAGGTGGTGAGCCCATTGCCGTGTTGAAATGGACAGGCAAAGGCTTTGGTGACCTGCTGTTGTAATTTTTCAAGCCGCCCATTAGGCCTTCAACCAGGCTTAACGACTGCCATTTACTGGCAACCGGGACCAACGGCTTAACGTGCCTTCCGAAGCACGGAATCGCTCGCAAATGTAAATTCCACAAAGTGGTCACCTATTAGTACATATATTAGTACCTATAATTATATTTCTAAACCCAATACATCATAATTAATATCCGTCATTCGTCACTAAGGATTGGCGTACACCACGCGACAGAACCGGTCTACACGCGCGGTCCGTCAGTCAAACGGCTTAGAGGATTTACTCGGTCTGGTGCAGGCCGAATCAAACGCACCATTGACTACAAATCCTGACTCTAATTGAAATTTAAAAGCATTTTTGACAGCTTTGTCGGCCATTTGCAAATGATAAAAGGAATACAGTGTGTGGATTTGAATATTGGATTTTTGTAACATGATTTTAGAGAAACAGTGTAGACATTAAGTAGATGCATTTATATTTCGTTTTTTGACGTTGTTAGGAATATGAAAAACATAAATATTGTGGTTATATTAAAACTGTAAACGATCACTGCGTTAAGCAACTTTCGCTATAGATGGTCCTTTAATGGGTGATCATTTTGTGGCGTTTACATTTGCAAGCGTTTCCGTGCTTCAGTAGGCACGTTAAGCAGTAAAATGGCAGTCGTTAAGCTCAGTTAAAGGCCTTACGGGCTACGGGTTTGGAAAATTTCAACAGCAGGTCGCCACAGCCTGCGCCTGTCCATTTCAACACGGCAATTGGCTCTCCACCTGTTATGTGGGACAAAAATGCATACGGTGAAATGTGAGCGTATACTATGCCTCTGCCTACCCCTTCAGGGATAAAGGCGTGACAATATGTATGTATGTATGTATTCTCTTTGATCTGAACTCGCAAATTCTTCATTATTCTTTACAGCCGTTTTGAGCCAAAGCCATTTATTTAGTTTTAGCTCAAACCAACTCAAAATTACGTGTTTAACTATATAATTTTATCCTAATGAACTGATAATTCTTATTAATTTGAAATCTAGTATATTTGCTATAGACAACTTGAAAGATACAAAATTTATATCACATATATTAAACTAGGATAATAGAGCAGAGAGAAGAGAGTAGGTATTTGTATTGTGTAAACTTGTCACGATAACAAAGCTAATCTGGCAACACTGTCACACACTGAACTAATTGTGTAATGGAATACGCGTATCATTAATTAAGGACACCGCACACGTATTGAGCTGCCAACAATTAATATAAGTGTAAGCAATTGAGTTACGAGAGTTCGCCGATATTACTTGCCAACCTTTTGAAAATATTTGTTTAATCTGAGAGTTAGTGTTGTTCTTTTTTAGAATCAGAGTATACTATTTGTCCTTTATAAACTTGTTTAAACATACATAGTCACGTCTTTGCAGATTCTTATTGTCTTACCAGATTTTTTTATCCCGCGTAATACGTATTTACCATTTTCAAACAGAGAAGGGTAGGTTGTGACTTTCTGCTGTTGTAATTTCTCAATTTTCAACCTGACCGGTTTCGGCTTACAGCATTTTCAAAGGTTGACACAACCTTTTGTTGTGTCAAAAACCTTTTGAGGTGTGTGGTTGTCAACTTTTGAAAATACCATAAAGCAAAAGCGGTCAGGTTGAAAAGTAAAATTTGTGGAATAGTACAAGAAAAAAATTTGTGTAGCAAGTTCCACCAAGTACTTTCGATCAACAGTATAAATAGTTTAATTTCTCAATCCGGTGCCTTTCATTTTTCCGACTGTGCTTTTTTGTAAATTCTGGAACTACCTTTCTAGAAGTCTCCTTGCCCCAGCTGGAGTTGCTTGGGAGCAACCATGCCACTGAATATTATATTTTGACTGCCCCGGTGGCATAAGTGGTAGTGTATGGGACTACCGCGGACGACTCCAGTTCGATTCCCGGGTCGTAACAAACATTTGTGCTGTCCGCAAATGTTTGTTTTTGTCTAGATAGCATACTATAAGTTTATATTAGCTTAAAAAAATAGCTTTTAAAAAAAAAATATCCCGCAATATTATTTATTTATACTCACACTACACAAACACCTTAACTTTAAACTAAACATATTGAAACTTCAACTGTTAAAGTAAACATACGTTATAGGCGACAATAGTTTACCTCAACTGCGCCCCAGATCAGGGAATCAGGCATGCCTCAACCAGGTGTAATTAATTCGAAACTAATTACTAGTCGTGATACGCAAACCAAGTTGCGTTCGTAACTAATCACAACACTCGTAAGTAGGTAAGTAGATACGCGGTATATGACCCAAGTTATGAGAGTTTGGGTACAATATTAATAGTAGGAGACACTCACGTTCACGTTCCCGTTGGAATAACGTGATAAAATGAAGCGTAAGTTACTCCTTATAACATCAGCTATCTGTCAGTGGACGATTCTTGACATACGCAACAAATGGACCGACAGATAAAAATTTAGAAAAAAATATCAAACATGCATTGAAATACTGTCATTATTTCGAAAATAGAATACGCGTATTCCATTACATAATTAGTTTTTAGTATTTACGGACAAAGAAAATGAAGTTTATTGCTGGAATGTTTTATGAATTTGGAACTTTACAATGCTCTAGCAATGTTGTATGAAACGGCGTGCTGGCGTTATTAGATACTCTTTGATTGGATTTCTTTTATAATTTTTCTTAAGCGGACGCTCACTGTAAGTATATTATTTTCTAAAATAAGTGCATTTATCATGTTAATATGTGGGAGTGGTGGATTTTAGGACATAAGACAATTATTCTGGGACTCTTTTTCACACAGCGCAATCTAGCCCACACAACTGTGCTGAAGGAAATCAAAAATGTTTTCTTTTAGTAGGTAATTGCCCAATATGATTAATGTAACTTATAATATTACTTAAATGAAGTGTATAGTTTATAAAGTATGTTTTATTTTCCTGCATTCTTTTGAGAAAACACTTTATATATATGCCTTGGCGGAAATGGCAATTGCCTGTCTCGTATTAGTGAAACTCAAACTTATACTCAACCCGCAATTGCCTATATCCCGGCCTTTGCAATAATGTACTATTTTATCTGTTAATTACATTGAAAAAATCTCCTAGTCTTTATAGCTCTGACGTCGTGATACTGGTCTCGAACGATATGTTTTAGGTTTTCATTAAGCTTGGGGCGTCATTTCAACGATAAAAGAAAAAAAAATAGAAGGTGTTTTTAAAAAATCTCATGGTATTTTCTCGTAAGAGACTTATACCTCTATAAAACTAACAAACAATTTTACCGTCGTGTCTCCGGCTCTCTTTCGGATTGGAGTCAAAGTCATGTCTGGCCACAGTTCGTTAGTCACAGATTTCGTTCTCCGTACTCCAGACGCGATTTATTTGTGATAACTTTATATGCAAATGGATTTCCGATTCAGTCGCATTGTCGACTTTGAAAATTTTTATTTCAAATCTTGGATGAATCACAGTCGAATCACTCATATCCAACAGTCTTATCGTAAAATTTTGATTGAATTCAATCTTTTCTAAATCTCTACCTTGATGCCTAGAGTCTGCATTGAATGACTGTGATCTGTCTATTTTTGCGATATTGTTTGATGGTTTGATGAGAGTGTGACGTTGAGAGGTATATATCTTACTTCTCACTCCTTCAACTATTGTAAACGCCGTAGCCTCGTAGTCAACAAGTGTGGGACACTTTGTGGGTTTTTTTACACAGCGCTGTCTAGCCCAAAGTAAGCTAATATTGGTTTGTGTTATGCGATCTAGACGACTTATAATATTAATTTTATTCTAAATTCATTTTATACATAGGAAACCTCCAAACTCGGAAACAAACATTTGAGGATCACACAATTATTTTTTCCGAGCCGAGAATCGAACCCGCGCCAAGTGTTAAAGTGTAACAGCTAATCATTTGCAAGTGAGAAAACATTTTACAACAAATAATGTTGTCTTAAATATTAGGTCTTTACCTATGAAATTGCCGTTTTGTATGAACAAATTTAAACGATTTTTTTAATGAATGTTTTATTTGTATTAATCATAGTAATCACCCATGCAATCAATGCATCTTTGCCAACGCAGTGGCAGTTTATTGATACCCTTCTTAAAGCTGGACGTGAGGCAACAAATTCTTCAAAGGCATTTTGTACTGCCTCTCTGGTATTGAATTTTTTTCCCGCTAAGAAGTTATCCAAATTCTGGAAAACGTAGTATTATATTGGATTATATTAGATTGAGTGCAATCATCTAATCAATTATGCACCAACGTAAGTGTAAGTAGTAAGGGTAAGTCTCTGTGTGTTAATTCCGGCTAATCTCTGAAACGGCTGGACCTATTTAGATTGGGCTTTCACTGGCAGATCTGACGTTATGAAGAGTGATTTGGGATACCTTCATGCTCATATTCTCACGGAAATGGACAATAAGCCATTGATACAGCGAGGGGTCCGCTAGTTATGAATAAATTAATATTTTAAGTTATCCATACTAATTTTATTTCTGTTTTGTCATGCAGGTCAAAGTTATGCTCCGTGTGGGCGCTTCTGGAGAAGGTCCATTTACCAGCGGCACCCAAACGTTCGCGATGGACAAGCGCAAGAAGCAGGTCAGCCTGTGCGAGACAGCCCCCTCAGCATCCGCACCTGAAGACAGGAAGGTCGGAGTAGCCGCTCCGAAGATGTTCGCCTTTGACGCTATATTCTCGCAGGATGATTCACAGGTTTGTATAACAAGATTTATTTTGTCTATATTTCCCTGTAGGGTAAGTATATTACATTAATATATTGACTGCCTCTGTTGCGCGGTGGGAGTGTATCCGACTGCTATGCAAGAGCTCGTGGGTTCGATTCCGACCCAGGATAAAACTTTGTGTATGAGCACGATAGTTTATTCTGTGTCCCAGACACGTTATTTATCCATCATATGTATGTATTTAGAAATATATAAATATGTTTATCAGTTATTTGGTTACCATAGTACAAGCTCTGCTTAGTTTGAAATCAGATAGCGTTGTGTGCGTTGTTCCAATGATATATTTATTTATAACATTCTCACACAATTCGCTAGTTATAATTGGTCTTATCATTGTAACTGGAAAACTACGCCACCATTAATGTCCGAAGTAACCTTACTATCAAATGGTGCAACTAGTGCATCTAGCAAGGTTTTGGCACAGAATCTTTTACAGAATAGGGCGGTGGCATATAACTACTCTTCTAAATATATTATAACAGAATAAGAAAGAAAGAAAGTAGTATGCATGGATCGTGAAGCCTTGCGATCTATCCTAACTGACTACCCCGTCAGGGATACAGCGTGAAGATAGTTAGTTAGTTATAAATATATTATATAGAATTGAAAGTAAGTGTAAGATGTTCAGATATAGAAGAAGATGGAGAAAATTCCTTAATATTTAATAAAAGTGATACCAATATTCATAACTCAATTTTACTACCTTCTGTTAAGAGAAGTGATGCTTTCAAAGCTTATCTCTCATTCTCAGTTGAGCATTGAATGACAGTGGGCTACTATTACTTAGGTATAGTTACAGTTCAATTCCAAACATGTTACACATATTAAATAACACCACTTGTACTGTTCCACAACATTAACTTTGTAAATCTGACCGGTTTCGCCTCACGGCATTCTCAAAGGTACACAATATGACGACTGGACCTAGAAAGTATACTAAAACTAATAACCGTACAATGTAGGTATATCGACACACATACAAGTTACCAGTTTAGAAATTTACCCCAAAAATAGGGAGAAACAATTTGATATTTGAAAAAATTTAAATACTACAGTTCATAATTCTATTTAAAATATTAGAATTGCAAATGTTAAAGTGTCATATTGTTTAATGTCAAGAATTTAAAATGTCAAAAGTTTTAAATGTCAAGATATTAAATTGTCACAATTATTAAATATTAATTAGGTACTAAATTACTATGATTTGCCATATTGAACTATGTCATTAACTACACAAATTACAAACATTTTTTGGTTAACTAAAAATTAAAATTTGCAAATTCTGTGTTAATAGTATAAATATATAGATGTCATCACTTGTAATAATGTTATAAGGGTAAACGATTTAAATCCAATTGTTGATTTAAAATAATGTTTGGGTCTGCACTTATATGTCTACCTATCTCGAGCGCTTCGAGAGCATTCATTTTCCTTCCTTTGTCACAAGAATGGAGCACCTTGAAATTCGCTTTTGGGTCAAAACAATGCTTTTCTGTTACTAGGTGTTCTGCAAAATTGGAATCAGTCTTTTTGAGTCTCCAGCCACTGACATGCTCTGCAACTCTGGTCTGAAAACATCTGCCAGTTTGGCCAACGTATTTTTTTATTGCAATCAGTCGATATACCTTCATTGTACGGTTATTAGTTTTAGTATACTTTCTAGGTCCAGTCGTCATATTGTGTACTTTTGAGAATGCCGCGAGGCGAAACCGGTCAGGTTTACAAAGTAAATGTTGTGGAACAGTACAAGTGGTGTTATTTAACATGTGCAAGTTCCACCAAGCGCCATCAATCAACAGTATAAATAATCCAAAAATGTTAGTTTCAGAATTTAGTTATTTTCTACCTATGATATACTAGGTATGTATTTTCAGTTATTTCGGTTTTACGATACAAAGAAGTAAACTTAATTTGATCTATATGCCTCTGCGCAAAGAAAACCATAAAACAATAAAAAAAGAATAAAAATTATCAGATAAAGGACAAAACATTATATCACAAGAATAACAATAATCACAATGACTATGACCAGAACAAAGCGGACGTAAAAAGCTACTAAACCATAACCGTTTAGCTTTAAAGTTTGAAGAAAAAAAAGGTGATTAGACGTAATAACCCCTACACTAATTGTTGGGAACCGGGTAAACGAATTCAACCTAAGTACTGGGTAATTAGCTCCGGAAAACACTGGTTTCAGTTAGTTGAAATTATAAATTATTTGCTAGTAAAGTGAGACTTGTACCGACACAATAGGGCTACCACCTAGGGGATTTATTAGTATGAGCTTATTGGATTATTTTGCGTGAAAAAGTAACACATCTACATGGTTACAAATTTTCACGTTTATAATATTAGCAGGATAGCTGCTCAAAGTGAGGCTGCCCACCCAGTAAGTCATGACAACATCTAGGAAAACAAACAAGCAAGCAAAATCTTTATTAATTTAGGTCACATGGTAACACTTGTAAACGTCATTAGGAACGATTCTACATTTACTGCCAGATTCGCAATGCTACAAGTAGAACCTGTGAGTCAGAATCTGGAATGAAATCTCAATCTGGCAAAAATTGAGGGTTATTCTCACAGTTTACAAGAGTGCTGACAATGACCTTTAAGTTGACGGCCCAATGATGTGCCTCTTCACGCTTTACATAAACAACCCGGGGTTGAATTGTAAGAGGGGGGAAACACGTGCGCTGATAGAGGATTCCACGTTTCTACAGTTCTACAGAGAAACGATAAGTAATATCTCTTAGGTGGCAGACAAGCATACGGCTCACAAGATGGATAGTAGTCACCATAGCCTATGAGTTTCTCCAGGATCAGAGGTGCTACAGTCACACTGCGGGCCCTAAATAAATTAAACGTTATTATTATTATTATTGCTCTAGAATGAGATAATGGACGATGTATTTTGTAAAACACGAGCTATCGAGCTATCAAGAACTGTAAGTACGATAGGAAATGGAAATTATTTTGTAAAATAATACGTATTTTAATACCCTAAAACTATTAATGAAATTTTTTCTGGGTCTTTGTCTTTGCTTTCCATCAGGCGGGCGGCGCTATTTAACGTGCCAAATATCAAAAATAAATCTTACCAAAAACACATTTGTGAGTAAAACTGTACTAAACTCTGAAACGATTGTCTTGTATCCTAAAACCCTTTCAAATGTCATTAAACATGTACAATACTATTAGGACCATCACGGAGGTCATAAAATATTAGAAACGGAAACTATTCTCTTAACGTGTCACGTCACAAACTACCCGGATGGTCCCTCGGCAAAAATAAGAGAATACTTACTATTACATAAAAGTTTCCGTTTGTAGGAACGACACAAGTTATGAGCGTTCGGCGGTTTAAAAACAATAATAAATATTTTGCTTTTATTGTTAGTTTCACCTCCGTCTACAACTAATATACAAATATTATTGCTTTATCGATACTGAGAAGCGCTCGTGGCCCCGCGGCCTCAGTGTTCTGTAAACTATCACTGAGTTACGCAACTTTCACTATGGCTGGTCCTCGGATGGGTGACCACTTTGTGGCATTTACATTTGCGAGCGTTTCCGTGCTTCGGAAGGCACGTTAAGCCGTTGGTCCCGGTTGCCAGTAACATGGCAGTCGTAAAGTCAAGTTGAAGGCGTCTGTCTATTTCAACACGGCAATGGGCTTACCACCTATTACGTGGGACAGGAATACACATGGTGAAAAGTGGGCATATAATATGTCTCTGCCACCCCTTCGGGGATAAGGCGTGATAGATAGCTTATTGCTTTATAACATTTTTCTTTTTAATTTTGCATCAATATGTTGCCAATCTGCCAATGATAGAGAAAGCTACTGAATATAGGTTTTAGAGTTTATAATTATGAACCTGCGTTTTAATATGTGCCGAAATACCTTCATCAGAATAAGCTTCATCATTTTCGTAACCAACCAAAATAAAGCACTGCAAATCACAGAAATATTTAGGTCTCTGAAAAAAATACGCTGTAATCCTTGTCCCACAGTTGCAAACGCTTTCGCTGTGCGTCAGAGTCGATGATTTTCTTAAAAAAGTATTTTCCTACATCTACATATTTCCTGAGAGCTATGCTCAATTCTATGCACATATAATACGTTTTCATGGTTATTTAACTAGCTATGAAAACGCTTACTTTAATGTCGCCACGTCGGGTGGGCTTCTTGCCGTCCTTTTAAAGCAGGCCTAAGACGGCAGCATTATTGACGTGAGAATTTCACCCCCACCTGACGCCACAAGAAGCTAATTAACACCCAAACAATTGAGGCCGCGTTGGTAGCCGGGTAAAGTAAATTCTGCCGGGATTCGAAGCTAAATGTCTATGGACCGTATGGTTGTTGTCGGTAACAGTCCAGTTACAATTTTTATTTTAGCTTACTTTGGGCTAGATGGTGCTATTTAAAAAAGTACCACAAAATGTCACACAACTAATCGCTTACGCCAAAAACTTGCACCTGTCCACAGCCGACTGTCGCATAGTTCTATATCCCTCTGAATTTCATGCACCAAAAATGTCTCCGTCGAAGCGTGCCGTGAGTTTTCGTGTTTAAATTGTTAAACGGCGTGCACTGTACGAATAACGCCAACTTTTGCGTCCCTTTTGCAAAAATTTTTCGCAATTTTTGAGCTCGTATAGAAATTGTTAGCGGTTTTAACGAGATTGTGAAGCTTATAGGGAGTTAGTTTACTGTTTGTGTCAGTGTCTTGCCACTTCTGGTAGATTAAAGTTGTTTTTTTTTATTTCTTTCGTCATAATATTGTAAGCGAAAAACATCTCGTGACTAGGAAATTCTAAAAATTACTTAGTGTAAAATTTTATTCTATAAATTGAAATGAGCTATAAAAGCCTTCGTCCCATTATTATATTTGTTATCAATACCAGCATTCTATTAACGTCATCAATACTAATATTATAGAAGGGAAATTTTCTGACTATGTATGTTTGTTAAGCACGTTTAAAGGGTTGGACTAATTTACATAAAATTTGGTATGGAGATATTGAATTAACACATAGGCTACTTTTTATCCCAGGAACAGCTTGCGGTAGGAAACAGGTAAGGGAAATCTTCATTTAGAAAGCGTCCTCTAATATAACATAAATTTTTGTTTCGTATATTAATATTTTGCATAACCCTGCTCTTGAACGTCTTATAATAGGATTTATTTTAGAAGAAAAAATTAATAATACAAACTTATTGATTCTAATCTAAGCAATTGAAATAAAATAACATTTAAAAGATTCTCTGACGTATCACAAAATTTTTGAACTCTACCATCCCACGCGTATGCCACACCTTTCTACTCTGGGTTCTTGGAGCGAAACATAAATATCAAACATATATTAGGACCTTCAACTTGAGGGCCACTGTCAGTAGCCTTCCCGGATTAAATATATTCCTCGACCTTAAGATGTAGCCATGCCTTTTCATCAGACAGACGAATATAATATTCAAAAGATAATAAATACAGTATTAGGATATTGTGTTGTGGACTGTGAGAGAGGCCCTTAATTCGCTAAATGTCTCCATACCCTTTCATCGGTCGGGTGGCGTCATTTTGGCGATCTGCGTAATAAAAGATATTTATAAAGAAAATAAGGCTGCTCTATTCACATGATAAAAATAATTACGATAACCTACAAAACCTACTAAAAATGTATTCATATACCTATTTATATTTCTCAAGTGTTTTCTGTATACTGTATTTCGGTATGTATATTGTCACTGCATGCACAAATTATGTATGAGGTTTTACAACAAAAGGCAAGGTATTCTGTAATTATTGTACATAAAGAGTTTTAAAGATTCATCGCCTCGTGAAACTTTGTTATTGGCTAAGTGTCTATACTTGTGAATTTATCCATGACAAACGTAAAATAGCTGTTAAGTTTCCGAATAAATAAATAAAAAAATTAGGACGGTAATGTAGTCTCAGGTATGGCGTGTATTTATCTGAACTAGCAAACAAAACAATACATAATCGAGTACCCACTTTAGAATACACATTGCTTACAAAGCTCAGACAGTGCATACGAATCCCATTAATATGGAGTAATCTCCTTTATCCCAGCTAGAGTGTGACTAGCTTATTTGAACGTAATGCGATTGTGTTTGAATTTGTGAACTGTGGATGTGAAAATGTGAAACTCTGTGGTAATGAAGTGAAGCGGAAAAGATAATGACTTAATAAGTCTTTTTTTTATTTTTTTTATTATTTATCTATAACGCCTTATCCCCGAAGGGGTAGTAGAGGCATACATATTGTATGCCCACTTTTCATCATCTGTATTCATGTCCCACTTAATAGGTGATGAGCCCCTTGCCGATAGTGGACAATACAGAATATAATATTTAAATTCTCGATATGTCTATTATTGGAAAATTCTAGTATAATTATATTATCTATTGGAAATACCATTAAATTCGTGGTGCCTACATCGGTGCAGCTAGTTACTCTAGCAATAATTCAGGCCTGCATGGCACGAGCAGCTTACGAGCTTAGTGACGTCACACACGCAACAATTATGGGCGTAAGCTACCTTTATGATGTAGTGTACATCTTCGTGGACATATATTTTTTCTGACATGTACATAAATTTGATTGCCTCGTAGTTTCCTAGTTTAGTTATACTGTCGAAGAGCTCGAAATGTGATTGTAAAGCGACGAGTACAGTAAAATCCTTCACGAATGTCCTAATGTGAGAGTTTTACTATTATTACTTTATTTTTTCTTTTTTGAGCCCGGGGATCTGTCCTCTCTGATTACCCCGTCAGGGATACAGCGTGAAGATAGATAGTTAGCAAATTTTTATTCATCATAGTTAGCTAACATTATGTCAATTTCAAAATAATAAATAAGTCCACTTGGTGCTCACACAATAACAAACTCAAATAATAATATAAATTAGTTTTCAATAATAGGATTAGAACGCGACTGAAACTTTAAATAGGATAGACGAGATGAAAATTGTGAGAAGTGAGCAAGTTCTTGAAGAAGTTAAAGCAGAGCAGTTGTAATTGAGGAGTTAGATAATTAGAAATCTGATATTCAAATTCCATATTATGCCAATAAAAATTATGTTTATTACAAATAATGAATAGACTAAGCCGGTGTCCAGAACACTACAAATAATGTATAGACTAAGCCGGTGTCCAGAACACTTATTACAAATAATGTATAGACTAAGCCGGTGTCCAGAACACTTTAGAAC
Source organism: Thumatha senex (assembly GCA_948477245.1). Lineage (NCBI taxonomy): Eukaryota > Metazoa > Arthropoda > Insecta > Lepidoptera > Erebidae > Thumatha > Thumatha senex. Next base: position 4,280,334 of record OX419731.1, on the reverse strand, counting down.
CAAAAAAAATACAGCCACAATAGAGTGGTGAAAAAAAACTTTTTTAAAGTTTTATAAACGTCTTCGGCAATAACATTAATTTAACGAAATGAGTCGGAAGTTAATAACAAAATTGATTACTTACCCTCTCAATTAAGGCTAAGCATTTGCAATTAGCGAACGTAGACGATCGTTAAAATTTTCATTCAAAACAATTTTAGTATTCCAGTTTTGAGTTTATATCTCTTGTTTCGGGATACCATAATTTGTTTTATCATAGGATAATTTTGTATGATTTTTTTTTTACATATGTGCTTTCCTTTAGTCTTCCTTCTTTATCTTAGTGTATTTCCAGCTGCTACCAAACCTTATCTGGATTTGGAGCGTGAGGTCCACTTTTATTTGACTTCGAAGAACCGTTATCGTTTGGCTTTTGTTTTTCAGCATTGTTAGTAAAGACTGCGTTCTGACTTCCTTGCCTATTAAAGGTATTAAATATTAAACAGAATAAAATATTTGTTAAGAACTTTGTGAATTAATCTTAACTTTAACAATACTTATAATTTTACGTGGCTTAATTATATTTTTTTTTGTCAAAACAAACGTGTCAGTCAATGAAACGCAATACAAGTATATTATCCTCTTATCGCGGGTGAATTTCATACAGAAAGTAGATTGAAATTCGTTAACAAATTTTATTTACGACCACAGCTTTTCATCGAGCTCAATACCTTTAATAAAAAAACAAAAACTATTTTTGAAATACATTATAATCATTTAACCTTATATTTTTTCGACCTAAAATACGGAAATGTCTATAATTGTATGAAAGCATTGTCACCCTAGCGTACTCTAATCTCAGAGCCTCCACCTTAAGTCCTTTTAATTATCTGCGAAGGATGCCATGGACAAAATATAGACAAAAGGACTACACTTCTTATTCATACAATAGATAATAAAATAATATAATAAAAGTGATTAACGAGGGCCAGAATCTACTTAAGACTTCATAAACCAGGCTTAAGGAATGATTTATTTCGCTTTGGTAATAGGGTGATTATTCGTTTCGTAATTTGTTCGCATTGAGTCAATTAGAGTCTTACAACTAAAATAATTAGGCTACTCGATATCGGCCATTTAATTCCTAAATTAAATGGCCGATATCGAGTCGGTTTCTAATCTCCAATGACGCATAATTTGTAACCTAGTTTACGCTGAGCTGTACATTTCTGAAACCCATCCCGTCCTTTGACGTTCCAGGTAACTTTAACTTATTATTCACTCGAAAGTAAGTTTGTAGGTTTATACTTACCTAAATCGCTGAACCTAGATTGAAGAATTATAGAAACCCTGGCTCCAATAATTGAACCGCCCCAATGCGAGCGGACGAAGTCTTCGTTTTAACTACACTGGTACGGGAACAATGCTATTGATGTCCGACCGTCCGTCCGTCCATCAGTCAGGTCGCATTTTTCATCGGATTTGCATGCAACTTGGCATGGACAATCCTTGATGTAGCCAACAACTCGTAGCGAAGGGGTTTTTTGATGTGTGGGGGGGAAATGGAGGCAGGGGAGGGGTACATGGTCCTGTAGTGGTTGGCAAGAGCGCTCAAAACTAAAAAAAGAAGTGTTGATTTTTTTTAAATTGATTAAAAAAATTACTCTAAAGTCTACGGTTCACAGAACCACTATATATATATTTAAGTATTTGGAAGTATTTGGAAATTAGCGTATGATTGTCTCCAGGGTTCAAAAAAGTACCATCAATCAATTAGTAAATTAGGAAAATGGTTGTTCCGTTCCAAACGTACTTATACATTATATCAAAACTTTCATTTCGTGTAAGGCATTTATGATAGTCATCATACAGTAGTACGAGAAGAACCTTTTTTATTACACCACTGCAATAAAAACAAAAAACCGAAATTCAACCTCGGGACGTTAAAGCTCTTTCTTGTGTAGATAATAATTTAAAAAGAATACCAGAAAACACGCAACTTGTAGTCGCCCTTCAATCTGAGCGTCTTAAACGTTAAGCCCGTGTAATTACCTATTTAGGTGGAAAGAAAACACCTCGTCTCTCTACAGGGAGCTTACCTCGCAACTTTATAAGTAGATGATTTGATTGTACTAAATTATTCAGGGTTTTGTACTCGCAACATTCTCCGGAAGGGTGTTGTTGTGGGTAATTCGGAGTTTAAGGTCACATGCGTATTATTAGGAGTTAATGTTCGATACTAAAATAGGTTACAAGTTCATTCGTCAGTGTGGATTTTTGAATTTTTTAATGATTATTTCAGGCTTTGGGTGTTTGCTATGTAAAACATGTATTTAGAGATATCATTATTAGTGGTCTATATCTTGTAGTACAAGCCTGAATAACCTAATTTAGGCTAAATGGCGCTTTGTAAAACAAATATCGTCTTTCTGACAATGTCTCGTTGTTTAACCTGCTAGCTCTTTTATAATCGCCTGTGCCACTTGTATGTGCAGTTAGCTAAACGGAGTAGGCTGTCCAATGATTTATAGGTACAGCATCCATTTATGGCCCTTTTGCCCGGTGTTATTAGGTCTGGTCGTTGCTGTAGATACTAATGAACAGGACGCCGTTGCGTTACGGGCTGATATAATTATAGGTAAATCTATACATTTAATATGTTTTATTTTTTTATGGTGTTCATATTGAGTACGCCGTTCGTACCTTTGAGAATGCCGTAAGGCGAAACCGGTTAGGTTAAATAAATAAATATCCATCACGCCTTATCCCCGAAGGGGTGGCAGAGGCATATTATATGCCCACTTTTCACCGTGTGGATTCCTGTCCCACGTAATAGGTGGTGAGCCCATTGCCGTGTTGAAATAGACAGACGCAAGTTGTGGCTACCTGCTGCTGAAGTTTTCAAGCCGCCCATAAGGCCTTCAACCAGGCTTAACGACTGCCATTTTACTGGCAACCGGGACCAACGGCTTAACGTGCCTTCCGAAGCACGGAAACGCTCGCAAATGTAAATGCCACAAAGTGGTCACCCATCCGAGGACCAGCCATAGTGAAAGGTGCGTAACTCAGTGATCGTTTACAGAACACTGAGACCGCTAGGCCACGAGCGCTTCAAAAGGTTAGGTTAGGTTATATAGGTTTAGTTTTTAGTTATTAGGTTAGGTTTATAAGGTAAATGGTGTAGAACAGTACAAGTGATGTTATTTAAAATATGTAGCACGTTCCACCATCAATCAACAATAAATAATCTATACATAATTACATATTATCTTGAAATAAACTATGTCTATGCCTATTATAAATTTACCTAATATTTGTTACAGACGGAGATATGTTCAAGCGCGTTAACGGATGTGATCCACGCAGTCATCAACGGCACAGACGGTTGCCTCTTCTGCTTTGGACACGCAGGACTTGGTATGTACATTATATATTTAGCATATTCGAAGCACTCGTGGCCCCGCGGTCTCAGTGTTCTGTAAACGATCACTGAGTTACGCAACTTTCACTATGGCTGGTCCTCGGATGGGTGACCACTTTGTGGCATTTACATTTGCGAGCGTTTCCATGCTTCGGAAGGCACATTAAGCCGTTGGTCCCGGTTGCCAGTAAAATGGCAGTCGTTAAGCCTGGTTGAAGGCCTTATGGGCGGCTTGAAAATTTCAACAGCAGGTAGCCACAACCTGCGTCTGTCTATTTCAACACGGCAATGGGCTCACCACCTATTACGTGGGACAGGAATTCACACGGGCAAAAGTGGGCATATAATATGCCTCTGCCACCCCTTCGGGGATAAGGCGTGATGGATAATTATTATTTATATTTATCCTACAAATATTATAACCGCCGTTTGTAATAATTGATGTTTGTTACTCTTTCACGCAAAATCTACGGAATGGCTTTTGATGAAACTTTACAATATTATAGCTTACACGTCAGAAAAACACATACGTTACTTTTTATCCCGGGAACAAGTTCCTGTGGGAAACGGGAACGGGAATACTTCACCGCGTGCGTCAACTAGTACATACATAAAATCACACTTTATTCCCTGAAGGTGTTTGAAGGTTTACTAAATGCCTACAGTAAACAAAACATTTATAGACTACTGAGCAAGTGGTGCTAATAGTACGTCAAGTTAGTTCACGTCAAAAGAGTTAAATACGCGGAAAAGTCATAAGAGAGTCGCCACCGTCGGGACAATTACATTTTGAGATGACGATCTACCAAGGAGGCTACAACCGTCTCTTAAACAAATATTATTTTCATCGTATTTTGACATTCAATATAAACCGTATCATTAGCATCCGTCAGTTCCCACTGATAGCTCCGATAGCTGTTAAAATGGACAAGCGCCGGTTGTGGCGACCAGCTGTTGAAATTTTTTACGCCGCCTATAAATAGGGCTTTCAACTGGGCTTAACGACTGCCATTTTACTGGAAACCGGGACCAACGGCTTAACGTGCCTTCCGAAGAACGGAAACACTCACAAATGTAAATGCCACAAAGTGGTCACCCATCCGAGGACCAACCATAGTAAAAGTTGCTTAACGCAGTGATCGTTTACAGAACACTGAGTCCGCGGAGCCACGCTTCATTAACATAATTGACAAAGAATCTAATCCCTATGACGTCAAGCCCGAATGGCAAGAAACTGCAGTTTCATCCACATTATCACGAACTAAGCTCCAAGATTTTCCAATCAAACATATTGTTTGAGTATTAACATCTTGTAACCTAGCAGAAACCCCTGTTTTCCTCGAGGTGCATAGAATAATGTATGCAAATTATTATCCGGAACTTTCTCTGCGTGAGGGTTGAATAAAATCTATATGCAAAAAACATAGACGTAGAATTTAAATGTGTTTACTAAAAGGAAATATATACTCACATCTTCATTCCTAAAGGTCTAAGCAGGCAATATCATATGTCAAATTGTGTTCTGTCTTTTTTCTCTTAGTTTATGTTTAGTTTTATTATTTCCTAAGGTTTCCTTAAGGTTGGATGCTTTGGATGTAATAAGTAACAATGTAACAACTACTGGTTGTACTAACTTTTAAACTTTCGCGTTGCATGATTAAAATATTTAAGATTAAAATTTAAGGTAAATAAGCATGATCGCGTTAATACCTGTATTTTACACTTATTTTAACTACTGGTTGTCCAAATAAATAAATAAATGTCCATTATTGCTTTTGCGCTATATGGGGTTGCCCGTTTTGGTTTTGTCGTAACCAGTCAATATATATACATGTTTTGCTTTGAAGAGGTACAGTCGGTACAGGCTTTCGCAGATTTGTTTACCCCACGTAATAGGAAGTTAACCTATTTCCATGTCCTGTGTAACAAGTACAGGTTAAGGCTACCTGCTGTTTAAGGTTTTGAAGCCGCCCATAAGACCTTCAGTCTTGGATGCTATGTCAGACTTTTATCGACCCAAACCACATGGTGCCCTTCCATCTGCCTATCCTCTATCGGAGACCCAGGTGAGCCCTCGGAAGCCAATAACCCTAGAGTTTCAGAGCATTGTCTACCACTGCGGCCACGCCTCAGGACTTTCGGGTGTTATCCTACTCCTAAGGGTCTGAGGGCGATGAGCGTGAGTTTAGGGCCTGATTCTGTAAGAACGATGAGCTGAGCTAATATTAGTACAGCCGACCGTGACAAGGGAAAAAAATATTTGTACTGATTTTCTTTTTCAACTAACATATAGCTTACACATCAGAATAACACACACACTACTTTTTATCCTTGTTCCCGGGTTTAAAAATAGCCTCCTCGTGTAGCAAACGGGAACGGGAAAACTTCACCACGGGCGCCAACTATACCTAGTCAGGTCATAAATTCTGTCACATGTTTAATATAAAATAATTGAAACAAGTTTATTCATTATGTAACCATTTATATACCAAAATGAACTTAACAAAACATAGATTCTTATGACAATAAAGTTTATTCAAAATGACCTCCGTGATTTTGAATACAGGCCTTCAATCTGCGCGGCCAGTCGTCTATCGCAGCACGAACGAGGTCCATGTCAATATCGGCGGCTGCCTTAATCAAGGATGTCTTGAGTGACTCCAAATCGGGATGAGGCGTTGAGCACGCCTTTTTCTCCAAGTGTTGCCATATCTTGTAATCTAACGGACTCAAATCTGGACTGGAGGAGGGCCAGTCTTCGTGCTGGATGAAGTCGATTTCACGCGCCGCCAGCCAGTCTTGTATGCTCTTCGCTCTATGAGCTGGCGCCGAATCTTGTTGGAATACCCAGTGCCTGTTATTAAACATGGTATGAGAAACAGGTTCCACAAGGTTCGTCAGGACTGTAAATTGATACACAACTGCATTCGTTTTTACACCTTTCTCACAAAAATGTACCTCTGTTAAGCCCCAATAAGAAACTAAACTAAACCCTAACCATACCATGAGCGAGGGTTTTCCCGATATTTTTTTCCCGCGTACCGCTTCAACTAAGCGCGGCATCTCTTCAGTCTCAGGTCAATTAGACAAGCATTTAAACGATGTCCTGTTTTTCTTCTATATGACCGAAGCCCTAAGTCTTCATTTAACACCCTTTTCACCGTGGTTCTGCTTAACCCCATCTGAAGGGCCAACAGTTTCTGCTTACGTTTGGGATTTCTTTGAATTCGCGCCTTCACAGCTTTTATCACTGCTGGAGTCCTAACAGACCGAGGGCGACCACTTCTTGACCTGTCATCTACACTAGAGTCTTCATTGTATCGTTTGATGGTACGATAAACGAATCTTTTGGTTATATTCAAATTTTTTAGTATGTCAAAAATTTGAATTGGCGCGTAACCGCAACGATGCAACGCAATAACTGCAACATGACCTTCTCTTCGGCTTCGACCGGTCTTCTTAACGCGTCCACTCCGTATTTAAAAATGAGTAAAATTCTAAAAGTATACATTTTTATTTTCATGAACAATTCGAAATTCGAATTCAATAAACTTTTTTGTGGCCAGCATTCTAAAAGAAAAGTTTTTACTGTGTGACAATACTTCATGACCTGACTAGGTAGATAGTATTATAAAAAAACTTCGTTCCAAAAAAAAACACCCTCTCCCTCACCTTCACCCTCGCCCTCGCCCTCGCCCTCGCCCTCGCCCTCGCCCTCGCTTTCGCCCTCGCCCTAGCCCTCGCCCTCGCCCTCGACCTCGCCCTCGCCCTCGCCCTCGCCCTCGCCCTCGCCCTCGCCCTCGCCCTCGCCCTCGCCCTCGCCCTCGCCCTCGCCCTCGCCCTCGCCCTCGCCCTCGCCCTCGCCCTCGCCCTCGCCCTCGCCATCGCCCTCGCCCTCGCCCTCGCCCTCGCCCTCGCCCTCGCCCTCGCCCTCGCCCTCGCCCTCGCCATCGCCCTCGCCATCGCCCTCGCCCTCGCCCTCGCCCTCGCCCTCGCCCTCGCCCTCGCCCTCGCCCTCGCCCTCGCCCTCGCTCTCGCCCTCGCCCTCGCCCTCGCCCTCGCCCTCGCCCTCGCCCTCGCCCTCGCCCTCGCCCTCGCCCTCGCCCTCGCCCTCGCCCTCGCCCTCGCCCTCGCCCTCGCCCTCGCCCTCGCCCTCGCCCTCGCCCTCGCCCTCGCCCTCGCCCTCGCCCTCGCCCTCGCCCTCGCCCTAGCCCTCGCCCTCGCCCTCGCCCTCACCCTCACCCTCACCCCCACCCTCACTGAAAGAGGGAGAAAGAGAAAGGTTTTATACACTACTCGCTTGCGTATACGACTTTCGCGTCTACGCACGTCTCATTTAACGGTTTTATTCCACCCAATTTTTACCACCCAATTTTTCTTACGGTTTTACTATCACATATTTTTCAGTTCGGTCGCGCAGCAAAATCCCTATCTCCTCCATGCCTGCCGTAAGGAACTTCGTTCCAAAATTCCAAAATATATTATATATTCCAATTGGAAGATCGCACAGGGTTTTAACAATAAACAGTAGTTCTTAGGTCTAATAAAATTACACACCCCTGATTTAGTGAATATGATTTTGTCAGCTACAAGACAAGCTGTATCCTCAAAAGGTGGTTGGCAGGGGCATCCCTAATTATACACTATAAAGTATGAAACTTCTCACTCCACGGGATTTGCATCTAAATGGCAAAGAGTCGGGAGAGATCTTAATTGAAACTTTGATAAATACGAAAATAGGTATTCCCTCCTGCTCGCTCTCGGGGCCGGTGGCAAAACTTTAGTATTAAAACCGGGATTTCAAGTTAACACTATGAGGTGGATTCGAGTTGGTTTATTTATTTTAATCAAGGATAAGCTGTTTGTATTGAAGGTAGTTTTATTAGATGTGGTTCAGTGGTAATGTAATATACCCACCTAAATTTAATCTAGAGTTATAGAGGCAAGTTAAAATCTCTCAGCTGATTCAATAGGTAGGTACCTTCTGCAATGTATGCCTGGAGATTGGTTCCCTAGTTCAAACAAATGCTAGTGAGATTTACATGTATTTATTTTAGAGATTGGTTTTTTATATAAATTCATTATAATATTTGACGTTCTTAATATTATTAACATTACTTTAAAAAACGATTTACGGTTTATTTAATTATTTGTTTTTTTTACTAAGCTTCAAATATAATATATAAAAAAATCCAATGCGAGCTATAAAAGCTAATTTTCGCATTGCCTGTATCCTGTATGTAATATTGGTTCTGACACTGAAATTTGTCAATTTGCCAACTGAGCGCTGCAATATTATTAGACAACACGTTTTAATCATACATCTCCGTAAGGATTTTTTTTTCAAAATGGTTACGTTTTGTCAATTATGTACACTGTTTACACTCAACAAAACCAAATGTTGCCTAAAACAAGCTGTTAATAAATTTTGACAGGCCTCAAAACCAATTCAACGATTTATAGCGGCTTGCCTTCCGAGATAAACTCTCCAAATAATGGGTTAAAATCGGCTTAAATTTGTAACGGATTTCTACAAGTTCATTGTTGCTAGTTGTATATATACTTCATATCCTCCCAAGAAAGTTGTTAGATAAGTATTGTCAACAACAATGAGTGTTTCAACAGTTTAAAAAAAATCAAAGGAAAGTTATAAGAATTATATATTTCAATAGTGTACAGAGCTTGTTACTATCAAATATCAGTCACGCCTTTATCTCCAAAGGGTTGGCACAGCCATTCTTTATGCCCATATTTCATCGTAAGCATTTTATAGTCAAGTACAGCAGACACTCTACTTCTAAGGCTGACTATATCAAAGCCTTATCATCGAGTATTGTAGAGTTTTTTCTCATTAGGCTTTTTGCCGTCTTCTACCACGACTGCTTTTCTACCCTATATCTTCCGCTAAGGTGAGAGATTATCGATTTAGTAAATCGAAGATAGTTTCACGTAAATAATCAAAAAATCTAAACTTAAAGTATAATTGAAGTTTATGTTAATATGTAAGTAATAATTTACCCTTATCCACAGATTATTTCAAATGCAAATTATTGTACGCTTCTAAAAGTTTGGGGAGATGCGGCAACGTTGGCACTAAGCCCAAGCTTAGTGTTCGTACTTTGGGATCATGGAATCAACTGAGTGAATAATTCGTACCTCGTTTTAATTATTGAAGGATTTCGGGACGCCACGTGGGAGTTACTGGATTTACCTGGTGTTTTGAGAGAATTGTCACGTTCTTTTTAATGGGTCGTTTGAGTGACTGTAGTAGCGAGAGCGTTGAGTGAGTGTTGTAACGTAATATAATATATTTTACAAATATATATTTGTAAAACATTAACAACGTTATATTGAATATTTTAATAACGAAATATACCTTTATAAACGATTATATAAGATAAAAACGATAAAAACTACCTATATTCACGCTGTATACCTGATGGAATACTCGGAAGGAACAGATCGCCAAGCTTCGCGGTCCATGCATACATTTTTGCTTCCTGCAGATTCATTAATCGTTCTGTTTTTAAGCAATATGAGGCAGAACAAAAATTATACTTTAGTAAACGTTGATAAACAATTGCCCTATGTACTCTTTGCCTAATTGTTCTCTATATCTTGTTCTCAGGTAAATCCAATACAATGTTGGGGCGACCTGACTCCACGGCTGCGCTTGGTGCGATCCCGTGCGCCATCACGTGGCTATTCAGAGGTATAGCTGAGCAACGACATAAATGTGGCACACGTTTCTCCGTAAGGGTTTCGGCCGTGGAACTGTGCACTAACACTAACCAGATTAGAGACCTGCTGGCACCTTATCAAAACGGTAAGTCTACTATACTTAGATAGTGTACCTACCTATTCTAGAGCAAAACCTGGTGGTAAAGCTGTGGAGGATTATAACTGGTTGTAACCATCAAGGTTAGGGTAAGACATAAAGATTTTTTTTTATTCGTAAAAATTAAAAATACGTCACCCTTCCCAATAATAGCAACGATAACAGTCAAAAATTTGAAAACCTCTTTTCATTAGTTTTAAAGTACCATTTACTTCATTCATCATACTACTAGATCATTAATTTACTACCATGTAACGGTAGTTCACACTGCTTACAGAACCCAGGATTGATAATTAACCCTCCGGATTCTTGAGAAGCAATAAACGCTAAAAGAAAGCTTGCAGTTACTATACAGTCTATTGACCTTATTTCATCTCTTTACACAGATACGGAACAGTCACCAGGAGTATACCTTCGGGATGATCCACTCTTTGGCACACACCTTCAAAATCAATCAGAACTTAGAGTACACAGCGCTGAGAAGGCAGCCTTTTATTTGGACGCTGCATTGGCGACCAGGGGTGCCAGAGAAGAAGGAAAGGACAGCCATCTTCTGTACACGCTGCATGTGTATCAATACAGCGTAGGAGGAAAAGGCGCAGGTACAAATTAATTTAAAAAAATTATAATGTTTAAAAAAATCCTTATTTTGAAAATTTTCTCGAAGTAATTACTATCTCATTAACTGCAATACTTTACTTTATAAACGAGTGCCTTAAAACTTTAACGAGGCATGAAAAAGAAAGAACTCTTTAAATTATAGAAATCTGAGTAACAACTCGCGAATGTAGCCTATGTGTAAATCCAGGGTATACCAACTTGTATACCAAGTATCAGCTAAATATGACTATTATACTAGTACATTAAATATAACATATGTACAAAAAATAATACAAAAAAGGGAGGTTAGGGATTATTACAAGACTGACAATGATGCCCCGACTAGGTGTCGAAGGACTCCTCCCTATCAAAATTAACCGATAAGGTTCCCGTAAAGGCCCATCCGCACACAACAGTGTCAGCACACAAGACAAGTGTGCGGAAGAAAGAAGAATTGTCACGTTGTATGGCAATACCTATTCTCTGAGCGAGAAAAAGGCCAGCCCTATGGTCTCTATATAGTGGACGAGCACTTGGGCCCCACGAGCCCAATGTCTCGGCCCAAAACGGCTCAAAAATAGAATTAACTATTAAATTATTATATTAAGGCGCCGCTTGAGAGTCTCGGCAGATGCAGCAGCAGCACAAGCGCAGCCCGCTATCTTAGGAAGATGAGAAGGAGCCAGGGGTCAACACAAGTTGCATCCCAAACTAAAGGCTTTCCCATCTTCCAATGTCATACCGTTTTGTCTCGTCATACGGTTTCTTGCCATCGTCACGCGCCAAACCATTAGATTCTAGTACGGCTGGAACATCGGTGGTACCATGAGCCCGACGGATAATGTCATTAACCTTGTTGTTATTGTAGCAAAAAGTTGATTTATGATAATACTATTTATCTCTTTGTTCACAGTTGCTGGAGGACGCAGCCGCTTGCATCTAATTGATTTAGGTAACTCCGAGAGAGGAAAAACAAACGGCGGAATACCACTTTCGGGCTTAGGAAACATATTACTTGCCATATTCAATGGTCAAAGACATTTACCCTATAGAGATCACAATCTTACTCATGTCTTAAAAGAATGTTTGGGTTCTTTAACCTGCCACACTGCCATGATTGTTCACGTCTCACCGAACGTTCAAAACTATTCTGATACACTGACAACTCTTCAGCTAGCATCAAGAATACATAGACTCAGGCGAAGGAAGATAAAATACTCCTCCAATAACAATACTGGCTCCGGAGGTAGCTCGGGTGAAGATGCATCAAAACCTAGTAGCAGTGAACCAGATCCATCCAGTAGTGATTTATCAGCTGACACAGTTATCTATGTTGGCCCTTTAGACGATGCTACAGACGGAGAACATCCACCAGTGTACATACCAAATATAAATTCTGGTGACAACAGGTGTGTAATGAGTAAAGCATTACGTGGATCAGTAGCAGAACAAAAACACAAATCTTCATTGTCGAAAGTAATTGAAGAAAAAAGTCCTGTACATAAGGTACACGGTTCTCCTAAAGCTTCGCCTCTAAAGTCATTGCAACCTAATTATACCCCAAAAGGATCACCCGTACACTCAGCAACATCAAAGTCTACGCCTCTGAAAAAAGTAGGTGCCAAACATTTAACAGATGATGTTAAAAGTAATAGTGACGAACAATGGATAGACGGTCCAAGAATATCAAAATCAAAATTAGTTGAAGCAAGGCACATCATTAAAGAGACGCAAAACAAGAAACGTGAGACATGGATCGATGGTCCAATGCAAGAAACAAAAGGACCACTACCACATCAAACACAACCCCAATTCGAATCTATGCAACCAAATACTTTACCTCTTCAAGTTGGTATTCTTGGTTCGCATGGTAATGAAAGTATAGGCTACGGGTACATGGACAATCATAAAAAGAATATGATCAGAAAGTGGGTTGAAAATCAGACGTCACAAATTCACAAATCTCGACATAATTCACCAAGTCACAGAGCACATAAAGATACAGTTTCAAGAGTTATCGATGAACCTGACAGTAGCAATAGAATAGAACCACTCATGAAAGATGCAGTGAGACGTATACATGTTGAAGAATCTGTAATCAGGACAGGTCTTAAAGCCGGTACAAAAGGTATGGTAATTGAAGAAGAATCTATAGGCCCACCCGACCAGAATTTATCACATAAAAGAAGTTGCAAGCAACCAAAAAATGATATAGATGAAGATGATGATAGTGAAGAGCTAGCTGAAATACCACCTGCTTTGCCAATAATGCAACCAAGCAGCCTTAGTAGTAGAGAAGTGTCTATGGAAAGCTTAGATAGTAAATATAAAGAAAGGTTAAGAATGAACGATGAATTAGTTTCAAATCACAGCAGGGATATTGACTCACGTGGTATGAGTAAAGGCCCCAATCACGATGAAGATGAAATCTTAGAAATATTTGAGGTTGAAGAACCCTTAGAGCCTGTACCTATGCAGGACTGTTGTCTTCAAGTAACAGAAGAAGATATAGCGCTTTGTATGGGTTTTGAAAATCCTCTGCAAGAAGTAGACCAAGACGACGACGATCATCCTTTGAGAATACTTAGTCAAGAGAATTTGACAGTAGCGTCTACTTTTACAGATACTCTGTCTTTATACAGCGAAGTAGAACGACAAATTCGAAATGAAGCTTATCTTAGACAAACGATAGGATTCTATACAGAGACGTACAGCGGTGATCATGGATTTGAAATTAATCCTCATGAAAGTTTACCGTCATCGCGATCTAGAATCGACGATTTAATGGAATTGACCGAATTGTATGGTTCTAGACGGATGTTAGATAATATTGATATGGCTATGACAATGACAAGAATAGCACCACAATTTCAGTCACTGTCTCTTTCAAATGTTAGAGATACTGACGACTATGGAGGCGATGGTTCTGTTTACAGTGAACCAGCGTATAGACCTAGTGAAAAAATATGTAATAGTTGTAAACAAACCATGTCCAGACCAGGTAGTGCAGTTGATGAATGTGATGCATATCAAGACATTGAAAAACATAATGACTGCTATGGCCCTTTTGAAAGGTATCGGGGAAACGATACAATGGATGCCCGTATTGCTTCTCTAAGACATCCAGACGGAGCATCCGATCCTAATTTAAGAGAAGAAAAAAGAATACCTGGAAACGGAGCACCTTCTTTTAAAGAACTAAAATCCAACTTACATTTGGAAGTGACACCTCCTGTGGTAACAACTGAACCACGGATGGAGAAAAGTGATAAAGGAATAGCAAGAGTAGTTGCAAGCTCCAAGCCTGACGGCTATGATAGTGGTCATGAATCTACACCCCGTACGGGTAAACATAGTCCGGCGACAACGTCGAGGCGTGCTGAATCAGGCTACGATTCAGTTCCAAGAGATTCAGATGCATCATCGCTCGATTCATATCCGACGCGACGTGCTGCTGTGGCCCGAGCTCATGCCAAAAAGCACACTACAGCTAAATATAAACAACACAGTGATCGTTCTTTTTGTTCGTGGCTTCGAAACCCCTTTACTTGCAAGTATGCTGATACAGACCCAGAAATCAGTGATTTTTAAAGCAAACGAATGTATTTTAATGTAATATTTTATATAGAAATATCGTTAAGCTACGTAACCGAATTTAATCTGGAGACTGCTTTTGTACTCTAGTACTCGTATTTATTAAATAAATGCTTCGACACCGTCAGGTTACCACTGTATTTTTCTAGATTTACTGAAAGCTTCTAGCTCCGCTCTGAAATATAATAATTTAGATAATCGTAACTCTATTGTAAATACAGATGTTACAGCGAGATTGCTATAACTTGTTAGCGTTTATCTTCTGCTCATTTTTGTACTTTTATACTGTCATCATGAAAGCTACTTGGTCTCAATATGAAACCATTTTAAAAATCAAAACAACTTTTGTACAAAAGTTATAACTTTCAACAGCATGATGTCTTCCACAGTCTTCCCCTGTCTGTGACAATTTCATATCGAGGAAATTATTTTCTATACCTATCTGCACTGACACTGGCGTAATTGTTGCAATGTTATCTTGCTCCTTGGTTTCAATCACCTCGTAACCGTTGTGTATAAATACCTTAGAAATTGACATTATCGAGAGCACTGTAATTACTTTTACGAGTATATCAATAAATATAGATTTTGGAAAAATATATCAGTTGAAAGTGATTGGAACAAAGTGTGAATCTAAATCGATGTAACTATGAATCTCGTTTGTAGAAATTAAGATTGTTGTCACGTTTTATTGGCCATGTTTCGTATAGCTTTAACGTATTGATATATTGTAATGATCTAAGTCGTGACTCGAGGCGTCCTAAGACGGACTCTGTAGCAATCAACGGCTTTATCGAATGTTGGTGAATGAGTTATCGCTTTAATGTCAATGTTTTGTTATTATACTATGAATATTACAAATATATATCCTAAATTCTACTATGCGTTCGTATTAGTTTACAATAAAATGTTCCATTTCATATTATGAAGTTTTGACTTACCTTGTAAGTGTACGTAAGTTACAACCCCAATAAGTTTTCTCTTTGCAAATGCAATGATTGAACTGGGTGAAATCCCTTCATGAAAAGTCCTTTAATGATTTACCTTAAAACATGACCTATGACAAAAAGATGCTTTCCGTTATTCAAAAGGCACATTTATCCATAGGTCCATGAGACCAGTAATTTGGTAATCATTAATACAAGTTGGAGTGACTTTAAAATTACAATAGTAGGTATCCACAACCTGTCCATTTCAACTTACATGTATTGCACCAGACTGAAATTTCGAAGAAAAGGGTGGGATTAAATATATGTTTACGAAATATGTCAAAATATTTTTGGCAGATCTACTTACTGCAAACAAATCTACTATGTTAAACATTGTAAACACAGAGTAATATTTATAACAACGCAGCTATAATCGCTTATCCCACAGTAAAAAGATCATCTAAGTAAAAGCAAATACACTTAATGCCAAAAAAACCATGAATAAATAATGTGATAGCAGGCACTCCTGCGCCCCACCGATGGGAATATCACAATCTTTTGGGGGATATAAACTTTTTCCTCCTCAAAAAGTAGAACAACTTTTCCCTGTTAAGATGTAGGCCTATTATCTTTCATTTCTCCAGTAATTTAACATTCTCGATGCGCCCCACGAAAATCAAGCTATCAAATAAGGCGTCTACTTACCCTCTTTTGCGGGGTGACAACTTTTTCTACAAAATCTCCCAATAATTTGTTAAAGTGGCAGCTGGTTAGCCCATAACGCTTATCGGGTTCTAAAAGATTTTAGCTTTTTTACATTGTATGGGGAAAGTTTTATTTTGATCGGTGACGGCAATAAATTACACTTTTATGTCAATTTCGTCTGAAATTGGTAGGCTGGGAAATGAAACATTTTAATACCAGGAAATGCGTCTTACGATAATTGGGAAATCTGAAACTATTAAGCTGTAGAAAAGGACATAGAGCACTTGGAAAAAATATTTGACGGCCTCGGTGACTCAGTGGTAGTGTATGCGTCAGAGCCGCTGAGGTTCCGGGTTCGATTCATAGGTTGGTCAAATATTTGTGTGATCCACAAATGTTTGTTTCGGAGTTTGGGTGTTTGCTATGCATATTTGTGTTTAGAAATACGAGTATTTAAGTATGTATATCAGTTGCTTACTTACTTTGGGCTAGATACCGCTGTGTAAAAAAAGACCACAATATTTTTTTTGAAGTTTTAGTCCTGGAATTTCTCACAATCGTAAGTAAATAATTAACTATTTACAAATTACTTTGCTGGCCTCTAGAGCATGCAAAATAAGAAACTGCAGAACAATTTTTAGCCAAGTACTGCAAGTACAATTAATCCCAAAAAAATGTTGTCTATAAAATGTTCGTATTCCATTTTTATACCACAGGAAGCAGACAAGCATACGGCCTACCTGGTGGAAAGTGGTCATCGTAGCCTATGAACGATTGCAATACCATGGGTGCAGCACTCGCGCTACCAGCCTGTAAAGTTCATCTAAGAACTCTTTTGACCCCACACTGTATAATATTATAGCGTTGCCAAGTGAGGAATGTGGCTCGCTCCCTCTCACTCGTGCGTAATAGAGACAAAAGTAATAATAAAACCCCGTCCAATTTGCGTCAAACTATTTGTAAAAAAATTACAACCTCGATCTGTCAGTTATGTACCCTTCGTCTGAAATACTTAGTGTATTCGTAAAAAAAGGGTGACCCTAACACTCTTGGTTGTATGAAATGCTAGTTGACGCCTGCGGCTCCGCGTGGTGAAATTTTCCCGGTCCCGTTCCCCACAGAAACTTATTCCCGAGATAAAAAGTAGCTTATGTGTTATTTGATGTGTTAGCTATATCTTGAAAGTTTCATCAAATCCATTTAGTAGATTTTGCGTGAAAGAGTAACAGACATACATTCTTACTGACTTTCGCGTTTAAAATGTTAGTAGGTTAGGTATAATTAAAGTAAGGCGTTTCTAGTGGCCAAACTAATAAATAATACAGGGTGTCAAGTTTTCGTCAGATTGTAGGTGAAAATCACACCCGTGGCATGCTATTATTCGTCTATAGTAACAGTGTAATGGAATGACAAACACGCTTGGTTGTACTCCTGTGGTCCTGGTGTGTGGTCCTGGTTGCTATTGGACCTTACACGGGAAAGGTGGCAAGTGCGGACGCTTGCCGTATATTATTTTCTAAAACTTGTGCATTAATCTTGTTTTATGTGCGGGAGTGGTGGTTTCTTGGATATAAAAACTGTGTTAACGTGCTATAGTGAAATACTATTTTCTATTTTGCCGCGCAAAATCCACTACAGACCTCAGTATAACAACTACTATTATACTGGGTTGAGACTGACCTAGACTTGACTAAGACGTAGAGGACGGGGACATTATAGATAATACGAGAAAGAAGATTGAAGAAATATGAATTAAGATTTGAAAAGGTCTTAATAACCAGGCCATCAACAAATTACTCTAGTAGTTCTGTGAACCGTAGATGTCGCAGCATTTCTGTATCTTTATAATTTAAAAAAAAATCAACATTGCTTTTTTTCGCTTTGAGCGGTCTTGCGCTCACAACGGGACCATTTCCCCTCCCCTGCCTCCATTTCCGATCGAAAAACCCCCTCGCTAAAAGTTGTTGTCTACATCAAGGATTGTCCATGCCAAGTTGCATGCAAATCCGTTGAAAAATGCGACCTGTAGACTAAATGGACGGATGGACGGTCGGACATCAATAGAATTTTTCCCGTACCAGTGGAGTTAAAACGGAGACTTTCGTCGGATCGCTTCGGTGGCCTCCTCAGTCAAAAAATTGTTGTTGTTGTTATTTGACTTTGGTCATCTTGCACAGGCAAAAGAAACTCAGTCCATACAGCCTTGTCTTCAGTATTTGTTTTTATTTAATTTTTAGATTTAGTCAAGTCCTGTCATAAGTCCTGTGTCCTTACCCCAATAAGGCAGTGGATCCCTTATTGCGGCTTTCTATCGAAACTAACACAAACAACACCGCTATTCATTGGAACATTTAACTTTCCTTCACTAATGCACATTTTCGATCTCTTTATCTTAATATTTCTTCATTATTAAACACAAAAACATGAATCTTATACTAATTTTGGAAAATACATAATATACGACAAACGTGTGTCATTGCCCATGTTCGCGCCAAAAGTTCCTAGACGTTCCTGGCTTATCTAGATTTTGTAGTAAGGTTATACTTTTTTAAACTCATATGATTTAAATATATTCGAAATTTAAATAAAACTAGAATGTTACCTCTTTAGTCATCGTGATAGTGTTTAAAAAAAATCATTCCATTTATAAATTATATTGGTTGCCATAGATAAGAAATAATTAAGTGGATACTTGTAGACTTTTAAACCTAAAGTTTAGAAAAGTTATATTATATGCGACGGCTCTGTCTATCTGTCCGTCCATCCCGTCTGTACCTACGCATCTATTTCTCAGAAACCATTAAAGATAGAGGCAGACGGTTTACGGCATTCGATTCAGGACACCATGAATAGGTGCATAGGCGATTTTGAAGTTTTTACCACTTTCGTTTTTGAAACTGGTTTCGGTTTAGGAGTCGTATGATATCTTCACTACGATAATAAAGGGTTCTTACGTTACGGTACTTCTTTTCCAAGTTTTTACTTTTTAAAATTCATCTAATTTAAACTTATTCGAAATTTAAATAAAAGTAATCCGTCATTTCTTTAGTCATCATGGTTGTTTAAAGAGTTCGTTTCATTTATAAATTTAGTCGACAATTTTTTTTTTACCTTCGGCCACTTGCCGCGAATAAAAAGAATGTGGACACTTTTTAACCTAGTGTCAAAGATAATAATAGTACTACATTATTACATACCAGTACTGCAAATACGAATACCAAAGAAGGTTGTATAAGCAATGTTCGTAAATTATAGCATGTTTCAGACAGCGTAATTGACACGTACAAACCCAGCATTCTTTCTTCCTTAACGAAAGGAACATCTGATTATTTAATATAGCCTACACTGTCACATAATACAATACCAATAAGTACAAAATGCGGATAAAAATAATAGCACAGTACAAAAGCTACACGCGTCGTCTGAGCGAGGCTAACCCGCACGTGACACGAACACAAATATGACTACACATCAATAGATTATTGTAACAATTTAGACCTTATGACATGGGTCATAAGAACTTTTATATAATGAGGAAATTCTACATACAGCATCTGAAACATTGGATCGCGATACACAGCGAAATAATAACAAAACGAAAAGGTATTAAGGGTAGCATGTTGTATCAATCCTGACTCATATAGAGGCAAAAACTGAACACATGCATTTGTCTTAAGGAGTCAGCTTGTGTTGGGTGAAATTATGGTAGTCGGGAAGTAATGAAAATTCTGAAGAGATGTAAGCATCATTTATATAGACTAGATTCTCAACAATATCCCATTAGGGATTTTCCCTTACTAATTTGATAGCCAGTTCGCGGGATAAAAAATAGCAGATGTCATAATCTGACGTATAAGTTCTAATAAGTAGGTATTGTAAATGTAAAGATTAATTAAAATCCATTCAGTTGATTTGCGTGTAAGAGTAACAAACAAATCTATTTATACAAATTTTGGTATTTTGTTTATTAATCACGCCTTAACCCCGAAGGGGTGGCAGAGGCATACTATATGCCCATATTTCACCGTATGCATTTAGACCCACATAGATGGTAAGTGGTAATGTATATAGAAAAATTAATTCAATAAATATGGTCAAGCGCCATATAAATATGGGAAATGTCAAAATAATCTTAATAATATTATAAATCTGAAAGTTTGTGTTTCACGTAAAACTACTAAATAAATTTTAATGAAACTTTACAATAATATAGCTTATACATTAGAATAACATATAGGCTACTTTTTATCCCGGGAACAAGTTCCTGTGGGAAACGGGAACGGGAAAACTTCTCGACGCGGGCGAAGCCGCGGGCGTCAACTAGTTAAATAATAATCACGATCGAAATAAAATAGACTGCTATGTACGCACTAATATTTCATGGGCATCCTGACACATTCATTTTACATGCATTTTAAGATAGATACCTAGGTAATGATTGTGTAAGCAGATATACATGTCCATTTTTATTCCCAGTAGGTCTTAAAATCAAATATCACCAATTCAATTACAAACACAACTTCATTCCAAGTAAATACCTAACCTAAATATCCGAACGGAGCTTCGTTACAGAATAAACGGATAAACGAAACTCTTTAAACAATTTCCATTTCCGAACGCCTAAATAAATTGAATTGTTAACGGTATCGACGTTCGATGTTTCTATGAGCAATGTAGAAAAAAAAACACACTTGTATTCGGAATTCAAATGGACGTTTTGACCAGCTGAATCCATTCAAGAAAATGGTTTCCTTTGAAATAGTGTTGCCAATCTTGAATTACAATGCCCCAAAATTTTTTTTTAGTACTCTTTGCTGCGTTTAAACCTGATTGTACTCAGAATCATTAAAGGCATTAGGACCGAAAGTATACCTGAGCTAGAAGTAGACCTAACAATGAGACGTGATATGCCGGACTCAAAGGAACTAAAACACCATGGTACTTGTTCACAGCTGTGTTCCGAGAACTGATGTGGAAAGGAGACCCCTGGAATCTCAACCAGCTTTGGTCACTTTACCTTTTTTTATAACCGTGAGAAAGTCTCATAGAATAGACTCGTATAGAAGGTAGGTAAGTAGCCTCGTCAAAACTTTTAATAGGGTGGACATGATTAATTCTTACCGACTAAAACCACACGGTGTTCCTATGCCTCATTACAAGTCCCCACGGGCCCTAGCAGGCTAGGCAGCTTTACCTACTACTTCCTGGGAGTTGGATGTAGTCAGTCCCGCTTTAATGAGACGCACTTGAAACACAACGCTTCTCAACTACTCTAGCTAGTGATCCCTGTCGATTGTTGCTATGTTATAGTTTGACCACGACCGCTGTACCGCTCACTGCGTATAATTTTGATCGGCCAGCGCACGCGTTTCCTTCCTCTTACAATCCCGAGTTTTTCAAGCGGAGCGTTAAGAGGCACATCATTGGGCCGCCAACTTGAGGGACGCTGTCAGTGGTCATGTAGACTAAGAGAATGCCCCTCAATTCGCTAGATGTCGTCATGGCTTTCCAACAGGTGGAAGGCGTCACATTGGCGAGCTAAATATATAAAAAAATTATTATCTCTCTATATGATTTGGCCAAGCAAGGTATTGTGCCCAATCATGTGCGTAAAAGTTTTGTTTTCTTCAAAAGTAGTAAAGTTCTCGTAAAGTGTAAATTGCGACATCAAATGTGTCTAGAATATATAAATGTTTTCGCCACACACGACTTCACAAACTCCATATAAATTGTGCATCCTGCTTTAAATAGATACTTTTGCTTTTGTACATTGTTTTTTTTAATCTAGTTAACGGTAAAGTTTGTAATAGCACTTTTTATTAATTTTTTTGCTTAACGTAATAAACTGACACCGACTGTACAATACAGATTGGGAAAGTTAAGTAATATAAACTGCTAAATAAAATTGTACTGAGTGTTTGTAATTCCAAATTGACAGCTTTCACTACATGCATATGAAATTATTTACGGTACTTAGTCTGTCTGTTCCAGCTAATCTCAGAAACGACTCGGCCGATTATATAGGGATTTCACAGGCAGATAGCTTATATTATAAGAAGTAACTTACATTACATTTTATCTCCGTATTCCCACAAGAATGTGCACTACGCGGGTGATAAGGCTGCTAGCGGACGCCCCACGGTTACACCGGATACAATACCATTTATATGTGTGGTTACGCAGACACAATATTATTATAATACTATTATACAATATTATTGTTTATATTGGATTGATATAAACGGTAATATTAGTATTATAATAATATTGTGAATATATATATATATATTGTGCGAAACTAGAGGGTAGAAGGAGTCAGGGTATGCCGAGACTTACATATGAAGACCACGTGAGCAGATTGCTCAAAAACGTAAAACGGAAAAGTCTTAAGTCTTCGGATACCCAGACGTGCATGTATGAAGCGATTATTGAATCTGCAGGAAGCGAAAGAAGTATACATGGATCACGAAGCCTGGCGATCTGTCCTCTCTGACTACCCCGTAAGGGATGAATATAGATAAGATAAGATTGTATTAAGGGATAGTGGTAGTCCCCCGCAAGAACAGTACGCTTTTTTTAAGCTCCTAAGGTCCACTTTAAGTTACCCTAGCTTAAAGACAACCCCAAAGCTGTTATACTCACACCACACACCCTAAGCCTGGATCACCAAGAAAGACAAGTCCTATTACCCTCGGTGTATGGATAAATCTCTATTTTGTGGCATCCACCATCATGCATCCATCGATCTAAAGTTCGAAATTGACGTGAAGATATTTTTAAGGCATCGCAATGTAGCCGTTTTGCCGCAAATTCTCAATCGAATTTGTCTCCTCTGAGTTGAGCCGAATCAATCTGCATTATCCGAAAGGTACTTGACTTAAGTCATAAGAAAACGCGAGATATATCATTTTCAATTGCACCAATTAAAGAAATAAATATTTGGGGGACATTTGTTTTATAGCATACCATAACCTACCATAGACTATATGAAACTAATATTAGCTCGTGCTATGAGATCTAGACAACTGATAACCAGAATTAATATACGTGATCGTCTCATAAAATGTTTGTCCTGAGTGGTCACCACCTGTTACGTGGGACAAAAATGCATACGGTGTAATATGGGCGTATAGTATCCCTCTGCCTACCCCTTCGGGGATAAAGGCGTGACAATATGTATGTATGTACTTACGATTGTATTACCATTGTAGTAAACAAGCACACGGTCGGCTCATTGTAATCACACTTTTCCTTCTTTAGACCTTAACAGTGATTGAGCATGACGATTTCATGACCTAAGCACCTTGATTACTCCATCGCTCCGGTAGGCGGCTAAGCCAAACGCCGCGAATCTGTATTTTACGAATACAAAGACCACTTATTTGTAAATTATGACTACGACTATTCTTGACATTTCTGTGTAGTTTATCAATTGCAGGACGAAAAAAATATTTTTTGACTGCCTCGGCGCAGAGTGGTAGTGTATGTGACTGCGGATCTTATATATAATATGTATGTATTTAGAAATATATAAGTATCTTTATCAGTTATCTAGATCCAATACCACATGCTTATATTAGCTTACTTTTTTTTTTTTTTATTTATTTATATAAATATTTACATTGTACAATACTAATTAATTTATCCCGAAAACCAACAATAGGTTTATGTAGGACAAATCGTTCTCATGTTTCATATTTAATACAAATGTTCATATTATATTACAAATGGTGAAGAAATTTACACAACTAATTAATCCATGTATTAATAAGTAGGTTCCAATATAAAGGAGAATGTGATGTGCATATATTAATATGATGCGCCACATCCCCGTAACGCATACGTAAGCAACGCAAACTTTATACTTTATACAATATTAATTTATTTTATTTATATATAAATCCATATAAATTGTGCATCCTGCTTTGAATAGATATTTTTGCTTCTGTGCAATGTTTTTTTTTAAATCTAGTTAACGGTGAAGTTTTGAATAGTAACTGTATATGTCTCAACTAAAAATATTTTTTTGCGTAACGTAAAAAACTGACACCGACTGTACAATTCAGATTGTGAACGTAAAGTAACAAAGACAGTTAAATAAAATTGTACTGAGTGTTTGTAATTCCAAATTGGCAGCATTCAGTACATGCAATATTCAGTCATATATTTAGTAACTCGTATTCTTATGCCTGGGACCATCTCTAAAGACGTGTCGAGAGGCGACCGAAGCCGCCGCGATTTCTCAGGCTTTAAGTGCGCTCTCTGAGTTAAAGCGCACGCACTTTGTATGTTTACACTTAGGATGCAGATATCGCATACAATGGCTTCAGTAAAAGGCCAGTACATACTTTTAAACTAGTAGGTATATTATTATTTTCTAAGTAACAGCACAGTATAAAGAGTAAACCTACCAGTAGCGTTACGCCTTTGAAGTTGACAAAAATGCCGACAACGTCTAGACAGTGATGCTTGTAGGGTTTTCACAAGTATACAAGGCTGATGTTATTTATTAACTCGTACTCGCAATCAACTATCAACATTATAATATAATATCTTAATCTTAATAATATTATAAATGTGAAAGTTTGTAGAGATGTTTGTTACTCTTTCACCTAAAAACTACTGAATAGATTTTAATGAAACTCTACAATAATATAGCTTATACATCGGAATAACACATATACTTTTTATCCCGGGAACAAGTTCTTATGGGAAACGGGAACGGGAAAACTTCTCTACGCGGGCGAAGCCGCGGGCGTCAGCTAGTATGTATATATAATAAATCAATAATATAAATACCGGTTTAAAAAAAGGATCTGAGATTTCATTTCATGCCGCACACGGAAGTAAATAAGGTTCATTTCATGTCGAATCGATAGTTTTTTTTTATGAGAAAGCGTTTTCGAAATGGCTGCCGCGTAGTAGATATAAAATTATGGGGTTTCTAGCAATCAATATGGCCGCCGAACTATTCTAATAAAATTTCATGTTGGGTATCGTATAAAGGGTTTTTTTGGTATGCTGAGTACGAATTTCGTGTTAATTTTGCAATCCAATATGGCCGCCACGTCGTGGTTTTCAAATTTCATGTTGGGTATCGTATAAGGGGTTTTTTGGTATGCTGAGTACGAATGTAGTGTTAATTTTGCAATCCAATATGGCCGCTGCGCCGTGGTTATAAAATTTCATGTTGGGTATTAATGCTACTATTGTTTTCAACAAAAAATATTGGTTACGCTTTGAACAAGTTTAAATATTAATTATGACGAAAAACTTGAACACAGGATAACATAGTATAGAGTATAGTTATAATCGCACATGTGTGGCTCCGCATACCATAATACTCTTATGCGATACCCAACATAAAATTTATAAAGGTTGGCGCGGCGGTAATATTGGATTGCAAAATTAACACGAAATTCGTACTCAGCATACCAAAAAACCCCTTATACGATACCCAACACAAAATTTTATAACCACGGCGCAGCAGCCATATTGGATTGCAATATTAACACGAAATTCGTACTCAGCATACCAAAAAACCCCTTATACGATACCCAACACTAAATTTTATAACCACGGCGCAGCAGCCATATTGGATTGCAATATTAACATGAAATTCGTACTCAGCCTACCAAGAAACCCCTTATACGATACCCAACATTAAATTTTATATCCATGGCGCGGCGGCCATATTGGATTGCAAAATAAACACTAAATTCGTACTCAGCATACCAAAAAACCCCTTATATGATACCCAACATGAAATTTTAAAACCACGGTGCGGCAGCCATATTGGATTGCAAAATTAACATGAAATTCGTACTCAGCATACCAAAAAATTCCTTATACAATACCCAGCATGAAATTTAAAAATCACGGCACGGCGCCGGCGGCCGTATTGGATTGCAAAATTAACACTAAATTCGTACTCTGCATACCAAAAAAACCCCTTATATGACACCCAACATGAAATTTTATGTCCACGGCGCGGCGGCCATATTGGATTGCAAAATCAACACGAAATTCGTACTTGGCATACTAAAAAACCCCTTATACGATACCCAACATGAAATTTTATATCCACGGCGCGGCGGCCATGTCGGATTGCAAAATGAACACGAAATTTGTATTTAGAATATTAAAAACCCCATGTATTAAAGAAATCTATACAAAAATTCAAAAATCATAGCAAGCGGTCATGAATGCGTCAGCCCTGAAAGACTGTCCCGAGCTACTAACAATATTTTGTTCGCAGCTCGGGACAAACCCTCCCGCGTCTCGTCCCTTGTCCCCCGCACGATTGCTCTGTCTAGACAGCTTCGTCGACCGACTGTATGTCTTTCGGCTGTGGTAACAGTATGTATGATGAACTATCACCGTATACTTCATATGCAATTTAAAGAAAAGAATGCTCTCAATATCCTACCCAAATCGAATATTTTAACCAGTTGAAAATTGTAATATATGTATTACTAGGTGAAGCTACCGGCTTCGCCCGTGACATAATTCGAACTTTCGTCGCACATATTTAATCCCGTCGCTTATAAATTCTAAAATAATGCATTAAAATTTGCCCAATTTGTCGACATTTATGACTACTGCTCCGCTCTCCAGCGAAGTAGCGTGATGATATATAGCCTTCCTCGATAAATAGGCTATCTAACACAAAAGCTATTTTTTAAATCCGACCAGTAGCTCCCGAGATTAGCGCGTTCAACCAAACAAACTAACAAACTTTTTAGCTTTATATTATCGTAGTAGTATAGATAAGTATTTTGTGTAGACGGCCTATATCGCCCTCATCCAAGGTAGATCCAGTAAGGCAGATGTAGCCGGCCCTGGCACGTATTTATGTGTGCAATAGGAGTGAGCATTGCTTTAAAACACGCAATTGCCACAATAAGCACCCTTTCCAAACCACATATTCATCTTGAGACACGCGGCCTTTACAAATTGTTTTTCCCAACAATTTTATGAGTAAAAGGTCCAAGTTAATCTCACCTGAAGCTGGTGTCACTTCTCATTATTCCAGTCGAATTGACTCTACTATCAGACGGCCTCAGTGGCGCAGTAGTATTGTTTGCAACTGCCGCGCATGAGGTCCCGGGTTCGATTCCCGGGTCGGCAAAAATATTTGTGTGATCCGCGAATGTTGGTTTCGGAGTTTGTGTGTTTCTTATGTACAATATGTATGTATTTAGAAATATATAAGTATGAATTACTTGTCTAGATGCCATAGTACAAGCGTATAGTTTAGTTTGGGCTAAATGGCGCTGTGTAAGAAAAAAGCGTCCCATAATATTTATTTATTAATCAGACTACAGGCAAGTTTTTACAGTGCCACTGCCAATTATTGCCTTTGGCCACAAATACATAGTCATAAATACCTAGTCAGGTCATAAGTATTGTCACACAGTAAAAACTTTTCTTTTAGAATGCTGGCCACAAAAAAGTTTATTGAATTCGAATTTCGAATTGTTCATGAATATAAAAATGTATACTTTTTAGAATTTTACTCATTTTTAAATATGGAGTGGACGCTTAAAGAAGACCGGGTTGCAGTTATTGCGTTGCATCGTTGCGGTTACGCCCCAATTCAAATTTTTGTAATACTGAAAAATTTGAATATAACCAAAAGATTCGTTTATCGTACCATCAAACGATACAATGAAGACTCTAGTGTAGATGACAGGTCAAGAAGTGGTCTCCCTTGTTCTGTTAGGACTCCAGCAGTGATAAAAGCTGTGTAGGCGCGAATTCAAAGAAATCCCAAACGTAAGCAGAAACTGTTGGCCCTTCAGATGGGGTCAAGTAGAACCACGGTGAAAAGGGTGTTAAATGAAAACTTAGGGCTTGGGTCATATCGAAGACTTTAAATGCTCGTCTAATGGACCTGAGACATAAGAGATGGCCGGGCTTTGTTGAAGCGGTACGCGGGAAAACAATATCAGGAATTCATTTTTCGGCTGAAAAATTTTTACCGTAGAAGAGAGCTACAACACACAAAATGATGAGGTGTACGCACACAGTAGTGAAGAAGCGAGCAACCGTATTCCGCGTGTCCAACGAGGTCATTTTCCACCCTCACTCATGGTATGGTTGGGAGTTTCTTATTGGTGATTAACAGAGGTACATTTTTGTGAGAAAGGTGTAAAAACGAATGCAGTTGTGTATCAAAATACAGTATAACAGGCACTGAGTATTTCAACAAGATTCGGCGCCAGCTCATAGAGCGAAGAGCACACAAGACTGGCTGGCGGCGTGTGAAATCGACTTCATCCTGCACGAAGACTGGCCCTCCTCCAGTCCAGATTTGAGTCCGTTAGATTACAAGATATGGCAACACTTGGAGGAAAAGGCGTGCTCAAAGCCTCATACCAATTTGGAGTCACTCAAGACATCCTTGATTAAGGCAGCCGCCGATATTGACATGGACCTCGTTCGTGCTGCGATAGACGACTGGCCGCGCAGATTGAAGGCCTGTATTCAAAATCACGAAGGTCTTTTTGAATAAACTTTATTGTCATAAGAATCTATGTTTTGTTAAGTTCATTTTGGTATATAAATGGTTACATAATGAATAAACTTGTTTCAATTATTTTATATTAAACATGTGACAGAATTTATGACCTGACTAGTTATAACCTAATCCGAAATAATGTTCAATAGATAGATGTAGTAAGTAGACATTATTATTGTTATAATAACCAAGAACTGGTATTAATGGCATACCAGCACAATTATTTACAGCCTTTAGCAGAATAGAAGCCTAATAATGGTATTAATAATCTCACTTAACCACCTTTACACAGCTCTAATGCTAATCGTATGACATACGACGTATCGTGAATAGAATTTAAAGTCTACCTTATACTTCCTGACGTTTTGACCGGATTACACCAGCCGTGGTCACGCGTTAACCCATAATGTTTAAGATATAAGGCGAATAAGACCCGAAATATCATTAATATAATTGACAATCGCAAAAGTTTAAAAACATTAATAGAATTAAAAGGTAATGGTAATAAAGTTGTGATACTGGTTGCAATAAAAACGATAATCCCTTAGAGACGAGAGAATAAGGTGTTGATTAACTTTAGAGGCAGTTGGAATGTGCTTGAGAAGGGTGTAAGGTGCACCACCAAGATTTACGAGGCCCTAGCGACCTCACCTGCCATCGGTGCACCTGCAGACAGGCAACGACGCAGGCACGCCTACAGTGGGAAGACGGTAATGGAAAGATAGTAAACATAAATAATAATAATAAAAAATATCGTTGGGACAACTCACACAACGCCATCTGATTCCAAACTATATCAGAGCTTGTACTATGGTAACCAGATAACTGATAAACATACTTATAAATTTCTAAATACACACATCTATTATATAAAAGAAAGTCGTGTTAGTTCACTATTTATAACTCAACAACGGCTGTACCGATTCGGCTGAAAATTGGTGAGGAGGTACCTTAGAGCCAGGAGGCTACTTTTTATCCTAGGAACAAGTTGGGAAACGGGAACAGGAAAACTTCTCTACGCGAGCAAAGCCGCGGGCGTCAACTAGTTATGGATAAATACCACCAACACTAATATTAACCATCGTGCTCATCACACAAAGTTTTATCCTGGGTGGGAATCGAACCTACGACCTCTTGCGTAGCAGTCGGATACACTCCCACCGCGCCACAGAGGCACCATAAACAACAGTTAGATTTTATTAAGACACCACCTCAAGAAAACTTGCTTTCAAATAAAACAATGTGTGTGTACCAGAGTACACAGGTAAGAAGTGGTAAGAAGTGACGAAAACTTCTTTACGACATTGTGTACAGCTATAAAAATTCTCTCATACGTCGATAAAAAATTATCAATTATGATAAAGAAGTTTCACTTCAAACAACAAGACGCGAAACCAAAAAAATCTGACGATTTATTTACAGCTTTAAAATTTCTCTCAACGTCGATAAAGAAGTTTCACTTCAAAAAGACCGCATCCAACAGACTCTGTTTAGGCTCTATTATTTTCTAAATTATTAAGAAAATAATATTTAACATTAATAAATACTCAATAAAAATGTAAAAAAAACTTTCCCTCCATTTCCAACATAATCGTGTAATATATAAATATTAAAAGCTATAAATAATACCTACATAAAACAGCTGATTGTATAGCAATATATCCGTATCAAATCATAAACACACCTAATCTTTAGAGGTTCAAAGCACATTATCAATATTTCACGAGATCACCATCATTATAAAATCATCCAATTCGGTATGGATATTCAATGAACCGCAAAATAACATTAAAGCGTCTCTGTAAATTATTACTCACGACACAAGGATCGTGTCGTGCTTTCGGATTAGTTTCTTCTCATTCAAAAGTAATGGCTCGTGAAGATTAGAACAAATCTCAGGTAATTCTTATGGACGAGACCACGCTGTAAGTAATTCTGGTTGATCCGGATAAATTGTCCGCCACCGCCTAAATTCACGCGTATTCACGTCTTGCTATAATTATTCAGGTAGGCGGCACTTATTTTTTTCCACGATTTTTGAAGTGAAAACTTCTTTAGCGGCGTTGAGCACTTTTTCTGTAATGGGTATAAAATCTTAAACTCGCGTCAGGACACGTGACCTGATCGAAAAAGCGTAAGATTTTTTTATCATCATCATCTTTACGTCGATCCCGGTCAATTTTTGAAGGAAAAACTTCTTTTAGCGCGGTACGCATATTTTTAGATGAGATAAAATCTCTGGACTCGCGACCATAATCATCATCATCATCATCTAACGTTGATTCCGGTCATCTACAGGTCTTATTAAATAATGCTGTGTAATCAATTAGGACTCTTTCAGTGTAGAATTATTTTTTATCATCATCATCTTTACGTCGATCCCGGTCAATTTTTGAAGGAAAAACTTCTTTTAGCGCGGTACGCATATTTTTAGATGAGATAAAATCTCTGGACTCGCTACCATAATCATCATCATCATCTAACGTTGATTCCGGTCATCTACAGGTCTTATTAAATAATGCTGTGTAATCAATTAGGACTCTTTCAGTGTAGATTTATTTTTCATCATCATCATCTTTACGTCGATCCCGGTCAATTTTTGAAGGAAAAACTTCTTTTAGCGCGGTACGCAATTTTTTAGATAAGATAAATTTGGACTCGCTACTCCCCGTTACGATACGCAGCTATAGTGTGTGCATATATGCATGTACCAACGCGTCTAGATAAATAAATTATTAATAAATTGAGTTTTCACTTCTGTCGGCACTCCCGGAGTGGTTAGGTTTTTATTTTCTTTTTGGTCGTTCAGATAAATGTTGCCATGCTTACCCAGGAATGGAATTCTGTCAACCGTTTTAGATATTGTTAGACTTATGATTTTTGCTATTGTTAATGGTCAGAGTAACTGGTCAGCAGATGCACCTCTTGCAGGTAAGGTCGTTTAGGCCCCTTACACCCGTTTTTCGTCCTATAATAAGAAACCATTGAGCGCTTTCGAGACTAAGCAATGAGGCACTATGTTCACGAGGTCACGAGGACTCTTCATTCGCGTTGCGAGTGTGGAACGCTTGTTTCGTGGGACAAAATTATACAACTCGCGAAGTGTACACGAATCTTAAACCTCGGATTGACATTGATGTACTTTACCAAAGATTTAAGTGTTTTTTACTTTAAGTACCGGCATTATACACAGATACTTTTTTAAACATCGTCTTGAATGAAACAGCTCCGAGACTTGCGGGAATTTTTACACACCCAAACACCAACCAAACGGACTCGTTAAAGTGACACATCGAGTGCCACCGCATAATATACGTTCAGTTGGGCGTGTAAATAAGCTTGCACGGACTAGCTTGATCTATTTACACAAATCAAATACAAACTCTGTAAATATTAGACACGAGATAAAAGTATTTGTCAACTCTTATAAAGTTTTTTTTTAAATTAATGTGAGTTAGTAGGTATTATTCGGTATTCGTAATAGAAACTTTTATGTTTAATTTGCCCACACTTTTTATTAAATTTAAATATTAACTCCCTCTTTGTATCTCCTTGTACTCTCTTGTGTGTGAGTGAGGCCCCTTATATCCGAAGGCAAAATATGACACATACAATATAAAAATCTACCTACCTACTTACCGTAACTGTTACCGTAAACTAAAGTGTAAGTGTGTAATTCACCTCTACCGCCCCCCTCTGGGATATAGGCGTGATTATATTTGTTACCCTATATCTACGATCGTTACTTGAACATCTAATATTAAAAAAACAGTTATTATTCTTTATGATGGGTATTTTATTAAGCACTTATTGTCTCGTATAAGCTTAAAAAAAGATTGATCATAAAAGAACAACGCTTTTTAATAAAAATTGCAAATCTAAAAGAGATTGGTTGCGAGAAATGGTTTTAATAATTTTTGTGTTAAGTCATAACTTTACGTCACTATCTAAGCTTTATTCTACACTAGCTGACCCGCCCGGCTTCGCCCGTGACATAGTTCGAACCCCGTGGCACCTATTTAATCCCGTCGTTTATTAATTTTACGATAATGTATGACCATTTTCCAAATTACTTGATTACTTCTCCGCTCTCAAGTAAATACTATGCCCGCGCCCGCACGGCCCCGTCGATTTTTTGTTACACGAAATTAATTTCTTTGCGTATTTTTTGATATTGTCATAACAAATTGTGGAATGCTGGACTTTTTTGTAGACCTATATTAGATACACAATTCTTCTTTACAGTATTTTGTTATCAAAGCGTTTAGGCAGCGTTGTTAAAAGCTCCCAGACGGCTCATTTTTTCCGAAACCGCCAACATATATCGTTATAATTAAGTTAATGTATGCAAAAACTTAAAAAAATAAAAACATTAAAAACAAAAAAATAAAAAAAAAATATATAAAAACAAAATTTTCATAAAAACCTTCTATAAGAATAACTCTATCTATTTAAAAAAACTGCATCGAAATTCGTTGCGTAGTTTAAAAGATCTAAGCGTACATAAAGGAGTAAGGGGAGAACGGAGCATAACATCTATACGGCCCTAGTGTCAACCTCACCTGCCCTCGCTAGTCGTTCTTCTCAGAATAACTAACCGCGCCAGCCCTTGGGATGGCGTGGTGCTCCCTGCTAGACTACGAACGAGGCTCTGGCGACCGAGCAATGGCGGTATACCCATACTCCTAATCAGGAAACTGGTCGGAAGAGGCCTCAGCAGCCTTGAGATCTAAATAATCTCAAAAATGGTCTGGTGCAGCAGGCAACGGGAAACCACTGCACTAAATTCCCTAGTAGTTAGCTTCATGGAACAGGAAGCTAACGGCCAACCTTCAGGATTGAAGAGGCACTGGAAGAAGAAGAAGAAGCATACATAGGGACAGACAGCGAAAAACGGCTTTGTTTTATAATATGTAGTGATGATGCATGAGCAAGGACTCAATGTCACTCGCTCTTTTAGAGAAACCTTACATTATACTAATACTAATTGACGGCCGCGGCTCTGTTTCTCAGTTTCATCAAAATCCGTTCAGTAAACTTTGCGTGAAAAAAAAAAAAACGTCTATATTTTGCATAGACCATTTCAACGGCGCTTACAAAATGTCATACACTAAAACTAAAGAAAAAAATTGTACATTTAAAGTGACCACCGGTTTGGAACGCGGCCCACCTGAGAAGAACCGGCAAGAAACTTAGGAAGGCTTTTTTTTGATGGCCTATTTACAATTTAATATATTATGACTATAATATTTTATTTGCCAGCAGATCATTTTCAGGCATCCCTGTCCTGTAAATAGTCTTGAATAGAGTAATAACCTTTTTCACAAAGCTTTCTTTTAATAAACTTTTTAAATTTATTTAATGGTAAATTTCTCAGGTCACAGCGAAGCTTGTTGTAAAAGCGTTTACAGTTACCCTGGAAAGAATCGCCAATCTTATGCAGCCGACTGTGGTGAACTAAAAGATTGTTTTTATGTCTAGTGTTTATATTATGTATATCACAGAGTTTAGTAAACTGTGATAGATTTTTTCGGATACACATAAGATTGGCAAAAATGTATTGTGATGCTACGGTTAGAATATTTACTTCTTTGAATTTTTGTCGGAGGGAGACTCTGGGGCCCAAATTATATACAGCGCGTACAGCCCGCTTTTGAAGAACAAAAATGTTATTTACATCTGCAGCACTCCCCCAAAGGAGAATACCGTAAGACATAATACTATGAAAATAGCTGAAGTAAACCATTCTAGCCGTAACTACATCTGTTAGAGTCCTGATGTTTTTTACAGCGTATGCAGCCGAACTTAACCTAGAGGCCGTCTTTTCTATGTGCGGGCCCCACTGCAAATTGGCATCAATAGTTATACCAAGGAACACAGTTGATTCCACAAACTCTAACACTTGTCCATTGAATTGAACATTGAAAGAGTTACAAACATCCATTTTTACAAACTTTTGCGTTTATAATATTAGTAAGATATAAAGCTAAAGAGTTTGAAGACGCTAATATCAGGAACTACTGGTCGAAATAGAAATAATACTTTTGGGTTAGATAGCCTTTATCTAGGAAGACTTAGGCTATATATCATCACGCTACCACCTGAAAGCGGAGCAGTAATCATATATGTCGATAAATAAAAAATAAATAAATATCCATCACGCCTTATCCCCGAAGGGGTGGCAGAAGCATATTATATGCTCACTTTTCACCGTGTGGATTCCTGTCCCACGTAATAGGTGGTGAGCCCATTGCCGTGTTGAAATAGACAGACGCAGGTTGTGGCTACCTGCTGTTGAAATTTTCAAGCCGCCCATAAGGCCTTCAACCAGGCTTAACGACTGCCATTTTACTGGCAACCGAGACCAACGGCTTAACGTGCCTTCCGAAGCACGGAAACGTTCGCAAATGTAAATGCCACAAAGTGGTCACCCATCCGACGACCAGCCATAGTGAAAGTTGCGTACCTCAGTGATCGTTTACCGAACACTGAGACCGCGGGGCCACGAGCGCTTCATGCGCTTTTATGTAACCAAAGGTGTCGGAGGGCGTCACCTTTTACACATGCAATTACACTTATTAATACCTACCGACGCGACGAATGTCAGACAACTGACAGGTCGCGATTTACGCTCGTCACACACATAGCTATAATATAATAATAATGCTGGACTCGTGGCCCCGCGGACACAGTGTTCTGTAAACGATCAGTGAGTTACGCAACTTTCACTATGGCTGGTCCTCGGATGGGTGACCACTATGTGGCATTTACATTTGTGAGCTTTTCCGTGCTTCGGTAGGCACGTTAAGCTGTTGGTTCCGGTTGCCAGTAACATCATCATCATCATCCGAGCGTCTGTCCCAGTTGCGTCTCGCGACGCCCGGGGTCCGCTTTCCTACATTTTCTCCTCCACTTCGCACGGTCATCGGCATCCCCTGTAGTGAGACCATTGGCACGCATGTCATCCCTTACGACGTCAAGCCAGCACTTCTTGGGTCTTCCCCTCTTACCGGGACCCGGCGGGGCTGACATGGCCAGACATTTGTTACCTACGTAGCCAGGTGGTTGCCGCAAGACGTGACCATACCAGCGAAGGCGACACTCTTGCAACTTGTCTGCAATGTCACGGACGTGAAGGCTGCCGCGGATGCGAGAGTTCCTCACGCGGTCCATCCGCGTGACTCCACACATCCAACGCAGCATCTTCATTTCCGTGACACGCAGCTCCTGCTTGTGTCGCTCCAATATCGGCCACGTCTCACTGCCATGTAAAAGGACAGGTCTAATAATGGTTTTGTAGACCTGTCCCTTCAACCGGATCGGCATTTTAGGGTCACAAATGACACCGGTCATCTCCCGCCATTTGGCCCACGCGGCAGCAATGCGTGACTTGACATCGCAATCGATGTCACTGGACGTGTGAAAAACAGATCCCAGGTATTTAACCTGGTCCGTGCGCTCGACCAAATCACCGCCTATGCGGACGGATGTGGGATCTGTCGAGTTTAGTGCCAAGTACTCGGTCTTCGCCACATTTAGTTTCAGACCGCCGTTCTCAAGCGTCTCCTTCCACGCCTTTACACGTCGCACCAATCTGCCCCTGTCCGCGTCTGCCAGCGCAATATCGTCAGCATACATGAGCAACCATGTAGGCTGCTCATGCGGGTTTCTGATGCTGTCCGACAATTCTTCTAATATTACACTGAACAGAAGCGGACTAAGGACAGAACCCTGGTGATGGGGAAGGGTTTCGTGTCGCCAACAGCAGTCCGAACCATTGAATCGGAGTCACAGTACATGTCCTGGATAGTGTCAATATAGACCTCTGGAACCCCTTTGGACCGCAGTGCCCACCAGATCATCGCACGAGGAACACAATCGAAGGCCTTCTGCATGTCTAGAAACAAACAGTGCAGAGGCGTGTTCTTCGACCTGTATTTCTCTGCGACAACCCTCAGGGCGAAAACAGGGTCCGTGGTCCCATGACCAGGGCAAAACCCATATTGACATTCCGAGAGAGTACACTCCTGCCGGATCCGAGAGTCTATAATCCTCTCGAAGATCTTCATGGTGTGGGACATCACCTTTATACCGCGGTAGCTCCCGCACTCCTGCACTGACCCCTTACCTTTGAAGACTGGAGTAATAATACTCAGTCTCCATTGGTTTGGGATCTGCCCGCTGAGGAGTATGCGGTTAAAAAGGTTTACTAAGATGCCCACACCGCGAGGACCCATCGCCTTCCAGGCTTCGATGGGGACTCCATCGGGTCCGACAGCTTTCCGATTCTTCATGCGGCGAAGCGCAGTCAGGACTTCTCCAGGCGTTACCGGTGGCACTAGTCCCTGATTCGGAGGGAGGTCCGGAGGCTGCACCTCTTTATGCTGTTTATTAAGCAGCTCGTGGAAGTACGAGCGCCATCTCTCCTTTACCGCGAGGTTTTCGCTTAACAGGTTGCCCTCAGGGTCTTTTACACAGCGACACTTGGATATATCCTGTGCCGCTTTGACCCTGGAGCGCGCCAGCTTATAGATGAGCTTCTGCCCCTCAGACGATTCCAGCTTATCATACAAAGGTTGTAAGTGGCCTCGTCTGGCTCTGGCTACAGCTCTCTTTGTGGCGCGCTTGGCAGCCCTGTACGCGTCGCGGTCTTCGGGATCCGGTCGCTTGCCACTT
Organism: Thumatha senex; assembly: GCA_948477245.1. Classification (NCBI taxonomy): domain Eukaryota; kingdom Metazoa; phylum Arthropoda; class Insecta; order Lepidoptera; family Erebidae; genus Thumatha; species Thumatha senex. The sequence goes on along the minus strand of OX419731.1, from coordinate 4,243,069 downwards.
TTTAAAGAGGGCTTTCTTCTCCTTGGTATCCCTCAGGACTGCGTCGTTCCACCACCAAGTTTCCTTGTCACATTTGCGTCCACCCTTACACTCACCGAGCACCACCCTCGCCGCTCCAAGGATGGCAGCCTGAACTTTGTCCCAGTAATCTTGAACTGGTTCGCCTTCAGTGTCGGTGCACTTGTCACCGACAGCTGAGACGAACTCCTGGGACCTAGTTTCATCAAGCAGCCACCATCTGATGCGGCGCTGGCACCGCTCGATGCGTTTGCCTTTAGGCTTCACGCAGAGGTCCATGACAAGGAGACGGTGTTGTGCAGTAAGACTCTCACCGGGTATGACCTTGCAGTTGGCCACCTTGCCGATGCTGTGTCGCCTAGTGAGTAGGAAATCGATCTGAGTTGTACGCCTCCCGCTCTTGTAGGTGATGAGATGTTCGGATTTCTTTTTGAAATACGTGTTCACAATGGCCAGATCGGCAGCCGCACACGTTCTGAGGATAGTTTCTCCTTCAGCGTTGCGGGTGCCGTATCCAAAACCACCATGAACACGCTCAAACTCCTCACACCTCTCACCCACATGTCCGTTTAGGTCGCCGCCCAAAACGATTCCCTGTGACAACGGAATGCTCCGAAGCACTCCCTCGAGTTGGCCCCAAAACGACATCTTATCGGCGTCGCTACAACCGGCCTGTGGCGCATAGGCACTTATCAGGTGGGTAATAATCCCATCGATAAGCACCCTCACGATCATAAGCCGGTCGCTACAGCGTTTCACCTCCAAGATGCCGCTCTGCAGCCCTTCGGAGAGCACCACGGCCATCCCGTTCTCCCCACCAGGCGCACCCGTGTAGCTTGTAGCCTTTCTGCAAAGGCCGGGCCCTATTGCCCTTCCACCGAGTCTCCTGCAGGAACGCCACGTCCACCCTCCGCCTGGAGAGTACTTCGGCCAACTCTACCGCACGCCCAGTCAGCGTGCCAATGTTCCAAGATGCGAAGCGGATTCGGGTTGGGGCTAACTTCTTTAGCCGTGCTGGCCCGACACACGGCAGCCCTAGCCCACTTGCCACAGGAGTCGGGCGGGGCTCCTGCGCGCCGTTTTGCGGCGGCGCCCTATCCCTAGCAGCTTTCCTATTATACCTTTCCATTATGTTTTGGCGGGTGGCTTTTATGGGAGCGACGCCCTCAGACCTCCCAACCCCAGAGGGGAAAGCCAGCGCCAGAGCCTCGTCCGTTAGTCAGCAGGTGCACGCACTAGCACGGGAGGTTGACTTGGGCCCCGAAGATCTTGGTGGGGCCACTTACACCCCCGGTTGCCAGTAACATGGCAGTCGTTAAGTCAAAATGAAGGCCTTATTAGGCTTAGGCTTGAAAAACTTCAACAGCAGGTAGCCACAACCTGCGTCTGTCTATTTCCACACGGCAATGGGCTCACCACCTATTACGTGTGACTGGAATACACACGGTGAAAAGTGGGCATATATTATGCCTCTGCCACCCCTTCGGGGATAAGGCCTGATAGATACACCTGAACGTACACTGAAAATTAGCTTCAAATGTAATATTGGTACAGCGAGCAGTTCATTATTTATTTTAAAACTGAAGAGTTTGTTTATTTATTTGGTTGGTTCAAAGCACTATTCTCAGGAACTCTAGCATTAAAAAAATATTTTTGTTTAGATAGACCATATATCCAGGACGGCTAGAGGCTATATATTATCACGCTATTGCAACAGAGAGAGAAGCAGTAACCGTAAATTTCAACAAATCCGGCAAAGTTTCATACATTTATTGTAAATGTTTAAACGACGGGATTAAATGGGTGCCATCCGAGTTCGAAGTATCTCACGGGCGAAGGTCACCTAGTTGCTCATAAGATGACAAGACTTTGAGATCAAGATGCTTCAAATAACTAAATAGTTTGACTCTCAACAATTGCTTATAATTTAAATACAAAACTTTCGTAACTGTTTCTCACAAAATATAGAAACTACGAGTCCATCTTAAAAACTACAATATTTTATGCACATCTCGTCTACAGGATGTGTATAAAAATTGACAGTTTGCAATTTAAATAATATATACAGCCGCGTTTATGTTTCAAATCCGAGCTTACGGTTTGTAGTGGAATACGCACAGAGAGGCGATAAAATTTATTGTCACCCATACGACATCTGGTGCCATCCCCCCTATGTGTCACAAGTTACAAGATAATAGCGTAAGCGTTAACCTTCTAGAGTTATTGTTTTGCAAGACATTTTCAATTTTCGGTTTTGCAATGCAAACTCGAAAATCTGCTTTACAGTTTGTTTAAACCGCCTATATAGCAATTAAATATGTAGTTGGATTAAAAAAAAATAAACAAATAGTAAAAAAGGTAATTTTAAACTTCGCTATAATAGAAATAATAACTTTCGTGAGCGTTGTTCATTATTACAAACTACGGTTATACTCACGTGTGAAGTTTCGGACCTAACGGAGGAGAACTAGTCGGGCTATCCCGAAATTTGTACCCGAAACCGTAGCTTGTAATAATTTTAAATTTCACGCGAATTTGTCGACTATATAAATTATAAGAAATATTTAAATTAGTTTACAATGCTTCAGTAGGCACCTTAAACTTTTATTAGGCTAAGTTCAAGGCCATATGCGGCTTGAAAATTTTCAACAGCAGATAGCCACAACCTGCGTCTGTTTATTTCAACACGGCAATGGGCTCACCAGCAATAACGTTGGGACAGGAATGCATGAATGAATGTGAAATGTGAGCATTAGGCGTGAATGATAAACAGCAACATTACAATACCCCGTCAGGAAAATAGCTAGATTAGTAACAACACTTCTGTAACTGTGCCCGCATAAAATCCTACGCGATTACAGTATTGAAGTTAAGAATTTGTTATACGGAAAGTAGACGGAAGTTTTCCAGGATTACAGTCTCCTATCAATCCATTGCTTCCCATTCATGTTAAAGAAGGATAGAAGGAAGACGAGAAGCGCTTTACGCCGCATTAAGACGTAAAGAGGTGGATTGATTTGTCAGTTTCGAGCAAGTCACGGTGGTGTAGTTGGTCAACGCGTCTGGTGCAGTGAACCGGAAGACGCTGGCTCGAGTCCAGATCGTGACTGAAAAATGTTTCCACTTTAAAATTTAAATTTATAAAACAGAATACTAATTCCTTTTCAAAATTGTTTCTAGTGCTTGCGTTGCTTCGTCCGTTATTTAGCAGGTGAGGTAGCTTGGCCCCAGAGATCTTTTAGAGGACCCTTCGACTACTACAACCGAGTACCTATAGAGATAACTGCTTGTATTATCGCTAACGCCTATAGCTTGCACGACGAACGGGAAGACGAACGCAAACTGTTTCCTCTACTCAACATCCAGAAGAATAAAACCTTTACAATCTCATTGTGTACACGTAAATTCAGTTAAAAAGTGCCTTCGCCGATATAGAACGCATAAAACCCGTAGTCTGTTTTTTAAAAACCACGTAAGCAATATGCAAATGCTGAATTGGAGAGAATGAAGTTTTTGAACGTTTGTGGTTTTACGCTGTTAGGCAGAAATGGATACATGGCTATTTAACATTATTTTAACCGACTTCAAAAAGAGTTAGTTCTACAGTAATACATGTTTGGGAGATAAAAACACGTAAAAAGTATTTTTTGTCGTTGTGGAATGTATTTAGGCACTTTGCGACTTTGAGTGGGTTCTCTGCCTTGAAGAGTATGCCAGACTACATACTTAACCAACCATGATGTTCTGCCTCGCTTCTACTGAGCCGCAGAATAGGCCAGAGTTAAGCCACTGTGAGGCGACAAAGGTAAAGTCAGCCTCAGAAGTATCTATCTATTTATCTTTACGCTGTATCCCTGATGAGGTCCTCAGAGAGGACATATCGCCAGGCTTCGCGATCCATGCATACTTCTTTCGCTTCCTGCAGATTCATTAATTGTTTCATACATGCACGCCCTGGTCTCCAAGTACTTTGATCGTTTTGAAAATTGAGAAAGAGGAGTTAGGGTAGCCTAACTCCTTCTACCCACAATAAATATTCAAAAGTGGGTTAACAGAGTTCTAGGTTACAGAATAGATTTATAATTTTTTACATGTTTGTTGTCAGTAACGTCAATTTATTTAAGTACAGTGTGAACAATCCGTAATTTAGATTTGATTTATCTATCACGCCTTACCCCCGAAGGCATATTATATGCCTACTTTTCACCATGTGTATTCCTGTCCCACGTAACAGGTGGTGAGGCCATTGTGATGATGTGTGAGGACAGGCGCAGGTTGTGGCGACCTGCTGTTGACATTTTTCAAGCTGCCCATAACAGCTTCAACTGGGCTTAACGGCTGTCATGTTTCTGGCAATCGGGACCAACAGCTTAACGTGCTTTCCAAAGTGTGAACAATCCGTTATTAAAATTTAAGCTAAGCGACTTTTGTTGCTGATTATGATGGTGCTCCTTTATGGGATCTACGAACCAGCGTTCCATTATAACTTGTTTAGAACATTTCAAACAATGAAAATAATAACCTAAATTAAGGAAACGTCAAAATATATACCATCTCAGAGTAAAGTAAACAAAGGCAATCTTGTAATTTCAAATTTGATGTTTGAATACCGAAAGCCCGGTGTAAGGAGATAAGGAAAAATTTTTAATTTATTTCAATACACTTTGCATATTAATTGAATTTTTAAATATAAAGGAGGGTAGGTATTATAGAATTCTTGTAAATTAAGTAAATAGGCAGATGTGATTGAATAAATAAAGGTAAATATAAACTTGTAATAGGTATACGAATCTAGACATCCATACAAATAAAATTAATTCAAAAAAGCAGATCTTGAACCATTATAAACACATTTGATTTTAGTTGACCTTAACAAAACTTGACAAGCTTGCAAGGTCATATCGCAGTCCTTTTTGCACTGAATTCGCTTTCAGTGACCAAAACAGCCATAAGCTATCGAATACAAGCAGAACTTAGGAGAATGATGAGAGAATAAAGGTTATAATGTCGCTGACTTTTCATTACTTTGCTGCCATCGAAACTAATTTAAACTCTTATACGACCAATCTCTGAAAGGTGCTTTACACTTTAAATTGCGATTACAGGAAAGACAATACCCGTGTGCTAATAGTTTTAAACCGTCTGTCACTTCAAAACCATTAATCAACAATCCAAAACTTCGCAAATAAATAAGAACTGTGCCCTCGCCTACAAACCTACAGTCACCAAAAAACGTGGCCATTCCCCCAGCAGTTAAAATTAAAACTAATTAACTTTTACTTCTGCGCACCCCGTGCCGCCGGCGTATAATTAAACCGAAACAAAACTCAACTTTATACTGCCCCGAGGAATACAGCGAGTGCTCAGTTTTTACGATTTTTTACGCATTTTTAGGTAGACCAAGTTTATATCTGCTGGTACCCCGTAATGCATTAATGAAATGAGTGCCACAGTTTGATGGCTAAGCTTGCAATCAAGAGATGCAAGATTAGCAGCAAACAAACAAGAGTAACTTACTAGTTTACAAACAATGTATCAAAGAATACTTTGTGTACTGTCTTATACCTCTGGGCTAACAGTCATCTCGAGGCCGTGTCTACTATTGACAAGCCGTAGAATAGAACCAGAATTGCTGTTTTTAGCTGTTAAAATGTTAGTAGACTATCGAAAATGTAACTGATTAGCGGCCACAAGCGCGTCACGTGTTTGTAGAATTATATAAAGTAGAACAGCCGACCGATAGAAGTCCATTGGAGAGCGAAAGACAACGAAAACTGACAAAATTGTACCTTGGGCTTTCCATTGAGCGACAATTTCGATTCTCTTCCGACCCGATTGAAACAGCAGACTCGGCCCCCTGATCTGTCTGTTCTTTTTCATTTGAGTGTACTCCCAAGCTTACTTCTAACCCCTGAAATTTAGACTCAGGGTCCATTTTTTGTGTCTACTAGAAACAGTCATCGTATTGCTTTAGATTTTCAGCATTATTGGAAGTGACTGCCGTCTGATCTCCTAACTCCGTAAGGGCGCCTGCGTTGTTGCCTCGTCGTTAATTAGCAGGTGCACCACTGGCAACTAATTATTATGTAAGAGATGCTGTGGCAGGCTAGAAAGTCCTGAAGCACTAAAAAGGTCTATTGTGCTCGCCTAAATCTAGAGTTCGCTGCTGATTCCTATGAGAGTAAGGAATTTGACGATGTCTTTAGCAGCGATGTGCTGTAACTCCTCTGGTTGCAGCAGGTGTTTGCCAAAGGAGATGCATCGTTTGTGTATGAGAGGGCCGCAGTAGCAGATAATGTGCTGAGGTGTTTCATTGACTTCGTTACAGAATCTGCAGAGGCTGGTTGGGCTGAGGCCAAGCTTGGCCATAACTAAAAAAAAAATGTGTTTGTTCAGCCTGCAATGACTTGTAGTGCCATCGTCAAGACACAGAGGTCGATTCTGCTCAATTTCACGGGCTCGCTGGAGTGCCGACTGGCAACTAAGGTTGGTTTTTTTTATTTATTGGTTGAACGCGCTAATCTCAGGAACTACTGGTCGGATTTGAAAAAATATTTTTGTGTTCCTCGATAAATGGGCTATCCATTTATCGAGGAAGGTATATAGAATTATAATTATAATTGTGGCCCCGCGGTCTCAGTGTTCTGTAAACGATCACTGAGTTACGCAACTTTCACTATGGCTGGTCCTCGGATGGGTGACCACTTTGTGGCATTTACATTTGCGAGCGTTTCCGTGCTTCGGAAGGCACGTTAAGCCGTTGGTCCCGGTTGCCAGTAAAATGGCAGTCGTTAAGCCTGGTTGAATTCCTTATGGGTGGCTTGAAAAAATTCAACAGCAGGTACCCACAACCTGCGTCTGTACATTTCAACACGGCAATGGGCTCACCACCTATTACGTGGTACAGGAATCCACACGGTGAAAAGTGGGCATATAATATGCCTCTGCCACCCCTTCGGGGATAAGGCGTGATGGATATTTATTTTATTTTATTTATTTATAGCTATATCATCACGCTCCAACCCTGGAGAGCGGAGCAGTAGCCATAAACATCAACAAATCGGGCAAATTTTTTACGCAATATTGTAGAATTTATAAGCGACGGGATTAAATAGGTGCGACGGGAGTACGAAGTATGTCACGGGCGAAGCCTGGGGTCACCTAGTTTGAAATAAAAGCTACGAAAGTGAGATCTGACTGATCCCTTGAAGAAATAAGTGTTTCATATGAATGAATTATTTATTACAGAAAATAATGTTTATTTTGACATATTTTTTTCCTACCGTGACATTATAAGGCCTACTTACCATTACATATCACCAATGAAATAAGCCTGTCGCCTTTTCTAAAAGAGCTTTCCTAAAGAGCAACCTTTGAAACTTTTCTAACTCATCAGTCCATCTGTCTGGGCGTCCTACCAAAAATAATTTTTATTTTATATAAGCGAAAGCGTTAACTAAGTGTGGAGTCTATTCATTAATCTAAGCTTCCCCCCCTTCTGGCTCTTCTATAGGGAATTTCATATATGTATAACTGAAACATCAGTGTCACCAAAATGTCCACGAAATTATGACTCAACTTCGAGTCTATTGATTTCACATTTAGACAAGAGCATCTGCTGCCAAACAGATCCTATTGTACACTTATATCTCACAGAGGGCACCTTTGTCCCCCCTTTAAAATTGCCTTCCTACGTGACAGGAACGGGAATCAGTTCACCCATTATATTAATAGCATCTCTTTGAACGTCTGTATCTGATATAAAATGTACGAGCGAAAAACTTTACCGAGTTCGAAGTTTTAACCAGAATAAGGTAGGATGTGCTTTATAAGTTTAGGCTTCATTAATGAAAGAATGCATGAATGAAATATCTTTATACATGTAGGTCACAAAGTAACACTTATGAACGTCATGATTATTGCTTCTGCATTTACATTTACTGCCAGATTCTCAAAGCAATAGGTAGAGCCTGGGGAAGAACCTGGCAATAAAACTCATGGCCACTCTTTTCTAACCACCAGTAATTACATTAGTTTGATTTACATGATGTTTGACCAATTATAAAGTAATGAATTTTTACAAAACAAAAATAAAATCAATGTTTTGTTTAAAATCATATCAAAATTAGAGCTATTCTAGTTGCCAGTTCTAAAGGCACAGCCTACACTTCTACACAGAAGTCTAACATAATTTTGCATTGTTTTTCGAAATAGATATTTTCATTTAGGTTTCTCCATCCGATTTGTCCAGTATATAAAAGAATCGTCCTGATTTCTTTGCAAATACCCGTATCAATTGACAGTGTAACACGTCCCATTATTTGATTAATGATTTTGTACACTTTCTTAGTATTTTTAAAGTTTTCATTAATTTGGTTCATATAGTATGCGTTTCTTCTACTCTCTAAGATGTTGTGTACTTTGTTACGCGTTTTGTTGTACTGTACCCTCAATCGGGGGTCGTATTTTTTTTTTCCACGATTTATATAATTCATCCCTTTTGATACACAGACAATTGACATTTTCATCTATCCAGGGTACTTTGAATTTCCTAAAAGAATCGTCCTGATTTCTTTTATATACTTCTGAGGTAGCAGACAAGCACCTGATGGAAAGTGGTCACTGTAGCCTATGGACATTTGCAACACTCGCGCTACCGATCCTATAAAAACCTTCTAAGACCCCTTTTGAATAACCTCAAACTGGCGATCAGATATATGGACAAAGAGGTATGCTAATTAGCAAGAGTGAGATGTGTTCACGGGATTGGAATACTTGAATTAATATTGGTCGCGTTAATGCTAAACGCCCGTAAACGCTTTTAATTTTTTAGTTGATACTTACCTATCCTTAAACCCCACACATCTTGATGCCACCTGAAATGAATCAATGCCTCGATCATTGAAATTAAGTCAATTTATCTGAAATTAATATCTGTTAAATAGAAAAGAATCATAAATATATGACCAAGCCTTTAAAGATATAAAGGCTTGAAGAGATACTTATGATTTTTACCTAAAAAAATCTGCATTCAAATCCACGTCCACGTAATTAGGAGCTATGCTCATACAGACCAATTGACAACAGAATATGACGGAAGTGAAAACTCCAGATAAAAAGTAGACTATGTGTTATTCTGATGTGTAAGCTATATTATTGTAAAGTTTCATCAAAATCCATTTAGTAGATTTTGAGTGAAAGAGTAACAAACATCCATACTTACAAACTTTCGCGTTTATAATATTAGAGGAATGCAGAAGTCCTCAAAGTAGCTTTGCCGGACTCCTACCGACAATAACCACTCGTTTTACATCATAAATATCACACATCTGCCTTAGGCTGGAAGTCACATGTGAGCCCTCGAAGGTAGCCTAGGGCTCCAAATAGACTTGGTTTGCAACTGCGGCCTGGTCTCAGTGTAAGGTTTGAGTGTAAGGTGGCTTCTTTAGGGGGTTCTTATGTTATCCTACTTACTTGAGCGGGGGGGAGGGGGGGGAGGGGGGGATGGCGCGGGTATAGCTCAGCGGGTATGGCCTTAGCGCCACGCTACTGTACAAGGCCTGTTTCTGTAACAACGACGCGTAGCCCATTCGTCGTCCTAAGGCCCCTGATGCAAAATATCAAAATGCAAGGATCTTTTATCAACGATTCTATTGAACTCCATCTAAACTTAAAATAGAACAATATACTCTATCAGTTACTGCGTCTGAAGCAGCTTTTCCGTATATGTGACACGAACAATAATTGCAGTACTACCAGTTAAGATAAGAGTCTCTACTACTTGAGCGACTAAGTAATTGAACCTAATGAATGATCATTCAGTGCAATAACTGTTCGGTTTAAGTTTATAGTATTTTTCTCAAACATGTATGGAAGCACTGTAATTATTTCGAAAAAAGAATACGCGAAGTATCGCATTTACGGACAGAGAAAATGAAATTCATTGCTGGAGCGATTTTTGAATTTGAAACATAACAATGCTCCAGGCAATGTTGTGTGAAACTGCGTGCTGGGGTTATTAGATACTCATTGATGGGATTCTTCTTACTAGTCGCTTTCTGTTGTAGGTATATTATTTTCTAAAATAAGATAAATATAAATAAGGGCGATTAAGTAAATTTCAAAAGCAAGTTGGCACTAGCCTGCGTCTAAGGGTTTCAATACGGCAATAAGCTCTTTTACGTGTGACAATACAAATGGTGGAAAAAGGAGATCTTTACAGGAAAGAGAAAGTGCATTTAAATAGGTGTTGGTATGAATATAAAGCGGCGGAATAACAGATTCAAACTTAGTGCTAAGAAAGAGTATATCAAGCCCTTTTTACCGTCAGTAAATCGTCCGCATAATTGTCCCTTCTACAACACGCAATTCTTGCTTTATAACATACATACATACATATTGACACGCATTTATCCCCGAAGGGGTAGGCAGAGGGCAGAGGCGTACTCTACGCCCACATTTCATCGTATGCATTTTGTAACGTAACAGGTGGTGAGCCCATTGCCGTATTGAAATGGACAGGTGCAGGCTGTGGCGACATGCTGTTGAAATTTATCAATCCGCCCATAAGGCCTTCAACCAGGCTTAACGATTGCCACTTCACTGGCAACCGGGACCAACGGCTTAACGTGCCTTCCGAAGCACGGAAACGCTCACAAATGTAAATTCCACAAAGTGGTCACCCTTACAAGGACCACCACGAATGTTGCTTAACGCAGTGTTCGTTTACAGAACACTGAGTCAGCGGGGCAGAAATCATCGCTAAAACCAAACGTCAAACAAAACATCGCTAAAAAAATGTTCGAAAATTCTAAAAAAAATGTAACCGTATCTTTTCCTTGTTATTTTGTGCTTTCACTTTTTTTCAACTTGCTCTACAAAATTAACATTGATACAATCTGTCAACTCCTGTTCCGGCTCATTTTCTTCAACAACAAAACAAACACTTTAAATATTATCCAACCTTACACAGGAAGCAAGATATTCTCTTTTGCGAGTAAAATTATATTTATTTAGAACCAGTAAAGACAATATTTCTCCACGTACTTTCCTCCTTTTGGTACATTAACAATGAAAACCAATTTATCAGAACACTTCGGGCTCAAAAGGAATCTTTTAAATTTCGCGAATAATCCTTTGAGAGTAAAAAAAGGCATAAATCCGCGTCGAGCACAAAATCGATATACGCAAATCAGTGATAACAGGAGGGCTTCGGGGCTTCTAAACTTTTACCGTTTATTTCCTTAGGCCTGTACCTCCCCCGTCTTATCGTCCCAGATCTACAAATCCAATTTCCTAAAATAGGGATCTATCCGACAAATCATCTGGGCAACTCTATTATCCCCCATTCAGGAGGGATATCGTACGATGACTTGCTTAGAGGAAACCGTTAGTGGACACTAACGCGGAAAAAATATCGACTATCGTTGTGATTTGATTTCGATTTGGGCGTAATCTAATAATCGAAGATGTTACTGAGTTTATCTGCCATTTTATTTATCGATTACTCTAAATAGAAGAAAGTTTGCTTCCTTTGCAACGTGTAATGCCGTTTTTTATAAAAAGAATGCTAAATCTTTTTTGTTTTCATTCTGCCAAGATTTTGGTAAATCTTTGTTTTCATTTCGACTTGCCATAGCGACATACCGGAGGTGGATTCGATTCGCACCCAGGAATAATCATTGTGTGATTCTAGTATGATTTGTTCAGTGCCTTGGTGTCGTTTGTGCGTATTATTCAGTTACTTAAGTATTTTTATGAGTCATCTAAATCCCATAGTGTATCTTACTTTTTTTCAAAACACTAGTATGTTCGGTTGTGGTTCGGGAAAACGTAGCGAAAAAAGAAAGGCATTAATGAATGATTATTATGTGTGTAGATAAAGTCTTGTATGCAACTGTTGATATTTAGGTTTAAAACACATTCGGTTCACATGGGTGTTGTATTCGTGATAAACCACATTTATGTTTTAATATCCTTTTTTATACAAAAGTTACATAAATAACTAATATTAATTACAGAAAGGATCAAAGATATTTTCTATGCTATGACCACATATTTCATATGCAGTGGTACTCTTAAATAGAACGAACCCGTTTTTTTCTTAATATACTTCGTCATTTCGAGGTAGTCGACCCATTTCCCCAGTGTAAAACACAGTTTATAATTTATGGCAACATTTAATACAATATGATATCGCCCCTATTCTTGCATTCTTCATACAAAATTTGTGTTAGCATTTACGATGGTTATAATTACGACAGATTGCAGTGCGGAGTATCGTTATGAATATAAATGACAGTTCCTCCGTCAGCTGTATGTGTTAAGTTCGTTATGTCACCTATTAATACGAATTTGCTGAAGTGGTAAAGTTGACAGATTTCAGTTATACTCGTATTAGAGTACATCTCAGAGTACTGTGACTTGTCAAAAGTCTATAAATAGTATGTATAAATTTACATTACATTACATTACAAATTCATTATTATTATTATTTACATTACATTTATTTACATTTTATTTTATGTATGTATGTGTGAGTTGTGTGTGTAAGTTATTCTTTCAAATAAGACGATTTGAAAGACTTGTTAGTGTTTTATTTATGTTCAAATCCCAAGTAGAAAAACTATTTGTGTGATTGGTAAATGTTTTTTCTGAGTTTGAGTGTTATAAAAAACTTAACTATCTTCACGCTGTATTCCTGACGGGTTGGTTAGAGAGGACTTGCATACTTCTTTCGCTTCCTGCAGATTCATTAATCGCTTCATTCATGCACGTCTTGGTATCAGAGTAATTTTGACCTTTCCGTTTTAGAGCAATCTGCTCACGTGATTATCGACGTATGTATTGTATTTGGAAATATATATTGATAAGAATGTTTATCAGCTGTCCTAATATAAGCTTAATTTGTGCTACATGGCGTTGACAGAAAATTCTCAAAGATGTTTTTTTTACCTAGGATATGTTATTTAAAATAAAAAATAAAAACAACTCTGTAGAACGTAGAACCATGAATGTACAATAGTTCTGTCTCATAAGTGTTCAGCGTCAATAATAAAGAGACCACCAGACTGTTCAAAATAATCCTAGCCATTATTAACTTTGAAAATGTTAGCGCGTCAAAATCTAGGACAATATTTGTATTTAATTTAGTCCAATGCAGGCTGAAAAATTTGCATAGGATACGGAACTCTCTATATTTTACTTATTGGTAGGTACATGTCATGGTATGGCAACTGAAGCAACTGAAGTGTCTGGGATTCACCCAAAATAAACTAAAGTTGAGACGGACATTATTATTTGAGCTCTTCCATGGCTACTATGGGCTAGGAACTGGGTAGCCTCGAAAATAATTCTATTAATTAGTTCGAAACACAAGAACCTACCAAAATAATTTGTCCCACGCCACAGTTGGTGCGCCCATTGCCGTGTTGAAATGGACAAGCGCAGGCTGTGCCGACCTTGTTTAAAATTTTTCAAGCTTTAGATAAGGCCTTAAACTTAACGACACTGCCATTTTACTAGCAGCCGTGACCAACTGCTTAACGTGCCTCCCGAAGCACGGAAACGCTCGCAAATGTAAGTGCCACAAAGTTGTCACCCATCCAAAGAATATAGCGAAAGCAGCTTAATACAGTGATCGTTTACAGAACACCGAGTTAACGGGACCACAAAGGGCTTCCGAAATCAAAAAGTTCTTAAAATAAGCAGTCAACATAAATTTTGCTTTGAGATTTGAATTTATTCCTAAGAGAAACGTACAATATTCCCTGTTTATACAATCGGTATCGTACTCTTCATGTTTTATGGATGTTTACTAAGTGATAGTGAACGCGAGCTAGCGGATGAAGACTAGCTGGCGGTTGTACTGTCATAAAGTGGTACATTGCCGGCACAGCACCGCTGGGAATCTGTGCTAACGTGCCGTAAGGTACAGACGACAGCGGGGTCTTTTGTATTCAACCGTTTAATAATATTCGTAGATATTTAAAAAAGCTTAATGGTTACAAATATTTTTATAACAAAGTTTTTATTAAGTGTGGTAATTTCAGCAACTGTAATTTTCAGCAAGTCCTTTCATTTGATACCGATACCATAAGAAAGCATAAAACTTATGGATAAATTTTGAAAACAATTATTATGCTAAATTACTCATAATTATCATTTTAATAAAGTGTAAAAAGACAATTTGATTCGAGACGTGTATTGAACCCTGACCTTTACCTAAACCAGGGCAATGTTCTAGCCACTGAACTACCCGAACCGTATCGAAACAAGTTGAAATTCTGCACCGTATTTTAATCGTCATTTTAGAGTCATTTTAGAGTATGACCAGAGCCATCTATCGAGCTACTCAACAACTCGATTCCAATGAACAGTTTTAAAATTAAACAAAACGTACTCCCTGTTTTTTTGTTGGACTAAGTTTTATAATTTTAAAAACTTTTAAAATTATACAACTTCGTCCGACCTTTTAGGTAGTCCAACTTTTAACGACACAGGTGCCTTACGGGGTTATAAGGTCAGATGGCAGTCACAACTCAATATTGCCAATAATCAAAAGACAATAAATAGGTGTTAAGATAGACTTCAAATCCAGATAGGCTTTGAAAGAAACTGTGAATAATATAAAGAAAAATAAAACTAACCGACAAGACCAATCAATAATTTATGTTGTTAACCAGTTGATGCCCGCGGCACCGATGGGTAACGAAGCTTTCCCGTTCCTGTCTCCCATCCGTGCAATTTTTCTCTTCACAAAAACTTTCCTAAGAGTTCAAGGAATAAATAAAAAAAAATACTCAAATTGGTGCAGCCGTCTTCGAGTTTTGCACTTGGCAACATATTTTGCGATTCATTTTAATTTTTATAGATTTCTCTAATGTATTTGCCTAAATGATGAAATCTATAAATCCGCTAAGTTCTCATTTCTTACGCCACACTACAGTATTTGCATGTCGTACCTACCTCGGAACCCTTCTGAGCACAGTTGAACCTTGGCCAAATGTCGCCATACCTGGATTTACCTCCCACCAAAATGCTTAGACCTTTCCTCATATCTCGCATTCTCAAATGGCCATACAAATACATATTTTGAAACTATATCAGGGGTCAGTTTAAGCTGGTTGGCACAGCGTAACTCATAATCTCGGGTTTGAGGGTCGGGATGCTGATGTTGGGGTCGTATAAGAAAGTGTAAGCGATTTTTGGTGTTGTTTAGTTTGGAATTTAAATGGAATATAGTGGATTATGTTTTGAAAGGAATTGCTTCGTACTCAGAATAGCAGTAAGAGATTACAAACAAGACTTTTATTACTAACTACCCATCCATGGCTTTGCACGCATGTGCTAGTGCAAAAAAAAAAGTTTCATTTAAATGCCATAAAAATAATGAAGTGCCGAAGCGCTCCTGGCCCATTTCACTCAGTGTACTTGTAAACGATCGCTGCGACTAGCAACTTTCGCTATTGCTGGTCACGTATGACCACTTTATGGCATTTACATTTGCGAGCGTTTCTTTGCTTCGGAAGGCACTTTATGCCGTTGGTCCCGGTTGATATGGCAATCGTTAAGTCAAGTTGAAGGCCTTATGGGCGGCTTGAAAAATATCAACAGCAGTTAACCACAACCTGCGTCTGTCTATTTCAACACGGCAATGGGCTAGCCACCTATAACGCGGGACAGAAATACACATTGTGAAAAGTGGGCGTATAATATGCCTCTGACACCTCGGGGAAAAGGCGTGATTGATAAAAAAAAAACTTATTATATTGTTAGAAAGCGTAAATAACTAAGTCCACCATATTGGACTTACAATTAATAGTCGAGTCCTTTTATTTGACACCAATATTCTTAGTAGTCAAGATGAATTACATTAGAATGAGGTAACACACTTAATACAAAATTTCAGGGAAAATTTCAAAATCAAATTCTCAAACATGCCCAAAATGCTAGCAAAGCGAACAACTGCAACTATTTATAACTGGCGGAACTAATTTTAAATTTAGAATACTGGTGCATCAATATCGATCGGTGTATCCTGGTTATATTAATAGCCTAACATTATATGGTGAGACTTATTCTAGATAGTATACCATTGTATCTTTTCCAAAATTTGGCTTCTATTTGCTCTATCTACCACGTGATATACTAAGCACAACTGTGCGGTGGGTACACAAATATAAAAAAAAACATTGTGTACTAGAGTAGTCAAATACAGGTAAGAAGTGAAACATCTTTATGACATTTTTTCACAGCGATAAGATTTCTCTCAGACGCCGATAAAGAAGTTTCACTTATGATAAAGAAGTTTTACTTCAAAACAACATGGCGCATAACCGAAAAACGTGACGATTTTTTTTAAAGCTACATATATATAAATCGTCACGTTTTTCGTTTTATTTTTTTTGTTTTGAAGTAAAACTTCTTTATCATAAGTGAAACTTCTTTATCGGCGTCTGAGAGAAATCTTATAGCTGTGAAAAAATGTCATAAAGATGTTTCACTTCTTACCTGTATTTGACTACTCTAGTACACAATGTTTTTTTTTATATTTGTGTACCCACCGCACAGTTGTGCTTAGTATATCACGTGGTAGATAGAGCAAATAGAAGCCAAATTTTGGAAAAGATACAATGGTATACTATCTAGAATAAGTCTCACCATATAATGTTAGGCTATTAATATAACCAGGATACACCGATCGATATTGATGCACCAGTATTCAAAATTTAAAATTAGTTCCGCCAGTTATAAATAGTTGCAGTTGTTCGCTTTGCTAGCATTTTGGGCATGTTTGAGAATTTGATTTAGAAATTTTCCCAGAAATTTTGTATTAAGTGTGTTACCTCATTCTAATGTAATTCATCTTGACTACTAAGAATATTGGTGTCAAATAAAAGGACTCGACTATTCATTGTAAGTCCCATATGGTGGACTTAGTTATTTACGCTTTCTAACAATATAATAAGTTTTATTTTATCAATCACGCCTTTTCCCCGAGGGGGTGTCAGAGGCATATTATACGCCCACTTTTCACAATGTGTATTTCTGTCCCACGTAATAGGTGGCTAACCCCCTGGCCGTGTTGAAATAGACAGACGCAGGTTGTGGTTAACTGCTGTTGATATTTTTCAAGCCGCCCATAAGGCCTTCAACTTGACCTAACGATTGCCATGTCAACCGGGACCAACGGCATAACGTGCCTTCCGAAGCAAAGAAACGCTCGCAAATGTAAATGCCCTAAAGTGGTCATACGTGACCAGCAATAGCGAAAGTTGCTTATCGCAGCGATCGTTTACAAGTACACTGAGTGAAAGGGGCCAGGAGTGCTTCGGCACTTCATTATTTTTATGGCATTTAAATGAAACTTTTTTTTTTGCACTAGCACATGCGTGCAAAGCCATGGATGGGTAGTTAGTAATTAAAGTCTTGTTTGTAATCCCTTACTGCTATTCTGAGTACGAAGCAATTCCTTTCAAAACATAATCCACTATATTCCATTTAAATTCCAAACTAAACAACACCAAAAATCGCTTACACTTTCTTATACGACCCCAACATCAGCATCCCGACCCTCAAACCCGAGATTATGAGTTACGCTGTGCCAACCAGCTTAAACTGACCCCTGATATAGTTTCAAAATATGTATGTGTATGGCCATTTGAGAATGCGAGATATGGGGAAAGGTCTAAGCATTTTGGTGGGAGGTAAATCCAGGTATGGCGACATTTGGCCAAGGTTCAACTGTGCTCAGAAGGGTTCCGAGGTAGGTACGACATGCAAATACTGTAGTGTGGCGTAAGAAATGAGAACTTAGCGGATTTATAGATTTCATCATTTAGGCAAATACATTAGAGAAATCTATAAAAATTAAAATGAATCGCAAAATATGTTGCCAAGTGCAGAACTCGAAAACGGCTGCACCAATTTGAGTACTTTTTTATTTATTCCTTGAACTCTAAGGAAAGTTTTTGTGAAGAGAAAAATTGCACGGATGGGAGACAGGAACGGAAAAGCTTCGTTACCCATCGGTGCCGCGGTCATCAACTGGTTAACAACATAAATTATTGACTGGTCTTGTCGGTTAGTTTTATTTTTCTTTATATTATTCACAGTTTATTTCAAAGCCTATCTGGATTTGAAGTCTATCTACACCTATTTATTGTCTTTTGATTATTGGCAATATTGAGTTGTGTCTTTTCCAAAATTTGGCTTCTATTTGCTCTATCTACCACGTGATAGACTAAGCACAACTGTGCGGTGGGTACACAAATATAAAAAAACATTGTGTACTAGAGAAATACAGGTAAGAAGTGAAACATCTTTATGACATTTTTTCACAGCTATAAGATTTCTCTCAGACGCCGATAAAGTAGTTTCACTTATGATAAAGAAGTTTTACTTCAAAACAACATGGCGCATAACCGAAAAACGTGACGATTTTTTTTAAAGCTATATATATATATATATATTTATATATATATATATATTTATCTCAACTTCGATAAAGAAGACTCAATAAAAAAATAAAAAAAAAATAAGAGGTGTCCCCATACATACATAGGTGCTAATTCTGTTTTTGAGATCACTAAACTAAATTTCTCTAAAATTTTCTTATTTTTCATAAGAGATTGCCAAATGCTATTCTGTTATTAAGACAAACTAAAGTTGGTGATATCATAAATAGCACTTAATTTGTATCTGATATTACTAAAATTCATTTTATGTGATAAAGTTGAACAAGATGTGAAAAATGTACATAGACAGTCGAATGTAAATACATGCCGACTAACTTGGTGATTGAACTGCCTATGTACATTTTTCACGTTACAACGTTTTACACGTTTTCACGTTTCAAACGGTTATTAAGATTAATAAACGTCAAATTTAACGTCACCTCTTTAGGTGACGTCTAATTTTTATGAAAAGTGAAAAGTTTGTAGAAATTTTTGTGTGACGTTAAATTTGTATCTGACATCACAAAAATTTATTTTATGTGATTAAATTCAACATAAAGTGAAAAATGTACATTGACAGTTCAATCACTAAGTTAGTCGGCATCTAAATACATGTTTTGTTGAATTTTATCACATAAAAGGAATTTTTGTGATTTCAGATACAAATTTAGTGCTTTTTATGATATCACCAAGTTTAGTTCGACATAATAACAGAATGGCATTTGGCAATCTCTCGATAAAAATGAGAAAATTTTAGAGAAATTAAGTTTAGTGGTTTCAACAACAGAATTAGCACCATAGTTTACCAAAGAACTCTGAGTTGTATGGGCGCTCATACAATTTGGAGGTGTAGTTTAATGGGCAACAACCTCAAATAAGGTACTCATTTTTTACCGAATCCTCCACGCACGAGTTCGATTCGTGCTTGACCAGTTTTTTTTTCTAATAAACATAAATATTGTGGGACACCTTTCACACAGCGCCATCTAGCCCAAAGTAAGCTAATATTAGCTTGTGTTATGGGGTCTAGATAACTGATAAACATACTTATATATTTCTAAATACATACATATTATAGATAAAAAACACCCAGACACAGAATAAGCCATCGTGCTCATCACACAAAGTTTTATCTTGGGTAGGAATCGAACCCACGACCTCTTGCGTAGCAGTCGGATGCACTCCCACCGCGCCACAGAGGCAGTCAAATAGTTGTTATCCTATTCAGGGTATAAACACTTTCAACAAATATCAATCGAGGCTACAAATTACGAGTGCCACACGATCTTTTCAAAAGTTTGCCGATGCATAAACCTTATCTGATGCTACTGCTGATGCATTGGGAGCTCATCTCAAAAACGCTAACATAGCGAACAACTGCAACTATTTATAACTGGCGGAACTAATTTTAAATTTAGAATTCTAGTGCATCAATATTGATCGGTGGTTCCTGGTTGTATTAATAGTCTACATTATACGGTGAGACTTATTCTAGATAGCTATTATTTTAAATCACTACCTAGGTATTGGTCATAAAGTAAAACTAAAAACTTGTGACCTTTTTGCCACCCGTTAGATACTGTAATTTTCGGGAGTGTGGGACACAAAAACACATTGTTGTAATGCACACAGAAATAAAAGTAATCGGGGAGCTACATACAGGGCGTCCGACGGATATGCCACATGGAGGGAAAGTACCTTGAATTTTGTAGTGGATTATTTTTGCTACAATAACAAAGTGTCAGTAATAAAACGAAGACATTTTAACATTTGATGTGAAATTTTATATAAAAAAACTCGTGGGACGCTCTGCAAGTTATGTCACTATTTTTATCAAATCATGATCAGATCAGATACATCTGGGGGTCTAAGGTCCGTATTCCAGAACGTTTATCAATACTCAAGAAACATTTGAGAGTAGATTTTACAAGGCAAAATCTAGTCTCAAGCGTTGATTGAGTATTAAGAAACGTTCTGGAATACGGACCTAAGAGTCTACTATTTAAATCATGTTGGAATAGAATGGATATCGTCGCTCAATAGAAAGCCGACGCTATCAGTTTATGTAGTCCACAATTACAATCCGCACTCTAATGGATCGGCCTGCCATAAGAAATCTATCAGTCGGCCAATAGAAGTCTACTAACACTTGACGTGCTAGTAGCCGCTCGTAAGTTGCATCTTTGGGAAGTCTACTAATATTTTGAAGACTAAACAACAATTCTATTTTTATTCTATTTCTATTCTACTTCTAATTTATTTCTATTCTATTTCTAATCTATTTCTATTCCATTTATATTTCATTTCTAATCTATTTTTATTTATTTAAATATTAACTTATTTATTAATTTATTTTATTTAGTTTGTTTGTTTGGTTGAACTCAGGTTGGATTTGAAAAAAAATCTTTTTATTTTGGATAGACCATTTATGTTATCTAAATACCACGGGTAAATAGAACGGTTTTTTTTTTCTAATAGTTGTTATCCTATTCAGGGTATAAACACTTACAAATATCAATCGAGGCTACAAATTACGAGTGCCACACGATCTTTTCAAAAGTTTGCCGATGCATAAACCTTTTCTGATGCTACTGCTGATGCATTGGGAGCTCATCTCAAAAACGCTAACATAGCGAACAACTGCAACTATTTATAACTGGCGGAACTAATTTTAAATTTAGAATTCTAGTGCATCAATATTGATCGGTGGTTCCTGGTTGTATTAATAGCTTACATTATACGGTGAGACTTATTCTAGATAGCCATTGTTTTAAATCACTACCTAGGTATTGGTCATAAAGTAAAACTAAAAACTTGTGAACTTTTTGCCACCCGTTAGATACTGTAATTTTCGGGAGTGTGGGACACAAAAACACATTGTTGTAATGCACACAGAAATAAAAGTAATCGGGGAGCTACATACAGGGCGTCCGACGGATATGCCACATGGAGGGAAAGTACCTTGAATTTTGTAGTGGATTATTTTTGCTACAATAACAAAGCGTCAGTAATAAAACGAAGACATTTTAACATTTGATGTGAAATTTTATATAAAAAAACTCGTGAGACGCTCTGCAAGTTTTGTCACTATTTTTAGCAGATCAGGATCAGATCAGATACATCTGGAGGTCTAAGAGTCTACCATTGAAGTCGTGTTGGAATAGAATCATCTATCAGTTTATGTATTCCAAAATTACAATCCGCACTCTAATGGATCGGCCTGCCATAAGAAATCTATCAGTCGGCCAATTGAAGTCTACTAACACTAGACGTGCTAGTAGCCGCTCGTAAGTTGCATCTTTGGGAAGTCTACTAATATTTTGAAGACTAAACAACAATTCTATTTTTATTCTATTTCTATTCTACTTCTAATTTATTTCTATTATATTTCTAATCTATTTCTATTCTATTTCTATTCTATTTATATTTCATTTTTATTATATTTTTATTTATGTATATATTAACTTATTTATTAATTTATTTTATTTAGTTTGTTTATTTGGTTGAACTCAGGTTGGATTTGAAAAAAATCTTTTTATTTTGGATAGACCATTTATGTTATCTAAATACCACGGGTAAATAGAACGGTTTTTTCTTTTATAATAGTTGTTATCCGATTCAGGGTATAAACACTTTCAACAAATATCAATCGAGGCTACAAATTACGAGTGCCACACGATGTTTTGCGAAGTTTCCCGATGCATTAACTTTATCTATTGGTACTGCTGATGCACTGGGAGCTCATCTCAAAAACGTGTCCAAAATGCTAATATAGCGAACAACTGCAACAAAAAATTTAAAAAGCGTTCCGCCAGTTTCCTTAAATGCTAACTGGCGGAACACTTTTTAAATTTATTTAAATTTAGAATACTGGTGCATCAATATCGATCGGTGTGGTGTATCCTGGTTATATTAATAGCCCACATTATACGGTGAGACTTATTCTACATAGTAATATAGCTCGTGACCTTGTAATGTAACAATTTTTTCTTACTTTTTTAATTAAATGTTTTATTATACGTTCTCTCCAAATTATCTGCATGACCATTATCTGAATCATTCCTAGGCCTTTATATTTTATTTCTTTATGCTCTCTTAATGTTTGTTTACATTTTGTAATTTTTAATGTCAGTTAATGACAAGCCTAGATTTTATTTTTAATTTATTGATAGAGCTGTCAGTAGGTTAGGTTGTATAGGTATTAGACCTGGTTATAAATTTTTATTCTTATTTTATGTTCTAGAATCACATTGTTAAAATTTTGAAATGTCAACCAATCTATAAAAGGAAGGGAGCCGGGGCCGTGAGGACAGTCTACTTTTGGTGTTCGCCTTGGCAAGAAGTCGTAAATAATAGCGCCGAGTGAGAGGGCTGTGCCCTCTGAAATAATAACGTCGTGGTCTGCAGTGACTTGTGATGATGCCAACGGCTCGTGGCTTTCAGCCCTCTGCCGGCCCTCACTACCACGACCTACTCCTCTGAGGTCGGCGACGTGGTGGCGACGTGGGGGCCTTACTTGAGGCCCCTTCCTGGCAACGGGAGGCCTACTCGAGGCCCCCTTCTTAGCGACGTGTGCTGATAACCTGCTCTTTTAAAGAAACCGTCAAGACCTTCAACTTTACCCCCGGTTTTCCTGACCTTATACTTATACTTATATTTTAACATGTATAAAATTAATGTTACCTATTCCTTTTTCTTTTACTTTTTAAACTGTAACGTTACTAATTTCCGGGAGGGGAAAAAGGTAAAGTTAAGGAGACAACTGTCACCAGGACTGGAGGAGTCCTGCTTAAGTGAAAAAGTAAAAGAAAAAGGAATAGGTAACATTAATTTTATACATGTTAAAATATAAGTATAAGTATAAGGTCAGGAAAACCGGGGGTAAAGTTGAAGGTCTTGACGGTTTCTTTAAAAGAGCAGGTTATCAGCACACGTCGCTAAGAAGGGGGCCTCGAGTAGGCCTCCCGTTGCCAGGAAGGGGCCTCAAGTAAGGCCCCCACGTCGCCACCACGTCGCCGACCTCAGAGGAGTAGGTCGTGGTAGTGAGGGCCGGCAGAGGGCTGAAAGCCACGAGCCGTTGGCATCATCACAAGTCACTGCAGACCACGACGTTATTATTTCAGAGGGCACAGCCCTCTCACTCGGCGCTATTATTTACGACTTCTTGCCAAGGCGAACACCAAAAGTAGACTGTCCTCACGGCCCCGGCTCCCTTCCTTTTATAGATTGGTTGACATTTCAAAATTTTAACAATGTGATTCTAGAACATAAAATAAGAATAAAAATTTATAACCAGGTCTAATACCTATACAACCTAACCTACTGACAGCTCTATCAATAAATTAAAAATAAAATCTAGGCTTGTCATTAACTGACATTAAAAATTACAAAATGTAAACAAACATTAAGAGAGCATAAAGAAATAAAATATAAAGGCCTAGGAATGATTCAGATAATGGTCATGCAGATAATTTGGAGAGAACGTATAATAAAACATTTAATTAAAAAAGTAAGAAAAAATTGTTACATTACAAGGTCACGAGCTATATTACTATGTAGAATAAGTCTCACCGTATAATGTGGGCTATTAATATAACCAGGATACACCACACCGATCGATATTGATGCACCAGTATTCTAAATTTAAATAAATTTAAAAAGTGTTCCGCCAGTTAGCATTTAAGGAAACTGGCGGAACGCTTTTTAAATTTTTTGTTGCAGTTGTTCGCTATATTAGCATTTTGGACACGTTTTTGAGATGAGCTCCCAGTGCATCAGCAGTACCAATAGATAAAGTTAATGCATCGGGAAACTTCGCAAAACATCGTGTGGCACTCGTAATTTGTAGCCTCGATTGATATTTGTTGAAAGTGTTTATACCCTGAATCGGATAACAACTATTATAAAAGAAAAAACCGTTCTATTTACCCGTGGTATTTAGATAACATAAATGGTCTATCCAAAATAAAAAGATTTTTTTCAAATCCAACCTGAGTTCAACCAAATAAACAAACTAAATAAAATAAATTAATAAATAAGTTAATATATACATAAATAAAAATATAATAAAAATGAAATATAAATAGAATAGAAATAGAATAGAAATAGATTAGAAATATAATAGAAATAAATTAGAAGTAGAATAGAAATAGAATAAAAATAGAATTGTTGTTTAGTCTTCAAAATATTAGTAGACTTCCCAAAGATGCAACTTACGAGCGGCTACTAGCACGTCTAGTGTTAGTAGACTTCAATTGGCCGACTGATAGATTTCTTATGGCAGGCCGATCCATTAGAGTGCGGATTGTAATTTTGGAATACATAAACTGATAGATGATTCTATTCCAACACGACTTCAATGGTAGACTCTTAGACCTCCAGATGTATCTGATCTGATCCTGATCTGCTAAAAATAGTGACAAAACTTGCAGAGCGTCTCACGAGTTTTAGTACTGCTGATGCACTGGGAGCTCATCTCAAAAACGTGTCCAAAATGCTAATATAGCGAACAACTGCAACAAAAAATTTAAAAAGCGTTCCGCCAGTTTCCTTAAATGCTAACTGGCGGAACACTTTTTAAATTTATTTAAATTTAGAATACTGGTGCATCAATATCGATCGGTGTGGTGTATCCTGGTTATATTATATATATACTTATATTTTAACATGTATAAAATTAATGTTACCTATTCCTTTTTCTTTTACTTTTTAAACTGTAACGTTACTAATTTCCGGGAGGGGAAAAAGGTAAAGTTAAGGAGACAACTGTCACCAGGACTGGAGGAGTCCTGCTTAAGTGAAAAAGTAAAAGAAAAAGGAATAGGTAACATTAATTTTATACATGTTAAAATATAAGTATAAGTATAAGGTCAGGAAAACCGGGGGTAAAGTTGAAGGTCTTGACGGTTTCTTTAAAAGAGCAGGTTATCAGCACACGTCGCTAAGAAGGGGGCCTCGAGTAGGCCTCCCGTTGCCAGGAAGGGGCCTCAAGTAAGGCCTCCACGTCACCACCACGTCGCCGACCTCAGAGGAGTAGGTCGTGGTAGTGAGGGCCGGCAGAGGGCTGAAAGCCACGAGCCGTTGGCATCATCACAAGTCACTGCAGACCACGACGTTATTATTTCAGAGGGCACAGCCCTCTCACTCGGCGCTATTATTTGCGACTTCTTGCCAAGGCGAACACCAAAAGTAGACTGTCCTCACGGCCCCGGCTCCCTTCCTTTTATAGATTGGTTGACATTTCAAAATTTTAACAATGTGATTCTAGAACATAAAATAAGAATAAAAATTTATAACCAGGTCTAATACCTATACAACCTAACCTACTGACAGCTCTATCAATAAATTAAAAATAAAATCTAGGCTTGTCATTAACTGACATTAAAAATTACAAAATGTAAACAAACATTAAGAGAGCATAAAGAAATAAAATATAAAGGCCTAGGAATGATTCAGATAATGGTCATGCAGATAATTTGGAGAGAACGTATAATAAAACATTTAATTAAAAATGTAAGTAAAAATTGTTACATTACATTTCCCCGACAACCCCGGAAAATTTGATTGTAATGAAAAAAAATTTGTTTATAAGAAAGAAGGCATTGACCAGTTAAAATTAACCTATATGACTATTTACAGTGGTACAGAAAGCTTTACAAAAGATAAAAATTACGTTTCCCCGATAACCCTTGAAAATTAACAACTGAGAAAATTTCGATGTTGTAATAGAAAAACCTTGCTCTTTCATACACCTTTCATCAACCCACATTTCATACTCCCTCAATCATACATCACTTACATACTTAGGGGATATGGTTCACATTCTATGACACATACTCCACAAGGAAAAAATATTTTTTTTTAAATTACGATGGCTTATTTATTTAAATTAGGTGTCGTAATCCGCACCTTTTTTAAAACCCGTTAAAATTAAAAGAAATATTTACAAAGCTTTCCCAGCTTAAGAAAAGCAGTCAAGGTTTGAAAGCATAATTGCTTAAGAAAAGCCTTCAAGTTTCAAGTAGTTCAAGTATTAAAAATAAAACTTTCCAGCTTAAGAAAAGTAGTCAAGGTTAAAAGCAAAATTGCTTTTTCAAGAAGCTAAGTTGAAATATTACAAACGATACACAATGGCTTATTTTAAGAGTTGTGTACCGCTCTATGAAGAAAAAAGAAAAAACAGAAAGGAAAAATGCCAAAAGTGTTTGGAGAAAGTAAGCCTTGTGAAGTATTTACAATGAACTTAATGTTAAATAAAAAGTAAAAAATTATTTTTAGAGACATCAAGGAAAAACGACTGTTAAGACATTCAAGTTTAAAAAATAAAATAACCACTAATAGTAGTTTAAAAATTAAAGATTAAAAAAAAAAACTTTTAGACATAAAATATTATAAGACATTAAGGTAAAACAATATTTGTATAAAAACAATAAAATAGTTTATACAAAAACAGCAGATAGAAAACTACACTTTAAAATCTTAAACGTGCCATTTTCCTCTTAAGCCGCTCCAAAATGATAAAAAAGTGGTGACAGTTTCTCTTATGTTTCAGATCAAAATCAAAGCATGATAAGCGAAAAGTTCAACGTGCTAATCTCCCAGAAGGATTAGATAAATTTTGAAACCATTTCAATGCAGCATGATCAGTGTAAACCGTAAATCGTTTACCATTATCAAGATAACAACGCCAATGTTCAAGTGCAGCTATAACAGCTAATGTTTCGCGTTCAGTAGTAGAATAATTTTGCTCATGTTTACTAAGAGTTCTGCACATATAAGCAATAACCACTTCAACATTGTTTTGTTCTTGAGTCAACATAGCTCCTATACCATAATTAGAAGCGTCACAGTGAACAAAGTAAGGAAGGTCAAAGTCAGGGCAAGCTAGAATCGGGGTCGAAGTCAAACATTCTTTTAGTTTGGTAAAACTTAAGTCTGCGTCCGGATTCCAAACAAATTTTGGAGAATTCTTCCCAGCAGCAGTTAATTTGCAGAGAGGCGAGGCAATAGAACTAAAATTGGGAATGAAACGGCGGAACCAACTACATGTACCCAAAAATTGCCTTACCTCTTTTTTAGACGTAGGAATAGGATAAGCTAAAATAGCTTCAATTTTACTAGGATCAGCTCGTAGTCCTAGCTCGTCAACTACATAGCCAAGGTACTTAAGTTCTTTACGAAAAAACTTACTTTTCGCAAAGTTAATAGTAAGCCCAGCATAAGAAAGCTTTTCATGAACTTTAAGTAACAAAGAGATATGTTCCTCAAATGTGGAACTGATGATTATAATATCATCTAAGTAACAGAATACTTTATTATCGAATTCAGGAGTAAATAAGTGATCCATGAGTCTTTGTTGGGTCGCAGGACTGTTAGTTAGACCGAACGGCATTACCGTAAACCTAAAAGAACCTCTGCCAGGCACATAGAAACCAGTTTTATCTCTATCTTCAGGATGTAAAGGGATTTCCCAAAATGCTTTGGCAATATCTATGCTAGACAAATACTTACAGCCTTTAAGATTATCAAGTATTTCAGAAATAAAAGGAAGACTATAAGCGTCTTTACGAGTAATTGAATTTAATTTCCTACTATCAACGCAGAAACGCCATTCTCCATTCGACTTAGGGGTTATAAGAACAGGAGATAACCAAGGACTTTCGCATTTTTCAATGACCTTTAATTCAAGCATTTTATCGACTTCATCAATAAGAATCTTTTGTTTTTCAGGAGAGAGACGATAACAACGTTGCTTAATAGGCAAAGCATTACCGGTATTAATTCGATGACAAATTAGACTAGTAAGACCTAATTTACCTTTCTGTTCAAAAGAAATGTCTTTAAAACGTTCAATCATAACCCTAGCAATATTACTTTGGTTATTGGAAAGGTGATCGAAAGACATGATTTTGTTTTCAATAGCACAGTTCTTAAAATCTCTACTATCAAGATTAAGTTTAAGCGAAAGTAACTTAGGACACAGATCAAATTCTTTCCAGAAATCCCAGCCAAGAATCAAAGATGGATATATCTCCGGAAAAACATAAGCTTTAATGATACGAGTTTGATTATTAAAACTCACCGGTAAATGAAAATAACCAGAAGACGATGATTTTTGTTTATTAGCAACCATAACTTGAGCTGATGACTTGAATAGCTTAAACCCTAGCTTTTGAATATCCTTATGAGAATTATTTCCTAAAATAGTAAAACAGCTTCCGCTATCTAAAAGACCTGAAAAACTTACATTGTTAATAGAAACGTTAATAAAAGGTCTATTATAGTCCCTTTCCTTGTCATAGATTGCAGAAGTTGTTTTATAATAAAACATAAAATTTCGGATAGTGTTTAACCATTGGTTCCAATCGCTAAGGTTAAAATTTTGAGTCTTAAAACTATTCAAGTCACTATTTGGTTTTTTGTTTGAGAATCCGGTGTACATTTAGGACAATTTGAAATTTTCACTCCTTTCAGACCACACTTAAAACAGATCAAATACCTCGGTTGAGTACACATTCTCAAAGAATGACCCTTAACCCGACAACGCCAACAAAAATCTTCTTTGGGATTATCTTGACTTGGATATGAAGGAGTTTGCGAGGAAGAGGGCAATTTCGAAGTAAAATGTGGTTGCTTGTTGTATATCGCGTTAGAGTGACTAAGGTTAGAATTATTTTTAAGAGTCAACGGACGATAAGCGAACTCCGCAGCGCAAGAAGGGGTATCTGAATATCTGGGTTCATGAAAATTTTGATCTCTTTCTGAAATCCTTTCATAGCTCTGACAGGTTGAGATCAAGGAATCGATTGAATTAATCTCTTTAAGCGCAACGAAAACTGAATAACAAGGTTTTATGTTGTGAAGTAAAATTTCCAATTGGTCGCTTTCTCCAAGTTTCTTGGAAAGACGATTGAACATACCAAACATAATAGACACATAGACAATGATAGTCTCAGTAGCCCCTTGAGTGCGATTCCTAATAGCTTCTAATAATTTGTAATCATAGTCCTTAATTCCAAAATCTTTAATAAGTAGAATATGGATCTGATTCCAAGTCAACAAGGGATTTCGACTATGTTGAAATCTAAACCAATGTAGTGCATCTCCGACAAAAATTTCAAAGGCATGTTTAACCAAAGTTACTTCTGATATATTCCTAGAGATCCGGAATTCCTCTAACTTTTGCAGGAAAGACCTAGGACATGTTTTACCATCATATGAAAACCTTTTAAAATCTTTAACAAAATTGTACGGCGAGTGACAATTCTGGTCTACCAAGGAATATTGCGGCATACTCCAAACCGCAGCGGGATATGAAATCGGTTGAGAAGAAGCGAGAACCTCAGAAGGTTCGGAAATTTGAGGCCTGAAGAAAAGTTCAGCTTGATTCTGAGCAGGAGGGTTAGATTGGTTCAGAGTAGGAGGGTCAGATTGGTTCAGAGCAGGAGGGTTAGATTGGTTTAGAGTAGGAGGGTTGTATACTTCCACCAACACGTCCTCCTCAGTTTCAGTATGATTCAAAACAAGAACTTCAAATCGTTTTTGGAGTAAGTAAAACCGAGATCTAAGATTTGAGCACAACTCTATCAATGGTGGAACAGCACTTATACGTTCTAGACGATAATAAAGATGATTTATAAACGACTCTATCTTTTTTAAACTACTACGATCCCTAGATAATTCAATATGCGAAATTTTACTCTCAATATAGTTGAGAGTAGTTTCAGCTCGTGACAGATCAAGTTGAAGAGGTATAGGTGAGGATTTTATGTCATGTGATAGAACATGACATAGTTTAGTCATCTGATCTCTCAGATTCGTCAAAGTTTCAGCAGGTCTTTCAGCTCTGATGGACACTTCGTATTCAAGTTCAAGTTTATTTAGGTACGAGTATTTTATTAGTCTCTCCATGATTAAGATTTAAAAATTATTAAACGAGTTTATTAGTTTAATTTAGGTTTATATAGACACTAGCGAAATATAGTGTGTTGCTATGGTAACTAAACATTTATCTGTTATGTGTCAAATAAATAAAAATTAGTCTGCACTGAAAAACCGATGTGTTCGTTTATTTTAGGTACAAGTATTTATTGGTCTCTCTATGATTAAGATTTTAAAATATTAAACGAGTTTATTAGTTTAATCTAGGTTTATATAAATTTTCAAGTAATCTTCATACAGGTTGCACTAGACGTGGAAACAAAGCAAAACTAAATGAATTAATGTTCAAAGTGTTGATTTATGTAAAGTTTTGTATAAACAACCACAGGATATTGTCCTGCAGCCGTCGTGAAGTGTCCCAGCCCCCAACTAGTAAGAGACCACGAATGGTTTTAAGAACACTCACTAGCGAAGACTGGGTACGATTACCAGAGGGTAACCGCAGAGGTGTGCAAGTGTGTGGGATGCAGTATAATGATGTATTAGTAGAGTGTTATAATGTGCCTAGGTGATAACGACTATAGGATATTGTCCTTAGTACGTCGTAGAGAATCCAAACCCCAACTTGTAAGTGACCACGAATGGTTTTAAGAACACTTGCAAGCGAAGAATGGATGACAATTACCATTGGGTAACCGCCGTGGTGTGCAAGTGTGTGGGATGCAGTATAGTGATGTATAAGTAGAGTGTAAAGAAGTATTGTAAAGGTCGAGGTGGATGAGGTGATGAAAATATAAGTTTACCAAATAAAAATCTCTTGAGCAAGTTTGTTTTAGAATTTAGAGAACCTGAAAATAATTAAAAAGGGGGGGGGGGTTAATAAGAAGTTGGGCGCCAAACTGTAACGTTACTAATTTCCGGGAGGGGAAAAAGGTAAAGTTAAGGAGACAACTGTCACCAGGACTGGAGGAGTCCTGCTTAAGTGAAAAAGTAAAAGAAAAAGGAATAGGTAACATTAATTTTATACATGTTAAAATATAAGTATAAGTATAAGGTCAGGAAAACCGGGGGTAAAGTTGAAGGTCTTGACGGTTTCTTTAAAAGAGCAGGTTATCAGCACACGTCGCTAAGAAGGGGGCCTCGAGTAGGCCTCCCGTTGCCAGGAAGGGGCCTCAAGTAAGGCCTCCACGTCGCCACCACGTCGCCGACCTCAGAGGAGTAGGTCGTGGTAGTGAGGGCCGGCAGAGGGCTGAAAGCCACGAGCCGTTGGCATCATCACAAGTCACTGCAGACCACGACGTTATTATTTCAGAGGGCACAGCCCTCTCACTCGGCGCTATTATTTACGACTTCTTGCCAAGGCGAACACCAAAAGTAGACTGTCCTCACGGCCCCGGCTCCCTTCCTTTTATAGATTGGTTGACATTTCAAAATTTTAACAATGTGATTCTAGAACATAAAATAATAAAAATTTATAACCAGGTCTAATACCTATACAACCTAACCTACTGACAGCTCTATCAATAAATTAAAAATAAAATCTAGGCTTGTCATTAACTGACATTAAAAATTACAAAATGTAAACAAACATTAAGAGAGCATAAAGAAATAAAATATAAAGGCCTAGGAATGATTCAGATAATGGTCATGCAGATAATTTGGAGAGAACGTATAATAAAACATTTAATTAAAAAAGTAAGTAAAAATTGTTACATTACATTTCCACATCGCCGACCGCAGAGGAGTAGGTCGTGGTAGTGAGGGCCGGCAGAGGGCTGAAAGCCACGAGCCGTTGGCATCATCACAAGTCACTGCAGACCACGACGTTATTATTTCAGAGGGCACAGCCCTCTCACTCGGCGCTATTATTTACGACTTCTTGCCAAGGCGAACACCAAAAGTAGACTGTCCTCACGGCCCCGGCTCCCTTCCTTTTATAGATTGGTTGACATTTCAAAATTTTAACAATGTGATTCTAGAACATAAAATAAGAATAAAAATTTATAACCAGGTCTAATACCTATACAACCTAACCTACTGACAGCTCTATCAATAAATTAAAAATAAAATCTAGGCTTGTCATTAACTGACATTAAAAATTACAAAATGTAAACAAACATTAAGAGAGCATAAAGAAATAAAATATAAAGGCCTAGGAATGATTCAGATAATGGTCATGCAGATAATTTGGAGAGAACGTATAATAAAACATTTAATTAAAAAAGTAAGTAAAAATTGTTACATTACACCTTTCATACTGGTTCTTGAAAACTTAATTTTTAACATAACCCCATTAAAAAATCGAACGCCGTTAGATCAGGGAATCTCGGCAGCCAAACATATATTTGTCCTGATGCAGGAATGTAAGTGTTCATTGAAATAGTCCCTTGTTCTGTGACTGCAGTGACTGTTATGAGCCGGATCCCATCTTGCTTGCAAATACCATGCCGTATTCAAATGCCCTTCGTAAAATGTACTAAGAAGGCCCGGATTTTTATAGGTTATTTATAATAAAATAGAAATGCAATAGAAATAGACTTTGAAATTGAAATAGAATATAATAGAAAAAGAATATTCAAAAGGATTAGAGCTGATTACGTCTAATTTGAACCTTGTTGTAATTTTCGATGCCTAGCAAACTAAATCAAAAATGTTAACCACTTTCTTAGCCCACCGATCCGGAAATATTGTTACCTACCGACTTATGGCGGTGAATTTTCGATTTTAAATTACATAATTTTCAATATTACATATTATTGTCTAATCAGAATACACCCGCGGTTTCATGCCGGGACAGTTTTCCGAATGTCAATTAGCAACACTTAGTACACTTCAGTGTTTATGCACCTTTATATACTGTATTACATTTCACAATGCTAATGTTCTAATTTCAATATGGTGATTTCTATATAATTAGTCTATGAATTGTAGGCGGAAAAGTGATGATATATTCACATTGATTCGGAGTATTATTGGGGTCTAGTCTAGTAAGATCTACTTACTAGAGGTCTTAAGTCAATTCCACCTGCTAGAAAATGGAACAACAGAGAGAATTAAGAGGAATCCACAGC
This sequence comes from Thumatha senex, assembly GCA_948477245.1. NCBI lineage: Eukaryota > Metazoa > Arthropoda > Insecta > Lepidoptera > Erebidae > Thumatha > Thumatha senex. The sequence continues at coordinate 4,209,642 of OX419731.1, read as the reverse complement.
CATAAGTAAACATACTATAATTTTCAAACTTCGATTACTCACAACAATAAATTCAATCACTTGCTTTCATCAAAGCAAAATATATTAAATATAAAAAAAAACCAATAAAAAAAAAAGAAAAAGAAAATCCTTCACCCTCACCCTCGCCCCCGCCCTCGCCCTCGCCCTCGCCCCCGCCCTCGCCGTCGCCCTCGCCCTCGCCCTCGCCGTCGCCCTCGCCCTCGCCCTCGCCCTCGCCCTCGCCCTCGCCCTCGCCCTCGCCCTCGCCCTCGCCCTCGCCCTCGCCCTCGCCCTCGCCCTCGCCCTCGCCCTCGTCCTCGCCCTCGCCCTCGTCCTCGCCCTCGCCCTCGCCCTCGCCCTCGCCCTCGCCCTCGCCCTCGCCCTCGCCCTCGCCCTCGCCCTCGCCCTCGCCCTCGCCCTCGCCCTCGCCCTCGCCCTCGCCCTCGCCCTCGCCCTCGCCCTCGCCCTCGCCCTCGCCCTCGCCCTCGCCCTCGCCCTCGCCCTCGCCCTCGCCCTCGCCCTCGCCCTCGCCCTCGCCCTCGCCCTCGCCCTCGCCCTCGCCCTCGCCCTCGCCCTCGCCCTCACCCTCACCCTCACCTTCACCCTCACCATCACCATCACCCTCACCATCACCCTCACCCTCACCCTCACCCTCACCCTCACCCTCACCCTCACCCTCACCCCACCCTCACTGAAAGAGGGAGAAAGAGAAGAAAGAAGAGAGGTATTATACACTACTCGCTTGTGTTACGATTTTCGCGCCTGCGCACGTCTCATTTAACGGTTTTATTCCACCCAATTTTTTACACCCAATTTTTTCCACCCAAATATTCTTACGGTTTTACTGTCCCATAATTTTCAGTTCAGTCGCGCAGCAAAATCCCTATCTCCTCCAAGCCTGCCGTAAGGAACTTCGTTCCAAAACTTGGTTCCAATAAGTAAATTATATATGTGAATCCCCAAGGCAGTGTTGCCATATTGTGCTCATTTTTGTTTATGTATCTTACTTAGTTCCCAAAGAACACAAATGTTTGGATTACGATTGAGATCTACACCATGAGATTTAAGACTCTTTCAGTGTAGTTTTTTATTTAGCATCATCGTCATTAACCTCGATCCCGGTAAATTTTTGATGTGAAAACTTCTTTTAGCGCGGTACGCATATTTTTAGATGAGATAAAATCTCGGGACTTATAAATAAACTATTAATAAATGTGTTTTCTCTTCTGTCGGCACTTCCGGAGTGCAACCCGATTTTTTTTTCATGAACTCTAAGTAAGGTTTTAAGGAGAGAAAATTTAGAAAAATTGCATCGGGAACGGGAAAGCTTCATTACGCGACTGAAGCCGCGGGCATCAACTAGTATAAAAAAATTGACATAACTGTCATAAATAAATTTACTTGTTATTTGAAATGATTGATAGATTTAGAAATAACATAAAAGTAATACAAACTTTTTGAAATCGCCTGAAATTTAACACCTGAAGATGAGCCCAAACAGTCATATCGTATGATTATGTTGTATTTTTACAACAAAAGGCTATATACTCGTAGGTACGGAAACTAACCCTATACCGAACAGAGTCTGCGAGAGTCACAATCGATAGAGGTTGGTGAATAATGCACGCGAGTCGCTCCGTCCGGCGTCTGTCCGCCGGTCAATTAGTCCCTTCACTCCTCTCTTTGCTATTGTTTTTAATATTACTATTGCAGTTTGTGCTTTTGTTCTGAATGTTATTGATCCATGCTTGTGCAATATTTGCTTTTTATTAAAAAGTTTACAGCCGCAATCAGTGCTATTTTCAGACATGACTATCCTCGAATGAGTGGCAGTGGCATTTTGTACGCCAACATATTAAAATAAACATCTAGTCCCTCGTAAATGGTTGTGTGCTCGTTGCCATGTAACTGGTAACTCGGAACAACGGCTTAACGTACCTTTGGAAGCACAAAAGCGCCCGAAAATTTAAATACCACAAAGCCGTCCGTAACTAGCCATAACGAAAGTTGTCTATCATACTGATCGTTTACAAAACATAACTAGTAACCACGTAACTGGTGGTAAGCCCATTGCCGTGTTTAATAGGACAGGTGCAGGTTGTGGCGACCTGCTGTTGAAATTTTTTCCGCCGCCCATAATACCTTCGCCTTGGTTTAACTACTACCATGTTGCTGGTAACCGGGACCAGCTAAACGTGCCTTCCGAAGCACGGAAACGCTCGTGATAGGAAATACCACAAAGTGGTCACCCATCCGATGACCAGCCATAGCGAAATTGATTAACCCAGTGAGCGTTTACACGAACACTGAATTATCGGGACCACAAGAGCTTCAACTTCAACCACAAACACTTAACTCTTAAAATAGCGTCATTCGGTTATTTCTCAACAAAATAAAGACAAAACATGTTTTACATAAAGGTGCGGAGTAAAACCCAAACCAAACAAAATGAAAACAGCTAATGCAGCTGGCACACATCCTGCTTACACCGCACAAAGGTACCGAGAGGTCTTTATAAAATAAACACGAGAGATATAAAATTTTAAAAGGAATATTCAATAACCCTGTTACGTTGGTAGAGTTTTACTGGATTGATAAGAAAAGCTAATTAATTTTTCATCCAGGTACGGTGTTGTCCCAACCCTAGTATAGTAGAGGATCCGACTGTACTTTAACTTGCCCCACCATATTTTTTTGAAGCTCTCGTAATCCCGCAAACACAGTGTTCCTTAAACTGCGGTTAGCAACTATCGCTATGGGTGGTCCTCGGATGGGTGACCAGTTTGTGGCATATTTTATTTATCTAAAAATTATTGACTGAGGAGGCGAGCCATGCGAGCCGACGAAAGTCTCCGTTTTAACTTCACTGGTACGGGAAAAATGCTATTGATGTCCGACCGTCCGTCTGTCCGTCCATTCAGTTGTAGACTCGGTCACATTTTTCATCGAATTTGCATGCAACTTGGCATGGACAATCCTTGATGTAGCCAACACTTTTTAGCAAGGGTTTTTTTCTATCGGGGGGGAAATGGAGGCAGGGGAGGGGAAATGGTCTAGTAGTGGTTCGCAAGAGCGCTCAAAACGAAAAAAAGAAACGTTTTTTTTTAATTGATAAAAAAAATATTACTCCGAAGTCTACGGTTCACAAAACCACTAGTATAAATGTTATTTAGGAGCGTAAACATGCTAAGAAGGCAAGTTAAGCCGTTGGTCCGTCCAGTAACATGGCAATCGTTAAGCCAAGTTGGGCGGCTCAAAATAAATTAACAACAGGTCGCCACAACCTGTGCCAGTCCATCTCAGTCAGTCACGCGGCAATAGGCTCACCACCTATTACGTGAGACAAAAGAGCCTACGGTAAAATGATGGCGTATATGTATATGTCTATGCCAAACCTTCGGGTATAAATAAATAAATAAATATTGTGGGACACTTTTTACACAGCGCCAGCTAGCCCAAACTAAGCTATAATCTTGTCCTATGGGATCTAGACAACTGATATACATACTTGTATTTTTCTAAATACATACATAGTATACATAGGAAAGGAAACACCCAAACTCCAAAAGGCGTTAATAAAACCCAACAAAACTACAGGTGAATTGTGGGTGTATAATTCACTTCTACCTAGGATATAGGCGAGATTATATTTTATTGTGTTAAGACAGAAGTTTCCAGTTCAGTCACATCGTCAGAAAACGTCAAGTTTGATTAAACACATTCTGTAATCAAAAATAGGTCATATCATGCTCCAAGCCTCGAACTATATCAACCTATTATTGCATATTTACGAAGTGAAAAATAGTCTAAAAATTCAAGAATAAATAGATAGTTTAAAATTGTTCAAACGGATCCTCGACTAAGCTACTTCTAGTTAGGTGATTCTGTTACGATATTCCGTTTTACTACCTTAAACCGTAACTGGGTCGCAGGACGCGATATTAAATATGTACTCAAGTCATATTTTCATTTTATAACATTTTATTGAGGATGTGAGGGGATGAGTTTTATGAGTTCCACAGCAGACTTTTGTAGGTGTTAATATGGAAAATGTACGAAAAATTATAACTGGAAATGTGTACATAACTACCCATCGAGTCGGGGAAGAAAGCCCGCCTGATCTAGTGCACCTGTTGACTAACGGATGAAGATATAGTATTACGTAGGCGCCCTTAAATAAGTTGGGAGGTCAGAAAGCAGTCGCTTCTCGTAATACATACAAAATAATCAGGAAATACCTACCACAAATGCGACTTATATCAGCTAATCAAGGAAATCGGTTCAAAGAAGATATTGGAAGTAATGAGAACCTGAACCACCTGAACTGTGGAATCAAAACAACTTCCACATACAGGTTTTGTAAACTTGTGATTGAAACATCCAGCTGTTGAAAATAATATATACAATGACCTCCTTTAGTAAAATACACGATGGACTTTTGATTTTCGCCATATTGGCACTAATGAGTTATTAATTAAAGTTACGCCAAGTTGAAGGACAAATGGGTGACTGGAAACAATAAACAAAAACAGGTAGCCACAACTTACGTCTATTTGAACACGGCAATGGTCTCACCACCTATTACGTGGTACAGATATACACCGGAAAAAGAAAGCGTATGCCTCTGCCACCCCTTTAGGGATAAAGCGTGATTGATAAACAACTAATGTCTACTGATAATTGGTTACAGTACTACCAGATGGAGTTTGTGCATCGGTAAACATTGGAAACAATCATATTCTAATTTCAACTTTATGTCATTTTATTAAAATTTTTATGACTCCCGCCTGATGGAAAACCTGTCTGTTGTCTGTGAGAGCGGTCCTCAATTTGCCTGATATGGTGACATCAGGCAAATTGAGGACCGCTCTCACAGACAACAAGATTATTGACAGGCTCTCAATTTACATGGCTTAGTGATGACACTCCGCTTAAAAAAAATCCATATAGTAGAAGGAAAATATGTGCGCCGGCATAGCATTCCAAGTTTATAAGATTCGATACAATAGCACGAAGCACATTGAGGAAAATTCTCTCTCTCTCCACTGTATAAAAATGACATAATATACATAATACCTTTGTCATTTCTAAGAACAGCAAAAAAACATTGTAATCTTCAAATTTGTCATTTAGTCGATTTGCAAATTATAATGATTGTAGTTTCCAAAAATGTTTCTTTCATCGGTTGAAAATGTTAACGATATTAACAATCATCATCATCCGAGTGACTGTTTCTTACTTTTAGAAATTTTCCTTTTCTTCACCATGACCTCGTCAGTTAGTCAGCAGATGCACCATATTAGCACCATATTCATATTTTGGGCTAAATGGCGCTGTGTAAAAAAAATATCCTGCAATATTTCAATCTTTTGAAGTTATTGTACTGTGATTTCTCACAATAGTTATATTGCTGGCCGCTAAAGCACGCAAGATAAAAAAATGCAAAACACTTTTTATCCAAGTACTGCAAGTACAATTTATTCCAAAAAAGGTTGTCTATAAAATGTTCGTATTTCATTTTCATTTCTACCACTTTGATAGCAGACAAGCAAACGGCCTACCTGATGGAAAGTGATCATTGTAAGCCTATGAAAGATTGCAACAGCAGAGGTGCAGCACTCGCGCTGCCGAACCTGCAAAATTCTTCTAAGACCCCTTTTGACCCCAAATTGTATAATATTATACCATTGCAAAGTAAGGAATGTTGCTTGCTCCCTTTTGCTCGTGCCTAATAGAGACAAAAGTAGCAGGTGAGGCTGCCTTGGACCCCAATGATGACGGTTCTATTTTAATATTTACACATTACTACAAGTATTGGAAAACCTAACTAAATCCTCGCTACGCCCTTGGCTCAATTCGATGGTTTCTGTCGGTTCTGCTTTATGTCTCTTTATTGTTTAGCGGTTTAACCCCAACGTATATATTTTCAAATGACATACACGTCTAACCCTTCGCATTTTCACGTCACCGTGACATGACATGCAGCAGTGGCGAAGCATTCGACTAACAAATCTAATTTACGTTTATCGACACGTCCGACTTTTTGATAGAGGATTTTTCAAGCACTTTCTATAGTCGTTCACGTTGATAGAAGTGTTTTTCATGCAACGTGCTTGGACGTGATTATTGAATTTTTACCTTTTTTTTTCAGAATAGTGCTTGATGTTAGAGTTTGGAAGCATTTGAGTATACTAAAACATATTTCGGTAACAAGTTATGTCTGCGATTATCTAAAAAGAATTATTTTTAGAAGCGGACAGAGGGATTTTTTTGCCAGAACTGAGTAAAATAAAAATTTCTTTATTTTTCATAGGCCATTTTAATAGCGCTTACAAAATGTCATACAATAGAACTAAAGATGAATGTAATATTAACGTAACCACTGGTTCGGAAAGCGGAATACTTGAGAAAAACCGGCAAGAAAATCGGAAGGCTATTTTTATGGCCTATTTTAGTCTATTTTTGATTCAGAAGGTCGTTTTTCTGTCGAACAATAGAAACTTGAAATTTTCTGCCACCGCACGTGTTCAAATAGTATTACTGGGAATGAAGAATCAAGCAGAGCGTGAAGAAGCACATCATTAGGGCGCCAACTTCAGGGGCACTGATAATAGTCTTATGAACTGTGACAGTGGCCTACAATTCGCTAGATGTCGCCATGACCATCAGGCAGGCAGCGTCACTATATCAAGCTAAATTTATACAAGCCTGTGGGAAACGGGCTTGGGAAAAACTACGGACGATATAAAATATAACTAGTTATAAAATATATTATGGCCATGAAAAAAAAAGGGCTCGTGGTCTCGCGGACTCAGTATTCTGTAAACGACTACTGCGTCAAACAACTTTCTCTATCGCTGGTGACGGATTGGTCCCACAAGCCTGTGGGAAACGGGCATGGGATAAACTACGGACGATAGCTCTACTAGTTATAAAATATATTATGGCCATGAAAATAAAAAAGCGCTCGTGGTCTCGCGGACTCAGTATTCTGTAAACGATCACTGCGTCAAACAACTTTCTCTATAGCTGGTGACGGATTGGTGACCACTTTGTGGCACTTACATTTGCAAGCGTTTCCGTGCTTTGGAAGGCACGTTAAGCCATTGCTCCCAGTTGCCAGTAACATGGCAGTCGTTAATTCAAGTTGAAGGCCGTAAGGGCGACTTGAAAAAATTCAACAGAAGGTAGCCACAACCTGCGTCTGTCTATTTCAACACGGGAATGGGCTCTCACCACCTATTACGTGGGACAGGAATAAACATGGTGAAAAGTGGGCATAAAATTGTGTTTTTGTTATGGGCCTATATTTTTTGTTATGGGTCGCTACCGGCAATTTCATGTAGGTAACAATTATGAACGTCAAGATAGAAGATGTCCCATGCACTAGCTTAAAGTGGGTTAGATGGCGCTATGTATAAAAATAAAGACTCTCATCAACTCTATCGTTATAATTAACCACTACACATAAAACAAAGTTATCTCTTGTATACCATTGTTCATTGTATAGCGAAAAACTAGTCATTTGGCATGCGGCCTAATTACTCGTTTTATCACTAATTAGTACACAGGATTTACAGGCTGTGCTTTATACAAAACATGTTGTTAAATTGTGTATTTGCTCGTAGTAATAAATTTAAGTTAGAGAACGTAAATAATTACCACCTAACGCTCGATATTTGGGAGCAATTCGATAGAAATGTTGTTAATCGGAATAAATAAATATTGTGAAACATTTTTTACACAGCGCCATACAACTTAGCCTAAGTTTGTGGTATGGGATCTAGACAATCGAAAAACATACTTATATATTTCTAAATACATACATATAATACATATAGTAAACACCCAGATTCCGAGACAAACATTTGCCGATTATACAAATATTTGTTCCGACCCGGAGACCTCATTGTGGCAGTCTCATACTATTATGGTAGACAGAATTATATATAATATATAGTATTGTAGACAGAATTTTAATATTAAAACAATTTTCATGCTTGAGCGAGATCTGAATTCGTGACTTCTCCCCTGCTACCCCCGGAAGGTAAGCATGGTGCAATGCTCAAACTTGATAAAATACTGTATGTAATGTACTAGTGACTATAGTTGGGTGGCACCTGTTTCATGTTTATCAGCGCGTTTACAAGCGCTCGTGGCCTCGCGGTCTCAGTGTTCTGTAAACGATTACTGAGTTACGCAACTATCACTATGGCTGGTCCTCGGATGGGTGACCACTTTGTGGCATTTATATTTGCGAGCGTTTCCGTGCTTCGGAAGGCACGTTAAGCCGTTGGTCCCGGTTGCCAGTAAAATGGCAGTCGTTAAGCCTAGTTGAAGGCCTCATGGGCGGCTTAAAAATTTCAACAGCAGGTAGCCACAACCTGCGTCTGTCTATTTCAACACGGCAATTGGCTCACCACCTATTACGTGGGACAGGAATCCATACGGTGAAAAGTGGGCATATAATATGCCTCTGCCACCCCTTCGGGGATAAGGCGTGATGGATATTTATTTATGTTTATCAGTCACGTCGTTATTCTCAAAGGGGTAGCAGATCCATACTATACGCCCACATTTCTCTACTCTACCGACTAAAACCACACGTATCCTTTCTATCTGTCTATGGCCGGGAGTCCCGGGTGAGCCCTCGGAAGGATAGCCCCAGGGACATTCTAAGGGGTTGAGATTTCTTTGGCGGCGTACTTATTGGAATTACTTTTATGCACATTACATAACAGTGCAAAATAAATGACTGACAAAATAATTACGGGATGCACTCCGGAAGTGCCGACAGAAGTAAAAACTAAAGGACAGTGACCACTCTCTATGGAGTTTTGGCCTCGACGCGGACAATTTTGTAGCGCCTTAAAAATACTGCTATTACATAGCTGAGACTATGTAGAAACCCATTATATGGATTTTTTTTGTAGCCAGGTAGTTTAAAAAAAATAAAAATAAAATAAAACTGCAGGTTTTATTCTCAATTTAATTTTCAAATGTGATCATTATCATCTTCTTATGTTAGTAAAACAATGTCTAGGATTGAGCTAGAGGAGTAATATTTTCACCATACCTTACCCAACTTAAGTACCACATCACAAACTGATAGTAGCAAACAACCAATAAGTGTTTGGCCGACAATGCTGTAACAATAATAATGTTTTATGGTGTCTAGGTTACCAATGTTATTTTCATATATATATGGCATATTTAAGGAAAAAAAACATATTTTATTTGCTATATTTTTACCTCTTAATAATCTACAGTTGACGGCTAAAAGGAATAATGCTCAAAATCTTGCTAGTTTTATCTGTGCACATTTCAACAATAAATATGTACCATTATTTCTTATGTGTTTACCATATTATGATCCTGGTTGTTTTATTTAGTATAACTTATCCTTTAAAATACTACATCAATATTATATAGAAAAAAAAAACATTATTTTTTGTCACCAAGTATAAAGTAATTATAAATGGAATTGGCAATTCAGACAAAGCTGTAGTATATATCATATATACTTTGTTTATATATGTACTCTGAGTCACCTAGAAACTTAATATCTCTCTTCATAGTTACAGTTAAGAAGAAAAAACAATGTAATAGAGTATCAGCGGCTCTCTTCAAATCTGGCAAAAAGATGGTTCCTTCTGGGTTCTGTTATTGGAATTGAAAATTATTATCATATAACAGGTACAACAGGTTCTGTCAGATGCTCTTAACTGAAACAAAAAAGGCAATGAAAAGTACTTAAATTGTTATATGTAACAAACCTGTTGGTAAATGTTGATGTAAGAGGCTCCAAAATAATCTATGGCAACAAGCTATACTCGTATATCAGCTGCAGGTAAGGCAGCTACTGGCTAGCCCACTGAACTGATTAAAAACAATTGTTTTAACATTTGAAAGCTATGTTGTGTAAAAGTAATACAGTAGTAATTATAAATAGCAAAAAGAGGGCAGAGTTTAATATAATAATATACTGAATAACATTATATTCAATAAATTATTATAAATGGGAAGTAATAAAGTAAATCCTTCAAAATCAATAAAAATCAAAAGTACCTCAAGTGAGATAATACTTTTCATTGTTTATCTACACTTAACTAACATATTAAACTTAAATACATGTGCATCTGGGTCTAAAAGTACTAAAAGTAAGTAAGCGACCATTTATAACAACCTACTTGAAATTAAAAAAAACTTACTGCTTAGAGTACAATCCACTGAAGAATTACATGCGGCACTTCCATCAGGTCATGAGTTATGACGACTTCTGTGTGTAATATACCACAACAGATTCAACAAACACAAAAATGCCATTGTCTTTATTACAGGACCCAAAAAGCCATGGTGGTAGTGACAAGTTGAAATGTTTATTATAATACAAAACACTCGATAAATACAAACGCGAACTAGGTATATAATTATATAGTTCAAAATATAATTTTAATAAGACACTTTGTGTTGTTTATTTGTTTACAATACATTCAAGAAAAAACTTTTTTTTTTGTTTTTATATGTTATTTTTGCCTCGGATGGGTGACCACTTTGTAGCATTTTACACTTGCGAGCGTTTCCGTGCTTCGGAAGGCACGTTAAGCCGTTGGTCCCGGTTGCCAGTAAAATGGCAGTCGTTAAGCCTAGTTGAAAGCCGTTGGTCCCGGTTGCCAGTAAAATGGCAGTCGTTAAGCCTGGTTGAAGGCCTTATGGTAGGCATAAAAAATTTCAACAGCAGGTAGCCACAACCTGCCTCTGTCTATTTCAACACGGCAATGGGCTCACCACCTATTACTTGGGACAGGAATACACACGGTGAAAAGTGGGCATATAATATGTCTCTGCGACCCCTTCGGGAATAAGGCGTGTTGGATAAAAAAAAAACGCGTTCGCAGTCTGCTATATATGTACATGCATATACTCGTGTGCACACACTAAAGCTGCGTCTCGTAACAATCAAATGACTGGCTTACTTTGGTATTCAAATATTTATAAAAACGTAGACGTTCGCTAACAAAGTATTTATAAAAATTCTAACTTTAAAGCAATCGGGGAATATCGCTGGAATTTTATGAAGAAGCAGTGCATAAGTTAATAAGTTATGAAGCATAGGTAAACTGTGAATATATCAGTTCTGAAATTTCATTAATACATTGACAAAGTTTCAAATAGATGCGCGTCATTTTGTACGTAAAGTTTAAAATTAACCTGGACGTCGCAAGTTGTTGAGAAACTCTTGATTCAATCTAGCTCTCTACGCGGTAAACATCATAGAAGATTGATAAATATTGAATATACGTTAAAAAAACTACCATCAGAGGCGACAGGACTCTGAATAAGTTTATATTTCATACGTAATTTCTCTAGAGAGTAATTTTCAGCTTAGAATATTACAAATACATATTGTTACGCCTTTATTCCCGAAGGGGTAGGTAGAGGCAAATTAAACGCCCACATTTCACCATATGTATTTTTGTCCTGCGTTACTGGTGGTGAGCCCATCGTCGTGTTGAAATGGACAGGCGCAGGCTGTAGCGACCTGCAGTTGAATCATTTTCCAAGCCGCCCATAAGGCCTTCAACTGGGCTTAACGACTGCTATTTTATTGGCAACCGGGACCAACGTCTTAACCAGCCTTCCTAAGCACGAAAATGCTCGCAAATGTAAATGCCGCAAAGTATCATCCCATCCAAGAGCCAACTATAGCCAAATTGCTTAACGCAGTGATCTTTTACAGAAATCTAAGTCCGCAGGGCCACGAGCGCTTCTAATATTATTACTGAAACCTATATAGATCTTTGTCGTTTCTAGATAAGATGCAAGCAAAATATGGTATAAAATACTTGTTGTAAAATTGATTTGAACTAACAGTACAACAAAATCATCTGTTAGAAGCACGGCAAGTCTAAGAAAATACAAAACTATAAAATAAAAAAAATCATTGTCCTCTAATTGAGGATCCTATGTTATTTGGAAAAAAATCTGAGGATCCTTTATTTAAAAAAAAAAATTAGTAGACAGAATCTAAAATTTTCAATGTCCTCATTTCTAGCTTAGCAAAGGAATTTTTATGTAATTTTATGTTAAAAATGTAACTAGAATAAATGGCACAAAGACATTTTAATGGACTATGTATTTTACAACCCAGTTTAACCTTTGGTGGGGGCAACATTTTCGTATATTCTCCAATATTGATGCAGTCCTGTGATAATATTTTTACATGTGAATGGCATTTTCCTTTAAACTTAGGTAAATCTATCTATCCTAATCTTAATAATATTATAAATGCGAAAGTTTTTATGGATGTTTGTTACTCTTTCACGTAAAAACTACTGAATAGATTTTGATGAAACTTTACAATAATAATAGCTTATACATCAGAATAACACATAGGCTACTTTTTATCCCGGGAACTAGTCCCTGTGGGAAACGGGAACGGAAAACTTCTCTACGCGGGTGAAGCCGCGGGCGTCAACTAGTAATAATATAAAGCGAATGTTTATAAGAATGGATGTTTGTTACTCTTTCACGTAAAAACTACTGAATGGATTTTAATGAAACTACAATAATATAGCTAATACATCAGAATAACACATAGACCACTTTTATCCCGGGAAACGACAACAGGAAAACTTCTATACGCGGGTAAAGCCGCGAGCGTCAACTAGTTACTTATAATACAAGTAAAGGCTCAGCACCACTCGAGTGGCAAAGTTTTCCCGTTCTTGCTTCCCACAGGTACCGGTTCCCGGCTTATGTGTTAATCCAGGATATGAGATATCATCACACCAATTTTTGTCTAAATTGATCCAGCCGTTTGAGTGTGTAGAAGTACATACATACTTACATATACTTGTATGTAGGCACGTACGATGTCTGTATATTGCATATAATAAAAAGAAAAAAACAATATTGTGACAAACATATTTTATGTTAATTTTGTTACGAACATTTTTTATACAGCGCCATTTAGACCAATTTAAGCTAACTTAAACATGAAGTATAGGATCTAGACAACTGATAAACATAATAATATAATTCTAAATAAATACATATTATTCATAGGAAATACTCAAACTCTGAAAAAAACATGTACACACAAATATTTGTCTCGACCCGAAAATAGAACCCCAGACCACAGATAATCCTACTAATATTATAAACGCGAAAGTTTGTAAGAATGGAGCTTTGTTACTCTTTCACGCATAATATAATCTACTGAATGGACTCTAGACTGCCTCTGTGGCGCGTTGGGAGTGCATCCGACTGCTACGCAAGAGGTCGTGGGTTCGATTCCCACCCAGGATAAAACTTTGTGTGATGAGCACGATGGTTTATTCTGTGTCTGGGTGTTATTTATATATAATATGTATGTATTTAAAAATATATAAGTATGTGTATCAGTTATTTGGTTACCATAGTATAAGCTCTGCTTAGTTTGGAATCAGATGGCGTTGTGTGAGTTGTCCCAACAATATTTATTTATATTTATATATTTAATGGATTTTGATGAAACTATACAATAATATAATATAAAAAATAAAGAAGCGCTCGTGGCCGCGCGGTCTCAGTGTTCTGTAAACGATCACTGAGTTACGCAACTTTTACTATGGCTGGTCCTCGGATGGGTGACCACTTTGTGGCATTTACATTTGCGAGCGTTTCCGTGCTTCAGAAGGCACGTCAAGCCCTTGGTCCCGGTTGCCAGTAAAATGGCAGTCGTTAAGCCTGGTTGAAGGCCTTATGGGCGGCTTAAAAATTTCAACAGCAGGTAGCCACAACCTGCGTCTGTCTATTTCAACACGGCAATGGGCTCACCACCTATTACGTGGGACAGGAATCCACACGGTGAAAAGTGGGCATATAATATGCCTCTGCCACCCCTTTGGGGGATAAGGCGTGATGGATATTTATTTATTTATTTTATTTATATAATAATATAGCTTATACATCAGAATAACACATAGGCTACTTTTTATCCCGAGAACTGTGGGAAACAGTACAGATACATCAACTAGTATAATATAATTCTTATGCGCTACCACTGCCATCTGTTGCATGGTTGGGGAGATTAGTCGCTCGCAACAGTCAAAAGCAAATCGATATAGGTGCTCCGGACGGAGTGGAAAACTGGACTCCAGACTCAAAATAGAAGTATTCTTTAGAAGCAACTAGGAATATACTAAGATAGATGCAACTGTAACTTATATATGGCTAGGTGACCCCCTTGGCTTCGCCCGTGACATTCGAAACTTTTAACTTAGGTCGCACCTATTTAATCCCGTCGTTAATAAATTATATTATAATTTGCCCTTTGTCTACATTTATGACTACTGCTCCGCTCTCCAGGGAAGTGATGATATATAGCTTATAGCCTTCCTCGATATATGGGCTATGTAACGCAAAAAATATTTTTTCAAATCCGACCAGTAGTTCCTGAGATTAGAGCGTTCAACCAAACAATCAAAGAAACAAACTCTTCAGCTTTATAATATTAGTATAGATAATTTTGGAAAATTCATGGGGAATAAATTTAATTTGCCTCGTCAAAACATCACCCCCGACGTTTTATCGAAAAACATGCTGAAATCTGAAAAGCAAGAATGAATGTTTCAAATCGCCAAGGCTCAATTCCTTAATGCCATTGTAGCTAGCGAGTCCTGCAAAGGGGCCCAATCTGGTGAGAGGGTCCGTTATCTAAATCACACGCCCTCTGCCGAGACACAGCCTGCTTCAGTTGCTTTTTAAAGGGATTTAGTTAAATGGGTAAAAAAGGGTGCAGTTCCATATTCTACGTACTTCGGTAGTGTTGCAAACTGAAAATACTTTACCTGAATTATGGGTAATTATTACCCATCTCTTATCATATCATCACGCTTTTATCCCCGAAGGGGTGGTAGAGGCATACGTCCATATTTTACCGATTGAGTATCGTCAATATAATGGCAGGTTAACTTTAAAATAATACTTTTAAGCTCTTATATTTGCTTTTATTACATTAGGGTCATTTTCTCTGTCAATGTCAAATTATAAGGCAAAAGTGGTAAAATTGGTGTTTGGATAAACTAAAATATAAAGTAATAGTCAAATTCATCGTAAAATCATACCATTAATGTTTCACTGATAAACTATTTACTCATGTATTAAACCTCTTGTAATTTTTTTTTATACGTGGCACGTTAAAAAGGCTTCGCCAGCCTGATGGTAAGCAAAGACGATGACCCATGATTGGGGCCGCTATCTCAACCCACGCAGGGCTCCGATAGCAACCCTTATCTTGACGGCCCAGATATATGCCTTTTCACGCTTCTCTTAAAGGACCCAGGATTGTAGGAGGAGGTAAACACGTGCGCTGGCAGAGAGTTCCATGTTTTTATGGTGCGACACATGAAAGATCTACTGAATCTTACGGTTCTAGGCACAATGGTGTCCACAGTGTAAGGATGACATCTCTGCCCCGCCCGTGTTGTACGGGAACGGAAGGGGGAGGGTGGGATCAATTGGAAGAGTTCTTCAGAACACTCGCCGTGGTGGATGCGGTAAAATGCACCTAAGGTGGCGACCGTTCTGCGCATCTCCAACGGTTTAAGACTGCCAGTAACCTCTGGACAGTCTATGATGCGGATGGCACGTCGCTGCAACGCGTTGAGAGCTTCAAGAAGGTACTTGGCGGAGTCATCCCAGAGATGTGAGCAGTATTCCACGCTCGGACGAATCTGACACTCATATAATAAGCATCTCTGTTCCGGCGTGAAAAACCGCTTCACCCTGTCAAGGACTCCTAGCTTGCGAGAAGCCAAGCTGATGCACCCCTCGATGTAATTTTTATTGTTAAGCTCTCGACGAACGTCCAACCCCAGAATGCTGAGGTAATTCTGCAGTGGTAGTGTTGTGTTGTGAAGAGTTGGAGGGGGAAGGAAAGGAGATAATTTAGCAGTGAATGCACACGCCTACGTTTTCCTGGCATTGAATTCGACCAGATTATCGGAACCTCATCGAGAGATGCAGTCCAGACTCCGATCGAGTTCCTCCACAACTTGTCCCCTCTTAGCCTCAACATCCGTCCGCTTTGCCGTCGGATGACTTACATAGCTCCCATGCAACGTACTATCATCTGCATAGCAATGTATGGTGTCCAGGGACAACATATCATTGATATGCAGAAGAAAGATAGTGGGCGACAAAACGGACCCCTGCGGCATGCCAGCATTTATCTGCAGGGCAGTCTGAGGCCTGGCCGTCGCATGGGACCCGAATACGGCGCTCGTGTAGAAAGCTGGCAAGCCATGTGCATAGTTGAGGTGGCAGGCCATATTCCGGAAGCTTGGAAAGAAGTGATTCATGCCAGACACTATCGAAAGCCTTGGCGATGTCCAGGCTGATGGCCAAGGACTCGCCATGCTTGTCCATAGCCTCACCCCAAAGGTGTGTAACGTATGCCAGAAGATCACCCGTTGACCGTTTCGGCCTAAACCCGTATTCCCGGTCGTTTATTAAGGAGTGATCTTCCAGATAACGCATGAGCTGCAAATTTGTTGTGTAGCTAAATCTATTTTGTCTTTTTTTTTACTACATAACTTAATTTTGATCTAGTTCTTACTTGTTTATATTCAAATATCTACAAAGAGTTTTAAAATCAACAATTAATTGCATAAAATATTGCTTTAAAGACAGTTCAAGCTTAACAAAGAATTTAAGGAATATTAAGAAAATGTGTGGCAACACTAGACCCTAGTTAAGAAAAAATATTCGTCGATCGCCAGCTCCTCGGCTCGCGTTTGTATAATAAAGTTTCTTAACTTATATTGTGTGATTCGGTTTTGTATTCTCACCATCGATATAAGTGGCTTAGGATATTATGTTAAGATAAAAAAATATAGCATATCTATACAGATAATTTAAATTGTTGTGTCTGTTACAAACAGACACAACAATTCCAGTCCAAACAAAAACAGCTTTGCACTACATGCATATGAAAGTATACCAATACGGTACTTGCATAATAAAAAAGATTTAATTTATTATGTTTGTCTGTTTGTTGCACCTACTAAATAAATGGATCAGCCATTTCAGCTGGACTAATTATAAGGGGCCTTTCAGTGGCAGATAGCTGATGTTACATGGTGTAACCTAGCTTATATTTTATCACCGTATTTCAACTGGATCATGGATTACGCGGGTCATCCGCTAGTATTAATATAAATGCAAAGAACGATTGCGTTAAGCATCTTACGCTGCGGTCTGTCTTGAGTTGGGTGACCGTTTATGGCATTTCCATTTACCAGCGTTTTTCATAAAGCACGCTATGCAGTCCTGGTTGCCAGTATCATGGTAGTATTCGTTGTGAGCGGATTGAATATTTTCTACAGCAGGTAACCACAATGAGTGAATAAATACAATTGGTGACCTTTAGGCGTACAATATGCCTCTGGAGCGAATGCC
Organism: Thumatha senex; assembly: GCA_948477245.1. Lineage (NCBI taxonomy): Eukaryota > Metazoa > Arthropoda > Insecta > Lepidoptera > Erebidae > Thumatha > Thumatha senex. The sequence continues at coordinate 4,192,197 of OX419731.1, read as the reverse complement.
GTGACTGTTATGTATGTCAGAATGTAAATTAACTAGCCGGCAGTATTACCCCCTTCATATTTGTGTGTGTGTAAGTTTTCCAAAAACTTTTCTTAGCAGTTTTTTTTTATATTTGGCACGTCAAAATTGCGCCGCCCGCCTGATGGTAAAGCAGAGACGACGACCTGTGATTAAGTGTTTTTACTGTATTGTAATCTAAATCTAATTGTCATTTAAGAGTATGGTAAATTATGAACTTTGATATCAATGAGCATTATTACAAAAAAATTACTAGTACTATATGTCTATACTAGTATGCATATGTTAAAAGCATTCACAGTCTCTAAAAAGCTCTCACAATTGAAGTAAGATGCTCCAAACTCTTTCAAAGCTAGTGCACTTTAAAGGATTTCACCGAAATCCCTGATTGAATTGTTAGACTTAAAGTGGCATTCAATAGTCACCAGTTCTGTTCTCGGCTCGGGAAAGTTTTCTCCCGTTTGTTTTATTATGTAAATAGTGTGGCACTTAGTGTGGAGTGTGTGGGATTCGTTTCCGGGTAGTATTACGTTTAGGTAAGTCGATGGCTGGTGTGATAGGGGACATTTCTTTCGAAACTGTTGGGTAAATTTCATTTTCTGTTATAAAATAGTAATTCTGGGTCTGGGGGTTTTCTAATTACAAATCATTATCTGCCTCGGTGGCGCAGTGGTAGTGTATGCGACTGCCGCGCTGAGGTCCCGGATTCGATTCCCGGGTTGGAACCAATATTTGTATCAATGATCCACATATGTTTGTTTCGGAGATTGGGTGTTACCTATATAGGTACCTATAATATGTATGTATTTAAAAATATATAAGTTTGTGTATCAGTTATCTGGATCCCATAACACAGGCTTATATTAAATTACTTTAGGTTAGCGCTTTGTAAAAAAAAATGTCCCACAATTTTTATTTATTATCACTCATTCAAAAACGATTTGAAGAAAAGAATTACGCTGAGGCATTCTGTTGCGTCTTAGCCTACCTACTAATATTCGGTCTTTACCTATGATTTTGCCGTTGTGTATTAAAAAAATTTAACCAATTTTTTTCATGTATTTTTTATTTGTATTAATAATTAATAATAATTATCCATCACGCCTTATCCCCGAAGGGGTGGCAGAGGCATATTATATGCCCACTTTTTACCGTGTGGATTCCTGTACCACGTAATAGGTGGTGAGCCCATTGCCGTGTTGAAATGTACAGACGCAGGTTGTGGGTACCTGCTGTTGAATTTTTTCAAGCCGCCCATAAGGCTTTCAACAGGCTTAACGACTGCCATTTTACTGGCAACCGGGACCAACGGCTTAACGTGCCTTCCGAAGCACGGAAACGCTCGCAAATGTAAATGCCACAAAGTGGTCACCCATCCGACGACCAGCCATAGTGAAAGTTGCGTAACTCAGTGATCGTTTACAGAACACTGAGACCGCGAGGCCACGAGCGCTTCTTTATTTGTATTAATCGAAGTAATCATCCATGCAATCAATGCATCTCTATCTCTGCCAACGCCGTGGCAGTTTATTGATGCCCTTCTTATAGAAATCAGCTGGACGGGAGGCAACAAATTCTTCAAAAGCATTTTGTACTGCCTTTCGGCTATTGATTTTTTTTCCCGCCAAGAAGTTATCCAAATTCTGGATAAAAAAAATTAGTCTGTGGGCGCAAGGTCTGGTGAGTAGGGCGGATGACGGAGAGCTTCCAACCACAGTTCTTGCAACTTGGAGACCGTCTGTTGTGCAGAATGAGGTCGCGCGCTGTCGTGCAGGAGCAGCGGAGACGAGCGATTGACCAATGCTGGTTGGAGATGTGCCAGCTTCTCCATCATTGTGTTCAGTTTTTCACAGTACACATCTGCAGTAATGCTCACCCCGTTAGCTAAGAAGCTGTGATGAATCACACCGGCGCACTATGGGACCAACCGGTATTTTCCGTCTCGATAACTCTGTTGTTTTGTGATTTTTCTCTTTGAATTGTTTTTCACGTATCTGTGAATACCTCAGCAATAAAAGAAAATAAACATCATAATTTAAAAAAATATACTTTTTCCGTAAAAAAATTACAAATACAAAGTCATACGAAATTTCATACAAAAATTATACGGTTATATTAAAATAGCAATAAATGTTATAATTTTGCTAAAAATAAGTTAAAACTAAATTATTATTATTAAACAACAGTTACATGATGACTCTCGATCCGGATCGTTCTTGGTGCAGAGGCTGGCCATCGCAATACAGCGTCGAAACGCAGCGAGTGTGATGGGCACGTTTGCGCCGGGTACGATTCGGGGCGGGTTTTTTGATTAGTTTTAATGTGTTTTATATTATTTTATTTTAAATTTATGTAAGAGGATTTATAATAATAATAAAAAAAATATACGTTACATGATAAAAGAAAATAGCGCTTATCCTTTTCATCACATTCTATTTCTAACAATTCTTTAGCTTCCTCAAACAATTCTTTGGATATGAGAAAACTGGGTTTATTTAAGCTAGATATATAAGGATCAGATGTATATAACAAAATATGCAGAACGTCTTCGTTTGTTGCTGATCTGGATCACTTCCTAGCGTTATGTAACCTATATTTCTTGTAATCTTTATTTCGGGCTTCCTGGGCATCTTCCAATAATTGTCCTATAGGCAAAACTGCATAATGATCTATTATTTTAGCACCATGTATTTATTAATTTATCCATCACACCTTATCCCCGAAGGGGTGGCAGAGGCATTTTATATGCCCACTTTTCACCATTTGTATTCCTGTCCCTCCTGAAGCAAAAAAGGCTTGGTATCCGCCTGTATCCAGCATAACGGTCACAAATATAAGCGCAAAATCAATCTGCAAGATCTCTTAGACCAAACAGTCTGCCGTATTTTCGAAATCGAAAATCGACAAATTACAATCATCTCAAGCTGTTCACTAAATGGGGATGTGATGTATCTTCTGGGCAAAGTAAGTATAAACAAACACTACCTGAAGAAAACGTACAAATATCGGATGCGAATTTGTTTATAGTGACCCGTGTACCACCATGGCCTTGTGCAAAAACCATGGGACAATTTATTATGATAGTTCTCATTGAAATAGTGTAATCAGTACTGATTGTAATTAATTACCGCAACATATAAATAGAACTTCCGCAGCAATATAGTTTATCATACTTGTGGTTAAGGTGATCCCCGCAAACAAAAGTGCCTGGTAAGATTCTTTGAAATATAATAGTAGGTAGTCTATTAATTTGTTAATGTATGCTTCTATCACAGAAATGAAAAAAAAACAAGATAGACATCAAAATATAATATTTCATAGTAAAAAAGAAGAACCTTATTTTTCGGGGATTTTTTTTATTTTCACCCGATTGACATTATTGCTTCTAAATCACCACTGGCGCAAAAAATGCGCAAGTATTTTTTAATTAATCTCATTACTGAATAGGTAAGGTCTCTAATAGAGTGATTAACTGGACACCGGCAGCTTTCGGCAACAAGGAAAACTCCAATTGAAATAAACCAATTCGAAATTTACTTAACTTTACTAAAAAAATATTTTAAAATAAACAAAAATTTTTTTTTCGAAAACCGGACTTTGTTGCAAAGTGTACATTCTAAGCTATCTAATGATGCATAACACCAACATGCTTCCTTGGAAAACTTCCGAATAATTTTGTGTTGAACTTCCTTAACGGTAATTTAATTGGCATGAAAATATTTATGCCCCAATGTTTGAGGTACATTTTATAAACGTAATACTAAATTATTTATTTTTCTTGTAATTTATTCGTAAGTTCCATCCTTTGAGAGTTTAAAACCATAAATAAATCTATGGATTTACAACTTTCGCCAAATCCATTTTTGAGATGGAAAATACAGTTTGGTCCCATAGTGCGGCGATAGACCACCAAACAGTGACCATCACTATTCTAGGGGTAAGTTTTCGTTTAGGGCAGAGGTTCCCAAACTTATTTTGTCTACTGCCCACTTTGAGACTAAATAAATTTTTAGTGCCCCCATTTTTTCACCTACTTTAAAACCACTATAACTTCAAATTAAATTAATTAATTGTTGTGAGCTATATCAGCGGAGATAAAACATTCATTCTATAATACTTTTACTATAATCCGCAAGAGTTAACTTGAGACCTGAGCACAGTAGGTAGTACATAACGACGCTCAGGTCTCAAGTTAACTTTTACGGGCTACATCTGCCAATGAGAATGATGATTGAAACGCAACTTTATAGTATTCAGACAGAGTATCTTTTATTCAAAATAAAACAAACATAATCGATTCTTATATAAAAACTAATGTGAAGGATGAATCTGATGCTGTTTAATAAGTTTAATGATATCAGGTTCCAATTTACTCAAGAACAGCCGCAAGTCACCACCTTCGGTAACATGCAAACGATTTCTCTTTTTAGTAAGCAGCGTTGCCAAAGCACTAAATCCACGTTCACACAAATATGACGATGGGAATGCTACCAAGAATCGTTGAACGATTGACCACAATCCAGGGTACAATTGCGGGATCGGTTTTTGTAGCCAAAATTCTTGATAGCCATTTTTGAACTGGATTTTTATTTCCTCGTTTGTTGTCAATTCTATAAGTTCTTCTTCCAGCTGAGGTGAGATTGCTGTGTTGACATTTGAAAACGGATCTAACACCCAGCCTAGTATTTCCAAGTTCAAAATGTCCTGGTATTGTTCGGTGCAGTCAATGTGGAGTATTTCCAAATGTTGGCAGTAGGCAAACAAGTCGTCGTTACTGCAGGATACTGATAAATTCGGAAAATTGTGAAACTCACGTCTGCCCATATTCTTTTTGTGTAGAAGCAGTTTGGCTGCGAAAGTAGCAACGACATTTTTTGCTTTAATAATTTTAGTTCCTCGCCTTGCGGTTGGAGATTCATGTCGTTGAACAATTTATACAGGTCTGTCATGTAAGCTATATCATTTTTTGATGTAATGAGCTTGTTGCGCAATTCTGTGTCTTTAGTTTTCAAGAACTCTATCACAGAGTCAAACAGGTTGTAAAATCGAGTCAGACAATTGCTTCTTGATAGCCAACGAACCTCAGTATGAAGCAACAAACGGTTGGAATCTTCGTCATTAGTAACACAAAGCTGATGAAATAATCTATCATTTAAAGAGCCGGTTCGGATTTTATTGACTGTTTTGATGACATATTGCAGTGATTGAAATAGTCGTTCACTTAAGTTTCTAGCAACCAAATGTTGTCTATGAATAACGCAATGTACAGCAAGTACATCTGGAATTTTATTTTTTAAGTACGCTATGAAGCCTTCATGCCACCCTGTCATAGCCGGAGCGCCATCCGTAGCAACTGATATAATATTTTTCAAGGGCATCTCTTTCTCATCACAAAACTTTTCCAATGTATTGAATATGGTTTCGCCTTTTGTATCGGTCTCTAAATTTCTAGCAAACAATAGTTCTTCACATATTTTCTCATGTTTAATAAACCTTGCGTAAGACAGCAACAATGCTTCATTAGTAGGTAAAGTGGACTCATCGAGCTGAATTGAGAATTGACTAGTCTTCAGATTATTGCACAATGATCTTTCTATGTTTTCAGCCATTTCATCAATTCGTCTTTGCATAGAATTATTACTCAAAGGAATTTTTCGGATAATATCTGTGGCTGGTTTATGAAGCACAGTAGTTATTACTTCCTTTATTGCTGGCAAAATTAACTCTTCTCCGATGTTGTGTGGTTTGCCTTTTTGAGCAATTAACAAAGAGATATTGTACCAAGCTCGAAGTCCGTCGTCATCTTGCTTAGTAGCCGAAAATTATTTTGCTACACTTGGCTGAGTATTATGCTTCATCTCTAGGTCTTGAAAATATGCTACAGTCTTGTCTTTCTTATTCAAATGATCTTGCAGTCTTGAAGGCTTCATTGCTTCATTCGAAAATGTTTTTAGACATAGAAGGCACTGAGGCGACGATGGGTTTGTGGGATTTTCAATGAATCCGAATTTAATATATTCCACAGAAAATTGCCGTCTCTTCTTTTTTACTTCCGACATTGTTTTGTTTTAAGAAATACGTAAGTAAGTGTTGAACTTAAGTACTGCTTATCTATTACGCGCGAAACCGCAAATGAAAATAAAATAAATATTCCGTTGTTTATATAGGATTGTATAAGCAGCACGCACCGACAAGAATAAGACAAACATGCATTAACTCGTTTATCTCATTCGACGCTCAATTGTACTCAACAAGTAAGAACAAGTATTCTATAAATCAGCCGATTGATACAGGAATGCACAAATCGGGTTATTTAACAAAAACTTGTTAAAACATGATTGCCCGCGGTCATCGACGCTTATTCGACGCTCAATTTCCTTGTGGCAACCCTAGGTATAACAGCTGATTTGAATTGGCTCCGTATTTTATATTGTAATATTGCAAAAATAATTATAATTTTAATTAAAAATCAATTCATCATTGCCAAATAATACCATATTGAGTGTTAAATAATGATTTTCACCATTTATTGTGCTAAAAGTAAATAAATATAAACTTAAAAATTGTACTGGTGTAGTGACAGTTAGAACATCGGAAAAATTTTCAATATTTGAAATTATTACTTGGATTTGGCAAGATTTATAAAGCTAATAGTTTTTTCAATCAAGGTTTGTGAGTTTATTTACTTTTACATCCTCATATGTCCATTAACAGTGTATTTTGTAATTTTCTATGAATAAAACATAACCTCGTTTTGTTTCGCATTTCTTTGCTCTAAGTCTACTTTGCTAATAATTACTGATTCTGTAGCACGTAATTATAACAAAATGTCGAATACTAATAACATGATAATGACGCGTAAGGCATTGGCTCGTCAACAAGAGACAAGGCTTCAATTAACGTTGAAAGAATTACAGATTTTTAGGGAGAAGTGCGATAAACTGAACAAGGAAAGGGACGAAAATGAGTTAGAACTGCTAGGTATTTTAAGTAAGAACGGACAACTCAAAAAAGAACTGGCACAGTTGCATTCACTGTATACTGATACCTTACAGGATCGGGATAGGTTACAACTTATAGTTGACAGTTTTGACTCATGTAGGGAACATTATGAACAAACTCTGCACCAAATTAGAATACTAAAGGAGGAGCTACAACGATCGGAAATCAAAATATCGCAACTAGAAGACAAGAAACAGAGCAAAGTGGTTCAATCTAATCAGAGTTTGTTCGATGAACTGATGGCTACAAGCTTAGATACTGCTACAGCTTACCCTTCCATTGTCATAGACCTCACTTCTGATGATGAAACCGGGGGCTGTTCTAAATCATTAAAAATTATTAAGTGTAGTAAGAATAAGTTAAGGAAATATTTAAAAATTAAAAAGTTTATTACTAAATCTAAAAAAATGATACATAAATACAAGTTTTTTATAAATAGCATGTCACTTAATAGACAGAGATTGCAACTGATTGACCAGGTAAATATGTATATGTTAGAACTTGATACTGTTGCACAACAGTACAAAACTGATACACAGGCCCTTCAATGTCAGATTGACCGACTTCAAGACTCTTTGAAATCAATTTCATATAAATATGAAACAGCAGAGAAACAGAGTAGGGAACAGGTGTTAGCCATAGGTAAATTAGTAAATTCATGTCATTGTCAAAATGACCAATTGACATCCGCAGGCCATGTTCCCTCCTCACCCTTAAATTGTGAAAGAATTAGATGCAATGATGAATTTTCACCAATTAAAACTGTGTGCAGTGTGGATAATAGTATATTAAGTTCAAGTAGTAATTGCGAGGCATCTACGAGTATAATAGAAAAGTTGCAAATAAAAAGTGATGCAAAGACCATAGTATATTGCGATGAAATAGGTAAAAATTTTGGACATTATTTATCACAGTTAAGTCATTCTGTAATAAATCATACATATCCAGGAGCTTCATACTCTCAAATTATAGATTTTATATTGACTGGTACACACTGCATGCAGTCTACTATAGTGGTGCTGGTTGGCAGAAGAGGCAATATTAATAGTGACAAACTTTTAAAAATTTTTGATAAGTTATCAAGTCTGCAAGTAAAACAAGTAATTTTGTCCACCTTGCCATACAGCACTGCTATGAGCCACAAGGAAAATCACTTAAGATACAAATTAAATATGAAACTACATACCATGGTATCATATTCCAAAAAAATTGAATTGTTCGATTGGAACATAATTTTCAAAAATAATAGTTTGTTGACATTAGATAGATATTTTCTATCAAAATTTTTACAACGAAAGGTAGCTCTGTTGCTATCTAATTTTTTAATTTTTCAAGCCAAATTATTGGCAAGTACAACTGCTTTTATTGAGCAGGATAGTTTTGACACTTCACATTTGGAAAATGAAATTCCAAAAAACTAGTTTATAGGACAACAGATAATAAATCTGGCCAGTTGACTTTGGCCCCTGAGAATAATCTTAGTAAAAATATTGTTTTTATAAACCTGGTGCACCATAATGTTAGAGGTTTAATAAATGGTAAAGATTTAGAGTTAGAGCTATACATTAATGCAAATTCTATTAATATTTTTTGTGCTACAGAGCACTGGTTAAAAGATCATCAAATCACATTGTTGAACTTCGTAAATCACCAGGTTGCTAGCTCGTTCAATAGAAAACATTCTAAACGTGGAGGCTCTTTAATATTAATTAATAAAAACTTAAAATTTAAAGAACGTAAGGATTTAGTAGCCCTCTCCATTGAGCGAGTTATTGAGATTGCCAGTATTGAGTTTGAGCATTTCATCTTGTTAAGCGTATACAGTACCCCTGATGCTTCTTACATTAAATTTGAAGAAAAGCTTGAAGAAGCACTGTTCAAATGCCAATGTTCTAAGAAATCTATAATAGTTTGTGGAGATTTTAATGTTGATATATTAGATACATCATTAACTCCATCAGAGAGAAATAAAATGAAAAATGTATTTAAATCCTTTAATCTGCATAGTACATTCTTAGAACCCACTCGTATTACAGCCACCAGTGCAAAATGTATTGATAATATTTTTACTGATATTAAACCTATAGATAAAGGTGTTGTGGATCCTGTGGAGTCAGATCATCGTGGCCAATGGATAAAATTTCCTAAAAGTAGTAACAAAGTCAGCAAAAAACAAATTAAATATGTACCAATTAACCAAAGTCGTTTGAATAATTTTAAAGAAAATGTATTAAAGAGATTACCATATCTACCTAACTTCACTTGTGTAGACCAGTCATATAAACACTTATTTAATTTGATTAATGATGAGTTTGGCAAAGTTTTTACCTCAAAAACTGTACTGATTGGTGGTCGTCCTGTTTTCAGTGACTGGGCAACACCAGGTATCTTTAAAAGTAGAAATAAATTATTTGAATTATATTCAGAAAAATCATATAATTTTAGGCAAACCTTTCAGGAATATGTTAAAAATTATTCAAAGATATTTAAACAAACGTGTCATCTTGCTAAGTCAAACTTCATTAAAAATAAAATTTCTAATTCTGTAAATAAAATAAAAATGACTTGGAACATCATTAACTCTGAATGCGGTAGATCTTTAGTGACTGAAAGGGATTTCCACTTAAAAGTAAATGGTTGCCATGTTACAGGGGACCTGGAAGTGGCTACGGAGTTTGAACATTTTTTCAAAAATGTACCTATATTGACAACAAAATCTCTCCAAGCATCTTCCAGTTCCGCTGAACTTTTATTAGAAGAATCTGTTCTTTGTTGCAGGGATGCATTTGTATTCACAGATATTTGTGCTCAGGACATTGTAAAAACATTTAAATGTATCGAAATTAAGAAAACCGCGGACATTTGGGGATTATCGGTCAAAACTGCATCATGTATAATTGAGGTAATTGCGCCCCATCTAGCAACTGTGTTTAATGACTGTGTTTCTAGTGGTACATTTCCTGATTTAATGAAACACAGCAAAGTTGTTCCCTTGTTCAAGGCTGGCAGCGCTACAGAGCCGTCTAATTTCCGACCAGTGTCAGTGCTGCCAACTTTGAGCAAAGTATTTGAAAAAATAATCTTGAATCAAATGCTATCCCATTTTAATAGTCATAAAATACTCCATGCGAATCAATTTGGGTTTACGAAAGCGCTCAACTTCCGATGCTGGTGTTGAGTTATTAAAATGTATTCATGAAGCATGGGAAGACAAGCACGATGCATTAGGTATATTTTGCGATCTATCAAAGGCTTTTGATTGCGTTCAACATGAAACGCTGTGCAAAAAATTACACCACTATGGAATAAGAGGCAAAGCTCTCGACCTTCTGTCTTCATATTTGAACAATAGAATACAGAGGGTCGATATTAATGGTACACGTTCTGTAGGATCCATGGTTACAATGGGTGTGCCGCAAGGCTCGATACTTGGGCCATTCTTGTTCCTCATTTATATTAATGATTTACCATTTTATGTAGGGGACAGGAATAGGATTGTTTTGTTTGCAGATGACACCTCATTAATTTTTAAAATTAAAAGACAATTAGATAACTATGACGATGTAAACAATGCAATTGCAAGAGTAGTTCATTGGTTCAGCTCAAATAATCTTTGCCTTAATGAAAATAAAACTAAATGTATAAAATTTACTCTACCAAATGTAAAACAAGTTGCGGCCAATGTTCAACTGAACGGACAAGTGTTAGAGTTTGTAGAATCAACTGTGTTCCTAGGTATGACTATTGATGCCAATTTGCAGTGGGGCCCACACATAGAAAAGACAGCCTCTAGATTAAGTTCGGCTGCATACGCTGTAAAAAAGATCAGGACTCTAACAGATGTGGATATGGCTAGAATGGTTTACTTCAGCTATTTTCATAGTATTATGTCTTACGGTATTCTCCTTTGGGGGAGTGCTGCAGATTTAAATATTATTTTTGTTCTACAAAAGCGGGCTGTACGCGCTATTTATAATTTGGGCCCCAGAGTTTCTCTCCGAGAAAAATTCAAAGAAGTAAATATTCTAACCGTACCATCACAATACATTTTTGCCAATCTTATGTATGTCCAGAAAAATCTATCACAGTTTTCTAAACTCTGTGATAAACATAATATAAACACTAGAAATAAAAATAATCTTTCCGTCCACCACAGTCGACTACACAAGATTGGCGATTCTTTCCAGGGTAACTGTATACGCTTTTACAACAAGCTTCCCTGTGACCTGAGAAATTTACCTTTAAATAAATTTAAAAAGTTTATTAAAAACAAGCTTTGTGAAAAAGGTTTTTACTCCGTTACAGACTATTTGCAGGACAGGGACGCCTGGAAATGATCTGCTGGCAAAGTGAAATAATATTAAATTGTAAATAGGCCATAAAAAAAAAGCCTTCCTAAGTTTCTTGCCGGTTCTTCTCAGGTGGGCCGCGTTCCGAACCGGTGGTCGCTTTAAATATTTTAAATAGTGTATGACATTTTGTAAGCGCCGTTAAAATGGTCTATGCAAAATAAAGATTTTTTTTTTTTTTTTTTTTTTTTATTGTACTCAACAAGTAATAACAAGTATTCTATGAATCAGCCGATTGATACAGGAATGCACAAATCGGGTTATTTAACAAAAACTTGTTAAAACATGATTGCCCGCGGTCTATTATCTACGAAAATTACCTTTCTAGGAATACTAATAACTATTAAAATGCAAAAGTGTGTCTATTGCCTTTTTATTTGTTTGTTTGTGTCTACTTTCATTTCGAAACGGAGCGACAAATTGACATGATTTTTCTTCTATTTATTAAATAAAACAGGACAGATACATGAACTACGCGGAGAGAAATATCGAACCGAGTTTGAGCAATCTCTTAATTAATATTAGTTGATGTTCACAAGTTGTAGCTGAGAGTCGAGAGCTCTGTCGGTGTCTAAGAGTCCTCCTAGCTAGATGAAATTACCCCCCGAAGCCTACACAACGCCCCCATTTTGTTTCTGGGTCTCTTACCACCCCCCTTTAGGCCTGCAGCGCCCACAAGGGTGCGTTATCGCCCACTTTGGGAAACGTTCGTTTAGGGCATTTTTAAGGAGCTGAACCAGGATCCAACCAACTTGCTGAGCGCTTGCGGTTATTAAACAGAATCCATTTTTCATCGCAGGTAACAATGCGGTTCAAAATTCCTTCATTTGTGTGTCTGTTGAGCAGTGCAAGCCACGTCTCGACGCGTACTTATCATTGAGTTTGTGGAGCACCCATTTGTAAAGATTTTTTACCTTGCCAATTTGACGCAAATGGACCAATACTGTTTTGACGCTAACGTCGAAAGCTGCTGCTAATTTAGACTTTAATTCGACATTGTCGACCAAAGTCTTCGGACGACCGCAAGGTTAATTTTTCAGTACGAAATTTCCAGAACGGAAGTGAGCAAACCACTAACAGGTGGTGCATTGGTTTGTAGTGTTAGCTCCGTAAACGTCGTTGATGTTGCGTGCCGCTTGTGCCTCGTTGCTGCCACGACGGTACTCATATTCCATAATTACTCGAATTTTTAACGTATCCATGATGACGAAAAAGATTAAAATGCGATGAAAATGTAACACTAATCAATAAACAAATGACTACTTTTGGAAAAAGAATGGTGTTTATAAAATAAAATAACTTTGAAATTCGAATTCTTAGCCAAATAAAAATGATTTTCATTTGTAATGGCCAGTACTGTAAAACGGCAATTTCATAGGTAAAGACCTATTATTATAAACGTGAAAGTTTGTAAGTATGGATGTTTGTTACTCTTTCACGCAAATCTACTGAATGAATTTTGATGAAACATTACAATAATATAGCTTACACATCAGAATAACACAAAGGCTACTGTTTACCCCGGAAACAAGTTCCTGTGAAAAACGGGAACGGGAAAACTTCACCACGCGTGCGGAGCCACGGGCGTTAACTAGTTTAAAACATATTCAAGTGAAATGGTTTAAAGTGATTTTATTTATGAGACTAGTATTAGCACACAGCTCCGTCCACGTAATACGTTAATTGCTTATCTGTACTTCTACTGCAGAGTGCCTTATGTATCTTCCCTGAATACATTCTATCTCATCATTTAGGGTCGGCAGTGCGTGTGAAATTAGGAGAGTTGTATACTTTTCTGCCACCTTAGAGGTATAAAAACGTCTTTAAAAACCTTAATATAATGTAACACGAGTTATATTTTCCAATGCGTGTTGCCTTAAAATACTTAAATATAATTCATCATCATCATCCTCTTGCCCTTGCGCTCGTGGCCCCGCGGTCTCAGTGTTCGGTAAACGATCACTGAGGTACGCAACTTTCACTATAGCTGGTCGTCGGATGGGTGACCACTTTGTGGCATTTACATTTACGAGCGTTTCCGTGCTTCGGAAGGCACGTTAAGCCGTTGGTCCCGGTTGCCAGTAAAATGGCAGTCGTTAAGCCTGGTTGAAGGCCTTATAGGCGGCTTAAAAACTTTCAACAGCAGGTAGCCACAACCTGCGTCTGTCTATTTCAACACGGCAATGGGCTCACCACCTATTACGTGGGACAGGAATCCACACGGTGAAAAGTGGGCATATAATATGCCTCTGCCACCCCTTCGGGGATAAGGCGTGATGGATATTTATTTATTTGTCCCAATTTACTTGGGGTCGGCGCAGTATGACTAAATTCCATACTGCAAAATGTTTTGGCTTGGTTTTTATGGTCGGCTGCCAGCCTGACACCAACCCTCCTTGGGAATAAATATAATTATATAATTTTATTATAAAATATCTATATCAGTTTTTCGAATTTTATTATTTGCGTAGATAACTTAACTTTAGTTAAGTTAAGTTAAGGCTGTTTGTAATTTCAAATTAACAGCTTTGCACTAAATGAACATAATAATGGAAGTTAAATTTCATTCCACTTTTTACACAACTTAGGTAATTATTACTTTGCTTTTCATAATTATTATAATACTTACTAGAATTTAAAAGTCTGATATGCATTTATGCTTGCGACATCAAAAATATTTCTATACTTCTATCGTTACATTTTTTTGTTTTGTTTGTTTATTTGGTTTAACGCGCTAATCTCACGAACTACTGGTCGGATTAAAAAAAAAAAATTTTTTGTGTTGAAATTATCGAAAAAGGCTATCGGCTTATCATCACGCTATTACTCTGGAGACCAGAGCCAATGTCGCCAATCGGGCAAAGTTAAAACATTATTGTAGAACTAGACTCCACACGGCTTCGCCCGTGACATACTTTGAACACCCGTCGTTCCTATTTCATCCCGTCGCTTATAAATCTATAATATTATAAAGCTGAAATTATCACCTAGTAGAACGTAGCAGTAATCATATTAAGTATGTCAACAAATCGGGTAAATTTTCATACACTTTTATAAAATTAATAAAGAACGAGATTAAATATGAGTGCCACTGGGGTTTGAAGTATGTCACAGGCGAAGTCGCGGGGCTCAGCTAGTAATTAAATCTGATTAACAAATTTTCGATACGGGATCTCGTGTACAGTCAAAATTAGACGGCTGGCATCAGACAAGTGCTTCGGTTAGAGATTTCCTAAACCACGTAATGCACTTAGCTCAGGATAAACGCGGTAATGCGAACGGAGATACCGTCCTGTATCGTGTCTGTGCTACCGTACAATACTGCAATGGGGATATTTACATAATGGCTAACAGCTTAAAGAATTCCGTAGCAGATTTTCAGTCACTCTCGGATTCTACGAAGCGTGAGGCTGCCTGCTCCTACGGTTGCTACAAACCCTACGTAGAAACTTAAGCTCGTAGCAACCGTAGAAATCGGAAAACACACGCTAAGTAGGTTGTGAAGCATGTGAGTGAGCATGTGAGTGCTTCGAAGAGTTCCAGCATTTGCCTTCCCCAGTAAGTCTAAATGGAGCTAAGCGTTTTGGCCATATGGATTACGTACCTTTTCGAGTTCTTCTGCCGATGTTTATTTTCCTTTCGGTGATTATTCCTCCATGGTTTGTCCGAATTTCGATATTATTTATTCTAAACCATCTATCGCTAGATGTCAAATTCAAAGTCAAATTTAATTAAAATGTGTTGAGTGGTTTGGAAGGATTTCGAGGACTAAGAGAAAATCCAAATCGAGGAATAATGGGCAATTAATACTAAAATAAAAATAGCGTTCATTTTCTTTGACCTTTGCATAATTTGTAATATCTTAAAACATATAAGTAAACTAACTATCCTTGTTTCATTTTTTTTTGTATTTACATAACTTAACATTTAATATCAGTTACCAGGTCAGGCTGTCTTGGGACATAGGCCTCCTCAATTTCCCTGCACATTTGTCAGTCTATCCAACCTGTCCAACCTTTGGGCAGATTAGAAACAATTTTGAAAAGCAATTAGAATGCTAACTTTTTCTGAATTAAAATTGTTTCTAATGTTTAGGCAGGTGTCATGACAAATCGAATGATTATAGATGCAATTCTATACATTCGTACCGTGCGACTTTGCTAAGTGCCGGTAGATGGCGCCTTACGTCGCCTTAAGACGTAAAGAGGTGGATTAATTCGTCAGTTACGAGCAGGTCACGGTGGTGTAGTTGGTAACGCGTCTGGTGCGTTGAACCAGAAGACGCTGGATCGAGTCCAGCTCGTGACTGACAAATTTTTTCCACTTTAAAATTAAAATTTAGAAAAAGTTAGCATACTAATTGCTTTTCAAAATTGTTTCTAATGTTTAGGCAGGTGTCATGACAAATCGAATGATTATAGGTGCAATTCTATACATTGGTACCGTGCGACTTTGCTAAGTGCCGGTAGATGGCGCCTTACGTCGCCTTAAGACGTAAAGAGGTGGATTAATTCGTCAGTTACGAGCAGGTCACGGTGGTGTAGTTGGTAACGCTTCTAGTGCGTTGAACCAGAAGACGCTGGTTCGAGTCCAGCTCGTGACTGAAAAATTTTTCCACTTTAAAATTTAAACATTGGGCAGATCTTCATTCCATCTTTTTTTCTGCCTTCCTAGTCTTCCTACTATAATACTATCTTACTTGTTACTACGCCAATATTCACAAACGATTTCAACACTGTATTTGTTCATAAATCATTGAGTCTAAGGGGCCTCAGCAACATCTCCGGGGCCCAAGCGACAACTCCTGCTATCAGTGCACCTATTGATCAACGGACGATGCAACAAAGTAAGGGGCCCTGTCGGGTTTGGGAGGTCAGACGGCAGTCGCACCGAATAATGCTGAAAATAAAAGCTGGAGTAGCAGAGTAGCCAATAAAGGTGGACTATGGTGGTGGTTAACTGTGCAGTCCGTTTCAGTTTTGTCATTTAACTATGCAGAACATTTAGAACATTTCCCATTCCCATTTTCCACAGTAACTTGTTCTCGAGATAAAAAGTAGCCTATGTGTTATTCTGATGTTTACACATCTATTATTATTATATTATTATACACAGCTATATTATTGTAAAGTGTCATCAAAATCTGTTTAGTAGATTTTGCAAGAAAGAGTAAGAAACATCCATAATTACAAACTTTCGCATTTATAATATTAGGAGGATGTATTTTTAAAGAATATTGTTTTATGAATTTAGTGTTCGTATATAATATTCTTCCTTCTTCTAACATATTTTATTCAAGCTAATGCAAGAACCAAAATGTTTTATTAAGACTTCACACGTCTTGAACCAAATCGAGTATAGTGAAACAAGTTCAAAATCGCGCAACTCTGCAACAAAGTTAGGTCGTTTCCTTAATAAATGGATTTCTATAAATGACTGCGACACAACACGAGGTCCACTAGGGTTGACGTTTTTATCCAATTTAATGTTTTCAGATAGTGTTGGTTGCACTGTTGAATATTTTAAATGTGTATTCAAAATGGGTTAGATGCAAATGACTGAAAGCATATTTTTAATGCACCATATATCTAAATTTAGATTGAAAATTTAAGTGATAGTGATGTGAATCGAACTTTGATATATATATCCCGATATAAAAATAGAAGAACAAAACACATTAATCACGAACATTATAATGCAATAGTGATTATATAGGTAAGCGCATTAGGTTTTTTTTTTTGCCTTTGGCCATATCGTAAGGCATGAAAAAAGAAGCATAGCTGCTTGGGCAAATTTTTTTTTTGTATAATAATCTGCGTACTGAACTTACAAACTCTACAATTTTACTTATTTTACATATTATAATATAAAATAAATAAATATAAATATCCATCACGCCTTATCCCCGAAGGGGTGGCAGAGGCATATTTTCACCGTGTGGATTCCTGTCCCACGTAATAGGTGGTGAGCATATTATAATATAATAGAAGAATCTCTTCAATTATTTGACTTTCTTTTTTCATCGCCACCATTCTTTGATACAGATGCCACTAATTCACAGTTGCCAAATTTATTAAGCCCAATGTTAAAAAAAATCCAAATAAACGCAAGAAAACAACATTAAACCAATACATTAATCACTTCGCAGTGAGCTTGGGGTTGTACAGATCATCAATTATTTAGTCCCAAAGTTTGACAGTTCAAATTAGCGAGTTATAGGACGCGACAACCCTAGAAATGTAACTCGGGCTGCTCCATGTATCGGTGGTACTTCGCACCGCTGTCACGTGTGGTTCGCAATCACCCCGATTCGGATTTCGGCAGACATTATGTCTCAAAGTGGCTATGTCGATATAGTTGAAATCGTTTTCGTTATAAACATTTTTGTTAAGAAACCATCACTATTGTGAGATATGAAAACATTTTAGGCTCGTGTTGTGATTTTTAATAAATGGTTTTTAGATTGAGTTCGCTGGTACATGGACTGTTGAAACTTATTTACAAAACCCGTACTTTTCAAGCAATTATGTATGCCTCTGCCTACCCCTTCGGGGATAAAAGCGTGACAATATGTCTATGTCTATCTAATATATCAATAAATCAATAGAAAATATTTATTTGATTGCAGTCGATGAACTCTGTTTCATAAATTCTTCACCATTAGAAGCGCTCGTAGCCACGATAACTTAGTGATTTTAAACGATCACTGTGGTCACGGATGGGTGACCGCTTTGTGAAATTTCCATTAACGAACGTTTCTTTGTTAATCTATGAGTCCTAGTTGCCAGTAATATGTCAGTCTTTAAGCTAAGCTAATGACCGGGCCTTATGGGCGGCTTGAAAAATTTTTCGTCAGTAGGTCGCTACAACCTTCGTTATTCCATTTCAACAAATCCATGCGCTCACCACCTGTTACATGGGACAAAAATACACATGATGAAATGTAGGCGGCAGAGGCATATTTTAATGCCTCTGCCGCCCCTTTGGGGATAAAGGCGTGATTGATTGATAAAAAGTCAAGTTATTCAGAAGTAACATTGGGGCTGTAATAATAAATGACAAAAAAATGGGCAGATTTTCATACATTATTCTAATACGTGCATAGTAGCACTTGTTTAAGACATATGGTTTCAACAACTGCTACAGGTTTCGAAGTAAGAAACCGCTCTCCTACTCGTAAGTAACCTCACTTGATCAGTGTTCTGTAAACGATCACCGTATTGAGCATATTACGTAATGGTCAGATTTCATACATTTACGAGCGTATTCGTGCATCTGAAGGCACTTTAAGCCGTTGGCCGAGCTGTCAATAAATTGGTGGAAATTAAGCCAGGTTTATGGCGGAAAATTTTCAACACCAGGTAGTTGCACAGTTGTACATGTCGGTTTCAACACGGCAAGCGCGATTGAAATATCTATGGTAAACGTTGAACACACGTCTACGATAACCACGCGATCTGATGGGAGTATGCTTGCCGACACGTTAGTAGTATAAAATATGCCGCTTTAAAAAAAAGCCAGAGCGGCGTAGGGGACCGCCACCCTACACGCGCGGCCCGACACGGCGGGAAGTGGAGGATGGAGTGCAGGGTAGCTGCGTGGAATGTTAGGGGAGGAATGCAAGATAAGATGAATGAGTTGATGGATGTTATGAATGAGAGAAAGTTAGATGCAGTGTGCTTGACAGAGACCAAGCGCAAGGGCAGCGAAGTCTTGGAGCTCCCGGGTGGGATGCTCGCGCTTTGGTCTGGAGTACCAGAGAGCGAGCATGGCAGTCGGGGGGTTGGAATTTTGCTGTCCTCGCGATTGGCCTCCGGTATGTATGAGTACAAACTGGTAGGTCCTAGAATCCTCTGGATCCGTGTAAAACTTGGTTTGACGAAGATTTTCCTGGTAGCTGCTTACGCGCCAGTATCTTCGTCGAACGCGAGTGAGCTAGAGGACTTCTGGGAGAGTATGAGAGAAGCTCTAAATGTGATAGAAGGAAATGAAAGACTTATAGTATGTGGAGACTTGAATGGATGGGTGGGTACCGCTCGCAATGGTTTTGAGTCGGTACTCGGGAAGTATGGGGATAAAAGGGTGAACGACGCTGGCAAGCTAATACTGGCATATTGTAAGGAGAAGGATTTGTTTGTGGCGAACACAATGTTCAACCACAAACAAATTCATATGTATACGAGGAGATGTAAGTCAAAGAGAAGCATGATAGATCTATTCCTAATGGATAGTCGGCTCCGTAAACAGGTGATGGACACGAGGGTTTATCGAGGCGCTGAGCTGGGATCAGACCACTACCTAGTCATAACTAGGATTAGGGGTCTGTTCGCGGGTTGGCGTCATCGTACCGAGTGTCCTGAACCTGGGCCGACTTATAGCATCAAAAGCTGGAAGCTGCAGGATGCATCCATTAGGGATAAATATAATGAAAGGGTAGCCGAAAAGCTTGGCGACGTCAATGTAAGCAGTGAGAATGTGGAAAGTGTATGGCAGAACCTTAGGGACAGTATGATAAATGCCGCTGTGGAAGTGTGTGGAGAAACGAAAAGAGGCAGTAGTAATAAGCGTGATGCATGGTGGAATAAGGAAGTGAAAGAAGCAGTTCGAATGAAGAAGAAAGCATGGCTAGACTACTTAGCCTCGCGGAATGATTTTAATATGAAAGAGAGATACAAGCTGCAGAAAGTTAACACGAAGGCACTGATAGAAGAAGCTCGTGAAAGGTGCAGAATGAAAGCGGATGAAAGGTTGTCGTCCAATTTCCGGGATAATGCCAAGCTCTTCTGGAAAGAGGTAGGCAAGACCCGGAGTTGTTCGGCAATCTGCAGTATGAATAAAGTGCTTAGTGTTAACAATGACGTCCTAACAGACCAAAGTGACGTCCTGCAGAGATGGAGTGAATATTATGGAAAGATGTATGCAAGAAAAGACAGAGATGCCACATCGGGAAGTGGAGCTCACTTCGATGCTCCGGATCCCGATGTCATTGAAGTCATTAGTATGAAAGAAATAGAACAAGCGATAAGAAGTATGAAATGTGGTAAGGCTGCGGGAAAAGACAGAGTTACTGCTGAGATGATCAAGTACGGTGGGTCGCGTGTCTGGGACACACTTTGTCTGTTATGCAACTTGTGCTGGCGGACGGGTGAGGTCCCAGATGACTGGCGAGTAGCAGTTGTAGTACCTCTTTACAAAGGGAAAGGCTCGCGCCTAAACTGCTCCAGCTACAGGGCGATCAGCTTGGTCAGCTTAGCTAGTAAGGTGTATGCAAAGGTTATAACGGCACGAATGCAAGAAAAGTCTGAAAGGTATTTATGGGAGGCTCAATGCGGATTCCGACGTGGAAGAGGTTGCATGGATCAAGTGTTTTCTCTCCGCATGATCGCGGAAAAGTTTCTGGCTCTTAGCCAGAAGGTTTTCTGCGCTTTTGTGGATCTAGAGAAAGCATTTGATAACGTTGTGAGAGAAACGCTGTGGGACTTGCTGCCAGGATATGGTGTGGACGGCTCGCTACTGCGGGCAATACAGTCGCTTTATAGGGACTGTAAGGCTTGCGTGCGAGTAGGGGGGGATGTGTCACCTCTTTTTGATGTCTGTACAGGCGTCAAACAGGGATGTGTCATGTCCGCCTGGCTGTTCATAGTGTATCTGGACAGTTGCCTGCAGAAGTTGAAAGATTTTAATATGGGTGTGAATTTGGGTGAATTTACAGTAAACTGTCTGCTGTACGCTGATGATGCGGTGCTCATGGCCTCATCAGAAGCCGACCTACAGGCATTAGTCACTAATATGAAAGAGGGGTGTGAAAGTAAGGGTCTCCGCATGAATGCAAGTAAAACTAAGGTTCTAGTATTTGAAAGAGGTGACGTAAGAACTAAATGCGAGATTAGGGTAAACCAGGTACGTCTAGAGCAAGTGAATGAAATTGTGTATTTAGGAAGTATGTTTAGCGCGGATGGAAGATGTGATTCGGATGTAGAACGGCGAGTAGCTGCCGGAAACAAAGTTAACGGTGCTTTGTCCCAGTTAGTAAAGCGACAAAGCATCGTAAAAGAAGCACGAATGGCGATTCATAACGCAGTGCTAGTGCCAACTTTGCTTTACGGTAGTGAAACCTGGGTATGTCAGCAGATGCATGAAAGTAAATTGAATGCTGTGGAGATGCGATCACTTCGAAAATTGTGCGGCGTTACCTTGGCCGACCGAATACGTAACGAAGTGATACGCAATATGGCAGGTTTGAATGAAAGTGTCAGCGTTAAGCTGGAAAAGGGCGTGCTCCGTTGGTTTGGACACGTCCAACGAATGAGTGAGGAACGATTGACGAAGAATATATATTGTTCAAAAGTAGAGGGTAGAAGGAGTCAGGGAAGGCCGAGACTTACATATGAAGACCACGTGAGCAGATTGCTCAAAAACGGAAAGGTCAAAAGTACTCGGATACCCAGACGTGCGTGTATGAAGCGATTGATGAATCTCGAAGAAGCGAAAGAAGTATGCATGGATCGCGAAGCCTGGCGATCTGTCCTCTCTGACTACCCCGTCAGGGATACAGCGTGAAGATAGTTAGTTAGTTAGTTAGTTAAAAAAAGCCGAATTTCGGTGTACACATAAAGGAAAATCAAATAAATATTCGTATTAAAAGAGTTGTAATATATATTTCATAGTAACAACACTAAAATTAGATTAAATACTTAGAACATAATAAAGAAAGAAACTATATATAAGCGATATGTGATTATATCAAAGTACTTACATGTACCTATATTCATGAGAACCGCCAGCTGCATGCCGCAAGCCTTATCCACTCAGATTTGATACACTCTATGCCCTTTACCTTTGCAATTTTTTTTTTGAATTAGCGATCACTGTTTAGACTATTGTTTAAGACATTTATTTCAAATAGTTAAAAAAAAATTCTACGTGTTTTGAAGTTAGCTGACACACTGGATTAACATATGGCCTACTTTTTATTTTGAGATCAGGAAAACTTAACCACACGGACAAAGTCTAGGTCGTCCCTAGTTTATTTTACAAAACTAGGTTTCTTACACATTTACATAAAAAAAAACCGGATAAACCACGGCGATATAACCATACATAAACTTCATTCAAAGACATTATGTTTTCTAGCTGTAAAATACAATAACCTTCCTGATTCATTTCGAAGTACCAAGTAAATATGAGAATATAAAGAACAGAAGTCAAGAGTTCCTTAAAACCTTAACAATCAGCATTGAGAAAGTCCTGAATAATAAAATGGGCTTATTATTTCAGTGGAGGCATTAAGAGCGGAGAATATTGCCAGGGGGCAATTTACGAGGGACATTTCACCCGCCTTATCTCCAATATTAAAGATTTCATTAAATCATGGCTGGCAATAAAACAGTTTGATACCGCATTCATGCTGCTACCGCGTCGGGTGACCAAGTTAATGACGTGTACATTTTGACCCTCGCGTGTGGTACAAGTTGTAGACTGAAGAGATGTACCTACAGAAGCGATAGGACTGGCGATATAATGAAATCAGTCTTACAAAAAATAAGACTGTGTGAACATGACTGGTCTGGTCAGATCCCAGTGTATCTGCCGGATATTACAACTAGAACAGATACATTTAGTATTTCTGCAATAGATTTATATTACATCCTACCGATCCAATATCCACATAACACATTTACATCCAAAAATCTTACCTACCTACCTATTGTTAAAAAATGTTTTCTTAATCAATATCAAGCGAAGGACCAGTTGGGTAAAAATTTGGCATGTCTTGGCAATCAGGCCTGGACATTATATCACAGACAGTTTACAGTCTCGTGTTTCAATTTTAATGTAAAAATGTGTTGATGGAGGGTTCCTTACGGAGACTGCGTAACCTTCTTCCAACCACTACAAAGATCTCGCTTGCACAGTCTCTCTTACTCCCAATATTGGACTATGCAGATGCCAGCTATCTTGATCTTACAGAGGAGCAACTCGATAAACTTGAGCGCCTTCAAAATTTTTGTATAAGATTTATTAATGGTTTACGTAAATATGATCATGTGTCACAATATCGCAAAGAGCTCAAGTGGCTCCCAATTCGCCTTCGTCGGAATACTCATATACTCTCCTTACTTTATAATACATTATTTAATCCTTTAGCTCCTTCTTACCTCAAAGATCGTTTTGAGTTTCTGTGTGACACGCATTTGAAGTTTTTAAGGTTGTCAGAGAACTTGAGACTACACTTACCGGTTCATTCAACAAAATTCTATGACAAATCCTTCACAGTGCAAGCCGCACGTTTGTGGAATGCACTACCGGTCTCTATAAGGCGAGCTCAATCTTTAGGATCGTTTAAAGCACAGGTTAAACAATATTATTTATCTAGGTAAATTAAAGTAGATGCCTCTATGTATGTATATGTGTATGTGTGTATGTATTTATGTATACTTATGAGTATTAATTTATGTGTAGTCTTTAGGTAAATATATATTTATATTATTTTCACAGAATTGCGTCAGCATTAAAACTTCCCACAATCTATTCAATACAATCCTATCCATCTAAAGGTTGCCTTGCTGTTCGGGATAAGGCCGCCCATTGTACTTAGGTTATAACTTAATGTCTGTAATATAATTAATTTCTAACTAACTAACTAACTATCTTCACGCTGTATCCATGACGGGGTAGTCAGAGAGGACAGATCGCTAGGCTTCGCGATCCATGCATACTTCTTTCGCTTCTTCAAGATTCATCAATCGCTTCCTACACGCACGTCTGGGTATCCGAGTACTTTAGAACTTTCCGTTTTTGAGCAATCTGCTCACGTGGTCTTCATATGTAAGTCTTGGCCTACCCTGACTTCTTCTACCCTCTACTTTCGCACAATATATATTCTTCGTCAATCGTTCCTCACTCATTCGTTGGACGTGTCCAAACCAACGGAGCGCGCCCTTTTCCAGCTTAACGCTGACACTTTCATTCAAACCTGACATATTGCGTATCACATCGTTACGTATTCGGTCGGCCAAAGTAACGCCGCACAATTTTCGAAGTGATCGCATCTCCACAGCATTCAATTTACTTTCATGCATCTGCTGACATGCCCAGGTTCCGCTACCCTAAAGCAAAGTTGGCACTAGCACTGCGCTATGATTTAATTTCTGGTGTACAATAAAGGATATTATTATTTTTGTCTCTTATTACTAAATAAACGGCTTTACTCACGTGTAAATTTCGGGATAGCCCGACTAGTTTCGGACCTAACGGAGGTCCTTCTTCAAGAGGAGCGTCAAGCTACGTCGGAAGCTGCGCTGGTACTGCGTTGCCAGCGACCTTTCTGGCGAAGAGCACGCTGTGTCAGTGTAGGTGGGTGTGTCTCGTCTTGAGTAGCCGATGTGGAGATTGCTGTGGTGTTAACCTCAGGCGCAGGAGGTGCAGTCGCACACACCGAACTGGTCGTATCTCCCTCCAATGCTGGAATATTGTTGGAGGGAGCAAGCTTTAAAGCCGGTCTCCATGCAGGGGGCAATACCCAACCAGAGTCCCTGTTGAAATTCGGACGACGGCTGATTTCGATGGCTTCGCGTACTTTATGTGGAACGAAGTACTTCTCTGTCGCTAGTACAGAGGCCTTATCGAATCTTATGTAATGAGCCGTGTCCATTTGGCAGGCGTGCTCAGCCACCGCTGACTTCTCGGTGTCCATACTTTTCATGCTACGTATATGCTCCTGTAGCCTGGTTGAAACGCTGCGACGTGTCTCACCTATATAACACCTGCCGCAGTCACACGGAATGGTGTATACTCCTGGTGCACTCAGTGGATCTGCATCCTTTGGAGAGCGCAAGATTTGCCTCAATTGTCCGGGTGGGCGAAAGATTGTCCTAATGCTATATCCACGGCGCAACAGTCCTCCTATCTTATCGGTCACTCCCCGGATGTACGGTAAATATGCGGCGTTCCTCTCCACACCAGGTGACCGTCGATGGGCTGTCGCACTCCCAGCTCGCATGCTCTGTCGCCACCGTTAGCCATTCTTCTTCAACGCGCAACGGACATGCGCCAGTTCTACAATCACATACTCTGGATCGCAAAGACTCAGGGCCCGGTTTATTAGCGATCTCGGGACTGATGAGAGCTGAGAAGGGTGGTGATGTGAATCCGCTCGGAGGTATCTGTCCGTGTGTGTTGGTTTTCTATATACCGTATGCGACAGGCGGCCATTATGACCACGAATTACCAAAACCTCCAAAAACGGAAGCACCCCTTCATTCTCCTCCTCCACTGTGCACTGGATGTTACTGTGCACCGAGTTTAAAGATGGGAGGACTGTTGCGCCGTGGATATAGCATAAGGACAATCTTTCGCCCACCCGGACAGTTGAGACAACTCTTGCGCTCCCCAAAGTATGCAGATACACTGAGTGCACCAGGAGTATACACCATTCCGTGTGACTGCGGCAGGTGTTATTTAGGTGAGACACGTCGCAGCGTTTCAACCAGGCTACAGGAGCATATACGTAGCATGAAAAGTATGGACACCGAGAAGTCAGCGGTGGCTGAGCACGCCTGCCAGACGGACACGGCTCATTACATAAGATTCGATAAAGCCTCTGTACTAGCGACAGAGAAGTACTTCGTTCCACGTAAAGTCATCCAAGGCCATCGAAATTAGCCGTCGTCTTGCTCCCTCCAACAATATTCCAGCATTGGAGGGAGATACGACCAGTTCGTTGTGTGCGACTGCACCTCCTGCGCCTGAGGTTAACACCACAGCAATCTCCACATCGGCTACTCAAGACATTATTATTATTATGAATGTCACAGAGACTGTAAACTTGAAATATAATTTCATATTCTTTATTTTTGAAGTGAAAGTTCTTTTTCGACATTGAGAGAAATTTTGTAGCTGTAAATAATCGTCTCGTTTTCGACTACGCGCCATGTTGATTTGAAGTAAAACTTCTTTATTAACGTATCAGAGAAATTTTATAGCTGTAAAAAATGTCATAAATAAGTTTCACTTCTTACCTGTGTACTCTGGTACACACACATATTTTTTACGCTTATTATTTGACTCGAGTTTTTAGGCCACTGCTCAACCCAAATCCAGCTAGTAGGTACTCATTCACGGCTGTATATACCCAGCACTCATTGAGAAGACAGCAAATATTTTTTAAGCAAATGCAGCTAGCGTACCCCATGGCTTCGCCTATAATATACTTCAAACCCCGTCGCACCTATTTAACCCACAATATACAAATCTGTCCGATTTGCTAACATTTATTATGAATTCTCCGCCTACTTGGATAGTAGCAATAAAGTAGAAATTTTTATATTTGAATAGTGTTTCCATATATTATCGCCAATTTTTTTTTATTCAGCACCGACTTGCCCATACTAAGCTAATATGGGATCTAATATAAACAAATCTTTCTTCAATATTTTTATACAAGTAGAGACAAACATAGTGTGTTCTTCACGTGTATTTTGCATTCAAAATTTGCCCGCCAACCGCTATTTACTTGGACCACCCGTGAAAATAGTTACAACTTGAGATATTCAAGTAGGATTTGCGATTTGTGTGCGTGAGACGCAATATCTCTACGTCATTGACATAAAGCTCAAAATACATTAGGAGTTAGTTTTCAGAGTATCATATTTTAATTTACTGCTAAATTTGATGACTAGTTGGGCAGTGCTAAAATTATGATCGTATTTTAAGTGGTTATTACGTGTAGAGGTAATAGATATAATTGCGTTAAGCAACTTCGCTATAGCTGGTCCTTGGATGGGTGACCACTTTGTGGCATTTACATTTGCGAGCGTTTCCGTGCTATGGAAGGCACGTTAAGCCGTTGGTCCCGGTTGCCAATAAAATGGCAGTTGTTAAGCCAAGTTAATGGCCTTAAGGGGGTGGCTTAAAAATTTCAACAGCAGGCTGTGGCGACAGCCTGCGTCAGTCCATTTCTACACGGTTATGGGCTCACCACCTGTTACATGGGACAAATATGCATACGGTGAAATGTGGGCGTTTAATATGCATCTGCCTACCCCTTCGGGGATAAAGGCGTGACATTGTGTATGTATATATGTATCTTAATTAGTGGTTTATATAAATATCACTGCCTCGGTGGCGCAGTGGTAGTGCATGCAGCCGCGACTGAGGTCCCAGGTTCGATTCCCGGGTCGGATCAAATGTTTGTGTGATCCACAAATGTTTGTTTTGGAGTTTTAGTGCTTCCTATGTATAATGTAGATATGTATTTAGAAATATATAAGTATGTATATCAATTGTCTAGATCCCATAACACAAGCTTACTTTGGGCTAGACGGCGCAGTGTAAAAAAAAATGTCCCACAATATTTATTTACTGTTCCTCAGATATTTTTTTTACTTTTAAGGTCAAAATGAATTTGACATAACAAAATAATTCACCAAGACTCTTGAACAAATGATAAAAGCAAAGAAACATTTTTAAAGTCAACATATCCTATTTTTTACTTACTTGTTCCTCACGCCTTTATCCCTGAAGTGCTAGCAGAGGCATACTGTACGCCCTCATTTTACCGTAAGCATAATGCACCACGTGGTGAGTCCATTCTGTGTTATAATGGACAGGTACAGATTAGGGCGCCATGCTATAAACATTTTTAAAGCCTGGGGGTCACCTTCTAGTGCTTTCAAAAGAACGAATACACTCGTAAATTTGATGGAGGCATACATCAGTGGTCTATGATAAACTAATTTTAATGCTTTTATTTATTTTGTCAATTACGCCTTATCCCCGAAGGGGTGGCAGAGGCATATTATATGCCCACTTTTCACCATGTGTATTCCTGTCCCACGTGGTGGGCCCTTTGCCATGTTGAAATAGACAGGTACAGTTTGTGGCTACCTACTGTTGAAATTTTTCAAGCTGCCCATAAGGCCCTCCACTTGACTTAACGACTGCCATGTTAGGGATCAACGGCTTAACGTGCCTTCCGAAGCACAAAGACCCTCACGGATGTAAATGCCACAAAGTTGTGCCCATCCGTGACCAGTCATAGCGTTGCTTAACGCAGTGATCGTTTACAGAACACTGAGTCCGAGGGGCCACGAGCGCTTCAATTCGATTTTAATGATTGGTTGATTTTAGAAGTAATTCGTCATGATTTATTTTATATTAAGATAAGAATGTATAAAATATTGGGCGTATGGTACCCCACCTAGATCTGCGAGGCTCAAGTGACCTCACAAACGACTACTGTACAGGTGACTAATAGACAAGGCAACGTCACTGGGGAGCCGAGTCTACTATTTTCCAATGGAAAGCCGTTCTAGTTCTATTCTACAGCGGTTCTATTGCGATTAGTCCAAAACTAGGTAGGTAGTAGGAATTCTATTGAAGCGCAATTGTAATAGTAGACTACGAAAACAGTATTTTTTTTTCTATTTGATTTCTATTCTCATTTGACGCGATTGAATTAGTAGACTTGGCCCCTGGTCAGACGGCAATCGCTCCCAACAACGACGAAAATAAAAAATCAAAGAATTGATGACTCTAACAGCCAAATAAAAATGAATCCCAAGCTTCAGGTAGGGTATGAAAGTAACTGGGAATACACTAAGATGAAGAGAGAGAAGAAAGATGTGTAATGTTTATACTTTGTTGTGTATAATATATATTTTATACCAAAATTAAATAAATTCTCCAACCGCAAAAGTAAAAGGAATTTAATATGACGAGGGAGATGCGTGTTTATTTTGAAATAGATAAAATTTGGGTCAGCCTTCCCCCTCCCCAGACCCTTTAAAAACGGATAAGTAATGAAATTTCACCTCGCCGGCCGCGGCCCGACCTCAAATTGTTATTTACTTATTTTCCAAACGATATTATTACATTGGATATTGTTTTTATTTGCCTATTACATCTCACTAATGAAGTTTGTCTGTCTGTCATATTCACTTGAAGTGTTGCAGTACTATTATACTAGTGGTTCTACCGTAGACTTCGGAGTAAATTGAGGAAAAGGCTAAACATTTTTTTTTAGTTAACGTGTTAGTTTTGACCGCCCTGCCAACCACTACGGGACCATTTCCCCTCCCCTGCCTCTATTTCCCGCCCGACAGAAAAACCCCCTCGCAAAAAGTTTTTGGCTATATCAAGGATTGCCCATGCCAAGTTGCATGCAAATCCGATAAAAAATGCGACCTAGACTGAATGGACGGACGAACGGACGAACGGTCGGACATCGATACCATTTTTCCCGTACCAGTGGACTTAAAACGGAGACTTTCGTCGGCTCGCTTCGTTCGCCTCCTCAGTCTAATATGATGTAACTTTATGACTTATCAACATGGTTGTTGGTAGTTTATTGCTATTTATAATTTAGGCTCAAGAAGCGCACTTCGAAAAATACTTATTTGAAGAATTACATACTTTTAACTGTAGCATCGCAGTAAATTTAACTTTATCTATTCAGTAATAAGATTATTTAAAAAACCTTTTTAGCGACAGTGGTGATTTAGAAGCAATAATGTCAATAGGGAGAAAATAAAAAAATCCCCGACAATTACGGTTGTTCTTTTTTACTATGAACTATTATATTTTGATAAATTGACAAATTAATAGACTACCTACTATTAGATTTCACAGAATCTTCCCATGGCACTTTTGTTTGCGGTGATCACCTTAACCACATGTATGAAAAACTATATAACTATATAAAAACTATATAACTATATAAAAACTATATAAAAACTATATAACTATATAAAAACTATATAGCTGCGGAGGTTCTATTTATCTGTTGTGGTAATTAATTACAATCAGTACTGATTACACTATTTCAATGAGAACTATCATAATCAATTGTCCCATGGTTTTTGCACAAGGCACCATGGTGGTACAAGGGACACTATAATAATTAACATCCGATATTTCTTCGTTTTCTTCCGGTAGTGTTTGTTTATACTCACTTTGCCCGGAAGATCCATTACATCCCTATTTAGTGAACAGCTTGAGACGATTGTAATTTGTCGATCCCGAGTTTATCTTTAAAATACGGTAGACTGTATGGTCTAAGAGATCTTGCAAATTGATTTTTGTGCTCATATTTGTGACCGTTATGCTGGATACAGGCGGATGGCAAGCCTTTTTGCTTCCTCCTGAAGCGGACAGGAATACAAATGGTGAAAAGTGGGCATATAATATGCCTCTGCCATCCCGTCGGGGATAAGGTGTGATGGATAAATAAATACATGGTGCTAAAATCATTTTGCAGTTTTGCCTATAGGACAATTATCGGAAGATGCCCTGGAAGCCCGAAATAAAAATTACAAGAAATATAGGTTACATAACGCTAGGAAGTGTTTCAGATCAGCAACAAACGAAGACGTTCTGCATATTTTGTTATATACATCTGATCCTTATATATATAAGCTCGTGGCCTCGAGGACTCAGTGTTCTGTAAACGATCACTGAGTTACGCAACTTTCACTATGGCTGGTCCTCGGATGGGTGACCACTTTGTGGCATTTACATTTGCGAGCGTTTCCGTGCTTCGGAAGGCACGTTAAGCCGTTGGTCCCGGTTGCCAGTAAAATGGCAGTCGTTAAGCCTGGTTGAAGGCCTTATGGGCGGCTTGAAAATTTCAACAGCAGGTAGCCACAACCTGCGTCTGTCTATTTCAACACGGCAATGGGCTCACCACCTATTACGTGGGACAGGAATCCATACGGTGAAAAGTGGGCATATAATATGCCTCTGCCACCCCTTCGGGGATAAGGCGTGATGGATATATTTTTTTTTTTTTATCTTTATATATCTAGCTTAAATAAACCCAGTTTTCTCATATCCAAAGAAACGTTTGACGAAGCTAAAGAATTGTTAGAAATAGAAAGTATATATTTATATAAAAGGATAAGCGCTATTTTTTTTTGTCATGTAACTGTTGTTTAATAATAATAATTTAGTATTCAACTTATTTTTAGCAAAATTGTAACTTTTATTGCTATTTTAACATAACCGTTTAATTTTTGTATGAAATTTCGTATTATTATATTTTGTATTTGTCATTTTTTTACGGAAAATATGTTATTTTTAAAATTATGATTTTTGTTTACTTTTATTGCCTAGGTATTCACAAATACGTGAAAAAAAATCAAAGAGAAAAATCACAAAACAACAGAGTTATCGATTTTTGAGATGGAAAATACCGGTAGGTCCCATTGTGCGGTGGCTCGCTATTGAGCGAAGATTTTGATTCTATGTAGACACGATTGAAATAGCAGACTCGGCCCCAGGTTGATGGTTTTATGAGCGTCTTGAAAAATGTGTACAGTACCCACTACTTACCTATTAACTAGCCACGGCCTGTTTCTGTCCATCCATATAAGGTGGTAGCGCTAGTGAACACTTCAATTGTTTAAAAAGGTTAAAGGGTAAAGACAAAGTTTACCGAAATTGCTAATATTTGCAAGACAGGGACGCCTGGAAATAATCTGCTGTCTCTACTAGTCATATTGAAACTAACATTAAGTAGTATCAAGTGCTTACCTTCTGACCTTCTTATCAGTTCTTCTCAGAACGAGTCAGGTTAAGATGTAGTGGTGAGGTTAACATAACTAAACTATCTTCACGCTATATCCCTGATGGGGTAGTCATGAAGGGCAGATCGCCAAGCTGTGTGTATAGTATTAAGTGTGTCCTCTAACTTTTTTACCAGTTCTACTCGATCAGATTTTGAACTACACTTCCGTACACCTAAATCGAGCCACCTTGATTTTTTTGGTTTGGAGTACTGTAACTTTTTAAAGATGTATGTAGAAGGAAAATGTTTTGATGCAGTTTTGGAGCTGGTATACTCATCATTCATTTAGAGTGCCACCGTTCTAAATATGAACTACTAAGAGGAGGCAAGGCTCAGATGCCGAGTGGCAAATTTGGAGTCTGAGCTTGCCGACTCCCGAGACCAAATCCGAGTTCTCTGGGAGGAGGTGGACCAATTGGTTCGTAGGTCCGCGGAGAGTCGAGGCCAACCAGGATGCTCTTGAAACTCAGTACATGCAGTCTGGGCCCCCTGCGCCGACAAATCCTGCGCCTAAGCCAGCTCCCAAGCCTATGCCAGCATTAGTACCCAGTATGGTGCAAATAATGGAGGCGATGGAGAGGCCTCTCGCTGTCCTCGAGAGTCGGGCGTACCGTCCACCGCTAGCACACGCGTCCTACGCGGCTGCGTCTGGTGGTGCTTCTGGCCCCAAGGGAAAGACCACTTTATGGCCGAAGCTGGCTGAAGTGAGGGGGAAAAGTAGCGTCATTCTTCCCACTCCAGCCACCGCTCCTGTTACATCTTTAAAACCCTGCAGAGGGGAGGGCTGGGAGGTAGAGCCAAGAAAAAGACAAAGGTCGCTAAAAAAGCGGCCAAGAGGGCGGCCAAAGCTGCCGCGGCGAAGGCGCCGAAGAGGCTCCGCGTTCCACGCTCCATTGCCGTCGTACTGACGGTGACATCAGAGGGGGTGGAGAGAGGCGTGGGATACGCCGATGTCCTGAGGAAGGTGAAAGCCTCTGTGGACCTTAAGGCCCTTGACATTACAGGTGGACTCCGATACAAGACAACTCGCACCGGAGCTCGCCTCCTTGAGGTCTCCGGCGCCACCAGCGCCCCCAAGGCTGATCGAGCAGCTAGGCTGAGAGAGGCGCTGGATGCGGCTGATGTCCGCGTCACCAGACCCAATAAATACGTTGGTCTGCGCATCTCGGGTCTGGATGACGCGGCAACGGCAGATGAAATAATCTGTACCATTGTGGAGGCTGTCCCAGTGACCAGGTGAGAGCCGGAGAAATCCGCTTCGGCCCCACTGGTCACGGGTCAGTGGTTGTCAAATGCCCCGTCGCAGTGGCACAAAAAATTGCGGACGGACGAGGCCTCCTCATCGGGGGCTTCCTGAAGGCGCAGGTGCGTCTCCTACAGCTCCGCGAGGTGTAGGAGACGCACCGCCACCAACCAGGTGTTACAGGTGCCTGGTCGTAGGGCATGTGGGAGTGCAGTGCACAGCGGAAGTTACCGTGAGAAACCGGTGCTTCCGCTGCAGTCAACCCGGTCACAAGGCCAGTTCTTGTGTTGCCCCACTACAGTGTGTTGCGGAGGACAAAATGGCGGACCACCGGGCGGACAGCAGGATTTGCAACGCCTTGAGGCCAAAGCCTCGTCCACCTGCACGGGGTAGTGACGTCCATTAATGGACACACATATCCGCATCCTGCAGATAAATCTAAACCACTGCGCCGCTGCCCTTGGATCTTCTGTACCAGAGCATCGCGCAGCTCGCAGCTCCTGCGACCATTCGCAGGAGGTAGCCTCACCTACCGGATGTCACAGATACTTACCGGGCACGGGTGCTTCGGTAAGTTTCTGTGGCGTATAAACCGGGAGGTTACACCAGAGTGCCAGCACTGTGCGAACTGCAGCGAGGATACGGCGCTGCATACACTGGTGGACTGCCCAGCGTGGGACCTGCAGCGCCAGGACCTCGTTGTGGGTCTGGGCGTGGACATTCTCTCGCTGGAGACCATGGTGAAAGCTATGGTCTCCAGCGTCAGCAAATGGGACGCCGCTGCATCTTAGCGGCGGTTAGGGAGCGGGAGAGAACTCTCCCTCCCGAGTCTGCGGCGAGGACGCCGCAGACTTGTCTTTGCCCAAGACTACCGTCGTCCATGACCGGGGGCCTGGGGACCGGGTTGGTTTGCTCGCCGTCCTTACAGAAGCAGGCCCCGGTCGGTGGCGTGGTGTGAGAGCTGCACGTACGCCCTTGACCCTCTCAAGGAAGTGGTATAAAACCTGATCCCCCCCAAAGAAGCGAGATAAAACTCGAATGAACGAAGCCGCGGAAGCGGATAAAGTCTGTCGGGAGCCATGGGGCTATCCGTCCGAGGGCACAACCGGGACTCCCGGCTATAGACAGATGAAAGGGATACGTGTGGTTTTAGTCGGTAAGAGTCCAGATAGCATCCATGAGGATATCCACAAGAAAAAAAAAATAGTATCAAAGACTCTGCACTGGACCTTGTTGCCTCCTTCTTAAATGATCGGATACAACATGTTGATGTTAATGAAATTCGCTCCTCTGGAGCATCTGTAGCTATGGGCGTACCGCAGGGATCAATTCTAGGTCCGTTTCTATTTTTAATTTATATTAACGATCTGCCATTCTATATACAGAACTTGTGCGACATTGTTATATTTGCTGATGTAACGTCACTTATTTTTAAAATAGATCGTATGCTTACTGTTTTTAACGGCGTTAATAGTTCACTTGCCCAAGTTGTAGATTGGTTTACGACCAATAATTTGCTACTAAACACTAAAAAGACAAAATGTATCAGATTTAGCATGCCTAATGTCAGGAATTGCGGTACAAATATAACATTGAACGGTGATACCCTTAATATTGTAGAATCAACAGTATTTTTGGGGATCACTTTAGATAGCAAACTGCAGTGGAACGCCCAAATAACGTGTCTTGCAGGTAAACTCAGCTCGGCAGCCTTTGCCGTTAGTAAAGTCAGGCAGCTCACTGATGTAGAAACTGCCAGGCTAGTATACTTTAGTTATTTTCATAGTGTCATGTCTTACGGCATTTTGCTGTGGGGTAAAGCAGCTGATCTACAAGTAATTTTTGTACTCCAGAAGAGAGCTATACGTGCAATATATAAATTGAGTGCTAGAGTGTCTCTTAGAGAGAAATTTAAAGAAATTGGCATTTTAACGGTTGCATCACAGTATATATTTGCAAATATCATGTTAGTTAAACAGAACATACATTTATACAATAGACACAGTGACATACATTCGATAAATACTAGAAATAAGCATAAATTAATTGGAACGCATCATCGTTTACAAAAGGTTCACGACTCTTTTGCAGGAATTGTGTACGCCTATATAATAAAATTCCTTTAGACATTATGAACCTGCCGTAACATAAATTTAAGGCGGAAATTAAATCGCACCTCTTGAGAAGGTCTTATTACACAATTAATGATTATTTGAATGATAAAAATAAATGGAAATGAGTTGCTTGCTCTTCGCTCGAGCTATTAAGGATTCGAATGAATCTTGTGTTATATTATCTCTGTATGTATTTTTTTACATTATTATTTTTTACATTCTCCAGTATAAATAATTTGAAACGCCAGGCAACTAAAGGTATGGCTGCGTTTAGTCCCGGTAATAACAAATATACATAATTATATGTAATTTGACTTTGTTATTGTGTGAGCACTATGTAGACTTATTTATAATTTTTAAATTGACATGATAGTTGCTGTGTAGTTTTTGAGTATGTCATGCTCGCCTAAGTGTCCTGGCAGTGGTGGCGTATGTATCGGGTCGCCTTGTTCCCTACAATACGGTTGAGTAAGGCTATGGCTGATATATTCGTCATACCCGTGAACGGGTGCCGTCTGTTGGGACTGGTCAACTCATAGCTGTTATAGCAATTGTTACAAATAATATTATTTAAATTTAAGGCAAACTAAGTTTAGTCGACTGTTCTCACATAAATTCAAAGGAACTTTGTAAGTGTAATTTTAATGAACACAACATATATTTTGTTCTTTTTTTTTTGTATAATTTCATTACTGTATAATTGGTCAAATATCATGTTAATCAAACTGTGTCAAATGGCGGTTAGAAAAGAGTGGCCATGAGTTTTATTGCCAGGTTCTTCCTCTGTCTCTACCTATTGCTTTGCGAATCTGGCAGTAAATGTAAATGTAGAAGCAGTAATCTTGACGTTCATAAGTGTTACTTTGTGACCTACATGAATAAAGATTTTTGATTTTGATAGCTTTATCTTTGACTCATCTGTGAAGAGAACCTGGCTCCATTGATGTCGAGTCCAATTTAGATGTTCGCGCGCAAACTCTAGACGGGCTATTCGGTGTGCTCATGTCAATTTGGGTCCATTGGCTGGCTTATGGGGCTTTAAACCACGTTCATTGAGTCGCCTTCTAACGGTCCGAGCACTTACAGCCACTCCGTGAAAGTCCCTTAGCTGTTCTTGTATATGAACAGAGTTAAGGCGTCGATTTCGCAAGCTAGTAGTGACAATGTATTGATCTTGTCTCGCCGTTGTCACTCGGTAACGAGGTCCTCCTGTTCGCCGAACGAAGCCACCAGTCTCCAGGTATCGGTGGTACACTCTTTGAACAGCGGAACGACTTATGTGAAGTTGTGAACTCACATCTCGCTGACTTAGCCCAGATTGAAGAAGTGCTACAGCTTC
The DNA here is from genome assembly GCA_948477245.1 of Thumatha senex. Taxonomy (NCBI): domain Eukaryota; kingdom Metazoa; phylum Arthropoda; class Insecta; order Lepidoptera; family Erebidae; genus Thumatha; species Thumatha senex. The sequence goes on along the minus strand of OX419731.1, from coordinate 4,155,566 downwards.
AGGTGAAGTATTCATAATTTTATAGCCAAAAATGGTTCAAATTATAGAAAACTAACTAAACTAAACTTTGGTTAACAACAATTGTGAAAATTCAAATCAAATCGACATTAAATTGCTTCAAAAGCAACTTTCAACAGTCATTATTTTTTTCAAATCAGTGACCAAGCTCGGCTTTTGTTCTTTATTTTAAATTCTAAAATTCAAATTTGGAATAATACATACGGGAAAGACGATGAAATATGCCAGCATAAAAAATGCATAAAAACTTTTTTGTTATATTGTATATTTTTTGTGTATTGGACTTTTAGGCCCGGGAATGTAAGGTGGCTCGATTCAAGAGTCCGGGAGTGTAGTAGTCATATTGTTAGTGTTTGGTATTTTTCTTTTGTCTCTTTGTTTTGACGTTTAATAGATGCCCTTTAAGTATCAAATGAAATGAATATTTTTTTTATACTTTCTAAAGGCAAATACTTGCAAAAAGGATATCTTAACGTTGTTTCTTGGTCGTCTACACATTACAAATCAATCCGCGTTACACATCAAGACCATATACAATACATATTCCCTGTCCACAGCACGTCCGCACATCAAACCGAATAAGTAACTTAGTCACGTTAGAAATACTTTGTACATTAATTAATACTGGTCATAATCCGTCGTCCCCGTGGGACCGTTAGCCGAAGACGGGCCTCGAACCAGCTACCGTGTAATAATTATCAATGTACCCTTAGGGTGCAGCCTCCCTAGCAGGGCTGTCAAGTATAATATTTTGTCTAGAAATGATATTTTTTTATCGTAGCTTTGTCATTCCTGTAGAGAATGGTTGTAATTATATACGCGAACTACTGAAACGACATAAATAGTTTTACTTTTGGCGCGTCAGGAAAAAATGATGAGATTAAAGTTTTACGAAGCGCGCGCAGACCGTCGCTAAAACCCGACACCCTGAAGTTAGCTGATAAGTGTTTCCATGATAACTTATAACTGCATTCAAATTAGTTTTTAAACACCCTGAAGTTAGCTATAGTCAGCATTTGAGTTTTTTTCTACAAACGTAGAATAAGGCGAAAATTTAAAAAAAGATTTTTATCTTGTTACGTTAAAGCAGTATAACTTCTAACGCGTGTACATTAGCAAACACACACACTTTTTAAAATAATACTTGCGCTTATTTTTTCGTTGATTGTACGAAATTTTACATCCTCTGTCTATTCACCCCACATCACTTTGATGAAGCTTATCCATGCTGCATTTTCTAGTACGCGAATTTCAAATAAATTCTAGAATTGTAGTTCAAATTCAACTTGCAAAATACGTATGTGTGCAAGTTAAGTGATAACATAATCAAAATAGTACTGATCAACACTTGCATATAATACTTATGTCCATATTGTATGGCACCTCTAATACTCCTGAGTCGAACCCTCAAAAGTTCGGTTAACCCTTCCCGCTTCGTACACTAAAAAGGTTTTCTATTTGCATTTTACAACTTCACCGCATCACCGGACTCCATAGAGTTTGCGATTTAATTTGGTGAAAATAAAGGTAGGACATTAGCTGGGATATTTCGGCCATTTTCGTGTGTTCCTCCGGGCATTTTCAGGTATTATTGTGTGTTGCGTTCGAAATTTAAACGAGTATGGGTGTTTGGGATTAGTACTTTGAGTTGGAGTAAACTTTTATTAGTTGAATAATGCGGTTTGAGAATAGGCTAGTTAGTTTTGTTTCGACAGACATTTACTCGTAGTAATAAGATAGCACGCATAAAACCATTAACTAATTTAATTGGGGTACCTCCCCTGCATATTAAGAGTGGATACTATTTTCCTTTTTCAGTTACTTTCAAACTCTTTCTGGATTTGAAGCTCAGGGTCCACTTTTATCTATCTTCAGCGCTCGTGGCCCCGCGGTCTCAGTGTTCTGTAAACGATCACTGAGTTACGCAACTTTCACTATGGCTGGTCCTGGGATGGGTGACCACTTTGTGGCATTTACATTTGCGAGCGTTTCCGTGCTTCGGAAGGCACGTTAAGCCGTTGGTCCCGGTTGCCAGTAAAATGGCAGTCGTTAAGCCTGGTTGAAGGCCTTATGGGCGGCTTGAAAATTTCAACAGCAGGTAGCCACAACCTGCGTCTGTCTATTTCAACACGGCAATGGGCTCACCACCTATTACGTGGGACAGGAATCCACACGGTTAAAAGTGAGCATATAATATGCCTCTGCCACCCCTTCGGGGATAAGGCGTGATGGATATTTATTTATTTTTTTATTATTTTGTTAAGTAATGGATTTAGCTTTAAACGGATATTTTTGATGAGTATCTTTCCATTCTCCTCTCTACCCGCTGAGTAGTTGTTTTAGATAAGTATGTAAAAATAAGTTCATATGGTAGTAGGTACATAGTATGTATATAACGGAATTAAATGAAGACTACTGATCATAAATAAATTATCTTTACATGTTTATGAGCAACAGTCGACAACTCAGACAACATATTTTTTAGTTTTTTTTTCAATGGCAGCTCTTTTCAGCGGAACCCTTTATCGCGGTTGGCCCGACACGCACATGGCATGTTCTTAATTTAAAAATCTAGTGCAATTTTTAGGGTTGCCATCAAAAACACTGTCTTTAAGTCACTACTTGTTTTTATTAGCAAACCTAATATGCATTTTTACTATCAGTCTACCTTCATTCTGTAAGCAATAACAGGGGATCTCACACGTACCTTAGTATCCCTTGACGAAGGAGTGACAGGGGTCGTTATCTGACCTCTCTGCTTACCAACTTGTGTAGTGTTTTGCATGTTGCGTTAACTTACCCGACTTAAATGTAATTTAAAACATAGGTATATGTATAATATACCTACGAAGCGGGCGTGGCCCCGCGGACTCAGTATTCTGTAAACGATTACTACGTTAAGCAACTTTCATTATGGCTGGTCGTCGGATGGGTGACCACTTTGTGGCATTTACATTTGCGAGCGTTACCATGCTTCGGAAGGCACGTTAGACTAAGCCGTTATTATTATTATTTATTATATATTGGATGAGACAATTGATATCGCCCTACTGCAGGAGCCATACGTACTAAACAAACGTATAGTTGGGCTCGGCTCTCTGGGAGGAGACATCATATATCATGAAAATGGTGAGTCAACCCCGAGAGCGTGCATTTATGCCAGCAGCAGGACGAGAACATTAGGACTAATAAGGGCAGATTGTTACAGTAACCTCGCGAGCGTTGAATTAACGCTACAAACGCGAAAGGAGAAGGAAAGGGTACTCCTAGTCTCAGCCTATCTACCAAGCGAGAGAGACTTCGAGCCGCCAACACAGAAAAATACCAAGGTAAGTGCATACCTATTATTGTAGGCTGTGATGCCAACGCACATCATGTTGCCTGGGGCAGCACGGACTGCAACAAAAAGGGAGACTTACTTTTAGACTTCATAAGTGCCTCAGATTTAGGAATAATAAATATGGGAAACACACCCACTTTTGTTACACGAACGAGGCAAGAGGTGTTGGATATTACTGTTGCAACTGATAGAATAAGCCGACACATTAGTGACTGGAAAGTGGATGAAAGTGACTCTATGTCAGATCATAGGAGAATCACTTTCAGTTTGGAGAGCAATATTGAAAAGGTAATGATTAGAAACGCGAGGAAAACTGATTGGGTTAAGTTCGAAAGCTATGTGAAGGAAAACTGGAACCCTAGTCAGAAAATACCGATAAGAAGCACCAGTGATATAGAACGGGAAGCCAATAGGCTGGACGAAACCCTGAGAGAGGCATATCACAAGGCATGTCCTCTAAGGGAGATCAAACCGGGCAAAGGACAACCATGGTGGACAAAAACACTAGGTAAGAAAAGGAAAAAAGCTCGCCGGGCCCTTAGACAAGCCCTCAAAAAAGGGGATGAGGAAAGCTGGCGAGCATATAGGGAAGAAGGAAATTCGTTCAAAAAAGAATGCAGAAGGGAAAGTAGGAACTGTTGGAGAGCGTTTTGTGAGGGGGTCAAAAAGCAAACAGATGCTGCACGACTGATGATAACGCTCTCCAAGGTCAACTCCTGCAAACTAGGCAGCATAAAGAACGGGGAAGAATTAGTGACTGATCCCGAAAAGATTCTGGAGATCTTGCTCAAAACTCACTTCTCCGAATGCAAGAGACACACAGATAACACAACGCCAGTCGACTCAGTTAACATCGAGAGCGTAATGCTGGATAGTTGTATAACAGAGGAACATCTGGGATGGAGTGTCAAATCGTTTCAGCCTTATAAGGCTGCTGGACCAGATGGGATACTTCCGAAGATGCTGCAGACGGTAATAAACCACATAAGCGAAGACCTACTTGCTCTGTACAACAGCAGCATTAAGTCAAGATACATCCCAAAGAAATGGGGAGAGGTCAGAGCAGTCTTCATACCGAAACCTGGTAAATCATCTTACCAGGAGGCAAAGGCCTTTAGGTGTATCAGTCTCTCCTCTTTCCTACTCAAGACACTGGAAAAAATACTAGACAGGATAATAAGAGAACAAATAGATAAAAGTGAATCACCTCTGCACCTAAATCAACATGCGTACATGGAGGGCAGATCAACGGATACAGCCCTCCACAACCTGGTGAACAGGGTGCAGAGATCGATAGAAAATAAGGAATATGCACTAGGATGCTTCTTTGACGTCGAGGGAGCCTTCGACATGGCCACTCCCGAATCGATAGAAGCTACCCTCGACCGCGAAGGAATAGATAAAGACATATCAGAATGGGTGAAACTAATGCTGAGGCACCGACTGATACAGGCAGAGATGGCAGGCGTGACCCTAAAAGTAGAGGCAAGCAGAGGCTTCCCACAGGGAGGATGCCTATCGCCTTTACTATGGTGCCTGCTAATAGATGAACTTATCAAGAAAATTAACAGTTTGCACATATACACACAGGCATATTCCGACGACGGCGTGCTCCTGGTCACCGGCAAGGTGCCAAGTGTTATGTGCGACATCATGAACAGAGGACTGAAGGTAGCTCTAACATGGTGCAAAAGCAAAGGGTTAAACTTGAATCCCGACAAGACAAAGGTAGTGACATTTACGAATAAAAGGAAGAAAGACAATTTTGGACCGGTGAGACTGAACAACCACACCCTGGAGGTGGTTGAGAATATTAGATACCTGGGAGTCACACTGGACAGCAAATTGACTTTTAAGACTCACATAAAGAACACATGCACAAAAGCCAAAATGGCGTTGATGCAATGTAAAAGTGCAATAGGAAGAACCTGGGGAACGAAACCAGCAACAGTCATATGGATATATAAATCAATTATCCTACCCAGAATACTGCACGGGGCCATAGTATGGTGGCACAAGGCAGCGAACAAGACAAACAAAATAGAATTAGACAAGGTACAGAGGCTGGCGGCCCTGATGACAACAGGTGCTATGAGGACAACTCCCACAGCTGCGCTAGAGATCGTATTGGGACTCCATCCTCTGGATCTAGAAATTAAAAAGAAAGCAATTGAACAATGGTTTAAATTGAAAAGCGTGGGCCTATGGAGAGGTAATCCTCAAGATGGCGGACATGGTAGTATCAATAAGAAATACGAAGACAAATTGTCAATGATTCTCTCTAACAATGACCTAATCAAGAAGGAGAGGGTTTTTGACAAAAAGTATAGAATACATATAGGACAAAGAGAGAGCTGGCAGACGGAAGACACCGGAGGCGTCATCTGCTACACTGACGGCTCTAGAAAGGAATCTACTAAGCTCTCCGGCTCCGGAGTGCACATACAATGTGCAAATGGAACGGAGATTAATAGATCAATACGGTTAGGCAAATTCGCAAGTGTCTTTCAGGCGGAAATATGCGCCATCACAGAGTGTGCGCAAACTATACATCGCCATACAGACATAAAAAAGGTGACTATCTACAGTGACAGTCAAGCAGCATTGAAAGCCCTAAATAAAGTAGAGACAATGTCAGCAACAGTCAAAGAGTGCAAAAAATCACTCGAATAGCTGGCGGAAAGAACTGAAGTCTACGTTGCCTGGGTCCCCGGACATGAGGGAGTCCCGGGCAATGAACTAGCGGACAAACTAGCCCGGGAAGGGGCTGACGAATGCGTGATCGGACCGGAGCCATGGCTTCCAATCGCTCATAAGATCACGAAAGGAGTAATTACCAGAAGCATAACAGTAGAAACCAATCTCAGATGGAGGTCCTCGATAGGCATGAGACAGTCGAAGATCTTCATCAGAAGAATGGATGCGAAAAGGACAAGCCGACTGGTCAAACTTACCAGAGCAAACATGAGGCTTGTCATAGAGATCATCACAGGACACTGTCGCCTCAACAGGCACCTAACAGTGATAGGAGTAATGGATGACCCATTATGCCCAGAATGCATGGAGGAAGAAGAAACCAGCTTCCACCTACTAGCTGAGTGCCCCATGTATTCGTTTACAAGATGGGAAATTATGGGCACCGACAGACTAGGAGAAGAAGACATAGAACATCTGAAAGTGGATCAGATAGTAAGCTTCTGCAAGGAAACAAGAAGGTTCGACGGGGCGCCGTGAAGACTGCTGGGATACCCAATCCAAACCGCAAGGAGGAGATTTCGGGGAAATGAGCGAAGTGGGCGGCAAGAGATGGGTCGGATCGTTCGCTCGGCGGACTATTATTTTCTCTATTATTTTCTTGTTGGGGACGCCGGGTCCCCAACAAGAAAATAATAGACTAAGCCGTTAGTCCCGATTGTCAGTAATATGGCAGTCGTTAAGCCTAGTAGCAGGCCTTATGGGCGACTTGAAAATTTTCAACAACAGGTCGCGACAACCTGTGCCTGTCCATTTCAACACGGCAATGGGCTCACCAATTGTTACGTGGGACAAAAGTGCAAGCGGTGAAATGTGGGCGTATAGTATGCATCTGTGCTTACCCTTTCAAGGATAGAAGCGTGACAATATGTATGTATCTATAAATATTGACACATAAACAAACAAAACCTGAGTGTCTACTACTGATTACAGAATTTCCTCACACCTCAACAAATTATGTACAAAAAAGTAATAATTAATACACGGTTTTTCGGGCTCCGTACTCAAAGGGTAAAACGAAACCCTGTTACTAGGGTCCGTATTGTAAAACGTTTCTCAATACTCAATCAACGCTTGAGGCTAGATTTTGTCTTATAAAATCTACTCTCAAGCGTCGATTGAGTATTGAGAAACGTTCTGGAATACGGACCCAAGACTCCGCTGTCTGTAAGTCTATTACCAGAAAATTTTCACAAATAAAATATTTCTATTGCCGCTATAAAAACAATAAAATAAATGTTTTTAAACTATTGCGAGTGTCACTCATATTTATGTTATTTTGGGTCTTATACAGTCAACCCGTGACCACGGCTGGTGTAATCTAGTCAAAACGTCGGGAAGTATAAGGTAGGGTTTGTCCCTAATAATATATGTCGCGAATAAGACCCGAAATATCATAAATATGAATAAAATAAATATAAAAAATATTATACAACGTACCTATTTGATTTTTTTGCCGTTTTTATATATTGGTATTATACTCTTCGTGCATGAATCCTACCCGCACTTGGCCGGATTTTATTTTAGTGTGTAGATCCTCATGAATGCTATGCCGGACTCCTTCCGACTAAAAGACACGGTTGTCTTTCCATTTGCCTGTGGCCTGGAGTCCCGAGTGAGCCCCCGTTTGTATCCCTCATAAAAACAATGAAAATGAAAATATCTTTATTCATGTCTGTCAAGATTATTGCTTTTACAATTACTGCCAGATTCGCAAAGCAATAGGTAGAGCCTGAGGAAGAACGTGGCAATACAACTCATGGCCACTCTATTTCAATCGCCAGTAATTACATTAGTTTTCGTTTACATACTAAAAATCATTTTTTTAACAGAACATCTATTACAATAAACAATTTAATAAAATTTGCGACGCGATAGTTTTACTGTTACTATCTCATCAATTATCATAATTTGATTGGGAGAAAGGAAAAATACAATATTATAATAAAATGCTCGTACCTACTCATCCACTGTCAAATAGCAAATAGTTTGGCTTATCTTTTCAATTTGCGTATGAAAGCCTGTAAAGTGAACGCGAGACGTCGCCGGAGGCACATGGAAATTAACCAAGCCTCATGAGATGATTCAAATCTACCAACTGTCTCACTCCCACTTAATTACTAAGCGGTTCAGTGAAAGGGATAGCAGTTTATAAAATTCCTTGCAAGTAGAAAATGGAAGGATTCGAGAGTAATTGGAAATACCTTCGCATTGAGTGGTGGGGCCGAGGTTGGGCGATACAGGTCGTCCTGTGTATTTAACTTGGCTTTTGTATGAATTTAATCATTTCTACCATCTCTTGAGTTGTACGGTTAATTGGAATTTGTATTTAATACATACATACTTTATCTCCGAAGGGGTAGCCAGTGGCGCCCACTTTTCACCGTATGCATTTTTGTCCCACGAAACTGGTGGTGAGGCCATTGCCGTGTTGAAATGGACTTCAAGCCGCCTATAAGGATTTCAACCAGGCTTAAACAGGCTGGCAACTCGCGAACGGCTTAACGTGCCTTCCGAAGCTCGAAAACGCTCGTAAATGTAAATTCCACAAAGTGGTGACCCATCCACATCTAAGGATCACCTATTTTAAGAATTGTCTTTTTCCACTTTATTAAAAAATTATGAGAAATTTAGCAAATAATTGCTTTAAAAAAATTATCAACTGTATTATTGTATGCTAAAATACGTAGGCTCCAGCCGAAGGACTTAAAAAAAACGAAATAAAATTAATTATTTAATTAAAAGAAAAAATTACAAAAATTATATACTAAGTAAACTAGTGCCTTAGTTCGATGTGAGAACAAAAGTGAACTTAAAACTATGCATTTCTTGCGCGTGGCGACGACGGGTCACGTTGCAGCTGGTCGTTGCACGTTGTGCTGACGATGCGACGCTACGCTGTCGGACACGAGGCGGTTGCTAAGCGCAACAACTGGGTCGTACGATTATATTGATGATTCGGCGAGTTATGCGATCGTAATTCCTCCGCCCTTAGAGAAGCAATTATTTTCCTACTTTTAGGGAAAAAATTGCTGGTGTAGCTGGTTTCGCATATATGTGTCTTTCAGATTCTTCAGAGGTCCCTTCTTGCTGGGAGCTGGGATTCTTTTCTATAGTTTCAGAAAGTTCGCGTCTGCGTTGGTGATATCGACGAGCCAGTACAGCCAAGGTAAGTATAGTTACACAGGATAATGTTATATAGAATGGTATGGTGGTGTGGTATACCATTCCAGAGGAGTTCTTCTGAAGTTGCAATGGAGGCTGGGATATAATTTTATCCCGGATCAAGTGTAGTGATTTCAGGTTTATTGAACTCAAATTGAGGTGCGGTAAATCTACATTCTTCGGTTCTTCAGGGTAGGTAATTTTCATAATTTTCAGGGGCTGGCCTTGCACGACGTCATTTGTATTAGTTAAGGTAAGTTCAGACGAGCTTAGTGAGCACTGGTTTGGTATTGTTGCCAAGAAAGTCCCGTTCAGTATGTTGTAAGCTTCAGTACCGCAGTTAAGGTGAATCGTCGTTGGTTCTGGAAAGGTTATCACGTAGCTTCGGTCATCCAATTGTTCTACAGCTTCCGTTGAGAGATGTATAGTTGAGAAACTGCATGTTGAATCGATGATTTGGTTTGAAATTACTTGTTGAATACAGTCATGTTGGGTGCGAAGTCTTTTGTGAGAGCTTTCATCACAGAGAAACAGATTTCTAAACTTCGGGCATTCAGCCTCTATGTACACGAATTCGTTTCTATTAGTTGCTATGTAGGGATGAGGGGGAATAAGGACTTGGTGAAATTTATTCGGTGCTAAGGATAGTTTGTAGAGATCATAGATATTGGTAGAGACTATTGGAAACTTAAAAATTATAACAATTTGCTTTTTAACAAAGTACGATCCTGATCTTATTATATTATAGTACTCTCGAAAGTCCAAATCAATTAACTGATTTTTCCCATAAAGCGTCTCTAATTTATCTAACATGGTTTTAAGTACGTTAATACTAAGCATGGAGTGATGGGTGGTTGTGGATCTAGTAAACGCTATTATATTTTCTATCCTTTTTAGTTCGTCAAATAAGTCTTCAATATTTTCTGTAATAATCGCTAATAACTGCGCAAACTTACCGTATTTAATTAGACCGTAACTTTTGTAAGCATTTTCGTTCAAAATTTGATTAAGTGTGTAATTAATTCTACCCTGGTTATCGACTAATTGGTTAACTATTCTATCGTGATCTTTAATCCATTCGTTATTCAAACTAGAACGACTATTGAACTCTAATGATATTTTATCCTGATTTTCTTTGAGATTTACTAACGCTTCGTTGTACCTAATGGCATCCTGATAATCTAGGTTACCGGTGATGCTTTTAATTATAGTACCTAAGCCGTCTATTAGACCTCTTTTTGTCCTGCTAGGTTCTAAAGATTTTAAGTGGTTAACAATGGTGTTTATCTTGTTATTTAAATATTCTAATTGTAGTTCGTATAACATGTAAGTTTCGTTATTAAGTCTGTTTCTGTAGTCCTGTAATTCGTCCCTAAAGGTAAGTATTCCTTGTTCTATTTTGTCGAGCTCTATATACTGTAAAAATGTATGGTAATGTGTAGTTAGTCTAGTTTGTCCTAATTTAAACGGTAGAAGTCCAGGTCCGTCATCCAGGTTGTCAAGTCTTATCTCTTGAAGTTGTACCAGGAGGGGGGTCAGCACCAGGATCAATACTCGTATCCTGCAACAATTGTATATTCTTTGGTGGTCGTTTTAGACGAGATTTCGCTACTGGGCCGCGTTTCTTTGATGTGTAAATGTGAATTGGGAGGTCAGCTAGAACTTTGTCTTGGGTATAGCGGGGAGCCACTTTCTGTCTATCAGCTAGTGGGTTTTTAATGAAAACCTGTTGCTGAGGTTGGTATTCAATTTCAGGTTCTCTAGTTTTATTGCGTGATTCTATAAGGGCGGTCCTATCCGCTAACGCGGATTCGTTTATCATGTCATAGACAGTCTTCATTTGTTCCCTGTGAGTAATTATATATTGTTGGAGTAGTTTTTCGTTAACGTCAATGTCAATGGGATCTCTGGGGTCAAAGTGTCCTTTTATTATGTCGTACGGTCTGCATTTCGTGAAACTGTGTATGGAACTGTTGTAAGCAATTAAGGCATACGGCATTAGGTTAATTATGGGTTCATTTTTATTTTTCAGGTTCAATATACGAAGGTGCTCTAGTAGTGTAGAATGGAAACGTTCTATGTTACCATTGTCATTAGGGGAGTGAGGTAAGGTCTTATGATGGGTAATTTTGTGAAGTCGTAGGAATTCTGCAAACAACTGGTTTGTGAACTCAGTTCCGTTATCTGTCACAATTGTCAGAGGGAGTCCATGGTGAGTACAAAATGAGAGGAGGGCTTGCACTATACTTATTGCAGTGCCGTCTCTTAAGTGGTATGCCTGTCCATATTTCGAGAAAACGTCTATGAAGGTGATGTATTTTTCGGATTGCGCTGTGAATAAATCAGCGTGGACAATTTCTAAAGGCTTAGAAGCTGGTGGTACGATATTAAATTGCTGTTTAATAGGGTTCCTATCGTATTTACTTTGACCACAAATGGTACACTCGTTTATGTACTTGGTTATGTGTTCTCGCATTTTCGGCCAGTAATACTTTCTAGATAAAGCCAAATAACACTCGTTAATTCCTCTATGGTTAGTCTTTCCGTCGTGGTAGTGTTTTATTATGTCCTGTTGTCTTAAATACTCCTTTACGTTTTCTAACTCTAATTTAGTTAACACAAGGTTCATTGAAGAGCTCCTAAATTTATCCTGAATTATAGGTATAATTTTATACATAGCTAAAGGGGGAGTTATTAGTAAACCGGTCTTAACTTTAGGATTTACGTATTCTTTCACACTGTCTATTACGTCGGTCTCGAGGTTACTTTCAGTGATTTGGACTGTCACTCTGGTGTGCGTTTCGAAGGGTTTGGTAACAATAGGTCGTCGTTTAATGTCGTTAACTATGGTCATGACTATCTGCCGGTGAAACTTGTTGAGGGGTTCGTCAGTGATTGGTACTTCTAAGATTGGGTGTTCTTGGCTAGTGTGAGCTGTACTTGTAGCTGAGTTATCTAGGTTGGGTTGCTTATCTGAGGCGTTAGCGATTATTGAACTGATTTCCTTGTTGTAAATTTCTATTCTAGATAACGCGTCGGCATTGGTGTTGCTTTTACCTTTCTTATATACGACGGTGAAGTCGTATTCGCTGAGTTTTAAACGCCATCTAGTTAATCGGGAGTTCGGCTCTTTAAGACTCATTATCCACTGGAGTGGTTTGTGATCAGTCAGAACCTTAAATTTACGTCCAAACAGATAGTGTCGAAAGTATTTCGTTGCCCATACTATTGCTAGCAACTCTTTTTCAATAGTGCTGTAATTTGTTTCACTCTCGTTGAGAGTACGAGAGGCATATGAAATGGGCTTGTCCGATCCTATCGGCCCTTGCGATAGAACTGCTCCTATTGCAAAGTTAGAGGCGTCGGTGGTTAAGATAAATTCTCTGGTGAAGTCTGGGTATTGGAGTATTGGGTCATTCATAAGTAGGTTTTTACATTTTTCGAAACAGTCTGTATAGTCTTTGTCAAAGGTTATCTTTTTGTTCTTTTTCAAGCATTGGGTCATGGGCTTAGTGATTTTCGCGAAGTCGGGGATAAATTTCCTATAGTAATCTAGTAATCCTAAAAATTGTTTGATTTCTTTAGCTGTTTTCGGTAGTGGGTAATTTTGTATGGCCGATATCTTATCGGGGTTGGGTTTTACGCCTTCCCTTGTAATAACGTGTCCTAAATAAGCTGTTTCCGTCTTAAGGAACTCCGACTTGTCCATTTGGATTTTAAAGTTGGACTCTCGAAGTCTATGGAAGACTTTTTCGAGGTTGGTCATATGTTCTTGGAGGCTAGTACTAAAGACAACGATATCGTCTAGGTACACTAAGCATATTTCGTTTTGTAGTCCCTTAAGCACGTTATCCATCACACGTTGAAAGGTGGACGGAGAGTTTTTGAGTCCCATGGCCATTCTTAAAAATTCAAAATGGCCGTGTTCTACTGTAAATGCTGTCTTCTGGGGTATCCTACCCTAGGGATATCTAGGGTCCATTTCTACTTGATGGAAACCGCTGGCTAAATCTAATGTAGTGAAATATTGACATTTTCCTAACTTATCTAGAACATCCGATATGTTGGGAATGGGGTACTTGTCGTCAATGGTTTTCTCGTTCAATTTACGGAAGTCTATTACAAGGCGCCATTTCTGTTTACCAGAAGCGTCAGCCCTCTTTGGTACGACCCAAATAGGCGAGCTCCATGCGAATTCGGATGGTCTGATAATGCCTTGAGCGAGCATTCTTTCAATTTGTTCCTTAACCTCTTGACGGTGAATAAAGGGGTACCTATAGCTTTTTGTATAAACCGGGACTTCATCAGTAGTGTTGATTCGGTGCTTCACTTTATTAGTGAAGGTAAGAGGTTCGTTTTCTATATAAAAAACGTCTGAATACTTAGAGCATAGTAGTATTACGTTAGCTTTTTCTTCTTCATTTAGATGGTCAGTTCGTAAGCGTGAGATTACCTCTTGAGCACGCGAGGGGGTTGTTTGGTTAGAGCATTCTATATTAAATATATCTGCATTAATTGCGTGGTCTAATGAAAGTATAATGTCATTGTCCATGGGGTTGGATACTTCTAGTATACCGCGACGACTGCTAACAGTAGTTAAGCATTCGGTTAAGACACAGTTGCAAATGCTCTGGGATACTGACATCACCATCAGGGGCTTCTATTGGCAATCTAACTAACTTGGAGCTTTTCGCTGGGATAATGTCTTCGTATAAGTTAACGTTACGAGAATTGTACATCTTGATAGGGTTTACCACAGAATGGGTTGTTAAAGTCTGGTCTTTAAGATCTATTTTAGCCTCCCATTTGGTCAGTAAGTCAAGTCCTATTAGGCCATCAAAGTAGTCGTGAAAATTATAGACAAAGAGGCGAATGTCGTCTGGATCGTTAAATTCAGGGAAACAAGGTAATGTTATAGAATACTTGTTTCTAATAGTCGCGTGTACGTTGGTCACTTCGAAAGGATCAAAATTAAGAGGTACATCGGAAAAATAATTTTGAACAGCTCGTGGACTTAAGAAAGACTGATTGGCTCCGGTGTCAATTAAAAGTTTTAACGGTGGGTTTAGTATTTGAATAAATGGTAACTGTCTCTGTGTCTGTAGGTTTATTTCTATTTTGGCTTTTTTGATTCCTGATCCGTCTGAAAATTTGCCTTTTCGACGGTTGAGCTGTCAGTCGAGTCAACGTTTGGATGGTTTGTCGGGTGATCATGGTAAGGCGAGTACGACGAGTCGTATTCGTTGTAGTAAGTATAGTCATACACTTCGTCTTGTGAATATTGCCCGTGATCAAAGTCGTAATTATAGTCGTAGTAATAACTGTCGTCATAGCATTCATTAAAGTTCATCTCTCGGGTTTTAAAGTAGTTATTAGGCGGCGGGTTGCCTTGGGTACGCCAATCATGATTTCGGAATCCACCTGCCGGTGGCAATGGCTTTGGGTTATAATGCTGTACGCCACTCATCGGTTTGGGGGCATGCAGCTGATTCGTTTGGGGTCTAGGTTGCAATCGGAACATATTACTTTGGGGGTTATAATTTTGAGGTCTAGCACTAAATATGTGTTGTGTATGTGTGGGCATACGTACCTGAGGTGAATGTTGATTCTGCATTAGGCCTGCTCTAAAGCCGCTTTGATGGGGCAGCGGCGCAAACTTAAAAGGTTGCGTCCCTTGCATGTGAGGCGGTTGTGGCCTCTGTACGAAAGGTGCGTGCCAAGGCGCATGCCAAGGTGCTGTGGTTGGAGTATTTGGAAGCTTTGGAAGGTGTGCAGGAGCCAGATGCGTGACCTTAGGGGTCTGGTGTGGCTTAGTAACGGAATCGTTACGTTGTTGTAAATACATTATATTCATCTCCTCTTGGACATATTCCAAAGCCTTCTCTAAAGTGTCCGGTCTCATACATCTTATCCGTGAACCTAGGGGTTCTTGTAAACCTCGAACAAACGCTTGCAACGCGAGTTTCCTATACAATACACGTTTAGCTTCTATCGTGGTAGATATACTTTCGTGGAGGGTTACATATGTCATAATCGTGCTAAATAGGGTTTGACAGTGATTGTAAAATTCTTGAGCCGATTGTCGACCCTGAGTGGCCAAAGAGAGGTCGTTGTACAGGGCAGTTTCATCCCTTTGGTCGGCAAAATTATTAATTAGTGTATTTCTAATATCTAACCAGTTATCAGGTATACCATTAGCGTTTATTATACTAGCGGCGGGCCCTGTGATTTTGTTCAGGATACCGTTTAGCAAGCAGAGGTTGGGTAATTCGCTGCCAGGTTGAGAACCGAGGTACGTGCAAACTATCTGGTCACATAGTTTAATAAAACGTGTAAGCACGTTTGGGTTGCCATCGAACTCCGGGACGTGGCGTATAGCCTTAAAAATAATTTCTGGGGTATGGGTTGCCATTTGGCTAGTTTCGAATAAAGTATTTAAATCTAAATTAGAATTAACTAACTCTATGTCTCTATTATTATCTAGATCTCTTTGCCGGCGAGTCTGTCTCTGTGCAGACTCGCTGGTGCGCGAAGTACTTGGGTGAAAAATGTTGGAATAAAAGGGAACTATTTACTAAGGAAATAGCAACACAAGAAAGAATCTGTGCAACTCACAATATCATCTCGTTCTCTGCGTATCGATGTCTGGATACTCTTCCTTCCACGTGGCTGCAGCACTCGTAAGTTCGGATACTCTTGATAGCCGCCCGGGCGACTCGCGATCCCGAATTTCGAATTTTTGAAAAACTATTCTCGCGAACCGGCCCGCGAGTATCCTACCGACTGCGCCAAATACGTAGGCTCCAGCCGAAGGACTTAAAAAAAACGAAATAAAATTAATTATTTAATTAAAAGAAAAAATTACTAAAATTATATACTAAGTAAACTAGTGCCTTAGTTCGATGTGAGAACAAAAGTGAACTTAAAACTATGCATTTCTTGCGCGTGGCGACGACGGGTCACGTTGCAGCTGGCCGTTGCACGTTGTGCTGACGATGCGACGCTACGCTGTCGGACACGAGGCGGTTGCTAAGCGCATCAACTGGGTCGTACGATTATTATTTAGGTTTTTCTTTTGATAGTATTTTCAAATGTCAATTCAAGGGCTAAAGATTTTTTTACTTCAAAAACGAAAATAAAAAGTATCTCAGTTCTTTTCCTCTGATAGTAACTCACATTGTATAGGCAATACCTCAGGGAGTTTCACTAAACCACAAAGCCTGAGAAAACACATCCACTATGTTATAACAGGCCTTCGTAACAAATGCTGATAAAATATTCACTACCGAAATATGTTACAGGAAAAATGGGTGCTTGAAAAAAATAAGGCCATACTTGAAAGGCAAGAATTGCGTAAGAAATGTTTGCGTTAATTACTTTGAAAGTTTGATTAAATTAAATGATATACTTTGACAAGGTATTCATATGTACCAGCAAAACTTGGTTTAACGACTGCCATGTTACTGGCAACTGGGACTTAACGTACCTTCCGAAGCACGGAAACTCGTAAATGGAAATGTCACAAAGTAATTACTCATCTAAGGACCAGGGGAGTCGAGTCTGCTATTTCGATCGTGTCGAAATAGAACCGAAATCGTCGCTCCATAGAAAGCCACCGGTACAATTTTGACAGTTTTTCGTAGTCTACTATTACAATCGTACTCCAATAGACTTCTATCGGCCGGCTGATAGAATTCTACTAACACGTACCGCGCCAGTGGCCACTTGTCAGTTGCATTTTTGATAGTCTACTAACATTTTGACAGCTAGAAACAATTCTGGTTCTATTCTACGGCTTGTCAATAGTAGACTCGGCCCCCAGCTGTAGTAAGTGATGCTTATAGCGGGGATCGTTTACAGAAGTCTGAGTAAACGGGGCTACGAGGGCTATAATGGGATAAAGAGTAATTTATTTTAAATATTAAAAAAAGATTTGAAATTTTTGAAGGTGAAAAATATGGTCTCTACATACTGTGGAACCAAGGATTGACTTTAGCTGTGTTTAAGTAATACAGTCGAGAACGTGACACATCTAGACTATAAACGCTTGCTTGCTGTATAAAAAATAAATATCTACACTTGGATACAATTGGTGTTTTTTGTATTTCTACAAAATTGGCAATGTACAGTCAGCTGTAATAGTCGTAAGAGAATATGGAGTAACTGTACATACCCACATAAATGACTTTTATGAATGCTATATATTTAGATTTTTGCTCTTCTTATACATTATTTTTAAATTCTGTAAGGTTTCTAGCAATTACACGAAGAAAGAACGTGAGAAGAGTTGTTAATTAACTCCTCGTGAATCTATATTACCATTTAAATAGCGAATATACATAGCAAGAGATCCAATATGGCGGATCTATATTCTAAGAGGTATGTATTTAATTATATCGAAATTATTAATTTTCAGAGTTCGTTTGAAGCGTAAAGGCAAAAATTAATTAAACTTTGTTTGCACGAGTGTTTCAAAATTCAAGTGGGTAAGTAAATAATTTCGATACATAATGATCATCTGAGTGTTGTTCCAGAAGCTACATATATCTCTCAATCAAATCAGTTTAATCAGTCCATATATAGGCTACGGTGACCACTTTCCATCAGGTATGCTTGTCTGCCACCTCAGTGGTAAACAAAAAAAAGGTATTATACCGTTATGGGTATCTATACTAATATTATAAAACTGAAGAGTTTGTTTGTTTGTTCGGTTGAACGCGCTAATCTCAGAAACTACTGGTCGGATTTGAAAAATTCTTTTTGTGTTACATAAATGTCGACAAATCGGGCAAATTTTTATGCATCATTGTAGAATTTATCAGCGACTGGTTAAATAGGTGCGACGGGAGGTCGAAATATTCCACGGGCGAAGCTGTGCATCTAGTAGAAGAATGATATTACAGCGGGTGTCACTAAGAATGTTTATTGCTTGACTTACAACTACAGAATGAACAGCGAAACATGTGCACACGCTATTTATAAACTAACTAGAGGCAAGCATCGCCGCCCAATATGCCGCAGCGGGAAATGACTTCACAACTTATGTCGACAATTAAACATGTTTTCTGGGCGTTCTAGTTCTATTCTATAGCGGTTCTATTGCGATTAGTCCAAAACTAGATAGTCTACTTAAACTATTATATATTTCATAACAACACTTCACAAAATGCAGAATGGAGACAAAAAATATCAAAATATTTATATCGACAACCAAAAATGTAAATTAAGAGCTACTTACAGGTGCTACACGTGTTGATACTCGTAGCATTTTATCCGCCGGCCGCATTGGAGCGCAATTCTAATAGTAGACTACGAAAACTGTCATTTTTTTCTGACGGCTCTCTACAGAGGACGATTTCTATTCTCTTATGACTCGATTGAATTACTCGTAGTAGACTTGGCTACCTGGCGTGACGTTACACCAGCCACTACCACTGCTGAGAGTAAGACCTAAAGTCGGAGCTAGAGCCCATTTTCCAATCATTTTGTGAGCATAGTTGAACTTACTTATAAACGACTTGTAGGCGAAGATGGCTTAAACTCGGAATATCACGGTAAGGCCTCTCACACCTATTACCTACTGTATCTATAATATATGTTCAGTTACTAAACCTTTATTGTACTTTAGTATCGATAGATGGCGTTGCTAGGAATATAATTTCACACTATTAACATCCGACCGATAGTAATTAGTTATAGAACATTTTCTGAAGTAAATTTGTCTCGTCCTGAGCAAGTGTTTAATTTCAAATACCTTGAAGGCCCTCTGGACTTTTTGAAAGGTATACACTTGTGCCCACAAGCACTGTACATGAGGCTAAGAATTTCTGTAGTGGGTTTTTTAAACAAAGCGAACGTGTAACTTGTACTAAATTTTAATTCGAACTGTAATTGTACAATTGTCAGATTGTTTGACAGGAAGCTAAGGATTTTTTTTTATATTTATTTAATGGCCCGACCTTTTAGCCATATTATCTTCTAATTTAGTTCTGTCTAGTCTTTGTCGTTGTCGAGCTCTCAGTCCTAGGTCCTGTTCATTGCCCTCAGTATAATGGTGGTTCTCATAGTGAGGTTTTCAGTGGACTTTTGTTGTCTTTCTAGTGCTGTAGTAAGCACGTTGACACAACTTTTATGTCCAAAACCACCACTCCCGCACATAAAACAAGATAAATGCACTAGTTTTAGAAAATAATATACAGTAAGTGTCCGCACTTGTCACTGTTCCCGCGAAACGTCCAGGAAGCTAAGGAACGTCACATGTCAAATAATACTAAGAGCTGAGAACAGCGTATCGAAAATTGACCAATCAAAGTGCTCGAAATCTTTATGATCCAGATCTTCACTAATGTGAATGGCCAATTCAGTCCGCTCCGCTCCACTCCGCTCCGCTCCACTCTGCTCCGCGTCAGAAACGCACATTATGGTTTAGGTTATTTTAGGGGATAAGAGGGTCTTTTCCAAAATATTTATACCATGTCCTTAAACCTACCAAATATACCTACACAATAACATTTGAAGGAGTTTGATCACAAACACTGTGTTACGAGATTTTTATATATTTGACTAGCTGTCGCCTCGCGATTCAACCCGCGTAGTGCTCGTACGTGAAAATACGGAAATAAAATGTAGCCTAAGTTACTCCTTATAACATCAGGTATCTGCTAGTGAAAATCCCATTAAAATCGATTTAACCGTTTCAGAGATTAGATGGAACAAATGACAGACAAACAGACAGGAAATATAAAGTTTTTTTATGTATGTAACTAAAACTAAATAAGTAAATATCATCTCGCTGTATCTTTAACGGGGTAGTCGCAGAGGACGGATCGCCAGGCTTCACGATCGCTTCCTGCAGATTCATTAATCGCTTCATACATGCACGTCTGGGTATCCGAATACTCTTTACCTTTTCCTTTACGAGTACTTTATATATGTTCCGTATACATATGATCCCGTACATACCTTTCATATATCACACACCCACAAAAATCTTTTACCCTAAAACTCCCTGAACAGTTTGAATTTGCAACAAAACAAACCATTCAAACCAGCAGCAGCAGCAAGAGGTCATCGACATTATCATTACGCTGAACACCAAAGAGCCCGAGCAGGAGCACTGACCGCTAATAAAACTTAATGTTACGACGGTGCCCTTTCAATTAAATACGTCTTAGTATTTTAATCCTCGTCCGAGTAGCTCCTTCGAAGCGAGGGATGGTTGCATCTTAGGGCTCGCTTTATTAATATTCTCCTTGTGGGAAGACTAGCGACATTTTACAGTTTCGTTATAAGGAAACTATTGGGAACGTTGAATACAGAGAAAATTGGAAATGACGTTTCCGTGCTTCAGAACGGTCTCTGTTACCTATGACATGGTAGTCATTAAGCTAGTTACGAAAGCCATCTATAATATGGGTACCTTGAAATTTTATGTGATATATAAAGTGAGCAGAGGTATATAAAAACATTGTTACATTCATCTTATTTATTCCTATTCTGGTTTTTTGTACTTTAGTTGTCAGTTACATGATAGTCAAGTCAAGTCTAAGTCAAGTTGAAGGCCTAATTAAAGAGCGGCTTAAAAATACCCTTTAATGTTTGTTTCAAGACGGCTAGGCTAGAAGGTAGAATGGGTTTTATATTAATAACATGTTTAAATAACAATGTCCTTGTCCAAAAGATGCTTATTCCTGTGCCTACTTCATTTATACAATGAAATTAGTGATATTTTGACGATTTTCGAATATGAAATCATAACATATAGTTTAAAAAAACAAAGAACACGCTTTTTATCTTATTTAGCAAATTGAAAAATTTAATAATTTTATCAGATTATTGTATTGTCATCGGTCCTCGATAAATCTACGAAGTATAAACAAAATCTGTCCGTATAAAGTGGGTCAAAATCGCGCCTAATGGAGTCGGTTAGTTACATACATACACGCATAGCAGGTTAACAATTTCGAGACGTTTTTGTACAAAACTGTTTAATGGCGTCTTTGACACATACCTTTACTCGTAGAACTAGTTTAAATGAAAGTTCAACATGTTCGCTCGACATGTCCGCAACGAAAGTTCGACATCTACCTACTCTTTACTAATCCTAAGGGGATATAACGAACCTACATTTCATTTCCTTGTGAAATCCATCACCTGAGAGTTTCAACTTATTTATCAACATAATCTCTTTAAACCCAGTTTCATTAGGAGAGCAGTGCTAACCTATATACAACAACTTTACCTAGCGTATTATATCGAGTTCGTAATATCTGGTTCAACGCCCACACTCTTGACGAACTACAGTCCTAAATAAATACAAACAAAAGGCCGACCTTAGAACAAAAGTACCTGACCCCCTACCTACCTACTCTCTCTACCTACGCCTATTTGCTTACATATTTTTCATCAAACCTAAATAAATACACTTTGTACTGTAATTTAACTTTAATACAGCAGGTATATACAATTTTAATTACTTGCAAGATTCAAATTTAACCACTTCGATCGAAGTATTGGTGCCGAAATTAAACATACACATACAAATACATACATATTGTCACGCCTTTATCCCCGAAGGGTTAGGCAGAGGCATACTATACGCCCACATTTCACCGTATGCATTGTTGTCCCACGTAACAGGTGGTGAACCCATTGCCGAAATTAAAAAGTGTCGTTTAAATTAAAATTATTTCAAAATATGGTTCACTTATAGACATCTATGGTCACTCAGTGTAATAGCTTTGTTTGTCAGTTCATTTGTTGAATAAAAGATGGCGATAGTTGTATGGTTATTATCTTTCATAGGTTTTTGATCCCTGTAATTTTACACTGGAAACTATGAAGAATGTGACAGTTCACCTTGACTAGTACACACGTAAGCCCGTTTCAAACACAAAAAGATTATAGCTTAACAACAGTAAACAAAAAATACCCACTAATTAGAGTTTTTTTAATAGCTGTTTTAAGCACGGGCCCCATCAACATCGCCAGTGCCGAAGTGACTCCACGCACTGGCCGTGCACCTGCTGAGCCAGGGCTTAAGCGTGGGCACTAGCAACCTGCAGATCAAATGTATGACGCAGGTGCCCTTGGGGGGTTGGGAAGTCAGAGGACAGTTGCTCTTAACAATGCTAAAAATAAAACGAAACCAAAGCTGCTCCTAGTAGCCAATAACGGACTCTACTACTAAAAAACGGACCTCTGGCTCAAAATACAGGTAGGGTTTGGAAGCAACTAAGAATACGCCAGGCTAACGCAGTAGAAGTACCTAATGTGATATTTCCAATAAGACATGTGTGCAAAAAAATTGTTGATAACACACTGATCAATTACGAATTACACTGCTGGACCTAGGCCTAGGATAGACCTTGGCCTAGACACCTCTCTCTAATGGGTCATTGATCCACCGAAAAAAGGATTGTTTTACCTTGAGTTTATCAAATAGCAGTCTTCATCTCAACGTTTGCATTTCTACTTTACCTCTAACCATCAGTTCTAGACTATACATCAGTTAAACGTATAATTCAAAATCATGACACAGTACACCCTGCATTATCCCTAAAGCCCTATTCATCCACTGTTTCATCTCACGCAAATCTTCAGCGACACAGCCTCGTGAAGTGGCCCACTATAAAAGATTTTACGAGCACATGTAGGCATGGCGGCATGACAGAGATTACGATGGGCATCAAACATCTCCCCTAAATTATTATCTGCGCACATTGTCGGCCACATTCTACTTTTTATGTATAATTTTAAGAACAATGTAGAGATACACACTTTTGGCTGGACACAATTTTTAGGTGTGGAAAGGTTATGATGTTTATTGAAATTAAGCATTACTTATTCAAACTTTAGTTGATAGATAGTTTTATTAAACAGCAGAACGAACACTACTAAAGACGAACTATAATATCTTCACACTGTATTCCTGGCGGTGTATTCAGAGAGGATAGTACGTCAGGCGTTGCAATCTATGCGTACCTCTTTCGCTTCCTGTAGATACATTAATCGTTTCACATGCGTGTTACCTCTGTGTTTCCGAGATCTTTCTCTTATCCTACTCGTAGTTTTGCTAGTTAAATAAAATAAAATAAATAAAATAAATATCCATCACGCCTTATCCCCGAAGGGGTGGCAGAGGCATATAATATGCCCACTTTTCACCGTGTGGATTTTACCTGTCCCACGTAATAGGTGGTGAGCCCATTGCCGTGTTGAAATAGACAGACGCAGGTTGTGGCTACCTGCTGTTGAAATTTTTCATGCCGCCCATAAGGCATTCAACCAGGCTTAACGACTGCCATTTTACTGGCAACCGGGACCAACGGCTTAACGTGCCTTCCGAAGCACGGAAACGCTCGCAAATGTAAATGCCACAAAGTGGTCACCCATCCGAGGACCAGCCATAGTGAAAGTTGCGTAACTCAGTGATCGTTTACAGAACACTGAGACCGCGGGGCCACGAGCGCTTCCATAGTATTGCTAGTTCGGTGATTTAGTTCATTATCCGGTCTAAATCACGGAACTAATGAGATTAGGCCGTACTTTGACCTTTCGGTTTTTGAGCGATCTGCTCACGTGGTCTTCATATGTAAACCTTGGTCTACCCTGACGCTTTCGAACCGTAAAAACAATAAGCTCTAGTTGAGTTGTGTGTCAATCAAACTAGCCTACCAGTGTCCACTAAGATACACCGATAGCCTAGATTTGATAGATCGCTTGGTACAACATTTGTTTTCACGGAATCTTCCTCCTTGTTTAGATAGGGTGTCAACACACCCAGGCCCTAAGATAGAGAGTTGGGTTTAGGAGGTATCTATTGTTTACGTAGCAACGTAAATATTATTGACACACAAGTTTTGTATCTCAAAATCTGAAATCAATTAGAAACTATCCGATCAATCTGGGGCGAAGGATATGGAAAGTTCAGGACTGTGTGTTGTGGAGTGAATTGGCCGAAGCCTACTAGCAATTTTATAGACTGATAGGCATTTTATAATCTGAAGTATTTAATAACAGAATGAAACTCACATCAAAATATTTCGAAGCTAAATGGTTGTAAGTTACTCTACTTTTATCTTAGTCCACTTTATCGAATATCCTCCTTAGTCGGTTTGGACAGACCACAAATAATTATATCTTCATTAGGGCCATGGTTACCCCATTAACCATGGTGGGGCTCCGTACAGCCATCCTTGATACATAGCTATCTAGTTTCATATCGCAATGACCCTTGACCTCTATTACAATAACAGACAAGGTCAAAGTTACCAGATATCATTATCGTACAATTTTGCGGGTTCAACAGTCGGTTTTATCGCGAATCCGTTGGGTCATGGACCGCATATCTGTGTTGTCCGGCTGTTTAGCTTGCATTGACGAAAAAAGTGAAGTTTAAAAATATCTTAGAACAAACATTTCTTCTTATAGCAGTCAGTTAAGTTTCGGGGGATCGTAATAATCCCTCAGAGTCGAGTCTATCGTGGGCAACGCTGGTTGGGTCGCAGAAGTTGAACCCCTGCCTTTCCTGTGACCCAATACCGAAGGAAAGCTTTAGGGTTTTAATGGGTATAACAATTTTGGGGACTCCCACGTAACCACTCTGGCCCAAACACAGGGTATAGGCTATAAAAGATTTCCCTGGATAAACAAAAAAAAAACCTCACTTCACAAACTCATCTTCACAAACTTTTACATTTGCATTGTTTTCTTCTTCATCTTAGCTTATTACCAGTTGCTTCTTCGCGTCGAATATACTGAGAGGACTTATGGCCCCACATTTATAAAAATAAAAATAAATAAATATCCATCACGCCTTATCCCCGAAGGGGTGGCAAAGGCATATTATATGCCCACTTATCACCGTGTGGATTCCTGTTCCACTTCCTGTTGAAGCGCTCGTGGCCCCGCGGTCTCAGTGTTCTGTAAACGATCACTGAGTTACGCAACTTTCACTATGGCTGGTCCTCGGATGGGTGACCACTTTGTGGCATTTACATTTGCGAGCGTTTCCGTGCTTCGGAAGGCACGTTAAGCTGTTGGTCCCGGTTGCCAGTAAAATGGCAGTCGTTAAGCCTGGTTGAATGCCTTATGGGCGGCATGAAAAAATTCAACAGCAGGTAGCCACAACCTGCGTCTGTCTATTTCAACACGGCAATGGGCTCACCACCTATTACGTGGGACAGGAATCCATACGGTGAAAAGTGGGCATATGATATGCCTCTGCCACCCCTTCGGGGATAAGGCGTGATGGATATATACGTAATTGGTGGTGAGCCCATTGCCGTGTTGAAATGGACAGACGCAGGTTGCAGCTACGTGCTGTTGAAATTTTTCAAGCCGCCCAAAAGGCCTTTAACTAGGCTTAACGACTGCCATTTTACTGGCAACCGGGACCAACGGCTTAACGTGCCTTCCGAGCACGGAAACGCTCGCAAATGTAAATGCCACAAAGTGGTCACCCAACCGAGGACCAGTCATAGTGAAAGTTGCGTAACTCAGTGAGCCACGACCGCTTCCACATTTATAACAATTATTAATCACCTAAATAGAAGGATTCGAAACAATTACAGTAAATCACAACCAAAGTCTTTTCACAACCATAAAAAAAGATGTAAGTAATACATTTTTGGCGTACGATTCTTCGATTAGTGCTTAACGCGTGTCAGTATAATCGTTAAATGACAATTAATTGATAACCTCGACCTGATGCTGCAAACAGAATGGTCTCCAGAAACCTGACTCTTCGGAAACTCACAGCAGACAATATCTTATTTGGGTTCAATAGATTAGATAGATAGAAATATACTATATTGTACAGCATAAAACAGAAAACAGTGAATCAGCAATAAAACTGAAATACAATATTATACAATTGGCGGCTTGTTCACAATTTGTGATCTCTTCCAAGCAACCATTGGATAGATATTCGTTAAATATATGTTATTTATTGTTGGGGCTGGTGTACTTATCAACATTATAAGATACAGAACGTTATCCATTAAATCAATAAAATTAAATAATCACACACACCCTCACACACACAATATTCGTGCAAAAACCCACAAGACACACAACTAGATTGAGTAACTTGCAATACGATAACGTTGACCTGGGGCAGCAACCACGAAGGTCTCCAGAAAACCTCCTTAAACTATAGGTATTTTCTGGCGTAGGGGTTTTTAAATGCTTTAGATTTAAGTAGGTATTATTAAGGTGTATACTATAATAAAGCGCTAAGAAAACACAGTCATGTATTGGTAGTTTAATATATCCTACTTAAGTAAAATATATTTAATTAGGTAGGTACTTGTGAGCTCGCGTTCTGCATATAATTACGATAACCTAATTCCTTCCTCACCAATTATTAATAAGCATTAAATGTGAGTATAAAACAACTTCAGCAAGTTAGAAGAAAATGATTAATTATTCGTAAATATTTCAATTTGGGAATTAATTGATGTTTTACGAGTCGCACAACTGGGGCACAAATTAAAATTAATTGTGGACTTTGTATAGCGCAAATGAGTTAGAACAATGGTTGATTTCAATATATTATATACGTAATGAAGTTATAACATGTATCTAGCCTACATTATTGGTACTTGTTGAGAAATCTTTGTTTCTATCACTGCCTACCTCAGTGTAGCAGTAGTG
This sequence comes from Thumatha senex, assembly GCA_948477245.1. Taxonomy (NCBI): domain Eukaryota; kingdom Metazoa; phylum Arthropoda; class Insecta; order Lepidoptera; family Erebidae; genus Thumatha; species Thumatha senex. Next base: position 4,128,631 of record OX419731.1, on the reverse strand, counting down.
TAGTTACCTGAGCGATTGCGTAGACGTAAGCTTGTCTGCTAGCGTAGTATTATAAAAAATGGCTGTCATTGGGATTGCCGACAGACATAAAGGGCCGTATTCCAGAACGTTTTCTCGTTGAGAGTAGATTTTATAAGGCAAAATCTAGCCTCAAGCGTTAATTGAGTATTGAGAAACGTTCTGAAATACGGGTCAAAAACAGCAAGTCGGTCACCGTTATGCGCTACAGGACAATATTAATTTTACCCATATAAATATATGTATAACTATATATCTGTAGTATATGTCTGTATATACCTACGTTGCATAATACGTCTTTACCATGTCGATGAAATAAGCTTTTTCCCGACCAAAAAACCGAACGCAGTGTCACTACAAAAAAGTAAAGAACTACCAAATCACACAAACAGCGATAGTGGCTCAAGAATGATAGGCCTGATGCAACCGGGACTTTTCCGCCAAAAGGATGAAAATTGCTTATTTAAACTGTATCATGATAAAAAATATAATCAACATAAAGTGGTGTGATATAAATGTGATACCCAAATAAAAAGTGATAGAATTAAAAGATAACAGTATTTTAATAGAATCATAAAAAAATGTAATTTGAAATGGTAAGCGCTGAAAATGTTTGTTTTATTTCCTTCGAGAGAAAGTTCAGTGTTTTCAGGAGCATCTATGTGTATACCTATATATTGTACAAAATGCGTGTAATAATTACAAATAAAAAAAAAGAATAAAGGTAAAGAGTGGTTAATCTCCAATGATTGCCAGAACTTGTTGGGGGCTCTTTTATTTTATCCGTCGATTTTTTTACGTTTTCATACTTACGCCAATCGTTATCAATACATTTTAGTAATGTCGTTACTATTGCACTACTATTGGGGCGTAAATAAAGTACATCTCATATTTTTGGTATGCGGACGACATTGTTTTAGTAACGGAAACGCTGGAAAAGTTGAGCGGGATGTTGCACAATCTAAGCGAAGCGTCTGGACGTTTTCGTCTTGGTATGAACTTGGATAAAACTAAGGTCGTGTTGTTTACACTGTTGATTGATGGCACTTGGAGGAACTTGCTATACACATCTTGAACAAAAACACTTGTACTGTTCCACTTATTTATTACGTAAACCTGACCGGTTTCTAATTACGGCATTTTTAAAGGTTAGCACTTAATTTATGTATTTCGGATGTCATTGAATACAATATATGAAGTTATAACAACAAACCTCAGTCAAACCATTGTTGTTAGATAGCTTCATATATTATATTGTATTCAATGACCTTTGAAAATGCCGTAAGGCGAAACCATCAGGTCAGGTTTAAATAATATAAGTGTAACAGTACAAGTGTTTGTGTTCAAGCTGGTCGTGTTTAATTAGCACGTCACGCCTGGATCAATATTATATTGAAGGTTTGAGATTTCAAGTTTTCAAAGAATATATTACTTATGTAAGTAAGTAAGTAAGTAAAACTTTATTGTACACCAACATAAAATACATAACAACAAATCATAATGCATGAAAAGTACAAATGGCGGCCTTATCACTAAGAGCACTTTCTTACAGGCAACCTTTGAATGGACACTTTGAAAATTGTGAGAAATTGGGTAGTTTACGGTATGAGAAAGAAAACTTTTGACTTAAAAGTTAGAAAGAAGGAAAGTTGTACAGTCTCAGGTTGAATCAGTACATACATATTAAATCTAACATACATATATATATATATATATATATATATACATACACATTACACTTAAATATATGAATCGCGCTCGTGGCCCCGCGGTCTCAGTGTTCTGTAAACGATCACTGAGTTACGCAACTTTCACTATGGCTGGTCCTCGGATGGGTGACCACTTTGTGGCATTTACATTTGCGAGCGTTTCCGTGCTTCGGAAGGCACGTTAAGCCGTTGGTCCCAGTTGCCAGTAAAATGGCAGTCGTTAAGCCTGGTTGAATGCCTTATGGGCGGCATGAAAAATTTCAACAGCAGGAAGCCACAACCTGCGTCTGTCTATTTCAACACGGCAATGGGCTCACCACCTATTACGTGGGACAGGTAAAATCCACACGGTGAAAAGTGGGCATATTATATGCCTCTGCCACCCCTTCGGGGATAAGGCGTGATGGATATTTATTTAATATAAATATATACATACATACACTTTACACTTAAATAAATATATATTATATATATATATACATATACATTGCATACCAAGTATACATATAAAAGTATGTGAACTGAGTCTTTATAAAAATAAATAAAAAATAATAAATAAATAAATAATAATATGAGTTTTTATGGAATAATAAAAGCACTGACTGACACCTAGGTAATGTTGGCAAGTTGGATAACCTTAGGCAGCAACAAACTAAGAAAGAACTGTAATTTGTTTTTTTTTTTGGAACGAATTTCCTTACGGCAGGCTTGGAGGAGATAGGGATTTTGCTGCGCGACCGAACTGAAAAAAATGTGATAGTAAAACCGTAAGAAAAAGTCCGTGGAATAAAACCGTTAAATGAGACGTGCGCAGGCGCGACAGTCGTTTGTTTGGCAAATTGTGTCGATTCTACATTAGCCGAAGGAACTTCGTTCCTACCTGGTGTCCCACGACACCACATCTTTTTTTTTTTTATAAAATGTATTGTTTACGGACAGTAGACGTAGACCTTAGACGAAGTACCAAAGATTCACGCAATTATTTAATGTCAGCGTCCTAACCTACAATAATAAAATTAGCGACATAAGGAAGCTATTGAACTGAAAAACCAGCCACATTCATTTAGCAATAATGGCTATTGTCCAGTGAAATATTTTACAAAGAGCATGACAATACCGGTTGAAAATAGAATGTCATAAAGTGGCTAAAGCAATGACACTAGAGTACTATTTATAGAGTAGTTAACTATAATTTGACTTCTATACAACACAATTTTAAAACATATTATACCAACAAAAGATGATCGTGGTTACGCCCGCGTGGTGGTGTTTTCCCGTACCCGTTTTCCTCAGGTAACTCTTCCCGGGATAAAAAGTAAAATATATCTTTGGGATAACTCACACAACGCCATCTGATTCCAAACTAAACACAGCTTGTACTATGGTAACCAGATAACTGATAAACATCTTAATCTCAATAATATTATAAATGCGAAAGTTTGTGTGGATGTTTGTTACTCTTTCACGTAAAAACTACAAAATATATTTTAATGAAACTATACAAAAAAATATAGATTATACATCAGAATAACACATAGGCTACTTAATATCCCGGGAACAAGTTCCCGTGGGAAACGGTAACAGGAAAACTTCTCTACGCGGGCGAAGCCACGGGCGTCAATTAGTACTTATATATTTCTAACTACATACTTATTATAAATAAATAAATAAATAAATAAATATCCATCACGCCTTATCCCCGAAGGGGTGGCAGAGGCATATTATATGCCCACTTTTCACCGTGTGGATTCCTGTCCCACGTAATAGGTGGTGAGCCCATTGCCGTGTTGAAATAGACAGACGCAGGTTGTGGCTATCTGCTGTTGAAATTTTTTAAGCCGCCTATAAGGCCTTCAACCAGGCTTAACGACTGCCATTTCACTGGCAACCGGGACCAACGGCTTAACGTGCCTTCCGAAGCACGGAAACGCTCGCAAATGTAAATGCCACAAAGTGGTCACCCATCCGACGACCAGCCATAGTGAAAGTTGCGTACCTCAGTGATCGTTTACCGAACACTGAGACCGCGGGGCATATACTTATTATAGATAAATAAAACCCAGACACAGAATAAACCATCGTGCTCATCACACAAAGTTATATCCTGGGTGGGAATCGAACCCACAAACTCTTGCGTAGCAGTCGGATACACTCCCTCCGCGCCACAGAGGCAGTCGGAACAAAATTAATCCTAATTTTCAACCAAAACGATTTAGTGGTTACAACGTGATTGAAGAACAAACACACACACACACCTTCATGCAAGTCCTGATATGCGTCAGAGAATTTCTCCTCATCGCAAAAGCTCGTTAGATAGCGTTTGCGTGCCAGAATAGGTCCAAGCAGCATTCCCTCGTCAATATGGCAATAAAATTAAAGAAATTTATAAATAAATAAATATCCATCACGCCTAATCCCCGAAGTGGTGGCAGAGGCATATTATATGCCCGCTTTTCACCGTGTGGATTCCTGTCCCACGTAATAGGTGGTGAGCCCATTGCCGTGTTGAAATAGACAGACGCAGGTTGTGGCTACCTGCTGTTGAAATTTTTCAAGCCGCCCATAAGGCATTCAACCAGGCTTAACGACTGCCATTTTACTGGCAACCGGGACCAACGGCTTAACGTGCCTTCCGAAGCACGGAAACGCTCGCAAATGTAAATGCCACAAAGTGGTCACCCATCCGAGGACCAGCCATAGTGAAAGTTGCGTAACTCAGTGATCGTTTACAGAACACTGAGACCGCGGGGCCACGAGCGCTTCGCATTGCATGTCAGAGCAAGAACGCAATGAATGTACTACTACTTATTATCTTACCATGTGCTCACTTTAGTATCATTTTTTTATAGCCATCAGAGTAAATAAGGGGTATTGTGAAATAATGAGGAATGAAATAAATGTATGAATTTAATCTCCACTCCTAGCGTTGCGTCGTAAACTGTTTACGAGCAACCACTTAGGATACGGTGCAACGGGCGCGTTGCGGCGACGAATTCATTGGAATGAGCTACATTTATAGCATAAAGGGATATGGGCCCTGAATATAGAACATGGATATTATTATTAGAGCATTCTTCTTTTTATTTTGTCGAAAAGTTATTTGTGTAACTCCTCGAGCGCCCTGGACCTCCACAGAACGACATGCTCCAACCGCTGTATACATGCGTCTATGTGTCACAGAGCTGATACTTCGAAATTCTTTGAATCTCAATTACCTTGAAGGGGTCAAATGCGCCCTATTGGAGCCCTATCAAGCAAATGTTACAGTTGCTGACTAACAAAAGCGGTGGCGAGGGGAAGGAAAGAACTGTACCACCAGCCAGCGTACAATGAGGTTAAGCACCCATTCAAAATGATTGGGTACGTGGGTACGTCGAACAGAGGAATACCGTGGGCCTGGTTTGATAGATTAATTGATTGTTATTAACTTAAAATAATATCTACTGAAGAATGATGCCGTGTTCTGACACCTCACTTAGGTAGGAGGTGGATACATTATTGATAATGTCATATTCTGAGCCTCAATTGTGATCAATATCGCAACATCCATGATTGACGTGAGGTCTTAAGGCTGGCGAATTTAACGCCGAAGTGGGAGGCTGTATTGTCAACACATTCATTCGGCCAATACGGTCACTCATTGAGTTTCTCATTCTCGCTTCATCTCTATACTTGCACCCCAGCCCGCGACCGCAACAACCCGCGCGTCAAACGAGCGTTCTGTCCAACCCTTTGCTAATGCGATTGTGTTTTATGACGTACGCAATACCCCACACGCCGGAACTTGGCAGACTATATAAAAGAGAGTACATCAGCTCACTGATTAGAAGGTGTCTTGTGAAATTGGTGTTGTACCACGTAAATAATTTTTGTTTAGATATAGAGTTAAAAACATTGAGGGATATATATTTGTCAGCGATTCTCCTCTTACACCAGGATCGGCCATAGCTTCTACGTGGGTATTTGGACAAATAATAGACGAAGTAACGACCAACCGACGATATAATGTTCTTTAATTTAAAGATTACTATTACACACTGTTAATTAACAAAATTAGCACTCAGACACGTAGAGAAACTCTAATTGCCTCTAGGGAAATTATAATCATTAAAGTTATTTCTAAGATTACGCGGAATAATGACGATTCGTCGGACTTGTATCGCGCACGCCGTTCTGAACTCATCTGTCCTAAAATAGGGCAGACGCGCTTCTATAACATAGACACGACGTTCCGTCAGAATGACATCTATTGACGGCTGTCACTCTCATTCCGACGTGATAATAGATGGCGCTGGCAACGCGCCGTCATATTAATAAATGGTGCTATGGATATGTATACATGGGCGTACCCAGGGGTTGGGGGGAAGGTTCAGGTCCTCTACTTTTGTCGATAAAAGTAAAAAAAATAACTTCTAGATGTTCTTAAAAAGATAGATGCGAAAGGCGCAGGAGCGTGTGTTGTGGTGTGATTAGGGCCTACCGTCTACGTCCAGCAGTGGACTGCCATAGGCTGATTTGATTGATTCATGGTCGTTTATATAAAAAATTGTTAGCGCTATATGTTATTCTGCCACGAACTCGTCCTACTGATTACTGATTACTTTTAGTTATGATATAATCCCCAAGGATGTTGTGTGTGATGTATGTACGACGTTTAACGCCGGGCGCCCCGGGTAACTCCTCGGAAAGATGTCCCAGATTCTGTGGCAGACTTGGCTACCACCGTGGCCTCGCCTGCTTTGATGCTATCCCACTTGCTTAGAGGTTGATTTGGGTGTTATTATGTTATGCTTTTATCCCCAATTCGGTGCGGTTTTCATCTTTGCTAACGACTGCCATGTTACTGGCAACCGGGACCAACAGCTTAACATACCTTCCGAAGCACGAAAATGCTAGTAAATGGAAATACCACTAAGCGGTCACCCATCCGTAACCAGTCATGGCGACGGTTGCTTAACGCAGTTGTCGTTTACAAAACACTGAGTTAGCGGGGCTACTATGATATACACTTTATGCTCTTAGGAAAATCGGATTTGCCCCCCCCCTAGCCCAGATCCTGGGTACGCCCATGTATGTATGTATGTACATATACATATTATACATAAAAAAATATTTGTCCTGATCCGGGATTCGTACCACCGGTTTGCCAATTCAAAGACCTCAAAGTTTTACCGGACTTAAAAACCAGGAATTTTTTTTACAATATCCCTCAGATTGAGTAAAAGTCTCTTCTCTACCGCATGATACCTGAATATTGAAATTCTGTACTAGCGCATGGGTTTCTTTCTCTTACTGCCACGTTTTCCTCAAGCGCGCTCTCTTCATCTTAGCTTATTCCCAGTTGCTTCAAACCGTATCTTGGTTTGGAGCCTGGGGTCTACTTTTATTGGTTGCTAGACGTTACTTGGTTTGGTTTTTAATTTTCGTCATCATTGGGGGCAACTTCCGTCTGACTACCCAATCTTCGTAAGAGCATCTGCTCCGTTGCCTCATCCGTTGATAAACTGGTGCACCGGTAGCAGGTGAGGTTGCTTGGGCCCCGGACATATTGGTGGGGCCTCTTGCACCCACTACTATAGATAATACATAAGCGCGTAAAGCACTACCATCTCTGACGCAGTCGTGTAAAAATTTGACCTTATAATAACACGTAGAGAAAATATATGAGGAATATTTTAATACAGATTTGGCATTAAATAAGAATGTGTCATGATATTCATGAATAAAAAAAACCTACTATCGTGGTTCGCGGAAATGATACGATAATTAATTGCAGTATGCGACCTTTGATCTTATAATTTGAATTCCCCGTTTTCGGTGCTGTCATTATACCTATGTAATTCTTTAAAATATTTATGTAAACTTAGGCAGATTAGTTCGTTCTTTTGTATTTAAATGACTGTGAGTCAGTCTTATTAGTATCGATTGTACCTACATGAGTATTGTTGCTAATCAGTGATAATTAAATTAAATTTCGAGGCAACTGCAAATAGTCATTAGAATTTCTCGAATCCCTTGGAGGTAATGCTCTTCAAAATTCGTCACAACACTCGGTCATGTTTTCTACATCTTGTCTTTCACAGTGACCTATTCTTAACAAAATATAATTCCTGACGTCCGTCCTTCTAGAATTGTAACCTGTTTTTTTTTTCAATTGGTATGATAGTAACTTCCACAAGTTGTTTTCGGTGATGTGTTGACTGCCCTGGTGGTTTAGATTATGTGACTACGAAACTGGATGTGGAAGGTTCAACTCCTAGTCCTATCAACTTCAACCTCAACACAAATTTATTTTTATGATGAAAATGATGATTTGTTCCGTCAATCACTCAAATTTTGCTATATAGCAATTTAGTTTCCAATTTTACCTTAGTGAGAGGGTGATTGCTGATCTTATTGAATTATTATGACTTGTTTGGAAACTAATACCTATCATATTTATGACTGTAAGTTTTTGAAAATGTGTGAAAATGATGCAACATAATAGGTCCCCAAAAGACAATATTGCTTAACTTATACCAGTGCTCTATGTGACATTATTTATTTGCAGAACAGCTAGGGCTGCGTCACGTGAGTTCAATAAATTAATTAAGTGGCGCACAGTCACGTACACCGCAAATTATTAACTGACACCCCTGGAACTCTTCATTATACCGCGCAGGTGACTTTTCTTATTGTTTTCGAAGTTTCGGTGGAGGATATAGTGCATTATTTTATTAGTTTATCATCTGTAAATTAGTAACTGCGAAGTACCTGCGCAGAAAAATAATCTAAATAAGTTTAGCCGTTTTCATTAATTAAGCATTACAGTTATACTACAGGTGTCCGCTTGGGAGCTCATTATAGTATCCTCTTTACTACTTTTAGCTCTACTCTGTAATGTCTTCAGCAACTCTATTAGTGCCACTAACAACATACTATCATTCATAACGTTCAGCCAGTTTTTCCTGATAGAGCTCTCATCCTGGGACCCGGTAGATGTATATGATACGGTGGAGATTTTTCCTTACCATTTATATTGCATTTGGTACGCAATATATGCACGGACGATAAAGCTGTCTCGGATGCGAGTGTTCCTCACGCAGTCCTCATCATGACCCCTTAGACGCGTTGTATCTTAATCCATAGTAGTATTTTATCTGTTTCTCAATGAAGACACACTCCTTGCTTTTCAAATTGTGACTAGCTTACTAGGTATATTGAAATTAAAAGACAGAAGAAATTTTGTGGGAAACTATCTAATTGAAAAAATGTATATTAACGGCCAGAACTGCAGCACTTTCGCCATTAAAAATAAAGGAAAAGGCTATTGAAATTCAAAAAATTTAATTTCTTATAGATGTAATAAATAAGGGCGCCGGTCCACAAGGCATAAGGTAAATTCACAAAGCGTATCGTTAGCGATCCCACGTCCGAACGGAAGCGGGAAATCATTCGGCAACCGGAACTGCCAAGAGACGCCGAAAACTACCCGCAAGTCTACCCTCCTATTCAATTAATCTCAACAAAAAGTTATAAATAATTTGAAGGAAAGTCCTTTGTTTTTAAGAAAATTGCAGTCTTTTGGATAATTTTTGGGGTGACGCCGCCGGTGACTGTTCTTTTGACTCATCAAGCTTTCTAAGCCGCCATATTGTCGTTCGTGAATATTTATTATTAATCGTGAATATTTTATAAAGACGTTTTAATAGTATAGTTTACAGCAGATCTACATAACACTAACTGCGTTTAAAGTCGTAAAAAAACTTGGAGAGACCAAAAATCTCCCTTTGTTAATCATCTGCACGCTCCGACGAGTGGGTAGCTTGGAGGATACCTCTGGTAAAAGGCCTACTACGTGAATTCATAGGCATGGTTCAAAAGCTAAATCGTTATGATTGTTGTCTACATTAGAATTATTATTTTAATACTTGGCGAAATAAAATTATTTGTTATTGTGCGTTGACCGGACCAGAGGGCGCCAGCCAATTGGATTTCGAAAATCAAACCATTGGAAACTCAAATGTGTTCCAGACACCGACTAATTAAACTGGAAAGAATTGTAAAGTTATAAACACACAGTACACAGCCCAGATTCTTAGTTAGGTACAAGATTTTACAAGACTTTTCTTGTTGCACTTTTCCTCTGTACTAGCCATCCTGCTCTCTTGCTATTCCCCTTCAGATTTAGATCTCGACCCGAGTCCGTCGGAGACGAGTCACAGGCGCATTATTTTCTTAACAAATACCACTACCATCGGCTCTTCGAAAGCAAAGAACGAACAAACAGTAAATAAATAAAAATACTTATTAAAGACAGTGATTGGCATGGACTATTTGTGTTTCAAATCTCTTATATGTATAATAAAGTGATGCTTTTTTGTGTTTTTGCTTTTTGGTCTTATATTGCTGTAAAATAAACAGTAATGCTAGGACGGTGGTTCATTGTTTTAAGAGTTTCCTCGATCGAATCGAAATCTTTACCTAGTGGAGGAAGCTAAAATAAAATACAAGTGGATCCTAAAAAAAATAGATTTTTTTTTTCTTCGTGTGGTAAGCACGATGGTTTATTCTGTATCTGGGTGTTATTTATCTATTATATGTATGTATTTAGAAATATATAAGTATGTTTATCAGTGATCTGGTTACCATAGTACAAGCTCTGCTTAGTACGGAATCAGATGGCGTTGTGTTAGTTGTCCCAACAATATTTATTATTATTTATTTATTTTATCCTCCGACCAGGCAATGTGAACACCTAGCATGTTACAGTCCTAAGATTAATATTGGTGTGTTTGTCATTATTCTTCAGCACGAAAATTTTCATATCTCGATACGGGAATCTTAGTATCGATGTAGTTCGATTGTTTTTAAAGGCTATACTTCTTTTGACGCGTTAGATAAAAATGATGAGAGTAAATTTTGACCAACCGCCCAACCCTGAAGTTCGCCGATAAGTGTTTCCATGACAACTGTTTTCAAACACCCTAAAGTTAGCTACAGTCAACATTTTAGTGTTTTTCTACAAACGTAGGATAAGACTAAATATTTTTTTTCACAAACACATTTTTACCATATGGCTCTGGTCGCCACAGTCGTATGTATTCAAACAAATCCGTTATTTAGATATTACTGTTTAATGTTTTCCTAGACCACACGTAATACTAAAATAACTGCTACTAAAAACATAAGAATGAATAAGATACATTTTAGGACTTTGTTATATACTACTCGGGACTTGTCTATCAATCACGCCTTATCCCTGAAGGGGTCGCAGAGGCAATTTATACGCCCACTTTTCACTATGTGTATTAATGTCCTAAGATCGGAAATAATATTTATTTACTTAGACCGACGTTTTGGGCACTGTAGGCGGTCCAGGCACGACGCTGTAACGCGTTTGAAACGTCAGTGTAAGTAAATATTATTTCACGTGAAGTCCCGAGTAGTTTTTAAAGTCTAAAGACGACATTTTGGATGCAACCGATATATAAGCAAACAACGAAATGCAGGGAAATATGTCATCTTCAAAAAGACAATCCAATTGGAACTGATAGTAGGGGCTCTCGTCTCAGAAGTGAACATTTTTCATCATTTACCCCGGCAATAAGCGGTTTAGTTTTTAGCTCGTCTGCCACGGAACAATATATTTCTCTTAATAGTTTATTAGACACTGCACTTATAGACCAACTTTAATAGATTTTCTAACGTGATTAAATATTGCGGTATCTCAGACTATATAGCTATCTATGTGACTATATAGATGTAAATTAAGACACTAGATGACCCCCACAGCTTCGCGCGTGGAATATTTCGACCTCCCGTCGCACCTATATCAATAATCTCGTCGCTTAAAAATTATACTGATGCATAAAAATTTGCCCGATTTTTCGACATTTATGGCAACTACCCTGCTCCCCAGTATAGTAGCGTAATGATATACAGCCCATAGCCTTTCTCGATAAATTTTCTATCTAACACAAAAATAACTTTTCAAATTCGACTAGTAATTCCTGAGATTAACGCGTACAACCAAACAAACAAAAAGCTCTTCAGCTTTATAATATTAGTATAGATTTGCTAGTCCTTCACGAAAGATTGCCAGATTGAATTATAATTAAATATTGTGTGACATTTTTACACAGCGCCGTCTAGCCCAAAGTAAGCTAATATAAGCTTGTGGTATGGGATCTAGACAACTGATTATGATGTGTTATAGTGAACACTCAGTACGAAACTGACCTAAGCAATCGTGCCGGTGAATAAGCCGGTAGAAGAAACTACCGTGGTGCATTTACAGTCATTCCTTTTTAATGTTTTACCGCCTTGATTATAGCGTACTCCTGCGCTTGGTTATCGAAATCGCTTGTTCTACTCCTTTATTACCACCACGTGGGGCTGAGACTCCTCACGATTGCTAATGTTAAAAATCTCAGATTCCGCTCCAAATCCTTTAATCCCGTCGCGCGTCGCTTATAAATTCTACAATAATGCATAAAAAATTTACTGATTTGTCAACATTTACGATTTTTGCTCCGCTCTCCAGGGTATAAATGGGCTACTCAACAAACAAGTTTTTTATCAAATCTGACCAGTAGTTCCTGAGATTAGTGCATTCAACTAAACAAACAAACAAACTCTTCAGCTCTTCTTCTCTTATTAGTATAGAGTATAAATAGATTGCCTTTTTTGTAATTGTCGTTAAAATGGTCCGAGGAACGAGATAGTTTGTAGAATTATTGAGTAATGTAAATTGTTTCTATTTAGCAAAATGCAGGAGCTAATTTAACCCAGTTTATCTGAAAATCTGAAGGCAATTTGCCAGCGGCGTGCATTCAGCTGGTCACTAACCTGAGAATTAAATTGTGAAGATATTTTCGACCGAATTGTCTGTAGTTATGTGACTGCTACTGTTATTGCTATGACTGCGACGCAAATGAAATTCTATTTTCAGTTTTTGTGCAACTGATATTTTAATTCAGATGTTAGTGTTGGCGCCCGTAGAGGTATTTTGAGGTCTATCACCAATAGCGATCATCATATTTATTTTAACAATGTAATCCTATTGAACGTAGAATATATCAAAAGCCTAGATAGAATACCACACACTGATAAACTCCATCATCATCCGAGCGTATGTCCCAGTTGCGTCTCGCGACGCCCGGGGTCCGCTTTCCTACATTTTCTCCTCCACTTTGCACGGTCGTCGGCATCCCCTGTAGTGAGACCATTGGCACGCATGTCATCCCTTACGACGTCAAGCCAGCACTTCTTGGGTCTTCCCCTCTTACCGGGACCCGGCGGGGCTGACATGGCCAGACATTTGTTACCTACGTAGCCCGGCGGTTGCCGCAAGACGTGACCATACCAACGAAGGCGACACTCTTGCAACTTGTCTGCAATGTCACGGACGTGAAGGCCGCCGCGGATGCGAGAGTTCCTCACGCGGTCCATCCCCGTGACTCCACACATCCACCGCAGCATCTTCATTTCCGTGACACGCAGCTCCTGCTTGTGTCGCTCCAATAACGGCCACGTCTCACTGCCATGTAAAAGGACAGGTCTAATAATGGTTTTGTAGACCTGTCCCTTCAACCGGATCGGCATTTTAGGGTCACAAATGACACCGGTCATCTCCCGCCATTTGGCCCACGCGGCAGCAATGCGTGACTTGACATCGCAATCGATGTCACTGGTCGTGTGAAAAACAGATCCCAGGTATTTAACCTGGTCCGTGCGCTCAATCAAATCACCGCCTATGCGGACGGATGTGGGATCTGTCGAGTTTAGTGCCAAGTACTCGGTCTTCGCCACATTTAGTTTCAGACCGCCGTTCTCAAGCGTCTCCTTCCACGCCTTTACACGTCGCACCAATCTGCCCCTGTCCGCGTCTGCCAGCGCAATATCGTCAGCATACATGAGCAACCATGGAGGCTGCTCATGCGAGTTCCTGATGCTGTCCGACAATTCGTCTAATATTACACTGAACAGAAACGGACTAAGGACCGAACCCTGGTGTAACCCGACGGTGATGGGGAAGGGTTTCGTGTCGCCAACAGCAGTCCGAACCATTGAATCGGAGTCACAGTACATGTCCCGGATAGTGTCAATATAGACCTCTGGAACCCCTATGGACCGCAGTGCCCACCAGATCATCGCACGAGGAACACAGTCGAAGGCCTTCTGCATGTCTAGAAACAAACAGTGCAGAGGCGTGTTCTTCGACCTGTATTTCTCTGCGACAACCCTCAGGGCAAAAACAGGGTCCGTGGTCCCATGACCAGGGACCCTGGACGACACCCCGAGAGAGTACACTCCTGCCGGATCCGAGAGTCTATAATCCTCTCAAAGATCTTCATGGTGTGGGACATCACCTTAATACCGCGGTAGCTCCCGCTCTCCTGCACTGATCCCTTACCTTTGAAGACTGGAGTAATAATACTCAGTCTCCATTGGTTTGGGATCTGCTCGCTGAGGAGTATGCGATTAAAAAGGTTTACTAAGATGCCCACACCGCGAGGACCCATCGCCTTCCAGGCTTCGATGGGGACTCCATCAGGTCCGACAGCTTTCCGATTCTTCATGCGGCGAAGCGCAGTCAGAACTTCTCCAGGCGTTACCGGTGGCACTAGTCCCTGATTCGGAGGGAGGTCCGGAGGCTGCACCTCTTTGTGCTGTTTATTAAGCAGCTCGTGGAAGTACGAGCGCCATTTCTCCTTTACCGCGAGGTCTTCGCTTAACAGGTTGCCCTCAGGGTCTTTTACACAGCGTCACTTGGATATATCCTGTGCCGCTTTGACCCTGGAGCGCGCCAGCTTATAGATGAGCTTCTGCCCCTCAGACGATTCCAGCTTATCATACAGAGGTTGTAAGTGGTCTCGTCTGGCTCTGGCTGCAGCTCTCTTTGTGGCGCGCTTGGCAGCCCTGTACGCGTCGCGGTCTTCGGGAGATCCGGACGCTTGCCACTTTTTAAAGAGGGCTTTGTTCTCCCTAGTCTCCCTCTGGAATGCGTCGTTCCACCACCAAATTTCCTTGACACATTTGCGTCCACCCTTAGACTCACCGAGTACCACAAGGATGGCCGCCTGAACTTTGTCCCAGTAATCTCGAACTGGCCCGCCTTCAGTGTCGGTGCACTTGTCACCGACAGCTGAGACGAATTCTGGGACCTAGTTTCATCAAGCAGCCACCATCTGATGCGGCGCTAGCACCGCTCGATGCGTTTGCCTTTGGGCTTCACGCAGAAGTCCATGACAAGGAGACGGTGTTGTGCAGTAAGACTCTCACACACTGATAAACTAACAATAATTTATTAATAATTGCTGGTTAACTAGCAATAATTTACATGAAACTCATTATAATAGTAACTAACTACCTATCTTCACGCTGCATTCCTTACGTAGTCAGAGATCACAGATCACCAGACTTCGCGATTCATGCCAACTTTACGTCTGGGTATCCGAGTTCTTTTGACCCTTCCATTTATGAGCAGTCTCATTATAAATATGCAGCAAATTAAAAATGCCAGTCATATCTTAAACTTAGCTATTGTTTGAACATATTATTTACATGTATTGTATCCTTGACAGGGTAGTCAGAGAGGACAGATCGCCAGGCTTCGCGATCCATGCATACTTCTTTCGCTTCCTGCAGAGTTATTAATCGCTTCATACATGCACATCTGGATATCCGAGTACATTTGACCTTTTTGTTTTATACTATTCAATTGGCCAACCACCTATTAATACTTGTGTCCATTATTTTAAGTCAAGAGTAAAACAAATTTGACCTAAGACTTGTTTATTTCTCGAAATGCTTACATAGTTGTTTCAAGACTAGTCTACGAGTCTACCTCAACAGCCCGTAAAGCTTTAAATAAATATTTCTAATGTTGTCTCGACATAATCACAAAATATCGTATCACCGGCCATTATACAATCGTTTTAAATCTTTCCCAAAAAGAAGTTTGTTCTATTTTGAAACATATTAATGGATTTTCATGAAGTCTTTGATGAAGGGGAATTAAATGGGGCTAGCGGTGAACCGCGACGCGAATATATACCAAATGGTTCCGTGTGTGTATACAACATAAAATTCTGTATAATATTGTGAAATGTTCTAGTAGAGCATCGACGTTAAAACTGCGTATGCATTTGTAACCATATTGTAATAAGGCATTAAAAATTACTAGTCCGCCATCTTGGGTAATCCACCATTTTGGATTTAGAATAATGTGAAAAAGCTAACCACGTATTACCGGAGGACATCAAAAATAAACATACATTGCCAGTTAATAGAAGCCTTGTAAGAATCAAGCGATCGATTGCGATAAAATAGAAATGGGACTACCTGGAATATATAGCTATTGAAACAAAAAATAATTGTCTCAATCGGTTTAGGCATCTTCGAGTAATCAGTAAACATACATACATACATATTGTCACGCCTTTATCCCCTAAGGGATAAGCAGAGGCATAATATACACCCTCATTTCATCGTATGCATTTTTGTGTCACGTAACGGGTGGTGAGCCCATTGCCGTGTTGAAATGGACAAGCGCAGGCTGTGGCGACCTGCTGTTGAAATTTTTCAATCCGCCCATAGGGCCTTCAACAAGGCTCAATGACTGCCATTTTACTGGCCAGTTTTTATTTAGTATAACAAGACATTTTACCATCTTTCCGTCTACGCTTTCAAGTCGTAAGGTAGAGTTCCTAAGTTTCTTGCCGGTTCCCAAAGTTTCTCTGGCCGCGTTCCGAAGCGGTGGTCACTTTAAATAAAATAATATTTTTTTCTCTAATTTTAGTGTATGACATTTTGTAAGCGTCGTTAAATTGGTCTATGCAAAATAAACACATTTTTTTTAGTATTGGCGGCCAGTGTATTTGTTGGGTGCACTGACCTCCATACATACAAGTTGGGTGTCATTGTCATGCAACATTTATTCGTTAGTATGTAACCTACGTTTTCATCCTGCGAGGTAAATTTTAACTGGAATACATTTTGGTGCGTGCGTCGTTCACTTAAAATAATAGCCACATGGTCATATTACGTTACGCTTAAGTACGATATGTATTACTTTACTTACTACAGCTACGGTACTTTCGTACGATTCATTGTAATACTCGTTGCTATTCTCTTGTTAATAAAAGTAATTTTGAGGCATTTTACATTTGCGAGCGCTTCCGTACTTCGGAAATCATGTAAAGCCGTTGGTCCCAGTTGCCAGAAACGAAACATGGCAGTCGTTTTCAACAGTAGGTAGCCACAACCTGCGTCTGTCTATTTGGGACATGAATACACATGGTGAAAAGTGGGCATCATCATACACCCTCATCTTATCGTAAGTATGTTTGTCCCACCTAAAAAGTGGTAAGCCAATTGCTGTGTTGGATTGGAAGGTGAATGGTGACTTGCTGTAGAAATTTTTCAAGCTGCCCATAAGACTTTAAACTTAACGGCTTAACGACTGCCATGTTAC
This sequence comes from Thumatha senex, assembly GCA_948477245.1. NCBI lineage: Eukaryota > Metazoa > Arthropoda > Insecta > Lepidoptera > Erebidae > Thumatha > Thumatha senex. The sequence goes on along the minus strand of OX419731.1, from coordinate 4,111,444 downwards.
TGGCAATCGGGACCAACATGCCTTCCGAAGCACGGAAACTGTCATTAATGAAAATGCTACGAAGCGGTCACTCATATGAGGACCAGCTATAGCGAACGTTACGTTACGTAGCGATCATTTACAGAACACTGAGGCCCGTGTTCTGAAAGTCATGAATCTAGTGTTAAAACTGTTTTCAAGTAGAGATTGTATTATTGAACGTCATTTGAGACGAAATTCGCCGATCCAAATTTAAGTGATTTCAGATTGATGTTCAAATCCGAATCTTCTCTCAAGTATAGATCTTTGTTTACGTAAGGCGAGCTCGTTTGACAACTTTATAAATTAACGTTCCGTTATAGCATTTAAAACAGGGAAAATATTTTTATATCAATATTATGTAATTATATAAATTTGGAAAATCCAAAAGTGCACACCTCACACGCTTTTATAATATACATACATATAGAACTCGGGTGGGTCTAAAGGGCCGAATAAATTTAATAAAATAAATATTTTATTGTATTTTATAATATAATAAAAAAATAACATTACAAGCTTACAAACTTTGCTATGAATTATCGCGTAGGGGTTATGAAATAAATAAAGTAAAGATAATAACAATTAAACCACATCGAATCATACCGTGAAAATTGAAAGGGTTCTATTCCTAATTATACTGAAGCGTAAGAGAAAAAAAAGGACTCGATTAGTAAAGTGTTTCGGTCGTTATCGTGTTAACAAGAAAATATCCGTAACATACAGACAAACGGACGTCCAAGACGGAACTTTTTTAAACAGTTTCTTATCTAGTTAAAATAACAAAAATGGCATCAAAAATATCATGAGTGTTAAAAATTGTGTTTTTTCTTGATATGTGTGTGTATATATTATTTTACAAGTGCAATATATGATAAATAGAGACATTTTAAGTTTGAAAAATCAGATGTTATGCGCGAAGTGACAGTAGTACCCACCTCAACGCTTCGCTTATGAGGCGTGCAATAGCCGAGCATCTTAATGCGTTTACATTGCTACACTAGGCAATATTCTATTACATATATTCAAAATCACAAATATAATATTTATAATAGTATGATTTTCAATAGAATAAACAGCGTGATACGGATAATAAAATCGAACATGTGAAAAAGTCACGATCGATTGACGATCAGTACTTGAGATTAGTTTCAAGTAAAAAAAACTTAAGACACGTTCTAAAATAAGATCGATGCATAAGTTTTAATCTTGTCTTGTTCAAACGATACTTGAGATATCTTTTTAAATACGAGTTAACGGGAATACGAGCACTTCATCAAATTAATTTATCTTCCCAATAACTTAAATAATATGAATTGGAACACATTAATAAGATAAATACCATCAAAACATATTTAGCGAGCATTAGCTGTACATAATAAATGACACTACGATAGCAGCTTAAATGGGGACAAACAAACAGAGCATCACAAACTTTGTATTAGATAAGGACATACTTCGTTCTCCGATGAAGTGATAATAGTTAAGAATTTAATTAAGAGGTCATTGTTACCATATATTTTGTCTAAAGTGAGTATTTTCAATTTGATCTGATAATACCCGGGTCAAAAATTATAGATAATAATTTATATTGCAAAGTAGCTTATGCCATGGCTTTGACAGCTTCATACTTCGAACCCGGTTACATACATACATAAATATTCTAGATCCCATAACACAAGCTTATATTAGCTTACTCTGGGCTAGTCGGCAGTGTGTAAAAAAAGGAATATAAATAATCTACATAGAAAATTATTATTTTCAGTTCAATAACTCTCTTTGATGAAGCACTCGTGGCCCCGATGACTCAGGTCCTTATTCCAGAACGTTTCTCAATACTCAATAGACGCTTGAGGCTAGTTTTTGCCTTATAAAATCTACTCTCAAGCGTCGATTAAGTATTGAGATATGTTCTGGAATACGGACCACAGTGTTCTGTAAACGATCACTGCGTTCCGCATCTTTCGCCATGGCTGGTCATCGGATTGGTGACCACTTTGTAGCATTTACATTTGCGAGCTTTTTCGTGATTCAGAAGACACCTGCGCCTGTCGTGGCGTGACAATATGTATGTATGTATTAACTTTCTTTTCCATCACCACTCAAGGATCACACATCTAATTGGTCAGTGTAGTATCAATCATTCAAATCGTTCTATCTGACTGTACCACGCTGACCAGACGGGTTGGTAAAGGGTTCTATTGCCAGTTTTCTTTCTCTACGTCGTGACTTCATCCGTTAGTCAGAAGGTCACCAATTACCGGTGGAGCTGGCTTGGGCTTAGAAGATTTATTTATGGCTTCAGTGCACCACCAGTATAGTATAGTGATATTAAAAATTCCCTTAGATTGTGTCATACTTGGAAGAGGCCCATGTCCCCAGCTCGTCAAGCAGCTGATATGATGAATAAAATCCAATAGCCTCGATACATTCGAAGTCTCTTTTGATACCACTACGTTGCAGGCACCCTTACGCTGGCAGTGGCATATTATACGCCCACTTTTCACCGTATGCATTTTTGTCCCTAGTAACAGGTGATGATTCCATTGCCGTGTTGAAATGGACAGGTGCAGGCTGTGGGGACATGCTGTTAATTTTTTTTAAGCCGCCTATAAGGCCTTTAACCAGGCTTAACGGCTGCTATTTTACTGGCAACGGGGACCAACGTCTTAACGTGCCTTCCGAAGCACGAAAACGCTCGCAAATGTAAATTACACAAAGTGGACACTCATCCAAGGACCACCTATGGCGAATATTGCTTAACGCAGTGATCGTTTACAGAACATTGAGTCAGCGGGGCCACGAACGCTTAGAAAATACTCATTAACAAACTGAGATATAATACATACAGTGGCTGATTGTCGGCAATTATTTAATCAAGACACTAAAGAGTAAGTGATAGTTGGCGGGCGATATCACGTGGGACTGAAAACGAGGGAAGAATTAAGAGAAATTGACATCAATTTATTAACGGATATCGCCATAACCACGGAAATAAACCAAGGAACCACAGCTAAGTTAGCATAAAGGAGGTGATGTCTTTTCGACACATAAGTATAATTACAAGATCAGAATAGTCAATAATATATTGTATATTTATGTAAACAAATCGACAAATACATTACTGCACCAATTATCTCTAAAACGACAAAAATATCTGCCATTAATCCCGAAACATCATCATGAATACGAGTCGAAACATTCACTGCAACTTACGAAACAATGCCCAGTTTATTTCAGTTGTACGACAAAATACTTGCCCCATTCGCGGAGCATTCCAGTGATTCCAGTATTGTGTGTCGAGTGGTAAGATGTGGACGTTCGCGGGAGTGCTCGCGCTCGTCGCCTGCGCGGGCGCAATCACGCGCGACCAATTCTACCCCTATGGGCCGAGCGTTGACCAAAACTTGCCCAAAGGCAGCGAAGTATCATCCCCTGAGGTGCCGCTCAAAGTACCAATTACATTCTACGGAGAAACTTATGAAAGCATATTTGTAAGTACTTTCTAATTATTATCATCAATTTGTTGTAATTTTAATTTACAAATTTATATCAGAAGCTATTCGATAATCGATATATTGTTGGCTATAAAGACACACAAAAAAAGTCCTTTATGCAATGTAAAATTAAAACTATAAATAAATTACTTCTGATCACCATTTGGCCCTTTAAATGATAATGTTCAAATCTCAAAACCAGTGATCTCTAAATGGATTTCCTTGGGTCTAAGTAACATAAATAACAAAAAACAACATTTATCAATATTTTTTTAGAAAAAATGTTTATCACTAATTGTCTTGATGTCTCACTTGATACCAAAACACAACCCAATATTTGCTCAATTCGCAGTGTGTAAAAATACACAAAGTAAAAAACAAATTTTTTTTCTATTATTCACAAGTGCCAGGAGAACCCAAAGAGTTCTCTTCTGGGTTGACTACGAATGTTACTCTGCCAGTTTCCAGGTCTTTATCAATAGTTTATCAGTTTAATTAAAGCGCTCGTGGCCCCGCGGGAAGCGCTCGTGGCCCCGCGGGAAGCGCTCGTGGCCCCGCGGTCTCAGTGTTCTGTAAACGATCACTGAGTTACGCAACTTACACTATGGCTGGTCCTCGGATGGGTGACCACTTTGTGGCATTTATATTTGCGAGCGTTTCCGTGCTTTGGAAGGCACGTTAAGCCGTTGGTCCCGGTTGCCAGTAAAATGGCAGTCGTTAAGCCTGGTTGAAGGCCTTATGGGCGGCTTGAAAATTTCAACAGCAGGTAGCCAGAACCTGCGTCTGTCTATTTCAACACGGCAATGGGCTCACCACCTATTACGTGGGACAGGAATCCACACGGTGAAAAGTGGGCATTTAATATGCCTCTGCCACCCCTTCGGGGATAAGGCGTGATGGATATTTATTTATTTAATTAAAGCAGTACAATCTAACTATTTATACTTTCTAATGTTTACACTAAATCGTGCACACAATTGAATGGAATTCTAATGATGTCTCCAACACAATAATTTTGACAAGTGTTCGAAAATCAAACTAACCGCTACTGCAATCTGATAGGACCTGTACGAGTATAAGGAGGTTGGTAGGTTAGATGGCAATCACTTACATTCAATGATTCTGAAAAAAAAAAAGCTACTCTTAATAAGTAGTCAATCATAAGGGACCCTAACTCCGAAATCGAAATTTTAAATACAACCAGGGGGCCGAGTCGACTATTTTCCAATAGAAAGCTGTTCTAAAACTATTATATAAGTACTAGGTGACCCCCTCGGCTTTTCCCGTGACATTCTTCGAATTCCCGTCGCTTATAAATTCTACAATAATGCATAAAAATGTGCCCGATTTGTCGACATTTATAACTACTGCTCCTCCCTGCAGGATAGTAGCGTGATGATATATAGCCCTCGATAAATGGGCTATCCAACACAAAAAAATTTTTTTCAAATCCGACCAGTAGTTCCTCAGATTAGCGCGTTCAAACTAACAAAAAATCTCTTCAGCTTTATAACATTAATTATTTAGTATAGATTTCACAATCACGCTTCTCAAGCTGCAGAATAGAGACAAAATATAAGTTGTATTTAGCTATCAAAATATTAATAAAGACTACCAAAAAAGCGCTACACGTGTTCATAACATTCTATCGGCCGGCCGATAGAATTCTATTGGAGCGTGTTTGTAATAGTAGACTACAAAAACTGTATTTTTTTTTCTGTCAGCTCTCTATTGAGGGATGATTTCTATTTCCTTCTGACGCGACTGAATTACTAGACTTGGCCCCCAGGTCTTTACACTAAGTTCAGAGCTTTACACATCTTTATAAACTAAACACAAAATTTTGCACACAAAAAAAAATTCAACAGCACGTCGTCACAACCTGCGTCTGTCAATTTCAACGCGGCAATTGCCACCTATTTGTGAGACAAAAATGCACACAGTAAATGTGGGCGTGTGTAATATGCATCTACCCCCACTTAGGGGGATAGTGGCGTGACCGATGACAATATAATTAGGAAAGTGTTCCCTAAGATTATTAGTTAGTTATTACTAATGACTATTATTATATATTTATATACTATTCAACACTTTTAGTTATCATTTAAAAATATTTAAATATCATAAAGAAAATATAATTACTTTTTGGTGAATGGTAAATAAATCATAGTTTGAATTTCCATAATATATTACTCATATTACTTAGTAAATGTGTCGTCCACTTCTGAGCTGTAGTGTAAATTTCATATACCTAGGTATAACATCGGGAAATTAGTTTAAAATCCATTACATAATTCCACCCGAATAAAAGCGAGTTGATTTTAATTTTAAAATATTATGGGTATTTTTTTTACACAGCACCATCTAGCCCAAAATAAGCTAAAACAATGATAATGAAAAATGATTTATTTGCTGTAAATGAGGTTGTAGCGAGATGGTAAATCACAATTCACAAAATTATAGTACTAGCCCATTTAGCCATTTAACCAATAACATACAAAAGTTTCCTTAAATACTAAATTATAAAAGTAAAATGAATTTCATTTCAACAAGCTTGAGGAATGGGATCTAGACAACTGATAAACATACTTATATATTTCTAAATACTTACATATTATACATAGTAAACACCCAAACTCCGAAACAAACATTTGTGGATTACACAAATATTTCTTCCAACCCGGGAATCGAATCCGGGACCTCAGCGCGGCTGTTGCATACACTACCACGCGCCACCGAGACAGTCAAAAACAAAAAATTAATACAAAATTGCCGAATCGATCGATCGAATCGATTATTCCTTTATTGAAGATGCAACAAGCAGTTAAAGGGATTTGATTAAAGTCATATTTGTGTTTGGATTCCCAAGGGAACAAAAAAATTCAGTATTATAAGTATCTCTATTACTATGACCGCGCAGGCGATATAACAATGTACTTAAATAGACTGCACTCTCATTCCTCGCTAATATCCCACACCAGTAACTAATTAACACCAGCTATCATCAAAATTAATTAGCAGACATTGTCACGTGACATTTAACTCGTAAACTATGTGTACAGCTCAATTGAGTTGTCTTTCAAATACTTGCTATCAGCTTATTTTATTATATTATAAGTCACACCTATTTGCACGCAGCGCGCGAAGAAATCGTAAAATTAGTTTTTTTTTTTTTAATTAAAAACTTACTATCCTTGTCCGTTTTAACACGGCAATAGGCAATAACCGTGATAAAACGGACAGGGATAGTTTGTATGCATTTTGCACTTTGTATAACATAAAATAGGATGGTAGCGGACCAAGTCTGTCGGGAGCCCTTGGGCTATCTTTCCCCGGGGGCTCACCCGGGACACCCGGCCATAGACAGATGGAAGGGATAGGTGTGGTTTTAGCGGTAGGAGTCCGGCATAGCATCCATGAGGAGTTCCACAAAATTTAAGTGGTTGGTAAAGCAAATAATAAATTTAAAAAAATTATAGGTATTTCCAAGCTTACCAAAACTTGATCTGTGCGGTATTTAATTTATATATTTATATATTGTATATATTTAATAATATAATATTGTATATATTTATTGTAACTAATTTAAAAATTAGTTACTATAAATATAAACATATAAAATGGTTAACAAACCAAGTGCTCTGACCCATTTAGAATTAAAGTGGGAAAGGTGGGAAAGAAATGTTATATTCGTCGAGTACAGGGAAAGACCAATAGCGCTTTTACGAGCCATTTCGACGATTTTATCTGGGATAGAGGATGTTTTACTCAATACGCTTGAGATCAGGAACTACTTATCTGGGCTGCATGTATTGAGATGTACCTTTATGGGCTGATAAACCGTGACAAAGGCTTTGCAAAGTCACCGTTCAGCCATTTTTGACTGAGCGAAGCGAATCCTATCTACTCATAATAATCTATACTACTATTATAAAGCTGAAGAGTTTGTTTGTTTGGTTGAACGCGCTAATCTCAGAAACTACTACTCGGATTGGAAAAAAATATTTTGTGTTGGATAGCCCATTTATCGAGGAAGGCTAGGAAAGTCAGTTCGGAAAAGTTGGCTTTCGTGTTTCGTATACTATTTTAAATATGTATATACACTGTTCTTCAACAATTTAAAATAATAAATAAATAAATATCCATCACGCCTTATCCCCGAAGGGGTGGCAGAGGCATATTATATGCCCACTTTTCATCGTGTGGATTTACCTGTCCCACGTAATAGGTGGTGAGCCCATTGCCGTGTTGAAATAGACAGACGCAGATTGTGGCTACCTGCTGTTGAAATTTTTCATGCCGCCCATAAGGCATTCAACCAGGCTTAACGACTGCCATTTTACTGGCAACCGGGACCAACGGCTTAACGTGCCTTCCGAAGCACGGAAACGCTCGCAAATGTAAATGCCACAAAGTGGTCACCCATCCGAGGACCAGCCATAGTGAAAGTTGCGTAACTCAGTGATCGTTTACAGAACACTGAGACCGCGGGGCCACGAGCGCTTTGACAATTTGACAATAACAAACTTGAAAATTTTGATTGACAAATCTATTCTGTAAATTTGAACCGCCGCGGTGGCGTATATGGTAGTGTATGCGACTGCCGCGCTGAGGTCCCAGGTTCGATACCCAGGTTGGAACAAATACCTATTTGTTTGATCCGTAAATGTTTGTATCAGAGTTGCATTTGAGTCAGAGCTTTCTATGTACGAGTATAATATATCAATATGTTTATCAGTTGTCTAGATCCCTACAAAAAGCTTACTATGGGCTAGATGGCACTGTGTAAAAAATAATACAAAAATATATTATTATGACATGGATTTTGTTATGTGGTCTGAAATAAATAAATTTATTTTTATTATTATGTCTCTTCTTGTGTATCTTTTGTTTTTCTTACGATTTTTTTCTTACGAAATTCTTTTGGGTAGGCTTACATGGGGACATATTGGTTCAAAATGCAGAGGCCCTTTAAAAATTGTATTATTATAATAATTATTAAAATACTTCTAAGGCTGACTGTACACACCTGTTGTTGTAGTTTTTCACCTTGCCCCCAAATATTTTCTAGAAATCTAATTTTGAACGTTGCCAAGCAGTAGCAATTACAAATAATTATTGGAAATAGCACATTGACCTCAGTACAAATCAAACATACCTGTCAGAATGAGAATGCGTACAAAATTAGATTGAGTCACTATTAATTTTATTGTTTTTATCTTTACCTATTGAATTAATCGTACGAGGTCATAATGTCGCTTTAGATTATGTACATATTTAGAACTAGGTAGTTTGCGCCATTTTGTAACTTCATTGATCGTTGCATCTATTTATTTATTTATACTTTTTGTCTACGTTATAAAGGTTACAGCCACAAACAAGTAAATAACATGTACAAAGGCGTGCTCATAGTTGAGTTCTCTTACAGCAGACCCTACATTTATGAAAATTAAAATATCCAGTCAAGGTGTAAATGTGTACCTAATAACTTTATCTCTATCGCGCCTTATCCCCGATGGGGTGGCAGAGGCATACATATTGTATGCCCACTTTTCACCATGTTTATTCCTGTCCTATGTAATAGGTGGTGAGCCTATTGCCGTGTTGAAATAGACAGACGCAGTTTGTGGCTACCTGCTGTTGAAATTTTTTAAGCCTTATAAGGCCTTCAACTTGACTTAACGAGTGCCATGTTACTGGTAACCGGGACCAACAGCTTTACGTGCCTTCCGGAACACGGAAACGGAAAGGCGAAAGTGGTCACCTATCCGAGCTGTTAAGAAGAGGCAGTTATTTTAGGGACAGAAAGTATTGCTATACTACGTTGCCTATTTTAATAGATCAACGTATAACGTACGCCAGTAACTAGGGTTTTTCCCACAGACCGACAGGGAATTACCAAGTTTGAGGGTGATGCCGATGCCGCCCTAAAGCTCATACTTGGTTGGCACATTATCATGTACTAGGTGACCTCCCCCCCCCCCGCTGGCTTCGCCCGTGACATACTTCGAACTCCCTTCGCACCTATTTAATCCCGTCGCTTACAATTTTGCATAAAATTTCACCCGATTTGTCGACATATATGGCTACTGCTCCGCTCTCCAGGGTAGTAGCGTGAATATATAACCTATAGCATTCCTCGAAAAATGGGCTATCTAACACAAAAATAATTTTTCATATCCGTCTAGTAGTTCCTGAGATTAGCGCGTTCAACCAAACAAACAAACAAACTCTTCAGCTTTATAATATTAGTATAGATTAATTTCTTGTGATTTTTGTAATTTATTAGGTACGCCGAAAGAAGGAATGCATACTTCGATTATCCAGAACGGATTCTTATGTAACAATAGAGATAAAACTTTCAAGTGACAACTAATTGTAAAGGTAGCAAATACTCAGAACAAATGCATTTTGCACGGGAACGATGAACGGACGGATATTATATGTGGGTGTATCGGACAAGCAATGATAAGGGTCATTAGCCGTGCCCGTGATTTTGGAAATCGTAATATTTATTTTGAAATCTTATTTTTAGCTGTATTATTGGAAAGCGGGGATTCTCTAGCTATTTTTTGTTACGAATTATTTTTGTTACAAATTAACTCTAATATTCGTTGTCTATGTCGTTTCAGATCAATAATTTTGGAGTGCTGACATTCCGCGCGGATATACCATCGTTCCTGAACGTCGAGTTTCCTCTACCATACGCGTCCATTGCAGCTTTCTACACCAATATAGACACAACTGCAGACGGGACAGTCTATTACAGAGAAACCGATGAACCACACGTTTTGTCTAAGGCAGAGGAAATCATACAGGACAACTTTCGAGATTATTACGATTTTAGGCCCACTAGCGTCCTTATTACCACATGGGTTGATGTCACGTACACCCCTAATATAACCTCAAATACACTACGGAACAGCTTTCAGATAGCAATCATCAGTAACGGAACAGAGAGTTTCGTTGAATTTCTATATCCCGAACGGGATATTCAGTGGTTTCAGAAGGAATCCCAGATTATAAGCCTGCCCGATGCGAAGGCTCAGGCCGGTTTCATTGCAGAGGATGGGCGCATTTACTCGCTGCGTGGTTCCGGGAGTCACCAAATCAGGAATATTGTCCTGTAAGTACTTTGACATTGAACATTTTTGACTCTAGGTCACACCATATTTACTTTTACTAACCATCTTTATTTCTGCTTGATTGGGTAGATTTTTACAAAACACCATTTCCATTGCAGGTGGTCTAACACTCAAGAACCCGGCAAGTATGTATTCCGTATTGGTCAAATACCCCCTGACGCCAACGTTGACACCCCTGATCAGTATAATCGTAATGAAGCTGAACTCGAAGAGGAATCTAAGACTTGTGCCCAAAGTGGACCCAGTGTTTGCCACATGCAAGCAAGATGTGTGGACTATCCTGAGGGAATCTGCTGCAAATGTAAAGATGGATTCTACGGCAATGGAAAATCTTGCATCAAAGATGACGTACCGCTCCGTGTTCACGGTAAAATCAACGGACTTCTTAATGATGTTAATCTTAACGATGTCGATATACAAGCGTATGTCGTTGTCAGTGAAGGAAGGGCATACACTGCTCTGTCCCTTGTACCGGAAGTACTGGGAAGTAGCTTACAACTACTCAATGTGCTCGGTGGTGTGGTCGGCTGGCTCTTTGCAAAGCCAGCAGGTTCCGCTAAGAATGGTTATCAACTGACAGGCTCCTTGTTTAACCACACAGCAGATGTGTGGTTCCCAGCCTCTGGATCTAGAGTACTTATTAACCAAGAATACTTGGGACATGATGTATTTGACCAAATCACTTTAGAATCTGACATTAGAGGCTCGGTGCCTGTGATTCCAAGCGGAGCCAAGCTAGAAATAACTGACTACGATGAGCAATACACCATCGTAGAACCTGGCCTTATACGCTCTGAATCAAGCAGAACTTTCACAAACAAAATGACAGGCGAAAAAATTGAGCAAAAAGTTTCTCAAACAGTCAGTTATAGCGCTTGTCGTTTTGCGCCTTTATCGGCCGAAGAGCCTTTAACTTTAAAAATTAACAAAAATTATTTAGGCTATGAAAGCAGGGAAAATATAGTCAGATACGGAATGACAAACAGAATATTTCCTCTTGGATTGGAAGATCCTTGCATCCAAGGCCGGAGTACTTGCGGTCCACACAGCACATGTGTACCCCAAGGGGATTCGTTTAACTGCGTCTGTCAGTCTGGTTTTGCAAGCATTTACCAAAACAGAGAAGTAGTATGTATAGATATAGACGAGTGCGAAGCTGGTACACATAACTGTGACAGGAATGCTGACTGCTACAACCACGCCGGTGGTTTTCAATGCAGATGTCGACCTGGCTTCACTGGAAACGGGTTCACTTGCAATTATATTTCTGAGTGTGATAACACAAAATGCGACGCTAATGCTGAATGTATATATAATCCTGAGCGTGGAGCTACATGCGTTTGTAAATCCGGATTCTATGGAAATGGACAAAGTTGTTACCTGGATATCAGACGTGGAGAGTTATCCGGAAGCAACATCGAAGCCGATTATAATGAAAGTGTTGTATTACCAAATTGTAATGCATATAGCTGTACATGCCCCCCGGGGTACTCAGAATATAGAGATGACTCGAACAATGAATTGTGTCGACTAAATAGCATCGATGAAGGACCCCTAGCACCTCCAGCAAACGAATATTTAGACCCCACCGAGTCTAATACCCAGGAGCGCACTCAAGCAACTGAAATACCATATCCCCCTACTGAGAGTAGCTATCCATCATATAGTGACCGACCCTACCAGCCATATAGTAATCGTCCTTATCCGTCAGATACTGAACGGAACTATCAATCAAATACCGAACGTGCATCTCATCAAAATACTCAACAACCATATCAACCTAATACTTACAACCCATATGGTCCATATGATAACCGTCGTTACCAAACCAATACAGATCGTTCTAAACAAAATACAAACCAGCCTTATGAATCACAAACTAATCGTCCATATCAACATAATACGGATAGGCCTTACCCATCAAATACTGACCGACCCTACCCACCAAATACTGACCGGCCCTACCCACCAAATACTGACCAGCCCTACCCACCAAATACTGACCGGCCCTACCCATCAAATACTAACCGGCCCTACTCACCAAATACTGGCCGACCCTACCCACCAAATACTGATCGACCGACTAGACCTTCTTATCCCGCTCCATGGGAAAGCAATTATCGACTTCAGGAAAACAGCTTACAAGAAAATCCTTACGATCAAAATTCAAATGAGCAAAACAATTATGATCAGAATACAAACAACTATGACCAAAACTCGGATGATAACGATCCATACGCTCAACAACCACCTCGAGAGCTAAACAATCCATTACCTACTCATAACACAAATAATAACCAAGACTCGTGGGAGAATAATAATTACAATCCACCTTCAGAGAATAACTATTACCAAACATCCGATAGAAATTACAATTCTCCTACACCAACTAGCCACCAGCCATCAGAAAACGAATATCATCAGAATGTTACACCCGGATCAACTGAAGATACCTTGAGTAAGTTTTGAATTTTATACCTGGTTTATGTAGAATTTTTAGAGATGGCGTAGATATATTTTATTGTTTAACATTTTAGTAACCTGTGAAGAAGATGCTGAATGCCCTCCGAATGCTGTGTGCGCTCCACTTTCACCTGACAACAGTAGTAAACACTGCGTCTGTCCTGAAGGGTATGAGGGTGACGCATTTGAATGTATCGAACGTTCCAGTCCAAACTGCGCCTGCGGTCTCGGTGCACATTGTGTCCAGACCCGCAGCAATGAGTACATCTGTGTCTGCAACCCTGGTTATCACGGTGATGGCTACATCTGTAGACCTAACTCCAGCTGCAGAAATAATAGCGACTGTGAGTACAATGCCGAATGTCGACCTGATCCCAGTACTCATGAATATATATGCCAATGCCTTAAAGGTTATGTAAAAGACCAGAACGATGCATGCATCGCCGATGCTCAACTTTGTAATGGAGCTTGGTGCGCAGACCACGCATCCTGTCTTTATGATGAAAGAATAAGTGTAAACTACTGTCATTGTGATGAAGGTTACACTGGAGATCCTCTTGCACAATGCATACTCGCCGATCAAACATGTGACTTAGCCGACAACTGTAACCTAAATGCTATCTGCACGCTTAACGACGGCTCCTATCAGTGCATCTGCAAAGATGGATTTAATGGTGATGGGTACATATGTACGCCCGATGCAACATGCCAATACGATCCTAACTTATGTGATTCACATGCGTCATGCTTGAAAAAACATGACGCCTACGTTTGTGAATGCAACAAAGGGTACTACGGTAATGGAAGTCATTGCGAATTCAATCCCAGACAAGCTGGCAATTTCCTAGTGGCCAGCGATGGGACATCGGTATACAGAGTACCCTTTCTGGCTACACCCGGCGACTTCGCAACGCCGCTAAACAGTGGTCTATCACAGGTAGCTGTAGACATTGACGTGGATTGTGAAATAGGTACAATATACTGGAGCGATGTTGTGAGCTTTGCAATAAAGTCATCACGTTACGATGGAAGTGGCTACGAGATCTTTTTAACCGACGGTAAGTGATTTTCTAGTTTCCTGGTGGTAAAAGATGTTTGTTTTCTCAAAGTATTAATCTATTAAAATTTATGATTGGCAGGAATAAAAGCCCCTGAAGGAATTGCTGTCGATTGGTTAGCGAGAAACATCTTCTGGACAGATTCTAAAAAATTGACGATCGAAGTTGCTAATCTGGACTCAAAAGTCAGGAAAGTGTTATTTGCAATTGACAGGATTTCAAACCCACGAGGTATTGCCGTTCATCCTCAGAGAGGGTAAATATGAAATATTTCTTAAAATCTATCCTTAAAGCTCTTAAAATACTTATGTTACCATATACTTATGTTTAAAACATATCCATTTGTATTCACTATCAACGGTAATAAGTTTTACTGAACTGATTGGAAAACTCCTGGAATACTAATCCTACTAATACGTGAAAGTTTATGAAGTTGTTTGATAGTTTGTTACCTACTCAATTACGCTCAAACCCCTGAATCAATTTAGCTGAAACACAGCTGACGCTCTGGATCCACAAAAAAACTTTTTATCCCGGAAACAAGGTCCTGTAGGAATCAGTTACGGGAAAACTTCACCACACCGTCGAAGCCTCGGGTATTGAAAAGCAAAGGCCTCCTAGATTTTATTTACGCGTGTTGTTATAACCTCAATTTTTTCTTCTTTTAGCAAAATCTTCTGGTCAGATTGGAAGCGCGCTGACCCGAAGATTGAATGGGCTAACATGGACGGAACTCAACGAGGCACATTCCTAGATAAGAATGATGTTAATGTGCCTAACGCACTCGCTGTCGACTGGGTCAGAGATCGTCTGTGCTACGCTGACGCTGGTCTTTCTAGCATCATATGCGTGTCTATTGACAGTCGGGAAAAGACTACAATTGCCACAAACTGTGCATATCCATTCGGACTCGCCATCAATGGAAATAAGTTCTACTGGACTGATTGGAAAACGTGAGTAGATTCATAATAATTCTTCCAAAGCCCGAGGCTGTTTTTGTATGTTAATATTCCTATTTTAGCTGATGAAAGAAAATTTATTACGATTGTTGTTTATTGCTAAAATTCGCACCGCACAAGACTTGTGCGATGGTCATCACGCGGAGACTGAAATTCGATGTCCCGCGCCTTAACATGGGCCGGATAGACGTACCTATCGTACGGTCTCTCTGAACTCGGCGCTAGTTCTGGCTGGTTTGCTGCCTCTGAACCTCGGAGTTCGTGAGGTGGCCTTATTATATGAGGCCAAGAGAAGAGTGAGCCAACGAATGAGTCAGGAACGATTGATGAAAAATTTAAAATGTGCGAAAGTAGAGGATAGAAGGAGTCAGGGTATTACATTATATACATATGCAGACCACATGAGCAGATTGCTCAAAAACGGAAAAATACCCAGATGTGCCTGTATGAAGCGATTAATGAATCTGCAGGAAGCGAAAGTATGCATGGATCGATGACTGGCAATCCAGCGTGCAGATAGTATTTATTTTTCATTTTACATTTCCTTATCACTAAAACTGATCCATTACAATATTTTGTGACTCCTAAAAATAGTATCCAAATATCACAAGACACGAAACAAGACGAGAAAGACAAAGTTCATAGAGATATAGGATCTGTATGAACTCTTATATAGGGTAAAGTTATATGAGCCCAGGATCCATTTAGTTTGCTGATAGAAGCAGATACGGATTGACTTTTTAGTAATAAGCGCTCGAGCCCCGCTAACTCAGTGTTATGTAAATGATCACTGCGTTAGGAAACTTTCACTATGCCGGCTGTCAAATCGGTGACCGCTTTGTGGCATCTCCATTGACGAGCTAATTCGTGCTTCGGAAAGCACGTTAAGCCGTTGGTCCCGGTTGCCGGTATCATAAGAGTCGTTAAGTCAAGTTAATACCTTATGGGTGGCTTGAAAAATCTCAATAGTAGGTTGCCACTACCTGCGCCTGTCCAATTCAACACGGCAATGGGCTCATTTAACACGGCAAGGGCCACAACATTTGTTACGTGAAACATAAATACATAAGTCGAAATGTGGGCTTATAGTTCGCCTCTGCCACTACTTCGGGGGTAAAGTCTTGACTGATATATTTTATAAACAATCAAATATACATGATTTCAGGCTGAAAATAGAATACATAGATGTCACTACTCAAGAACGCGGAACATTGCCTATAGCGACAGCTTCAAGGCGTCTATACGGAGTTGCAGTCGCTCCTGACCAGTGCCCGCCAGTGCAAAGCATCTGCATGTATAGGAATGGGGGCTGCAGTGGTGACCAGTTGTGTTTACCAGACGGTAACAATGGCAGAACGTGTGTAGGTGGTGATTCGACATCATATCGTCGATAAAATTGTTTTGAGTTTTTGGAGATAATGGCTGAATGTTATTAAAATTTTAATTACTAATTCATGCATTTATAGTAGGACACTACTTAGCTTATTTAATAAAGACACTGATTTGACTTGACAGTTGACCCTATTCGCTGAACTATACCTTCATAAATGCCAGTTAATAGACAATAGCATTGTTGGATACAGATAACGGAAAAGTATTCCTCAGACTGCTGGTCCACATGCCGTATGTGTTTGAATTGCATATTGAGTGAGTTGGTTTCATTAACGCACCTTCTGATTTTACACAGCGTAAGTGGTTTAATTTTCAATTGTTGTTAAATTGTGTTGTAAGTGCTATAAAACACATATGATGGGAGGTAGACAACACTTCTACATATACCTGGCTTCACATAATGTAGTTTGTTGCTTCACATAAAGTGAGTTAATAAACTACTTCACATAACGTTAGGTAGTTTATAAACTCATTTTCGCATTTAATATATGTTAGGTGTACTTAAATTATGTCTTATCGTCATCAGCCAATGCTCTTGAAACCTTAACATTTCTACAATAAATTTGTGTCGACATTTTATGTCATTTAGTTACATAATGTGTGAATGAAAACTGATAAAACATGTTTTATACTTAATTCAATAAGTTTAATACGTAATCCGACAAAACCATTAAACTAACCTATTTTGTAATAGATAGATAATAGATACGAGTGTACCTAACATTTAAAATATTTCCCGCCTGAAGTAACTAATAGAGAGATAATAGTTATTTTTTCTATTGTCCGTAGTATGTGTAAAAAATATAGAAAAGGTGTGTAACCTTTTCTATATTTTTTTATATAAAATGGAATGGCTACTGGGCGTGTGAACCATTTCCGTATATTATCATAAAATATCGGAGTTAATATATAGTATAAATAGGCATTTTGCTAGTGAACTGACCATTATTATCTAAGCTGGGTAATATGTACACTCAGCTTAAATAATAGTGATTTGTTTATTGGTAAAATGTCTTAATTTATTATTCTTTTTTAAGAGTTACTACTACCTTTGTTGCCAAAGTAAATTAATTTTATTATGTTGGTAATATATTAGGGATTGCAGATAAAAAAATATGTTCATAAATATATTTTATAATATATTTTATAAAAGATTACCAAATTGCTTTTAGATTGGTTGGTGTTAAAAATAAAAATAATAACATTCTTAATAAGATCTTTAATGTACTTTCACATCATGACAATGTAATTTATTCATGCCAAAACAATAAAATTATTTATTTATAGAGTACAATTTTTCTTTTTTTCTTTTCGCCACAACATAATCGTAACAAAATAATTATTGGAACTTTCTAAGAATTATAAAAATCTGCTATACTTTCTATGGTTTACTAATAAATTACTCTAGTTTTCATTAATAACAGTGAACTACTAGTCGTGTTTAGCAAATATTATTGAACTAAGTATATACCTACTTACATAATTAATTTAGAAAGCTATCAAGAATCAAGAATTTACTCACCTAATTAAATGTTTTTAGTTAATTATGATTTATAAAAATACCACAGTTTTATAGTAGACACAGATTTTAATGGTAGCTTTATTGTTATGACGTAGCATTTACAAAACCTTCTGCACCTAGTCTCCGTGCCTCACATTTATTAAAAATAAATACTGATTTAAATTATCGTAAGACGTAGATGACGAAGGTATTGGTTAAAAAGAACACTAAGAAGAAATATTTGATAAATAAGACAAGGTTGTATGAACCGTTTCCTTTGCCTGCCCAAAATAATGGTATAAGATAATAATAATGGTATAAGGTAATAAGACAACTTAAAAAAAAGTCTTCTTTAATAACGACTTCTTCTAATTTAGAAAATGCTCGTTCAGATTGTGCTAACGCCTGATCCCGTGTGTCCGTCAACGACCTCTCGGAGCAATTGGCAATTTTGTGAAATAACCGCGACCGACGTGAATTAAAGCACTTTGACCGTTAAAACTAGTCAATAAATACTCACGGAAGATATTATTCTATTATTTTGTAACTTTCCTGTGAATGTGAAAGTAACCTTATTATCATTTTTATTATTAAATTATAAACTGTTTGATATATATTACATTATTTAAAAGCAAATGCTCAGGCGAATAATTTTGTTAGATAGGTACAGTAACGAGGTGTTCCTCGTTACTGTATCTAACAAAATTATTCGCCTGTAAAACAGCATTGTAAAATGCCCCTTAATTTATGGCCTTTTTAATGAGTTGCCTAAGAAATATAAACATTTGCGACATAAGAGTATGATTGAGTACGACAGAGAAAGAAGATTATAGAAAGACTAAATTTATACCTTGTTACTTCTAACATTGAGACTCAACAAGATATATTTGACGACGCTCTCTATTTAGAATCTTCTTGAAAATAATCTTCATAAAACCTTAAATTATTATGGAAAGGAAATTATGAATTCAATAGATAATTAATGTTTTTAAACTTTCGCGATTTTCACTCATATTTATGATATTTCGGGTCTTATTATTAGGTACTTGTTTTTTGGTAAATAAAGTTTATGATGTACGCGACGTATATTATTAGGTACCTACAAAGGCTACCTTATACTTCCCGACGTTTCGACCGGATTACACCAGCAGTAGTCACGGGTGGACTCTCACTAGAGAATGCCTGCAGTGTCGTCCGCGTGAAATTACGTAGTAACCTGTTTTCCCGTGAGGTAACATCAACTCTTACAACAAACATGTGTACGTGTAAGAAGGACAGACACCTTTGAAATTTATAATATTCGTATGAATTAGTACGAATTTGAAGTATCTTGCTATTTGAATTTCTTTGGAATGTTCAAGACAACCATTCCCTTATTATGGCTACTGGTTTATGATGTGATAATTTCAAATACATTCGCAGCTGCACAATCTGCTTTCTGTGAGATTGAATGAACTAGTGAGAGATTTTGAAAGATGTTATAAAAACCTTCAACAAAAAACAGTAATACATCACTATAATCTTACAAATCAAGTACAGTATAAATTTTGTCTTTAAAACTCTTGAATACCTATTGCAACATTGATTACCAGATATACAGCTTTTGAGATTGTCTTCGTTTATCCCCATAAGTCTTCAGTACGTCCGAACTTAAATACAAGCGAGCCAGCAAATATAAAGGCATTTTGTAGGAAAAGACAAACTCCGGGGTATGTTTGTTCCTTGGCTGAAAATTAAAAAAAATAGCAATCAGTTATTTTTTTTGTTGACACCACTTTCCTGATACATAAATGACCCTTTATTCTTGCATGCAGAACGTCCTACACTTTGGCTGCTGCCGAATATTTTGGCGAATCAATAGCTATGCTAACAGCGACAGTGATTTTAGTACCTACGGGTATTTGTTAATATAAAAGTCAGATTGTGAGTGGATATTAGTAGTCATAGTAGGGTGTCTCTACTATTTGCACTTCAAAAACCTCGACCTTTATTTACCCATTTTTACTATTTAGTCATTTTAGTCCAAAAGTATTTTCATTTTAACTTTGTTACATAAGTCGAAGTTTACCGATATACCTACATATATATTTAATAGTTGACGCCCGCAGCTCCACTCGTGTGGAGAAGCTTTCCCGTTTTCCACAGGAACTTGTTCCCAAAATAAAATCATGTTATTCTGATGCATGAGCTATATTATTCTCAACGTAAAAGAGTAACAAACCTAAATCTATACATTCTATCAAAGTTTCGCATTCATAATATTAGTAAGAGGTATATCTACGACTCAATTGTTTTTTTTATAATAAAAACAGAATTATAATAAATAAAATCGATTAAAAAATATTTATAATATTCCGTATCCTAAAATTGATATGAACATGTGGCCACCACGTTACTCCAAGGCACGGCGCCGTCATGGCTGGTAGCGGGCCTTTTTTATATAAAAAAGATTTATAACTTTAAAACGCCTTTCTTTAGAACAATAGATAATTTTGGCGGCCACTATTATTTTTTACATGCTTTTTGGTGAAAAGATTGAATGTCTTTGTTAAAAGCCAGGTAGATTTTTTTGAAAAGGTGCCGCCCTATTTTGTTGTCACACGTCTGTTACAACAAACAAAGCTTTATTTTGTTACCTAACAAAACAAATGGTTTAGTTTATGTTATTATCACTGATGATGTGCATTCCCGGTGCGTCTTTGTCCCAAAAAGACACACACGGAACTTGTATGTCCAAATCGCACACCGTTTGCCAAGATAACGAAAAACGCGAAAAATAAAGAAAACGCATATGGTACGGGATCCAGCAGTGAATGAGATAAGAAAAAAGTCCCAGGGTCAATTTGCAAACGGGAAATGGCGTGAATAAGACGTTTTGAAAATGGGGAATGGCGTGAGTGGGACGTTTTCCAAAAGGGGAAATGACGTGAGTGGGACGTTTTGCAAATGCAATATTTCTTTATAGTGGGACGATGTGCCCCTAAACCATAATGACGGTTATATTGATATCAATATTACTGTAATTTCCTCCTTTTGCCCCCGGTACTGATATCATTCAGTTCATACACACAATAGCTTGTTCCACTTAAGAACCCTGCATATAGAACCCGGCTTATAAGAGAGAAATACGTGTGCTGGTAAGTAGATCATAGTTTCTATTGCATACATACATAATTGTCACGCCTTTATCCCCAAAGGGGTAGGCAGAGGCATACTATACGCCCACATTTCACCGTATGCATTTTTGTCCCACGTAACAGGTGGTGAGCTCATTGCCGTGGTGAAATGGACAGGCGCAGGCTGTGGTGACCTGCTGTTGAAATTTATCAAGCCGCCCATTAGGCCTTCAACTGGGCTTAACGACTGCCATTTTACTGGCAACCGGGACCAACGGCTTAAAGTGCCTTCCGAAGCACGGAATAGTTTCAATTGTAAGGCAAAAAAATCATTGTCGAATCGCTTTAGCTATTTGACAATAGGATGAGATGAGACTATAGGAGTTATTGTTTTTATAGATAGCTCACCAGAATGTGTTCAATGTTAAAACAAAACATAAACAAGAAATAATGGCAGGCTTGTAAGGGCATTTTCAATTCTCGATTTGTAGCAGCCAAATAAAAGTGAGCGCCAGGCTCGCAAATCCAGGTAGTGTTTGGAAGAGACTGACAAAGGTCAAAAGTGCTTGGATTCCCAGATATTTATTTATTTTTTATTTATTGAATCTGCAGGAAGTAAATAAGTATGTATAAAGAAGTATTAGTTAAGTTAGTTATATAACTCATATATCATAATACAAGCAATCATAGGACTGCTTGTATTATTTTAAGATGGCAAGGGAAACCAAGAATCAACGTTTACTGAAGGTTAAGGTGTTGAATATAAGTCTAAAACACAATGGAATAAGTTTATGTCTGATGTAATATTTTATGTCGGCAAATAAGTTTTTTTACACCAGATACTTACTTCTACTAACATAGTTAGCGAAAAGGATCCAGACAGCTGCTATGAGTGAGGCAAATCCGACCACAAACCCCAGGAATAGCCACAGCCTCGCCCCACGGGGACCCATGCAGCCGCCGGTGTATGTCTCACCACGTACCTGAAATTTTAGGCATAATATTGAATTGTTAGACAATTCTTAACCACTTATTAATTCAATGATAGGTAAAGAGCTCTAAAAATGCAGTTCTTATTTTGCAAATCCGCTCGTGGCCCCGCGGTCTCAGTGTTTTGGTCCTCGGATGGGTGACCACTTTGTGGCATTTACATTTACGAGCGTTTCCGTGCTTCGGAAGGCACGTTAAGCCGTTGGTCCCGGATGCCATTAAAATGGCAGTCGTTAAGCCTGGTTGAAGGCCTTATGGGCGGCTTGAAAATTTCAACAGCAGGTAGCCACAACCTGCGTCTGTCTATTTCAACACGGCAATGGGCTCACCACCTATTACGTGGAACAGGAATCCACACGGTGAAAAGGTGGCATATAATATGCCTCTGCCAGGGATAAGGCGTGATGGATATTTATTTATTTATTTTGTAAATCCATTTTACTGAGTTGCTTTTATTTTGCTTTTTTCTTTTTTTCCCTATTTCTTTAAGTTGCCGACATAATGACTGGCACTGCTCTATAAACAAAGATGTCTTCAACTTCCATGTTACCCATTGTGCAGACACTGTATGGAATCTGAGAAGACACCAGCTATCATTATTGTTCACTGTCATAGTGTGAACAACCAGAGAGGTAGACTGCTTAAAAATCATTAACAGTAGTTCTAAAACATGTAATGACCCCTCCAGCAAAAACCGAGCATTGATGGAAAACGGTTGCGGAAAACAGCCTGCCATACAATACTAAATGTGATGACTCATGGAGTTTGGAATGTAGCTGAGGTGGTTATATTATAGCGGAGTCTGGTCACATATGCACAAAGGCCTAATAGTGGTTTGATCATTGTTATGTATGGAATAACTCTATTTTTACTCTATTAATACTTCTTTCTTTCGCTTCTTCAAGATTCATCAATCGCTTCTTACAGGCACGGCTGGGTATCCGAGTACTATTTAGTATGCATGGATCGCGAAGCCTGGCGATCCGTCATCTCTGACTACCCCGTCAGGGATACAGCATGAAGATAGTTAGATAGTTATATATTTGAAATAAAATAAACACAATCTTATAAGTCATGACGGTCAACCAGCAGATTCATAACAAAAAAACATCTTACCTGTGCGTTGGACACAGAGTTGATCATAATGAGAGAAAATGTAGCCATTACTCCACACACATGCGCAGCACTTGGAATACGGTTGGCTACTTCAGGTACTGTTGCAGCATCAATTATGAACCACCATCCAGAGAAAAACTGGTAGTAAAAGAAAAATACTACAATAGACTATATCTACTATACTAATAACCAAACTGCAAAAAAACAAATAGAGAGTACAAAGAATTACTTATTTAAATGAATAAAGCAATCAAATACAATTATACAAATAAATAAAATGATAAATAATTATGTTGCAAACATTTATGGGCTATGGTAACCAGTATGTGCATATGTAAAAAAAAAATCATAGTATGTTCTACAAATAATGGAATATCCAAAAATAAAGACCCAGTATATTGCTGAGAAATGGAAATTTTATAATATTGAGTGCATAGTAAGAATATCTGGTTGCGATAGGGCCCCTACCCCAGATCTTGAGAGCCCAAGCCAGTCTTATCTCCAAGTGGTGCACCTGCCATTTACGACTAATGGATGAGTTCATAGCAAAGCACCTTTTATCTACCAATCTGGTAGGTCAATAAGGTCAATCACCCACTCAAAATAATAAAGAAAACTATGTACAGCAGTGGTGTATAATAGACTGATAGGATTGATTTACATGATTACAACTATAATATCAGGTCAGGGTTTGATACTGCAATAGCATTGTTCTGAGAAACCTGCCATATTACTATCTCATACCCTTGGGTCAGAAATTAAGGTCTTTACGGACAGTGAAGTTTATTCTATTAAGTAAGGATCAAATACAATTGGGTAAAGTATTTGGCTACATAATATATGTTATGCCTCGAAACTCTAAAATATATTTTAGGGAGAATCTATGTAAGTGTACTGTAGTAGTGAGCATGAATCAGCTGAGCTCAGCTTGGTTATATATAGTTATAATGTTTTACTAGCATACAATGATTGAGTATGCAAGTAAAACTTCATTACTAAATATGTACGTAGCGTGAGAATGTATTGTTTGTAGGTCATTATAATATTTTCGTAACAAATTTCTATTATGAAATGACCATGAACATATTTGAGCATTAAATATATATTAAGGACTTCAATGATAACTGTATTAACGTTCCGATGTTTCGTAAAAGACAACAATGAATAGAAAATAACACGAATGAATCATCAAAATACAAACCAAAAGCCCAGCAATAATGGATGCTATAATATTGCGCTTTTCTCCACTTTCGAACCACACACAACTCGGCATTGTCACGTTCTCCAAACAATTCATTTTTGGGAAGCAGTGTAATCAAGAATAATTTGTAAATGTAATTATTTTTAATTTACAGCGAATGCAAAAAACAAACAAGTAGTGACTCAAACTCAGATTCAATTCAAGTGTCAGCTCATCAGCTGTAACAGTGACAGATATGACAGTACAGTGGCAGTTAGGAAATGACTTTGGATTTACATTATTATTCCTTATTTTTATTCCCTTATTTAAAATTATTATTATTTATATTATTCGTATTTATTTGTTTTTGTATTAGTGGTTTTTTTTCTCATTGTGTTTATTCAGGAAGTAGTGCACATATTGACCAAAACCAAAATTGCTAAATTGTTATACCTACAATTTTCCATGTACTAATAATCTCCATCGCATGTCTGTTTTTGGCTGAATCGTTGAGTTCGTTCGACGAGTGCCATACCCAAAAAATTGAATTGAAGTTTGGTATTCTGTATATATATCTGTAGGCACCGAGCACACCGTACGCAAGCCACTGTCTTTACGTTGTGAGGTTGTCTCCGATTTCGTCGTTGTCGTCATCGCGATAAGGAAATGCGTGGACGTGTTTTAGATATAACTTTTTCTGAAGTGAAAACTTATTTTAGCATGTTTTTAGATGAGATAAAATCTCTGAATTCGCGACACCGTTATACCTTTAAATAAACTAACTACATATCTTCACGTTTTTGCCCTGACGGGGTAGTCAACGAGGACAGATCACCAGGCTTCGCGATCCATGCATACTTCTTCACTTCCTGCAGATTCATTAATCGCTCCATACATACACGTCTGGGTATCCGAGTAGGTACTTTTTACTTTTCGTTGGACGTGTCCAAACCAACGGAGCACGCCCTTTTCCAGCTTAAAGCTGAAACTTTCATTCAAACCTACCATATTGCGTATCAATTTGTTACATATTCGATCGGTCAAGGTTACGCCGCACAATTTTCGAAGAAATGCGTCTCTACAGCTTGCAACTCACTTTCCAGGTTTCGCTAACGAAAAGCCACTTTGACACTAGTAGTGCAGTATGACTCGCGAATCGTGCTTCTTTTACGATGTTTGTCGCTTTTTGTCTCCGTTTTAAGTCCACTGGTACGGGAAAAATGCTATCGATGTCCGACCGTTCGTTCGTTCGTCCGTCCATTCAGTCTACAGGTCGCATTTTTCATCGGATTTGCATGCAACTTGGCATGGACAATCCTTGATATAGCCAAAAACTTTTAGCAAGAGGGTTTTACGATCGGGGGATAATTGAGGCAGGGGAGGGGAAATGGTCCCGTAGTGGTTGGCAAGATCGCTCAAAGCGGTATGGGGTGGTATGAGGCTTGAAGTGTGCTGCTGTGTCAAGCGTTTTTTATTTGTATTTTAAAACCACTAGAAAAAATAAATAAATGTACATGGTACCTCATGGGTGCCCAACAGGAAAGCCATGCATACCTACTCTCTACTAATAATAATTAACACATTAACCAAAAAAATGGTTAGCGTTTTTCCTCAATTTACTCCGAAGTCTTGGGTTCACAGAACCACTAGTAAATAAATGACGCAATCAGCAAAAAAATATAAAGCAATTCGATCGTTTATAATTACATATACCTATGTCTATCATTATTATCATTTATGATTCAAGTAATCTTCTAATCGTTTTACGAAATTCGGTGATTTTTTTTCTATCACTAAGTTCTTTTACTATTAATAAGCGACTTTCGGTCTTCAGACAACCAACAGTCACTTTCGCTGGTCTTGTTCGTCATTTTTTATCATACTGTGTGTATTATGAAAACGATATCTAAATACCTACCAATTTAAATATTTAACAGCATCATTCTAATGGTACGACTTATAATGTGCTGCACAAGACTACCTACGCTATAACATACATACATAATATCTTAGTCACTACATCTTCTGTCATACCCCAATGTTCCCTTATTGCGCTGTTCCTTTCTTTATTCATCAACTTCACCCCAGCTATACTTCGCAGACTTCACATTTCCACTGCAATAATTTTACTTTTATGCGTTTACTGCCAAACCCAATTTTCACTGACATACATGTGGGGACCAGCACTCCTCTATGTATCGGCAGTCGTGCTTTCTTAGATACGTTCTGACTGCTCATAAAGGTGTAGGTACGTACATGGCTCCATAAACTTATTTTCTGCCAATACTATTTTACTTATGTAACATTGGGTAAGAAATCGTCATCAAGGTTCTGAATAATTTAATGATAAAAAATTATTTTCTGAACCCACTTGAAAGTGGTAACTATCATAGATATTGATTGCTCAAAAATAAAATATAGAACTGATAAATAGGTACTCTGCTATCTTTTAAACTATTGCTTTCCTTACGTTGTAAATATGTTACTATAACTGGCATTAACGCGATTTTACGTTACGTATTAGATTTTTTAAGCATAAAGTCAAGCCAAGTTAAACAACAAGTACGCTTTACATTACAATTCAACCATCACATCCCAAGACTTTTCGGCATGCACCTATTTCATACGTCTCCACGTGTAACAATTCCGGGTTCTCACGGTTCACCGAGTTTGTGGTATTTCTATTTACTAGCTTTAATGTGCTTCAGAAGGCACGTTAAGCCGTTGGTCCCAGTTGCCAGTAACATGGCAGTTCAAAGCTACTAATAATAAAATTTAAAATCGAAGTGTCTGTTTGTAATTCTAAAGTAACAACCTAATAAAAGTATACACAAAAATACTTTACGATACTTACACAAAAATTAAATTTTTCTTACATTATTGACAGGTGGATGTTATAAGCATACTTGGACTACTTTATATTCTATTATACAAATTAAAATAGGTCATTGTTTTGTTTAATGTCCTTACAGAAACAGGCACAAGACGTGAGAAATTCACGCACGCCTCATGATTCAACAAGCGGTATAACACCCAAATCAACCTCTACGCAAGCAGGATAACACCAAACCATCAGGCCTGGCCACGGTGGTAGCTAAGTCCCAAAGTAGCCTATGGCAGTCCACAGCTGGACGCAGGCCTCTCCCTATTCACGCCACAACACACGCTCGTGCGCCTTTCGCTTCTAGAACACATTAAGAAGTTTATTTTTTATTTTTTCTACAAAAGTAGAGGGAGGGAGCAGCTGCCCCCCCCCCTTGCCCCCCCCTGGGTACGCCGATGCACGTAGTCATACTTTTTTTTAATAAATATGTATTGTAGATTTTATTTTTTACACTGTGCCGTCTAGCCCAAAGTAAGCTTATATACCTAAGCTTATGTTAGACGGCTGATGAACATCTTATATATTTCTAAATAATACATATTAGACATAGGAAATACCCAAACTCCGAAAACTTTGTGGATCACAGAAATATTTTTTCCGACCCGGGAATCGAACGCTGGACCTCAGTCGCATACACTACCACTGCGCCACCGGAGCAGTTATACTGTGTGTGTGTGATACTTACTGTGTATTTAGCAATTCCCATGTTTTGAATACATTTTTGATTGTGTAAATATAAGTTATTGTAACTCCCGATAAGATTAAAATTTTAGTATAAAACAGTTAGTTAATAATGTGATTAAAGAATTAAAATTGTAACCATGTGCGTGAAAGGTCTCTTCGTTATTTGTGTTCAAGCTGTGCTATTACAGGTACGTAATTAATTCTTATTTATATTTATACCTATACTAGCGGACCGTTCACTTGCGAATAAAGTGCAGTCTCCTTTACTCTTTATAACATTAGCTCTCTGCCAGTAAAATCTCGTTAAAATCGGTCCGGTTTCAGACATTCAAACATACAGACCGACAGACAGAAAAAATAATATTGATTATTTACGTAAGTACCTACTGTAAATAAGTATTTTTTTATACAGTTAGTGAAAAGCTAATGCTAAAGCATAAGCTTAATTTGGAATTAGAAAAAACTTCAATTGAATTTATCCGTTTTAGTTAGGGATATAGAGAGATTTGGTCATTGAATTAATTAAGTTTATCTAAGTATACCTATAAACATATCGCTGTACTCTATCAGTCTATAACATCGATGAAATTAAATGAAATGCAAATCACACATAATAGAGTACTTGGAGGTGATGAATATATTAAAGTTCTTCTATTTAGCCTCAATGGCATGTGAAATAAGTAGGTATAATAAATGTTGTACACGTACCTATATAATCTACTTTTATATAAGCTACTTTAAACAATGTAGGTACCTATATTATGCAGTTAAAATCGTAGACATAGCAAAAAAATTTTTTTCAATAACAAAATAATCGTGCGGAAAAAAATAAAATAAGTATATTTCGTGATCGATATTATAACCTATTTTTTTGATTATACAGGCTGTCCTAACCCAGTGTATTGGAACACCTCTAATTCAATCGGTCGAAAGATTGGCGCCAAAACCTGCCATCGGACGAGTTGTACGCGCAAACATTATCTTTGACACTGCAGCTCCAGAACCTTCAGGCGTGTCTATATTCTCTGATGATATCTTTTATAAAGGCAATGTGATGGTTAACGGTAATTTACCGTTTTTGGGATCTGTTGGTCTGGAGGGCATCCTTCCAGCAACTGGATCAAGTGCTGTTGGCATCGCTGATGCCTCTCCTGTTGATCACATCTTACCAAATGGTCCTGGTATCGGCTTGGTTGGAGGTATTAACAGGTTAAGTAGATTTTAAGTTTAGGGTCATAGAATTAATTTTGTTGTTCTAAATATTTATAATACGTAATGTATCATCATAATATTGTGTTTTATTTGATTTGCGCTTACTGCCTTCTTCCAACAACTTTCTCATTAATCTTAAGTTCCCGATTTCGGTAAAGAGCGTCACGGCCTTTACGTAGATAATGCCTAAACATTGGCAGCATTGAAGCAACTTGGGTGTGGCTATCAGCATAACGTAAACAAAGCTGTAAACCCGATGAGTAGAATCTCAAACCTCAATAAAATGACTTTAAAATGTAAGCTGATGCTGCGACTTCCAATGCGTGAAGTTACCAGCCCGTTTATATAAGTATTATAATTTTTGTACATATATTTTTCTGAAATAAAAGTACATTTTTCCTAATTAAATCAGTTATCTCCCAGTGTACAGTTCCCATCATCAGTAGAAATGTTTTTTTTTATACCAATGTTGTGGCAGACAAGCGTACAGCTCACCTGATGGAAAGTAGTTACCGTACCCAATGAACGTTTGCAACACCAGAGGTACAGTACTCGCGCTGCTGACCCTTTAGAAAACCTTCTAGGACCCCATTTAAAGAACCCCATAGTCTTATTTATGTTATTTCGGGTCTTATTCGCGACATATATTATTAGGTACAAAGCCGTAAAAATACCGGAAATATTATAAATATGAGTGAAAATCGCGAAAGTTTCAAAACTTTAATAGCAAACGCCATACTGTAAATTTTTGGGAAAACCCAGGCAGCGAGTTCATACCACAATCTAATGAAAATTACCCAGAAGAAGTAGATATACAGATACTTTTGATTGTTTTTTGGATATTTGTGATAAATTTATAAAGTCAATCAATCGAATCAGCCTATGACAGTCCACTGCTGGACGCAGACCTTTCCCAATTCACGCCACAAGACACGGTCCTGCGCCTTTCTAATATAAGCTTGTGTTATGGGATCTAGACAATTGATATACATACTTATATATTTCTAAATACATACATATTAAATAACTAATTGAATCAGGCGTTACATGGCGGAAATCCATTTTAAAAAACTATAATTATTTTGTTTTTAAATGTTATTTTTTATTGGACTGGATGCGAAAGACGCAGCTTTCGCATCCAGTCTCTCCCTGCTATCTTTTTGGTCGGCGCTCGATCAATCTGGCGGGGGAGTCATCCTACCTACCTTACGTTTGCCGAGTTGCGGTCTCCACTCCAGAACTTGGCCATCGGTTTTTATAAACTATGGCCAGCCTACTGGCACTCTTACGCAGTAAAAGTGAAAATTAAAACTAAAAAAACACACTTAAATTATTTATTACAAAAATATTGTAAATTACACCATGTCATGATAAAAATCATCGCCTACGTGAAATAGTATGATCACAGAGCATTTCTTCACATATCACGTCATCATTGCGTGATAACATGATAAGATAGATATAATTAAAGTTATACCATGAGGGCTTGAAAACGTGTTAACGGTAGCAGTAGCCCTCGTTCTGGTAGCACCACTCGGGTTCCAGTGATTCAGCCTTGATACCCAGGCGAACTAAGCGCTCCCTGGAATAAAAAGGGCACTTATTATCAATAAATAAATATTGTGGGACTTTTTTTTACACTGCGCCGTCTATCCCAAAGTAAGCTAATATAAGCTTGTGTTATGGGATCTAGACAATTGACATAATACTTATATATTTCTAAATACATACATATTAAATAACTAATTGAATCAGGCGTTACATGGCGGAAATCCATTTTAAAAAACTATAATTATATTGTTTTTAAATGTTATTTTTGCAATATTCCGCTTTTTAGAATGTCATACGATGTCGACACGTGTTTCACCTACACACGAGGCATTATCAAGACTGGAAGTCGAAGCATCAGCTTACATTTTAAAGTCATACATATTATACATAGGAAACACCCAAACTCCGAAACAAACATGTGTCGATCACACAAACATTTGATCCGACCCGGGAATCGAACCTGGGACCTCAGTCGCGACAGTCGCATGCACTACCACTGCGCCACCGAGGCAGTATTTGTTTTATTGTACTTAGGTAAACAGATACATAGTGAAGTGTACCCTTCAAATCACGCATACAGATGCGTGATTTGAAGGGTATTCCGCAGGATGAAGAAATGGTTGAATATAGTCAAAATTTTGGTGTACGTCCTTAGACATCAAAATCTAGTTCCGAAATGTCTTGCCACCATTAATCTCGAATCCATTGTCGAATATGACTATGAGTGTCTCTAAGCATGTTTAGTAATCGTCGATTTTAATTTTCAAGTGTGACTAGGTATAAGTTTAACTTAACCTATCAATTGATTATCACTATGACTGTGAACTCTCACAGTCATACTGATAATGGATTGATAGGTTAAGTCATACATAAGGTAACAATCGATACATAGGTTCACATACTCATGTGAACCTATGTATCGATTGTCGAGTATAACAGTGTTTTTTTTTAAATAGGACTAATCCCATCCGCATTCCCATTACTGTGACTGCTGTAAATCAAGATCTATAGCAATGACCAAGACTAGAAATGTTACACCGAGCTTGATCTCTGAGAAGTCCCTGGAGAGGCTAGGATGTCTTTGATTCCGATAATTTAAGGGTGTTGAAATAGGAACGTAAATAACTGTGATTGTCCCTTAACCTATATATGATTTGTCGAATATCGTCGAGTGTCTCTAAATATATTTCTTGACTATCGAAAATCACTGTGATTGACCTACCAATTGATGATCGAGTAAAACTGTGAGTGTGTTTTAACCTACGTATAGATTGTCGAATGTGACTATGAGTGGAAGATATTTTTTTTTGTAATATTTTCTGGTCTGGATACTAAGACCTATTAGTCAAGTCTTAATTCATATTTCTTCAATTTTCTTTCTTATTATCTAAAATGTCCCAGTTCTCTACGTCTAAGTCAAGTCTAGTCTTAAGTCAAGGTCAGTCTCACCCCAGTATAATGGTAGTTGTTATACTGAGGTTTTTAGTGGATATTACGCGGGAAAATAGAAAATAGCATTTCACTGCATTTATGTCATTGTCTTTCACTATATCACGTTAACACAACTTTTATGTCCAAGAAATCACCACTCCCGCACATAAAACAAGATAAATGCACTAGTGAATTTCGGGATAGCCCGATCAGTTTCGGACCAAACGGAGGTCCTTTTCGGAAGCTGCATCGAAGCAGCTTCCGACGTAGCTCGACGCTCCTCTTGAAAAAGGACCTCCGTTAGATCCGAAACTAGTCGAGCTATCCCGAAATTCACACGTGAGTATAACCGTAGTTTGTAATAAAAAAAAATGATACAAAGCAAGCGTCCGCACTTGTGAAGTTTCCCGCGTAAGATCGAGTGGAAGTTATGTCGAGACGGACCGACCTGGCGTTGAGCATCCGCTGCTCGGCATGGCGCCAGTCGCCCGGCTCGGCCCACAGGCGCTCGGCCAGCGCGGCGGCGCGCGGCCACAGGCGCGCGTCCAGCGTGGACGTGTCCGCCTGCTCCGACCACAGTGCCGCCTCTCCACCTGCAATTTAGTTTTTTTATGTATTTTTACGATGACTTTGATGCGATCACTTCGAAAATTGTGCGGCGTTACCTTGGCCGACCGAATACGTAACGAAGTGATACGCAATATGGCAGGTTTGAATGAAAGTGTCAGCGTTAAGCTGGAAAAGGGCGTGCTCCGTTGGTTTGGACACGTTCAACGAATGAGTGAGGAATGATTGACGAAGAATATATGCTGCGAAAGCAGAGGGTAGAAGAGATCAGGGTAGGCCGAGACTGACATATGAAGATCACGTGAGCAGATTGCTCAAAAACGGAAAGGTCAAAAGTACTCGGATACCCAGACGTGCGTGTATGAAGCGATTGATGAAATCGAAGAAGCGAAATAAGTATGCATGGATCGCGAAGCCTGGCGATCTGTCCTCTCTGACTACCCCGTCAAGGATACAGCGTGAAGATAGTTATGTATTTTTATTTATTTTTACATACGGTGAAATGTGGGCGTTTTTTATGCCTTCGGGGATAAAGGCGTGACAATACGTATATGTATGTATGCACGTATTTTTTGTATTTGCATACAACAATTGATACGACTCTTAATGTACACATTTATTTATTTATTGTACATACAATCTAACACAGTGATAAAGTAAAAGAAAAAAAGTACAAGGGGTCTGCTTATTTCTAAATATAAATCTCTTCTAACAGACCCAAGAGTAGAGTTTTAAGTAGGAATAGGAAAACAAAAGGTATGTAACAAAACTTAACTTAATCTAGTATATATACCTAGTCAGGTCATAAGTATTGTCACACAGTAAAAACTTTTCTTTAAGAATGCTGGCCACAAAAAAATTTATTGAATGAAAATAATAAAATGTATACTTTTTAGAATTCGACTCATTTTTAAATATGGAGTGGACGCTTAAAGAAGACTGTGTTGCAGTTATTGCGTTGCATCGTTGCGGTTACGCGCCAATTCAATACTGAAAAATTTGAATATAACCAAAAGATTCGTTTATCGTACCATCAAACGATACAATGAAGACTCTAGTGTAAATGACAGGTCAAGAAGTGGTCGCCCTCGGTCTGTTAGGACTCCAGCAGTGCAGAAACTGTTGGCCCTTCAGATGGGGTTAAGCAGAACCACGTTGAAAAGGGTGTTAAATGAAGACTTAGGGCTTCGGTCATATAGAAGAAAAACAGGACATCGTTTAAATGCTTGTCTAATGGACCTGAGACTGAAGAGATGCCGCGCTTTGTTGAAGCGGTACGCGGGTAAAAAATATCGGGAAATTATTTTTTCGGATGAAAAAATTTTTACCGTAGAAGTAGTGAAGAAGCGAGCAACCGTATTCCGCGTGTCCAACGAGGTCATTTTCCATCTTCGCTCATGGTATGGTTGGGAGTTTCTTATTGGGGCTTAACAGAGATACATTTTTGTGAGAAAGGTGTAAAAACGAATGCAGTTGTGTATCAAAATACAATCCTGACGAACCTTGTGGAACCTGTTTCTCATACCATGTTCAATAACAGGCAATGGGTATTCCAACAAGATTCGGCGCCAGCTCATAGAGCGAAGAGCACACAAGACTGGCTGGCGGCGCGTGAAATCGACTTCATCCGGCACGAAGATTGGCCCTCCTCCAGTCCAGATTTGAGTCCGTTAGATTACAAGATATGGCAACACTTGGAGGAAAAGGCGTGCTCAAAGCCTCATCCCAATTTGGAGTCACTCAAGACATCCACGATTAAGGCGGCCGCCGATATTGACATGGACCTCGTTCGTGCTGCTATAGACGACTGGCCGTGCAGATTGAAGGCCTGTATTCAAAATCACGGAGGTAATTTTGAATAAACTATATTGTCATAAGAATCTATGTTTTGTTAAGTTCATTTTGGTATATAAATGGTTATATATTGAATAAACTTGTTTTAATTATTTTATATTAAACATGTGACAGAATTTATGACCTGACTAGGTATAAATAACTAATACTAGTTGATGAACTGTTTAATGAAAACACCCTTCGTTCGTCCGTCGCGCGTCGTCGGTTCACCATATTACAGTTCACTGATAATTTGTTGACCGAAAACATCCTTCATTCGTAGACGGTTCTACAAATTATCGTTCACTTATTTACTGTGAACGATATGTGTAATTCGGCATTCGATTCTACACTCTCACGGTGTCCTGGATCGAATGCCGCAAAACTCGCGTCTTTGTCTAAGTATTATGGTTCCCGAGAAATAGATGCGTACAGACGCACGGACAGACTAAGCCGTTTTATAAGACTTTTTAAAACCTTAGGATATAAAAAGTCTAATAGTAGTGTATTCCCAGTTGCTTCCAAAATCGACCTGGTTTGGCAGCCTGGGTTTTCACTTTTAACTAGCTGTTATGATCTGTTATCGTTTAGTTATGTTTTTCGGTATTTGTAGGAGCGACTGCCTCCCAAAGTCAACGCCTGGATCGTTGCCTCATACGTTAGTCAGCAGGTGCAACGTTAGCGGATCGCTGTGCCTTTTGACCTGGACTGGAGCGACCAGTCCCCAACCCTGGAGTCCCTAAAAGAAATGGCGTTATGACAAATAGTTTGATATACTTTTTTTTGTTGAATCACGCACACGTTTTCCGAAATAACGGAATATTTAAAAATGTACAAACCTAGATAAAGAATATATAAAAAATCATTATAGCCGTTTCCGTTTCATTTGGGCCTAAGTTATGCAAACTTTACATCAAAGTTTGCATGACTAGATTTAAAAGTTGTTAAATTAGTGAAATGAAGCTGGCTGAAATTACACTCACCTAGAATAAGATCCTTATGGACTGATGCCATTTTTGCTGGACTGTTTGAATAAACTTTTTGCCAGCCAATATACGGAGAACACCAGTTGTTGCCTGAAATATTAATTTATTAGTATAAACGAGTACCAACCACAAAAAAGATAGTTTTTATTTTATACTCAAGCAGAGGCATTATATAATACAGTCTGAAGATGGTTATGCTTGAAACTACCTACTTAATAATTGTTGACCGACCGAATACGTAGCGAAGTTTAACAATCACGCCTTATCCCCGAAGGGGTGACAGAAGCATATTATACGCCCACTTTTCACCATGTGTATTCTTGTCCCACGTAATAGGTAATGAGCGCATTGTAGTGAAGTGATA
This sequence comes from Thumatha senex, assembly GCA_948477245.1. NCBI lineage: Eukaryota > Metazoa > Arthropoda > Insecta > Lepidoptera > Erebidae > Thumatha > Thumatha senex. Next base: position 4,075,497 of record OX419731.1, on the reverse strand, counting down.
CGCAATATGGCAGGTTTGAATGATAGTGTCAGCATTATGCTGGAAAAGGGCGTGCTCCGTTGGTTAGGACACGTCGAACGAATGCGTGTAGAACGATTGACAAAGAAAATATTGTGCGAAAGGGAGTCAGGGTAGGTTGATCAAGACTAGTACCTACATTTGAATGCCTCGTGAGCAGATTGCTCGAAAATGGAATTATCAAATTGGTAGGTGTTCACCCGTTCAGTTTATTTAACGTGTCTATCTATCTTTACACTGCATCCATGACAGGGTAGTCAGAGAGAAGAGATTGCCAGGCTTCGAGATCCATGCATACTTCTTTCGCTTCCTGCAGATTCATTATATTTTATTATATTTTTACGTGCTTAATGGTTCGATATTGTGCATTGATTGTGATGAACGGATATCGATGACCGAACCGGCACAGAACGGCATGAGCGCCCCACGGGGATTCCCACACAAAAACAAAATAAAAACAAACCTTCGCCCACCCAAGCACCATAACCACAGTCCAGGTACAGCGCATCGTAGTTGGAGATAATCAGCTTGTAGCCCTTTTCGAGGAGTCCCTTGATTTGAGGATCAGTTCCAGTGGTCCACACCTACGGACAATATGGCGTATTAGTATCTTGCAAAAAGATTTAACTCTAAACTTGATAGGTAAACATTATTGATTGGAATGGCAATATACGCAAACCAACCATTTTTAAACTTGAGGCATAAACACTGACAGTTGGGCTTTTTTTTTAAACTTACTTGAATAATGTAATCCTTATTGTCCAAAAACTGGTCCACGTGTGAGAAATCTGTCAAAGTACTCGTCCATAAGATGACAGGAAGTTTCTTTCCAAATGCCTGCAAATTTTATGCATTATTTCCCTTTTATTCAAATAAATGACATTTTTAGTAACTATGACATTCAAAAATATATTTTATTTTATAGAGTAACCTATCTAGTACTAATTACCCTAAAAGATTAAAAATATATAAATAGCGCTCGTACTAACGGTATAGGGTTTGACGTTTGACCCACACTAGTGCCTTTGACCTTTAGCTATTTCAGACGCTATGATGCGCGATTTAAGATCTCAAAACCCGGATTTTAAATAAAAAAATATTTATTTAACTGACAGAGTTACTACGTAGTAATACAAAACAGTAATTAATTAATTTTGACAAATTATTGATCTTATATACTAACTTATTGCTAATGGCGGCACTTCATCGGAAGTGACGCATGTCCTAGAAAAACTGCTGATGGGGTTCCTTAACTCGCACGCGTCCATCATCCTTCGAGGTATACACTAACAGTACACGAGGAAAAGGAGACTCAGGTGTTCCTTGAGGCAAACAGCGAGTAAATACTATGCTATGATGCGCCTCGGCGTTTCTATGTATGACAATACTTCGATTCGTAATGAATTGTCAAAAGTTTTAAAACAAGCGTTGTTGGTTATGAGTCATAACAAACAATGTTTAATAAGTGTCTAACTTATCATAATATCATATCCATTGTTGCTTATTAATATATTAAATTTCATTGTTAGCTATCTACTCCTGACAGGTTGCTGGATGTTTAAAAAATGGTCCTCTATAGGCTTACTACCTATTGAGTTGGATAAATATACAAATGGTGAAATGTAGATGTATCTGCCTCTGCCTAGCCCTTCGGAATAAAGGCGTGACTATAAGTATATTACTCATAACATAAGCTAATTTTAGCTAATTGCGGGCTAGATGGCCCGTGTAAAAAAACAATATTTAAAAAAATTGTATTCAATTTTGCAAAGACAAAGACTGAGAGATTTCCAGAAAACCTAAATCAGAAAGAAAAGACTATGAAATGTTTTTAAGTTGTGTTGGGGTATGTGTTTTAGGTAGCACATTAATAATTTGGTTTTTTTTTGTTGCACACCATAAAGTTCAAGTACACACTATGCACTATGACTAGTTTCAGATCAAATGCTGTGGGTGTTAAAGATATTATTAAGTGTTACAAAGTTTGAACTATCACCTTGTAAGCTCTATCGACAGCTTTCGTTTGGAAGTAGTTCCAGAGTTTCAAGAAGCTAGCCTTGTCCAGGTCCCAGCGGTTTTGGATCATAAAGTTCTGGATTTCTTCTGAAGAGTTCCAACACCGCTCGCTCACTTCGTCACCTCCCATGTGGAACATGTCTGGGTTGAAAACATCTAAAACCAACCAATAGTTCGGTTAGGTTAGGTTAAGTTAGGTGCCATTTTCTAGTTAAAACCACTCAAACGATTTTGATAATATTTCCAATTCGCAAATGAAAATGAAATGACTCTATCTACACGATGTATTTAGGACAAATCACCAGAATTCGCGATACCTGCATATAATATTGAAGGTAATTTTTTTACACAGTGATATTTAGCTAATATAAGCTTGTGTATGAAATCTAGACAACTGATAAACATACTTATATATTTCTAAATACATACATATTATACATAGCAAACACCAAAACTTCGAAACAAACATATGCGGATCACATAAATATTTGTTCCGACCCGGGAATTGAACCCGGGCCCTTAACGCGGCAGTCGCATACACTACCACTGCGCCACCGAGGCAGTCGAGCATACTTCTTTCGCATAAAAATAAAATTGATAATTACCTGCCATGTCCTGGTATATGTCTTCCAAGTGGTCATATAGTTCCTCCCTCGTAGGGTTCAGCTGGCCGCAAGGTGGCTCCACGCAGTAGTTCATCCATGGTTCAGCCTGTTGAGTTCATAACCAATTTAGAAATTAAATCGTATTCGTGTGACCTCATAGAAGAAACATAGTATATTGGTGTCTTCCATGACCTGCTTGCGAAAAGAAAAGCAGGTTTATGTCATGAAGGGGGGTGGCCAACCAGTCGTACGCCGCAAGTCAAAACTATTATAAATCTAAGTATAATTAATTTGTGTTGATTTTTTTCTGATCAAATGCAGCGAAAAACATTCAAATACTAATGTCACAGCTCCAAGAATGCTGCTCGAACCCTCACTCGCTCGTAAGAGACCTTATCGCCAGAAACCAATTTTTTTTAACGTATTTTTTTTGTCCTTTACCGACTAAAACCACACGGTACCCTTCCATTTGTCTATGACCAGGAGTTCCGGGTAAGCCCTTCGTGAGGATAGACCCAGGGCTCCCACGCCTGTTACCTACTGTCATAAAGTCAAAAAGTATTATGTTATAAAAAAAAAAGTTAAATATTAAATAAAATAAAATTCCACTTTATGGAAAGAGTTCAAAAAGATCTTTAACCAGCAGTGGGTCTAGTACGAATTACATAAATAACAATTACATAGATACAAGACCAAGCAATTAATAATCCATATTTGACTGCCACTGTGGCGCGGTGAAGATGCCAAGATGTCGTGGGTGTGATTCCCACCCAGGATAAAACTTTGTGTGATGAGCACGATGGTTTATTCTGTGTCTGGGTGTTATTTGTCTATAATATGTATGTATTTAGAAATATATAAGTATGTTTATCAGCTATCTGGTTACCATAGTACAAGCTCTGCTTAGTTTGGAATCAGATGGCGTTGTGTGAGTTGTCCCAACGATATTTATTTATTTCTGAACTGCATTCTTAAAAATCGTCATCAAACACGAAACAGTATTCAATTGTGTTACGTAACAAAAACTTCATAACCCGTAAACAATTCCGTTACATAACAATAATAACATAATAATAAGTAAACAAAGTAGGTATATATCTATATATATAAAAGAAAGTCGTGTTAGTTACACTATTTATAACCCAACAACGGCTGTACCGATTTGACTGAAAATTGGTGGGGAGCTAGCTTAGAGTCAGGAGACGGACATAGGCTTTTAGAGAGACTTTTTATCCCGGGAACATGTTTCTGTGGGAAACGGGAACGGGATAACTTCTCTACGCGGGCGAAGCCGCGGGCGTCTTCTTTTTTTTATATATATATATATATATATATATATATATATATATATATATCTTGCGGTTCTCAGTTATTTAGCTTACACGGTATGGTAAGATTTTTAAAGAAATTTACATTGAAATGTGAATAATTATAACGGGTGTTGTACTAAAATGTCTATAATAAAAAATAATTATATTCAAAGTAACCTCAGAGTTGCTCTAGATCGATGTCAACGACATTTAAAACTGTTATTTAAAAATTGTGCTTACATTTTGGATTTTTGTTTTTGCTAAGTGTTCAACATTTTATAAGACAAATACTTGTGTGACGTGCTTTTTGCGTTCTTATTTTAATATTTAAATTTTCTGAAGGACTTGTTGTTTTTTTTTATACCACTGAGGTGGCAGACAAGCATACGGAGCACCTGATGGAAAGTGTAGCCTATGGACGTTTGCAACACAAGAGGTGCAGCACTCGCGCTGCCGACCCTTTATAAACCTTCTAAGACCCCTTTTGAAGAACCCCATACTGTAGACGCTCCCATACTGTTTGTTTAGTTACTACTCGTATTCCTATCGGAACCACTAAATGAACCAACTAGTCCACTTCCCCATCCCGCCACTCCCTCCTATTGGCGACCCAGTAATTCTTGGAAATAATTCTATTAATAAACTTAAGACAGTCGTACCAATTATGAACAGTATCAAAACTGTCAGGAGTTAACACAAAGTACTAACAGGTAAGTAACTAACTATCTTTACGCTGTATGCTTATCGGGGTAGTCAGAGAGGGCAGATCGCAAGGCTTCGCGATCCATGCATACTTTTTTTGCCTCCTGCAGATTCATCAATCGCTTCATACATGCACGTATGGGTTTCCGAATACTTTTGAGGTAACAGGTATTAAAATACCTATAGAAAATACTCGTAGAATGATTGAATTTATTTTGAGACTTTTTTTATTTGCAAAGAAAGATAAGAAGTTAAAACGACTCCCGACTCATTACACAAAGTTTATCGTAAGTGGGTTTTTTTTTGTTTTTTTTTTCTTTTATTAAGGTAAAATAACAATTACACAATGTGTATTAATAAACAACATTACAATTTCGATTCGAAGTCTATATAAGTAATTGTGCCACCAACGACATTTACCACATGTTACTATATAATGTTTTAGATAGGTTTGTTAATAGAGAACCAGTGAGTGAGTTAAATGTTAATAGAGTGAGTTAACCCTCCTTTTTCATATATTGACAAAAAATTGAATCAAAATCGCTTTTATTCACTTGTACAGTCAGCTTCAGAAGTAGAATAACACAGATCAAAAATACACAATACATTTGTAAATGTAGTATGCATTTGCTAGACTCGAACCAGCGTCTTCTGGTTCAACGCACCAGATGCGTTTACCAACTACACCACCGTGACCTGCTCGAAACTGATGAATTAATCCACCTTTTTACGTCTTAAGTCGACGTACGACGGCGACTTACTTAAAATATATGTAGATAATATTCTGCTAAGCGACTTTCATGTGGTGGCGCAGTGGTAGTGTATGCGACTGCCGCGACTAAGGTCCAGGCTTCGATTCCCGGGTCGGAAATATTATTTAATTTTTTCCGGCTATTTGTTCCGGAGTGTTGGGGTGTTTCCTATGTATAATATATATATATATTTAAAAATATATAAGTATATTTAACTGTCGTCTAGATCCCATAACACAAGCTTATATTAGCTTACTTTGGACTAGACGGCGCTGTGTAAAAAAAAATGTCCCAAAATATTTTCGTTGCTGACTGTACCGCTATAAAGTATCAGATGAGTATGTAGACAATGAACCAAAGCTAATAATGGTAGGTGGGTAAGGTGCACTGACCTTGAAGCACACGGTGAGGCCGGTGTCCTGCCAGCCCTCGCCCACGTGCGCCGGCGCGTCCAGCTCGGGCACGACGCGCACTCCGCGAACGCGCGCGAACTCCACTATGTCGGCGATGTCTTCTTTTGTGTATACCTGCAATGATATGACAAAAGCTTTAGGCACATTCATATGATAAATGAATGCTTAAACGAAAAAAACATCAAATATAAATTGAAGCGATTCTTTTTGGGAACCATGGCTCAGTCAGGTTGGTAAATAATTTCACCTCACCTTTTCTTGTTTGAGTCGGGGTTCACGTCACTATTCTACGCCCGTGCGCTTAGATAGTTAGCTACCTAAAAATCACGTTGTACAGAAATAGAAGAAACCTCTATTTCTGTACAACGTGATTTTAACGGCTTTGCTTGAAGTGATGTCTGTAGCAAATTACAAACCTCATTGGTTTTTCAAATGCACTTTAACTAATCATTGTAAATGATAAATAAATAAATGATTGCGGTGTTAGGGCTCCATCAAGATCATCTCAACATACGGTTCTGTGGTTGCTGCAACCTTCATGAGAATGTCACTCACCCCACTGGTGGGGTAGGGATCCATTAACATCGCTACAACATATAGTTTTATATTTCTCGCGACCTTCATGAGAATGTCATTCATGTCACGTCAGTATTAAGTCATTGTCGTATTAAAGCAGTACATAAAATAATAATAAAATTTCTTTATTCTCCCAGACATTGTTATAAATCTTACTATCTAAGCAGTGTATAAGTTAATACATAGTATATTGTGTGTAAGTTTACGTGTGCGAGATTTAACAGACATAATTTGGTCTTTCCAAGAAAGCGTTTCATCAATGAGCACTCCTCACACTCACCACAAAATTATACGCAAGCCTATCATTACATATCTGCTAATGATACGCTTGCGTATAATTTTAGCACATGTGCAGTCGTGATTGTAACGGATGGAGCAAGTATTTGCTGAAATGCATAGTGAATCTGATGGTGGCAGAGCGCCTCTGCTGACCGCAAAAGGTATGAAAAAATTCTTAGACAGGTTTAAGGTGAGAAGGTTATTTGAAAACCAGTTACTCACTAGTTTCATAACCTCTTCAGACTTTGTCTGCACTTCTTGCCACGTCCTACCTTCCACTATTAGGGCCGTGTCATCTGCATAAGTAAATATGGAGCTTCCAGAAAAGCAGGGCTGACATAGCTGGTTTATGTAAATCAGAAAGAGAGTAGGACCCAAGACTCTGTCTTGTGGGATTCCACAACTGGTTAGCTGGGCAGTCTTACTAGTGACGCCATTAATAATTGTACATTGCGTCCGGGCATCTAAATAATCGGGAAAAAATTCAAGTGATATTCCTCTAATGCCAATACTCTCTAGCTTTTTTAAAAGCAATGGTATGGAAACTGTGTCAAATGCTTTTTATAGATCAAGAAAAATCCCGACACATTTATACTTTTTATCCAAAGTTCTGGAGACAGTTTCAGTCAAGCTAGAAACGGCGTCTGTAGACCTGTTTCTACGAAAACCGTACTGATTGTTCGACAGTATGTTCTCATCTTCAAGATAATCTAATAATCTTTTATTTAACACCTTTTCCATTATCTTGGACAAGATGTTTAGAACGGAAATAGGTCGATAGTGTTCAATATTACTTTGATCTCCTACCTCTTTATAGATTGGGTGCACGAGTGTGGGCTTAAGTGCTCTTGGAAACACGCCATTGCTATTGCACAAGTTACATAACTGAGTTATAAGAGGAACCAGGACAGATTTTGCACCCTTTACAAAGGGAACTGAGATGTTGTCCCAACCCGGGGCGCAATCGTTTTTTAGTGACATCAATAAGCTTTCTATCTCGCCATTGTCGGTCTCTAGTAGAGCAATTGAATTTAGATAGCTGGCCTTAGGAAATATGTTGGATGGTATCGGAATGGGATTAGTGTTGTCCGTAATGTTCTTAGGGAGTTATTCTCCGATAGAAGCAAAGAAATTGTTAGCAAGATTGGCAGATGTTTTGGGATCGACAGTGTCACTGAGTAATTTAGTTGATGGGGCGGATCTATACTAATATTATAAAGCTGAAGAGTTTATATGTTTGTTTGTTTGGTTGCACGCGCTAATCTTAGAAACTACTGGGCGGGTTTGAATAAATATTTTTGTGTTGGTTATACCTTGGTAGGAGAATAAGCACCAAGCTGATGCAGGTAAGGTCTCTTCGACGACTGGAACGGGAAGCTGTGGCTATCAGTGATGTGCCAGTGGAAGGTGTTCAGCTTAACCGCTGCCATCGCATCTGGTGAAAACAACACAGCAAAATTAAATGCTGTTACTGAAAAAATAGTATTTATTGTGCGAAAGTAGAGGGTAAAGGTATGATGGTATGGATATGGTAGACCGACACTTACATACGAAGACTACTTGATCCGATTGCTCAAAAACAGAAAAACCAATAGTATAAGTATACCCCCGACGTGCATGTATGATGAATTAATGAATCTGCAGGCAGCGAAAGGAGTATGGATGGATTGGATAGCAAAGCCTGGGAAAGCAATCGGTCCTCTCAGATTTACAACGTGTATTAATATTTGTCAATTTAAAAAAAATAAGTGCTCGAAGCCCCGCTAACTCTGTGTTCTGCAAACGATGGCTACGTTAAGCATCTTTCGCTATGGCTGGTCCTCAGATGGGTGATTTCCATTTACGAGCGTCTCCGTGCTTTGGAAGGCATGGTAACCCGTCGGTCCCAGTTGCCTGTAACATGGCACTCGTTAAGCCATATTGAAAACTTTTTGGGCTACTTAAAAAAATTCAACAGCAGGTCGCTACAACTAGCCATTTCAACATGGACACACTTGTCACGTGGTACCAAAAAGGCACACGAAGAAACGTTAATTATTGGCCACTGCCTACCTCTTCGGGATAAAGGCGTGACTAAATGTATATATAGTATGTCAATTGTCAACTGTTTAATTGTCAATCATTAGTCAGTAGGTGAGGTTGACCTTGACAGCCCACCTTTAACACGTATTTGGGCGTTGATGATAAACTCTTTCCTCTTGGCCTCAGAGTATATTGCAAAGTCTCATGCTTTTTTTATTGAGGTCTCATGAGTAGTTATGATTACTATACTTACTGATTGTAGATTTGATGGCATCGACAGAGTAGTAGTTCCTCGCAGTGTCGAGAAGTAGTCCGCGATACGGGTAGACCGGTTTGTCAGTTATGGACACATCTCGTGCAATCTAAAAAAAACCACATTTCATGAGATATTCTATAAATATGTTTATTAAAATTTGAAGTTTAGTATTTTAATAAACATTGACTTTTCGAAAGGAATGTTTTTTAAAATTGAGTGACTGCCTATGTGGCGCAGTGGGAATGTATCCGACTGCTATGCAAGAGGTCCCGGGTTCGATTCCCGGGTCGAACCAAATATTTGTGTGATCCACAAATGTGTGTTTCGGAGTTTGGGTGTTTCCTATGTATAATATGTATGTATTTAGAAATATATAAGTATGTTTATCAGTTATCTAGATCCCATAACACAAGCTAATATTAGCTTACTTTGGGCTAGATGGCGCTGTGTGAAAAGTGTCCCACAATATTATATATTATTAAAATACCTAGGCTAGGTATGTTAACCAGACCGTTCCCGCTCACGTGGTTATTATAAGTTCCGTTTTATAAAATAGCGTAACTTTTTCAGACACGGAATTAATGGTAGTGTTATGAAAAATATTTTATTTAAATTCATCAAGTGACCTGATTAATTTTCAAGAGCTTATTAATATTACTCTGACTCTGATCATACTCTTAAATGAGATTAAAATAAATTGAAGAATTTCAACTTGTTTCGGTATGGTTCAGGTAGTTCCCGTCCTGAACCCAAATGTCATTTTTCGCTTTAATAAAAATGTATGTTATTATTATTATTAATATGCGGAAAGAAATAAATTTAATACTGTCCGTAAATTTAATTTCCGTCGGGTCAGATATAAATTTCCAATAACAAAACCATAAATAGCATCAACAGCGCACTTTGATTGTTACCCACTTCTTACTTGCTGAACATTTTATACTTAAAACTAGTTTTAAGGAAGTCAATCATAAAAATGGCTATGTTAATTTGTAGATAATATAAGTAGGTATAATTGCAACCGTTGTGCGACACTCACGGTGTTATTTCCCGAAGCGATACCTGCGCGAATGTGTTACGAGGCAGCCAGTGGCCTGGGGGCTGAGTCTACTATTGAGAAGCCGTAGAATCACTGTATTTAGCTGTTAAAATGTTAGAAGACTATCAAAAATGTAACTGATTAGCCGCCACTGGTGTGGTACGTGTTAGTAGAATTCTTTCGGCCGACCGATAGAAGTTTATTGGAGTACGAGTACGATTGTAATAGTAGACTACGAAAAACTGTCAAAATTGTACCGGAGTGGCTTTCTATTGAGCGACGATTTCGCCACGATTGAAATAAGTATAGGTAAGTATATAAAATAATTATAGGCCATGGCCACCCTATTACAGATAAAATAATAATCATGTAGAAATAAAATTACATATATGCTACGCAGCAGCCTGTGGCCTGTTGGTAAGCGTGGGGTCAGTAAAATCAGGAAGATTATAGGTCATGGCCACCCTATTACAGATAAAATAATAATCATGTAGAAATGAAATGACATATGTGCTACGCGGCAGCCTGTGGCCTGTTTGTAAGCGTGGTGTCAGTAAAATCAGGAGGATTATAGACCATGGCCACTCTATTAAAGATAAAATAATAATCGTGTAGAAATAAAATGACATTTGTGCTACGCAGCAGCCTGTGGCATGTTGGTAAGCATGGGGTCAGTAAAATCAGGAAGATTATAGGCCATGGCCACCCTATTATAGATAAAATAATAATCGTGTACTCGTAGAAATCAAATGACCTTAAATTCATTTATTTGCTGAAGTACTTTGCTTATGGTATGTAGTAATCTGTATTAGCCGCATTATATCACACATATTTGCATCTGACATGCAAACCTTAATGCCAACTAAATCATCAAATTACTTTAAATTTATATCAAAAAATGTAAATTGATGTTACATGGATCAAAAATAAATTACCATTGTTCCAAAAATTCACTCAATGACAAGAAATATTTTTTTCTCGTCACTATTTCTTGACGATAGTAGTTTATTTTTTCATAAAAGTCATTATTATAATAAATTCTGTAAATCGCTACGGTAGCTTGCTATAAAAATTTCTATGATTGAGCAGTTGTTGGTGAAGAAGGATTCTCCCATAATCTCCTATGCCTTAACAAACCTCACCTGCCATTTGACGGGAATTTAACTCGGGTGCCTTTTTTTTTTCTTGTAGAAATCTTCATGGATGCTATGGCCGGACTCTTACCGACTAAAACTACACGGTGCCCTTCCATTTGTTTATGGCCAGGAGTCCCGGGTAAGCCCTCGGAAGGATAGCCCCATGGCTCCCAGCAGAATTTATCCGCAAACGCGCTATCGTCTTCTTTGGGGTTCGGGTGTTATCCCGCTTCTTTGGGGGTAATTTAAGTGCCTATAAGCACACTATACCACAAGCTTATATTAGCTTTCTTTAGGATAGATGGCGCTGTTTGATGTGTCATTAAGTGTCCCACAATATTTATATTTATATAACCGCTTTGAATAATGCCAAAGACTGCCAAATATTACGCCACCTCAGAACTCTCTGAATAATGCACTCTCTATACTCGTTGCTTATCAAACTGGTTTTAATTCCTGTCTCCTTGAGGGCTATGATATGGATCTTATCATGTGATAACAAGTTGATTTATCTTCTCTGATAAGTGTATGTCACACTTATGGTAACAAATCGAATAAGTATAAGATTTTATAATACTTGTAAGTAAACTGCATGACCTAAAACGCATGAACAGATAAAACAAGATCAGTGAAAATATTTTGATAACACACATTTTAGCGCATAATATGACTGTATAATTTTTCTTCAGACTTTATGTACCATGACACTCGAAAGATACCTTTACTTAAGACCTGATTCAACGATATACGTCCAGTCGTTAGGCCTATAAAGGGGAACCAAGGAAACTACATTATATAATTTTGAAGCGCTCGTGGCCCCGCGGTCTCAGTGTTCTGTAAACGATCACTGAGTTACGCAACTTTCACTATGACTGGTCCTCGGATGGATGACCACTTTGTGGCATTTACATTTGCGAGCGTTTCCGTGCTTCGGAAGGCACGTTAGGCCCTTGGTCCCGGTTGCCAGTAAAATGGCAGTCGTTAAGCCAGGTTGAAGGCCTTATGGGCGGCTTGAAAAATTTCAACAGCTGGTAGCCACACAACCTGCGTCTGTCTAATTCAACACGGCAATGGGCTCACCACCTATTGAGTGGGACAGGAATCCACACGGTGAAAAGTGGGCACATAATATGCCTCTGCCACCCTTTCGGGGATAAGGCGTGATGGATATTCATTATATAATACATACATCCGTAAAACCTTACCCTCGCAAAAACAACATTTTTTTATTTAGTCCAAGTAAGATATTATGGATTTATTTCACCACTTTTGAGATACTTTATCGTGTTATTTTTGCATGTTATTTGATACATAAACCAATATTATTTTGATTAGGCATTTTTTTATTCTAATAGGTGTTTTAAATAGCTTGCCATCGAATGAGACCGGTCCGTCCGTGCAAAAGAACTCGTTCGCCTCGCTTGCAACAGTGACAATGGTCAATGACCGAGCCCTGGGAAGGTATATTATATGAATGTAGCCGTTGTCACTCGACAATCTCATATATGTAATTGAAATATATTGATTTTTAAAGACGTGGGAGAAGGCGTTCGGATAGGGCGTTAGATTTGCTATTAGGGAGCTGCGGTGGGTTTCCGCATATTTAATACAGTATCTACCAACGTAAATGTGAAAGTTTGTATGGATGTTTGTTACTCTTTCACGTAAAAACTACTAATAAACAGATTTTAATCAAACTTTACAACAATGTAGCTTATACATCAGAATAACAGATAGGATATTTTTTATCCCGAGAACAAGTTCCTGTGGGAAACGGGAACGGGAAACTTCTCTACGCGGGCAAAGCCGCGGGCGTCAACTAGTAATATTATAAATGCGAAAGTTTGTATGTATCTTTCACGTAAAAACTACTGAATGGATTTTAATGAAACTTTACAATAATATAGCTTATAAATCAGAATAACACATTGGCTACTTTTTATTCCGGGAACAAGTTCCTGTGAGAAACGGGAACGGGAAAATCTCTACGCGGGCGAAACCGCGCGTGTCAACCAGTATTAGATAATTGGCGAAAGAGATTAGAAACTCTCTTACACACTTCACAACCATTCAAATCAATTAATTCAATCCGACAAACACTAACAATTCATCGAATGTCTTTCGGAATCGAAAACGAGATACACACAGTTAATTAAATAGGACTTTAAATTTCATTTTAGAATCTATCGAATATTTCGTGTATCGATTTCTGATGATAATTTATAGTTTATCGGAAACTTTCCGAATGGTTGTACTTATGAAGGGCCAAAGAAAGGGATATATATATATAATAGAAAGTGGCCAATGTTACTATTTTCAGTTTCTGGTCGAACTTTTTTTTGCTTTGTATTGGTATCAATGATTAGAGAGTTGAAAAAATTTCAAGGGATAAATTATAAAACAACTATGAAATACGAAATTGCATTAATTTCGCCCCCTGTTTCCGCAGAGTGGAAACGAAAGACTGTCAAAAAGTTATAATCCAAGCCGTTATCCCGGTTGCTGAAACTCTCGGGCATATTTTGGGATATGCAAAAGATTTAGTTCACAAGTTAGGAGTTGAACTTTTATATTTATATTTCACTAATTATTATAAATATTCACCATTAATAAAAAGGTAAGAAAATATTTCATGATATTATTAGAAAAAAATATCATAAAATAACGGGATTTTTGCCATTTGACAGTGGATCAGAAATATTTGAGAGTAGCTTAAGTTTTCAGAGCAAATAGAGAGAATTCTTATAATAGAAATAGGAATGTTGAAAATTTATCTTAAATTCTGTCGCAACTTCAAATGACTTGACATGAACTGAGTTCTGTGATTTTTTTTTTCTTTCCTGATCTTCTCTTTTCGTACTAAGATTGTTGGAAGAGATTGCCTTTAGCGATTAGCCCATTGTACTCTTACTTGTAATGTAATGTAAATGGTGCGCAATAAAGAATTATCTATCCATCTACTTTGGATTGACCGGTTTCAATATTATATAACATTCCAAGTTTCCTTAATAACATTGTTTAAACATTTAATATTATTTTTCCTACAAAGTACATGTTTCGTATAAAGAATTTTCATGCAAAAATATCAGAAATAGTTAACCAATTGTAATAAACAAATGTCAAGTCTCAATCATTGTCTAAAAGAAAGGATAGTTAAATAACCCATCGTAGAGTGAAGTGAGTATTGATGCGCTTGTAGCCCGTGCTAACTCAGTGTTCTGTAAACGACTGCAGGTCGCCACAACTTGTGCCTGACCATTTTAACACGTCAACACGGCTCACCACCTAGTGAAACGTGACCTTATAGCCTGCCTCTGCCACCCCTACGGGGATAAAGGCATAAATGTACAAGTTAATTAACGACAGTTAAGAAAAGAAAAGAAAAGTCTGAAAGGTATTTATGGGAGGCTCAATACGGATTCCGGCGTGGAAGAGGTTGCATGGATCAGGTGTTTTCTCTCCGCATGATCGCGAAGAAGTTTCTGGCTATTAGCCAGAAGGTTTTCTGCGCTTTTGTGGATCTGGAGAAAGCATTTGATAACGTTGTGAGAGAAACTTTGTGGGATTTGCTGCCCGGATATGGTGTGGACGGCTCGCTACTGCGGGCAATACAGTCGCTTTATAGAGACTGTAAGGCTTGCGTGCGAGTAGGGGGGGATGTGTCACCTCTTTTTGATGTCTGTACAGGCGTCAAACAGGGCTGTGTCATGTCCGCCTGGCTGTTCATAGTGTATCTGGAAAGTTGCCTGCAGAAGTTGAAAGATTGTGATATGGGTGTGAATTTGGGTGACTTTAAAGTAAACTGTCTGCTGTACGCTGATGATGCAGTGCTCATGGCCTCATCAGAAGCCGACATTCAGGCATTAGTCACTAATATGAAAGAGGAGTGTGAAAGTAAGAGTCTTCGCTTGAATACAAGTAAAACTAAGGTTCTAGTATTTGAAAGAGATAACGTAAGAACCAAATGCGAGATTAGGGTGAACCAGGAACGATTAGAGCAAGTGAATGAAATTGTGTATTTAGGGAGTATGTTTAGCGCGGATGGAAGATGTGATTGAGATGTAGAACGGCGAGTAGCTGCCGGAAACAAAGTTAACGGTGCTTTGTCCCAGTTAGTAAAGCAACAAAGCATCGTAAAAGAAGCACGACTGGCGATTCATAACGCAGTGCTAGTGCCAATTTTGCTTTACGGTAGCGAAACCTGGGTATGTCAGCAGATGCATGAAAGTAAATTGAATGCTGTGGAGATGCAAAACTTCGACTTCGACTTCGTGGACTTCGAAAATTGAGCGGCGTTACTTTGGCCGACCGAATACGTAACGAAGTGACACGGAATATGGCAGGTTTGAATGAAAGTGTCAGCGTTAAGCTGGAAAAGGGCGTGCTCCGTTGGTTTGGACACGTCCAACGAATGATTGAGGAACGATTGACGAAGAAGATAGAGGGTAGAAGAAGTCAGGGTAGGCCGAGACTTACATATGAAGACCACGTGAACAGATTGCTCAAAAACGGAAAGGTCAAAAGTACTCGGATAGCCAGACGTGCGTGTAGAAAGCGATTAATGAATCTTGAAGAAGCGAAAGAAGTATGCATGGATCGCGAAGCCTGGCGATCTGTCCTCTCTGACTACCCCGTCAGGGATACAGCGTGAAGATAGATAGTTAGTTAGTTAATTAACGAAAAGATCCTATGAACGAGTTAATTTTAAAAACGCATTGTTGTTTTAACTTTCCTTGGTGTTCAGGTAGGTAACACTGCGGCGTGGACACAGGCTGAATGATATTTGCTAGTGTTCAATTTACAAAATTTTAACAATTACGGTTTTATCCCCGTAGGGCCACCCCATTAAAAGTGATTACCTATTTACTTTTCGGCAGATAAGTAAGCGATAAATGATCATTTTTTGTCTAGTATTATTTATCTATTGTAAAAGGATCTAATGATCTTTCTTAAGTAAATTCTTTTCAATTGTGTTATTAATTTTAAAGGTAAATTTATAATGATGTACGAAGTTACTTGTGTAGTTTATGAACCTTTGCATAATTGCAACTAGCCAAAACCACGTTCGTATGACAATACTACTCTGCAGTTAGTTGCGGATGTACCAATTGATATGATTACAGTAAGTATTGCTAATTGACAGGCTAGGGAGATCATAATGTAAACAGGATATGTCACATACGAGTATAATATATAATCGTCCAACGAATGAGTGAGTAACGATTGACGAGAATATATATTGTGCGAATGTAGACGGTACGAGTAGAAGGAGTCAGGGTAGGCCGAGACTTACATATGAAGACCACTTGAACAGATTGCTCAAAAACGGAAAAGTCAAAAGTAGGTACTCGGATACCCAGACGTGCGTGTATGAACCGATTGATGAATCTTCAAGAAGCGAATGAAGTATGCCTGGATCGCGAAGCCTGGCGATCTGTCCTCTCTAACTACTCCGTCAGGGATACAGCGTGAAGATAGATTAGTTTTTAATATATTCTTTTTTATAGTTCCAATACCTTTGTTCATTGATAATGTAAGAACGGGCTGGATCTTTGGCTTTTCCGATCTTTGATTCGTTAGATTTGTCTTCGCGGTCTCATAATAAAATCTATACTAATATTATAAAGCTGAAGAGTGTGTTTGTTTGTTTGGTTGAACGCGCTAATCTCAGGAACTACTGGTCGCATTTGAAAAAATATTTTTGTTTTAGATAGCCCATTTATCGAGGAAGGCTATAGGCTATATATCACGCTACTACACTGTGGAGCAGAGCAGTAGTCATAAATGTCGACAAATCGGGCAAATTTTTATGCATCATTGTAGAATTTATAAGCGACGGGTTAAATAGGAGCGACGGGAGGTCGAAATATTCCACGGGCGAAGCTGTGGGGTCATCAGGTATCTACAGAAATTGGGCACCATGTAGGTACTTACCTAAGTCACTACTATCTACTTTGCCTTAGTGTTTCATTTACCATTTTATTCTGTGAGTAAAATTCGTTATTATTCGGTCCTTTCTGACTAGCCCGTCAGGGGTACAGCGTAAATATATTGTTAGTTGTTAGTTTAGTTAGTAAAAGTCGTTGCACACAAACACATAACAAAATAAGTAAAATAATGATTTTCGGGATAGGTATTTCCATGTACACTTTCACACTGGTATGGGATGCAACCTGTTCAGACACGCTGGCCCCTTCCCATCTACATGGAACCAACAACAGAGCTGGTGCGGCTTGTGAAGCGGCTGAAAAAGCTAAAGCATTCAAATACAGGGGTCTTGGCTCCGAATATGATTTTGTCCCATTCGGTGTCGAGACTCTTGGTCCGTGGGGTCCTAGCGCTATAAGGCTTTTTAAGGAAATTGCGAAAAGGTTAGTCGACATCACAGGAGACCGAAGAGCTGGCAGCTACCTCGGACAAAGAATTAGTCAAACTATTCAAAGGGGGAACGCTGCCAGTATCTTCGGAACCTTGCCTAAAGGGACCTCTTTTAATAATATATTTTAGTTATGTATCATATTTTTAAGGTTATATTTAATAAATCTATAATTATTTTTGTTTTTAAATGTTATTTTTGCAATATTCCGCTTTTTTAGAATGTCGTACTATGTCGACACGTGTTTCGCCTACACACGAGGCATTATCAAGACTGTTTGGCAGCAAAAGTACTTACACGTTCACCTCAACCTTTTATAGTTCGAACGCAACCAAACGATAGCGCGATGTAGACTTCTAGTTGTTTTGTCTATTTTTAAATAAACTAAGCAAAACCGAAGTGTGGAAGTCTGTTTGTTCGTTCAGCAAAGTACACCCGTCCCGTTTTATAATTTCTAACTGCTCTAATACGGACATTTTTAGACCCTTTTCACATAAATGTAATATTTCAAAATTGTTGTTATCATTCAAAATATGCCCGGTGTCCAGCAAATGCTTCGCGAAATGTGATTTATCTGTGTGACCGTTTCGGAATGCTCCTAGGTGTTCCTTATATCTGGTATCAAAGGAACGACCTGTTTGGCCTATATAAACATTGCTACAACCATCACATTTCAACTTATAAATACCGGATTTTTTGCTATTGCTAATACTATCTTTACCATTACATAATGTTTTTAAGGTATTTTGAGGTCTATAGGCCGAGAAAACATTATTTTCCTTAAGTACCCTCGCCACACGATGTGTGATACGCCCAAAGTATGGGAGACAAGAAGTATACTTCTTGGTTTCTTTAGTTGATGGGTACAAAAGGAGCTTAACCATTTTATTTTGCTTTTTTAATAAAAGTGAGTGTATTAATTTTGAGCTATAGCCGTTAGATTGAGCAATGCAACAAATTATATTCAATTCCTTAATAATCAATCCGTTAATATTAAGTTAATTTAAGTTGGTAAATAATTGTTCTGATGTTATTTAGACTTTCACACGCAAAAGTGATGAAAGTGTACATGGTAAATGTAAATGTAAAGTAGACATTGTAAATGTAAATGTAAAGTAGACATTGTAAATATCCCCATAATCAATATTTTACTTATGTGAATGACCATGATAGTATGTTACGTATTTAAACATAACAAAATATTTCTCTGACTTATAAAGCTACAATTTTATGCTATTCATTGTGTACAGATTTTCTAATTGGTATGATTTTGTTATCGTTGTCACTGGTTGTCACGCATTCAAAGTCGAACGACCATTACCGTACCGTCAAGGCTTCAGTATACGCTACTTACATAAATAATTAGCGGTGATGAGATATGCGGCTTCCTTCGTGACATAGGAACTACTTTTCACCTAAATATTAAGTGGAAAAACATAATAATAAAGATTTTTTTTAAACCATCTGGCAATGTGTTTAAAAAGTTAGGAACCTAGTACCTAGTTGTAAACTCTTTCCCCATAGAAATTATTAGTTCTTGGTAACACGTATTTATTTTCATAAGTAACTTGTTGACGCCCGCGGCTCCGCACGCGTGGTGAAGTTTTCTCGTTGCCGTTATCCACAGGAACTTGTTCCCGGGATTAAAAGCAGCCTTTGTGTTCTTCTCATGAATGCTATATTATTGTAAAGTTTCATCAATTCAGTAAATTTTGCGTGAAAGAGTAACAAACATCCATACTTGCAAACTTTCGCGTTTATAATATTAGTAGGATTGGTCTCAAATACCTGGGTCTTGTCTTCTCATTTAACAATTCTGATTCTGAAGAATCAGAATTGTTAAATGAGAATTTCGGTACTTACCAGCATATTGTTTCTGATGTCATCGTATACGATGAGTTGTGTCAGTGTCTCCAACCCGTGCCGGACACCGAAGAAGGATTCGCCAACAATAGTAGCGTTGATGATGCCGCTTGAAGCTGGTGCGATTTGGAGTTTATAACTCTCATCCATATCCAGGGAGAAATCTGTGCAAGGAATACTATATTTAGTAGGTTTTTTTCCCGAATAACGCGTGCCGGATAGACGTGCAACTCTCATACTGTGGAAAGAATTTTCGCTAGAACTGAGAGGTTCAAAAGATCATTTATCCGTCGAACAATTGAAATTTGGAATGCTCTGCCAGCGCACGTGTTTCTCCCCCTCTTATAATCCAGGGTTCTTCAAGCGGAGCGTGAAGAAGCATTTCATTGGGCCGCCAACTTGAGAGCCACTAATAATCCTGTGGACTGTGACAGTGGCTTTCAATTCGCTAGATGTCGCCATTTCCATCAGGCGGGCGACGTCACTTTGGTGAACTTAAAATTAAAAAATAAATAAATAGCAAATACCCACCTTCACTGTAAATTGTTATACACTTACGTATCCATTTCTTGTCGAATAAGAACGGGTTTAAGTCTGATATTATAGGGTTAATGACTTTGACTTGAAGGAGAAAAAGTAGGAAAGCAGACCCCGGGCGTCCCGAGACGCAACTGGGACAGACGCTCGGATGGTGATGAGTGACTTTAGCGCCCAAGGGAATGGATGAACACTAAAAAACATTTGCAAAATTACTAGAAAATGTCGCGGATTACGGTCAGCAATATACTTTCTACACGTACGGTCAGCATACAGTATAGGTACACTTTCCTTGATGAGATGATTTTATTCCCAGTACTTTGTTTTAGTTGTAAAGTTCCATGGCAGTATATATATTATGATACTTTGTTCCGCATGGTTATGCAGGAAGTTATTTGATGTTTTGAAGTGTGATTTGACTGCGATACTATTTCTTTAGCTCTCTATTAATATACTACCTCTTGTTGTAGTGGTTGGAATACTAGTACCTAGGTTCAATACCCACTCAGGACAAATCTATTTGCGTGCTCATCATGTTTACTTGTTCTGTGATGCTATATTTTTTTTATTTATACATATGTATTTACATATGTTTATCAGTAACGCCTATATCCCCGAAGTGGTGTCAGAGGCATATTTTACGCCCATGCACATTTCAGCGTGTGCAGTTTTGTCTCATAATATGTGGTGAGTCCATTGTCGTTTTGATATGGACAAGCGCAGGTTGAGGCGACCTGCTATCGATTTTTTTCAGCCGTAAACAAATGTAATATTTTAATTATTTTTTTGTTGCGGGGTATAAGTGCTGCCTTCGTGCGCGCCGTCATTCCTACTGCAGGGGCAGCAGGGATGGTGTGGGACTCCCGGCCCTTTGGGGGCCGTCCTACCCACTAAACCCCGCGGTGTTCCACCTTCTTCCCAACCGGGTCGCAGGAGGGCTATTCACTGCGACCCGGCTAAGGGAATGCCCCAAGATGAGGCTCTTCTCAGGGGGCCAGATGGGCTGCCCCCACGAGCGAGTGCCCGCTTCAAGCCGTCCTCAAACGTCCATCTGAGAACAGATGGGGGTGGAGAGCGATCGAGCGGGCACTTGAAGGCACCCCGGAACACGAGGGGTGCCAGCCGCCAGAAGGCCATTGTGAGCGGGGTCCCCCGACCTTCCGCCCACGGCCATAAACTAGTCCGCGGCGAGCCGGTTCTCCACCCGGCATTAGGACTCCAAGTACCTTATTAAGCTATGATAAAAACTAAAACTAACTCCAAAACTGCGAAATTATGTTGTTAATAAAAATGGGACACGAAGCTATTATTCTTGCATAATTTCGTGGGAACGTATGGGAAATACAATGTCACACTTTTTTTATAGTAGTAAGTATACGATCCACCTGATGGAAAGCGGCCACCGTAGCCTATGGACGTTTGCAACACCAGAGGTACAGCACTCCCGCTGCCGACCCTAAAACTTGTTGCTAGAGCGCTAATGCTGTAATTACAATTTATCTCTTAGTTCATTTTCTACCCTCGTTGATATAAACTTGGGTTGCCCAAGTTTATATCAACGAAAAAATATCACAAACTCACCCCTGATATCAGGATTTTGGTTGACAAGATACACATGCAGCGATTTCCCGGTTGCCTTGGGTGTATATCCTTTAGGCACATGCGTCGAAATTATACTCTTAAATCTCTGTGAACAATATGATAATATGTAGTAGGAAGTTGGCAAAGGTTAAGAGGCATACTATACGCCAAACATATTATACGCCCACATTACACCGTATACATTTTTGTCCCACGTTACAAGTAGTGAGCACATTGCCGTGTTGAAGTGGATAGACGCAGGTTGCCGCGATCTGCTAATGATTTTTTTGAAGCCCATAAGGCTTTAAACTTCGCTAAATGACTGCCATTTTACTGGCAACCGAGACACAAAGCACGGAAGCGCTCGTAACTTGAAATGCCACATAGCAGTCACTCATCCGAAGACCAGCCATAGCGAAAGTTGCTTAACGCAGTGATCGTTTACAGAACTCTAAGTTTGCTATCAACCACTTCGCATGGTTTTGCTATAAGCTTAACTTCCATTCCCTTCCATACAAAAACCAGGATTCCTCGGGTTAAATAACCTAGAGAAATGAGTCTCCTTTCTGTCTTCTTCTTCCAGGGCAAAATCTTAAATATATAATATTGTCCCAAACTTACACTGGAAGCCTGCTCTATGAGGTCACTGGAACGGCCTTCCTTCAGAGCTTTCACCTCAATGTTATCGGTGTTGATCTTAGATAAGAAGTTGCCGAGATCCACTTTGCCCGTCGGTTTTGGCCATAGTAAACCTGCAGGTGGAAACATATTTATTAACACACTAAGTTACAGACGAACGTAGTTCTGCTCCAACCCTGGAGCCCATGTCCAGAACCACCTACGAAGTCTATTTTTTAATCAAAGGACTCCCTAAGATACAATATTTATTCTCTGACAAAAATCAAATAAATATATCCAGATTTTCAGGAGAACTTCATTGGCACAGTTACCACATGTATGTAGGTAGGTACAAGGGAATATGAATATATATACATAGGTATGAAGGTAGGTCAAGGGAATTATCGATAAAATTTAAAGATGGAAAATGTAAACTGTGTGGTTCATGAGTAATTTTGTCATATATCCGCGTTTAGAAAAAATATACTGCAAAAGATATATAGTAGAAAATTTATAAAAGAGGTCTGGCCTGCGAGTGGATTCCTGGTGCGAGAGTAAACAAGACAAAATATTGAGATTAAACGTAATATTGGCAAAGCCTAAGCAGTATGTACATAATGATACAAATATGACACTTTTGAAAATATTACCAACAACGTTAATTTAATGTGTATCAAAATTAAAAAAATATTTACCACAAAAGAATAGACTATTAAAATCCTATCACACCGTTTATCAGCACCAGATCTCGCAAGCAATTCGGTGAAGGTTGTGGTTATAAGTCAAAACAGTCATTGCTTCATTGCCAAGCTTCTTTGTTCAGTGACAATCTTTAATATCATAAACTTCGTATTGCTAATGTACCAAAAATAGAACCCTGTGGGATACCTATACAATACATATTCTATATTATATCCTAAGAATTTACTTCCCTAATTTTAGTTCTATTTATTTTTTTGGCCCTTTATTTGAGTCTTCCAACTCTGGAGAGCAGCCAAACCACCACCGTCCACAGGTCACTGCAACTCGACCCTATGACGGGCGGACACCTATATAGCCGTGGAGTAAGTAAATTAAATCAGAGCTACTGTATTTCAATAATATACAAATCGAAATAATGAAGGTATTTTCTCAACGCCGTACACTAAACGGAACACCCACTTGAGGCTTCTGCAATGCTAAATAAGCAATTTTGTCCTTTACAAATCGACTAAATGTCGCCCTAAGTAATCAAGTCCTAAATTATTTGATATATGTGCAAGGTTCATTTACAAAGCACGTCCTCTAGTTGCTCAAACCCATCAAACAAGAAAACAGCACAAATTAAAAGAATTTTGCAAATGAAAGCATGTTTATTTAATGTTTATTTCACTTTGCGACAAACGAACTCATTCAGGTAGTATGAAATTAGAAGCTACCTAAGATAAAATACTAAAAAATAACAATAACACTAAACGAGGATTTGGATTATTAATTAACTCACTAACTTCAAGCTTTATCCCTGACGGGGTAGTTAGAGAGGACAGATTAATTATTTATAATATAATAGGAATCAAGACAAAAATCACAAACGAAGAAGATTTTTATGGATGAAAATAGACTGTCGAAGTAGATTTATGCGGCGAGAGTGAATGGGCAAACTGGCATACGTACGCCGAGGTCGACCGACCTCGGCGTACGTATGCCAAAATTGAAGATCTTTTGACAAAAGGCCAGGTCAAGAGTACCCTTAACCGGCGAGCTTGTATGAAAACACTTATGAAAGTAGAAGAAGCGAAAGTTGTATGCCAGAATCGAAGCAAGTGGAAAGTCATAGTCTCTGCCTACCCCGATGGGAGAGTATGTACGAACGAAGACCACGTGAGCAGATTGCTCAAAACGGAAAGGTCAAAAGTACTCGGATACCCAGACGTGCATATATAAAACGACTAATGAATCGACAGGAAGCGAAAGAAGTATGTATGGATCGCATAGCCTGGGGATCTGTTCTCTCAGACTACTCCGTCATTGATACAGTGTAAAATTAGATAGAAGATAACATATCTTGAGACATTTGATTTAAATATAAGAAGGGGTTTACTTTTGCGTTATGGTTCCACTCATCTGTCTAATACATGGGGCACACAAAAAAGTTTTGCACTTCTAGCTAATCGGAACTATTAAAATTTTATATTTATTGAAATATTGCAAGTTGCAACCTTCTTAGTAATAAGAAAATAACAATTGGCGGGAAATCATTTGTCAATTGTTTTTTATCACACATCGAAGTTCTACGTACGCAACGAAAATGGAATTAAGTCGAAAAGATTTTAGAGCGATGATTTTTTATGATTTTTAACAGTTCTCTTTCTTCGCAAGACTGTGCCGCTCGTCTTCTAAATGCTTTTCGGAGAGTAGCACCTTGTTTGAGCACCGTGAGGCGATGGTTTTCTGAATTTGAGAGAGGTCGAGTTTCTTCACATGACGAATTTCGGGAAGGGCGGCCTTCAACTTCCGTCAACGAAAATAATGTGGCTAATTGAAGAAAACCCGCGGATTACCTATGAGACAATTCGAGGACTATTGGGAATTGGTATGACCCAAATTCAGAAAATTTTACACGAAGAATTGAAAGTTCGGAAACTTTGTTGTCGTTGAATCCCTCATGAACTGACAGCGGAGCAGAAGCGGGCACGCGTGGAATGGTGCTCACAGATACTACTGAAGTACGACCACGGACATTCTAATGCTGTTTATGACATTGTCACAGGAGACGAAACGTGGATTTATTGTTTTGAACCCGAAAAAAATCAGCAATGATGAATGAATGATGATGAAACAAAAATGATCACGTTTTTTTTCTCAGCTACGGGTCCCATCTGTACAATTCCACTTGAAGATCTAAAGAGTTTTAATGCGGAGTGGTATTGTACCATTTGTTTACCAGCCGCTGTTAGAAATAGTTCGCGAAAGACGTCCAAAAGCCGCGTTCTCCTACATCATGACAACGCTTCTTCACACACGGCCAACAAAACAAAGTCATGTTTAGCTTCCGAAAATGTACAACTCGTCACCGATCCTGCGCATAGCCGCGACCTGTGACTTCTGTATTTTCCGCAAAATCAAAGGTTTAATGAAAGGTTTCACTTTTACCAACTCCGAAGAGGCAGTGATAACGTTCAATCAGCACGTAGAAAACATGCATTCAGATCTGTGGTCCTCCTGATTTAAAAATGGTTCGATCGCATGAAAAAAATGTTCAAAATCTAAAGGAGAGTATTTTGAAAAGCAATAAACATAATATTTTGGTTATAACATGTTGTATTTTTAAGTTACGCAAAACTTATAGTGTGACCTACGTATATAGGTACAGGCAGGGTAACGATTGGTCTGTCCAGGTCCATGTAATAACTAAATATTATACGAACATGAATTGTCCAAATAAAGAACTAAATAAACTAAATTCAAAAAAATAAATACGAATCTATCTGCACGCTGTATCCCTGACGGGGTAGTCAGAGAGGACGGGTCGCCAGGCTTCGCGATCCATGCATACTTCAATCGATTCTTCAAGATTCATCAATCGCTTCATACACGCACGTCTGGGTATCCGAGTATTTTTGACTTTTCCGTTTTTGAGCAATCTCGCAATCTTTTGAGCAATAAGTCTCGGCCTACCCTGACTCCTTCTACCCTCTACTTTCGTACAATATATATTCTTCGTAAATCGTTCCTCACTCATTCGTTGGATGTGTCCAAACCAACGGAGCACGCCCTTTTCCAGCTTAACGCTGACACTTTCATTCAAACCTGCGTCAGTATTGCGTATCACTTCGTTACGTATTCGGTTGGCCAAAGTTACGCCGCACAATTTTCGAATTGATCGCATCTCCACAGCATTCAATTTACTTTCATGCCTAAACCAAATTCGAGTCCTAAATTATCCAAAGTGTGTGTGTGCAAGGCTTATTTAAAAAAACGTCCTCTACTTGCTCAAAACCCATCAAACAACAAAACAGCACAAAATAAAAGACGTTGCCAATGACGGACGGCATGTTTATTTTATTTTTATTAATGTCGTTTTATTTTGTGCTTTTATTTTATTTGCGAAAAACAAACTCATTCGGGTAATATAAAATTAGAAGCTACTTAATACAAAAATTGTGTGTGTGTACTTATGTACACGCGTTAGACATGTATATTTTATTTTATTTAATGTTATTTTATTTTGTGCTTTTATTTTATTCTGCGACAAACGATCTCATTCGGGTAATATAAAATTATAAGCTACTTAATACAAAAAAGTTTGTGTGTATACGCGTTATAAGTTCAGTATAATAATCTTTAGTGTAATAAGATTTTATCACAACAACATATACCACAACTCTTTGTTTGTACCAGGAATGATAAATTAGTAAGAAAAAAACATCAAAAGAATGAAAACTACTTTGAATGTAGTTATAAGTTGTCAATGGAAACACTTATCAGCTAACTTCAGGAAACACCATAGCCATTTTTCAAGGAAGGCTATAGGCTATATATCATCACGCTACTACCCTAAAGAGCGGAGCAATAGTCATAAATGTCGACAAATCTGGTAAATTCATAACATCCCTTATTATGACGTCCTCATTTTGCTATCTATTACCATAATATACTTTGTCTATCAAAACAGGCAAGTTTTTATCTAGTGCGGGAAGTAGGCCGCAATAGCGTTAGAGATATCTATTGCATGGAGCAAATAATGTATTGTTTTAAATGAACTAACGTTTTACGTAATATCCGTCATGAAATGGCGTATATTGTGTACTCCAGTTCTATTGGTCCCTACTGAAATCAATACAACAATTTCGTATTGAGAACGAAGCAATCAATACGTAATGAGATTTGTTGCACTACCGCTACCGGCCAGACCGGTAAATTAATTCTACTACAACAAAAATCAATCCGTAAAAACGAATTTTGTAGTTGGAACCAATGTTTTGTAATTTGTAGAGTGAACAAACACACACACACACACACACACACACACACACACACACAACGGTGTTTAAGGACTAAAACAAATTGATAAACATGGTTACTGACAAATACAATGCAAATCTCTGATACAACCTCTTAGCGCTACAAATGACCAAATCTATACCAATATGTTTGAAGAGTTTGTTTATTTGTTAGGTTAAACGCGCTAATCTCAGAAACTACTGGTCGGATTTGAATACTTCTTGGATAGCCTATTTATCGAGGAAGGCTATAGGCTATATATCACCACGATGCTACCATGGAGAGCGGAGCAGTAATCATAAATATTAACAAATCGGGTAATTCATTATGCATTATTGTAGATTTTATGAGCGACGAGATTAAATAAGTGCGACGGGAAATTCAAACTGTGCCATGGGGGAAGCCGTGGTCAGACATCTAGTTTAAAATAAACCCCTCGGCTCCAGAGTAAGATCGCTGGTCAGTGGTCACAACTGAGACGTTCCCATCTTGCAATTTGACATTTTGACAATCAGAAATCAAATGAACAACCGTCTATTGCGTTATACCGCGGTACATTGACACAGTGCCTTGACATTAAGAAACGAAACAACAACGAAACTAGTTGTTACTGTATTATAATGTCGCTGTAGTTCACAATTTCGATGCAATTGATACAACTACGCCTTTATTGCATTGCTGCTGTTGCTCGTTCCCTCTCACTCGCGTTCTAATAGAGATAAAAGTAGTAATACTACCACGTCCTAAATTTACGTCCAGCCCGTGGTACATATGTCGGCCGACATTTGCCTGTTTGACATTGACCCGTCAGTTGCCTGTCATTGACTGCTGACTCAATAACAGGCAACAAAACCACACGGCGCCTTTCACATGCCTATTAATTTTGTCTAGATTCCATAATACAAGTTTTTATTAGCTTAGTTTGTGTAAAAAAGATTTCCCACAATATTTACCGCTGGTGTGCAGTTCGGGCGGATTTAGGCAATATTGAACTTAAAGAAGTGGCAAGTTAGAAGATATGTTATAGAGTTGTTATATTTATATTGAGTTACAAACTGTGAAAATCGAAATACATGTGGAGGAACGGGTGGAGATGTTCCTCCGACACAAAGGGAGGATCCTCCGACCAGGCAAGGTGATCACGCCTGGCGAGTGGCGGGCTGCGGCCCAACGACAAATTTTGGGCTGATGCATACATCATTCTTCAGCGCAAAAACTCTTATAGCGCGATGTAGGATTCTAGTATCAAAGTAGTTCGATAGATTTACGCTATGTGGTGCTGATTGCCACATACATATTTTATAGCTATACCGGATCCATACAGTGACTCACAAAATGAGACGAAGAACCTGATTATATAGTCATCGGCCTTGATTTCCGGATGATGTTTACCTACCTAGCTATTTTAAATAATAATATGTATAAGCTAATTTAAAGGTCGCTAAATTATTCACATATTAAGGATACTGTGCCAATACTGTGTCGAACATTTTTTGTACCTACAATTAAAAAAGGATCGTAAAAGAAGGAAGGAAAACGGACTGATGTGAGCTAACAGTGGAAATGGAACTACATTTAAAACGGATACATACTTAGGTCCGTATACCAGAACGTTTCTCAATACTTAGAAGACAGCCAAATCCGATATAAATATTTTTTGTTGATCCACGGCCGCTTTTAGAAGCTTAGTACTCGTATTCAATTTTAGCGTTTCGTAACACGTGTTCAAATGACTTTACTTCCGAAATAAAGGAATGCAGCTTGAAGATACAATTACCAATTAATCATACATATACAATTATACATATACAAGATACAACTGATGTCAAATTCAAATCATACATATACAATTATTTACGGTAAAATTGTTCTAAAATTGGAATACCAATGACGTTTGAGGGCTGAGTATTTTACATAATATATTACGTACCATATTCATTGCAGAACATTTTGCACGCCTCCAGGCTAAGGACCGGCTCTTTGTTTTGACCATCGTTGCGTGTCTTCACGCACTTTCCGTCTTCACACGACCACCTCCAAGGCGTAATTTCTTCGCCATTTACTAACCTATCATAAAACATTAACATAAATTAAAACAGTCACGTCCGTTCCTCGGAAGGATAGGCAGAGGAATACTTTACATTTCAACAGTTATATTTCGTCCTACGTCTTCTTCATCTTAAATGTATTCCTAGTTCTTTCCACAACCTATTTGCATTTGAAGCCTAGAGTCCACTATATTAGGTTACTACCAACACCTCGTTTGGATAGTAATTTTCGGCATTGTTGGGAGCGACTGCTACCTGACCTCCCAATCACGTAAGGGTGCTACGTCATTGCCTCGTCCATTAGTCAGCAGGTGCACCACGAGCAGGTGAAGTAACTTGGTCCCAGAGATCTTGGTTGAGCCCCCTTACACCTATTTTATTTCGTCCCACATATTACATGATTAATTTATTTGTGCTGAAACGATAAGGGTCAGGTTGTAGCTACCTTCTATTGATATGTTTCAAGCCCCGTAAAAGTCATTAACTTGAATTGATGACTAATGACTACCATGTTACTGGCAGCATGTTTCCAGGTAATTCCTTCCAGGTAATACCAATAAGTATTGTAAATTACCAATTTGTATCCATGGTATAAATGATTATAGAGGATTGACAGATCGAAGTTACATAATGAATTCCGTATCCCCTCCCCTCCTATATTATCATTCTAAGATAGATATCCGTGATGAAACGCCGGGTGCTATTATATTACTTAATTCAAATTCAATCTACATTAGGCCTATTAATGTCTAAAACATACGGACCAAGAATACTACTTTTACATAATCTTATTTCCTTCCATTTAACCTGGCATAAAGTCAAATGCGATCATTAACTAGGTCACATTGATCGATACACGCCAGCCTAATTATTTCTGGGCTTATTAAATAATTACACAACGGATCGATTAAAAACGTTTTTGCTGTTTATACTGTTGTTTGATGGCAGGATGGACAGGATAGTAAAAGTGTTTTTATTAAAGATCTGTTGCAAGTTCCTTGGTGTGACAATTATTCCCTATTCTAAATAAATAAAATAAATAAATAAATAAATATCCATCAAGCCTTATCCCCGAAGGGGTGGCAGAGGCATATTATATGCCCACTTTTCACCATGTGGATTCCTGTCCCACGTAATAGGTGGTGAGCCCATTGCCGTGTTGAAATAGACAGACGCAGGTTGTGGCTACCTGCTGTTATAATTTACTAAGCCGCCTAAAAGGCCTTCAACCAGGCTTAACGACTGCCATTTTACTGGCAACCGGGACCAACGGCTTAACGTGCCTTCCGAAGCACGGAAACGCTCGCAAATGTAAATGCCACAAAGTGGTTACCCATCCGACGACCAGCCATAGTGAAAGTTGCGTACCTCAGTGATCGTTTACCGAACACTGAGCCCGCGGGGCCACGAGCGCTTCACCCTATTCTAAAGAGTAAATATTATTCCCTACTCTAAAGAGTACACTCACAAAGTAAGTAATCAATTAAATTAATCGAGTCCTACGATTTATCTGATCTTCTGCCTAATTACATACATACATATAGTCACGCCTTTAACCCTAAAGGGAGCAGAGGCATTCTATAGGGCAATATTTAACCAGTTATATTTAGCAGCCACGTAACAGGTGGTGACCTTATTGCCGGGTCGAAAGGAACAGGTTGTGGTTTAAGACCAAATCCTCGTAAGAATTTTAACTCAATTCAATTTTATAAAGTTTTGTTCACATAATGCCAACTTCAATTGACATTTATAAAATGACTTCTAGGCTATGAAGTTAACTTTAGTTACTTTAGATTAATATTGTTGGTGCACCATGCTGACTAACAGACATGGCAACAAGTCAGGCGCCCTTCCGGGATCGGGAAATCAGACGGTTGTCGCTCCCAAGAATTTTACACAGCGCCGTCTAGCCCTAAGTATGCTAATATAAGCTTGTGTTATGGGATCTATCGCTACGACCGATTAACATACTTATATATTTCTAAATACATACATATTTTACATAGGAAACACCCAAACTCCTAAACAACATATTTTTAAAATAAATAAATAAATATCCATCACGCCTTATCCCCGAAGGGGTGGCAGAGTGTCTCACAATATTTATATTATATGCCCACTTTTCACCGTGTGGATTCCTGTCCCACGTAATAGGTGGTGAGCCCATTGCCGTGTTGAAATAGACAGACGCAGGTTGTGGCTACCTGCTGTTGAAATTTTTTAAGCCGCCTATAAGGCCTTCAACCAGGCTTAACGACTGCCATTTTACTGGCAACCGGGACCAACGGCTTAACGTGCCTTCCGAAGCACGGAAACAACATATTTGTGGATCACACAAATCCCTCCGACCCGGAAATCGAAACCGGGACCTCAGTCGTGGCAGTCGCATACCACTACCACTGTGCCACCGATGCAGTCAAAAAAATAAAAATGGTCTTGAGGCTCGAAATCCATGTAAAGTTTGAAATCAACTTGGAATACACTGCGATGAAGAAGAAGACTATAGAATAACAATATTAACTTAAGATATTACTTACCATTCTGATAATAAAGCTACATTTACTAAGTATAAAAATAATCTCTGAAGTTCCATTATCTGTAACAATAGAAATTTTATTAATGAATATTTTTGTTACTTATTTAATACTGTGCTAATATTATAACGAGGAAAGATTTGTTAGTTTGTACCGAGTCAATAAATTGTGGAACAGTACATTATTCAAAAACAACATTGGTTAAGGTATGTATCGTTACGATAATCCCAAAGGAACGGACCTTTCCTGTAATATTTGTTATTAAAAATACATTTCAAATTATAATTGTCAAAAAGAAACCATATATTAAAGTATATACGGAAGTATATTAGTGAAACAGGTGCGGGGCTCGAAGTTGTTTCAGACGAAGCTGTGGGGTACAGCTAGTTATATGTACATTACTATTTAGCCTAAATATGTTATTGACTGAGGAGGCGAGCGAAGCGAGCCGACGATGTCTCCGTTTTAACTCCACTGGTACGGGAAAAATGCTATTGATGTCCGACCGTCCGTCCGTCCATTCAGTCTACTGGTCGCATTTTTCATCGGATTTGCATGCAACTTGGCATGGACAATCCTTGATGTAGACAACAACTTTTAGCTAGGGGGTTTTGCGATCGGGGGGAAAACGGAGGCAGGGGAGGGTAAATGGTCCCGTAGTGGTTGGCAAGAGCGCTCAAAACGAAATAAAGAAATGTTGATTTTTGTTTGTAAATTGATAAAAAAATAGAAAAAAATAATTACTCCGAAGTCTACGGAAACATGCTCCGTAAACTAGTAATACTAGCTAAAAGTAACGGTAAATTATGTTACCGTAAAATATCAACTGGTTATAGACTGAATTAATTCATTTCTGATATACCTACTTGAAATAGTCCCGAGATGGTAAACCCAACGCTTGGCATCCGAAACAGAATTGCCTAAAATAACTTTTGTGCAATTCTGATTCTGAGAATTTAGGTCATAATGTTACTGCTGAGCATTTTTTATCCTTTAATCATAATTTTTTTTATTTATTTTAACTTACGACCAGTGTAATTTCGAGTGACCGTGAGATTTCTTACCAGATTCTCATTCACAAGCTCTACTCTACCTGTTGCTTTGCGAATGTAGCAATAAAATGCAGAATCATTCATAACGACGTACATAAGTGTTGTTATGTATACAAATTTCAACACGGCAATGGGCTCACCACCTGTTACGTGGGACAAAAAGCAAACATACGGTGAAACGTGGGCGTATAGTACGCCTCTGCCTATCTCTTCGGGGATAAAGGCGTGAAAGTATGTATGTATACAAATAAAGAATACGAGAACATCATTTCTTTTTGTTTTTCTCTGTACGAAATTTGACAGAAGGCTCGTACCTCAAATATAATTAGATTTATTAAAAATATATTATGTTAGGTACCACAGAATAAAGAAGCGTTTCCGTACACTGCCATATGCGAAATTAAATATATTTATTAGCCAAGGGACTACGCTTTAAAAATTAAACAAAAAAAACACCCTCACCCTCACCCTCGCCCCTCACTCTCACCCTCACTCTCACCCTCACCCTCACCCCACCCTCACTCTCACAGTCACCCTCATCCTCACACTCACACTCACTATCATTACGTCTCGATCTGGGCGAGCTTCGTACAATCGTACCATATAATATATGTACATTTACATACACTTTAAGCCAACGCTCGGACGTGCTCGGTGAACTTCGTGTGACCTCGTCTCGACCTTCGTCTTAGGTTTTTTCCTTACGGAATTTCTTGATTATAGCCCACTCAAAATTGTGTATCTACTAGTCGTATGTTTTCTATCGAAAACGTACAAAGTTACGATCACATTATATAAATTTTAAATACACAACGCAGGCGCAGGTGTTTACGAACTCGTATAATAGCAGTAGGTATTAAAGTACCTACCAAATAAATTTTATAAGCAAATACTAATTAAAAAAACAATTAATGGTTATAGTCCTGCTTTTGAATTACAATACGGTGTTATAATTTTATTATAAGTAACCTATTACTTATTTATTTATTATTAGGCGTTAGTCATTCATAGAAAGATGAGTGTGAAAGTAAGGGTCTTCGCTTGAATGCAAGTAAAACTAAGGTTCTAGTATTTGAAAGAGATGACGTAGGAACTAAATGCGAGATTTGGGTAAACCTGGAACGTCCTAGAGCAAGAGAACAAAATTGTGTATTTAGGGAGTATGTTTAGCGCAGACGGAAGATGTGATTCGGATGTAGAACGGCGAGTAGCTGCCAGAAACAAAGTTAACGGGTCTTTGTCCCAATTAGTAAAGCGACAAAGCATCGTAAAGAAGCACGACTCGCGATTCATAACGCAGTGCTAGTGCCAACGTTGCTTTACTGTAGCGAAATCTGGGTATATCGGCAGATGCATGAAAGTATATTGAATGCTGTGGAGATGCGATCGCTTCGAAAATTGTGCGGCGTAACTTTGGCCAACCAAATACGTAACAAAGTGATACGCAATATGGCAGGTTTGAATGTAATTGTCAGCGTTAAGCTGGAAAAGGACGTGCTCCGTTGGTTTGGACACGTCCAACGAATGAGTGAGGAACGATTGACCAAGAATACATATTGTACGGCAGACCACGTGAGCAGATTACTCAAAAACGGAAAAATCAAAAGTACTTGGATACCCAGACTTGCATGTAATGAAGCGATTGATAAATCTGCAAGAGGCGAAAGAAATATGCATGGATCGTGAAGCCTAGCGATCAGTTCTGTCTGATTATTCCGTCACGGATACAGCGTGAAAATAGTATAGTATAGTGTAGTGTAGTGCAGTGCAGTGCAGTGCAGTGCAGTGTAGTGTAGTGTAGTGTGGAGTGGTGCAGTGCAGTGCAGTGCAGTGTAGTGTAGTGTAGTGTGGTGTGGTGTAGTATAGTATATATAACAACTCTTAAAAAGTACGAGTAGTCGAAGAGTCGGATTTTCGGGAGACCATCCTGGTCGCAGCACTAGGTGAATTTGACCGTAATGCAAGATCGTAACCTGCATGGTACCTACTCATTGAAACTAATCTATTGAACCCAATACAATATGTCTGCTGTGAATTTTCGAGAGTCGGGTTCTCTGGAGACCATTCTGGTTGCAGCATCGGGTCGAAAATTTTTATTACAAATTTGCCTTACATCATTTTGAAAAAGAGCTGATACTCTTACACTGCTGGACCGATAATTAACCAAACATAGCTAAATTCCACCGCAAGGAAACTGACTTTCAAATAAAAAAAACGAATCGAAATCGTTCCATCCGTTTGAGAGCCACGATGACACAGACAGACACACACAAAGCATCGACGTCAAACTTATAACACCATCTTTTTGAGTAGGGGTTTAAAGACCAGCACTGTATTTATTGTAAATTACAAATACAACTCAAACTTTGCACTATAATGGAAATCAGTTGTGCCAACATAACAACAATAACATAACAAAAATTGAATTTGGAACCTTATTCAAATCATTAATTATCGTAACTTCTTTGACAGAATGTATCCTCGGTTCGAAATACCCGTGATTTCCATACGTTTAAAAATGTGACCTTACTAAAACTAGCTAATTTGCAATTTCTTTTCACTCTCATCTGCCAGGTGATTCAGAATTCTTTACCGATCCGATACGATTATTTGTTTGTTGATACATGTAACTAATGAAGTTGATGAAATTATATAAAAGTCTGGCCTCGCGGTTTTCCACTCGGCACACGTAGTTCCCGCTCCTGTGGGAATATGGAGATAAAATCTAGCTATTCAGTATAAGTCCTATTAATCTACATACTTCTTTAATCGGTCCAACCGTTTAAAGAAGTATGTAGTAGAATAAAACCATATGAATAGCTTTATTTTTAAAGGTTGCGAACGGAATTATTTGAATATGAAGGATCAGCTCAGGTTTAAATGAAAAACCTTGCGATTGCAAAAATACAAACGGATTTATTACCACTTTTACAGACGTCTGTACTGTTTAACATGTGATTATTGACTGACCTCATGTTGGAGTGACTTATCACAATGACAATTTAAAAAAAAATTACCGACGAACGTTCATATTTGTTCCTATCACTAAGTATTTCCATACTAGAAAATTAATTATGAAATAAATATGCATCGATTACAATATACCAATAATATATCGGTTCTTACAAATAGGTTAAGTATATACAGAAGAAAGCCGGTTTCATATTAATAGGACATAAAAATAATACTAAATTACTCTTTCGTTCATAAATAAGTAAGTATAAATATTAACAAGCACACCCAACTGGTAAAACGAATATCAAGTGCTTAAGTACATACCTAAAAATTTTCCATTCACAAACACATAAGAGAATACGAGAAAATTAATTTACAAACAAAAATGTGAGAACAAAACCACACAAACGTCCACGCCGCACCGCGGAAGCCAAAACAGTGATAATTGTGATATCATTTAGTTAGTAGGTGTGGTGAAATATGAAAAAAAAATTCTTATAGTTACAAAAAAGTATATACCTACTACCATAGAGCTAGTTTTTATCAATTTTGCAATAAGTAGATATTATAGTACCTAGGTACCTAGGGAACTTTACCAACTGCAGGTTATGCAAAGTTCATTGTCCTATAATAGTATCAAAGATAATAATAAAACAGATACCTACTAAGATAATAATAAATATATTACTTGAAGCGAAAACTATGTACCGCCTTTAGACTTCTAAACCAAAGTTTAGAAAAGACTATTATAAAACGGCTGACTTTTATAAGACTTTCCTAACAACAGAGACAAACGGTTTGCGGCATTCGATTCAGGACACCACGAAAACGTGCATACTGTAGCAGAGCATACATAGGCGATTTTGAAGTTACTACCACTTATGGTTTTGAAAACTCTGATTCCTTTGTTACGGTAGTGAAGGGTGCGTAACTTGTTTCTGATCATTGTGTGAACGTGAAATTTGAAACAATTAAAGTTTAAGTACATAGAAAAGGAATAAAAAATGACATAATGCTATTTATTTAAATAAATATCCAACCCACCAATTTTGACCAATGGGAGACCTCTAGTACCTCTTATAAATAGCTACCGGTCGTGGTACGAGCCATGGCCGGTAGCCGACAATGTTGGGCCGCCGAAGCCTCCTTCGCCAGCGAGGTATTGGCGGCTAAAAAGAGAGGAGCTCCGGGTGCGGGACCAAGCGGGACGCACGCTCCCGTCCTGCAGGCATTCTCGGGGGCGACGTCGGGTGAAGCTCCAGCGCGCCCCCGACTTGTTTATGTGGAAGGTCAAGGGACCCCGCTAACAATGGCCGTCTGACGGTTGGCACGCCTCGTATTTTGAGGTACCTTCTAGTGCCCGCTCGATCGCTCTCCGCCCACTCTATTCTCAGATGGACGTTCGGAGACGGCTTGAAGCGGGCATAGATAAATCTCCTCCGGGAGATTGTCTAGAAGTGATACGCAATATGGCAGGTTAGAATGAAAGTATCAGCATTAAGGTGGAAAAGGGCGTGCTACGTTGGGTTGGACACGTCTAACGAATTAGTGAGGATGAACAATATATATTCGGCGTACATAGAATTATAGAGGGTACAAGAAGTCAGAGTAGTCAAAGACTTACAAAGACCACATGAGCAGATGTTTAAAATCAATAAGGTCGAAAGTACCTGTGTAGTATAATTGTTAGACACCTAAAGATAATTTATCATAAAGTACAAAACGCATAATGGAGGTTTGGATAACCGTTTAAATCATATGTGAATAATAATTTGACTAAGAATATTTAAGAAATGATAAGACACCATTGTAAATAATCATCTCACTCATAGCCAAGTTTTTAAGCTGTAACATATAAAACGATATTTTAAGTGTTATTTTTTTAGACTAGTCTTGAGCAAAGTCGTAAATAGGTACGACGACGAGCGAAGCGAGGAGGAGTGTTAGGTCACTTGTGACCACAACGCGAGCCGAGCGAGCGAAGCGAGCGGGCCGCGGCAGCTAGGTAGATTAAAACGAGCGATTCTATTCTGTCGCATCACATCGCATTCGCGCGCGCTTTTTGTATTTTATTTATATATTCTATAAGTGTTGAAATTTTGAACTTCAGTATAGTGACTATCGACATTTTTAATCAGTGGGAATTTCAATCTTAGACAGTTCAAGATTAGATATAAAAATAAAAATATGTACTCGTTAACATTATGGTATTCTATATGTATGGCTTGTAATCTTTATGCGAGAGTGAGTGATATGCCAATAAATGTTATGATTAGTAATCGTTATAGTAAAAAAAAATATGCGTAAACATTTTATGCGGGTATATCATTTTTAAAAAGAAAGTTATGGGAAAATAAAGTATGCGTAATGATTTATTCTGTTTGAACGTTATGCGAAACGAAGAGTATGCCAAAATACGTTATGCAGTTTTAAGTTATGCCTCTAAAATTTATGCAACCCAATACGGACCCGTGGCATTTATATTTGCGAGCGTTTCCGTGCTTCGGAAGGCACGTTAAGCCGTTGGTCCCGGTTGCCAGTAACATGGCAGTCGTTAAGTCAAGCTGAAGGCCTTATAGGCGGCTTGAAAAACAACAAAAGCTTTCAACAACCTGCGTCTGCCTATTTCAGCACGGCAATGGGCCCACCACCTATTACGTGGGACAGGAATAAACATGGTGAAAAGTGGGCATACAATATGTATGCGTCTGCCAACCCTTCGGGGAAAACGTGTAATAAATAAATAAATAAATTATTTCATCATTAATTCATTATCATCTTAACGGTCTTCTTGCTTCATAGTCCGGGAAACGATTGTCGGCAAATATTTTATTGTCTATGACGTCACGCCACGACTTTGAGATGTATGTATAAAAGATATGTCTGTAGAATATGTAGTAGAATTTTGTGCATATGAATTAGTTTTAGAAAAAATGTTGATAGTGATATTATATTGGAACGGACTAGAGGAAGACATATTTATGAATAAATTAAACCAACTTTTGAAATATCTACACAAAAAATACTCTAAGAAAAATATAATACTAGGAGGGGATTTTAATATTAATGTATTAGAAAACAAACAAAAAATTTACCATTTTCTGGTTTTAATGTTGGAGTATAACTTCATACAACACATAAACCAACCCACGCGAATCACAAAAACCACTTCAAGATGTATAGACTTAATATTCACAAAATTTAATAATATTACCGATCTGAGAAACCCAATCTTTCTACAGATGCGTATAATTATACGCATCTGTAGAAAGATTGGGTTTCTCAGATCACAATGGGACAGCCATTAACTTTTACCTACCTGAAAAATAAAAACAAATTATATGGTATAAAAAAAACTAGAATTTTTAGCACAAACAATATGCAATCATTTAAAACTAAATTGAATAAATTGAATTGGAGCAGCATTCTAACATTGGACAAAAATATTAATGAAAACTACGATACCTTTAAGAACATTCTAACAGATATTCTGAATACATGCATACCAGTACGAATACTTAAACTAAAAACCCAGTTCAAAAAACACTGGTTGACTACGGGTATTAAAATCTCTTGTAGCAACAAAAGACTTCTTAAACTGCTCTTAATAAATACTAATAGCCCAGTAATAAATACATATTATAAAAAATATGAAACGACACTAAAGAAAGCAGTAGCAACCTCCAAAAAAAGACATTACAGAAATAGGATAATAAACTCTAATAATAAAACTAAAACTATGTGGAATATTATAAATGAAAGAACAAACAAAAAAATTGAGAGGCACAAACGTAATATAAATTTACATACTGAAAATGATCTGATAATAGAACCTGCCCAAATAGCTAATTATTTTAACAAATTTTTTTCGTCCATTGGGAAAACATCTGCAGATATCTTGAATCCAGTGAATTCCTCGCTCACGCTCCACGCTACGGAAAACACAATGTTCCTAAAACCTGTGGATCCCTTCGAAATCAACAAAATTCTGAAATCATTAAAGAACAAAAAAAAGTCATGGTATCGATGAACTACCCCCGAATCTGTTTAGATACAATGCTGATGAACTAACGGTACCTTTTTATGTCTTGTTGAACCAGTCATTCGAAGAAGGTACTTTCCCAGAGCAACTAAAACAAGCTGTGATAAAACCAATACACAAAAAGCAGTTTATAACAGATCCAAACAACTATCGCCCAATTGCGCTGCTACCCACCGCTTCAAAGATTTTCGAAAAGACTATGTGCAATAGAACTCCTTTTGATCAAATCTCCTTTTGTGAGAAATTTAAGATATTTAATGAATGCCAAAATGGTTTTCGAAAAAATAAATCAACAACTTTGGCTGTATACAATAATATACAAAAAGCTTTAGATATTATAAATAACAAAAAATATGCTGTAGGTGTACTTCTTGGCATGACAAAGGCCTACGACAAGGTGCAATTTACAATTTTATTACACAAGTTATATAAATTAGGAATACGTGGACAAGCCCACAAATGGCTGGAATCATACTTGACATGCAGGAAGCAAATTGTAGAAATAGACTTCTTTAATAAAAATACCCAAGAGATTGAAAAAATACAGTCCTTCAATACAGATATAACTGCCTCAATCCCTCAGGGTAGCGTGATAGGCTGTTTACTGTTCCTCATCTACATAAATGACCTACCTAGGGCGGGCCATGTGTGTTGTTTGCCGATGATGTTTCTCTACTTGTCTCATGTAAAACAAACTCAAACCTAAATAATAAACTAACCACTATTTTAAAGAAAACCGCATCCTGGATGAAAGAACATAATTTAGAAATTAATTATTCAAAAATGAAAGTAATACCATTCCACCCACACCAAAAGGCACCACTAAAAATAAATTTTGTATTTGAGGAGATTAAATTAGAAGTAGTCAATGAGTTCAACTTGCTTGGTTTAACAATTGACACGAATATATAAACAGACACGTGTAGACCTCATTTTAGGAATCTGAAAATATTAACCTTGCCATGTATATATATCTTGGAAATATGTAAATTAATGAAAAAAATAGACTGAATTTACCAAAATCCCATTTAGTTATGCATTCCTCGGGTCCTTTGGCCATGTCAATAAAAGTTTACAACAAACTGCCAGAGCTGATAAAAAATGATGAAAATTTTAACCCTTTCGTAAATAAACGGAAATCATTCTTGGTAAATAAATGTTATTACAGTATTCAAGAATACCTTGACGATAAGAACACTGTACCTGTCTGAAAATGCACTATTTTGCTTTCATATTCATTTTTTTTTCTTTTTTTATTAAATAATTATTTAAAATTAAATTCAAAATTAAATATTAGTAATAACTAATTATAAAATAGCCAGATGACATTATGTTGAGTATATCAATTAATTATATATAGACTATAATCATCTTCACGCTGTATCCCTGACGGGGTAGTCAGAGAGGACAGATCGCCAGGCTTCGCGATCCATGCATACTTCTTTCGCTTCTTCGAGATTCATCAATCGCTTCATACACGCACGTCTGGGTATCCGAGTACTTTTGACCTTTCCGTTTTTGAGCAATATAAATATTATTATAATATATTATTTATAGTTAGTTTTTTTTTTTTTTTTCTATAATCATAATTCAGAATGGTAATAATTTATGCATATCTAATTTAACAGTATTATATTCAAATCAAAAGAGACTAATCAAAGAACCCATAAATTTATATTGAAGTACTAGATTAGACAATGAAATTACATTTTTTTGCATTCAATATAATAATAATAATAATTCGTTCTTCTACATAAGGCGGGCGTGGACTATCTGCAGTGGGGGTCCCATTCCCTATTTGATTAAAATTCTCAAAGGGCCTCTGCGTGTTGGACCTATGTCCCCAGGTAAGCCTACCAAAAGTCCGGGTATCTTCATGAGAAAAAAAAGAAGATACCCG
Organism: Thumatha senex; assembly: GCA_948477245.1. Taxonomy (NCBI): domain Eukaryota; kingdom Metazoa; phylum Arthropoda; class Insecta; order Lepidoptera; family Erebidae; genus Thumatha; species Thumatha senex. The sequence goes on along the minus strand of OX419731.1, from coordinate 4,033,884 downwards.
TGTAAAAAGAAGAGACATAATAATATAAATAAGTAATGATCAGTAGGGGAAGAGAAATAGTGCCTCATTTTAGATATTTGCATTCAAGTTTTGAATGAGTATTATGGCAAAGAAAACACCTATAAATTAATATATGCTTCCTCTCTCCGACCATATTTTTGCTGTGCCCGACAGGGTCCATAATTGCTACATAGTTTGTCTTAACATCTGTTTAATCACATTATGGAATGCAATAAACATATTGAGTATTGAGTGACTGAAATATAAAAGTAAGGCGCCTCTAATAAAGAGCGTGCGAATTACATTGATTACTGCTCTGTTGGTCCACGTTATTACAAGTAATTGCCGTACCGTATCCCATGCATGTTTGCAACACCAGAGAAACTATTAATTATCGGGTTTAAAGGAGACAGGGACAGGCCTATAACTTTTCAAGCCGCTCAAAAGGCCTTTTGAAGCATGGAAACGCTTGTAAATAAAAATACCACTATTGGTCACTATTGGTCACAGAAGCGCTCGTGGCCCCGCGGTCTCAGTGTTCTGTAAACGATCACTGAGTTACGCAACTTTCACTATGGCTGGTACTCGGATGGGTGACCACTTTGTGGCATTTACATTTGCGAGCGTTTCCGTGCTTCGGAAGGCACGTTAAGCTGTTGGTCCCGGTTGCCAGCAAAATGGCAGTCGTTAAGCCTGGTTGAAGGCCCTATGGGCGGCTTAAAAATTTCAACAGCAGGTAGCCACAACCTGCGTCTGTCTATTTCAACACGGCAATGGGCTCACCACCTATTACGTGGGACAGGAATCCACACGGTGAAAAGTGGGCATATAATATGCCTCTGCCACCCCTTCGGGGATAAGGCGTGATGGATATTTATTTATTTTACTATTGGTCACCCATCTCACGAGCAACGGTAGGGTAAGATGCTTAAAGCATTAATTTTTTGCGCTCAGAACGGATCCATTGTGTTGCCTTAGGATGACAGGAAGGCACAGAACCAGAGTCCTAGTGCAGGTCATGGACTAGGACTTAGGACCTTAATACCCATCAGATACCGACACGGGGGACACAATTCAAGGCCTTCGGTGTGTCTCGTAATTAACAATACAGATACGTATTCTTGAACCTACATTTACCCATCAGTCATCATCATCATCATCCGAGCGTCTGTCCCAGTTGCATCTCGCGACGCCCGGGGTCCGCTTTCCTACATTTTCTCCTCCACTTCGCACGGTCTTCGGCATCCCCTGTAGTGAGACCATTGGCACGCATGTCATCCCTTACGACGTCAAGCCAGCACTTCTTGGATCTTCCCCTCTTACCGGGACCCGGCGGGGCTGACATGGCCAGACATTTGTTACCTACGTAGCCCGGCGGTTGCCGCAAGACGTGACCATACCAACGAAGGCGACACTCTTGCAACTTGTCTGCAATGTCTCGGACGTGAAGGCTGCCGCGGATGCGAGAGTTTCTCACGCGGTCCATCCGCGTGACCCCACACATCCACCGCAGCATCTTCATTTCCGTGACACGCAGCTCCTGCTTGTGTCGCTCCAAAATCGGCCACGTCTCACTGCCATGTAAAAGGACAGGTCTAATAATGGTTTTGTAGACCTGTGCCTTTAAACGGATCGGCATTTTAGGGTCACAAATGACACCGGTCATCTCCCGCCATTTGGCCCACGCGGCAGCAATGCGTGACTTGACATCGCAATCGATGTCACTGGACGTGTGAAAAACAGATCCCAGGTATTTAACCTGGTCCGTGCGCTCGACCAAATCACAATGTGGGATCTGTCGAGTTTAGTGCCAAGTACTCGGTCTTCGCCACATTTGGTTTCAGACCGCCGTTCTCAAGCGTCTCCTTCCACGCCTTTACACGTCGCACCAATCTGCCCCTGTCCGCGTCTGCCAGCGCAATATCGTCAGCATACATGAGCAACCATGGAGGCTGCTCATTCGGGTTTCTGATACTGTCCGACAATTCGTCTAATATTACACTGAACAGAAGCGGACACTAAGGACCGAACCCTGGTGTACCCCTGGTTACCCATCTGTATCCTAACGCCAAACACTGGTTCCATAGTACCTTAACCAGCTCGATCTTTAATTCTGTCGTCAATAACTTCAAAGAGTTCAAGAAGTTCCGTGGTGTTTTTCAAATTCAATTTCAAAAGTTTAATTGCTATTAGAAGTTACTTTTATATCCCCTTTAAAGATGGAAGTAATAATACACGATACACGCCGTCGGAATTTTTCCGGTGACAAGGATGCTATAAAAAAGTTTACTGAGTAGGCCCAAACCACGAGCCCACATCACCTTATGGTCCTTGACTAGGAATCCATCCATGGTTCGCGGAAAGGTCCGGAGACGGCGCCTCTATAGGCCACTTGTTCAGTAGTTGGTAGAAGTAAGATTGCCATCTCTCCTTCAAAACATGGTCTTTCATTGGACATCGACAATTACTTCTTACTAATTAGCCAAATCGAATACCCATGAAGAATGGATTTCTTTTTTTATTGTTCTACAGCTGTTGTTGTACTTAGTAAAACAACATACATACATATTGTCACGCCTTTATCCCCGAAGGGGTAGGCAGAGGCATATTAAACGCCCAAATTTCACCGTATGCATTTTTGTCCCACGTAACAGGTGGTGAGCCCAATGCCGTAGTTAAACAAGTACAAACCAAATATAGTCAAGCGGTTTTCGATGGATTTAACACGGCACGAGATGGGCGCTGAGTTAGACTCATCGCATATCATGTACAAAACAAACAGATATTTAACTGAATACCTAATTTAAAATTGATATCAGGGAGTTTCCGCGTAATATGATACGCTGGCAATATTAAAATTTCTATAACTTGTACATTTACATTGTTTAATGTATAAAAATGAAGCGCTCGTGGCCCCGCCAGCTCGGTGTTTTGTAAACGATCACTGCGTTAAGCAACTTTCGCTATTGGTGGTCCTTGGATGGGTGACCACTTTGTGGCATTTACATTTGCGAGCGTTTCAGTGCTTCGGAAGGCACGTTAAGCCGTTGGTCCCGGTTGCCAGTAAAATGGCAGTCGTTAATTAAGCCCAATTGAAGGTTTGAAAAATTTCAACAGCAGGTCGTCACAACCTGCGCCTGTCCATTTGAACACGGCAATGGGCTCACCACATGTTACGTGGGAAAAAAATATACGGTATACGGTGAAATAAGGCGTATAGTATGCCTCTGGCAACCCCTTCGGGGATAAAGGCGTAACAGTATGTAACTATGTATGTAATTTATGAAAATGGTAGATTAATAAACACAAAGGTTGTGTCAACATGCTAAAGTGAAAATAAAATTACATTTGCGCTCAAATTCTACTGAAAGCAGAAAGCAAAGAAATGGTTGTATAGACGAGTTTCCTTTGCCTGCCAAAAATAAGGGCAAAAACAATGAAAAATGTCAAATCAGTGACATTGACATATTTATTGACAAGATTAACAAACAAATGCAAACAATAAACAACGCTATCTGATTTTACAGGTACATAAAATATTAGAGGCACTTACTTTTCAAACTACTATGAAATAAATAACTGTTGACTACAGTAACAAATAATATAGACTTACTTCGGGAATGTGAAGCGTTTGTAAAAGGCACTTGCACTAGCTACACGGAGGTACGAGTACGTTACATTCTTATGAACACTGTTGGCTAACTAACTATTTTAACATTCTACGCGCAGATATCGTTCTGTCACGCACTTTGGGTTATTACTTTCTCTCGCTCCTGCGTCCCAACGACTACGAGGTCTAGCATGCAATTTATATTATATATATCACGATACAGTTAGCTGTTAACTTAAGTGTTTATATGCTTTTGTGGTAATAATGCAAAAACGTTTCATAAATATAAAGTAGACGTCATATAGAGAACACTTTTATTTATACATGTCATTATTAAAGAGAAAATGTTAAATAAATGACTAACTTAAAAATTTAAAGGCAATATTGTGTGATGAAATTAGAAATTATGGTTAAGTTATGTTTCTGCTGTTGATCATGTACTATGTCTAGATCCCATAACACAAGCTTATATTAGCTTACTTTGGAATGCGTAAAAAAGTCCCACAATATTTATATTTTATAAATAAATAAAATAAATAAATATCCATCACGCCTTATCCCCGAAGGGGTGGCAGAGGCATATTATATGCCCACTTTTCACCGTGTGGATTCCTGTCTCACGTAATAGGTGGTGAGCCCATTGCCGTGTTGAAATAGACAGACGCAGGCTGTGGCCACCTGCTGTTGAAATTTTTTAAGCCGCCTATAACGCCTTCAACCAGGCTTAACGACTGCCATTTTACTGGCAACCGGGACCAACGGCTTAACGTGCCTTCCGAAGCACGGAAACGCTCGCAAATGTAAATGCCACAAAGTGGTCACCCATCCGACGACCAGCCATAGTGAAAGTTGCGTACCTCTGTGATCGTTTACCGAACACTGAGACCGCGGGGCCACGAGCGAATCAATTATTATATTTTATTTATGTCTGATTAAATGATTTGTGGCAAAGAATAAAACTAGGACATGGATACTGAAACAACAACATTATAGGATAAAAGTGTACCTACTTACTGTACATTAAAATTCAATTCATTCTGAAATAATATGTTCATGCTTAGACTTACTGAAGTTTAACTTAAAAAGAAAAAATTACTTAAACAAGGGGAGCTGAATATACTTGGTTTCCTAAAACCTTTCATAAGACCATTTCATATGAAGTATTCTATACTAATATATAAAACTGATGAGTTTGTTTGGTTACTGCGAACGGCACTAGGAACTACTGGTTGGATTTGAAAAATTCTTTTTGTGTTGGATTTATTGAGGAAGGCTATAGGCTAGAAGAGGGAATATTCAGAAATTTGTCATGAATAATAGCATAACTCCACACTTTCACATATTGTCCATTGAAGCTATTTTCAACCAAACGGTCCAAATTCTGCTAGCAGAGCATGTGAAATGACAATTTTTATATTTAATATGAATACCACCACCCTCTATTAATAAGACTTAGATATGTTTAACTTAATTGAACATACATACATACATACATAATTACATAAAAAACATAACATAACATACTTTCACGCCTTTATCCCCGAAGGGGTAGGCAGAGGCGTACTATACGCCCACGATTCACCATATGCTTTGCTTTTTTGTCCCACGTAACAGGTGGTGAGCCCATTGCCGTGTTAAAATGGACAGGTGCAGGTTGTGGCGACCTGCTGTTGAAATTTTTCATAGCATTTGCACATGCAAACGCTATAAAGTAACCAACAAACTTGTATTGCCTCAGGCTTGGCTTGGTCTCAGCTTGTACTCAGGCTGGGGTTTAACTTGGTCTCAACTTAGGCTATTGCGCAGACTCTGGTTCTGGTTTAGGCATGGCTTCAGGTTTAAGCTTAGCTAAGGCTGACTGGGACTGAGCTTAGACTCGGCATGGCCTGAATCTGGATAGCCTTGCATGGTCTGGTCTAACCTAGCTCAATATAGCAAATCATTATTACTAGATTTCCAATAATAACGAGAAAAATAGGTAAATATAAAATTTTACCGCAATGACTGATTATACAAACTACACAAAACTCGCGCAAACTAGGTGTCAATTCGGTGGGTTATAGAAAACCTTATTATCATATGATTCATAGTTAGACTCTGCTCTTATCCGAAATCATCCGAATGCAATTACAAAATGTAATCTATATTTTCTAAACATATACCGCGTCGCCTCATACGAGATTCTCAAATAAAATTGAGACTAGTCACCGTGCAATATGTGTTCTGTCCGTTCTACTACCGAACTGGCAAAGGAGGACTGCCTCTGCAATTTACGACACACACAACACACCGTTCTGCGCCTTCCGTATTCCGTCCCTCTTTGCAACCTTTTCCAGTTGCTCCATCAGGCAGGGGTCGTCTTTCATTACGTTTGCCGAATCGCGGTCTCCTCTCCAGAACTTATTCGCTCTATCGGCCATCGGTTTTTGTATAGATGTGGGCAGCACATAGCCACTTTAATGCGCTTACTTTGCCAGCTATGTCCTAGCTCCTCCAGCTCCTGGTTCTCTTACGAATAGCTTCCTTACGGAATTTATCACTAAAAGACCACCATAGCTCACTCCATAACTCGTTGAGAAACTTTGACCGTAAGTTTCCGCGTCTTGGCGTACGCGTAGATGACTACGTAGGTTGTAGACTTTCGTCTTCATGCAATAGAAATCACGAGGCATTTTGTTTGCGTGCGACGTGATTTTTTTTTTCAGGTTCTTTTTGCCAAGCTATATCTAACCTGCTTAAAGTACCATTTTATATACCATATTATTTACAACTTCAAATCTCGATCTTCAGTCTGCCGAACCGTATGAACCACGGTACTTTTCGAAACCCGGCCTTTTGATTGGCTGGAACTAGTATTATTTCCGGCGACGACGCAGTTAGTGACTTCTCTCGAAAACAACTCAGAAGTGAGATGGGGTTGTAGTTCATTAGCAAGGTTAAATCACCTCTTTAAGGTTCCGTACATCAAAAGAAAAAAAAGGCCGTGTGTCATGATCGATTTTCTCAGGAAAGGGTGTAACTAGCCAGTTGAAATTTATACCAAATACTGAGGTCTATAGACCCTACTAGGTGTATAAAAATCGAGGTCCTGAGTGAATACGATAAAAAGATAGACAAATTTAGATATTTTTAAAAACTTGTAAGTACCAAAATATACCTTAATATACAACTTTTTTTATGTTTCGGATTTTTCTTTTACTTGTGCTATAAGACCTTGCTTCTGACCGAAATTGACAATTCTAGGTCAACCGGATGTACTCTGCAGGTTTTAGATCGAGAACCTAAACGGTAGTTCCCGTTGACCTAGAATCACGAAATTTGGCAAAAGGAAGATAAGCCCAAATAAAGGAAAAAACCTAAAGTAAAAAATGTGGATGGATTGTCCCTATACATACATAGTATAACCAATTAACTGAGTTGTATGGGCGCTCATACAATTTGGAGGGCTAGCCACTTAAAATAAGTTACTATTTTTTACGGAACCCTCGGCGCACGAGTTTGACTCGTGCTTGACCGGTTTTTATAGAAAGAGTTCATTTATAGGGCTAACACACGACCGGATTTGATCCGACCCGAACGCTGATTTGATTTGCCTCCCGACCAAATCTTACCGTGTGTACAGCAGTCCAGCGGACATAATTATTATTAATTGAGTCTGTCTCGATCCGCATCGGATATGATCAATGTTGCCGTTCTGGCTACTTTGTCGTAAATTTGCCCAGATTATTATTATTTTTTTCCATAAAGACACTTTTTCATTTTTTTTTCCCTATGTTGTCTTAGTTAGTTTGTCGAATATGTCCCCAAAACCGATTTTACATTTCCCCAAAAATTAACATTTTCATATAAATAAAGCGATAAATGCGCCAGAAATAAAAAAGTGCTACGTTAATACATAACGTAGTGTTTATTTACACTATGGAGAGGAATACTATGCATACCAGTTATGTTATAGATAAATAAAATTGAAATGTGTGTGTGTGTAATTTCAAATTAGCAGTTTTACACTAAATGCATATAAAAAAATATACTTTATTAGAAACTTTTCATTTCCCCAAAAGATCCTTAAGAAAATATTTTACCCCAGAATAGGAAAAAAGCCCCTAATCTGAACACCCTGTCTGGCCGTCTGCCGTCCGGTGTGGTCTGATCCGGTCGTCTGTTGCGACAACAGATTTGGTCGGCGGACTCGGCGGATCAGATCTGTCGAGGTCCGGCAGACCAAATCCGATCGTGTGTTAGCTCTATAATAGGGCTAACACACGACCGTATTTGATCCGACCAGACCGCGGATTAGATTTGACGCCCGACCAAATCTTACCGTCTGTAGAGCAGTCCGGCGGACATAATTATTATTAATTGAGTTCGCCTCGATCCGCATAGGATATGATCAATGTTGCCGTTCTAGCTACTTTGTCCTAAATTTCCCCAGATTTATTTTTTATTTCTCCAAAAAGACACTTTTACATTTTTTTCCAAATGTTGCAGTCTTAGTTTTACTTTGCCCAAAAATAAAATTTTTCATACATTATTTCCCAAAAAAGAAAAATAACTACGTTAATACATAACGTAGGGTTTATTTATTTTTATTTATCTATCACGCCTTATCCCGAAGGGGTGACAGAGACATATTATATGCCCACTTTTCACCATGTGTATTCGTGTCCCACGTAATAAGTGTTGAGCCCATTGCCGTGTTTGAAATAGACAGACGCAGGTTGTGGCTACCTGTTGTTGAAATTTATCAAGCCACCCATAAGGCCTTCAACTTGACTTAACGACTGCCATGTTACTGGCAACCGGGATCAACAGCTTAACATGCCTTCCAATTTAATTGAGTTCGCCTCGATCCGCATCGGATATGATCAATGTTGCCGTTCTAGCTACTTTGTCCTAAATTTCCCCAGATTTATTTATTTATTTCTCCAAAAAGACACTTTTACATTTTTTTCCCAATACCACCAGCGTTTAATAGCTAGTGTTTATTTGCTCTATGGAAAATACTCTGCAATCCAGTTATCTACACAGATAATTAAAATTGAAATGTCTGTTTGTAATTTCAAATTAACAGCTTTTCACTTAATGCATAGGAAAGTGTTTACCTTATTATATACTTGTCATTTACTCAAAAGTTCCCCAAAATATTAATTTTACCCCAGAATAGGGAAAAAAGCCCCCAATCTGAACACCCTGTCTGGTCGTCTGCCGTCCGGTGCGGTCTGATCCGGTCGTCTGTTGCGACACCAGATTTGGTCGGCGGACTCGGCGGATTTGATGCGTCGAGGTCCGGCAGACCAAATCTGAACGTGTGTTAGCGCTTTAAGAAGTGCCTCCGTGCATTGTGTGCGTGTTTGCCTCCGGGCATTTCTGCGCCACTCTATAAGGACATACTTTGACGTTCCCTATAACAACATTCTTGTGACTCTTAGCAGTACCATGTTCCACTATGTCCTCGTACTCGGCCTCCGGCACTACCTCGTCATTGCTTCTCGAGTAATCTCGAGGCATATGCTTTTATCACCTTTAGAGAGTACCTGTCGATGAGCATTTAGAGATTATTATGTCGGAATAAGCCTCAGTAAGGCTGTTTTTTTCCAGTATACTCTTCAAAGTATATTATGTACAAGTTCTTTTTTTCTCTTAAAGTAGATAAGGTCGCACAAGGATATACATAAGTACTGTATGCATGCGTTTTCGTAAAGCCTCGTTATAGCAAATGTATGTTACAATTAAAATAAAGACAAGGCTGTGTGGACTGGAGATTATTTGCCTGTCCAAAATTAGGGCAAGATAATAAAAAATGCTGGCAATTCAAACATAGAGAGAGGTGTTATATTAGGGTGAAATTTTCATATTCCTATTACTGAATATATTCATTAAGTCATATTATAATACCATACCTATTACTGCGTATTAATCAAATAATAGGGTAGCTTTTTTTAATCGCTATTAACATTGTTGTACGAAGTACGTATTTTAATCGATGTGTTGTCTATTACCACAGAATAAATAATAGTACTATTACCTCAGCTTTAAGAGAGAAATCTTACTATTAACGTGACGCCTTTGCAATCCAATATGGCCGCCGCGCCGTTTTTATATATTTTCATGTTGGGTATATCGTATAAGGGGTTTTTTGGTATGCTGAGTACGAATATCGTGTTAATTTTGCAATCCAATATGGCCGCCGCGCCGTGGTTATAAAATATCATGTTGGGTCTCGTATAAGGGTTTTTTTGGTATGCTGAATACGAATTTTGTGTTAATTGTGCAAGCCAAAATGGTAGCCGCGCCATTTTTATAAATTTTCATGTTGGTTATCGTCTAAGGGGTTTTTTGGTATGTTGAGTACGAATATCGTGTTTAATTTGCAATCCAATATGGCCGCCGCGCCGTGGTTATAAAATATCATGTTGGGTATCGTATAAGGGGTTTTTTGTTTTGCTTTGCACATTGGATTGCACAATTAACACAAAATTCGTATTCAAATGTTGTGTTAATTGTGCAATCCAATATGGTCGCCGCGCCATTTTTATAAATTTTCATGTTGGGTATCGTATAAGGGGTTTTTTGGTATGCTGAGTACGAATATCGTGTTAATTGTGCAATCCAAAATGGCCGCCGCCCTTTTTTTATAAATGTTCATGTTGGGAATCGTATATATCGTTTTTGGTATGCTGAATACGAATTATGTGTTCATTGTGCAGTTTTATCGCATAAGAGTATTATGGTATGCGGAAAACAAATATGGGATAATAATCGGCGTGGATGCCATATTGAAATGCAAAATTAACACGAAATTCGTACTCAGCATACCATAATACCCCTTTTGCGATACGCAACATGAAAATTTATAACCGCGGCCCGGCGGCCATATTTGATTGCAAAATTAACACGAAATTCGTACTCAGCATACCAAAAAACCCCTTATACGATACCTAGCAATAAATTTTATAAAATTTTACTTGCAACGTGTTCAAAAATCACACTAACTAAACCAATAATACAAGAACAATGCATAATAATAATAGAAACTGATATCCGCATAATTCGTATTAGTATAAATTAAAATATTCGATATTATTCATGCATATCGCAGGTAATTCCAAATACCTCATACTAGTAATAGAAACTAATATCCGCATAATTCGTATTAGTGTAAATAAAAATATTCGATAATATTTATGTATATCACAGGTAATTCCAAATATATAACTGAATCAAACGCTTTATGAAACGCGAATCGTATTGTTGTCTTTTTCACTCACGTGGTCTCGACACGTCGCTATGCAACAAACTAATATCTGGTAACCTATTAAATGAAATTCGTTTACCTATTATGAATACATGTGGCTTGTATTATAATATCCCTATTAAGAATATATTCGTTACATCGCTAATCAAACATGACATGACTGACTGACATCTTGTTTGGTTCCAGACGTTTTGTTGTTTACCACAAAAAATAAAGAATAATTATTAATACTGTGAACATAATAATAAATAAAATTACTTTTTAGTTCATTGAATGAATAAATAAACTGCGGGACAGCAACAATGGATCCCGCATTACTTCGAGAACGTGAAGCTTTCCAAAAAAAGGCTCTTGCTACCCCGAGGTAAAATAGTATAAGGTCGCGCGGCGAATGATGAGCTCTGTAAGAAAGTGGAAGGGGAATGCGCAGAACTCATAAATTAGGTCTAATTGGCGGGGTGACAGGGAAAGTGGACGCAGGAATGGTCGAAATCCTACACGCACACTAGGGCACAGCCGCACACTACTCCGTGATATGTCGGCACGTGTTGTCACAAGTCTCTGTACTGTCCCGCACATAAAATATTCTACTCTTTTTGGCAAATCTTTTAATAGCGTATTGAGGTTTTGATGCCCCGATAAAATTGTCTCTTCAATCTGGACAACAAATAAAAATGGTTTATTATGTAATTTGTTTGATCAAATATTTATACCAATTATAATTATTATTATTGGCGAAACATAACGCAGTGATAGTGCCAACGTTGCTTTACGATAGCGAAACCTGGGAAGGTCAGCAGATGCATGAAAGTAAATTGTATGCTGTGGAGATGCGATCACTTCGAAAATTGTGCGGCAAAACTTTGGCCGACCGAATACGTAACGAAGTGATACGCAATATGGCTGGTTTGAATGAAAGTGTCAGCATTAAGCTGGAAAAGGGCGTGCTTCGTTGGTTTGGACACGTCCAACGAAAGAGTGGGGAACGATTGAAGAAGAATATATATTGTGCGAAAGTAGAGGGTAGAAGGAATCAGGGTAGGCCGAGACTTGCATATGAAGACCACGTGAGCAGATTGCTCAAAAACGGATAAGTCTAAAGTACTCGGATACACAGACGTGCGTGTATGAAGCGGTTGATGGATCTTAAGGAAGCGAAATAAGTATGCATGGATCGCGAAGCCTGGCAATCTGTCCTCTCTGACTACCCCGTAAGGGATACTGTGTGAAGATAGTTAAATTAGTTATAAATTTTCGGCAATTTCTTTGTTTAATACAAAAAAAAATCACGCTTATCATTCTCCGGAGTAAGCAGAGACTTCTTCCACTTTTACTTTAATAAGTATTGTCAGTGTGGTCATGATGTCGTCATCATCAACCGAGCGTCTGTCCCAGTTGCGTCTCGCGACGCCCGGGGTCCGCTTTTCTACATTTTCTCCTCCACTTCGCACGGTCATCGGCATCCCCTGTAGTGAGACCATTGGCACGCATGTCATCCCTTACGACGTCAAGCCAGCACTTCTTGGGTCTTCCCCTCTTACCGGGACCCGGCGGGGCTGACATGGCCAGACATTTGTTACCTACGTAGCCCGGCGGTTGCCGCAAGACATGACCATACCAACGAAGGCGACACTCTTGCAACTTGTCTGCAATGTCACGGACGTGAAGGCTGCCGCGGATGCGAGAGTTCCTCACGCGGTCCATCCGCGTGACTCCACACATCCACCGCAGCATCTTCATTTCCGTGACACGCAGCTCCTGCTTGTGTCGCTCCAATATCGGCCACGTCTCACTGCCATGTAAAAGGACAGGTCTAATAATGGTTTTGTAGACCTGTCCCTTCAACCGGATCGGCATTTTAGAGCCACAAATGACACCGGTCATCTCCCGCCATTTGGCCCACGCGGCAGCAATGCGTGACTTGACATCGCAATCGATGTCACTGGACGTGTGAAAAACAGATCCCAGGTATTTAACCTGGTTCGTGCGCTCGACCAAATCACCGCCTATGCGGACGGATGTGGGATCTGTCGAGTTTAGTGCCAAGTACTCGGTCTTCGCCACAATTAGGTTTCAGACCGCCGTTCTCAAGCGTCTCCTTCCACGCCTTTACACGTCGCACCAATCTGCCCCTGTCCGCGTCTGCCAGCGCAATATCGTCAGCATACATGAGCAACCATGGAGGCTGCTCATGCGGGTTTCTGATGCTGTCCGACAATTCGTCTATTATTACACTGAACAGAAGCGGACTAAGGACAGAACCCTGGTGTACCCCGACGGTGATGGGGAAGGGTTTCGTGTCGCCAACAGCAGTCCGAACCATTGAATCTGGAGTCACAGTACATGTCCCGGATAGTGTCAATATAGACCTCTGGAACCCCTTTGGACCGCAGTGCCCACCAGATCATCGCACGAGGAACACAGTCGAAGGCCTTCTGCATGTCTAGAAACAAACAGTGCAGAGGCGTGTTCTTCGACCTGTATTTCTCTGCGACAACCCTCAGGGCAAAAACAGGGTCCGTGGTCCCATGACCAGGGCGAAACCCATATTGACACTCCGAAAGAGTACACTCCTGCCGGATCCGAGAGTCTATAATCCTCTCGAAGATCTTCATGGTGTGGGACATCACCTTTATACCGCGGTAGCTCCCGCACTCCTGCCTGTCAGTGTGGTCATGATGTGTCATGGTTTAATATTTTCACGCAAAACACTTTAAACTCACTTGTTGTAAACAATATATACCTACTTACGTACCCACCTACCTACGTTATAAAATAAAAGAAAATGTTTAATGGTTCAAAACAGAGTCGTATTAAACTTGATTCTTTGTGTAATAATATTATGCGCGATTATACATGCGCAAACTATCCCCACTATTTTTAGTCAGAGCTCATCATTCGCCGCGCGACCTGTACATTTGGGTAACATATTTAAATCATGATGTGAAACTTTCTTAATAACCATTGTGCTGACTGCTAACTTCCATCACAAGTGACTTGTATATTAGATATTTTTCTAAATATTCCAGTATAGAAAAGAAAAAGTCGAACAAAGATGACTCTCAGTATAAAGATGACGGCAAGAAGTCTAAATCAAAGTCATCAAGCTCAGTCAGTGCCGGACCTAAACTTGATGCTACAAAGTAAGTATTTTATATTATCATCTTTTATACAATGAATGCCTATTATGGTCACAGGCCTCCCAAAAAAAGCATTCCTTGAAGAGAATTTCTACAAGTACCCCTCAAATTTGTGTGCGTTTCGATTGCTCCGCCACGGTGTCCAATCAAAATAAGCACTCCGACAAAAAATTGTCGAAATTTGTCAAAACCGAATGCAACAACAACTCTTGTTAAATCAAAAATAATGATGTCTCATATTATGATGTTCTACCAGGGTGACAATAATTTAATTTTGGAATACATTTACATTCAATAAGTCGAGGACAGCTATGAAATTGAATAACATCTAGATCGATCTGAATTGAAAAATACGATTAAATAAAAATTTAATATATTTATTCATCAATAACTTTAAAAATCATTAAAAATGTAATAATGGTAAAAATCAAGAGTAATATAAAGAATCAACAAATAAAATAATTGCGGGCTTTACATCGTAGATTCGTGGTCATGGCGTTTGTAACAGAACCGAAATATCTGATACCTACTCGATGAAAGATAAAATTAATGCATGGTAAATATCACGTTACTAGTAGTAGTAGTGTAAAGCGGCGTATCGACTTTGCGCGGCAAACCATCAAACATTGGCGACGAACCAGTCATTATCTGTTTTTGAAAGCGCGGCAAAAAATGACAAATTTTATATAATACACGCGGCGAAAACATGGAGTACGACATGGTACTAAACAATTTGTATGGAACAGTAAATGTAGTGATTACCGGAACATTTATCACAATAATATGATGAACAATGACAAAAGCGGGCGCTGCTCGTCGTCGACGTACATTGTCCACGCGGTGCAACAATCACCATGTCATGAATTAAAAATCTTCGCAGATCTGTACAGAACTATTTTGAAAAATGAGTAATTATAAATTTATTTCTAAAACACCTATCAGTCTCGCCTAAGGCAAAGACATACTATAGGCGTATTCTACCTTAGACTGTATTTCGTATAAGGTAGAAAGTGAAATACTTTCTGCATTTTTGTCTATATTTATCTAATATATAAACTTCTAGTGTTGCGGTGTTTGTTACCGAACACCTCCGAAACGGCTTGACCGATTATTATTAAACTTCATATGTATATTTGATAGATCTGATAATTGGTCGTAATCTATTTTTCATACCCCTTAGTGATCATTAAATATACATATATAACCCAAATCTAAGTTTCAGCTCCTTTAGAATTATAATTTAAATTCGTACGCCCACTCTTTTTCTCTCTCTCTGCCTCTTACGAAGTTGCACGGGTCAGCTAGTGTATACATAGATACAATAAGACGGTTCTCAGGTGGGCCGCGTTCCGAACCGGTGGTCACTTTAAAAATATTAAATTTATCCTTAGTTCTAGTGTTTACATTTTGTAATCTATTAAAATGGTCTATGCAAAATAAAGACATTTTTATATTTAGAGTGTAATGTGACCTCGACAAATGGAAGTGCGATTATTGCTGGTATGACTAAACTACTGCGACTCACCATAGTTTGAATGCACGCTTGTGCGACACACTGAAGTTCGACATCATGATGGTGTAGCATGCATCGTCCCTAGCTCAATTAGTTCCAGCCTTGATAATATGATACATATCATAGTGGCGTCATTTGCTTACGCTTTAAAAAAAAATGCCGCAAATTGACCTGAGTCTGCAGTCTCCACATAGATAGCCTTAGGTTACTGAATCTTGTGAGGATTGTTATAACTCATTCTATGAAACTCCATGGCTATCAAATTACAACAAAACAAAAAGCTTACAAGAGCTTTGAAGATTTAACTTTAAGTTTTATTTATAAATTATTCCTAATAGATGCATTTAGTGTAGTAGAAAAGGTGTATGTCAAAATTATATCGAAATTATTGTCATCCTGGTAGAACATCATATGAGACATCGTTATTTTTGATTTAACACGAGTTGTAAACTGTTTTGAGGGTAAAACAAAACGCCATTATAATGAGGCTAATATGCCGAATAAATAGAAGTTCACACCAAAATCCTAGTATTTTAGGTAGTGAGATATGTACAAAGTAGCGTTTCGTTTGCGCGGCTACGGACTTTTTGTTTTGGACCGATATCTCCTGTTTAACTAAACTTTAGTAGTATTTATTGCTTTCATTAGTTTCGACAAATTAAGATCCTTCTTCTTGTGTAAATTTTACTATAAGAAATCGTAAGGTTTAAAAAATAATCAACATTAAAGAAACACGAGTGGAGGATTGCGCGGCCATAACTTCAAAGGCGAACATTTCGTAAAATATTGCTCTAGAGCTTATAGTTATTTTTTCGTTAATTTTTGACAAATTCAATCTTTAATTGACAAAAAGAATTAGATCTCTAACCTATGTAGTTGCTGTGATCTCCGTGGCCGCGCAATCCTAAAAATTTCGTTCGCGCGGCCTACTTTAAACACTAATATCTTCTTTATATCTACTTTGACAAATTTTTGGTTTGTTGCATTCGGTTTTCACAAATTTCGACAAATTTTTGACGGAGTGCTTTTTTTGATTGGACACCGTGGCGGAGCAATCGAAACGCACACTCAAATTTACAATCATAGCTTACTTTCATTCAATCAAACAAAATAATCTTTGTTCATTTAAATAATATTTACAATCTTAAATACTTAATATCATCATTAGCAAGGATTCTACATTTACTGCCAGATTTGCAAAGCAACTTCTTTTCCAATTACCTAATTATGAATTTGGCACAGTTCATCATCATCCGAGCGTCTGTCCCAGTTGCGTCTCGCGACGCCCGGGGTCCGCTTTCTTACATTTTCTCCTCCACTTCGCACGGTCATCGGCATCCCCTGTAGTGAGACCATTGGCACGCATGTCATCGTCAATGTCGACGTCAAGCCAGCACTTCTTGGGTCTTCCCCTCTTACCGGGACCCGGCGGGGCTGACATGGCCAGACATTTGTTACCTACGTAGCCCGGCGGTTGCCGTAAGACGTGACCATACCAACGAAGGCGACACTCTTGCAACTTGTCTGCAATGTCACGAACGTGAAGGCTGCCGCGGATGCGAGAGTTCCTCACGCGGTCCATCCGCGTGACTCCACACATCCACCGCAGCATCTTCATTTCCGTGACACGCAGCTCCTGCTTGTGTCGCTTCAATATCGACAACTGCCATGTAAAAGGACAGGTCTAATAATGGTTTTGTAGACCTGTCCCTTCAACCGGATTGGCATTTTAGGGTCACAAATGACACCGGTCATCTCCCGCCATTTGGCCCACGCGGCAGCAATGCGTGACTTGACATCGCAATCGATGTCACTGGACGTGTGAAAAACAGATCCCAGGTATTTGACCTGGTCCGTGCGCTCGACCAAATCACCGCCTATGTGGACGGATGTGGGATCTGTCGAGTTTAGTGCCAAGTACTCGGTCTTCGCCACATTTAGTTTCAGACCGCCGTTCTCAAGCGTCTCCTTCCACGCCTTTACACGTCGCACCAATCTGCCCCTGTCCGCGTCTGCCAACGCAATATCGTCAGCATACATGAGCAACCATGGAGGCTGCTCATGCGGGTTTCTGATGCTATCCGACAATTCGTCTAATATTACACTGAACAGAAGCGGACTAAGGACAGAACCTGGTGTACCCCGACGGTGATGGGGAAGGGTTTTGTGTCGCCAACAGCAGTCCGAACCATTGAATCGGAGTCACAGTACATGTCCCGGATAGTGTCAATATAGACCTCTGGAACCCCTTTGGACCGCAGTGCCCACCAGATCATCGCACGAGGAACACAGTCGAAGGCCTTCTGCATGTCTAGAAACAAACAGTGCAGAGGCGTGTTCTTCGACCTGTATTTCTCTGCGACAACCCTCAGGGCAAAAACAGAGTCCGTGGTCCCATGACCACGGCGAAACCCATATTGACACTCCGAGAGAGTACACTCCTGCCGGATCCGAGAGTCTATAATCCTCTCGAAGATCTTCATGGTGTGGGACATCACCTTTATACCGCAGTAGCTCCCGCACTCCTGCACTGACCCCTTACCTTTGAAGACTGGAGTAATAATACTCAGTCTCCATTGGTTTGGGATCTGCCCGCTGAGGAGTATGCGGTTAAAAAGGTTTACTAAGATGCCCACACCGCGAGGACCCATCGCCTTCCAGGCTTCGATGGGGACTCCATCGGGTCCGACAGCTTTCCGATTCTTCATGCGGCGAAGCGCAGTCAGGACTTCTCCAGGCGTTACCGGTGGCGTCCGGAGGCTGCACCTCCTTATGCTGTTTGAATGAATTGATGAATTTGGCACAGTTATTGTAAGTAAAAAAAGGACAAACAAATGAAAAATGTGCTACAGTTACAATTATCACCTAATTTACCTTGTCAAATTTGAGACGATCCTTCAGCAAGTAGTCCAAGTATTGTCAGAATCATTCTGATGTGATGTCTTTTTTTAAAGAATTTAGACACCAAACCTTTAATAAGACTGGTTTATATTGACCTTTATGTCATAATTTCTAGCTATAAAACTATGCCAGGAAGCTCTGCGTATCGGTTTGGTGTATTAGCAAGAATAGTTAGACACATGAGAGGAAGACATCAGGAGGGTGACGATCATCCCTTAACTCTTGATGAAGTATTGGATGAAACCAATCAGTTGGACGTCGGCAATACAGTCAAACAGGTGTATAATCCATTAATTGTTTCTTACTAATCAATTTCAATGCTTCTGTAAATTTTTTCATGTTCTTTTCTATCGTAGTGTATTCCACGTGGCTTTCAAACCCTAACTGGATTTGAAACCTGATGTTCACATTTATTTGGCTGCTGGAGAGCCTTCTAACCTTGTAAGGGTGCCTGCATAGTTGCCTCGTACAAATAATGCAAAATGCGATCCTCCATACAATAAGCAATGTGCCATGGTATACTTCAAACTGGGAAATCCACAAATGACAACAGTGAAAGAGGAAATAAAAAATACCATTGCAAACTAGCAACAGAAATTGTAAACACATCTGAACTCATTAGCTTCACAACAGACACAATGCAGCTATGCTAGACGCCTGAAGAGGAAAGACATTCTGTAGAGTAGAGTAATTGAAGAAGAGAGGAGATCACTGGAGGACACCCTCTAAACGTGATCTATTTCACATTGCCTCACATTTTGCAGATAAAACCGAATGCAGATAAAACTTGACGAAATAAAGTTTTTTTTTTCATGCCATCTCGTAAGGACGCCTTTCAGACCGTTGAGCATTTTTTCCAGATCTAGCGACTCATTGAGTAGAACAAAATCGTTTGTGATGTATCATGATGTTTCGTAATGTTCGCGATTCACTTGTAATCCTCCAACCTCTGCATGATAGATCTTGTACTTTTTGCTAGCATTGAGTGCACCATGTCTGACTCACTCACACATTGAAAGAAAGAAAGAAAGATTATTCATGTAGGTCACAAAGTAACACTTATGAACGTCAAGATTACTGCTTCTACATTTACATTTACTGCCAGATTCGCAAAGCAATAGGTAGAGCCTGAGGAAGAACCTGGCAATAAAACTCATGGCCATTACATTAGTTTGATTTACATGATATTAGACCAATTATACAGTAATGAATTTATACAAAAAAAGAACAAAATCAATGTTGTGTTCATTAACATTACACTTACATAGTTCCTTTGAATTTATATGAGAACAGTCGACTAAACTTATTAAACACAATTGTGGGCAAAGCCATTTCAATATTGTACCTAACTAATCAAATCCTTTTGGTCTGTTGTTTTCAGTGGCTGCAAACAGAAGCACTGCAAAGTAATCCAAAAATAGACTGTACTCCAGATGGAAAATATATCTTTAAGCCTGTATATAAAATTAAAGATAAAAAGTCTTTGTTAAAGTATGTTTCTATATGTCATATAATAAATTACTCATCTACAAGGTGGTGCTTACACCTATATGAATGCAATTCATTCAGCTATGGGAGACCAGTTGACGCCCGCGACTCCGCACGCGTGGTGAAGTTTTCCCGTTTCCGTTTCCCACAGGAACTAGTTCCCGGGATAAAAAGTAGCCTATATGTTATTCTGATGTGTAAGCTATATTATTATAAAGTTACATCAAAATCCATTCAGTAGATTTTGCCAGAAAGATAACAAACATCCATACTTCAAAACTTTCGCGTTTATAATATTACTAGTTAACGCCCGCGGCTCCGCACGCGTGGTGAAGTCTTCCCGTTCCCATTTCCCACAGGAACTTGTTCCTGGGATAAAAAGTAGCCTATGTGCTATTCTGATGTGAATGCTATTTTTTTAATTGTATGCTGTACTGACAACTGTTGTACTGCCCCTTATGTATAACTAGCAGACCCCCGCGGCTTCGCCCGTGATGTACTCCGATCGACCCACCAATTTAACGCCGCGTATCGTTAGTTAATTTTATACAATACTGTATAAAAAAAATCCGGATTTGTTTACATTTATGATTACTGCTCTGCTCTCCTGGGTAGTGGCGTGATGATATAGAGCTTACAGCCGACCTCGATAAATGTACTAACCAATACAATTTTTTTTTAATTAGACCCAATTGTTCATGAGATTAGAACATTTAACCAAACAAACTCTTTAGCTTCATATATTAGTATAAATTTTGTTCAAAAGGTGCAGTATTGCAATTGTGGTCAAACTATATAAGAAATGTACATATTTGTATTTGATAATATAACACTCCTTTACTTTTCACTCCATTACTTTTTTCTCTCATTAAAGTGTATTTAACTAGTAAGTAACAATATAATGAAAATTATAAACTAACGGTTACGGTTGCCAGTAACATGGCAGTCGTTAAGCCTGGTTGAAGGCCAACTGGCCGGCTTAAAAAAATTTCAACAACAGGTAGCCACAACCTGCGTTTGTCTATTTCAACACGGCAATAGGCTCACCACCTATTACGTGGGACAGGAATCCACACGATGAAAAGTAGGCATATAATATGCCTCTGCCACCCCTTCGGGGATAAGGCGTCATGGATATTTATTTATAAACTAATGAAATGAAAGTAACAAACATAGATTGGAAAAAAATATGTTAATGTGTCAATTTGATCAAAGTGAATGTGTCAATTTCAAGAAGCGCTCGTGACCCGCAGACTCAGTGTTCTGTAAAAGCAACTTTCACTATGGATGGTCCTGGGTAACCATAGTGGCATTTACATTTGCGAGTGATTCCATGCTTCGGAATGCACGTTAAGTTGAAGGCCTTATGGGCGGCTTGAAAAATTTCAACAGCAGGTCGCCACAAGCTGCGCCTGTCCATTTTAACATGGCAATGGGCTCACCACCTATTATGTAGGACAGGAATACACATGGTAAATAAATAATGCGTAATTTTCCAGACTCTTAAAACAACAAGATCTCAAAGGTCTCGGAGGTATTTTACTAGAAGATGTCCAAGAATCATTGCCTCACTGTGAAAAGGCGCTGAAGAATTTAGCACAAGAAATACTCTACATAAGTCGACCGACAGACAAAAAGAAAATATTATTCTACAACGATAGAACTGCTACCTGTGATGTAAGTCATAGAAACCGCACCATGTTCAATATAATGTTCCTAGCTGCTAATTTGTATGAAATTTATTTTAAAATACTGTTCTATTAAATACTAGTAGACGTGGCTCCGCACGCGTGGGGCAGTTTTCCCGTTCCCGTTTCCCACAGGAACTTGTTCCCATGATAAAAAGCAGCCTATGTGTTATTCTGATGTTTAAGCTATATTATTGTAAAATTTCATCAAAATCCATTGAGTAGATTTTGCGTGAAAGAGTAACAAACATCCATACTTAGAAACTTTCGCGTTTATAATATTAGTAGGATTATACTATCGCGTTGCATACTGCCAGTATAGTAGTTTTACTGGGGCTAAATCCGGTTATTTTGCATACATTTGGTTGCCTAAAGTTTGGAGCAGGTTGCACCGATCGTGTTCACAGGCTGAATGGCTCAGTGGTACACGCCCTTCGTCTTAGGGCCGTATTCCAGAAAGTTTATCAATACTCAAGAAACACTTAAGAGTAGATTTTAGAAGGCAATATCTAGTCTCAAGCGTTGATTGAGTATAAAGAAACGTTCTGGAATACGGACCTTAAGAGTCCGTTGGTACTATTGGCGATGCAAAGATTCTAACTACCGCCTCAAGTGTCAAAATTGTGAAGCTATCTAAGATTTTTTTTATCCAACAGCATGTTCTTTATGTTGTTTTACTACAATGTGGGGCAGCAAAAAATATCCAAATAAATCGCGTAGTAAAGGTAATATACTTATCGTACTATTCAACTATGTAAAGCATATTTTTCGTTTTGGTTGACTATAAGGTACTCGTGAACTTACTTATCTGTAACAGTTTTCCTTTTAATTTGTTGTATTTTCTATGAATGTGATATATTGCACTTGTCTACAAACAATAGTTAAGCTGGTAGAGGTCAGACCTCTTGACAAAAACTAGTACTTTAAATATTGGACAATTTTCCCAGAAGGAATGGGACGGGTACATACATACCCATCCACTCACATTTATCTACGGGGCCAAATCTATTGACAAGCCGTAGAATATGTTAATATTCATTATGTTTCTGTACACCGTACAATCTTAAATCTGGTAGTGTAAAGAACGCTTTAAAGTCTATGACAATATTGAATTATGAAATTCTATTATAGTCTATAGTTATAAAAAAACAAGTGTTTCCGGATTCTCTTTACTCTCCTACACCGTACTGTTCAGACGTACCTAAGATAATGTAATCTGCTTCCATTTTGCCTACAATGTGATTAATAGTGAATTTGTATCCATGCCTATCTAAGTAATCATCGATTCTGTAAACACTAAAATGTGATTTGATTAATTTTGTTAATTGTGAAATATAGTTTGTGATTGAAGTTTACCGTAAATGGATTTTCATTCCTAGTATTTAACTTGCCACGTCGCACCTGTGGTTCCACACTCACATAATTCTACTGCTGCTAGATAGATACTTACTCTGCATCAGAATAGAACCAGAATCGCTGTTTTTAGCTGTCAAAATGTTAGTAGACTATCAAAAATGCAACTGACTAGCGGCAACTGACGCGGTACGTGTTAGTAGAATTCTATCGGCCGACCGATAGAAGTCTATTGGATTACGATTGTAATAGTAGTAGACAACGAAAAACTGTCAAAATTGTACCGGTGGCTTTCTATTGAGCGACGATTTCGATTCTATTTCGACACGCTTGAAATTACAAACTCGGCCCCCAGTTGTATATCTTCTTGTTCATCTTAAGTTTTTTGCCAGTTGCTTTCAAACCCTACCTGTTTTACCTAGCCTATGGTCCACTTTTATTTGCCTGTTAGAACCAGCTATCGTTTTTTATCCAGTTTTATATTGTCCCACGTAATAAGGGAGCAACTATAGCTACTTTAATCATCGGCGATAATGAGACTGTATCTGATGCAGCTTCGGATTTTGGCGACTACTTCGATGAAGCATCGCGATTTTGTGAATTCAGACATTGTTTTCTTAGCGACTCGTGGAGTCGTGAGATTTGCGATTCAGTTGTAACGACTGGCATTTTTAAAGAGTGCGTTGTGGGGCTCTATATCAATGCCTTTATATCGCCGATCGCTGAAGCTAAAAGAAGCTAATATACTGGTGAACTTGCCGCCGCTACTCTATGGCAGTGTCACCACTAAAAGATGGATGTGTTGATCTACTCCAAATTGTCAATCCTAAAATAATCAGTTGGTATATTAAATAATTTAATTTCCTTTTCCTAAGATTGACGACGAATTTGTGAAGCTATGGCGCGCTACCGCTGTAGATGCTATGGATGACGCAAAAATTGAAGAATATCTCGAAAAACAAGGTATCAAATCGATGCAAGATCATGGTCCTAAAAAACCCGTAGTCCCTAAACGTAAGAAAACTGCGCAAAAGAGACGGCAGTTTAAAAAACCGAGAGACAACGAGCATTTGGCAGATGTGCTTGAAACTTATGAAGATAACACGTTAACTCAGAAAGGTGTTAGCATTAAGTAAATAAATAATATTGCTATATTTTTTCTACTTTTTTTTTATTAAGTTGCCTAACCGTATACATTCCCTCCCCACTATACAGGGTCATTTGTAAAACACGAGCAACCTTCTAGGAGTAGCTAGCCAAAGTCATATAGTATGTCTTATATGACTTTGTTATGTCTGCCACTGTTACTCATTGGGCTATTACGAATGCGACCTCGCCGTACGTATGTCAATCAAATCGATGACCTTTTAGAAAAAGGCCAGGTCAATGGTAATTTATACTGTTGATTGATGGCACTTGGTGGAACTTGCTACACATTTTGGCACACCAATAAAATCGGTGGGCCTTTGAGAATGCCGTGAGGCGAAACCGGTAAGGTTTATTAAGTAAATGTTGTGAAATAGTACAAGTGTTATTATTGAAAAAATCAAGAGTAGTACCTTTAACCGGCGGGCGTGTATGAAAACACTTATGAAAGTAGGAGAAGCGAAAGTTGTATGCCAGGATCGTAGTAAGTGGAAATCCATAGGTTCTGCCTACTCCGATAGGAAACAGGCGTGATGATATGTATATGTGAATGCGCTAATCTTAGTATACACTGGAGAAAAAAGATCGTATTCTTTTGGATAGTCCATTTAGCGAGGCTGAAGATAGGCTATATATCATCACGCCGCTATAAACGAGAACAACGCAGTAATGTCAAACAATTCGGGAATTTTTTCATAGATTTTTTATAGGTTGTTTATTAATTTTATGGACTGAATTCAATTCAATTCTTATTATAGCTTTCTGTGCTATTTGCTGCACATACACTCGCCAAGTAACGAAGGAGGCATACAGTGGCTCGGGAATAAAATAGGTGTCACGGAGGTTTGAAAGAAATCCCAGGAAATACTAGAATACGAATGACAAAAATAAGTTTTACCCATTATAGTCCTACTTTTGAATTACAATACCGTGTCATCAAAGTTATATGGACTGCTGGACCGATATTAACCAAACGTAGCTAAAACCCACCACAAGGAAACTGTCTTTCAAATAAAAAATGTATCGAAATCGGTCCATCCGTTTGAGAGCTACGATGCCACAGACAGACACACACAGAGACATCGACGTCAAACTTATAACACCCTCTTTTTGCATTGGGGGTTTAAAAACCAGCACTGTATTTATTGTTAGAAATAAACAATTACAACTCAAACTTTGCACTACAATGGAAAACAGTTGTGCCAACATAACAACTATAACATACCAAAAATTGAATTTGGAACCATTATCAACTCATTCATTATCGTAACTTCTTTGACAGAACGTATCCTCGGTTCAAAATACCCGTGATTTCAATACCTTTTAAAAAATGTGGCATTACTAGAACTAGCTAATTTGCAATTTCTTTTTTGTGCCAGGCGATTCAGAATTCTTTACCGATCCGATACGATATCTATAGATAGGATATTTCAATTATGTTGGTAGTCAAAGTTCTTGGTGCCCGCAGAGCCGTTGTTATGAACTAGGGGAATTGAGGGCAATGGCCTATCTTGCCAATGCACTTGTACCTTGCGCCTGAAAAAGAGCGGTTTGCTTCGCGGACCTTTTACAAACCTTTAGATTCATTTTGAACATTTCTTTTCTAGGGCATTAAGCAATCGATACGTTAGTCAATATAATAATTTAAAAAGAAATTGCCTGTCTGTATCACGAGAGAGCATCAGGCATACGTATTGTCACGCCTTTATCCCCGAAGGGGTAGGCAGAGGCATACTATACGCCCACATTAAACCGTTTGCATTTTTGTCCTACGTAACGGGTGGTGAGCCAATGTTGAAATGGAAAGGTGCATGCTGTGGCGACCTGAAATTTTTCAAGCCTTCAACCAGGCTTATCGACTGCCATTTTACTGGACACCGGGACCTACGGCTTAACGTGCCTTCGAAGCACGGAAATTTATATTTAATAAAATGTGTCAATTTTAGATGTTAAATTTGGAAGATATTTTGAACCCGTTGCTTTTTTAGTGAGGTGGTAGCAAAAAGGCTTAAAGGTCTTATGTGCTAGACACTAAAACTGAAACTACTACTCAATAAAAATGAAACTTGGCATGATTTGAGTTTATACTGCGTAGAAGGTTATAGGATACTTTTGGTCACGATGTTCAGTGCGGCTCCTTCTGGAGAGGAGATGAAAGACAAAATATTTGTACTTAAATCGAGTTATTTTGTAGTTATAATTCTTTTGGCGCAGTAGAGGAAAAAGATGAGAGTACATTTGCAAAATGCGCGCGCAGACCGTCACGAAAAACCGACACCATGAAGTTAGCTGATAAGACATCTTTTAAATAAATTCAAAGTAGTTTTTAAACTTAAGGTTAGCTGTATTTTCATTTTAGTTTCCTTCTACAAACGTAGGATAAGGCGAAATTTTTATTTTTATTTTTTTATCTTGTTATAACGCTTGCACATTATACACACACACTTTTTGTTTGTTAGAAAGGGAGTGACTTTAAGATTGTAAAATAATTCAGATCACGCCAAAGCAATATAGATCTGGCACTGGAGAGCTTAATTTATACCTATACTAGCTGAACCTCACGGCTTCGTTGTGACATATTTCGAACCCCATGTCAACCATTTATGATAACTGATGCTTCCTCTTTATATAACATATATCCGTTGCCGATACGATAAATGGGCTATCCAACTTAAAAAACAATTTTCAATTCGAACCAGTAGTTCCTGAGATTAGCAAGTAAAGGTATGACTGCGTTTAGTCCCGGTAATAACTAATATACATAATTATATGGAAATTGACTTTGTTATTGTGTGAGCACCATGTTTATTATTATTTATATTATTATTATTTTGAAATTGACATGATAGTTGCTGTGTAGTTTTTGGGTATGTCATGCTCGCCTAAGTGTCCTTGCAGTGGAGGCATGTGTATCGGGTCGCCTTTTTCCCTACATTACGGTTTAGTAAGGCGATAACTGATATATACGTCATACCCGTGAACGGGTGCCGTCTGTTGGGACTGGTCAGCTCATAGCTGTTATAGCAATTGTTACAAATAATATTATAATTAAAATTAAAGGCAAACTAAGTTTAGTCGACTGTTCTCACATAAATTCAAAGGAACTATGTAAGTGTAATTGTAATGAACACAACATTGAATTTGTTCTTTTTTTGTTTAAATTCATTACTGTATAATTGGTCAAATATCATGTAAATCGAACTAATGTAATGGCGATTAGAAAAGAGTGGCCATGAGTTTTATTGCCAGGTTCTTCCTCTGGCTCTACCTATTGCTTTGGGAATCTGGCAGTAAATGTAAATGTAGAAGCAGTAATTTGACAGTAATTTTGACGTTTATAAGTGTTACTTTGTGACCTACATGAATAAAGATTTTTCATTTCATTTCAGCACGTTCAGCATTAATCAAACTCTTCTGTTTAACTTTCTATATTAGTATAGATATTTCAGTTTTGTTAGCGATTGTTATGACTTGTCTGTTAGTCAACAGGTGCGCCATTTGCAGGTGAAGTTGACTTGGGCCCCAGTATCTTGTTGAGGCCCTTGTATAAATAACTAGATGACCCCCACAGCTTCTTCTCTTCTTTCTTCAGGGATCTAGACGACTGGTAAACATACTTACATATATAAATCTCCGAAACAATCATTTGTGGATCACACAAATATTTCTTCCGACCCGGGATTCGAACCCGGGACCTCAGTCGCTGTAGTCGCATACACTACCACTGCTCCACCGAGGCAGTCAAATGTGGTATCCTTGTATTATTCGTTTGTTCATACATGCAGTTGATGAAATTATATAAAAGACTAGCTTCGCGGTTTTACACTCGGCACTCGTAGTTGCCGCTCCTGTGGAAATACGGGGATAAAATCTAGCCATTCAGTGTAAGTCCTATTAAAATCGGTCCAGCCGTTGAAAGAAATATACAGTAGGTAGTAGAATAATAAAAAATACCTGGAATTCGACTGGAATGTCAAATTAATTAATACTAGAAGCGCTCGTGGCTCTAGCGGTCTCAACGAACAAGGCCTTATGGGCGGCTTGAAAACTTCAACAGCAGGTAGCCACAACTTGCGTCTGTCTATTTCAACACGGCAATGGGCTCACCACCTATTACGTGGGACAGGAATCCACACGGTGAAAAGTGGGCATATAATATGCCTCTGCCACCCCTTCGGGGATAAGGCGTGATGGATATTTATTTATTTACTATTTAGATATATTATTTTGAAGCGCTCGTGGCCCCGCGGTCTCAGTGTTCGGTAAACGATCGCTGAGGTACGCAACTTTTACTATGGCTGGTCGTCGGATGGGTGACCACTTTGTGGCATTTACATTTGCGAGCGTTTCCGTGCTTCGGAAGGCACGTTAAGCCGTTGGTCCCGGTTGCCAGTAAACAAACATTGTAGGACACTTTTCACACAGCGCCATCTAACCCTTTAAGCTTGGGTTATGGGAACTACTCACATGATAAACATACTTATGTATATCTAAATATATACATTGTTATAGAGCAAACACCCAAACTTCTAAACAAACATTTCGGATCTCACAAATATTTATTCCGATCTGGGACCTTCACATGAGTAGCAGTCACATACACTATCACCTACACCACCGAGCCAGTAATATATGCATACCTGAAGATTTTTTTTTGTTACAGTGATATTGGGGATGAAGAGTAGAAGCGTGCACGTCGCCATCCCTGCCAGCTACGGCTGCAATTCTACTCCAACACGAGTGCCACCAGGGCGATTACTGCTAGGGCGTGCCCCCGAGGCGACGCGCACCAGTTCGTCCCCGCTGGTGCGAAAAGTGTGTGCCAGAGCGGCGTAGGGGACTGCCACCTTACACGCGCGGCCCGACACGGCGGGAAGTGGAGGATGGAGTGCAGGGTAGCTGCGTGGAATGTTAGGGGAGGAATGACAGATAAGATGAATGAGTTGATGGATGTTATGAATGAGAGAAAGTTAGATGCAGTGTGCTTGACAGAGACCAAGCGCAAGGGCAGCGAAGTCTTGGAGCTCCCGGGTGGGATGCTCGCGCTTTGGTCTGGAGTACCAGAGAGCGAGCATGGCAGTCGGGGGGTTGGAATTTTGCTGTCCTCGCGATTGGCCTCCGGTATGTATGAGTACAAGCTGATAGGTCCTAGAAGCCTCTGGATCCGTGTAAAACTTGGTTTGACGAAGATTTTCCTGGTAGCTGCTTACGCGCCAGTATCTTCGTCGAACGCGAGTGAGCTAGAGGACTTCTGGGAGAGTATGAGAGAAGCTCTAAATGTGATAGAAGGAAATGAAAGACTTATAGAATGTGAAGACTTTAAAGGATGGGTGGGTACCGCTCGCGATGGTTTTAAGTCGGTACTCGGGAAGTATGGGGATAAAAGGGTGAACGACGCTGGCAAGCTAATACTGGCATTTTGTAAGGAAAAGGATTTGTTTGTGGCGAACACAATGTTCAACCACAAACAAATTTACATGTATACGAGGAGATGTAAGTCAAAGAGAAGCATGATAGATCTATTCCTAATGGATAGTCGGCTCCGTAAACAGGTGATGGACACAAGGGTTTATCGAGGCGCTGAGCTGGGATCAAACTACTACCTAGTCATAACTAGGGGTAGGGGTCTTCGTACCGAGTGTCCTGAACCTGAGCCGACTTATAGCATCAAAAGCTGGAAGCTGCAGGATGCATCCATTAGGGATAAATATAATGAAAGGGTAGCCGAAAAGTATGGCGACGTCAATGTAAGCAGTGAGAATGTGGAAAGTGTATGGCAGAACCTTAGGGACAGTATGATAAATACCGCTGTGGAAGAGTGTGGAGAAACGAAAAGAGGCAGTAGTAATAAGCGTGATGCATGGTGGAATGAAGAAGTGAAAGAAGCAGTTCGAATGAAGAAGAAAGCATGGCTAGACTACTTAGCCTCGCGGAATGATTTTAATATGAAAGAGAGATACAAGCTGCAGAAAGTTAACACGAAGGCACTGATAGAAGAAGCTCGTGAAAGGTGCAGAATGAAAGCGGATGAAAGGTTGTCGTCCTATTTCCGGGATAATGCCAAGCTCTTCTGGAAAGAGGTAGGCAAGACCCGGAGTTGTTCGGCAATCTGCAGTATGAATAAAGTGCTTAGTGTTAACAATGACGTCCTAACAGACCAAAGTGACGTCCTGCAGAGATGGAATGAATATTATGAAAAGATGTATGCAAGAAAAGACAGAGATGCCACATCGGGAAGTGGAGCTCACTTCGATGTTCCGGATCCCGATGTCATTGAAGTCATTAGTATGAAAGAAATAGAACAAGCGATAAGAAGAATGAAATGTGGTAAGGCTGCGGGAAAAGACAGAGTTACTGCTGAGATGATCAAGTACGGTGGGTCGCGTGTCTGGGACACACTATGTCTGTTATGCAACTTATGCTGGCGGACAGGTGAGGTCCCGGATGACTGGCGAGTAGCAATTGTAGTACCTATTTACAAAGGGAAAGGCTCGCGCCTAAACTGCTCCAGCTACAGGGCGATCAGCTTGGTCAGCTTAGCTAGTAAGGTGTATGCAAAGGTTATAATGCACGAATGCAAGAAAAGTCTGAAAGGTATTTATGGGAGGCTCAATGCGGATTCCGACGTGGAAGAGGTTGCATGGATCAAGTGTTTTCTCTCCGCATGATCGCGGAAAAGTTTTTGGCTCTTAGCCAGAAGGTTTTCTGCGCTTTTGTGGATCTAGAGAAAGCATTTGATAACGTTGTGAGTGAAACGCTGTGGGACTTGCTGCCAGGATATGGTGTGGACGGCTCGCTACTGCGGGCAATACAGTCGCTTTATAGGGACTGTAAGGCTTGCGTGCGAGTAGGGGGGGATGTGTCACCTCTTTTTGATGTCTGTACAGGCGTCAAACAGGGATGTGTCATGTCCGCCTGGCTGTTCATAGTGTATCTGGACAGTTGCCTGCAGAAGTTGAAAGATTTTAATATGGGTGTGAATTTGGGTGACTTTACAGTAAACTGTCTGCTGTACACTGATGATGCGGTGCTCATGGCCTCATCAGAAGCCGACCTACAGGCATTAGTCACTAATATGAAAGAGGGGTGTGAAAGTAAGGGTCTCCGCTTGAATGCAAGTAAAACTAAGGTTCTAGTATTTGAAAGAGGTGACGTAAGAACTAAATGCGAGATTAGGGTAAACCAGGAACGTCTAGAGCAAGTGAATTAAATTGTGTATTTAGGAAGTATGTTTAGCGCGGATGGAAGATGTGATTCGGATGTAGAACGGCGAGTAGCTGCCGGAAACAAAGTTAACGGTGCTTTGTCCCAGTTAATAAAGCGACAAAGCATCGTAAAAGAAGCACGACTGGTGATTCATAACGCAGTGCTAGTGCCAACTTTGCTTTACGGTAGTGAAACCTGGGTATGTCAGCAGATGCATGAATGTAAATTGAATGCTGTGGAGATGCGATCACTTCGAAAATTGTGCGGCGTTACCTTGGCCGACCGAATACGTAACGAAGTGATACGCAATATGGCAGGTTTGAATGAAAGTGTCAGCGTTAAGCTGGAAAAGGGCGTGCTCCGTTGGTTTGGACACGTCCAACAAATGAGTGAGGAACGATTGACGAAGAATATATATTGTTCAAAAGTAGAGGGTAGAAGGAGTCAGGGAAGGCCGAGACTTACATATGAAGACCACGTGAGCAGATTTCAAAAACGGAAAGGTCATAAGTACTCGGATACCCAGACGTGCGTGTATGAAGCGATTGATGAATCTCGAAGAAGCGAAAGAAGTATGCATGGATCGCGAAGCCTGGCGATCTGTCCTCTCTGACTAACCCGTCAGGGATACAGCGTGAAGATAGTTAGTTAGTTAGTTAGATATTGCTAATGTTCTTATATCGATATTTTTCAAGAAGGATATTGCAACCCTAATCGTGTTCTGCAGACAGATGCAAAGTTGCCGAAACCGGCATCCAGTAGTGTGCAGGGGTGGCAACAAGTTGCTGTTTCGAGCTTCCGAGTGGCCGCTTCTAGCATCCGTAGTGTGCGGGAGGAGCGCTTAGTAGCCGAATCTGGCTTCCGCAAAGCTACGAATTTGCTGGTTTTGGCTTCTGAAAGAAGCTAGTGTGCGGAGGTGGTTAGAG
Organism: Thumatha senex; assembly: GCA_948477245.1. Classification (NCBI taxonomy): domain Eukaryota; kingdom Metazoa; phylum Arthropoda; class Insecta; order Lepidoptera; family Erebidae; genus Thumatha; species Thumatha senex. The sequence continues at coordinate 4,001,658 of OX419731.1, read as the reverse complement.
AGTACCTATCGATGAGCATTTAGAAATTTATATGTTGTAACGTTACATTTTCCCGGGAGGGAAAAATATAAGGTCAAGGAGGAAACTATCACCAGAACTGGAGGAGTCCCGGCTTAAAAGAAAAAGTAAAAGAGGAAATGGTAAAATAATTTAATTGATGTTATTATTAAGGCCAGGGAAACCGGGGGAAAAGTTGAAGGTCCAAGTGTTTCTTCTAAAGAGGCTCGCAGGTTGTGAAGAAGGGGCCTCGAGTCAAGCCTCCACGTCGCCGACCTCGGAGGGGCACGTGGTAGAGAGGGCAGGCAGAGGGCTGAGAGCTACCAGCCGTCGGCGTCACAAGTTTGCTGCAGACAACGACGTTATCCTACAACATATTACGTAAGGTTATGTCGGGCTTGAGTTCTCTGCGTCAGTGTCCAGAACTGACGCCAAGGGTAGCCATCGCTGGTCTAGTGACTTTTGAACGATGTCCGGTGTCAAAGGACGCGTAGACTTGTTTGTCTTAAAGCACAGTCACACTATCAGAGAGCGCAGCCCTCTCAACGAGCGCTATATAATTCTGGACCTCCTGCCAAGGCGAGCACCAAGAGTCAACTGTTCTGACGGCACCGGCTCCCTTCCTTTTCAGATTGGTTGGCATTTCAAAATTTTAACAATGTGATTCTAGAACATAAAAGAAGAATAATAATTTATAACAAGGTCTAATACCTATACAACCTAACCTACTGGCAGCTCTAGCAATAAATTTAAAATAAAACCAAGGCTTGTCATTATCTGACATTACAAAAGGTAAACAAACATTGGGAGAGCACTAGAAAATCTAAATAGCTCGAAATATAGAGGCCTAGGAATGCTTAAACTACAGACAATGGCCATGCAGATAACTGGAGAGAACGTATAATAAAAGATCTAATTAAAATAGCCCAAACGTAAGTAAAAAAATACGAACATTACAATGTATATTAGATTATGTCGGAATAAGCCTCAGTAAGGCTGCTTATTTTCAGTATTCTCTTCAGCGTATATTATGCACAAGTTCTTTTATTCTCTCAAAGTAGAACAGGTTGCCGGATGAAAAGGTTAGTGTGTCTAGCCCCATTTATAATGAAGATCTGAATACTGTATGCATGCGTTTTCGTAAATCCTCGAAATATCAAATAGATATTACAATAAAAATTTAGACATGACTGTGTGGGCTGGAGACTCTTTGCTTGCCGAAATTAGGGCAAGATGCTGTCAAACATGACATGAGTGACATCTTGCTTCCAGACGTTTTGTTTGATGAGACTTTTGGCGCCAACACGAGCGGTGACGCAAGTTTGTCGTATATTATTTTCAAAAAATAGTGTAAAATTCGTGTTTTTATGTTTAATAATGGTGGAATATTATACATAAAGAGTTCGGAAAAGTGCATTAGTGAACGAAAGTGATATATTGCAAAGAATAGCGGTGTTGTTTGTGTTAGTGCCAAATTTCCATAAATAGTCCCAATAAGGGATCCACTGCCTTATTGGGGCACGACTAGGACCTAGGACTGAGAACTTGACATCGACAAACGACTAGACAGGACTAAAACAAAATAACAAGAAAATAATCAATACTGAAGACTAGGCTGTATGGGTTAAGTTTCCTTTGCCTGCCCAAGATGGGCAAAGACAACTAAAAATAAAAATAAAAAAAGTTTTGTTTGATGTAGTACCTACTACAAAAATTAAAAAATACGAATATTAATACTGTGAACTTATTAATATATAAAATTACTTTTTAGGTCATTGAATGAATAAATAAACTGCGGGACGGCAAAAATGGATCCCGCATTACTTCGAGAACGTGAGGCTTTCCAAAAAAAGGCTCTTGCTACCCCGAGGTAAAATAGATTTTGGTAACATATTTTTTATTTTACTGCACGATCTTGGCCCATTTGATCGATTTTTTTAACGACTTACAGGTAAATAAATGTTAGTTTTCTGCATTGACATGAACAATTTGCAGAAAAATAATAGCAATAACAATAACATGTGAACTTTCCTAATAACCATTGTGCTGTTCCAAAACTTCCATCACAAGTGACTTATACAATAAATTTTTCTAAACATTCCAGTATTGAAAAGAAAAAGTCGAACAAAGATGACTCCCAATATAAAGATGACAGCAAGAAGTCTAAATCAAAATCATCTAGTTCAGTCAGCGCTGGACCTAAACTTGATGCCACAAAGTAAGTCTTTTTTATTTTCATCTTTTAGACAATGAATGCCAATTATAGTCACAGGCCTCCCCAAAAAAGCATTCCTTGAAGGGAATTTCTAAAATATAAGTACCCCTCAAATTTACAATCATAGTTAACTCTCATTCAAACAAACAAAATAATCTTTATTCATTTCACTTTTTGTTTTTTGTTTTATAACAAACTTCCCGATGAATTGATTCTATAACAAACTTCCCGATGAAATTAGAATATTGTTAACTAGCTGTCCCGCCCAGCTTCGCCCGTGACATACTTCGAACCCCATGGCACCCATTTAATCTCGTTGTTTATTAATTTCACAATAATGTATGAAGATTTTCCAAATTCGTTGATTACTTCTTCGCTCTCAAGTAACTATGTATGCACGGCCTGGTTGAAATATGTAAATATTATCTACATAAACTGTATAGCAATTATAACAAATAATACTATTTATATTTAAGTCATATTAAGTTTAGTCGACTGTTCTCACGTAACTCCAAAGGAACAATGTAAGTTTAATATTGTAAGCCATACCTGCATATTAAAATAGCAGCCATTGAGTTTCTTGCCGGAGTCTTCGTCATAAGGGCTGCCTTTAAAACTGGCAACTAGAAACACTCTCATTTTGATTTGATTTTGTTTCTTTTGTATGGACTCATTACTATATAATTTGTTCAAATATCACGTAAATAAAACTAATAGAGAGTGAGTGAACGGCAGACATGACATATTTTGTCCAGAGACTCTCTTATGTCTACTGTATATGAGATGGAGATTAACTTTGCCCGATTCCGGTTGGTTAAGCGGTACGCGGGAGTAGCCGGTACAGAATTTAATGAATTTCAAACATATTTCAGTAAAGCTGCCATTTGTATATCTTGTTTAATTTGATAAATTAATTACAAATTCAAAAAGGCAGACAGTTATAGCGGTTACAACATTATGGCAGACACTTTGGAAAACTTGAAAGAAAATTAAATTTTAAGAGTATTTCAGTAAGCTTGAAATTGAAATATGTTATGCTTGTTATTATCATCATATGTACATCGTACAGTTATTCAGTACATCCACTTTAGTAAGTTTGAAACTTATATATTTATTTATTGAAAGGTACTATTGTAAGGTATGCTATTCTTTATACTATCATTAGCGTAAAATTTTAAAGGCAGATGGATTCTCCGGTTAAAACTAACAAGCAGATCGAGAAAAAAAGAAAATCGGTACATCCACTTAAGTTAGTCTGAAATTTATCCATGTTATTCTTAATAGTAATGTAATCTTATATTTGTAAAGGCAGACGTTTCCTCCGGATAAAACTATCCGGCAGACTAAGAAAATATTATTCAGTACATCCACTTTAGTAAGTTTGACACTTATATATGCTATTCTTTATACTATCATTTGAATCTAAGCAAAACTAAGTTAGTCCAATTTCACAATTATAAAAATAGCTATGATGAAAATACAATACAAGAAATTAAATTTCTAGGTATAACACTTGACAAACACTGTAACTGGAAGGCTCATATTAAAAACGTTTGTGTCCAAATAAATAGGTTTGTGTTTGCCCAAAGAAATATAAAAAATCAGGTTGGAATGGATGCTGCCTTGCATGCCTACCTCGGATATATAGGATCTGTACTCAGATATGGAATACTGTTATGGGGTAACTCCACATATATTAATAGAGTTCTTTTATCACAAAAAATGTGTTAGGGCTGTATGTAGTGCCGCACCCCTTGAGTCCTGTAGACCGTTATTTAAAAGAACCAAAATACTCTTGGTGGTTTGCGTTTATATCTTTGAGATTACAATGTTTGTCAGAGAACACCAAACCTTATTCTCCAAAACTTGCGAACACAAGCATTATATATCCAGAGACAAAACTAAATTGGCTATTCCAAGATCTAACAGCACCTTTCATCAGAAGAATTGTGGTAGCATGACAATTAAAGTATATAATAAACTGCCCAAAACTGTAAGAGAACTACCGAATAACTTATTCCGAAAACGTGTTATTGAGTGGCTTATGGCAAATTGCTTTTATTCAATGAATGAATTCTGGACATGCAGAGATTAACACAGTTTTACTACGCGGATTATGGGATATATCGAATGAAACAATTATAAATGAATGCTCTTTTTTTTATAATTTAATTAAAGTTAAAGTGTAACGTTATTTAATTGACATAATAATATACAATAATTGACATTTTTTAATAATTAATATAGATTCTGAGATGACAAAAATTGTAAACCATTTGGTCTTTTAGAAATTACATGCCGCGCACCGTCCGGCGAAACATGTTGGTAACTATAGACTAAGTATAAGAACATCTAAGTCAGCCATGTTTCTCGTATTAAAGTATATTTCATTTCATTTGCGTATATATGTAAAGTCAGACGTTTTTTCCGGATAAAACTAACAAGCTGATTGAGAAAGAAAAAGAAAGATAGCATATATCTAAAAGTAGTACCTTTCAAAAAATAAATATATAAGTTTCAAACTTACTAAAGTGGATGTACTGATATTTTTTTCCTACTGTCTGCAGGATACTTTCAACCGGAGAAAACGGTTGCCTTTAAAAATATAAGCTAATGATAGTAACAAGCATAACATATATCAATTTCAGGCTTACTGAAATCTTTATAATAATAATAATAATAACCCCCCCGGGGGATCACCTTGTCGTGGTGGGGGGGGCTTACGGGTATAAGGTACTGGACTATATAGAATGACAGCTAACCATTATAATTATCACCTGCCTATACGGTATTAGGTACTGGACTCTAGACATTAACAACTAGTCATTATAATTATCACCTACCCAAACTAACGATTCCAAACCCTTACAATGGAGAAAAATGGAAAGAAAAATAAGGTTTTATAATTTACTGCCGCTTCCCGGGGGCCGCCGGGGCACACCTGGAGCTGACGCTGGGTGTTACAGCATGCGAACCGTTAGCGACGGGGGACTGAATAGGCGGGTTCCCCTCGAAAAAAATGCGATAGCCAATATCACCATCATCACCTACTTCATCTACGCAACATGCATTATTCTCTAATATTCCTTCACCATCATCAAATCATAGTTTTTCTCTGTCACATAATTCATTTCCATCTTCTCTAGTTACAAGACGTACCCCTAAGTCATCAACTGCCGTAAAGTTAAAACGAACGAAATCATTACTATCAAGCTCAAATTCAGTAATAAGTAGCATGCTGCAGGAGGATGTTGCACAGGAAGCGAGCTCTGCCGCTAACCCAGTGCCCACCACCAGCAGTTCAAGTACGCGAATGGAGTCAAGAAATGAATGAATTAACTTTAATGGAAACCGATATTAAAGGGTACTTGCCTTTGCTACACATTAAATTTATAGAAAAATTCCCGGATAATCAAAATATTAACAGACAAAGAATAGGTGACCAACGAAGAGCTATTATAAATAAGAGACTGCTACCACAAAATATAATAAATAAAATAGCCACAGAAGTTCAACAGGAATTACAAAATCTTTACTCACTCGACACACAAAATTCATCTTTTCGAACAACTCCGCAACCAATGTCACGTAACAGAAACCTGCACACACAAACAACTTTACACTCCCAGGAAAGAATATCATGGACCAAGGAGTTGAACGAAGGTATTATGAAATCCTATTACAGAGTAACTACACTAGAAACCAATCGCAAAGGATACAGACAAGCAACGCACCATGATTTTATAACACATTTCCCAAATCTATCACACGTAGCCGATCAAAGATTTCTTGTTCTTAATAAATTCTTATCCGAAGATAGGTTAAGAACACTATAAGAGGAAGTTGCTAAGGAAGGATCAACAGACATTATACAGGATTTCAACGCAATACCAGCGTTTAACGTAACCGAAGACACTTTTCACACACATGCTATCTCACAAACATTTGACTGCACTGCTGAACAGGGTCCCATGAATACCCACACAGGCCACTCGCCAATAATAGAAAATACACAAAAACCGGAACCAACAATACACTAAACACACACCGAAGAAATATAATTCTCACATGGCAAAGGCGGCTAGAAAACCGAATTGCATCTTTACGAAAGCATATATATAGGTAGAATGACTCAATACATTCGAGCAAAACAGGAACGAACGACTTATTGGACACGTACAAGACATTAAAAATACATACAGAATACACTCACGACACGAAGTACCAAATATAACGGATAATCAATTTTTAGATACCTACATTAAAACAGAAACTCACTGCTGCCTCAAATAGACTCAAAAGATATCTTAACTGCACTCTACGAAAAAAACAAAACTCCCAGTTCACAGCCAACGAAAAACAGTTCTATAGGACACTCGTAGATAAACCACAGCACACACAAAACTCACTTCACATATCCCCTTCACCGTTAGAACTACACAGGTTTTGGTCTAACATATGGGCAACGCCGGTACACCATAATCACGAGGCTGATTGGATTCATAAAGACTTTATTGCCACTAACACAATTAAGGAAATGGAGTTTGAATTTGTATCTGTGGAAACTTTTATAAAAATACTTAAGAAGACACACAATTGGAAGGCACCTGGCAGCGACCATATCCAAAATTATTGGTATAAAAAACTTACCACCGTACATCCCATGGATCACAATCACTTGAACAATTTTATTAACTTTCCTTATAATATACCAAGCTACATTATGCATGGAGTTACATATATGATCCCCAAGGATTCCGATTCACTAAATTCAGCAAAGTACAGACCGATCACCTGTCTACAAACTTTTTACAAGATTTTAACTGTTGCCGATTTAATAGATAACCACATCACTCACAACAACATTCTAGCTGAAGAGCAAAAAGGATGCAGAAAAAGAAGTCAGGATTGTAAAGAAGAACTTTTAATAGAAAATATAGCTATGAAACAGGCACAAAAACATAAAAAGAACATTAGCACTATGTACATTGATTATCAGAAAGCCTTTGACTCCATACCCCACAGTTGGCTAATACTAATACTGCACAATTATAAAATAAATCCTACACTTATCATTTTCTTAGAACAGGTCATGCAAAAGTGGTTCACCAAGTTAAAAATTATATCTGGCACGAATCACATCGATACTTCTGATATACCAATACGCCGCGGTATTTTTCAAGGAGACGCACTTAGCCCTTTATGGGCCTTGCTTTAAACCCACTTTCACATATGTTAAATTCTACTAACCACGGACTTACAATCTCAACCGAGAACATCAATGCACCCCTCACACATATACTCTACATGGACGACATTAAATTATACAGTAACACAACTCACTCACTCCACCAACTAGCTGACATCACTCAAAAAATCTCAGAAGACATACACATGCAGTTCGGCATTGATAAATGTAAGACTTCTTTTAAGCAAATATATACTTGTGTCAGAAAGCTCCGCTCTCCCATGTAAGGACATACTAAGGTTTATTACAGAATTTTGTTCAATAAACGAGTACTAAATATTGAAAAGCAAATTCAAATTATATCTATTACAATTAAACAGTAAGTACTTTTAATAATGCCGTGTGTGTGTGTGTGTGTGTGTGTGTGTGTGTGTGTGTGTGTGTGTGTGTGTGTGTGTGTGTGTGTGTGTGTGTGTTTGTATACGTGTGCTATTGGGTACGCTGTAACAGGGCTTCAGTGTCATCGTAAGTCAAGGCGTGATGGATATTTATTCATTTTTACAATTGTATAAATTAAAGGCGTATAGGTTGATTTGCTTGTTGATTCTGTTATACAGATAAGCTGAACGTTGACTAAACTGTGAACAAGCGAAAGTGGTTCGACTTAAAGAAGTACTAGCAGCAAGGTCTTTTCTTCTTTTATTTTCAATATCTGGGTTGTATGGTAGTGACTTATGTTTTTTAAGGACAGTATGAAGAATATATAGCTTCCTGATGGACAACAACTCACTAATCTGATACAGAGTGTTAGTAGGAAATCTTAAATTCTTAAAATACATTATTTTAATGAGTGCTCGTTGCGCTCGCTCTAGTTCAACGAATCTAGTCTTCCCCGTGCCACCCCAGACAGGAATGCAATATACCAGGACAGACTGGACCAGAGCCATGTATGTTTCATTTAAGATATTTCTTGGAGACATTGTATTATTTGGGACTACATATCTTAGGGTTCTGAATATCCAACTCAATTTTCTTATTGTTTGTAACTTGTTCTATTTGTGGATACCAGGACAGTCCTTGGTCTATCAATACGCCTAAATACTTGGTCTGCGTAACTTTATTTAAACTCGGACATTGACAAATACCATCCAAAATTACACCACGTGTATGGACTTTTATTTGAAATCCATCTTGAGGTTGTGTTCTTTCGCGGATGCTGAAGCAAATAATTTGATTTTTGTGTGTTTAGGGTAAGTAAGTTACTAGCAAGCCATTGAGCTATTCTCATCATACCCACTTCAGCTGTCCGCTTAACGTCACCCCAAGTGCTCCCATAGCAAATAAGAGCTGTGTCATCGGCATATGACAAAATTCTGGCATAAGGGATTTTCAAATTGCAGAGGTCATTCATGTAGATTAAGAATAAAGTAGAACCCAAAACGCTTCCCTGAGGTACGCCATAGGGTACGCTTTCATCCTCACTAAGATGGGTGCCCACTTTTACTCTTTGCCTTCTGTTAGAGAGGTAATCTTTAAGAAGATCCGGTTCAGTATCACGCACTCCAACCTTTTCTAGCTTTTTTTAATAAGACTGGGACAGAGACGGTGTCAAACGCTTTTTTTATATCTAGGAATACAGCTAAACATTTACGGCCTTTGTCGAGTTGATCTGTTACAAGTGAACTAAGTTCTAAAACTGCATCTTTATTCGATCTACCTTGACGAAATCCAAACTGCGCAGGAGATAAAATTTGAAAGTGATTTAGGTAATTAAGTAATCTGATGTTAATTATTATTTCAATTATCTTTGAAACAGCTGGTAAAACGGATATTGGCCTATAGTTATTAATATCGTCTCTGTCCCCAGTCTTGTGTACTGGAGTAATGATCGATTGCTTTAGAACCGCTGGAAAGACCCCCCTCCTAAAACACAAATTAGAAAGGTGAGTTAGTACAGGAACGATCTCTCTACTAGTGTACTTCAAAAAATGTATGGATATGTTGTCGCACCCGGGGGCACTACCGGATTTAGAACTCATCAATGTTCTAAGTACTTCGTCATAGTCTGTGTCAAGGAGCGCCAAAGAATTAACCTGTGACGGTAAGTCACTTTCCCCGCCGGGATCAAGAATTGATGGGCTTCTGATTTTTTGGGCTAGTTGCATTCCAACACTTACAAAATATTTATTAATAAAGTTTACTGATTCAGTGGGTGACGGTCTAATATGAAGTAGTTCAGTGCAATTTGTTTTTTTATTATCCGTATAAGTAATTGACTTAATGTTTTTCCAGAGTAATTTATTATTGTTAATTGAATTATTTATTAAATCTCTGTGATGTTTTCTTTTACTTTTTTTATTAGATTATTACAATAATTCCTGTAGCGCGTATATACGAATCAAAATGAAAAATATCAAAATTCTAAGAATAACATGTTATTCTTAGAATTTCGGTATGAGAATTACGTTTAAAATCTTTTTGAAGCCTGTTTCGGGTTTTTATACATCGGAGTATTCCAGGTGTTATCCATGGCTTAATAATGCGCTTTCCATGGGGAATATTTATGATATTTGTATTATTCTGAATGGAGTCATATAGTGCGTGTACAAATCGTGCGTGTATCAGATATAACATTTGGATCATCACAAGATAGAAGTTTAATAAGTTGTTGGTCTTGTAAATAATTACGAGCTTTCGCAAAATCCAAACCGTTCGAGTCCTTTTAACGTTAAGGGTGTCCTTAAGCTTGGACAATACTAAAATAAGTTTACGGTGGTCAGTAATAGTAGTTTGTAGAACAGCGATATGTGCAGATATTTCTTTTTTGTTTATTCTTAACATAAAGTGGTCCAGACAATTTTTTTCTCTCGTGGGCCGCCTGGCCCGGGAGTACTCCATGCAATGATAACATATTTAGGTAGCTATTTGACTTTTCAAGCAGAGTATCAGTGTCCCTTGAAATAATACTGATGTTTATGTCTCCAGTTATGATAACATTTCTTTTCTCTAAAGTTAGTGTGTCCAAAAGTGCCGAGAAAGTATACAAAAATACTAATATCTGTGTTTGAAGGGGACCTATAAATACACAGGATTATGTTATTAACTATATCCAAGCGCAAGCAGGATGCATGTTCCAAAAAAATCTCCCGAACTCTAAACTTTAACGTTTCCTTTATGTAAACTACTACTCCGTCATTTTGGTTAAAATAGCGAGTAGTTGCGTGAGACTGGTAATCATTTAGTTGAGGTATAGGTTTATCAGCATTCAACCTGCATTCAGTGAGGACCAAAATATCCGCACCAAAGTCCAAGTCACAGAGATTGATCAAGAAGTCATCCAAATTGCAATACATGCTACGTATATTTTGAGAGACTATAGTGAGATCTCTTGGTTTAACACAAATGTGCTTAGGAAACTCAGAGATGTCACACTCAACTGCGAAAGCAATGGCCATGCTATCTATGTCGGTTATGGTTTTTAAAGTGTTATCCTTTAAAGAATAATAACATCACTCAAAGGCGCCGACACAGTGTAGTAAACGCAGAAACATCCAATGTTTGGACCGTGACAACACATTTTTAAAGTGTGAAGGTTTGCAATGATATACGAGTATAAAGGTGTGAAGATTTCGGAGCGATCATAAGTGGGTGATTTTTAATCTCGATTGTAAAGACTACGAACGTATTATGTAGTTTCGTATATTGGTCACTTTTACCCACCACCCATTTGGTCGGATCCGGAGAGTCCCTGTGATAAAAACGAGAGATAACATGTAAGCAGACGAAACACCTTAACTTCGGTATAACTATGTTTAAATCATAGGAGTGATCAACCTCAAAACGCTTTGCACATGTCGACTTTGTATGTGTGCATATGTGAGATCGCTTTGTTGATGTAAAATTATTGTTTTGAAATAAAGTGTAAATTGTGTTCAAATTGCATGTTGTGTATTTTGTATTGATATAAAATTATTATATAGAAATAAAGTGTGAATTGATTCATTAATTGAGTATTTTGTAGTTTGTGTTAATTTAAGATTATTGTATGGAAGTAATGTGTAAATTACTGTATAAGGTGTGTAAATTTCCGTAGTTTGTATTAGTGTAAATTTATTGTATAGAAATAAAGTGTAATGTGGTATATAATTTGAATATTTTATAGTGTCATGTACGTACCTGTAGCCACTACATCTATATGTACGTTCAAAAAATAAATTCATTTTGTTTATATAAGACGGTTGATGGCTCAAAGGTACCTCGGTATAAACTACGACAAGTTTCAAAAAGTTTTTTTTTTATTTTATTTTTTTAATATTGTGGGACACTTGTCACACAGCGTCATCTAGCCCAACGTAAGCTAATATTCAGCTTGTGTTATGGGATCTAGATAACTGATAAACATACTTATATATTTCTAAATACATACATATTATAGATAAATAACACCCAGACACAGAATAAACCATCGTGCTCATTCCTGGGTGGGAATCGAACCCACGACCTCTTGCGTAGCAGCCGGATGCACTCCCACCGCGCCACAGAGGCAGTCAAGTATTGCATGCATACAATTACCTAAAATAATACTCCGATATGAGTTTTAAGAGTTAAAACTAATAACAAACAAATAAAGTATATAAAGTAACTAATAAAATATTTAAATTAGGTAGTCATTTCTCCATCATTAGTTGGTGAACTTGCTCTTCATGTATAATGGTTATGGCTGGAGACTGTTCATTTATGTATACTAAATACTTTTAACATTTTAATTTTTTCAAGTTTTCCAAAGTGTCTGCCATGATGTTGTAACCGCTATAACTGTCTGCCCTTTTAAATTTGTAATTAAATCAATATATACAAATGGCAGCTTTACTGAAATATGTTTGAAATTCATTAAATTCTGTATCGGCTACTCCCGCGTACCGCTTAACCAACCGGAATCGGGCAAAGTTAATCTCCATCTCATATACAGTAGACATAAGTCTGGACAAAATTCTGAGCTTACTGAAATATGTCATGTCTGCCGTTCACTCGCTGTCTTACTATAATGTAATTACTGGCAGTTAGAAAAGAGTGGCCGTTAGTATTATTGCCAGGTTCTTCCTCAGGCTCTACCTATTTGTATGGGCTGCTGCTTGAGGACACACACCTTGTATATTGGTCACAATGATAAGACACAGATAGATAAATAAATGGTTTTTATTCACTAACTTGTAACTAATGCTAGGATGAGTGATAACGAGTATCGCGTATGAATGCTGATTGCGTACTGATCCTAATTAATGCTAAATTATATGAAATAATTGAAAAGTGCTGATGTATAAAACAAATATTTGTGTGGATCACACAAATATTTGTTCCGACCCGGGAATCGAACCCGGGACCTCTTGCGTAGCAGTCGGATACACTCCCACCGCGCCACAGAGGCAGTCAATTTTTTTTTCAAATTTTCAAATTTTTCAGTCTAATTCATTTGCGTTGCGAATCTGGCAGTAAATGTAAATGTAGAAGCAATAATCTTGACGTTTATAAGTGTTACTTTGTGACCTACATGAATAAAGATTTATCACTTTCACATGAGTGACTCTACTCTCAGATATTTATATAAAATTTATATAAACTAAACCTAAACGTTTAGTTTAAGTTGGGTTGTACTTATTAGGTTCATAATGTAAAAGGTTCGATATGGTTGACATATCTATATAGATAAAAACCCATAATAAATGTTTAGAAAAATAAATGTGATGTCTTTCTTTGAAGACTTTAGACACCAAAACCTATAATTATTAACTCTGGTTTATAATGCATCACCATGATTTTGAACTTAATGTTTTCATTTATAGCTATAAAACTATGCCAGGAAGCTCTGCGTATCGGTTTGGTGTATTAGCAAGAATAGTTAGACACATGAGACATAGACATCAGGAGGGCGATGATCATCCCTTAACTCTTGATGAAGTACTGGACGAAACCAATCAGTTGGACGTCGGCAATAAAGTCAAGCAGGTGTGTAATCCATTTATTGTTTCTTACTAATCAATTTCAATGCTTCTATCAATTTCTATATGTTCTTCTTCATCCTAGTGTATTCCTAGTGGCTTCCAAACCCGAACTGGATTTGAAACCCGAGGTCCACATTCATTTAGCTGCTGGACAGCCATCTAACCTCACTCAGATCGTTGAGCATTTTTTCCAGATCTAGCGACTTACTGAGTAGAATGATATCATCAGATGGAAATCGTTTGTGTAGTATCATGATGTTTTGGAATGTTTGCGAAATATAATTTCACTTGTAATCCTCCAACCTCTGCAAGATAGATCTCTTTATTGTTAGCCTTGAGTGCACCATGTCTGACACCTTTGTGGCCAAGGCCATTTCAATACCGTACCTAACTAATCAAATCCTTTTGGTGTGTTGTTTTCAGTGGCTGCAAACAGAAGCACTTCAAAGTAATCCTAAAATAGAATGTACTCCAGATGGAAAATATATCTTTAAGCCTGTATATAAAATTAAAGATAAAAAGTCTTTGTTAAGGTATGTTTCTGTAAGCCGTAAGATAATCTTATTTTAATATTTTTCAAACTGGGATCTCATGTGAAATTAATTATGCTTTTTAAGGAAATTGCGAAAAGTTTAGTCGACATCACAGGAGACCGAAGAGCTGGCAGCTACCTCGGACAAAGAATTGTCTAGCTATTCAAAGGGGGAACGCTGCCAGTATCTTCGGAACCTTGCCTAAAGGGACCTTTTTTAATAATATATTTTAGTTATGTATCATATTTTTAAGGTTATATTTAATGTTAACATTAAGTTAATTTAGTGAAATGACAACATTCATGACAATTATGGGTCATGGACGAAATTAATAATATTGTAAAAAAAAAATGTGTCAATTTCCAGACTCCTGAAACAACAAGATCTCAAAGGTCTCGGAGGTATTTTACTAGAAGATGTCCAAGAATCATTGCCTCACTGTGAAAAGGCGCTGAAGAATTTAGCACAAGAAATACTCTACATAAGTCGACCGACAGACAAAAAGAAAATATTATTCTACAACGATAGAACTGCTACCTGTGATGTAAGTCATAGAAATCGCACCATGTTCAATATAATGTTCCTAGCTGCTAATTTGTATAAAATTTATTTTAAAATACTGTTCTATTAAATTTCCCACAGGCACTTGTTCCCGGGATAAAAAGTAACCTGTGTTATTCTGATGTTTTAGCTATATTATTGTAAAATTTCCTCAAATGTGAAAGAGTAACAAACATCAACACAAACTTTCGCATTTATAATATTATTAAGATTTATGAGCAATATAGCATAATAATTGCTATAAAAAAAAATATCGATAGGTACCTGTATTCAGACACGGTCGTCTTAGTGACTCACGCGATGGCGTTTTAGCGACTAAGGGCCGTATTCCACAACGTTTTTCAATACTCAATCGACGCTTGAGAGTAGATTTTATAAGGCTAAATCTAGCCTCAAGCGTTGATTGAGTATTGAGAAAAATTTTGGAATACGGACCTTAGGCGCAGGGACTGGCATTTTTAAGTGTGCGGTGTGGAGTGCTCCGTCACTGCATTTAGATCGCCAGTCGCCGAAGCCAATAGTAGCTACTATACTGGTGAACTTGCTGCCGCTACCCTATGGCAGTATCAACCCCTAAATGACGGATGTATTGATCTACTCCAAATTGTCAATCCTAAAATAATCAATAATCATTAAATAATTTAATTTCCTTTTCCTACTCGTAAGATTGACGACGAATTTGTGAAGCTATGGCGCGCTACCGCTGTAGATGCTATGGATGACGCAAAAATTGAAGAATATCTCGAAAAACAAGGTATCAAATCGATGCAAGATCATGGTCCTAGAAAACCAGTAGCCCCTAAACGTAAGAAAACTGCGCAAAAGAGACGCCAGTTTAAAAAACCGAGAGACAACGAGCATTTGGCAGATGTGCTTGAAACTTATGAAGATAACACGTTAACTCAGAAAGGTGTTAGCATTAAGTAAATAAAAAATATTGCTATATTTTGTTCTACTTTTTTTTTATAAAGTTGCCTAACTGTAAAATTCCCTCCCCACATGTCCACCCCCATCTCCTGTAATTTTCACGAGTTGCGTATTACTGTAATTAAATTAGTTAAATTAGAAATAAAAAGACGTGTGGCATTCGGAGACTGCCGCGGTAAAGCTATTGCATAGCATACCTTCGTTTTTCTTTGATATTAATTCAAGTTACACAAAAAAAAAACGCAAAAATAAAAAAAAAACACCCTCACTCTCACCCTCACCCCACCCTCACTCTCACAGTCACCCTCATTCTCACCCTCACACTTCAGTCAGTCAGTCACCCTCATTATCACGTCTCGATCCGTGCGAGCTTCGTACAATCGTACCATATAATATATGTATATACACGTTAAGCCAACGCTCGGCCGTGCTCGGTGAACTTCGTGTGACCTCGTCTCAACCTTCGTCTTAGGTTTTTTCCTTACGGAATTTCTTGATTAAAGCCCACTCAAAGCCCGTGATAAAAACTATACAATAGCTTAAAAGTTCAAAATTGTAAAAAACTAGTCCTAGCAGGTTGCTGGTGTTTTACAAATGACCCTGTATAGTCATCAGTATGCTTAAAAGTGTCCGAGCCCATTAACGCTCTTACCGACTTCTGTGAGTCTCCGTCGCAGCAAGGCTGAGTGACACGAATTACATTTTGGTTGGTTGAATGCGACCTCGCTGTACGTATGTCAATTAAATCGATGACCTTTTGGAAAAAGGCCAGCTATGCAATTCACAAATCTATGATCCAAATCCGCTACTGCGCACATTTGCGTCGTATCGGATTTGGAACCGAGGTTTGTGAATTGCATAGCAGGTCAAGAGTCAGAGGCGGACTTTCCTTAGACCGATTAGGCCTGGGCCTAGGGCGGCCAATTCGCGCCTGCTGTCTGCTCGATGGAAAAGTTTAACCGGCCGCCAGCGCCGCGGCGCGGCGGAGACCACAGAATGGGCGGCGGCGGGCGCGAGAGTGGCGCGGACGCCCCCGGGCGGGAGAGGCAGCGGCGCGAGCGACGCGTGCGATGGCGACGCGATATCGGGAGCGGTGCGGCCGCGGCGGGAAAGGGCGGCGCGGCGGGTTTGCGTGGTATTTTTTCGTTGCCCCGTCTCCCACCCCATCCCAAGCATCTACTAGGTCAGTTTTCTTTCTGTCAGTGTTCAGTGTGTGCATAATAGACATTGAAGCGAGTGGGCAAGCGTTTCTCTGTGTTTCGAGTGTGCAATATAAAGTAAAGTGCTTGAGTTGAGGGCGTGAACAAAATAGTAATAAATAAATAATAATTTAAAGTCAATCTAATTAATGGGTATGTCACTGTCGGGTGATGGAAAGAAAAGGTTAAGTGGAGCAGAGTATCGCAGACGGGCTAAAGAAAAAGACGATAAACTAAAAGATGTAATAAAAATCCAGGAAATTAAACGATTTTATTGAAAAAATATCGTAAGACACTGGTGATACAACGACCGATCCGAAAAATGACAATCCAAAAATGTGCAGCTGGTGTTTCTTCAGTATCTTTCAGTGATAGTACTTCAGAAGTTTTGGTGAGTGAAGTAGAATAAAAGCCGTGCCGCGGCGGGCGTACACATAGTCACAGAAGCGTCAACAAAAAATCAAATGTCAAAAGTCATAATCAAAATTACTTTCCTTTGTATTTTGAAGATGTTTTAAGGATATAAATGTAGGTTTATAACTTAACAAAAACAATACATAAGAAGTAACAAAGAAAAGAGAATAGAATTCAAATAATCGAAACAGAGCGCCGAGTCAGTTTGAATGCTAATGTCAGGCCAGACTGACTTTTTTTATCGCTGTGTGAGTATAGACATATAAGTGTGAGCGAGATGGTACGAGCAAGCAAAGTATAGTTGTAGCCAAACATCTTGGTCCATCTGAGTTGTAGCGAGTCAGCTGCGCAGAACACAATATTTAGGTGTCGAAGGGAACGACAGCGGGGAGAGGAGTGAGGCCCTCGCTACGTAAGCACCCGAACGTTACCGACAACCGAGGACTCGGGGTCGGCATCGCGCCATACGAGTGAGCGTGAAAAAAGTTGAATGAACCGTAGAATGCTATCCTACTCATTCGTTCCTAGAGTACAGTCACGAACAGAAGAAAATGCTGATTTTGAAAATTTTCTTTATTGATTATTATCCGTGTTTATTGACTGTTGTTGATTTTTGTTTTAGTTACTTTCAATGGTAAGTTGTTCTTAAGTTTTTGTTATAGTTGATATAAACTGATTGATGAAATTCATCACGCTAAATCCCTGACGATGTAGTCAGAGAGGACACATCGCCAGGTTGTTGATTTGATTTATCTATTACGCCTTATCTCCGAAGGGGTGGCAGAGGCATACATATTGTATGCCCACTTTTCATCATGTATATTCCTGTCCCACATAATAGGTGGTAAGCCCATTGCCATGTTGAAATAGACTAGAATTTTTCAAACCGCCCATATGGCCTTCAACCAGGCTTAACGACTGCCATTTTACTGGCAACCGGGACCAACGGCTTAACGTGCCTTTCGAAGCTCGCAAATGTAAATGCCAATATGTGGACACCCATCCGAGGACCAGCCATAGTGAAAGTTACTTAACGCTGTAATCGTTTACAGAACACTGAGTCCGCGGGACCACGAGCGAGGTTGTTGATATGATTGCTAAATAAGACAAGATGCAATAAGTGCATAATGCAGTTTAATGTAAAAAGAAGCTGAGAAAGCAATGCAAATTGACGTAAAAGCTATTGAGAGACCAAACATACCCACAACTACTAATAATATTCAAAGATTAAAATTATAGCTTTACTTAGTTTATCACCATTTCAAATGTTTCTTCATTGAATTGTGAAAGCAATGCCTGATTTCTACGGCTAGAGGAATAAATCATTTTTCTATTAAACTTCTGAGATGTCACTTAAAATAACCATTGTAATAAAGGCTGTCTATTTTGTATATTGTTTTTATTGTG
This sequence comes from Thumatha senex, assembly GCA_948477245.1. Lineage (NCBI taxonomy): Eukaryota > Metazoa > Arthropoda > Insecta > Lepidoptera > Erebidae > Thumatha > Thumatha senex. The sequence continues at coordinate 3,983,218 of OX419731.1, read as the reverse complement.
CTATAGAACGATAGATGGCGTTGTGGCGTTTGTTGTAAGTTGCACCGATGTGTTAATATTTTATTTTTGTTAATTTTGTCTTACTAGATGGCGTTGAACTATTTTTTGGTAATTTCTAAGTCGCGGTGTAAACATGCGACAGCGATAGTATTTAAGAATAGGAATTAAATGTTTTATGAGAACTCACTATATATTGTCGATTTTATTTGACGACAATTTTATTCTTTTGTTAAATCCTATGTCTCAGTGACTTCAAGGCCACTAGGGTTGCTGGGCTTAATAGCCCAAACATTTTATGATCCTGCGACCCGGACGACTAAGTTCATGTACCAGTTTAACTTCGCCAGTTAAACACGTGACGTCAGGGTATCCACTAGTATATGTGGCTGACTCAAGACTGAATCTGAAGACGTAACGTCATTGCTGCGGTGACATTGACCACCGATAGAGGGCGCTACCAGTTTGAAGGAGTCAATTCGTTTTGGAGTGGAGTAAAGTGACTGTCCAGACAGCGGCGACACCTAGCGGCATTTTATGGATGCAAAAAGTTTGGCAGAAATAAAACTGTAAGTAGTGAAAATTTGTTTTTTGACTTAGAAAAATCAGTGAAGTAGTGACAGAAGAGTTGGGACTTTAATTTTAGTAAATTGTTTTTAAAACGTAAATTATCTTAGTAAAGTTGTTCGTAAGAGTTGACACATGTAAAATATTTAGTTTTAATTTTAGACTTAGAATAGTTTGTTAAGTTTTGTTCAGACGGGGAACCTATGCCCGATTTCGTTTCAAGTTGGTAGAATCAAAAACACTTGTAAAATTTTATTTTTCATTTAGTTCATTTAGTAATAGGTCAGTAGACTTTCTACAACCAGAAAACTTTTCTTGGACTCTGTTAAGTTACGCTTGTTTACATTAGTTTGCACATTTTGTTGCTTTTGTTCCGATTAGAAATAGTAAACTTTGGCTTTGGTTGTCTTTTTGTAAATTAATTAAATTGATCACAATGGAATTAATTAATTTAATGAAGGTTCAGCTGCGCAGAACACAATATTTAGGTTTAGAAGGGAACGACAGCGGGGAGAGGGGTGAGGCCCTCGCTACGTAAGCACCCGAACGTTACCGACAACCGAGGACTCGGGGTCGGCAGCGCGCCATACGAGTGAGCGTGAATAAAGTTGAATGAACCGTAGAATGCTATCCTGCTCATTCGTTCCTAGAGTACAGTCAGGAACAGAAGAAAATGCTGATTTTGAAAATTTTCTTTATTGATTATTATCCGTGTTTATTGACTATTGTTGATTTTTGTTTTAGTTACTTTCCATGGTAAGTTGTTCTTAAGTTTTTGTTATAGTTGATATAAACTGATTGATGAAGGTTCGAATGAACAATAAAACTATAATTGAAAAAGCGAGAATTAATTATAAGAAATCACCCAAGGAACGTATAACGCAATTTTATATACAAACCAGATTAGAGTCTTTAGAGGAACAGTGGAAAAAAATTGTAGAAATAAATAGTTCTATTATAGAAAAGGCAACAAACCAAGATTTAGGTAAACATGTATATTTTACAGGCGATGTGTATGACACAACTGAAGACACATATATAATGTACAAGTCTGAGTTAAGGGAGCAACTGTTAACAGTGGCATGTGCGCCTACGCTTACCTCTGGTACTAACAAACTGTCTAAAGTTGTATCAAGTGTCAAACTACCAAGGATAAGTCTTCCTAATTTCTCAGGATTATATACAGAGTGGACTTCATTTCGAGATTTGTTCTTATCTCTTATACATAATAATGAAGCCTTAGATGACGTTCAGAAGCTTCATTATTTGAAGACTCATTTGTCGGGTGAAGCTGAGCTGTTACTACGACATACACCAGTAACTGCCGCTAACTATCACGAATGTTGGTCTACTGTAACTAAGCGCTATGATAATAAAAAGTTTTTATCTCACTGTATGCTAAAACGATTTGTAAAGCAGCCTGTTATTGTAAAAGAGTCTGCTACTTCTATTAAGAATCTCTTAGACACTACTGTAGATTGTTTACAGGGGTTGAAAACCCTTGGTATAGATATTTGTCCTTGGGATACGATTATAATATTCCTAATTAGCGAGAAATTGGATACGGAATCGCGTAAGTTGTGGGAGTCAAAGATTAGTGCAGATGAAAATTTGCCTACATTTTCGCAATTTAGAGAATTCTTATTATCACGATTTCGTTCTTTGGAGTTTTTAGACAGACCAACACTTCCTAAACCTAACTATAATGTTAAAACATTTCATGTGGCTTCTGATAAGTGTTTACTCTGTTCAGGTGACCATAAATTATGTCATTGGAAGCAATTCGCGAAGCAAGATACCGACGAGCGTCGGGACTTTGTTCGAACCAATAAGTTGTGCTACAATTGCCTAGGTAAGAATCATGCTGTTTACTCCTGCCGTCAATCCACCAAATGTCACCTTTGCAAAAAGAGGCACCACACACTACTTCACCCAAAATCAACCGTTGATACTGCTGAACCTGTTGATATCGCGAGCAGTTCAGATTCTAATGTTGTGGTTGCTGCGGCAACCGCTACGTCTACCCAGAGTGAGTTTCCCACCACTGTTTGTTGTTTTACTGATGCGCTCAACCAAAGTCTGCTGGCGACAGCTTTGGTCAAGGTGGAGTCAAGAACTGGCACTGCTACGGTTTTAAGAGCCTTGATGGATCAAGGTTCTCAAGTTTCCTTCATTACGAAAGCCGCAGTCCAGTAATTGGTCTCAAGAAATCACCTGCTCACACGGATATATTGCGACTAGGCGACGATGAGGGGATGTAAATGCCCTCTAAGTGGGTTGTTAAGTTTAAGTTACAGTCGCGCCTAGATTTAGACAACGTTTGTTTTGCATGTTAATGCTTACACGTTGAACAGGCTTACCTCGCGTCTTCCAGAGAAAAAGATTGTTCAACTGCTGCCTTCTACATTTTCATCCTTAGAACTATCAGATCCATCCTACCACATTCCAGGGAAAATTGATATCCTTTTAAGGTCCTGTGTGGTCGGTGAAGTTCTATTGGAAGGGTTGGTCAAGGGTCCACCTGTCACTCCGGTTGCCCAAAAGACTAAATTAGGATGGATCTTATCGGGTGAGATTCATACTGCATCCAGATCACAAGCAGTTTGTTACAATGCTGTTGTTAGAGACAATGTTGACAATTTGCTGAGAATGTTTTGGGAGTTGAAATCAGAAAGTTCTACTCAAAGAGTCATACTGACTGAAGAAGAGCAGAAGTGTGAAGAATTTTATTCCAACACGACCACTAGAAATGCAGCAGGACGATACATTGTCAAACTACCCTTTAGAACTGAGCCTCCCAACTGCATTTACGGGAGATCGGAAGATATTGCTCGTAAACGATTTAACATACTGGAGCGTCGTTTCATGAACAATCCAGAGTTCCAGAGGCAGTACAGTTCTGTAATTAAGGAATACATTCAGCAAGGACACGCTGAAAGTGTCCCCCAAGATACATTGAATGGCGCAGCATTTTATTTGCCTCATCATGCTGTGGTACGCGAGGACAAACCCACGACGAAAGTGAGAGTAGTCTTTGATGCTTCATGCTCCGGAAACAAGGGAGTATCGTTAAATGACGAGTTGATGGTTGGGCCGACCATACAACCTGAATTGCGGCAAATTCTTATGAGGTGGCGTTGTTATCCTATTACGTTAGTAGCAGATATTGTTCAAATGTACCGTCAAGTTAAGGTAGCTGAAGAGAACGTTGATTTTCAGCGCATTCTTTGGCGCGATAATCCGAAGGCCGAATTGCAGCATTTACGTCTATTGCGTGTCACTTTCGTTGTGTCTTCAGCTCCTTACTTGGCCGTGCGTACGCTACAACAAGTCGCACGGGATGAGGGAAGAGATTTTCCTTTAGTAGCAGAGAAAATCATGACAAGTTTTTACGTGGACTACTTTTTGTCAGGGTGTGCAACCGTGTCCGAGGGTGAACAAATGATTCAGCAAATGAATGAATTACTCGCCCTCCACGGGCGAGTAATTCATTCTGGCTTTCAGAAATGGTCCAGCAATATTGACGATGTATTGAATAAGGTAAACATTGGTAAAGAGACAACTAAGGATTATAAGAATATAAAATTTAAGATAGATAAAGTCATTAAAATTTTAGGGTTAACTTGGAACAGAAATAACGATAAATTTCAATACACTGTCCATCTTCCTGCCCTGGAAGCTCCTGTGACGAAGAGGAAGGTGATCTCAGATATCGCTCGGCTGTACGAGCCCCTAGGCTGGCTTGCGCCGGTAATTATCACAGCCAAGGTATTTATACAACGTCTGTGGCTGTCGGGAGTGGGGTGGGACGATATACTTCCTGATCACCTATTGCAAAAGTGGATCGACTACAGGAGTGGCTTGTTTGAAGTTAGGGAATTCCAAATACCCTGATGGATACACACTCGACGAACCGATGAGCGTCTGGAGCTTCAAGGTTTTAGCGATGCCTCAACCGTCGCTTATGTCGCTGTTGTCTACTCACGTGTCATCGATAATAATGGTATAGTACACGTCAGTCTAATAGCCTCAAAAACCAAGGTAGCACCCGTCAAACAAGTTTCTGTACCTCGTTTGGAGTTGTGCGGCGCAGTACTGCTGTCAAAGCTTCTGCGTGAAGTTTCTGGTACCTTGGGTATTAAAAAGAGGAAAATTCATGCTTGGACTGACTCTTCCGTGGTGTTGGCTTGGCCACCCAAGCCGTTGGAAGACCTTTGTTGGAAACCGCGTATCTGAGATTCTCTCAGACATGGACAGCAGCCAATGGTCACATGTGCAATCTAGGGACAACCCTGCAGATTGTGCGTCCAGAGGCGTGAACCCTAAGGAGTTTGCGGAATTCGATTTGTGTATATATGGACCCACTTGGCTCAAGGATAAAGACTTCGATTACAGCAAGGGTATAGTTAACCAAACTAAATTAGAAGAAAGAAGTATTAATGTTGTATGCAATGTACTAAAGAAGAACAAGGAAGAAGATAGCTTTATGACGAAGTTTTCATCTCTGACAAGGTTAACTAAAGTTACTGCGTACGACGCAGACGATTTTTAAAATTAAGTAATTTACCCGATCAGACTAACAAGTGACTAAGTTATCTCGAAATAAATCAAGCGTTAATAATTTGTGTTAAGGTTAGCCAGTTTGAACATTTTCAAAAAGAAATAGATAGTCTAAGAAAAACAGGCAAGATCAATAAAAAAGGAAAACTCGCCGCACTTAATCCGTATTTGGATTCCGAAGGAGTTTTAAGAGTTGACGGAAGATTGCATAGGTTAAATATTGAAGAACCCGCAAAGCACCCCATTATTATACCTCACAAGTCGCATTTGACGACTCTCTTGATAGCAGATGCGCACGAACGCACACTACACGGTGGGCTTCAGTTGGCACTGAACTATTTAAGATCCAAGTATTGGATAATTGGTGCCAAAGGTGCAGTGCGATTTTACATTCGCAAGTGCGTGATATGCATACGTTATTCTGCAAGAGTCACCCCACCATTGATGGGGCAATTACCGTCAGCTAGAGTTAATGCTAGCCGACCTTTCTTTAAGACTGGTGTAGATTATGCAGGTCCTATCAGTGTCAGGCCGTCGAAGGGTCGCTGCTATCACTCCACAAAAGGCTATATATGTTTGTTCGTGTGTATGCCTACACGGGCAATACACTTAGAGTTAGTGAGCGACATGACGTCGCAAGCTTTCTTGGCTGCATTTAAGCGCTTCACAGCTAGAAGGGGTCACTGCAAGGAATTGTGGAGTGATAACGGCACTACCTTTGTCGGAGCCAATAAAGAACTGCGAACACTGCTCGCACAGGAAAGGTTGTGTGTAGCAACAGATATTGCCGATTGGTTGGCAACGAATGGGACAGCGTGGCACTTCATACCACCTCACTCTCCAAATTTTGGAGAGTTCTGGGAAGCTGGGGTGAAGTCCACAAAATATCATCTCAGGAGAGTCGTGGGTACGAGCACGTTGACCTTTGAGGAGTTGACAACTGTTCTCGCGCAAATAGAGGCGTGCCTTAATTCAAGACCCATCTCAACGTTAAGCAGCAGTTCAGAAGACCCCTGCCCATTGACACCAGGTCATTTCTTGGTAGGAGAACCTTTGTTGCTTGTTCCAGAGTCAAATTTTGAGGATTCAAATATTACTACTTTGAAGAGATGGCACTTGACTCAACGGATGGTTCAAGATTTTTGGCGTCGGTCGTCGTCGTCGTCTATTCCACCATCGATATAAATGGACACATCAGACTCCCGAACCAAAAGTGGGTGACGTAGTGGTGGTATTGGAGGACGATTTACCCCCTGCAAGGTGGCTCTATGGACTTATAACAGAAAAACATATTGGTTTGGACAAGGTCACGAGGGTAGTCTCTTTGCGCTGCAAGGGTTCAACAGTGTAACGGCCCGTTTCTAAATTAATAGTGTTACCTGTAACAGAGTGAGTGTTCTCGGAATGATGTTTTTGTATTCAGTTTAGTTTTATGTTGCTTTCGATTTTAATATTATACTTAGTAAAGTTTTTGTATTGCATATCAACTATAATGTAAGAATGTAGTTGTTTTATGAATTATTTTTTATGTACCTATACAGTCCACTATCTAACGACGCCCATTTTATGTAACATCCTTACCTAAGCTTATCGTGTATGAAGGTTAAGTATGTCAAGGTGGGCGGTCATAATGACTATATGTTAGTTTTGTTATGGACCATCCGTCCATGGTGGGCGGTATGTCTATTATGTATATTGTTTTTATTGTGCTATAGAACGATAGATGGCGTTGTGGCGTTTGTTGTAAGTTGCACCGATGTGTTAATATTTTATTTTTGTTAATTTTGTCTAACTAGATGGCGTTGAACTATTTTTTGGTAATTTCTAAATCGCGGTGTAAACATGCGACAGCGATAGTATTTAAGAAGAGGAATTAAATGTTTTATAAGTACTCACTATATACGGTTGATTTTATTTGACGACAATTTTATTCTTTTGTTAAATCCTATGTGTCTCAGTGACTTCAAGACCAAGCTGATTGGCGCGAGCTGTACCTGCCGCCATTTACAGATCGTTTCATTAGTTTCACGGGTTATATTATAAATAGCTGTTAAGAGTCCTCAATACGCGGCTGACAGCGCGGTGTTTTCGTTCAGTTTTTTTGAAAATTCTATTGAGCCAATCTAACAAAAATATGAAACTAATGAAAAATTGCTCTTTTTGCTTTAGTTTCATCATTTCGTTAGAAAATGTAGTTATTTAGATTTATTCGAAGCCGATTTTTTATATTCCCAAATCGGCTCGATAGAATTAAATAAAACTGCACTCTTTATGCTAACCTTATTGAGTTTAATAGTTATTAGAAAATAGATAATTCAAAATATTTTTTCTGCAGATAGGCGTTTAGTTATTTCACAAATGAATAAATCGTTAACATTGAGTGACTTTGCAGGAGGTCAAACAGGCGAAAGCTGTCCAGGTCCGGTTGCCAATCTCGGGGCTATCAGTATCACTGGAACAAGCACAACAATCGGACAAGCTATTACGATAGCCGAGCCGCCAGAGATAGACGAGCCGCCATGGGCGACTCTGAGGACCTACGAGGAGACCCTTTTCCGACTGAGTGTCTTAAGCAGGGACATAGGGTATCAGTAATCAGCGACGATCCAGTCAAATTGACTATCAACGAGTTCACACGTGATTACCTATGTAGCCATGGAACCAATCAAAACATTGAATCAAATTTTATCAAGAGTGAGCGCACTTATAAGGATAAGGAGCGTAAATTGACAAAACACTTGTTCGAGCGCCAGCTTCTAAATTGCGAAAAAGTTCCGCAAAAGTGGCTAATTTATTCTGAGAGCACTGGTTGTTTTTTGTGGACCATGCCTTCTTTTTAATGGCGGAGCTAGTATGTTCGACAAAGAAGAAGGTTTCGACGACTGGAAAAATGTCTATCAACGAGTTTCAAGTCATGAAAATTCGTCTACTCACAAACTGTCTGTTCTGCAAATGACGAATCGAAGCAGCGCCTTGGGCCGCATTGTCCAGGCATTAATAGTGCAGCACGACGAAAAAGTAAATTACTGGAAAAATATTTTGAAAAGAGTAGTTGCATGTGTGAAGGCACTTGCTTCACGCGGTTTGCCATTCAGAGGCCATGAGGAGAAAATCGGATCACTACACAATGGAAATTATTTGATGTCTTTGGAGCTTATCGCCGAGTTAGATAGCCAGTCACATAACACAGTATGGAAATCCAGGTATTGGACATACGAGTTACCTTTCTTCAACAATATGTGAAGAGTTCATTCGGCTCATGGCAGACAAAGTTACCAGTACGATTTTAAAAGAAATATTAATCGCCAAATATTATTCCCTGATCGTTGATTCCACGCCTGACATATCTCACGTAGACCAGCTTACTTTCGTTGTTAGATATGTCCAGCCCGATGGATCACCTGTAGAGCGTTTTCTGAAATTTATTCCATATACAGGCCATAAAGCACAGGCAATAGCAGATGTTGTCACTTCTACTTTAATAGAATTTGGATTATGTACTCCTGCAACTAGTTGTTCAGGAGAAAGGTCATTTTCATGTTTGCGACGAGTTAAAAATTACTTGCGTATGAAAATGAGCGAACGCAGATTGAACGATCTAGCCTTGCTTAATATTGAAGCAGAATATTTGAAAAAAATTTGCTGCGATGATATAATTGATAAATTCGCCGCAGAAAAGGCTAGACGTGTCATGTAACTTTACCTTCGACTAAATAACTAATCAAAGTACATAAAGAAGGACGTATATCTCAGACAATCCTACTTCGATAATCCTGCTCAAGAGGTTGGCTTGCTTTCGGAAAACTGAAATTTGTTCTCCTGTCTGTACGGCCCCAGATTGCATAATGAATAATTGGAGACAAATTGGAGAGGCGTATGCCCATCAGTAGATAGCAAAATGCTGCTGCTGATGACGATGATGGTGTAGTATGATTTTGCTTGTACTGTATACATATACTTATTTACGTTTCCAATAAAACCCGTGTGATTAAAACATGTTATTTTATTATTTTTAACCTAACCACCTCAGAATCTAACCACTTACTCCTCTGGTTACAGCTACGCCGACGCTGTTATTTTTTTGCGCAACCACTAACAGACAGATGCATTCCTCATCTCAGTAAATAATTTATCTATTACAAAAAGAGGCCTCCATTTGAGCTTTTATAAGCTCTAATCTTGGCAGAAAGGGGCAGCCGGTACAAAACGGCCTAGGGCGGCCAAGATTGCTAGTCCGCCTCTTTCAAGAGTACCGGGCGGGCGTGTATGAAAACACTTATGACAGTTGGAGAAGCGAAAATTGTATGCCAGGATCATAGTAAATGGAAATCCATGATGATATGTATGTATGTGAATGCGCTAATCTAAGTAACTACTGGAGAGAAAAAACGAGGCTGGAGGTAGGCTATATATCATCACGCCGCTATAAACGAGAACAACGCAGTAATGTCAAACAATTCGGGATTTTTTTCATAGATTATTGTAAAATTAATAAATGACGCGTTGTTTAATAATTTTATGGACTGAATTCAATTTTTATTATAGCTTTCTGTGCTCTTTGCAGCACATGCACTCTCCAAGTAACGAAGGAGGCATATACAGTGGTTCGGGAATAAAATAGATGTCACGGAGGTTTGAAAGAAATACCAGGAAATGCTAAAATACGAATGACGCAAAAATAAGATTTACCTACCTTAATGTTTAGTAGCCAAGCCATATTATTTTTAAAACCAGAGTTATATTTATTAATTTTTCAAAAGTAGTGTATTTTAGGGTGTTTACTTATGTGTAAAAATATCGTTGCGACAACTCGCACAATGCCATCTGATTCCAAACTAAACAGAGCTTGTACTATAGTAACCAGAAAACTGATAAACATACTTATATATTTCTAAATACATACATATTATAGATAAATAACACCCAGACACAATAAACCATCGTGTCCTTAAATATAATAAACCATCACACAAAGTTTTATCCTGGGTGGGAATCGAACCCTTTTCCGTAGCAGTCGGATACACTCCCACCGTGCCATAGAGGCAGTCTGAAGAGACAAATTGTGGTTTCTTAACCGTAAAAGCTTCGACAACGTGCACGATTATTGTAAAATTGGATAACTCAGCGGAATGCGGCATTTTAAATTGCCTTCCACAATCTACAAATTTAGCTGCAGTAAAATTACCATCCCTTTACTGCAGGCAAGGACCTAGGACTTGACTTGACAAAGGACTGGGCATAATTTTGTAAAAAAATGTCCCACAATATTTATTTATTATTTATAAAACCAATTTTAATTACCTATTAAGCATTGAGTTACAATACTATAGAGTCACAATCAGACAAATAAAATGTTTGTTTAGTTGTAAGGCGACCGCAATCCTCGTACAACGTCCGTGATGCCAAAGTGTTCGGTTGTTTCCTGCCTAAATAACAGCAGATACGTGACAAAAAAGGATGGTGTCTCATATTTTAGGTAAGTATCAAAACGAATTTACGTATTTATGTATCCACAGTGCGTGTTTACATATAAATTTCAAAAAAAAAACATCTCTTTAGCAAAAATAAAATGCTGACCGCCCGACCGCGCATCGCGTCTAAAGTGTATCTCTTTCACACTTTAGATAAATATGCAAGAGTAAAAGAGAAACAAATAGTGTCGCGTCCGAGAGTGACTTGCAAATTGTGTTCTAACGGAAAGCTATGTAGCGGATTGACACTAAATATTTTTTGAGTTTATGAACTAAATATTTATACTTATGTATTTCCATGTTGCTGAATGTTTTATTTTTTAGTTATTCGTACTAAAAATAGGTCGATTGCGTTTTACTATTTTAAGGTATAAATAAATAAGTACAATATTTTTGTTTTTAGTTTTCCTCGAAACCCCATAAGATGCTCAGAATGGACAGTTATTATAGCAAAAGCCCGAAATGAATTAAACTTCAAGCCATATAAAGGGACGGTTGTACGCTCCAATCACTTTCCTCCTTCAGACATTTATACAACAACGAAAGGTTTTAGCAGGCTTAACAAAAATGCAAAATCTACTTTACAAGTAAGAATTTAAAGTATTTTTCCTATCTAATATTTTTCGGTTCATTAATTAAAGTTCTAATACATAAAACCTTTATTCCTCATTTTAATTTTGTTTTATTCTGCTCTCTGCTCCACGCATAACCACTACTTACTTAATTTACTAGTGCAATAATATGATAGGTAGATGAAATAAAAATACTGAAACCTTAATTGAAATCAGATGGTAGTTTCGGAGTTCTCCTAGGTATATTTTAACTCACTCTTTTATACAGTCTAATTTTGTTATATATTACTCTTTACATTTTACATTATACACTCCTTCTAGGCAAGTGCACTCCATCTAGAAACACTGCATTGCTTACCATCAGGCAACTTGTGGTCAAGCGCTTGCCTAATTTGATATAAAAAAAATAAAATAATTTGAGTATCTATAACGTCTCCACTGCTGACTTGTTCCCTATTCGTACGCAAGCCCATAGTGAATGATGATGACATTGCATACGAGCGATTTTGAACATTATGCAATCGGCCTAACGCCTAAATTCGAGCAAATGTCATTTTGAACTTTGTTATATTAAATGTATAGGTATGTAGAATGGCGCTCGGACATTTTTTGAGTGTTGTCTGTTTATGATTGTGACTCTATAGTATAGTGACTCTATAGTATAGTAACTCAATGCTATTAAGATCTGTACTAAAAGCTGTATGGACTGAGTTTCCTTTGCCTGCCCAAAGTGGGCGAAGACAAATAACAACAACAATCGTGACTGACGATGACGTTATGACTGACAGACTTTTGGCGAGAAGAGTGTCAAGTGCGGACGCTTGCTGTATATTATTTTCTAAAACTAGTGCATTTATCTTGTTTTATGTGCGGGAGTGGTGGTTACTTGGACATCACAAAGACAATGATACATATGCAGTGAAATGCTATTTTCTCTCTTGCCGCGAAAAGTCCACGAAAACCTCAGTATAAAAATCACCATTATACTGAGGGCAAGGACCAGGACCTAGGACTGGGGACTAGACATCAACAAAGACTGGACAGGACTAAATACTAAGAAAATATAAATACAGAAAACCAGGCTGTATGGACAAAGTTTCCTTTGCCTGCCCAATATGGGCTAAAATAACCAAAAAAAGCTATGACTGACACTCTGTATGACCCTTATTAGGTATGATCCAAGTTTTGTGAGTGTACAAGGTAAATGACAAAAATTTTGGTAACGAAGGCCGAAATGTTCAACAGTCAAGTTTTGTGTTGAAGTACATGTAAAGTTAATTGTTTTGGGACTTTTAGCGAGAGAATGACAAGTGCGGACGTTTGCTGTCGTAGACAGAGAATACTAAAGACGAATTGATAGCTTTCGTTTCACTCACACAAGAAAGAAAGCAACTTATACCGGTCTAGTATGAAGAAAAGAAACATAATGATTATATTTTTTGATTCATCGAGCGTGCCGGTTTTTCCAGCACAATCTTGACATTGAGCGAAACAAAGTTTGACAGCTGTTTTGCAGTACATTGTCATTATTGTAGAAAAAATGCTATAAAGCGGTTTAAAGATAGTTTAAATGAATGAAATGAAATTGTTTATTTCCAGATTTACATCCATTATTGCAATTATTAATTAATTTAATTGAATATTACATAACAATAATAATTTTATAAAAATTAAATAGATAAATTAAATAAATTAAATCAAAACAAATTAAATGATAAAGACCTTTTATGTAATCGGCCTGTGGTAAAGTTGCCAGGTTTTATGCAAGGAACTAGCGTACCACTGTCGTACAGCAGCCACCAAAATCAGAGCAGTACAGAGCGGTGCGCAGCGCGGCCGAACGGCTCCGGAGCAGTGCCTGCCAGCATGGGGCGCGCCCCTCGCAGAACCTGGCGCTCGCACTGCACCACCGTGGAAGCCGAAATATAGTCGCGTCGTTGTATTGAACTCTTATTTCGCTCATAGCTGCTTGCGTGTATTTCGCCCAAAGTTCAATAGTATAGACGCTAGTACAGTAGCTTATAAATAGCTGGGTCAGAACGGCATCACTGAGCAAAGCGTCTTGCTAGCATATTACTGCGAACCGCCAAAGCACGCCTTTGTCTTTCTATGTCGGCGAGATCAGAAGGATCAGAAGTGATCACGTGCCCTAGGTACTTTACCACCTCGACTCTTTCCAGAGCGTCATCGTACAGCCTAAGGGGTGGTAGATCTGTATCCCATATCTCGGTTTTAAACACCATGTATTCTGATTTAGCTGGATTGTACAGCATATTGTGTTCCTCTGCGTAATTTTCACAGACCTGTAATAACTTACGCATTGCTGATATTGTTGGTGCCAGTAAAACCATATCATCGGCATAGGCGATATGATTGGCCATTACTCCATTAATGGAACAGCCCACATCAGCTGCCACCAGTCGTTCAGATAGTCAGTCCATGTAGCAGTTAAAGAGGGATGGAAACATGCTCCCCCTGTCTCACTCCGCATTTAAGCTCCGTGGTGGTGGATAGCTCCCGTTTCCACCGACCTGAACTGAACTTGAACCTGGTTCTTTATTGCCCGTACCAGTTCTGCAGCACTTAAACTATCTGCTGGGGCACTTTTTTGTCATACAACTTCTGCCATAGCAAGTGGTGATCTACACGATCGTAGGCCTTACTGAGGTCAAGTTAGCAGGCTATAACAGACGTCTTCCTCTCTAAATAGTACTCTACCACCTGTTTCTAACTAACTAACTATCTTCACGCTGTGTCCCTGACGGGGTAGTCAGAGAGGACAGATCGCCAGGCTTCGCGATCCATGCATACTTCTTTCGCTTCTTCGAGATTCATCAATCGCTTCATACACGCACGTCTGAGTATCCGAGTACTTTTGACCTTTCCGTTTTTGAGCAATCTGCTCACGTGGTCTTCATATATAAGTCTCGGCCTACCCTGACTCCTTCTACCCTCTACTTTTGAACAATATATATTCTTCGTCAATCGTTCCTCACTCATTCGATGGACGTGTCCAAACCAACGGAGCACGCCCTTTTCCAGCTTAACGCTGACACTTTCATTGAAACCTGCCATATTGCGTATCACTTCATTACGTATTCGGTCGGCCAAGGTAACGCCGCACAATTTTCGAAGTGATCGCATCTCCACAGCATTCAATTTACTTTCATGCATCTGCTGACATCCCAGGTTTCACTACCGTAAAGCAAAGTTGGCACTAGCACAGCGTTATGAATCGCCATTCGTGCTTCTTTTACAATGTTTTGTCGCTTTACTAACTAAAGGCGGACAAAGCACCGTTAACTTTGTTTCCGGCAGCTACTCGCCGTTCTACATCCGAATCACATCTTCCATCCGCGCTAAACATACTTCCTAAATACACAATTTCATTCACTTGTTCTAGACGTTCCTGGTTTACCCTAATCTCACATTTAGTTCTTACGTCAACTCTTTCAAATACTAGAACCTTAGTTTTACTTGCATTCAAGCCAAGACCCTTACTTTCACACTCCTCTTTCATATTAGTGACTAATGCCTAAAGGTGATTCTGATGAGGCCATGAGCACCGTATCATCAGCGTACAGCAGACAGTTTACTATAAAGTCACCTAAATTCACACCCATATTAAAATCTTTCAACTTCTGTAGGCAGCTGTCCAGATACACCATGAACAGCCAGGCGGACATGACACATCCCTGTTTGACGCCTGTACAGACATTAAAAAGAGGTGACACATCCCCCCTACTCGCACGCAAGCCTTACAGTCCCTATAAAGCGACTGTATTGCCCGCAGCACCGAGCCGTCCACACTATATCCGGGCAGCAAGTTTCACAGCGTTTCTCTCACAATGTTATCAAATGCTTTCTCTAGATCCACAAAAGCGCAGAAAACCTTCTGGCTAACAGCCAGAAACTTTTACGCGATCATGCGAAGAGAGAACACTTAATCCATGCAACCTCTTCCTCGTCGGAATCCGCATTGAGCCTCCCATAAATACCTTTCAGACTTTTCTTGTATTCGAGCCGTTATAACCTTTGCATACACCTTACTAGCTAAGCTGACCAAGCTGATCGCCCTGAAGCTGGAGCAGTTTAGGCGCGAGCCTTTCCGTTTGTAAATAGGTACTACAACTGCTACTCGCCAGTCATCCGGGACCTCACCAGTCCGCCAGCACAAGTTGCATAACAGACATAGTGTGTCCCAGACATGCGACCCACCATACTTGATCATCTCAGCAGTAACTCTGTCTTTTCCCGCAGCCTTACCACATTTCATACTTCTTATCGCTTGTTCTATTTCTTTCATACTAATGACTTCAATGACATCGGGATCCGGAGCATCGAAGTGAACTCCACTTCCCGATGTGGCATCTCTGTCTTTTCTTGCATACATCTTTCCATAATATTCACTCCATCTTTGCAGGACGTCAGTTTGGTCTGTTAGGACGTCATTGTTAACACTAAGCACTTTATTCATACTGCAGATTGCCGAACAACTCCGGGTCCTGCCTACCTCTTTCCAGAAGAGCTTGGCATTATCCCGGAAATTGGACGACAACCTTTCATCCGCTTTCATTCTGCACCTTTCACGAGCTGTTTCTATCAGTGCCTTCGTGTTAAATTTCTGCAGCTTGTATCTCTCTTTCATATTAAAATCATTCCGCGAGGCTAAGTAGTCTAGCCATGCTTGCTTATTCATTCGAACTGCTTCTTTCACTTCCTCATTCCAACATGCATCACGCTTATTACTACTGCCTCTTTTCGTTTCTCCACACACTTCCACAGCGGCATTTATCATACTATCCCTAAGGTTCTGCCATACACTTTCCACATTCTCACTACTTACATTGACGTCGCCAAGCTTTTCGGCTACCCTTTCATTATTTTTATCCCTAATGGATGCATCCTGCAGCTTCCAGCTTTTGATGCTATAAGTCGGCTCAGGTTCAGGACACTCGGTACGATGACGCCAACCCGCGAACAGACCCCTAATCCTAGTTATGACTAGGTAGTGGTCTGATCCCAGCTCAGCGCCTCGATAAACCCTTGAGTCCATCACCTGTTTACGG
This sequence comes from Thumatha senex, assembly GCA_948477245.1. Lineage (NCBI taxonomy): Eukaryota > Metazoa > Arthropoda > Insecta > Lepidoptera > Erebidae > Thumatha > Thumatha senex. The sequence continues at coordinate 3,966,982 of OX419731.1, read as the reverse complement.
AGCCGACTATCCATTAGGAATAGATCTATCATGCTTCTCTTTGACTTACATCTCCTCGTATACATATGAATTTGTTTGTGGTTGAACATTGTGTTCGCCACAAACAAATCCTTTTCCTCACAAAATGCCAGTATGAGCTTGCCAGCGTCGTTCACCCTTTTATCCCCATACTTCCCGAGTACCGACTCAAAACCATCGCAAGCGGTACCTATCCCTCCATTACAGTCTCCACATACTATAAGTCTTTCATTTCCTTCTATCACATTTAGAGCTTCTCTCATACTCTCCCAGAAGTCCTCTAGCTCACTCGCGTTCGACGAAGATACTGGCGCGTAAGCAGCTACCAGGAAAATCTTCGTCAAACCAAGTTTTACACGGATCCACAGGATTCTAGGACCTACTAGTTTGTACTCATACATACCGGAGGCCAATCGCGAGGACAGTAAAGTTCCAAGCCCCCAACTGCCATGCTCGCTCTCTGGTACTCCAGACCAAAGCGCGAGCATCCCACCCGGAAGCTCCAAGACTTCGCTGCCCTTGCGCTTGGTCTCTGTCAAGCACACTGCATCTAAATTTCTCTCATTCATAACATCCATCAACTCATTCATCTTATCTGTCATTCCTCCCCTAACATTCCACGCAGCTACCCTGCACTCCATCCTCCACTTCCCGCCGTGTCGGGCCGCGCGTGTAGGGTGGCGGTCCCCTACGCCGCTCTTGCTCACACTTTTTGCACCAGCGGGGACGAACTGGTGCGCGTCGCCTCGGGGGCACGCCCTAGCATAATTCGCCCTGGTGGCACTCGTGTTGGAGTAGAATTGCAGCCGTAGCTGGCAGGGATGGCGACATGCACGCTTCTACTCTTCATCCCCACCTGTTTCAGTACATATATTGCAGTGCTAGTGGAAGAGTTTTTTTTAAAACCATACTGATGGTCTAATGATGTTATATATGGTGGATTTATGTAAAATCTTTTCCAGTAGCCTGGCTACCATATTGGCTAGTGCTATTGGGCGGTAGTTATTAGCACTCGATATGTTCTTCCTGCGATTTTTGCAGATTGGCACTATAACCGTATAAGTGAGTTTTTGGCAGGTGTCCAGATTTTATAATGGCTGTAAACAGAATAGATAATGCTTGATACATACCCACACCCCCAAACTTTACGTGCTCTATTGTTAGGCCGTCTAATCCCGGTGACTTTCCGCCTTATGTTTCTTTGACGACAGCAACTATGTCTGCTCCTGTTACGAATATATCGGTAGATGTTAAGCATCTGTGTTAAGCATAATGGTGTTTCTACTGTGTGTTGTCTGACTGGAGTTTCGCCGTCAATATGCGACGGATAGTTAGTAGAAGGTTTGACAATTTTGTTGACGCTGCGCCAAAACTTTACAAAGTTCTTGTGTTTTCTTTCAGATGCAATTTGGTCCATTATGATTTGGTTTTGGTTTTTTATGCACTGTTTTAATGCTTGCTTGAACTCCGCACGGGTTCGCTTACGCTCCTTCAACACAGGCCCCGCAGTGGGGCAACCGGTTTGCTGCCACAGAGCGAGTGATCGACGCGACGCGGCATATTTATCTGCTACATATTTATTCCAGCCCGGTATTGGATCTTTTTTCCGTCCGACCATACCTTGACTTGAAACACTTAGCACAGCCCATTTGCATTATTTTAAAGTTACAAAACAGTGTTATATTTCATTATGGAGTAATATGACGAACGAAATATTAATTCAAATCAATAAAAGATGGTGCGATATAGTGTGGTAACGCCACTGATCGCGAGCAAGACCTTTGGTGGGGCGCAACGGATCGTATCGTCACAGCGGTGACACACAGCATTCGACTCGAAGCTAATCACACTGTCACCACTTACGTTGTACTGATTTCTTACGTTATAAATTATTGTAATTTCACGTCAATATACGTTTTGCTACTGGAGCTGAAGCATTATTGATCTCATCTGCAAGTCCTGGTAGCCAACATTTGATCCTTCGAGCCGGATTATTTGCACCCTGAACGTGTGACCACACACAATCGCCAGTTAAATCTTTAATTTCAACTACTCGATTTTGAACAAATGTTTTCAACGATGTAGGATGTGTACGTCAGTCCAAATAAAAACCTCTTCAAATGATGAATTCATTAAATCACAAATCTTTTTATAAAGACGTGCACCAATTAATGCACCGCATAGTTCAAGACGCGGTATGCTAACCGGTTTTAAAGGAGAAACCTTTTTTTTTTTTTTTGTTCTTGTGGCGATACTATTGCTCCGCCAATAACTCAGTGTGGATTTGGTAGGGGTTTAGTAAGTCGGTCCACACTTAGGTACGATCCAAGTTTTGTGAGTGTACAAGGTAAATGATAAAAATTTTGGTAACGAAGGCCGAAATGTTCAACAGTCAAGTTTTGTGTTGAAGTACATGTCACAAGAAAAAAAAAAGACAATATTAAAGCACACGAGTTATGTTAGTTATTTAGAGCAAACACACAATGTTCTAGAGCTTTATATTATTGGAATCAATGTAGTCACATATAAGGTATATATGAGGAGAATCAACATAGGTCAGGAGGGAGTTAAAATTAATAGGACGGGGGAAATGTTCTATAGGCAGAGAGTCATATAAGGATCCACTCCTTCTCAGGCATTCAAAGAAGATATGGTTTGTAGTATGTTCGTCCAAACCGCATTCACACAAAGAATTATCCCTAATCCTTATTTTTGTTAAAAAAACGTTAGTGCAAACATGGCCTAACCGCAAACGACAAATAATTGATGTTGCTCTCTTGCTAGCTTCTCGAAGGAGAAACCTTACTTTTCGCACACAGCAATCTAACGGTGCGTCAACATTTTTGGCAGCGGTGGTCAAAAGAATACATCAGCGAGCTGCAAACGAGAACCAAATGGAAGGCGAACAAGAGCGATATCCCTACAAATAAGCTTGTTCTCATCAAAGATGATAACCTGGATTTTAGGATGTAAGAGTGATGGTGAAAAAAAACTATCTTTTCATTGGTAAGTACTACCAAGTTTTATCAGTTACTAGGTTTTAATAGAAGTATATTGTGCATCTAGCATTCAAGATGGAATTTCAATAATAAATAAGATCAAATATCATTATTTAAGAAGTCAAACACCTAACATATCATAATCATGTATGCTATATTACCCCAGATTTGATTTTATTTTAAAACAAAATGCTGGTCATGTCGTACAGTCTACATTTATTTAAAATTAATAGACAAACAAAAATGGGAGACGTACAGAAAATTAATTTTAAGATATTTGTAAGCCTACTTACCACGTAATTAGCGTTACTTAAATTTTGTGCGACATATGGTTAGGCCTGGGGTATATTGGAAATAACTACTCTCGGACTTCCCAACCATAACCTACTACGTGTATAAGCGCCCTGGAGTCATTATTCAGTTAGCACCAACATGCAGGCGAGTCGGGGATCTGGATTGTGACTCAAGTGGAAGTAGTTTAAAGACACGCTTTTACATATCTAAGATGTTGTCGGAACTGCTCTAAACCTCAATATTTTATTTTCATTACCTAACCGTGAGGTCTCAGTTCGCCCAAATTTTCCACTTTAGTGGTTGGTGTCTGCTATGCTAGACTAATAGTAGCAGCTGTAAGATCTTCGTTGTCAGTGCTGTTAGAAACGACTGCTGCCTTAATATCTCAATCTCTTTTAGTAGGTATCCGCTCCTGTGCCCGACCTTGTTAATTTGTCAGCAGGTGTATCAGCTTGCATTGCATGTGAATATACTTAAGCACTTGTTATGTTTTTTTTATTGTGTTGTGTTTAGTTAAATAATTATTGGTATCTTGAACTAAAACACTTGTACTGTTCCACTTATTTATTACTTAAACCTGACCGGTTTCGCCTTACGGCATTTTCAAAGGTTAGCACATATTGTATATATTTCGGATGTCATTGAGTACAATATGATAAGTCACAACAACAATGGTTTCACTGAGGGTAAACAAGGAAGTCATGATACCACTTAATAATTTTTCCCCAAAATTAGGGAGAATCTAAGAAATGAAGTTATACATTTAAACATTAATTAAATATTACAATTAAATTTCATCATAAATAATCTCAATAAATATAATTAAATAAAATAATAATAAAAAATAATAATAATAACAATAGAAATAAATGTCATGAGGTAAATACGTTTGTCAATACTATTTCAGAATATAAAGTATTATAAATTACAATTAACATATGCCAATGTCATTTGAATTAAGATTAAAGAAATTAAAATATGTAGATGTCACCACTTTACTGTAATAAAGGTGAACGGCTTATATCTAACTGTTGATTTAGGATCATGTTTCTATCAGTATTATATAATTCGAAGAAAGAAAGAAGCGCTCGTGGCCCCGCGGTCTCAGTGTTCTGTTAACGATCACTGAGTTACGCAACTTTCACTATGGCTGGTCCTCGGATGGGTGACCACTTTGTGGCATTTACATTTGCGAGCGTTTCCGTGCTTCGGAAGGCACGTTAAGCCGTTGGTCCCGGTTGCCAGTAAAATGGCAGTCGTTAAGCCTGGTTGAATGCCTTATGGGCGGCTTGAAAAATTTCAACAGCAGGTAGCCACAACCTGCGTCTGTCTATTTCAACACGGCAATGGGCTCACCACCTATTACGTGGGACAGGAATCCACACGGTGAAAAGTGGGCATATAATATGCCTCTGCCACCCCTTCGGGGATAAGGCGTGATGGATATTTTAATTTTTTTTATATAATTCGTATACACCACTTTTTTGGTCGATCGGTGTCTTATCTTTGTTATTGCACAGAAATTTGTACAAATTGTGAGTTGTATAAAACGCGGGCTTACACCCTGTAAGATATGTCTAGTACACTTATATGATATTTTACCGATATAAGGTATGCATGCCCATCGTTTTTTATTTATATCTGGAGTTGTAACGGTGCCTCCTTTATAAAGTAGATCTATGACTGCCCTTGATCTCTTTCGTGAAATAATATTGTCTATCAACTTATGTGAGAAGCCATTATTGAGTGCTATGGTCTTTACTACTAATAGTTCTTCGTCATAATCATCCTGCGACATTGGAATCGAAATTAATCGGTGTACCATCGAGTGAAACGCAGCATGTTTATGGTTTAATGGATGTCTAGTAACTTTCAGCTATAACATTATCCGTGAATGTATATTTTTCTTTCTATATATTTTAAATTTATGTCTATTATTAATTAAACTTATAGAGATGTCAAGAAAATTTATTTTATCATAACCAATTTCTATTGTAAATTGTATATTGGAATTAATTGTATTAATAAATGTCAAAAAAATATTTAATTCACCCACATTCCCGGTCCATAAGCAAATAATATCATCTACATATCTGTACCAATAACATATAAACTGTTTGTAAATAAAGTTTCCTAGAATTTGTTTTTCTATAAAGTCCATAAAAATGTCTGCACAAAGTGGAGAAAGAGGACTGCCCATAGCTAGGCCATTAACCTGTTTATAAAACTTATATCCAAATTTGAAATAATTTTGTTCTAGGCATACCGATATAGTGTGTTCTAAGTCTATAGAAATTTGTGGATCTACTATAATAGCCTTCAACAGAATATCCTTAATTGCGATCTTGCATTCCTGTAAAGGTATACTAAGAAACAGATTCTTCACATCAAAGGAAACCAAAATAGCCTTATCCGGTACATGTGTGTTTATAAGTTTTTCCACTAAGTCAAGACTATTAATAATGGTATTAATTGGTACAAATTTTGTGTATTTTTTGAACATTGAATTAATTTCTGCTGCCAACTTGTATGCCGGTGCTCCGATGTATGCCACCACTGGACGGATGGGAATTTCAGGTTTATGAAGTTTATAGTATGCAAGAAGTTTTGGTGGTTGAGGGTTCATCATTTTGACCTTGTATAAGAATTCTTTCTTAAAAATACTGTTGGCCGATTGCAAAGTCTCCCATTAAATTTTTTAGTTGGATCTTTCTTCACTTCAACAAAAGATGGGCCTTTTAAGAAATCTTCAACTTTGGAGACATAATCTTGCCGTGTTGCTACGAGTATGACCACTGTATTGCCCTTGTCCGCCTTAGTAATGATAAGATCATTTTCTTGAATCTTCGACCTAATATTTAAAATTGTTTTAAGGTCATGTGGAGGACATTTTTTCTGTGACATGCTATGTTGTTGAAGCATTTTACTCAAAACGTATTTTTCGGTAAAGTTTGATTCGGCTAATTCTAAATCGACAACAAGGTTATCCAAATCCTTCCTTGATATTGGAATATTAGGGCAATACTTAAGTCCCTTTTCTAGTAATTTTACTTCATTATTTTCAAAAACGAAATTAGTAAAGTTTTTCAATCTTGGATAAAATTTATTGTTATGATGTAAGGGTGGCATTGATGTTGATGAGACTACGAGCTGCGATGACTTTAAACTCCCCAATTTTTTCAGATGTCTCTTATGAGTCATGGCTGATAAATAGCGCATTTCATTTAAAACATCAGCTTGGAGAACTTGAAATTCAAAATAATGCAGTCTTCTACCCAATTCCATACGACAAATTTTGAGGTGGAGACTCAAATTATCCCGCTGGCAATATTGATTTATAAAGGAGGAGGAGGTTTTTATGATTTTATAAAGGAGGCACCGTTACAACTCCAAATATAAATAAAAAACGATGGGCACGCATACCTTATATCGGTAAAATATCATATAAGTGTACTAGACATCTTACAGGGTGTAAGCCCGCGTTTTATACAACTCACAATTTGTACAAATTTCTGTGCAATAACAAAGATAAGACACCGATCGACCAAAAAAGTGGTGTATACGAATTGACATGCTCTAATTGTAGTAAAAAATATATAGGTCAAATTGGAAGATCTTTTAAAATCAAAGTTGAATATACCTGTGGCTGGAGACTCAATAAAACAAAGTCCAATTTCGCGGAACATCTCATAACAGAGAAACATTCATTTGACCCAAAAATAAATTTTAGAGTTTTACATGCATGTGAAAAAGGTAGAAAAATGAATGCCCTTGAAGCTCTTGAAATAAATAAATTATTTAATACTGATAGAAACATGATCCTAAATCAACAGTTAGATATAAGCCGTTCACCTTTATTACAGTAAAGTGGTGACATCTAAATATTTTAATTTCTTTAATCTTAGTTAAGTTAAGTTAAGTTAAGTTAATTCAAATGACATCGGCATATGTAAATTGTAATTTATAATAGTAATCTGAAATAGTATTGACAAACGTAATTACCTCATGACATTTATTTCTATTTTTATTATTATTTTATTTAATTATATTTATTAACATTATTTATGATGAAATTTAATTGTAATATTTAATTAATGTTTAAATGTATAACTTCATTTCTTAGATTCTCCCTAATTTTGGGGAAAAATTATTAAGTGGTATCATGACTTCCTTGTTTACCCTCAGTGAAACCATTGTTGTTGTGACTTATCATATTGTACTCAATGACATCCGAAATACATACAATATGTGCTAACCTTTAAAAATGCCGTAAGGCGAAACCGGTCAGGTTTAAGTAATAAATAAGTGGAACAGTACAAGTGTTTTAGTTCAAGATGTGTAGCAAGTTCCACCAAGTGCCATCAATCTACAGTGTAAACAATTATTGGTTTCTTGCATCTTTCCTAAAAGTGGCGATTCGTGTCAGATTTGGATAACAGCTACAGGACGAACCAATTGGTCACCAAAACCAACTTCAAGAATTTGCAGCAAACATTTTGAACAAAAGTTTTTATTTAAAAAGAAGTAAAAGACATACATAGTGATGAATTTAAAAGAGATAATAATATATATTTTTTGGGAGATACGTTTTTTTATAACAGTCTCTGCTTGCTTACAAATGTTTATTATGTCAATTAACTGTAATTAACAAAAACTAAATAAACATATTAAAAAAATAACATACTGTATTATTTACTCACGAAAACTAGAATCTATCATGCCTCTGTGGTGCAGTTGGTAGTGTATGCAATAATGAGGACAAATATTTGATTGATCCGCAAATGTTTGTTAAGGAGTTCAGGTATTTTCTATGTAAGTGTAAGGGTGTTTCCAAATACCCTCACCTACTAGCGGTGTAACAGCTAACTAACGGATGAGACAATTACGCATGTGCTCTTACGGAATTGGGAGGTCAGACAGCAGTCGCTCACAACAATTCCGAAAACTAAAAGCCAAATGATCAAAAGCACGGATCGTAGGTGGTTACTTAGAATTTTAATAAGTACGTAATACATAATATGGGGAAAATTTCTTTGGTTGAGCGGGCGAGATAAATAAATTCGAAGTGGACTGTATTTGCGAGGAAAGACAAAAATGAAATTTACACGCGGTTGTCGACGCAAAAGAAATGGAAACAGGAATGGGTACGCTACCTTGCTACTGCTGCGAGATGCTAAGATGGAGGCTGCCGGGGGCGTCCCTGGACTTAAATTCCTGGTTTTCTTGCACGAAAACACTATTTATTCATGGAAAACACAACTATTGTGAAAAGTTTAAGCGAACGCGCGCGCGGCCATTGCAGTCCTATTACAGAGCGTCGTCAGTCCGTCCTCGCTGCCTGTGAGTGGGCAGCGCTGCGGTGGAGTTTTCTACCGCTAGATGGCCGTAACACAGCTGTCTCGTTCTTCCCTTATGCGAGACAAGGTAGGTGCGAAAGAGAAATGGAATAAAGGGAAGCGGGGTGGGAGTGTCGACAACTAATTAATTAAAAAGAAATGGAGATCGGCGGTGCAACATAGAAAAAATAACGCGGCAGCCTTCGAATCGTATACCGGCGCAACCATTCCCCCCCCCGGTTTGAAGGGTTACCTTCGAAAAAGGAACAACTGACTATACAGTTGCCACTAAGCTTTAGTAAATAAATAAAAATAAATATCCATCACGCCTTATCCCCGAAGGGGTGGCAGAGGCATATTAAATGCCCACTTTTCACCGTGTGGATTCCTGTCCCACGTAATAGGTGGTGAGCCCATTGCCGTGTTGAAATAGACAGACGCAGGTTGTGGCTACCTGCTGTTGAATATTTTCAAGCCGCCCATAAGGCCTTCAACCAGGCTTAACGACTGCTATTTTACTAGCAACCGGGACCAATGGCTTAACGTGCCTTCCGAAGCACGGAAACGCTCGCAAATGTAAACGCCACAAAGTGGTCACAAATCCGAGGACCAGCCATAGTGAAAGTTGCGTAACTCAGTGATCGTTTACAGAACACTGAGACCGCGGGGCCACGAGCGCTTCTAAGCTTTAGCTGCTAACTAAACAAATTGCTATCGAACTAAACTAAACCTAATCGAACAAGCTAAATTTGTTATTGAAGTTCCTGTTGTTACTCCTTTGCCTACAAAGGACAAAGACGAATAACTGGTCGCACGTACGAACCAGTTGCGGTTTTAACGCGAACTATACGGGTGATCCCATTTGACCCAGGGAAAAATTCTTCTACTACCCCAAGAGGCCAATGTAATGGAGGCCTATTTTCAGTTAAAATAACTACGACTGTACCGACAGTAATAGGGTTCGACGGAGTATTCCATTTCTGACGTGACTGTAGCGTATGCATAGGCGATTTTTCGAGTGGTGCGGTAGTAACTAAAGAGGTTTTCTTTTCCTCTGGCGGCGTGGACACAGTAGCGGGGTTGAAAGGACTAACAGGCCATTCATCAGGTGGGGCTTGGCACCAGGAAGAGCCATGGTACCACAACGGATGATCCAAAATCTGTGCAGGTGTTAACCCACGAGACCAACAATCGGCAGGGTTGTCCGTACCTGAGACGTGATAAAAGTTTTGAGGCGCCAATTCCGACTGAATTTTTGCCACCCTATTTGCGAACACAAAGCGACGGTCGAGTTCGAGAATGCGAAAATTCTATCTATGTTAATGCGGTTGCGACAACTACTAACAATCGAACTAATGAGCTGGGCTGGAACCAATATAGCGCACAGCTCGAGACGAGCGAGAGAGACTATCTTACTACGGGCTACTTTAGATTTAGCGCTGATAAGGTGAAATGAAATGTCATCACCGTTACGAACGTGGAAGCACACAACACCCCCATACGGTTTCTCACTAGCGTCAGCGAAACCTAAAACAGTTACAATACTATCATCGGAGATGCCAACATGGCGCGGTATTCTAATTTGCTCGAGCATAAGAAGCTCGGTTCTAAAGCGGTCCCACAATTTAGTGATGTGGTCAGGAGGAGTGTCGTTCCAGTCACAGCTGGACAGCCACAGTTCTTTTATGAGAAGCTTTGCGTACAAGACGACAGGTGCTACAAATCCCATTACATCCCATATGCGTGCGACACATGACAATATGGTGCGCTTAGTGCAGGTTGACGGTGTAGGACAAACCTTCAAACGAAACATGTCGGACGAAGGTGACCAACGCAAACCGAGAACCTTGTGCGTATCATTACTATCAAACTCCTTGACAGTCGACAAGCGATGCGACGGTGGAATCGAATCCAAGACCGTTTGCGAATTACTAGTCCATTTTACGAGATCAAAATGACCAGCCTTCATGAGATCAATTACTTCAGTCGCAGTTACGACAGCTTGATCTTCGGTCTGCACAGAATAAATATAGTCATCCATGTACAGACCAGTTTCTACAGTCTCCTTAGCCTTCGGGTAACTGTCGCCCTCATCGGCGGCGAGCTGCTTGACAGTGCGAAGAGCGTGGAAGGGACTGGATTTAAGTCCAAAACAAACGCGATGAAATTCGTAAACCTGTAAAGGTTACTGCGGCGAAAATCTATACAAAATGCGTTGAAATCGGCGATCTGATTCGCGAACACCAATACAAAGAAACATTTGTCTAATGTCGGCTAAAAGCGCGACAGCGAATAAGCGAAAGTTAACTATAATTTCGAATAAATTACCTTGCAGATTTTGACCACTGTGCAAAATATCGTTTACCGAAACATTCGAAATAATTTTGGCGCTGCCATCTAACACAACGCGCAACTTGGTGGTTAGTTTATCCTCGTGGACAACTCCATGGTGCGGTATGGTATACGAAGGAGCGTGCTTCGTCTCTTCGGTTTCGGGAGGCGCGGGTGAAATGAAACCTTTATCCAAATATTCTACTATTACGCTATCGTAAGCCTCCTTCAACTTTGGAGATGTCTGCATATTCCGTTCTAAACAAAAGAAGCGTTTTTCGGCTGACTGAAACGAATCTCCAAGCGAATTAACATCACCCTTAAAGGGGAGTGCGACAACATAACGACCATCCCTATCGCGAGTAGTCGTGCGACTATAAAACTCTTCACAAAGTTTATCATCCGGGCCGACAATAGGAGGGACGTTCACCTCTTCTATCTCCCAGAATTTACGGACAGCGGAGTCCAGTGGCTCGACGGCGCAACAATATGACACTGTCGAGTTACAATCAAAACAAGCGGGTGCGGAACCAACAATAACAAAACCAAGAACCGTCTCTAAGGCGAGCGGCACGGGGTGCGATGCGTGACCTTAAACCTTATGCTGCAAGAGGAGGTGCGGGAAAATCGAAGCGCCATCTAACAAATCAATATCTCCTGGAACGGCGTAAGTATCATCGGCCAAACGCAAATCTCTAAAATTAGTCAATAAAGAGGTATTGACTGCGACAGTCGGTAAAAGTTCGGTAACCTTATCGACGACTAGCGAATCCATCGAAAAACTAACATCAAAATCAAAACGCGAGTGGAATTTAATCCCTACAGAACCTTGAACGGCTTTAGTGGAACCCTCAATACCTTTCACAACATTACAGGCGGGGCGGTTACATATATGCAAACCAAGACGACTACAACAATTTTTACTAAAAAAATTACTTTGAGAAGCACTATCTAAAAGTGCGCGAACACTATGTCCCCTAACGTGCGACTCGTAAACAACAACTCGAGCGGTTGCCAGAAGTACCGTAGTAGGGCTTGTGTGCAAACTCGACAGCGAGCACAAAGCGATATCGTTCGGCTGGAGGCGCGGCAGTGGCGCCACCGTCGCTAGGCGCGGACCGGGATAAAACACTCGAGTCGCCACTCAACGGCGCGGGCGGCTGTGACTTCACAGCGGGTGGACGGTTAGGCACGAAGTTCGCGCAGCCGGAATCGACAGACGAATTACCGGACATGGTGGGTGCATTGCTAACAACAAGCGAATTATTACCATTAACGCGCGAGGTACCAACTAAGTTTAAATTGGACGCGGCATTATTGTTTTCGAAGTGTAATAATGAATGGTGTTTACCATTACACTTGCGACAAAAATGATTCGAATTACAGAATGAAACACGATGTTTCTCACTGAGACAATTGATACATAAATTACTAGAACGAACAAATTTATAGCGATCGCTAGGAGTGAATTTATTGAACTCCGAACATTTATAAAGTTGGTCATGGTGACCTTGACACAAAGAACAATTTTTCGAATGCAACACTTACGATTGCGAAGTTGTGGGTTCAAAATTAACAAAAGAGTGCGTGGACTTCGTGGGCTTACTACTACTACTACTACGATTAGTCGGACTATTTTTCGCTACTCCGTGGTTTAACGAAGTTAGTTGCAAAATTCGAATATGTTGACGAACGAAAGTTTCTAAATCGTCGAACTTAGGTATTTGATGGCCACGTCTATCCATTTCAAATAAGCGAACGGTTTCGGAAACTAATTTCTTTAAACCGATATACAAAAAAAAAAAGTCACAGAGATCATTGACCTTGAGATTCTTTAGGGCGCGAACAGCTGATGCAAAAATTTCTAAGAATTTTTCTAAGTCGTGTTCATTACACGATGAGCTATTTTTTTAATTAAATATTTGATCCAAATAAGCGGTTGTTGCTAAGCGTTTGTCTTCGTATTTGACCTTCAAAGTATTCAAAATCAAACTATAATTTTCGGTGCAAAGCGTTATTCCGGCGTAAACGGTTTTTGCTTTCCCGGTTAGTTTACTAACTAAGTAATGTAATTTTTCGTGATCCGATAACAAATTATTATTATGGACCGTATTTTCAAAACTAACGAAAAACAAAGGCCAATTTTTAATATCGCCATCAAATTCGGGTATTTGTATGGGCGATAATTTAGGTCGGTCCCGTTTCAGCAAATCAAAACCGGCTGGCCCGGGTTTCGAATCGGTGACTACTACGGGCACGGGCGCTTGCAATGACTTAGCGACACGTTTTATGCGACAAATTAAATCTTCGAAAGATGACATGGCGTCATAACTTAATAAGAAATCGGGATTTAATTTTAATTCAAGCAAGATAATTTTATCGAGAACATTTTCGAAATCTAAGCGCAAAGTATCTACAGTTTCGATTGAGGATAAAAACAATTCTTTTATTGATTCATCTGCGATCCTCGATGAATAATCACAAATTAATTGCATACGCTTAAAAAGGCTATCCTTCTTAGCGTGTAATAGTTTTAACTGTGGATCCGGAATCTCTTTCGGAGGCATTGTTAAAACAAAACAACTATAGCTACCTACAGTGCAAAACTAACGAACGATCAAAATGGAAGCGGTGACGAACAGCGAGACGCGACGCGAGCGAGCGTAAGTACTTGTGCGAGCCGACATAGGTACCTACCAGCGCACAGAATATGTACCTACCTATTACTATACGGTGCAGTCGAAACTACCAACTATTTAGTACCTACCTATGCGAAAACAGTAGGTAAGTATGCGTTTATTCCCTAATGGAATAAAACTATTATCTATGCGTTTATTCCCTATAGAATATAAACTATTACCTAATCTATGCGTTCATTCCGAATGGAATAAAAACTATAACCTATACCTATGCGTTTATTCCCTATGGAATAAAAATTATTGCCTAATCTATGCGTTTATTCCGAATGGAATAAAAACTATAAGCTATACCTATGCGTTTATTCCCTATGGAATGAAAACTATTGCGTTTCTATTGGCAAACTACTAAAGCAAATGGATCAAAAATCCGGATCGTTAGGACCAGAAAATGGTTGAGCGGGCGAGATAAATAAATTCGAAGTGGACTGTATTTGCGGGGAAAGACAAAAATGAAATTTACACGCAGTTGTCGACGAAAAAGAAATGGAAACGGGAATGGGAAACGGAAACGGGAAACCTTGCTGCTGCTGCGAGATGCTGAGGTGGAGGCTGCCGGGGACGTCCCTGGACTTGGATTCCTGGTTTCCTTGCACGAAAACACTATTTATCCAAACACAACAATTGCAAAAAGTTTATGCGAACGCGCGCGCGGCCATTGCAGTCCTATTACAGAGCGTCGTCAGTCCGTCCTCGCTAGCTGTGAGTGGGCAGCGCTGCGGTGGAGTTTTCTACCGCTAGATGGCGGTAACACAGCTATCTCGCTCTTCCCTTATGCGAGACAAGGTAGGTGCGAAAGAGAAATGGAATAAAGGGAAGCGGGGTGGGAGTGTCGACAACTAATTAATTAAAAACAAATGGAGATCGGCGATGCAACATAGAAAAAATAACGCGGCAACCTTCGAATCGTATATCGGCGCAACCATCTTCATTTGGTAACCCAGTTATAACACTACCTGTCCCTTTCTGCGGCACGCTGTGTCTATAGTATTCTCTGTCTACGTTTGCTGTATATTATTTTCTAAAACTAGTGCATTTGTGTTGTTTTATGTGCGGGAGTGGTGGTTTCATGGACGTAAAAGTTTTGTTAACGTGCTATAGTGATAGACAATGATATATATTGTAATATAACATTTTTTACTTACTTTTTAGCTATATTAATTAAATGTTTTGTTATACGTTCTCTCAAATTATCTGCATGGCCATTATCTGTAGCATTCCTAGGCCTTTATATTTCGAAAGTTTTTATGTTCTCTTAATGTTTGTTAACCTTTTGTAATTTGTAATGTCAGTTAATGACAAGCCTAGGCTTTATTTTTAATTTATTGCTAGAGCTGCCAGTAGGTTAGGTTGTATAGATATTAGACCTTGTTATAAATTAATATTATATAGAATCATATTGTATAAATTTTTAAATGCCAACCATTCTGAAATTAAAGGGAGCCGGGGCCGTCAGATCAGTCTACTTTTGGTGCTCACCTTGTCAGGAGGTGCTGATGAATAAGTGAGTGAGTGAGAGGGTTGTGCCCTCCAAAAATAATAAAGTGATTGTCACCGACGGCTCGTTTTTTCAGCCCTCGTCCTGCCTGGATTTATCGCAACCTGCTTCTCCGAGGTCGGCGACGTGGAGGCCTTGAGGGGACTTGAGGCCCCTTCCTAGCAACGTGGAGGCCTACTCGAGGCCCCTTCTTAGCGGCGTGTGCTGTTAACTTGGCCCCTTCTTAGCGGCGTGTGCTGTTAACCGGCTCTGTTAAAGGAAGAATCAAGACCTTAATTTACCCCCGGTTTTTCCCTGGTTTTATTTTTAACATTTTTAACTTATATTAAATTAACTTTACCTTTTTCTCCTTTTTCTTTTCCTTTTAAGCCAGGTCTCCTCCGGTCCTGGTGATAGTTTTCTCCTAAACTTTACTATTTCTCCTCCCGGAAAATAGTAACATTACAATATGCAGTGAAATGCTATTGTCTCTCTTGGCGCGAAAAGTCCACTGAAAACCCCAGTATAAGAATCACCATTATACTGAGGGCAAGGACAAGGACCTAGGACTGAGGACTCGACATCGACAAAGACTAGACAGGACTAAATACTAAGAAAATATAAATACCGAAGACCAGGTTGTATGGACAAAGTTTCCTTTGGCTGCCCAATATGGGCGAAGACAACCAAAAAAAATAAAACAGTTTTGTTTGTTTTTAATTTCTGAATTGAATTTGTTTATATTTTGTCTCGGAGACAGCTAATAATTTGCGAATACCCAGAAGGGCTATAAAAGAATTAAATTGTAGTTGAATTGAAGTATATTTATTTCCTTGCACTGCGGTTCAGATTTTAAAACAATTTGGGTTGGATGTTTTTGTGTTCATCATTTATTCTTCAACGTAATTATGCCGGAAACTCAGTTATCGTTATCATGGGAAGCTTACCAAAAGAATATATGTAGTGGTCTTAGCCTCTTACAGCAGGTAGACTTATTTATTTCCATGTTTAAAACTAAGTATAGCTCAGAATAAAGAATATTATTCCTTGCCCTGGAACGAGAAGCTTATTCAAGTGAAAGTATTTTGTTTTAAGGATCAAAATAAAATGGTGTTCTTTGAAATCTACAGCGTGGCGAATTCGTGGACATGACGTTGGCAGCGGATGGTCACCTAGTCAAGGTCCATCAGATGGTGCTGTCCCTTGTAAGCCCATACCTCAAGGAATTAATTTCCTCGGTGCAGTGTCCACAACCTGTTATATTTCTCAATGTAATTATCACTTTTTATAAACTATTTCATCACTTACTAAATAAGTTTAAATATCAACATCATATTTGGTTTTAGAATATTTCCTATACAACATTGTGCTCGATTTTGGAGTATATCTACACCGGCGAGGTGATGGTGTCTAAAGACAGACTTCCAGATTTAATTGCGGCAGGGAGAGCGCTTCATATCAAAGGACTTAATGAATTGGTATGTCCACTAATATGCATTAAGAGACTTGATTAGTGCACTGCTATTATATTATTTTGATTCTACAAAGTTTTACTGTAACTGACCTTAAGATTACTAGATTTTGCTTAGTAAGGTCTGCTTTAGAAACATCACAGTTAATAAGTACATACTTCAAGAATTCATTAAAATCAAAACTAAAGGAGGCCTATATTTACAATAAATTGATTTGAACTAAATTGTGATGTAACTAGAACATGCACATAATACTGGCAAACATAATATGTTCCTGTGGGATATAAATATTTTTGTGATATCACAGAACTACATCTACTGCTGTTGGCTACATCTGTTGTAAAAATTAAATCTATCCCTCAATTCTTCTTAGGATGACATTGCAACACCACAAAATAATATCAGAAACTCTTTTGATGATACTCTAACATCAATGGATGGTGGTAGCTTCTCAACGCTACCAGATACAGAAGAATTGTCTATGAATTCCTTAGTGGGGAAATTACATGAACACAAGGAAAACAAGAAATCAAGTAGGATCATACAAAATATATTAACAGAGACATCACCCGCAGAACCAGTTCACAGGTATGTAAAACAGTTAACATTAAAGTTAAAAGTTTTTAAAGACAACTGCAACGAAATAACCATCCATGATGGTTCAGTTATTATGGCAAGCACCTGAGCCAAATGGCCTACCAGGGTATATAGGCTCCAAGCTGTGTAAGGGGTAGGAGAAAAGACTTGAACAATAGTGGTTACTGTAGCCTGTGGTAGTTCTCTCAAACTGATGATCATATTGTCGTGTTGATAGTTTGCATTCACTTGCAGAGTTTATCACACTAGGCTTCTTATACTTACATCTACCTGTGAATGCTGAACAAAGTCAATAAGTTAATCTCTAAGGTCTGTATTCCAGAACGTTTCTCAATACTCAATCAGCGCTTGAGGCTAGATTTTGCCTTATAAAATCTACTCTCAAGCGTCGATTGAGTAACGTTCTGAAATGCGCACCTAAAAGACAGGACTCTGTTGTCAACAGACCAACACTTATGAAGGTATATTTATACTTTCAGAGAACTTTTTGAAAATGATCAACATACAACAATTGATATTCATGAGGAGGATTATACAGAAATGTCAAATGAAGAACAAGATGATAAATCAAATAGCGAATTTGTTATATCAAATGATAAGACCAAAGGATTATTAAGTTAGTTAATATTTATTGTATTACCCACAGGTCATTACCAAACAGATCATTATGGGCTATCCAACACAAAAAGAATTATTCAAATCTGACCCTACTGGTCAGTGGTTTCTGAGATTAGCGCGTTCAACTAAACAAACTCTTCAGCTTTATAATATTAGTATAGATATACAAATAAAATAGAAAACAAAACTTAAACCAGACAAACAATATCAGATTAAATTTTTTGATTACAGGAAAGTCTTTAAAAAACTTGCAGTATAGCATATCAAATCAAGGAGGACTTCAAATAATTGTTAATAGATATATTTACACATTAAAATATGTTACAAAGAAGAAATTACTGCGCTCATGGCGATGTGCAGACCATGCCACAAAGAAATGCAGAGCTATTGTATACACTAATTATAAAAACGAGGTTGTCAAAAGGTAAGCAAAGAACTTATACGTCTTTTTAGTATTCTTCAATTACAACATTGTTACATTACTCTACTAACGTACGCCCCGCGGCCTAACCCGAGTAGCGGAGAAATACAGGGATAAAATATAGCCACAGTTACTACTTAATAACATCAGCCATCTGTCAATGAAAGTCCAATTTAAATCGGTCCATCCATTTTAGAGATATGTGGACAAACAGACAGACACAGAAACATTTTGAACAATGTTTTTATATGTCAGTAGAGTATATACTATCATTTAGTGAAAAGCTGTTAATTTTAAACTACAATCTGACTCTTCAATTTTATTTTTCTGAGTAAATTGAAAATTACTTAATAATTTCTGAGAAAATTGAATTGAAGTGCTTAATTAATGTCTCTTTAAAACTTTAAAGCGAGACTTGTATCATACCATAGTCATTTTCTGACAGAATATGCAGAGATGAGTATGTAGGTGCTTTTTTTATACAAATGAGGTGGCAGACAAGCATACAGCCCACCTGATAGAAAGTGGTCACCATAGCCTATGGACGTTTCCAATACCAGAGGTGCAGCGCTTGGAGGTGCTGACGTTATTTTTTTTATATACATACTAGTAGCCCCGGCGAGCTTGCACCTCCTTATATTCCAGTTCCATAGAAAACGAATGATAGACAGACACAAATCCAAAAATCATAATAATCAGCTCACCCGTTCTCGAGTTATAAGTGGTTAACCTAACACGACTTTGTTTTATTTAAATAAATAATGGAATGTGCATTTTTTACAGAACATATTCACACAATCATCCACTACACGACGATAAAATTCTGAAAAAAGTACGCTTTGGTAATATTTTCACAGCATACAATGAAGCTGAATCAATGGCTGAAGACAAAAAATGTGAAAAAAATGATGCTAAAAGCCGTTTACTACCGTTGACAAAAAATCGGACTCTGGAATAGATAAATATAATAAGTTGTAAATAATTTAAAACTATTGTATCATTTTAGGGTTATACAACCTTAACAATAGTTTTCATCTCGTTCTATTGTTTAGGTATACACTTTTACCCAGAATCTCCCTGCCTGGGTTTTCCCGAACGTCTGCAGTATGGGTTCTTCAAAAGCGGTCTTAGAAGGTTTTCAAAGGGTCAGCAGCGCGAGTGCTGCACCTCTGGTATTGCAAACGTCCATAGGCTAAGGTGACCACTTACCATTAGGTGGGCCGTATGCTTGTCTGCCATATCAGTGGTATAAAAAAATCACTACTTGTTTTGGTAATAGCATTTTTGGAATGAAGTTCCTTAACGCGGCTTACGGGTAGAGCGATTTAGTAGAAATCATGTAACGAAATGCCGTATGCTGTGTGTGTATCGATCTTTCTACAAACCAATGAGCACACGAGTAAGTGCGCACCCGGGTGCGTAACTCTCTCTCCATCTGTGTGTGTGTCTGTGTGTGTGTGTGTCTGTCTGTGTGTGTGTGTGTCTCTCAGCATGCCTAATGTCAGGAAATGCGGTACAAATATAACATTGAACGGTGATACCCTGAATCTTGTAGAATCAACTGTATTTTTGGGGATCACTTAAGATAGCAAACAGCAGTGGAACGCCCAAATAACGTGTCTTGCAGGTAAACTCAGCTCGGCAGCCTTTGCCGTTAGTATAGTCAGGCAGCTCACTGATGTGGAAACTGCTAGGCTGGTATACTTCAGTTATTTTCATAGTCTCATGTCTTACGGCATTTTGCTGTGGGGCAAAGCAGCTGATATACAAGTAATTTTTGTACTCCAGAAGAGAGCTATACGTGCACTATATGTAAATTAAGTGCTAGAGTGTCTCTTAGAGAGAAATTTTAAGAAATTGGCATTTAACGGTTGCATCACAGTATATATTTGCAAATATCATGTTAGTTAAACAGAACATACATTTATACAATAGACACAGTGACATACATTCGATAAATACTAGAAATAAGCATAAATTAATTGGAACGCATCATCGTTTACAAAAGGTTCACGACTTTTTTGCAGGAATTGGCGTACGCCTATATAATAAAATTCCTTTAGACATTATGAACCTGCCGTTACATAAATTTAAGGCGTAAATTAAGACGCACCTCTTGAAAAGGGCCTATTACACAATTAATGATTATTTGAATGATAAAAATAAATGGAAATGAGTTGCTTGCTCTTCGCTCGAACTACTTTGTGTTATTTTGTACTTGTCTTGAATCTGCAAATATATTTTTACATATCTGCATATTGAATAATTTGAAACGTCAGACAACTAAAGGTTTCTAAATTGACTGCGTTTAGTTCCAATAATAACTAATATACAAATATGTAATTTGAGTTTGTGTGAGCACCAATTAGACTTATTTATTATTTTGAAATTGACATGATAGTTGCTGTGCAGTTTTTGGGTATGTCATGCTCGCCTAAGTGTCCTGGCAGTGGTGGCGTATGTATCGGGTCGCCTTATTCCCTATAATACGGTTGAGCAGGGCGATGGCTGATATATACGTCATACCCGTGAACGGGTGCCGTCTGTTGGGACTGGTCAGGTCATAGCTGTTATTGCAATTGTTACAAATAAAATTATTTAAATTTAAGGCTAACTAAGTTTAGTTGACCGTTCTCACATAAATCCAAAGGAACAATGTAAGTGTGATTTTAATGTTGTTAGCCATACCTACATTTTTAAAAAGAGCATCCATTGACTTTCTTGCTAGATTCTTCTTCGTAAAGTGTAGGCTGCCCTTAGAACTGGCAACTAGAATAGCTCTAATTTTGATATGATTTTAAACACAACATTGATTTTGTTTATTTGTTTTGTATACATTCATTTTACACACAACATTGATTTTGTTTTGTATAAATTCATTACTATATAATTGGTCAAACATCATGTAACTCAAACTAATGTAATTACTGGCGGTTAGAAAAGAGTGGCCATGAGTTTTATTGCCAGGTTCTTCCTCAGGCTCTACCTATTGCTGTGCGAATCTGGCAGTAAATGTAAATGTAGAAGCAATAATCTTGACGTTCATAAGTGTTCATAAGTTTAAGTTCAGAAGCGCTCGTGGCCCCGCGGTCTCAGTGTTCGGTAAACGATCACTGAGGTACGCAACTTTCACTATTGCTGGTCGTCGGATGGGTGACCACTTTGTGGCATTTACATTTGCGAGCGTTTCCGTGCTTCGGAAGGCACGTTAAGCCGTTGGTCCCGGTTGCCAGTAAAATGGCAGTCGTTAAGCCTGGTTGAAGGCCTTATAGGCGGCTTAAAAAATTTCAACAGCAGGTAGCCACAACCTGCGTCTGTCTATTTCAACACGGCAATGGGCTCACCACCTATTACGTGGGACAGGAATCCACACGGTGAAAAGTGGGCATATAATATGCCTCTGCCACCCCTTCGGGGATAAGGCGTGATGGATATTTATTCATAAGTGTTACCATGAATAAAGATTTTTCATTCATTCATTCTCTCTCTCTCTCTCTCTCTGTGTGTGTGTGTGTGTGTGTGTGTGTGTGTGTGTGTGTGTGTGTGTGTGTGTGTGAGTGAGTCTCTTTCATCATAACCACAACACACGGCGTTGTGCACTTTGATAAACTTTAAAAATTGATAAATTCAGGGTCAGCAGGACAGGTGACCTGATCGAAAATTCATAAGACGGAGGGAGAGTAGACCGCCGGTTCGGCGTAGGAGAGGAAGTAATATCCCCCTATGTAAAATGTATGCCAGCTCCTGCTGTTTCGTTTAAGCGGCGCAGGAATCTTGCGCGTGTGTGATTGTATACTACAGCCTGCTATGCGCATCGACGGATGGTGACTGCTGATGACTAATAAATAACTACTGCTAATGTCAAGTCGACGAGTTCGAAATTTGAATTGTTATTAAACTTATCTCTTTATTCAGTTAACAAAAAGATCTCTACCGTCACTAAAAACACTTTTGCGTAAAATTTTCATACAAAATGTACGGTAATTATTATTGCAATTTGTGACTTTTGAGTACTTTAACGATGGTTGGCCCCATAAAAGTTTTTGATCAGTATTAAAAACAGGATCGATTGGCATCAAAAAACGTTTATATGTAAAATGGCTATTTTCATGCCAACTGTAATTTTGTTGTAAATCTGTGAATACGGATTACAATGAGGGTTTTCGATACTTTTTCTGCCGCCAGGCGGCGCTTCGTATGCGTCAGGTCCAAACAGCTGTCAGATAGCACAGAATCTTACCGAACGTATTATTATTTTAGTAAAATTTTATGTATTTGGAAGTGTTATTGATTTTATTATGGATTACGGCCAAAGAAAGGTTGCCGAACTTCAGTTCGGCAACCTCAATCTTTAATCAATCTTCAGATTGAGCTCAAAAAGAGAGGCCTCCTTTTTTATTTGCACACATAGGCACTGCACAACACTGTGGCATTTTGGAAAACAATATTCCGTTTGTAACGTTTTTAAGAATAAATAAACCAAAAAAATGATCGAAAAATATAAATCGTGTATGTGTTTTGACAGGTAGTTGGACCTGACGTTACAGCGCTGCCTTCTCACGGGGAACATTTCAAAAAAACCCTCATTCCATAAAAAAATATGGATAGTGTCCAAGACCATTTTCTTGTAGCTGCAACGGATAAGGTACTTCTCCTTACTGCCCCGCTGAAAGTTACCATCCTGTATAATAGTAAACTAACTAAATATATAAACGCCGAAACAACATTTGCGGACCACACAAATATTTGTAATTTTGAACCGCTAGTGGTCCCGATACTCGGTGTTCTGTAAACGATCACTGCGTTAAGCAACTTTCTCTATGGCTGGTCACGGATGGGTGACCAATTAGTGGCATTAACATTTGGAGCTTTTCCGTGCTTAGGAAGGTACTTTAAGCTGTTGGTCCCTGTTGCCAGTAACATGAAAGTAGCATTAAAGTTTAAAAAAATTGCACAGCAAAAAAGTTGTCGATTTTATTTCTATTAAAAATGGTAGTTACGAGCTATTCCGCCGCACGTCTTTTATTTTCTCTCTCTCTATCTTCTCTGCAGTGCGACTTTCAGCCTCGCTGAAGGCTTTAAAGATAATCTCGAGACGGATTTTCTTAAGCATTCTGTCATCGTGGAAAGGATGATTGTGCGTGCATTTTCTGAAATAGACAATATCATCTTATTACTTACAAAAAAAGTAATAAAATTACGTAACGTCGCGTAATTACCGCCCACATCCCACCTGTATCCAATAACTCCTAATTTCTCAATAATGGTGTGCTTAGGTTATGGAATGAGCTCCCTGCCTAGGTTTTCCCGAACGTCTATGTCTACGTATGGGGTTCTTCAAAAGGGGTCTTAGTTTTTTTAAGGGTCGGCAGCGCGAGTGCTGCACCTCTGGTGTTGCAAACGTCCATAGACTACAGTGACCACTTTCCATCAGGTGGGCCGAATGCATGTCTGCCACCTACGTGGTTTAAATTAAATTGGCTGTAAATAGAGCTTACTATATAACCTTAAGTGTTATGAAGGTAGAGTAGTAGCTGCAATTATAGCTTGCGACGGCAAAAAAGAGTTAGTTATAAAATATTACGCTTACAGTGACAAAGCACGTCTATAAGAGCAATGTGTGAAGGTTAAACGCGTAGAGCAGCGATTATTATCCCTACAATACAGACCAAAGCTTCTGTGTTATAGCTTTGAGTGAATCTTACTACTATAAGATCCATATTAGAAATTAACATTTATTATTGACGTCTAAAGTGCCTTGAAAGAGTTTATGGTAGTATTACCATAAACTCTTTCAAGGCACTGTTAGTTGCACAATAGGAGCAATCAACGCTACTAGCTCTACAATGGTGTTTTATAAATCTTTTACAACACTTAACTCTTAAAGGGATACAAAGGTCCCTTGTATAGTTTAGGGCTGAATAGTAGGGATATTTCTCCCTATAAATAGAACGTATAGTGTCAAGTATAGCCTCTATATTATTTAAGGTTGAATTATTGAGTTCGTTACCACCTTAATACCCCTAATTGGTCATGTAAGCGGCCATGAAAGCATAAAATGGCGCCGCAACAGAGCTCCTTTAAAATTTTCTAAGATGATGGTTCCGTATGTAATGGAATGAAATCGCAACTGCATGTCTTGATATTTTTGAAGATGACAGTTATTACTTATTGAGTAGTGATGATGTGAATAATACCAGTGACTATATTAAGAATTTTTCTCGTGTCATTAATCATTTTAGTGAAAATTTGAGGACATGAGCTATTAAGAATATTAAACAAACTGCTATGAAAGATTTGATGTTGATCTTAAATGACAGATTTGGATTCTAACCAAAGATCCTCGAACTATTTTACAAACACCAAAAAAATATTTTAATACAAATACTAGGTGGCGATAGTAAATATTGGCATAAATAAAACACTAGGTCAGTGCGAGCATTATGTGTTATTATAAGTTAGATCATTTGCACGCTCCACAATCGATTTACAAACAAAATTATTACATCACGATCGATTAATATCCGCGTGCAATGCTGTGGCAGTATTGTCCTTTCTCTAATGTTCTTACTATTTTGAACGGCATTCTGAAATTGAAATATTATTGTAACAGAATCAAATAAAATATAGTAGCGTTAATGTCGTCTTGTACTCCTATTTATTTTAGCAACCCTATTACAATTTATTTACGATATTATTTAGTGTATTATTAAGCGCTCGTGGCCCCGCGGTCTTAGTGTTCTGTAAACGATCACGGAGTTACGCTACTTTCACTATGGCTGGTCCTCGGATGGGTGACCACTTTGTGGCATTTACATTTGCGAGCGTTTCCGTGCTTCGGAAGGCACGTTAAGCCGTTGGTCCCGGTTCCCAGTAAAATGGCAGTCGTTAAGCCTGGTTGAAGGCCTTGACAAAATTTGACAAAATTTCAACAGCAGGTAGCCACAACCTGCGTCTGTTTATTTCAACACGGCAATGGGCTCACCATCTATTACGTGGGACAGGAATCCACACGGTGAAAAGTGGGCATATAATATGCCTCTGCCACCTCTTCGGGGATAAGGCGTGATGGATATTTATTTATTTTATTTTATATTATTTAGTGCTAATTTACAGTGACACTTTTAAAACAGCATAATCGAAGCTACTTACGTGAACAAAGGTACGAGTATAGCAGTAGGTACATAGTTTTTACGCGGTGTCCGACCACAGCGTCAAAAACAACAAATGTCACGTCGAACTTAGTGGAGGGCAGAGACTGAATGGTTGGTACTTATTTTATTTGCGCCCGGACTTGCTCTCGCTCATCATCATCATCCGAGCGTCTGTCCCAGTTGCGTCTCGCGACGCCCGGGGTCCGCTTTCCTACATTTTCTCCTCCACTTCGCACGGTCGTCGGCATCCCCTGTGGTGAGACCATTGGCACGCATGTCATCCCTTACGACGTCAAGCCAGCACTTCTTGGGTCTTCCCCTCTTACCGGGACCCGGCGGGGCTGACATGGCCAGACATTTGTTACCTACGTAGCCCGGCGGTTGCCGCAAGACGTGACCATACCAACGAAGGCGACACTCTTGCAACTTGTCTGCAATGTCACGGACGTGAAGGCTGCCGCGGATGCGAGAGTTCCTCACGCGGTCCATCCGCGTGACTCCACACATCCACCGCAGCATCTTCATTTCCGTGACACGCAGCTCCTGCTTGTGTCGCTCCAATATCGGCCACGTCTCACTGCCATGTAAAAGGACAGGTCTAATAATGGTTTTGTAGACCTGTCCCTTCAACCGGATCGGCATTTTAGGGTCACAAATGACACCGGTCATCTCCCGCCATTTGGCCCACGCGGCAGCAATGCGTGACTTGACATCGCAATCGATGTCACTGGACGTGTGAAAAACAGATCCCAAGTATTTAACCTGGTCCGTGCGCTCGACCAAATCACCACCTATGCGGACGGATGTGGGATCTGTCGAGTTTAGTGCCAAGTACTCGGTCTTCGCCACATTTAGTTTCAGACCACCGTTCTCAAGCGTCTCCTTCCACGCCTTTACACGTCGCACCAATCTGCCCCTGTCCGCGTCTGCCAGCGCAATATCGTCAGCATACATGAGCAACCATGGAGGCTGCTCATGCGGGTTTCTGATGCTGTCCGACAATTCGTCTAATATTACACTGAACAGAAGCGGACTAAGGACAGAACCCTGGTGTACCCCGACGGTGATGGGGAAGGGTTTCGTGTCGCCAACAGCAGTCCGAACCATTGAGTCGGAGTCACAGTACATGTCCCGGATAGTGTCAATATAGACCTCTGGAACCCCTTTGGACCGCAGTGCCCACCAGATCATCGCACGAGGAACACAGTCGAAGGCCTTCTGCATATCTAGAAACAAACAGTGCAGAGGCGTGTTCTTCGACCTGTATTTCTCTGCGACAACCCTCAGGGCAAAAACAGGGTCCGTGGTCCCATGACCAGGGCGAAACCCATATTGACACTCCGAGAGAGTACACTCCTGCCGGATCCGAGAGTCTATAATCCTCTCGAAGATCTTCATGGTGTGGGACATCACCTTAATACCGCGGTAGCTCCCGCACTCCTGCACTGACCCCTTACCTTTGAAGACTGGAGTAATAATACTTAGTCTCCATTGGTTTGGGATCTGCCCGCTGAGGAGTATGCGGTTAAAAAGGTTTACTAAGATGCCCACACCGCGAGGACCCATCGCCTTCCAGGCTTCGATGGGGACTCCATCGGGTCCGACAGCTTTCCGATTCTTCATGCGGCGAAGCGCAGTCAGGACTTCTCCAGGCGTTACCGGTGGCACTAGTCCTTGATTCGGAGGGAGGTCCGGAGGCTGCACCTCTTTATGCTGCTTATTAAGCAGCTCGTGGAAGTACGAGCGCCATCTCTCCTTTACCGCGAGGTCTTCGCTTAACAGGTTGCCCTCAGGGTCTTTTACACAGCGACACTTGGATATATCCTGTGCCGCTTTGACCCTGGAGCGCGCCAGCTTATAGATGAGCTTCTGCCCCTCAGACGATTCCAGCTTATCATACAAAGGTTGTAAGTGGTCTCGTCTGGCTCTGGCTACAGCTCTCTTTGTGGCGCGCTTGGCAGCCCTGTACGCGTCGCGGTCTTCGGAAGATCCGGTCGCTTGCCACTTTTTAAAGAGGGCTTTCTTCTCCCTGGTCTCCCTCAGGACTGCGTCGTTCCACCACCAAGTTTCCTTGTCACATTTGCGTCCACCCTTAGACTCACCGAGCACCACCTTCGCCGCTCCAAGGATGGCCGCCTGAACTTTGTCCCAGTAATCTTGAACTGGTTCGCCTTCAGTGTCGGTGCACTTGTCACCGACAGCTGAGACGAACTCCTGGGACCTAGTTTCATCAAGCAGCCACCATCTGATGCGGCGCTGGCACCGCTCGATGCGTTTGCCTTTAGGCTTCACGCAGAGGTCCATGACAAGGAGACGGTGTTGTGCAGTAAGACTCTCACCGGGTATGACCTTGCAGTTGGCCACCTTGCCGATGCTGTGTCGCCTAGTGAGTAGGAAATCGATCTGAGTTGTACGCCTCCCGCTCTTGTAGGTGATGAGATGTTCGGATTTCTTTTTGAAATACGTGTTCACAATGGCCAGATCGGCAGCCGCACACGTTCTGAGGATAGTTTCTCCTTCAGTGTTGCGGGTGCCGTATCCAAAACCACCATGAACACGTTCAAACTCCTCACACCTCTCACCCACATGACCGTTTAGGTCGCCGCCCAAAACGATTCCCTGTGACAACGGAATGCTCCGAAGCACTCCCTCGAGTTGGCCCCAAAACGACATCTTATCGGCGTCGCTACAACCGGCCTGTGGCGCGTAGGCACTTATCAGGTGGGTAATAATCCCATCGATAAGCACCCTCACGATCATAAGCCGGTCGCTACAGCGTTTCACCTCCAAGATGCCGCTCTGCAGCCCTTCGGAGAGCACCACGGCCACCCCGTTCTCCCCACCAGGCGCACCCGTGTAGTACAGCTTGTAGCCTTTCTGCAAAGGCCGGGCTCTGTTGCCCTTCCACCGAGTCTCCTGCAGGAACGCCACGTCCACCCTCCGCCTGGAGAGTACTTCGGCCAACTCTACCGCACGCCCAGTCAGCGTGCCAATGTTCCAAGATGCGAAGCGGATAAGATAGCCCGGACTTGCTCTCGCTGTGTAGGTACAAAAAAGCTAATTAGTATCACATGCAAAGTTTAGGCAATTGACGATTCGTTTATGAACGTAAGGAGTTTATGCTGGACATAAAGTCAAACTTCCATTAAAAAAATAGCATTCCATTGCTACAAATATTCAAAGGCTTTAACTGGCAGTATGTTACAGTATTTAATTTTGTAGACAGAAATATGTAGGTATTTAATTCCAAATCTTTTCAATTTTGGCAAATCAAACAATAAAAACAATTTAGCACTCGTCCAACTAGGAGATACCTACGTGTAAAAGCCGTGCGTAGGCTAGGTAGTGGTTTTGAAAAATTACTACGCATCTCCAAATTCATGGGTCCACCATTTGTAGATTATGAAGTTAATAAAAAACAGTGAAACGGACTAAAAGGTAACATAATACAATGAAGGTATTTATTGTTATAGCATTCTAATAACAGGGTCACGACTCTTTAAGTAAATAGGCAAAGTTTTGTTACAAATTTACTAAAAAAATGTTTTGCTCCATGTGAAGCAAAATATTTTTTAGATAAATACACCGCAAAGAGTGGGCGCTTCAATTATTTGCTAATAATATATACACATATTCACAGTTTACTTACCTACGCAATGAAAATTCCGCTTCATTTTGCACTAAAAATCAGTTAAAAGTTTTGCACTCAGCTCCGCCATTTGTTTTCGTAAACACAACGCATTACACTATGTTTATTTGATCCCTTTGAAAAGGGGAATATCTTTCTTAATTCATTTTACAAATTATAGGAAAAAAACTAAGGAAAAATATATCCTTAGACTCTGTTAATTTCCTATTGTAAATCCATAATGCAACTCAAGGCGTTACAATTTACCTTATTACCACCCTCTAACCGCTAAAACCGTAAGCAAGTTACATCATAGATCTACTATACCCCTCACGGAGTTTATATTCATTAATTTACTCTCTTTATAACGCTCAAAAAGTCAGTAAGCTGCACGTAGGTCTACCATACCGCTTAAGGAGTTAATGGTCACTAAAATACCACTCTTACAGCGCTTTAGTCTTAGTTAGCGCTATTGTACCTCCATAATTGCTCTTCTATATCTCTTAAATTCATTCTATAACCTGCTAAACCTCCTTTGTTTCGATGGTACATACAATAGATCAAGGAATCGAAGACACCTTACTGTACACCTATATTTCATACAACCAAGCGTGTCTCTGAGAGTAGTGTTTATAAGGCAAAAACTAGCCTCAAGCGTTGATTGAGTACTGAGAAACGTTCTGGAATATGGACCTAATAGACACAAATAATGCGTGTCAAGTTTACGTCCGGCTGTAGGTAAAAATCGCATACGCGGCCTGTCGGCTGTAGTAATGAGTGTAATCGTATTAGTAAAGGGTGAATCCCACTGACACGCTTGGTTGTATGAAATATAGGTGTACAGTAAGGTGTCTTCGATTCCTTGATCTATTGTATGTACCATCGAAACAAAGGAGGTTTAGCAGGTTAACATAATTCCTCGATCTCACCTACTCACCTCATAAGAATAGCATTTCCATCATTGGTGTAAATACTCGATGGGCACTTTGTACTCGGATTATCAACACATCGCCAATATTTATTAAGATTCTTTTGAACATACTTTAAATTATAGATAAACCTGTTTACAACCAACTGTAGATTGCCTAGATTCGACATACTGTAATGTACGTCTGTAGGATTGTCTGAAACAATGTCGTACTATAAGGTTGATACTTTCTTCGATATACTATAATAGGATATACTCTGTCAAGAAGCCACCATACTCACCTCAGTCAGACCTACCAACTTCTGATGAGTTTCTCGATATTGTTAGGTTGTTGTCCATAGGTAAGGCGTCGGGTGATGATAAAATATCAAACAGAATGATAAAGGAGGCTTGCAAGCTGTCGAGTGAAGTAATATTAAATGTTTTTAACCGATGTATTTAGGAGGGAGTGTTCCCCCGTATTTGGCGATGTGGCTATATTCGGTTTATTCCTAAAAAAAGGCGACAAGCCGCCAGGTGACCCTAAGTCGTACCGACGATCACATTGTTGCCCTCCCTTTTTTTTTTGTTTTTTAACGTGTGGAAATCCCCTCGGATGTCATGCCGGACTCGAACCGGCTAAAACCACAGTCCCCGCCTAACTGTCTATTGCCGGACGCCCCGGGTTAACTTCTCGGAAAGATGTCCCAGAGCTCCCGGCAGACTTTGACTACCACCGCGGCCTCACCTGGGGTTCGGGTGTTATCCCGCTTCTTTGGGGGGTTGGTTCGGGTACTATCCCGCTTCTTGGGGCATGAGGCGTGCGTGACATTTTCACGTCATGCCTACGTCTTGGGCCTGCTTCTGTAAGGACCACGAGCAGCCCACCCGCCGTCCTCAGGCCCCCGGTCATGGAGGCCGGTAGTCCTGGGCGAAGACAAGTCTGCGGCGTTGTCGCCGCAGACTGCGGAACTCGGGCGGGAGAGTCCTCTCCCGTTCCGTCTCCGCTACCTCTTTCGCGAGCATGACCTGCTCGCAGAAAGACGCAGCGGCGTCCCACTTGCTCCCGCTGGAGACCATGGCTTGCACCATAGTTTCCAACGAGAGAATGTCTACGCCCAGACTCGCCACGAGGTCTTGGCGCTGCTGCGCCCACGCTGAGCACTCCACCAATGTGTGGAGCGCTGTGTCCTCGCTGCGTTCTACGCAGTGCTGGCACTCGGCCGTGGTCTCCCGGTGTATACGCCACAGATACTTACCGAAGCACCCGTGCCCGGTAAGTATCTGTGACAACCGGTAGGAGAGGTTGCTATGGCTCCTCTCCAACCACTCATCCATGACCGGTCTGACCGCCCCGATTGTGGCGTTTCCCCACCTTGGATGCTCAAGTCGCACCTTCCATGTCTCCATGAGTTCCTGTCGGAGCTGGGACCGCTGAGCCTTGATTTCTCGGGGCGTAGACCTATGGCCCTGCTCCCGCGCCTCCTTGCGCCATTTAAACAGTGTCGCAAGGGCTCTCGCTTCCAGGTCCCATGGAGGGGTCCCGGCAAGGAGACATGCCGCCTCGACTGAGATCGTGCGGTACCCTCTTATCACCCTGACGGCCATCGCCTATAGCGGGCTATGTAATATAGACGCATTGCGGGCCGTCAGGGTCTCCGCCCATATGGTGGCCCCGTATAGGGCCATGCTCCGCACGATCCCGAGGTACAGTCTCCTGCAGGGAGCGTTAGGTCCCCTTATGTTGGGCAACAACCGCGATAACGCAGCTGTGGCCCCCCTCAGTTTTGGGACCAAACTTCGGAAATGATGTCCGAAGTTCCATCGGCTATCGAGTACGAGCCCCAGATACTTCATCGAGGGGCTCGATGCCGATGCTAACGCCCCCCACTGTTATGCTGGATCCTGGAGGAGGCTGCTTCCTAGGCCCGTGAAAACACAGTGCCTCGGATTTGTGCAGGGCAACCTCCAGGCCCAGCTGCCGAATTCGACCCACGACTTGAGCAACACCTGCCGTGGCCTTTAGGGCTGCGTGTCGGTGCGTTACTCCTCGCGCTGTAACGAGGGTATCGTCGGCGTAGCACGTCACGCCGACCCCTTCGAGCAACGGACCACGCAGCACCCAATCGTAGCCAATATTCCACAGGAGCGGTCCTAGGACTGACCCCTGTGGAACACCGCACGACACATCTCGCCGACCTAGCCCTAGCCAACTCGGGTAAGCCACCACCCTTTTGGATAGGTATGCCCCGACAATACGACAGAGGTAGGAAGGCACTCTATGATAGCTAAGTGCCTCCCTAACGCAACTCCAGGGTAGGGTGTTAAAGGCGTTGGCGATGTCAAGAGACACCGCCACCACCACCTCATCCCTTGAAATAGCTTTCTCTGTCAGGCTCTTTACTCGCATGATCGCATCCACGGTGGAGCGCCCCTGGCGGAAACCGAACTGGTTATCCGCCAGGTTTGGCCCCACGTCCGTGAGATGCTCGACGAGGCGTTCCGCTATAATACGCTCAAGAAGCTTACATACCTCGTCGAGCAACACGATCGGCCGGTAACCGGACGGATGGTCCGCCGGCCGCCCCGCTTTACGGATTAAGACCAGTTTCCCCGTCTTCCACTCCTTGGGAAACTGGCCCCTTTCAAGGCATGCGCTGAAGAGCCCTGCCAGTCGAGGCCCTAGTTCCTCAAGGGCCAGGACCCATGCTCGGCCTGGTATGCCGTCGGGTCCGGGGGCGGTGTTCTTGCGGGCTTTGAGCCGCAATACCGCCGCCCCTAGCTCACTTTCGGTGACTTCGGGCACGTCATCCTCACTGGGATCCGCGTTGGACGTCTGAGGTGGAGCCATACATGGGGCAGTGTGCTCCTGTGCTCCCGCAGGGAACAGAGCACCCAGGACCCTCTCGAGTTGGTCTGGCTGGAGGCTCTGGGTCAGCGAAGGCGCCCTAGGGCGAAGTTTACCCCTAACCATAAGGTACGGGCGCACCCAGGGGTTCTGCTCCAGGGTCTCCAGCAGCTATTCGCGGGCCAGCCTTTTGGCCCGCTTTATGGCTGTTTGGAGGGTCCCTTGGCTCCCTTGTACCCCTCATATAGCTCCTCGTCTCGGAATTCCTCGGGGCGGCGACGCCTTCGGCGGAACCTGGTGTACTGGCGGCGCGCGGTCAGGCAAGCTGTTCGCAGCTGTCCAATCTCCGGCGACCACCAGTACACCTGTCTCCTTACCGGCCCGGGCTTGACCCTAAGCATCGCCGCATCGCATATTTGCGACATGGCTCTCCGGAACCACTCTGCCTCGGTATTCACATTGGCAGGCTTCTCCGGTGCTGGAGTCCAGGCCTGCACGATAGCCGCTTCCTGTAGAGCCTCCCGATTTAGCCGTTTAAGCGCCCAACGCGGTTCCGGGGGATTCGCAATTACTGGCGGTAGATTAGGCGGAGGGGAGACGTCAAACCGAATATATCTGTGGTCGGACCTCGTCTCCTCCTCCACCACCACGCGCCAGTTCTGGACACGGCGAGTGAGATCAGGGGTCGCGAACGATACGTCCACGACTGAACTGAGTCCCCCTCGCTCGCAGGTGGCGACATTCCCCCGGTTGGTCTTCAACCGGGGGAATGTCGCCACATGCTTTCTAGGCCACGGGTAGTGACCCAATCCTCCAGAATTCTCCCCCTGCCATTGGTCTCGCGGGAGCCCCAAGCCATCGACCAGGCGTTAAAGTCTCCCAGGACCAGGACAGGGCGAGGACGGCATGCAGTGAGAACGACGTCCAGTTCAGAGAGCCATAGCTCAAACTGATGCTGGTCGCGGTTCGGCGAGATGTAAACGGCCACGACCGCCACTCCCTCATAATCCGCCGTGACGCAACCTGGGCCCCTTGCAATTATTACAAGGCGCGAGGTATCTGCGCCGGACCCCCCAAAGATAGTCGCCAAGCGATACAGGGCCACCGGGCTTCCGGGATGAACCCAGCGGCTCGGCGACTGCGACCACGTTGACGGACCACTGCGCGATGCTCTGGTACAGAAGATTCTGAGCATCGGAGCAGTGGTTCAGATTGATCTGCAAGATGCGGATATGTGCATTCATCAATAAACATCCATATCCGCATCCCGCCGCGAACGTGGGCGCTCTTGAACGGCACTCTTATTCCCCTCTAGGGATGAACGGGGCTTTGGCCTTGAGGCGGCGCAGGTCTTGCTGTCCACCCGGTGCTCAGCCGTCTTGCCCTCCGTCACGCATCTAAAACAGCGTGGTGGAGCGTTACAGGCAATGGCCTTGTGTCCGGGTTGGCTGCAGCGGAAGCACCTATCACCTACATCGACTTCCGCTGTGCACTGCACCCCCACATGCCCCGCGACCAGGCACCTGTAGCACCGGGACTCGCGGGGCTGCAGGAGATGTATCTGCGCCTTGAGGAAGCCCCCAATGAGTAGGCTTCGTCCATCCGCAATCTTCTGAGCTGCCGCGACGGGACAACTCACGACTACTGATCCGTGACCAGTTGGCCCAAAGCGAATTTCGCCTGACCTTATCTGATCCCAGGGGCAGTCGCTTGCTTCCACAACGGCGGAGATTATCTCCTCCGTCGTGGCCGCGTCATCCAGACCCGAAATGCGTATACCAGCACATTTGTTGGATCTGGTGACACGGACAGCGTCCGTGTCCAGCGACACCCTTAGCTTAGCCGCTAGAGCATCAGCCTTGGGGCCGCTGGTGGCGCCGGAGACCTCGAGTAGGCGTGCTCCGGTGCGCGTCGTTTTGCACCGGAGTCCCCCCTCTATCTCGAGGGCCTTTAGGTCAACTGAGGCCTTCACCTGCCTCAGGACCTCGGCGTACCCCACGCCCCGCTCCAAGCCTTGTGTCATCACTGTTAGGACGACGGCAGTGGAGCGCGGTGCGCGAAGCCTCTTCGGCGCATTCGGCGCCTTCGTCGCGGTGGCCTTTGCCGCCTTATTAGCTCTTCTCTAGGTTCTTCCTCAGGCTCTACCTATTGCTTTGCGAATGTAGCAGTAAATGTAAATGTAGAAGCAATATTCTTGACGTTCATAAGTGTTACTTTGTGACCTAAATGAATAAAGATTTATTATTATTAGCCGCCTTTTTTTTCCCTCCCGCTACCTCCCAGCTCCCCTCTCTGGAGGGATACAGGGGTGCAACGGAGGGGGCGGCTGTATCAGGGGGTGCCGGAATGCCGCTCTTCCCGGGTGCTGACTTCGCAGGGGCGGGGGGAGCGGAGGCCTTCCGCTTGGAACCGGGAGCCCCTTTGGTAGCAGTCACCGCCGCATACGACATAGGGATCGTCAGCGGTGGGCGGTATGCCCGGTTCTCAAGGACGCCTAGGCGTCTTTCTATGGCCTCCAGCAGCTGGGTCAGGCTCGGTGTCACCTTGGAGGGCTTAGGAGCAGGCCCTACCTTTGGCTGCACACGAGCTTGAAGTTCGAGGGCCTTTTGAGGAGGGAGGTTCTTCACCCCTTGAGCGTCCCCGGTCCCTTGACCCCAGCTGTGTCAGCTTGCCCATTTCCTCCCGCATCTCCAGGAGTTGCTTGCGGGAGTCAGCAAGCTCGACCTCCAGGCTTCCAACCCGAGCCCGGAGTTTTTCCTCCTCTTCGGAGTCGCTTCTGTCGAGGAGCTCCTCTAGGGCCTTAGTGGCGCCTGTGACGGCTTCGGCCACTATCTTCTTCCTGCCTTGTACATTTTTGGCGCCCTTTACGGCGTCAGAAATACGAGCAAGAGCCGTTAGGAGCTCTCTCGCCGCCGGCACATCCGTGGCCTTGCCGCTGGGCAGCAGAGGGGCATGTATCGGCGGATTTGAAACCCGCCCCTTCAAATTTTGGAGGTCGGCTTTTCGACCTCTACCCGCGGTGGTAGCTATCACCTTGGCGGGTACGTCATCCTCACTGGAGGATATTGTCCCCGGCCGACGAAACAGGCTTTTGCCTGATTCAGAGGATCGTGGCCTCTTCCTACGGAGGCCCTCTGTCTCAGTGTCTATGCTGAGGACTGACTCGGCGTCAGTCTCAGCCGGGATTGACGCAACCTCTGCGTCAGTTTGGGGGGTGGTTTTGAGGCACACCACAGAGCCTTTTGGGCTTTGGTAAAAATCTTTGTTCATAATTGATCCCACGAGTGGAGACGAACAGACGACAACTCCCCGGGTGACGCTCATTCCGGGGAGTGGGATGTATACTGTGGGGTGCTCCAGGTGCCCCACAGGTTTTAACGACTTCGCTGTCGGGTTTTAGAGACTTGTCGTTGTCGCGAGCCGGCCAATTAAGGCAAGCCCCTCGGCCCCAGGACCACCGCGTACCGGTGGTAGGGCGACGACGTGCACCTCCAATAAAGCGCACATCGTCGTCCACGTTACCAGGGTGTACCACGTGGAGGTTGTCCTACCCAACACCCCTTGTTTCCCATCTAGGAAAGCTTTTAGAGCGTCTTATAATACACCGGCTCCTGCCGTGCGGTGTTAAATTTCACGAAAATCAATTTGGATTTACAGTAGGAAAATCTACTATTGATGCAGCGATATCTTGGCGAGAGCTTGGCTCACGGAACAGGCGCAGGTTATGGCGACCTGCTGTTGAATTTTTTCAAGCCGCCCATAAGGCTTTCACCTGGGCTTAACGAATGCCATGTTACTAGCAACCGAGACCAACGGCTTAACGTGCCTTCCTAAGCACGGAAACGCTCGCATATGTCTAGGTATCAATAGTACTACTGACAAGAAGGGGAATAAACGCATAATCGACCTTTGTTGAATTGGGCCCAGGTTTAACTGAAATAAAAATTTATAACGAATTGTCTGCACTGCAGAAACAAAATAACGATTTATTTTTATTTAATAATAAAATAATTTACGAGTTATTACGCGACACAAGTTCAATTTTTTCTTTCTCTTTTTTCTCTACAACACGACCTTCGGCGTCGCTGAAGGCTTTAAAGATAGTCTCGCCCCGGATTTTCTTGAGAATTTTTATATCGTGGAATGGATGATTGTGTGTGCATTTTCTGAAATGGACAATATTTCTCATTATTACTTACAAACAAACAGGTTACTTAGCCAATTTAGCAATTTAAATAATGTCGCTAAACTAACGCCCATCCCTACATCGCCTAACTCCCTCCCCTTCATTTCTCAAAATGAGCAACTCAAAATTTGTACATACTTAAAAAAAAAGTAGTAGTGATTTTTGATATTTATATTTGACTAGCTGACCCCGCGGCTCCGCCCGTGACATACTGTGAATCCCTGCCGCACCTATTTAATCCCGTCTTATTACTATTGCAAAAATGTATGAAAATTTGCCCGATTTGTTGACATTTATGATTACTGATACGCTCTCCTGGGTAGAAGCGTGATGTTATATAGCCTTTGTCCTTCCTCGATTAATGGACTATCCAACACAAAAATATTTTTTCAATTCGGACTAGTAGTTCATGAGATTAGCACGTTCAACCAACCTAACAAACAACCTCTTCAACTTCTCTTTATATATTAGGTCTTTACATATTTCTAGAAGCGCTCGTGGCCCCGCGGTCTCAGTGTTCTGTAAACGATCACGGAGTTACGCAACTTTCACTATGGCTGGTCCTCGGATGGGTGACCACTTTGTGGCATTTACATTTGCGAGCGTTTCCGTGCTTCGGAAGGCACGTTAAGCCGTTGGTCCCGGTTGCCAGTAAAATGGCAGTCGTTAAGCCTGGTTGAAGGCCTTATGGGCGGCTTGAAAATTTCAACAGCAGGTAGCCACAACCTGCGTCTGTCTATTTCAACACGGCAATGGGCTCACCACCTATTACGTGGGACAGGAATCCACACGGTGAAAAGTGGGCATATAATATGCCTCTGCCACCCCTTCGGGGATAAGGCGTGATGGATATTTATTATTATTTCTATTTATTGCCTTGTATGAAAAAATTTAAACGAATTTTTTTCATGTATTTTTTATTTGTTTTAAACGAAGTAATCACCCATGCAATCAATGCATCTTTGCCAACGCAGTGGCAGTTTATTGATGCCCTTCTTAAAGATATCAATCAGCTGGACGGGAGGCAACAAATTCTTCAAAGGCATTTTGTACTGCCTCTCGGGTATTGAATTTTTTTCCCGCCAAGAAGTTATCCAAATTCTGGAAAAAGTAGTAGTCTGTAGGCGGTCGATCTGGTGAGCTTCCAACCACAGTTCTTGCAACTTGGAGACCGTCTGCTGTGCAGTATGAGGTCGCGCGATGTCGTGCAGGAGGAGCGATTGACCAATGCTGGTTGGAGATGTGCCAGCTTCTCCATCA
This sequence comes from Thumatha senex, assembly GCA_948477245.1. NCBI lineage: Eukaryota > Metazoa > Arthropoda > Insecta > Lepidoptera > Erebidae > Thumatha > Thumatha senex. Next base: position 3,928,740 of record OX419731.1, on the reverse strand, counting down.
TTGTGTTCAGTTCTTCACAGTACACATCTGCAGTAATGCTCAACCCGTTAGGTAAGAAGCTGTGATGAATCACACCGGCGCTAGACCACCAAACAGTGACCATCACTTTTCTAGGGGTAAGTTTTCGTTTAGGGCATTGTTTAGGTGCTGAACCAGGATCCAACCAACATGCTAAGCGCTTGCGGTTATTAAACAGAATCCATTTTTCATCGCAGGTAACAATGCGGTTCAAAATTCCTACATTTGTGTGTCTGTTGAGCAGTGCAAGGCACGTCTCGACGCGTAACTCGTGCTGGCGATCATTGAGTTCGTGGGGCACACATTTGTCAAGCTTTTTTACTTTGCCAATTTGACGCAAATGGACCAATATTGTTTTGACGCTAACGTCGAAAGCGGCTGCTAATTCAGCCGTAGATTGTGTATCATCAGCTTCCACATTCGCCTTTAATTCGTCATTGTCGACTAAAGTCTTCGGACGACCGCGAGGTTCATTTTTCAGGTCGGAATTTCCAGAACGGAAGCGAGCAAACCAATAGCAGGTGGTGCGTTGGTTTGTAGTGTTAGCTCCGTAAACATCGTTGATGTTGCGTGCCGCTTGTGTCGCGTTGCTGCCACGACGGTACTTATATTCAATTTTTAACGTATCCATGATGACGAAAAACATTGAAATGCGATGAAAATATAACACTAATCAATAAACAAATTAATACTTTTGAAAAAAGAATTCAATGTTTTCAAAATAAAATTAATTTGAAATTAGAATTCTTAGCCAAACAAAAAATATTTTGATTTGAAATGTCCAGTACTGCAGAAAGGCAATTTCATAGGTAAAGCCCTATTATTAGTATAGACACAGATAATATAATATAATTCTTACAGATGCACGAAGAGGAAAAAAAATGGTCACGGCCTTAACTTTCCAAGCAGGCAGGCAGTACGGGAGTTTGTATATAGATGGCGACAATGTTTTGGCAAACTATTCTTATTATCCACTTCACTACACTAGATGTCCCTATAATAAACAAAAATACTGTGCCGAATGTTTTTTCTGGCTAATTGACGTTATCAATATTCTGTACTTTGGGGTCATGATATAAAGGTCATGTTTTATAGCGGCAAAAAGGGGTTTCACTTATTTGGATATTTTATCTATAGGTACTAATATTATAAAACTGGAGTTAGGTCATTTGTTTTGTTTGTTTAATTGAAGCGCTAATCTCAGCAAGTACTGGGTCGAATTAGACAATTATATTTGTGATGATATATTTTCAACTAGTTCGATTTTATGTATTTATTTTTTTCTCAAGTAATCCACTGTAGTTGGAAAAGTTATATATACCAACATTGAGGTCTACTATTTCTTTATAGATACGAAAAACAACATATCCAAATCTCGTGGAGTCTAGAAGTTGTGACCAATTTTAAATTTTTGCCAGGGTTGTCACTTCAGTATAACCGGACTTTTAATAGTTTGAAAAAATGTGTATGTGGTAATGTCTGAGTAATTGGTATTTCTCATTATAAATTCAGGACTTTTTACACACAGAGACAAACTTTATCATCAATATGTTTATCCGGGAAATACCAAGAACTTTCGATCTTATTGAAGATCGAAAGTTATTCAACAAATTGACCAAGATTAACTATTTTGAAGTGTGTCATATGTATGTATACACCATTTACCTTATTCAAATATATTTAATTAACTAACTAACTATCTTCACGCTGTATCCCTGACGGGGTAGTCAGAGAGGACAGATCGCCAGGCTTCGCGATCCATGCATACTTCTTTCGCTTCTTCGAGATTCATCAATCGCTTCATACACGCACGTCTTTTTTTTTTTTTTAACGTGTGGAAATCCCCTCGAATGTCATGCCGGATTCGAACCGGCTAAAACCACACAGTCCCCGCCTAACTCAGTCCCCGCCTAACTTACACGCACGTCTGGGTATCAGAGTACTTTTGACCTTTCCGTTTTTGAGCAATCTGCTCACGTGGTCTTCATATGTAAGTCTCGGCCTTCCCTGACTCAATCATTCTTCAAATCTTCGTCAATCGTTCCTCACTCATTCGTTGGACGTGTCCAAACTAACGGAGCACGCCCTTTTCCAGCTTAACGCTGACACTTTCATTCAAACCTGCCATATTGCGTATCACTTCGTTACGTATTCGGTCGGCCAAGGTAACGCCGCACAATTTTCGAAGTGATCGCATCTCCACAGCATTCAATTTACTTTCATGCATCTGCCGACATACCCAGGTTTCACTACCGTAAAGCAAAGTTGGCACTAGCACTGCGTTATGAATCGCCATTCGTGCTTCTTTTACGATGCTTTGTCGCTTTACTAACTGGGACAAAGCACCGTTAACTTTGTTTCCGGCAGCTACTCGCCGTTCTACATCCGAATCACATCTTCCATCCGCGCTAAACATACTTCCTAAATACACAATTTCATTCACTTGCTCTAGACGTTCCTGGTTTACCCTAATCTCGCATTTAGTTCTTACGTCACGTAAAATATATTTAATGTATAATTTAAATATTTTTAGCAATGTGTCTATTCTAGCCTCTTTTCGTGATTAATTGCTGTACAGTTACACCCATTCATGTATTAATTCGACACATTAAGAGTTGAAACTCTATTTGGTTATAAGTGTGACATTATTGTCAATTTTCCAATAAATGAAACCAAATAACAACAATTACAAATTGTCATTATTCGGTGTCACTTATTGGAAAAAAGTCACAGTGTAACTGAACAAGAAAAAATATTCCCTCAGAATTGCAATGTTACTAAAAAATCTACTTTTGTTAAATTTAAAGATATGGGTTAAATTACTTTTTCAGTTTTACTGCTTTGTAACTTCTTTTGAGATATGATAGATATCGTCACATTCCTATCATGATATTATTTATTGCGACATGTGGCAAATCCACATTTTTATACTATTAACATCAATAATAACGTTCCCACTTGGGACCTACTGGGAAAGGGCATTTTCAAGTCTCCTTAACCGGCGAGAGAGTATAAAACACTTAGTTGATAGCAAGTGGAAAGCCAGTCTCTGCCTACTCTAGTATAAGTAATTTATAATTATTCCCGTCACTCGAGAATAAGATTCCCATTGAAGATCGAAAGTTATCAGAATTTCCCACTGGATTATTTTTTTTTTGTAAATAGGACTATAATGGATCTTAATTTTGATAATAATATCTTTTCCGACAACCGTGGATATTTTGAGAAAAAAATTATAAACTGAAAAAATTTAATACATATATCACGAGTTCTAATCAAGATAGGAGGTTCGTGATTGGTTTAAAATATGTAGCTTTTATTTCGAGTTCTTATTGCATACACTTTTGGTTATAAATAATAGTTTTTAGTGTAGACAATTTTTGAACTTTAATGGAACTTTAACATTTTATACTGACTTCACTAATTACGTTAATCACCCCGGAGTTCTACTCTAGCTTTCTAAATGATTTGTTTCACACGTTTTTGTAATAAAAATCGGATGTCCGAAAAATGGCTCTTGTAACACATAGTGCAACGTAATAACCTTTTTACAAAGCTTTTTTTAAATAACAGAAGAATTTTAGAGACAGAAGGTCGATAGTTTTGCGTCTTATTCCATAGTAATGTAATTGTCTGCACAACATTTCATGGTGAACGCAATCAAAAGCGTTGGATAGATCGCAGAATACACCTAATTCATCAGGCTTGTCTTCAGATTTTGATAATATCAAATACGATACCTACATAAAAAAAAACTATTTTAAAAATGTTTCACTATCTGTATGTTCCGGCCAATGTCTGACACACACAACTGAACCGATTTTAATGAGACTTTCACTGGCACTCTTATAATATCTATAAGAAGTAACTTAGGCTACATTTAATCCAGTTATTTAGTTTAAACCGCTGTGCGTTCACTAGTAAATAAGAAATACATATAAATTAAAACGTAGCAAAATTTATTTATAATATAAATAAATAAATAAATATCCATCACGCCTTATCCCCGAAGGGGTGGCAGAGGCATATTATATGCCCACTTTTCACCGTGTGGATTCCTGTCCCACGTAATAGGTGGAGAGCCCATTGCCGTGTTGAAATAGACAGACGCAGGCTGTGGCTACCTCCTGTTGAAATTTTTTAAGCCGCCTATAAGGCCTTCAACCAGGCTTAACGACTGCCATTTTACTGGCAACCGGGACCAACGGCTTAACGTGCCTTCCGAAGCACGGAAACGCTCGCAAATGTAAATGCCACAAAGTGGTCACCCATCCGACGACCAGCCATAGTGAAAGTTGCGTACCTCAGTGATCGTTTACCGAACACTGAGACCGCGGGGCCACGAGCCTAATTTCTTTATATATCGCGATAATTTCTTTAATAGGCAACTATGTTTAAAGTACGCTGGATGACCCGCTGTTTTTACAAAAGCAGGCCCAAGACAACGGCTTGACCTTAAAACTTCACGCTCGCCTCATCGCCTCATAAAGTGGGATCCAAACTAACCTCCAAATAAACTAGATAACGCCCAAACTATTAGGAGAGGCCGCGGTGGTAGCCAAATTCTACCCCGGGAACCCAGGGAGGATTTGCGAGGAGTTATTTCGGGGCGCCCAGTGTTATACTGATAGGTAGAGATCGTGTTTTTTAACCGTCCGGCTTAACGCTGCTAACCAACCGTTAAAAAAAGCTTACCTCAAGATTTTGATTTTTGAGATTAAAAGTTGTATAGTGTAATACAAATGGCAAAAACTTATTTTTCAACTTTTATCGACAATAGTAGGAGACGAATCGAACTCCGGGGGAGGGGGGCAGTAGACTGGGTAGTTGTAGTAGTAGATGTTAGCGATATTATTGTAAAATTTCATCAAAATCCATTGAGTAATTTCTGCATGCAGTAATAACAAAAATACATTATTAAAATCTTTCGCGTTTATAATATTATGGGGATACGCAAATAGTTGACGCCCGCGGCTTCAGCCGTTTAGAGAAGTTTTCCCGTTCCCGTGTCCCACATGAACTTGTTCACGGGATAAAAGGTAGCCTATGTGTTACTTTTTTATATTATTGTAAAGTTTCTTCAAAATCCATTCAGTAGTTTTTACGTGATAAGTAACAAACATACATATTTACAAACTGGTTGAGCGGGCGAGATAAATAAATTCGGATTCGGTATTCTAATTTGCTAGAGCATAAGAAGCTCGGCTCTAAAGCGGTCCCACAATTTAGTGATGTGGTCAGGAGGAGTGTCGTCCCAGTCACAGCTGGACAGCCAAAGTTCTTTTATGAGAAGCTTTGCGTACAAGACGACAGGTGCTACAAATCCCATTACATCCCATATGCGTGCGACACATGACAATATGGTGCGCTTAGTGCAGGTTGACGGTGTAGACGAAACGAAACATGTCGGACGAAGGTGACCAACGCAAACCGAGAACCTTGTGCGTATCATTACTATCAAACTCCTTGACAGTCGACAAGCGATGCGACGGTGGAATCGAATCCAAGACCGTTTGCGAATTACTAGTCCATTTTACGAGATCAAAATGACCAGCCTTCATGAGATCAATTACTTCAGCCGCAGTTACGACAGCTTGATCTTCGGTCTGCACAGAATAAATATAGTCATCCATGTACAGACCAGTTTCTACAGTCTCCTTAGCCTTCGAGTAAATGTCGCCCTCATCGGCGGCGAGCTGCTTGACAGTGCGAAGAGCATGGAAGGGACTGGATTTAAGTCCAAAACAAACGCGATTAAATTCGTAAACCTGTAAAGGTTCCTGCGGCGAAAATCTATACAAAATGCATTGAAATCGGTGATCTGATTCGCGAACACAAATACAAAGAAACATTTGTCTAATGTCGGCTGAAAGCGCGACAGCGAATAAGCGAAAGTTAACTATAATTTCGAACAAATTACCTTGGAGATTTTGACCACTGTGCAAAATATCGTTTACCGAAACATTCAAACTAGTTTTGGCGCTGCCATCTAAAACAACGCGCAACTTGGTGGTTAGTTTATCCTCGTGGACAACTCCATGGTGCGGTATGGTATACGAAGGAGCGTGCTTCGTCTCTTCGGTTTCGGGAGGCGCGGGTGAAATGAAACCTTTATCCAAATATTCTACTATTACGCTATCGTAAGCCTCCTTCAACTTTGGAGATGTCTGCATATTCCGTTCTAAACAAAAGAAGCGTTTTTCGGCTGACTGAAACGAATCTCCAAGCGAATTAACATCGCCCTTAAAGGGGAGTGCGACAACATAACGACCATCACTATCGCGAGTAGCCGTGCGACTATAAAACTCTTCACAAAGTTTATCATCCGGGCTGACAATAGGAGGGACGTTCACCTCTTCTATCTCCCAGAATTTACGGACAGCGGAGTCCAGCGGCTCGACGGCGCAACAATATGACACTATCGAGTTACAATCAAAACAAGCGGGTGCGGAACCAACAATAATAAAACCAAGAACCGTCTCTAAGGCGAGCGGCTCGGGGTGCGATGCGTGACCTTGAACCTTATGCTGCAACAGGAGGTGCGGGAAAATCGAAGCGCCAACTAACAAATCAATATCTCCTGGAACGGCGTAAGTATCATCGGCCAAAGGCAAATCTCTAAAATTAGTCAATAATCAGGTATTAACTGCGACAGTCGGTAAAAGTTCGGTAACCTTATCGACGACTAGCGAATCCATCGAAAAACTAACATCAAAATCAAAACGCGAGTGGAATTTAATCCCTACAGAACCTTGAACGGCTTTAGTGGAACCCTCAATACCTTTCACAACATTACAGGCGGGGCGGTTATTTATATGCAAACCAAGAAGACTGCAACAATTTTTACTAATTAAATTACTTAACTACAAGCGAATTATTACCATTAACGCGCGAGGTACCAACTGAGTTTAAATTTTTTTATTGACCTTTCGTTTACTTTGGCGGATGGGATCACTGGATTTGTTTTGATTACGATAAAGTTTAGATGCTACATCACGTTTTGATATAAAAAAAAACTTTTTAAATTCTGCAGTCAAAAAACAATATTAAGTGGGCCAGAAAGGCAATGACAGTCATTATTTTTTTAATAAGACTACCAAACTGTTACGCAATAAACTAGTGTTTATAATGTAATACTTTTTTTGGTTTAATAGATATTTACTAAATATAGTTATTTAGTAAATATCTATTAAACCAAAAAAAGTATTACATTTCGGTGTTTTGTATTCATGATTACTATTAAAATATTGATTTTAAAATGCAAATACAAAAACCAAAACACTGAGGATTCGTACTTGAGACTCAAGATGAAAATGTGTTTTTAATGTCTACTTCTCGCCATTAGCCACCAGACCACACACACGGTGACAACTTATTATGAATATTATACTTGATTTTTGAGGCGCAATCCTCGTCGATATCACAATATTTTTTCAAATAACCGAATTAAAGTTTAATAATCTAGCTTATTGGCATTAGAGAGACGAATGTTGGTGGAGAACTATTCAACTTATTACGTCGCCATCTATTACATTAACTAACAGCATCGAGAACCAATTATTCACGCAATCTACATTAATTGTATTATCAACGAGTTTAATATGTTAATATTACAGACTACAATATGGTTTTTATTTTAGAAATCAATTACCAGACTTTAAACAGCTAAATAAGATTTTAATTTTTTGGAATCTTGTAATTACTGCCATTAAGGGATTATTTAATGTTATTAAAAATATTTTGTTCGCATTGGTACCCCCTGGTATAGATAATAATATTATTTGATTGAAATTGGTATGTACCGTCGAGGAAATTAAATATTTAGTTGGATTTGGTGTAGGTTCATTATTAGAATACTGCATCATAGCATTTATCTTAGAAGCGACCATTTTTGGCAATGGCAACGCATTTTTTCTTTCTTTATAAAATACATACTAAAGTAGTCGTATTGAGATCGTTGACCCTGGAGTTTTCATTTGTTTGACGGACATAAATAATAATAAATATTGTGGGACACTTTTTATATAGCGCCATCTAGCCCAAAGTAAGCTATAAAGCTTGTACTATTAGATCTAGACCATTAATATACATACTTATATATTTTATATACATTTAAATAATGCTACAGGCTGTTTAACACTAATTATATAATATATGTACTTCAGTTGCTAAAAATACATATTTTACTTTTTAGGTTGACAATTCTGAAGTTGACCAATTAGGGTTCTGTCGGCCAGCGACTGGCGTACACTTCATGATGAATATTGCCATTATAATACAGACGAATTACGAAGACGATTAAACTGTTAAACCATAATCTTTCTTGATTGTATTTCGTAGCTACGAGTCTAATATAGGTACCTACTCACCTCTTAAGAATAGTATTTCCGTCATTGGTGTAAATACTCGCTGGGCACTTTTTACCCCCATAATCAACACATCGCCAATATTTATTAAGATTCTTTTGAACATATTTCAAATTATAGATAAACCTGTTTACAACCAACTGTAGATTGCCTTGATTCGACATACTGTAATGTACGTCTGTATGATTGTCTGAAACAATATCGCACTATAAGATTGCGCCTTGTTCTCCGATATACGCACAAATAACTGGGGGTTAATTTATGTATATATTTCTCTGTCAAGAAAGTACCGGGAAACGATCAATGATGTACAAAATATATTGCGGTGTAAAGTTGCCCTACCGAATAAAAAATAAAAGTTTATTTGCGTTAAAAATAACATTGACGTACAAAAGATACAAAATAAGTAGGACCCTCCTGTTAAGCAAATGATGCTTACTTAGAACAAAATATAGGGTATACGTAACGAAGTGATACGCAATATGGCAGGTTTAAATGAGTGTCGGCATTAAGCTGGAAAAGGTCGGTTCGGTCACGTCCAAAGAATGAGTAAGGAACAATTTTACGAAGAATATTTATTTCGCGAAAGTAAAAGGTGTCAGGGTATACCGAGACCTACATATTATGTTAACTATTAAAAAAAAAACTTATCCACGTCACAGCGCAGGCTAACTTGATCTGTATGTGCTACAGGATCGTAGCAAGTGGTAAATTAATACTCTCTGCCCTTATGGGATAGCACAAAAGACCCAATAGGGTCGAAGTGCTAGGGTAAAGCCAACCCCAATAATAAGATAAGACCCCTATGGGAAACAGGCGTGATAATATGTATGTATGTATGTATGCACCTGCTGATCAATGGATGAGGCTCTGGCGTAGACGCCTAAAAGGTCGGGGGTCAGACAACAGTTGCTCCCAAAAATTCCAAAAATAAACCAAATCTAATTTCTATTACCAACATGACATTGACATATTGTCACGCCTTTATCCCCGAAGGGGTAGGCAGAGGCATACTATACGCCTACATTTCATAGTATGCAGTTTTGTCCCACGTAACAGGTGGTGAGCCCATTGCCGTGTTGAAATGGATATTACCAACAAGTCCGTCAAAATCCATTCTGTTTATCAGTGACGCCTTTATACCGATATTTCACCATGTACATTTTATCCTACGTAATAGGCAGTGAGCCCATTTACCCAATTCTAATGTTTTCTTTGTTTCTGGTGTGCCTTAAAGAGATATTCAATCAAATCATAGTTCGAAGCAACTGGGAAGACAATAATGTACTTACAAGATTCTTTAGTCTTCATTGTTTTTAAAAAACTACTGCCAGTATTGTCTATGTCTTCATTGTCCTGATCATCCATTGGATTTGTGTTCGATATTTCTATGGATTCTGTCATCATATCAGTGTTGTCATCTTCATCATTTGACTTCAGAAATACTCTGGAAAATAGAAAGAAGGCTTAAGAAATTTGATTTCACAAATATTCTGTAAAGTAGAACTAATATTACATTTTTATTACAGTTGTATACAAAATACATATGAAATTACAAGTATTTTGGAAAATGGAAGGAGGGTGTAATCCATTTGAATTTACAAATATTTTGGAAAATGGAACAAGACATAATATTTTTGAGATAAATCTTGCTTTATTCTTTGTGGTGTGTGTGTGTGTGTTTGTGAGGTGTGATCATAGTCAAAAGATGACAATGACCTTTTATGACGGTAACAATGGTAAACAATACATATCGCTGATCTAAGAGAATTTTACCAAAGAAAGCTTTTTAGCTTTAAAAACACAAGCAAAGATATTTGCGTAATCACCTGTCTAAACCGCGATCGAGCCCGTCAGATAGTAGAAAAAAATTACGGGTATTTTTTTACACCTGTATATATAACAGTGGTGTTATTTTGTACACCAGTATAAATAAAAAACACCTTAATAATGACTTACTCGCACAATTGCCGCTTCCGGATTATTACCGGAGTCTCATTTAACTGCTGCTTCCGTGTTTTACCCAAAATCTCATTTAATTTCCGCTGCCGGGTTTTACACGACGTCTGAATTTCCGAGTGCACTTCCGTTACATGTGTTTGAATAGTTTCTCCTGGACCAGCTGCAGTATCTTCATCCTATAATAAATTTCTGATACAGGCCAGTACAAGCTTATACAGATAATGTAAGTAGTCACTTCCATAAACACTGACAATGATAACCTCGTTTCCAGTTAATGTTTTTGAACTTTCACGATTTTCACTCATATTTTGAGCCTTATTTGCGAAGTATTCTATTACATCAGCCAACAAGAGGACCACGGCTGCTTTTATCCGGTCAAAACGTCGGGAAGTACAAGGTAGGCTTTATACCTAATAGAATACGTCGCGAAAAAGGCTAAATATCATTTTGTGATTAAGGAAGAGTACTTGTATATTTTTCTACTGTACCCTTTTGATAGAGTGTATCTTATTTTTGAGCAGCAACTCTAAGGGCCACTGTGAATAGGTTTGTCAGCTATAAAAGTGGCAAACAATCTCTTTGCATTATAGGAATGGCGACATTCATTATAGCTAGCTGCTGAACGTGGGAAGAATAAAAGAAGAATATATATTTATGATTACCAATTCTCTCAAGCCTTTGATATGAAGTGCTTTACCGGCTGCTAAGAAGTCTGCTAATCCATCTTTCACAATGTGAACTTCACCAGTGTATACGTACTCCAACACTGCAGTAAGTGTGGTGTGTGATATATTCTGAAAAAAAATTGCAGTCTTTTTTAGTGTTTAAGTCAATATTATCTTAATTTTACATTGCATTACACAATAAACATGTTCTTTGATGCAAATATATTTTAGTTAAGTAGTAATGCCTGGACTGCAGAGATATTGTAATAGTATGTAACATCTGTCCTGGCTGCTGACGTTTTAAGTTTGGAATACTGAATGGATTGGAAAGATCGGCACCCGTATGGTGGCGGGTAAACCACCAAACAATAACATTCCCAAGGAGGGTTGGTGTCAGGCAGGCGGATGACTATAAAAACCAAGCCAAAACGGTGGTGGTCAGATGAAGTCCAAAAAATATTGAAGGAGAAAAAGAGAAAATTTAAAGAATGGCAGAGCGTTAAGGAAGTCAACGGTATTTTGAAAGCTGAAAAAAGGTAGAGTACGATGAATGCAAGAAGAAAGCCAAAAAAGTCATAGCTATAGCAAAAGCACAAGGCCAAGAGCAGGTATATAACTCGCTAGACAGCCCCAGAAGGCCAAAAACGACTTTATCGAATGGCCAAGGCGAGGGAACGGAAGACGAGGGATGTATCTCTAATAAAATGCATTAAGAGCAAAAGAGGTGAGGTGTTGTTTAGTGATGAAAAAATTACAGGACGATGGAAGAGTTATTTTGAAAGACTATTAAATGAGGAAAACGATTGGAGTGGACAGACACAAAATATTGCGGTAAATGTGGGATTAGTAAGAAAGGTAATTTGATGAATTGAAAGAAGCTGTAAATGGAATGAAGAATGGGAAAGCGACAGGGCCAGATGGAATACCAGTGGAAGTCTGGAAGTTGTTAAAAGGGGATGCATGGAAGTGGCTGGCTTTATTCTTTAATAAGCTAATGCATGAAGAAGAGGTACCCGATGAATGATGCAACAGAAAGCTGGTGCCCATTTTTAAAAATAAGGGGGATGTACAGGACTGCAATAGTTATCTAGGAATAAAGCTAATGTCACATAGTATGAAAGTGTGGGAAAAAGTAATTGAGCGACGACTGAGAGAAGAGAGTGAAATTTCTCGGAGCCAGTTCGGTTTTATGACGACCGACCTGGCGTCGGGGAACAGCGGACGCCATTTTGAGTAGTCGCTAATTGCGCGAGAAATACAGAAGTGCACATAAAAATTTGCACATGGTGTTTGTTGACTTCGAAAAGGCATACGACCGAATACCGCGAAAGGTGTTATGGTGGGCCCTGGAGAAGAAAGGAGTGCCTGAGAAGTATGTGCGGTTGGTCCGAGCAATGTATAGTCGATGTAGTACCCAAGTTCGTTCTGTAGCAGGTACTACTAGTGGTTTCGGTGTCAATGTAGGCTTGCACCAGCGATCGTCCCTTAGCCCATACCTCTTCCTCATAGTCATGGACGCCCTTACGGCGGACATACAGAAGGTGGTGCATGCTGTTTGCAGATGACATCGTACTAGTAGCCAACGAAGGCCTTGAGCTCCAGAGCAGACTGGAGATGTGGCGACAAAGCTGGAGAGTGTTGGCCTTAAAATGAGTAAGTCCAAGACAGAGTATCTGTTTTGCGATTTTGGCGGTCTCTCCAGTTATGTCGCCGTATCTGTTGACGGTAGACCTTTAGCGGTATGCTCCCAGTTTACCTAAACTGGGACCCCAGGTACCTACCTGGGGTCACTTATCCAGAGCAATGGGGAAATCGACCGTGACATTACACATCGGATCAATGCTGGATGGCGACAGGTCACGGCCACAACATGCGATCCACGATTGCCCCTCAAGCTGAAGGGCAAAATATATAAAACCATTATAAGACCTGTGGTATTATATGGATCAGAATGTGGGGCCGTTAAGAAGTTGGATGAAAGAAGAGTGCATGTAACTGAAATGAGAATGTTAAGGTGGATGTGTGGTGTGATTAGAATGGATAAAATACGAAATGAGTATATTAGAGGGAGTTTGAGAGTGACGCCTGTGACTGAAAAACTGAGAGGGAACCGTTTGTCTTGGTATGGGCATGTGATGGGAAGGGATGAAAGTCATGTCACTAAAAGGACCGTAAATATGAAAGTTGATGGATGGAGAGCTTGAGGAAGGCCAAAGAAACAATGGATGGACTGTGTAAGGAGTGACATGAAAGGAGTTAATGATCTGATGACGAATAACAGGGATCAATTGAAGAAAACATACTGCGCCGACCCCAAGTAAGTTGGGACAAGGGCAAGAGGGCAACCTATGGGAATAGCTTGTGTTAGTTGTCCGAACATATCATTATTACTGGAATTTAACAGCCAGTACATGGGCGTACCCAGGGGGGGGGGGGGAACAGGTGCCCCCCCCTGGATTCGGTTCATGTCCACTACTTTTGTCGATAAAAGTAAAAAAAATAACTTGTAGATTTTGTATAGATTATGGTCGTATAATATAGATGCGAAAGGCGCAGGACCTTGTATTGTGGCGTGAATTGGGAGAGGCCTACGTACGGCAGTGGACTGCCATAGGCTGATTTGATTGATTCATCATCGTCTACATTAAAATTTGTTAGCACTATATGTTATTCTGCCAAATACACCATAAACCGTTCTGTCGAAGGCCCTCAGAAGTTGCTTTCTAAATAGCATTTTTATATGTGGAAATCAAAAGATATCTTAAATTTTAGTTATGATATAATCCCCAAGGATGTTCTGCCCGACTGTACGACGTTTAACGCCGGGCGCCCCGGGTAACTCCTCGAAGGGATGTCCCAGATTTTGTGGCTGACTTGACTACCACTGTGGCCTCGCCGTGGCCTCACCGTGGCGCTGGTTTTGTGTTATCCTGTGTAATAATAATAATGGTTAATTAATGGCGATGATGACTACTAGGTCCCTGTTTATAAAATAAATGAATTGATATACAGTAAATGTAGTTTAATTTACCTTAACAGTACATCTAATCATGAAAGGAAAAGTTATGTTGTCTCATTATGGAGACTTGAACTAACAAACAAACAAAAGTTATAATTCGGTTCAGGCGCCAGGAGGATAAGTCCTACCAACTTTATGCACACGGATATCGGCGATAGAGATTGAGCTTTTAATCATAAGAGCAGGAACCAAAAATAATAGAATACATCTCTAGAAGAAAGTTTCTATATTCTTACAGGCGAATTGATTGAATATACATTGTATACATTATCACTATTGGTATAACCTATTCAAGTGATTTAGTAAGCTAAAGATTAACTATTCACAGGGTTGAGGCGTGAAATTTAGAATAGTGAGATCAAGCATAATGCCAGCTTATGAGTCAAAATATATATCATAACATGATTCAAAACATGAGCCAATACATTGATTCGTAAATCGCTGAATCTAATCATGGAGTCATTACATGGGCCTAATCATTGAGTCATGCATCATTACTAGATTAATCTACACAAAAGAAAAACAATTCAAACTAGGTACCTGAAGCGTGGTTACATTACCACGGGATTCGAAATCACCTCTGCAGACCACGACAGTTGCCGTCTCCACGAGAATGACGAGCCCGTAACCACATGGTCAGCATTCATGGCAAATTTTATCCAAGAATAAAGTTCATATTAAAAAAAAAGTGCTTTTTCAGCTGCAAAGAAAAGAATTAGTTCCATTAGATTTGGAAAAACAATTGGAGATTTGTTCGTGATTAGAACACATAAAGAGAACTTACCACTTTTTTAAAGAAAAACCAATAAATCTTGAAGAGCAGGCAAATATTCCATTAACGCCGCTCTAATCATCGTGATAAGCGAAATACATAGTTATTTTGGTATAACCATTTATAAGAATTCACAGGCGTGAACTTCCATATACAATTTATAAAAGATTACTTCTTTTTAGCGAAGTTTAAAAAATATATTTACAATCGACATCTTACAATTTTAAAATACTTTTTCGTTGGCATGGCTGCGAAGACATTGACCAATTGACAAAACTATATTATTTCTTTTTTTTTTCCAAGTCTACCTTATGGCATGGAAACTAAGGCAGGCATACAGCCTTACAGAAATCGCAATTTGTTTAAAATCTATGACACACGGAGCGAAAGAGTCAACAATCTACTCACCTCTCACTCCAAATTTCAAGACTAACAATGACATTCCAATGTGACGTTTTACAACGTTACACCTGATTGCTCAGAGGTTGTTGGATGTTATCCCGCTTGTTGAATCTCTTAAGGCATGTGTGAATTTCTCACGTCAAGGCATCATCTTGAGCCTGTTTCTGTAAGGACAGCGGGAAGCCTGTCCACCGTACTTTTAAAATAGCGAATCGTTAAAGAAATTGCTCAAAACAATTTCCTATTTTAATTTATGCTAATAATAGAATAGGGGGATATAATGTAGCCGAAGTTACTCCTTGTAACATACACCTTTCAGTGAAAGTCCCTTAAAATCAGACAGAAAAAATATAATAGTTTTTTTGTGCAAGTATCGTATATACATACTTTCATTAAATTGTTAAAATTACAAACAGACACTTCAATTTTCAATTTTATACATTTGTATAGTAATTTGTATAAATTTAATTAAAACAGGTAGCTTTAGTTTAGACCTTAAACTTAGCTAACGGCTGCCATGTTACTGGCAGCCGGGACCAACGGCTTAACGTACCTTCCAAAGCACGAAAACGCTCGTAAATGGAAATACCACAAAGCTGATATTTGGCAACTGGTGTAATGCCGTAGCCATAGTAATCTATTGCTTACATTTAAGAATATGACAGGATGTGGACACTGTGCTGAGGAGATCAATTCCTTGATGAAGGGACTTGCAAGAGACACAACCATTTGGTGCACTTTTACAAGATGACCATCTGCAGCTAAAGTCATATCTACAAACTCTCCTTTCTGAAAATAAAATTCAACTGATTTATTTGACCCTAAACTAGCGATAGTAAAACTGACCTCAGGCTCTACTGATGCGAACACAACTAACTATATGTGTCTGAAAAGGTACCTTCAACTGTTCACATTTGTGTGATCCACAAATGTTTGTTTCGAAGTTTGGGTGCTTCGTATGTATAATAAGTATGTATTTAGAAATATATAAGTATGTTTATCAGTTATCTTCCCACAACACAAACTTTTATAAAGTTCATTCCTACTGTACCTGTTGACTGAAATCATCAAAGAATTTACCCTAAAACTAGAATCAATAGGTACAGATTCACATAATGGTGTAAAAATAAATAAGTACCTGTTGTAGGAGGCTAAGACCACCACAAATATTTCTTTGATGGGCGTCCCATGATAAAGATAATGTTTCCTTCATGATATTGGTTCCAAAAATAGAATAATTATACAATTAATATAAGACCAACTAAGAACTGTACGAATCTAATTAATATTTTTTATTTATTACGTTATTAAATTATAAAAGACACCGAGCGCCGACAAATATTTATTGCAGTTATTGTTTACATAATGTTGTTGTTAGTTGTCTTCACCCATCTTGGGCTTTTCTTGGGCAGGCAAAGGAAACTTAGTCCTTACAACCTGGTCTTCAGCTTGAAGTTTCTTAGACATAAAAGTTGTGTAAACGTGCTTTAGTGAAAGACAGTGATATATTGCACTGAAAAGCTATTTTACAACTTGTCGTGCAAATTCTACTAATACCAATAACGCTCTACCACGTTAATGGGGCAAGGACACAGGACCAAAGGACTGGACAAGACTGAATTAGAAGATAAGATTGAATTAATATGATTTAAAAAAATAAGGTTTCGCTTAAAAGTCTTAGTAACCAGGCCTAAAAACAAATATAAAAATAAAAGAAATAAAAGTTGGCAACACTAGTTTAAGCCGCGCACTTTTGGCGGGAGGAGTGTCAAGTGCGGACGCTTGCTGTATATTATTTTCTCAAACTAGTGCATATATCTTGTTTTATGTGTGGAAGTGGTGGTTTCTTGGACATAAAAGTTGTGTTAACGTGCTATAGTGAAAGACAATGATAATATGCAGAGAAATGCTATTTTCTCTCTTGCCGCGAAAAGTTCACTGAAAACCTCAGTATAAGAATCACCATTATACTGAGGGCAAGGACCAGGACCTAGGACTGAGGACTAGACATCGACAAAGACTGGACAGGACTAAATACTAAGAAAATATAAATACCGAAGACCAGGCTGTATGGACAAAGTTTCCTTTGCCTGCCCAATAAGGGCGAAAACAACCAAAAAAATTACCCCGCTGTCACTGCTGCTGCCATGTACATCTCCCGTTTGTGTGTATATTTACAAGCTCACTTTGTAATTTTATATTTAAAATTATACATGAATGCCAAATAAGCAAGGTATTCAGTCATGGCTCAATCTCAGTTTTCTTTATCGTGGAATGCACATAAGGAAAATATATGTCATGGATTTAGCTCGTTACAGCAGGTAAATTTATGCAATTTTTATACAATACTCTTTTATAATTTAATATTAAAGGCTTGTTTATTTAGAATGGTGAATTTGTGGACATGACTCTGGCTGCAGACGGTCATCTGGTTAAAGTTCATCAAGTAATCATTGCACTTGCAAGTTCATATATGAAGGATTTAATATCGACGACACAGTGCAGGCACCCCGTTATATTTCTCAATGTAAGTTAAATTTGTGCTTTACTGACTGACACTCAATGGACGTGACTCAATAACAAATGCAATTCTTTGTGCTAATTATTATCCATACATCTTAATCTTAATAATATTATAAATGCGAAAGTTTGTATGAATGTTTGTTACTCTTTCACGTAAAAACTACTGAATAGATTTAAATGAAACTTTACAAAAATATACCTTATACATCAGAATAACACATAGGCTACTTTTTATCCCGGGAACAAGTTCCTGTGGGAAACGGGAACGGGAAAACTTCTATACGCGGGCAAGCCGCGGATGTCAACTAGTATATTATAAATGGGAAAGTATCTGTTTGATACCCCTTCACTACTAAACAACTGAATAGATCCTTATGAAATATGGCAAAGAGATCATTAGTAATCTAGGGAAGGACTTGGCTATATTATATCACAATCAACAATCTAGAAAGAGGTAATACAGGGACAAAACTTCTTATGGGATAAATAAATAAAATAAAAAAGTAAATATCCATCATGCCTCATCCCCGAAGGCGTGGCCGAGGCATATTATATGCCCACATTTCACCGTGTGGATTTCTGTCCCACGTAATAGGTGGTGAGCCCATTGCCGTGTTGAAATGGACAGACGCAGGTTTTGGCTACCTGCTGTTGAAATTTTTCATGCCGCCCATAAGGCATTCAACCAGGCTTAACGACTGCCATTTTACTGGCAACCGGGACCAACGGCTTAACATGCCTTCCGAAGCACGGAAACGCTCGCAAATGTAAATGCCACGAAGTGGTCACCCATCCGAGGACCAGCCATAGTGAAAGTTACGTAACTCAGTGATCGTTTATGTCTGAGACCGCGGGGCCACGAACACTTCAAATTTTTTATGGGATAGGTTGAAAATATTTTTTTTGGGTCGCAAGTGACTAATTATATAACAATGAGGGTCTATGATACTAGCTGTGCATCCGACATCGCCCATAACATACTTTCAACTCTCAGGGTACCCTACATTGTTAACTCATGTCTGTTAATTAGTTTTCAAGTATTGTATGGAAGTCTGCCCAGCTTGTTGTCAGTTACGATTACCACTTTGTTCCCATAAGTATTACTATGATGATATCATTATAGCCTTACTCAATAAACAGACTGTCTTATACAAAAATATGTATGTACTTATTTAGAATGGAGCAAACAATGCTCATAACATATTTGTAACAGCCCTATGCATTTCTGAAAATGCTAATAACTCCAATCTGTTAATGCAACATTAGGTTAAGAATTTACAAAGACTGTAAAACTACTTACATATGAAGACCACATGACCAGATTGCTTAAAAACGGAAAAGTCAAAAGTATAGGTCGCGTGGCGAATGATGAGCTCTGTAAGAAATTGGAAGGGGAATGCGCAGAACTCAAAAATTAGGTCTAATTGGCGGGGTCAGAGGGCTGAAGGGCGGGAGTGTAGGAGCGTGGACGCAGGAGTGGTCGAAATCCTACACGCACACTAGTGCATAGCTGCACACTACTCCGCGATATGTCGCCACGTGTTGTAACTAGTCTCGGTACTGTCAAGCACATAAAATATTCTACGCTTTTTGGCAAATCTTTTAATAGCGTATTGAGGTTTTGATTCCCCGAGAAAAATGTCTGTCCAATCTGGACAAGAAAGAAAAATGCTTTATTGTGTAAATTATTTGATCAAATATTTATACCAATTATAATTATTTTTATTGGCGATACATAACTCAGTCGTTGCTTTACGGTAGCGAAACCTGGAATGTCAGCAAATGCATAAAAATAAATTTAATGCTGTGGAGATGCGATCACTTCAAAACTGTGCGGCGTAACTTTGGCCGACCGAATACGTAACGAAGTGATACGCAAAATGGCAGGTTTGACTGAAAGTGTCAGCGTTAAGCTGGAAACGGGCGTGCTTCGTTGGTTTGGACACTTTCAACGAATGAGTGGAGTACGATAGACGAAGAATATATATTGTGCAAAAGAGGAGGGTAGAAGGAATCATGGTAGGCCGAGACTTGCACATGAAGACCACATGAGCAGATTGCTCAAAAATGGATAAGTCTGAAGTATTTCGGTACCCAGACGTGCATGTATGAAGCAGTTGATGAATCTTGAGGAAGCGAAATAAATATGCATGGATCGCGAAGCCTGGCAATCTGTCCTCTCTGACTACCCCGTCAGGGATACAGCGTGAAGATAGTTAGTTTAGTTATAAATTTTCGTCAATTTCTTGTTTAATACAAAAAGAAATACGACTATCATTCACCGGGCTAGGCAGAGACTTCTTTCAATTCTTTTACTTATAAATAAATATAAATAAAAATGTTTTTTCTAGAAATGAGATCACTGAAGCTAAATAAAATACTAAAACACTTTGAATTCACTTGTTGAAAATAATATAAACCTACTTACGTACCCACCTACCTACGCTATAAAATAAAAAAAATGTGTAAAGGATTAAAGGAGTGTCCTATTCAACTTGATATTTTTGTGTAATAATATTGTGCGCGATTATACATGCGCAAACTATCCCCACTAATTTTTGTCAGAGCTCATCATTCGCCGCGCGACCTGTACTCTGATACCCAGACGTGCATGTATGAAGTGATTGATGAATCTACAAGAAGCGAAAGAAGTATGCATGGATTGCGAAGCCTGGCGATCTGTCCTCTCTGACTACCCTGTTAGGGATACAGGGTGAAGATAGTTAGTTTAGTTAGTGAAACTACTTATTTTTTTACTTTACTTTGTGTGAGTTGTCCCAACGATATTTATTTATCTCATTTTTTTGGATTGTAGCAAACAATACTCATTCTACGTATCATGACTGTAGTCTTAACTGTTTGCGAAATTGCTAAAATCCCTAAAAGGTAGCTTACTCTGAAAGATTCTAGGTGTAAAGGTTTAGGATGGGTATTTTTGGACAAGAGAATCAGTCACCCAGTATTTTATTATGGGTGAAGCCTAAACTAGTTTATAAAAGACTCTGAAACTATTTATTAGAGATGAATAGTTTGGCCTTGTGCCTGATATTATAAATATATTAGTATTCTTGAGAAAAGAAAATAGGGTTCATGATCTGTTATTTAGGAATTCATAACATATACACAATGTATGTTAAAATATAAATATGTAATTTTTTCCCCTTAATTCTTACTTACAGTAATTTAATTATTTTAGAAAATCTCATATACAACATTGTGTGCAATATTAGAATATGTGTACACTGGGGAAACTTTAGTGGCCATAGAAAACCTAAATGAGTTCTTAGAAGCTGGTAAAGAACTGCATATTAAAGGACTTGAGGACATGGTATGTTTCTAATTCATAGTATTCTTTGTTTTTCTGTGAATTCTCCAATTAAAATTACTATTTATTTTAGAAAATACACGACACCTTTACTAGAACTGAGACCACAATTGAGACACCAGAAAATGACATTGATACTGAAGGCAACATGGGCACTTTGAATGATGACATATGCTACTTTGAAGTTACTGCAAAAGAGGATGATGAACCTAAATATATTGTTTCCAGTATTGGGTAAGAACATGCAAATACCTTTTTGTCCAGTCCAGCATTAGTCAAGTCGATCATGGCAAGGCAAGAAATGTAAAATAACAGTGGCACTCCGGGAGTACCATGCCAACAGAGATAAAAATAAAAATAAAATATCCATCACGCCTTATCTCCGAAGGGGTGGCAGAGGCATATTATATGCCCACTTTTCACCGTGTGGATTCCTGTCCCACATAATAGGTGGTGAGCCCATTGCCGTGTTGAAAATAGACAGACGTAGGTTGTGGCCTTCAACCAGGCTTAACGACTGCCATTTTACTGGCAACCGGGACCAACGGCTTAACGTGCCTTGCGAAGCACGGAAACGCTCGCAAATGTAAATGCCACAAAGTGGTCACCCATCCGAGTACCAGCCATAGTGAAAGTTGCGTAACTCAGTGATCGTTTACAGAACACTGAGACCGCGGGGCCACGAGCGCCGACAGAGATATATATATATATTGCATGTTTTACAGGGTGTATATTTTGCCCCTTGGGGATCATAAATTTAAATAATTTTATTGCAATTGTTACAAATAAAATTATTAAAATTTAAGGCAAACTAAGTTTAGTCGACCGTTCTCACATAAATCCAAAGGAACAATGTAAGTGTGATTTTAATGTTGTAAGCCATACCTACATATTTGAAAAGAGCATCCATTGACTTTCTTGCTAGATTCTTCTTCTTAAAGTGCAGGCTGCCCTTAGAACTGGCAACTAGAATAGCTCTAATTTTGATATGATTTTAAACAACATTGATTTTGTTTTTTTTTTGTTTTGTATAAATTCATTTTACACACAACATTGATTTTGTTTTGTATAAATTCATTACTATATAATTGGTCAAACATCATGTAACTCAAACTAATGTAATTACTGGCGGTTAGAAAAGAGTGGCCATGAGTTTTATTGCCAGGTTCTTCCACAGGCTCTACCTATTGCTGTGCGAATCTGGCAGTAAATGTAAATGTAGAAGCAATAATCTTGACGTTCATAAGTGTTACTTTGTGACCTACATGAATAAAGATTTTTCATTTCATTTCATCAGGGGATGGACGTTAGTTACTTCATCACGAGGCTAACTTATTCTGAGGCTACTTAATCAGTGTGCCATTCGACCTTTTGAGATCTCTCTTTACCTCTAACTCGACCATGAACGAAAGAGTTGCTTTGCCAACTGGCATTTCATAGTGTATAACTTTCATGCCGGATGTTTAATTCACCTAGCGGGAGGTCCGGCAGGAGCTTTAATCCCACTACAGTCATAAGTCGAGTGGGCCGGACGGTATACCTTCGCTGGTACTTACACGGCTTTTTACGCTTTCGTACTGCATGAAACAAGCCCCGGTATCATGGAAGAATGCACATGTAAATCCTGTGCCCAAGAAGGGTGTCAAGTCCGACCCGTCCAATTATAGGCCGATACCCGCCACTTCCCTATTATCAAAAGTGATGGAGCGTGTAATCAATACACAGCTCCTGAGGAACCTTGAGGAACGACCTGCTCAGTGACCGGCAGTACGGTTTCCGTCACGGTCTCTCGACGGGCGATCTTCTAGTGTACCTCACAAACCGTTGGGCGACGGCTATCGAAATTAAGGGAGAGGCTCTAGCTGTGAGTCTCAATATCTGTAAGGTATTTGACTGGGTAGCATCTAGCATCGTGATCTTTTATCGAAATTGCCCTCCTATAGTCTGCCAGGAGGACTTTGCGGATGGGTATCCAGCTTTCTGTCCGGTAGAATCATCAGAGCCGTCGTTGATGGCTGCTGTTCAGACTACATGGCCATAAATGCTGGGGTCCCGCAGGGATCAGTGTTGTTACCCACTCTGTTTTTGCTAAATATCAATGACATGCTCTCCATTAACGGCATCCATTGCTATGCGGATGATAGTACGGGTGACACTTATTACACGGGTCGTTCCAATATCCCCCGGTCTGCAGTGGAAGAAAGTCGTGGGCGGCTTGTGTCTGAAATCGAGACTACTCTCGCAAAAGTGTCCGATTAGAGTAGACAAAATCTTGTCCAATTCAACCTAACCGAGATTCAAGTTTGTGCATTTATCTCTAAAAAAGCGCCTTTAACTGTAGCGCCGCAATTCTAGGACACACCTCTCTCCATCTCCAATAGTATTGGGAGCCTTGGTGTTGCGATCTCTAGTGACGTCCAATACCGTAGTCATTTAGAGGATAAGGCGAAGCTGACGTCCAAATAGCTCGGAGTACTCAACAGGGCGCGGCAGTACTTAATTTGAGAGTAAACACTGCTTCTCTATAAGTCGCAAGTGTTGCCACACATGAATTACTGCTGTCGCTTTTGGGCTGGCGCACCTGAATACCAGCTTCGACCTTTTGCTTCTGTAGAAGGACGTGCTATGAGGATTGTCAACGATCCGATCGACGAGTCGATCGATCGATGTGCTGAGCTCCTTTGTGACAGGAGAGACTTCGCCTCCTTATGTGTGTTCTATGGCCTGTACAAGGACCTGTGCTCTGTGGAATTGTTGCCCACGGCTACCTTCTATCATCGCACCGGTCGCCATAGACAAGGTGTTCGGCCTCACACTTCGCGTCCGGAGCGCTCGCACACGGTTATGTCCGATACTTTATTCCGCGTACGCTTAGATTGTGAAATTAGCTCCCTGCCTGGGTTTTCCCGAAAGTCTACGGTATGGGGTTCTTCAAATGAGGTGTTAGAAGGTTTAAAAACGGTCGGCAGCGCCAGTGGTACACCTCTGGTGTTGCAAACGTCTATAGGCTACGATGACCACTTTCTATCAGGTGGGCCGTATGTTTGTCTGCCACGTCAGTGGTATACAAAAATTCCTATATTTTAAATATAGTCATTTGTACTTTTTAAAATTGAGATTATTGACTAAATAGATCATTGGTCCCACTACTATTGACCAATCGAGCCATAGAAATTTTGGGCTCCTATTGGACACATTTATAATTTAGTGGACCCAGCAGTCCTAAACCGTCGCGCGTCGTAACAAAAATGTCCAATGTGCCTAACGAAGTTTTCACTTCAATAATCTGCTTAGATTTTTTCTGAACTTATCTAGCAGATGAGCATGGCGGTGTACAAGGCTGGCTTCGGTTTTTTGATCATAGTGAAACTTCTTTTAACCCCTAAATAATTAATACATACATATTGTCACGCCTTTATCCTCGAAAGGGTAGGCAGAGGCATACTGTACGCCCACATTTGTCCGTATGCATTTTTTCCCACGTAATAGGTGGTGTACCGTTTCTTAATCTTATACATACATACATATTGTCACGCCTTTATCCCTGAAGGGGTAGGCAAAGGCATACTATACGCCCACATTTCACCGTATGCACTTTTGTCCTACGTAACAGGTGGTGAGCCCATTGCCGTGTTGAAATGGACAGGCGCGGGTTGTGGCGACCTGCAGTTGAAAATTTTCAAGCCGCCTATATGGCCTTCAACTGGGCTTAACGACTGTCATGTTACTGGCAACCTGGACCAACGGCTTAACGTGCCTTCCGAAGCACGGAAACGCTCGCAAGTGTAAATGCCACAAAGTGGTCACCCATCCGAGGACCACCTATAGCGAATGTTGCTTAACGTAGTGATCGTTTACAGAACACTGAGTCCGCGGGGTCACGAGCGCTTCAATCCCTAAATAATTAATATAATTACTGTAATAATAATATTGGCGAAGATGACTACTAGGTCCCTGTAGGCGTGCCAATTGTAATAATAATATTTCAATTGTCTTATTATGGGGACATGAACTAACCAACAAACAAAAGTTATAACTCGGTTCAGGCGCCAGGAGAATAAGTCCTACCAACTTTATGCACACGGATATCGGCGATAGAGATTGAGCTTCTAATCATAAGAGCAGGAACCAAAAATAATAGTAGACATCTCTAGAAGAAAGTTTCTATATTCTTGTAGGCGAATTGATTGAATACACATTATATACGTTATCACTAATGGTATAACCTATTCAA
This sequence comes from Thumatha senex, assembly GCA_948477245.1. Taxonomy (NCBI): domain Eukaryota; kingdom Metazoa; phylum Arthropoda; class Insecta; order Lepidoptera; family Erebidae; genus Thumatha; species Thumatha senex. Next base: position 3,903,454 of record OX419731.1, on the reverse strand, counting down.
GTGATTTAGTAAGCTAAAGATTAACTATTCACAGGGTTGAGGCGTGAAATTTAGAATAGTGAGATCCAGCATAAGGCCAGCTTATGAGTCAAAATATATATCGTAACATGATTCAAAACATGAGCCAAACTAGGTACCTGAAGGCGTGGTTAAAATACCACGGGATTCGAAATCACATCTGCAGACCGCGACAGGTGCCGTCTCCACTAGAATGACGAGCCCGTAACCACAGGATGCAAAGAATTCACCAGATGGTCAGCATTTACGGCAAATTTTATCCAACAATAGAATTAATATAAAAAAAGTGCCTTTTCAGCTGCAAAGAAAAGAATTAGTTCCATTAGATTTGGAAAAACAATTGGAGATTTGTTCGTGATTTGAACACATAAAGAGAACTTACCACTTTTTTAAAGAAAAGCCAATAAATTTTGAAGAGCAGGCAAATATTCCATTAACGCTGTTCCAAGCATCGTAATAAGCTGTAAACAAATGAATAACCTTTCGTCAAAATACTAAAGTATCACCAAGGCTTGAAACGTGGTTACAAAAATCCAAAGTTCTTACATAAATACATAGTTATTTTGATATAACCATTGATAAGAAGTCACAGGCGTGAACTTCCATATACAATTTATAAAAGATTACTTCTTTTTAGCGAAGTTTAAAAAATATATTTACAATCGACATCTTTTCTGTCGATGTAGCTAGACGAATGACGTTCCATCACCACAGACAAAAAGACATATTTTGTTTTTTTTTCTTTCTTACCAAGTCTACCCTATGGCATGGAACTAAGGAATACAGCCTTACAGAAATCGCAATTAGTTTAAAATCGATGACACACGGAGCGAAAGAGTCAACAATCTACTAACCTCTCTCTCTAAATCTCAAGACTAACAATGACATTCCAATGTGACGTTTTACAACGTTACAGTACTTAATCATTTTGATTTTAGGCAAGGTGACGACAGGCTCTCAAATACAGAAAATGTGTACCCAGATGGCAATGACGATGACTCTATGACTGGTGGAATCGCTTTAGTTACTGGAGAAAAGAATATGGACAAAAGTTGGTGTTGTTCTGTTCATTATTTTTTTTCATTACCCTGTGGTTTTTTCTTAAGAAATTCATAACTGTTTAGTATGAACATCGGTGTTGATGATTTTATAACTAACTAACTAACTATCTTCACGCTGGATCCCTGACGGGGTAGTCAGAGAGGACAGATCGCCAGGCTTCGTGATCCATGCATACTTTCGCTTCTTCAAGATTCATCAATCGCTTCATACACCTACGTCTGGGTATCCGATTACTTTAGACTTTTTCCGCTTTTGAGCAATCTGCTCACGTGGTCTTCATATGTAAGTCTCGGCCTACCCTGACTCCTTCTACCCTCTACTTTCGCACAATATATATTCTTCGTCAATCATTCCTCTTTTATTCGTCGGAGCAACCAACGGAGCTTTTCCAGCTTAACGCTGACACTTTCATTCAAACCTGCCATATTGCGCATCTCTTCGTTACGTATATTTAAAGATGATTTTATAGTGGACTGTAATTTTTACAAAGGAGTTTATGATGCAAAACGTAAAAATCAAAAAAATAAATACCTTATTTTTAGCTGTGAAGCTCTTAACTGGTCTAACAGATTTAAGAAGGTTTGCAAAGGAAAACTGGCCAACAACCCATTCTTACCAACTGTCGATTCTGCTGTCCTAGACTATACAATAAGCTTGTATAGATTTGATTACAATAATATTCACTCGCGGATGATATTTCTGACAAATTCGATACGAAAGGAATGAAAATAACGAAATTTTATTAATTTTTACATTAAATTTCATAGTGATAAATTCGTGCCTTGTGGGGTGTTATAGGTCAAAAAGAATTTAACGACAAAACGAAAAGGGATACCAATGTTTCTCTGTAAGTGCATTAGTGTTGCCAATTTAGCACTATAAACTTTTATGGGAAAACTAAACAATAGGCATTGTTTTTGGATTTGATACCACTACAACTTATTTTCTACTACTACTTACGAGCAGAATGCGAAAGAAGTATCTATGGATCGTGAAATCTGGGTCCTTCCGTCAGGGATACAGCGTGAAGATAGTTTTAAGAAAGCTGAGAAAGTATTCCGATATTGTTACTGTGTTAAATCTATACTAATATTATAAAGTATTATATTTTTTTTTTTTTAATATTATAAAGCTGCAGAGTTTGTTTGGTTGAACGCGCTAATCTCAGGAACTACTAGTCGGATTTGAAAAATTCTTTATGTGTTAGATAGCCCATTTATCGAGGAAGGCTATAGGCTATATATCATGACCCTACTACAGTGGGGAGTAGAGCAGTAGTCATAAATGTCGACAAATCGGATAATTTTTTATGCATCATTGTAGAATTTATAAGCGACGGGATTAAATAGGTGCGACAGGAGGTCGAAATATTCCGGGGGCGAAGCTGTGGGGGTCATCTAGTTTATTAATAAAATAACCTATTTAGATGAAATTACAGATATATTATTTCAGGTTATAGCACAATGCAGTACACAGTGTCAAACCAAGGCTCGTTACAAATGATACTGAACCGATATGTGTACTATCTCAAGCACACGAACAGGGATAACTGCCGGCAATGGCGTTGCGTCGACTACCTCAACAATACCAAATGTCCTGCCCACGTGTTTACTAAAAATGACTTGGTTGTGCAAAGGTAAGTTTCCTTACTTCTGTGGAGCGGTGATCAATGTGCTCAGCTTCAGTACCGTGAAAGTTACTATATAGTTTATAGGCACTTCGCTAGATGGCGCTGATTAACATATCTAAAGAAATGAATGTAATTTCATCCCAAAATTATATAATAGTTCGTTTAATTTATGACGCTCTCGCGCCTATTGTTGAACAGATTTTGATTTTGATTGTTGAGAAATTTTCAAAATCTTTGCATGCAGTGACAGTTTAATAATAATAATAAAAAATATAAAATATAAATACCCTCGAGGACAGTCGTTATCTTTTATAGGATTAACGCAACCCTATGAGGGCATGGTAGATTCACTTCTTGAGTCATCCACTTTCTGATATCAACAAAAAAATGTATTAGAAAGTTATTGAAAAGCTCACATCCGCAGGGCAGCTTGTGGCGAGCTAAATGTGTGTGGCTACACATCGGTCCCGATTCCTCAGAGTTTTGTTGCCCTTCTGCACCGGTTAGGATTTAATGGCCTAACGGGAGAACAGTGAGAGTGCTACTCCCGGGAGTGCAGCAAATCTCAACTCTGGCTTGCCTTAATTGTCCGGTCAGAGGGAGGGAGCCAGAGCTATATGCTCGGGGGTGGAAGTGTCATTTTCAAGGGCATAACTACGGGGAAGCCCGCTCCGGGCCTGTCCCGCGAGGGTGAAACCGGCGCCGCACCGCTCGACACCCCAAGCCGCTCACACCGGTGTTGCCCCCTGTCGCCTTACAGGCTTATTTTGCCTAAGGCGATTGTATAGGGGGCCCATCTAGTGAGTTGGCAAGTCACCGTCTGCCACTATTTTGATAATAATATATTAAAAAGGCAGACGCCGTTTTCATCAATAGCTTAAATCACCCAATCCATTTAACACCCAACCTAATAGCCCATTTCATAGTTAGCACATTTCACAATAGTTTAACTCCCATTGGAGGTGATCCATTACCGTTCTTCTACATAAGGCGGGCGTGGATTGCCTGTAGTGGGGGTCCCATTTCCTATTAGATTAAAATTCTGAAAAGGCCTCTGCATGTTGGACCAATATGTCCCCATGTAAGCCTGCCAAAAGACCGGGTATCTTCATAAGAAAAAAAATAGAAGATACCCGTGAAGAAGAGACAATAATAATAAAAAAATGTCTTTATTTTGCATAGACCATTTCAAAGGCGCTAACAAAATGTCATACATTAACTAAAGATAAATGATTATAATACAATTATTAATAGGAGTTAAAGTATGAAACTGCCATTTTAATGTAATAGGTTTTTTGAATTGACATAGAATCTTCATGGTTTGAGGTTTTCGAATGAAACTTTTTTCACATGGTTTATAAGATATTCTTTTTTTAAAAAATGTGAAACATTTGAATATCGACTTTCAATTGTTTTTGTTATTCAACTTAGACAAGAAAGATGGATACTGCGAAAATTCGAGTAATTTTTTAATACGAGTTCCGGCGCGGAAGTAACGCGGCATAAACAGCCTGCAATATCAATGTTGCGTTTGGTGAGGGGTCTGCTAATGAACGCACCGTGCGATTTTGGTTTAAACGCTTTCGTGATGGAAACTTCGACTTGAAGAACGAGCCACGAGGAATAATAATAATAAACTCCCATTGGAGGTGGTCCATTGTCGTTCTTCTACATAAGGCAGGCGTGGACTGTCTGCAGTGGGGGTCCCATTTCCTTTTAGATTAAAATTCTCAAAGGGCCTCTGCGTGTTGGACCAGTATGTCCCCATGTACGCCTACCAAAGGCCCGGGTATCTTCATAAAAAAAAGAAGATACCCGTGAAAAGAAGAAACATAATAATAATAAAAGAAACGCGTGTTGAAACTTGTGTTGCCTTGTTGAATCGGTACAGAAATGAAGGAATATTGGATCGAATTGTGACATGTGATGAAAAGTGGATTCTTTATGATAACCGTAAAAGAAAAATGCAATGGCTGACCCTAGGTCAAACGCCATAACAGTGTCCTTAGCAAAACTTACCAATAAAAAGGTAATGGTAACTGTTTGGTGGTCTCAGCATGGTGTTATTCACTATAGTTTTCTCCGATCTGGTCAAGCAATAACGGCAGATGTCTATTGTGCCGAACTCCGAACAATGTTGGCAAAACTAGCAGTAAAACAGCCCCGACTCATGAATCGATCTTCATTATTATTGCTCCATGACAACGTGAGAACTCATACAGCACGAAAAACCGTTTTGACCCTCCAGGAACTGCCGTTAGAAACCATTCGTCATCCTCCGTATTCGCCAGACCTTGCTCCAACGGACTACCATTTTTTTTCGTGTTTTGGACAGTTATCTACGTGGCAAGAAGTTTTCTGCCCAGGAGGCAGTACAAAATGCTTTCACACAGTTTGTGCAGTCTAGATCCTCAGATTTCTATCGCAAAGGCATAAATGACCTTCCTATTAGATGGCAGCAATGTATAGATAATAATGGTAACTATTTTAATTAAATAAATTTGTTATAAACTAAAAAATAAACAATTTAGATTTTCAGTAAAAAACGGCAATTTCATACTTTAACCCCTAATATTATTACACTTTGTATTATGTGGTACTATGCTAACTATATCTTAAACTTAAAGTGGATTTTTTTTTAGTCTCGAGCTGGATTATATCTAGCGTCTTCTGACTTGCCGGGTCAGACGCTTAACTAATTAGGCTACCGAGACCCACTTGAAACCAACGAATCACAAGATTTTAACGTTTAAACCTACTGGAATCTACTGCCAGGTTGTCGATTAATTTTTTTTTTATTATGGTTAGCATTGCTGGGTCGAAGGTCGATATTGAAAGGTCACACGTATAAACCATATACACATGACCTTTCAATATGTTTACAGCGTCTTCGCAGATGACTTAATTTGGAATTACAAACAGACACCTCAATTTTGATGTTGGTAATATTTGTTTATTTACAGAGTTTCGGCTCACATACACCCATTCCATGATAAGAGGATATTGAAAAAGGTCCGAGCGGGTGCAATCTTCACAGCGATCAACGAGGCTATGGAGGAAGGGAAAAGTAAAAAGTGTCAGTCAACTGTTGATGAATAGTATTAAATTTGAATATAGTAATAATGTTTTTTTTTTTTCTGTGCTTACCCCTGTACCTACACACGTCTTTGGTTTTACCATTGGATTCGTAAAAACAGGAGAAATGGCATATGGGAACATTTGTGTGTCGCTTGAAATGCTCAAGAATAAACATACATACATATTGTCACGCCTTTATCCCCGAAGGGGTAGGCAGAGGCATATTAAACGCCCACATTATGGTTATTATTATTATTATTCATACGTGGGGATGAAGAGTAGAAGCGTGCACGTCGCCATCCCTGCCAGCTACGGCTGCAATTCTACTCCAACACGAGTGCCACCAGGGCGATTACTGCTAGGGCGTGCCCCCGAGGCGACGCGCACCAGTTCGTCCCCGCTGGTGCGAAAAGTGTGTGCCAGAGCGGCGTAAGGGACCGCCACCCTACACGCGCGGCCCGACACACAGGGAAGTGGAGGACGGAGTGCAGGGTAGCTGCGTGGCATGTTAGGGGAGGAATGGCAGATAAGATGAATGAGTTGATAGATGTTATGAATGAGAGAAAGTTAGATGCAGTGTGCTTAACAGAGACCAAACGCAAGAACAGCGAAGTCTTGGAGCTCCCGGGTGGGATGCTCGCGCTTTGGTCTGGAGTACCAGAGAGCGAGCATGGCAGTCGGGGGGTTGGAATTTTGCTGTCCTCGCGATTGGCCTCCGGTATGTATGAGTACAAACTGGTAGGTCCTAGAATCCTCTGGATCCGTGGAAAACTTGGTTTGACGAAGATTTTCCTGGTAGCTGCTTACGCGCCAGTATCTTCGTCGAACGCGAGTGAGCTAGAGGACTTCTGGGAGAGTATGAGAGAAGCTCTAAATGTGATAGAAGGAAATGAAAGACTTATAGTATGTGGAGACTTGAATGGATGGGTGGGTACCGCTCGCGATGGTTTTGAGTCGGTACTCGGGAAGTATGGGGATAAAAGGGTGAACGACGCTGGCAAGCTAATACTGGCATTTTGTAAGGAAAAGGATTTGTTTGTGGCGAACACAATGTTCAACCACAAACAAATTCATATGTATACGAGGAGATGTAAGTCAAAGAGAAGCATGATGGATCTATTCCTAATGGATAGTCGGCTCCGTAAACAGGTGATGGACACAAGGGTTTATCGAGGCGCTGAGCTGGGATCAGACCACTACCTAGTCATAACTAGGATTAGGGGTCTGTTCGCGGGTTGGCGTCATCGTACCGAGTGTCCTGAACCTGAGCCGACTTATAGCATCAAAAGCTGGAAGCTGCAGGATGCATCCATTAGGGATAAATATAATGAAAGAGTAGCCGAAAAGCTTGGCGACGTCAATGTAAGCAGTGAGAATGTGGAAAGTGTATGGCAGAACCTTAGGGACAGGATGATAAATGCCGCTGTGGAAGTGTGTGGAGAAACGAAAAGAGGCAGTAGTAATAAGCGTGATGCATGGTGGAATGAGGAAGTGAAAGAAGCAGTTCGAATGAAGAAGAAAGCATGGCTAGACTACTTAGCCTCGCGGAATGATTTTAATATGAAAGAGAGATACAAGCTGCAGAAAGTTAACACGAAGGCACTTATAGAAGAAGCTCGTGAAAGGTGCAGAATGAAAGCGGATGAAAGGTTGTCGTCCAATTTCCGGGATAATGCCAAGCTCTTCTGGAAAGAGGTAGGCAAGACCCGGAGTTGTTCGGCAATCTGCAGTATGAATAAAGTGCTTAGTGTTAACAATGACGTCCTAACAGACCAAACTGACGTCCTGCAGAGATGGAGTGAATATTATGGAAAGATGTATGCAAGAAAAGACAGAGATGCCACATCGGGAAGTGGAGCTCACTTCGATGCTCCGGATCCCGATGTCATTGAAGTTATTAGTATGAAAGAAATAGAACAAGCGATAAGAAGTATGAAATGTGGTAAGGCTGCGGGAAAAGACAGAGTTACTGCTGAGATGATCAAGTACGGTGGGTCGCGTGTTCGGGACACACTATGTCTGTTATGCAACTTGTGCTGGCGGACGGGTGAGGTCCCAGATGACTGGCGAGTAGCAGTTGTAGTACCTATTTACAAAGGGAAAGCCTCGCGCCTTAACTGCTCCAGCTACAGGGCGATCAGCTTGGTCAGCTTAGCTAGTAAGGTGTATGCAAAGGTTATAACGGCACTAATGCAAGAAAAGTCTGAAAGGTATTTATGGGAGGCTCAATGCGGATTCCGACGTGGAAGAGGTTGCATGGATCAAGTGTTTTCTCTCCGCATGATCGCGGAAAAGTTTCTGGCTGTTAGCCAGAAAGTTTTCTGCGCTTTTGTGGATCTAGAGAAAGCATTTGATAAAGTTGTGAGAGAAACGCTGTGGTACTTGCTGCCCGGATATGGTGTGGACGGCTCGGTACTGCGGGCAATACAGTCGCTTTATAGGGACTGTAAGGCTTGCGTGCGAGATGATTATGATGATTATTATTCACACTGCTTATGTGTCACCTCTTTTTGATGTCTGTACAGGCGTCAAACAGGGATGTGTCATGTCCGCCTGGCTGTTCATAGTGTATCTGGACAGTTGCCTGCAGAATTTGAAAGATTTTAATATGGGTGTGAATTTGGGTGAATTTACAGTAAACTGTCTGTTGTACGCTGATCATGGCCTCATCAGAAGCCGACCTTCAGGCATTAGTCACTAATATGAAAGAGGAGTGTGAAAGTAAGGGTCTTCGCTTGAATGCAAGTAAAACTAAGGTTCTAGTATTTGAAAGAGGTGACGTAAGAACTAAATGCGAGATTAGGGTAAACCAGGAACGTCTAGAGCAAGTGAATGAAATTGTGTATTTAGGAAGTATGTTTAGCGCGGATGGAAGATGTGATTCGGATGTAGAACGGCGAGTAGCTGCCGGAAACAAAGTTAACGGTGCTTTGTTCCAGTTAGTAAAGCGACAAAGCATCGTAAAAGAAGCACGATTGGCGATTCATAACGCAGTGCTAGTGCCAACTTTGCTTTACGGTAGTAAAACCTGGGTATGTCAGCAGATGCATGAAAGTAAATTGAATGCTGTGGAGCTGCGATCACTTCGAAAATTGTGCGGCGTAACTTTGGCCGACCGAATACGTAACGAAGTGATACGCAATATTGCAGGTTTGAATGAAAGTGTCAGCGTTAAGCTGGAAAAGGGCGTGCTCCGTTGGTTTGGACACGTCCAACGAATGAGTGAGGAACGATTGACGAATAATATATATTGTTCAAAAGTAGAGAGTAGGAGTCAGGGTAGGCCGAGACTTACATATGAAGACTACGTGAGCAGATTGCTCAAAAACGGAAAGGTCAAAAGTACTCGGATACCCAGACGTGCGTGTATGAAGCGATTGATGAATCTCGAAGAAGCGAAAGAAGTATGCATGGATCGCAAAGCCTGGCGATCTGTCCTCTCTGACTACCCCGTCAGGGATACAGCGTGAAGATAGTTAGTTAGTTATTATTATTCATTATGGGTAGCATTGCTAGGTCGAAGGTCGATATTGAAAGGTTACACGTATAAACCATATACGTATGACCTTTCAATATGTTTACAGCGTCTTCTTTATTTTCTTCTTTCTTTATTCTCAAGAATAAAGTACGATTAAAACCTAGTTAAGGTTTTAATCCTTTTATTATATATTTATTTCCTTGGGGCCGAGTCTTCTATTTCAATCGTGTTGAAATAGAATCGAAAAGGTCACTCAATAGATAGCCAAAGGTACAATTTTGACAGTTTTCGAAGTGTACTATTACAATCGCACTCCAAAAGTCTTTTATCGGTCTTCCGATAGAATTCTACTAGCACGTACCGCGCCAGTGGCCGCTTGTCAGTTGCATTTTTGATAGTCTACTAACATTTTGACAGCTAAAAACAGCGATTCTATTTCTACTCTACGGCTTGTCAATAGTAGATTCGGCCCCGGAATCGCGTACTATAGATATTGTCCATGGCTTGCGAAGCTTTTAAATTCAGTTTTTTTTCATGAAAATTATTTAGGTATTCTAAGCAAAAATCTTGAGCACGTTGACGCATGTCGCGGCGACACAAATGTTCCCTCATGCTATTTCTCCTGTTCTTATGAGTTTTATGGGTATTACTATAATTCCCTACATACATACATACCTACATATTGTCACGCCTTTATCCCCGAAGGGGTAGGCAAAGGCATACTATACGCCAATATTTCACCGTATGCACTTCCGTCCCACGCAACAGGAGGTGAGCTCATTGCTGTGTTGAAATGGACAGGCGCAGGCTGTGGCTACATGCTGTTGAAAATTTTCAAGCCGCCCATATGGCATTCAACCAAGCTTAACGACTGCCATTTTACTGGCAACCGGGACCAACGGCTTAACGTGCCTTCCGAAGCATGGAAACGCTCGCAGATGTAAATTCCACATAGTGGTCACCCATCCAAGGACCACCTATAGCGAATGTAGCCTAACGCAGTGATCGTTTACAGAACACTGAGTCAGCGGAGCCGCGAGCGCTTCATTATATTTATATTATATTATCTGTGATTATATTTACTATTAGGTAAATATTCATAAGGTTTAGGTGTAAAGGACCCAAGCGACCTCGTATGCTGACTATTGGACGAGGTGAAGACGCGGACAACCTTAAGGACTTGGGAGGTCATACAGCAGTTGCTCACATGCCGAAAATTAAAATATGTCTCTGACCAACGTATTTCAAGACTGCCTCGGTGGCATATGTGGTAGTGTATGCGACTTCCGCATTGAGGTCTCTGGATCGATTCCCGGGTCTGAACAAATTATTGAGTGTTCCTAGTGTTCTCCTCTCCACTTAGTCTAAAATCCACTTGTTATTTCCACGAAACGGTACGAAACACAAATCTTTTGTTTTTGCTTATTGGTTAAAAAAGTTTGGGCTTATTGGAATGGTCTCTAGTAAATGACTAGTAAATTGAAATTAAATCTTCTTTAAATATATTTTTCTATTGCACTATCTTTGTACAACCAAGTCTACTATTGGCAAGCAGTAGAATAGAACCAGAATTGTAGTTTTTAGCTGTTAAAATGTTATTAGACTATAAAAATGCAACTGACTCTAGCGGCACGTGCTAGTAGAATTCTATCGGCAGACCGATTTCTATCGATAGACTTCTGTCTATCGGGGTACGATTGTAATAGTTGACTACGAAAAATTGACAAAATTGTACCAATGCCTTTCTATTGAGCGACGATTTCGATTAAATTTCGACACGATTCAAATAGCAGACTCGGACCCCCAGGAATCGAACCCAAGGCATGCAATTGAATGCACCGACTAAACCATGGAGGCAGTGCAGAAGCATAATATTTGCATACTGTACATCCACATTTTATTGTACATACATAAATATCATAATAATAATAATAATAGTCTTGTCTAATAGGGCGACAGTCTCAGTCCTTTATGGTTTTGTCTGGCACTGAACCCTCTTAGTACTATACTAGAGAGTTCAGGGCTAGGCTTTCAGTTGCGGAGAGAAGGTCGAGTTATATCCCACCTGCTTTACATGGACGACCTTAAGCTATTTGCCACCACCAAATTGGAACTGATAGAACTATTGAAGTTAACAAAATCCTTCAGTAGTTCTATTAGAATGGAATTTGGCGTTGACAAATGTGCAGTCATGCATGTAAAGAAGGGTGGGATTGTGGAGTCTGAAGGTGTTGAGCTTTCGGATTCCATAATACTCAGATCTCTCTCCACTACTGAGACCTATAAGTATCTGGGTATATCACAGGCATTAGGAATTAATCAATCTGGTCTGAAACAAACATTGAAGGAGCGATTCTTTGGCCGTCTGAAAAAAGTACTGAAAAGTCTTTTATCAGGCGGTAATAAAGTGCGTGCCTTCAATGGGTGGGTCATACCGGTCCTAATGTATTCCTTCGGTATACTTAGATGGACTCAGACTGAATTAGATGCCCTGGATAGGAGAGTGCGGTCCCTGTTGACCACATTTCGAATGCATCATCCTCGTTCATCAGTAATGAGGTTGTATATCCCTCGGAAGTGTGGAGGTCGAGGCTTTTTAAATGTCAAGACCCTCCATAACCGTGAGATATGCAACCTCAGAGAATATTTTCTCAATGCTGACACGAGGTTGCATCGCGATGTGGTTGCAGTGGATAATGGACATACCCCGCTCTCGTTGGCTAAAGAGAATTGGCATAAACCTATAGTACTTGGTGTTACTGATCGCAAGGAGGTATGGAAGAGTAAGGAGCTGCATGGTCGTTTTTATCAGGCCTTACACAGGCCTGATATAGACTTCAATGCATCAGTATCTTGGCTACGATTTGGTGATCTCTTTGGAGAGACTGAAGGGTTTGTTTTTGCAATTACTGACGAAGTTGTAATGACAAAGAACTACAGGAAGTATATCCTGAAGGATGGTACGGTAGACATCTGTCGGGCATGTCATCGTCCCGGAGAATCCCTTAGGCATATTATTTCTGGTTGTTCGAGTCTTGCAAACGGTGAGTATTTGCATCGACACAACCAAGTAGCCAAGATCATTCACCAGCAACTTGCTCTTAAGTACAATCTTGTTGATTTAGAGGTACCATACTATAGATATATGCCCGACCCAGTTCTCGAAAATGGTCATGTCACATTATACTGGGATCGATCTATTATCACGGACAGGACTATTGTCGCCAATAAGCCTGACATAGTGGTAATAGATCGATTAGAACGCCGTGCAATGATTGTTGACATCACCATACCTCACGACGAGAACCTCATGAAAGCCGAGGTAGACAAACAAAAGAAATATTTAGACTTGGCTCATGAGGTTGTCGACGTGTGGGGTGTGGATTCAGCGATCATTGTACCGATAGTCATATCTGTCCATGGACTTATAGCCAAGAGCCTTGACCAACACCTACAAAGGCTCGCGTTAAACGGCTGGATCAAGGGCCTGATACAGAAAGCAGTTCTTCTCGACACGGCACGTATTGTGAGGAAATTCCTTTCTCTGGAGCCCTAACCACCGGTAGCTTGGTCCCTGTACCCGATACCGGTGGGTCACTATTTTTTATATTTTTAAATGTATTTTTTATTTTATAGATATATTTAAAAATGTAATTGATATGTTGTATAAATAAATAAAGAGAATAATAATAGTAGTTAGCATATTGTACAATAGTTTAACTCCCATTGGAGATGGTCCATTACTGTTCTTCTACATAAGGCGGACGTGGATTGCCTGCAGTGGGAGTCCCATTCCCTGTTACATTAAAATTCTCAAAAGGCCTCTGCGTGTTGGACCTCTATGTCCCCATGTAAGCCTCCCAAAAGACCGGGTATCTTCGTAAGAAAAAAATAAGAAGATACCCGTGAAGAAGAAACAAATAATAATAATATGTCATTTTCAAGGGCATAACTACGGGGAAGCCCGCTCCGGGCCAGTCCCGCGAAGGTGAGACCGGCGCCGCACCGCTCGACACCCCAAGCCGCTCACACCGGTGTTCCCTCCTGTCGCCTTACAGGCTTATCTTGCCTATGGCGATTGTATAGGGGGCCCATCTAGTGAGTTGGCAAGTCACCGTCTGCCAATATTTTGATGATATTATATTAAAATGGCAGACGCAGTTTTCATCCATAGTTCAAGTCACCCAGTACATTTAACCTCCAACTCAATAGCCCAATAGTAGTTAGCATATTGTACAATAGTTTAACTCCCATTGGAGATGGTCCATTACCGTTCTTCTACATAAGGCGGACGTGGATTGTCTGCAGTGGGGGTCCCATTCCCTGTTACATTAAAATTCTCAAAGGGCCTCTGCGTGTTGGACCACTATGTCCCCATGTAAGCCTACCAAAAGACCAGGTATCTTCGTAAGAAAAAAAAGGGAGATACCCGAGAAGAAGAGACAAATAATAATATGGTGGGTGTATAGAAATTGGTAGCAACCTGATACTGTGGGTGACATGCATTTACCAGATACTGTAACTACGAACTCATTTTGGCGTAGTATTTGGTCAGTGCCTGTCACCCATACAGAAGGTGAATGGATGCGAGATGTCAAGCTAATGTGTGACTCTATTAATCTAATGGAGCCACCATCAATTACATCTGATGATGTTGCTAATGCAGTCCGTCAACTTCCTAATTGGAAATCTGCAGGACCAGACGGACTGCACAATTTTTGGCTAAAGTGGCTTCGGAGTTCATATAGTCGTTTGGCATCTCAATTGCAATCATCCTTGGAATCTGGGTTGCTTCCAAGTTTTATGACCACTGGGATAACCCACCTGCTACATAAGTCTGGTAGTACCATGGACCCCAAAAATTATAGACCTATAACGTGTCTTCCCACGTTATATAAACTTCTTACATCTATTCTGAGAGTAAAAATAAACTCATATAACAGAAAATTCCATCCTGTCAGACTCTCAGAATGGATGTAGGACTGGGGCTCGTGGTACTAAAGAACTTCTTATTATTGACACGACTATTAGTCAACAGGTTCGTCGTAAAAGAAGGGATTTAGCGACATCTTGGATAGACTATAAGAAGCTTATGACTCCGTGCCACATTCATGGCTCATGCGGGTGCTAGAGTTGTATAAGATCGATGCAACTCTATGCACCTTCTTGAAGACATGTATGGGACAATCGTGTACGGTCCTTCGCTATCCGGGATGTCGAGAAATTCTGGGTGACGATGATTCTATAAATATAAAGCGGGGTATTTTCCAGGGTGATAGTTTGAGCCTTTGTGGTTCTGTCTAGCACTAAACCCTCTGAGTACAATATTAGAGGGTTTAAGGCTAGGCTATAATTTGCAGGGAGGTGGTCGAGTTATATCCCACCTCTTTTACATGGATGATTTGAAGCTCTTTGCCTCCAACGATATCCAATTGACAGTCTTACTAAAGGTAACTGAAAATTTTAGTAATTCTATCAAGATGGAGTTTGGTGTAGATAAAGGTGCAACCATGCATGTTAAAAGAGGGAAGATTGTGAAATCTGATGGATTGGAACTTTCAGATTCCACAAAACTTAGATCCCTTTCTGCAAATGAAACCTACAAATATTTGGGTATGTCACAGGCATTAGGAATTGATGACAGGGGTATGAAACAATCATTGGTGGAGCGTTTCTTGGGCCGCCTGAAGAAAGTACTGAAAAGTCTCAGTCAGGTGGGAACAAGGTTCGCGCCTATAATGATTGGGTCATACCATTGTTAACCTATTCCTTTGGCATACTCAGATGGACTCAAACTGAGTTGGACACCCTCGACAGAAAGGTTCGTACTCTGCTTACTACATACCGAATGCACCATCCATGTTCGTCTGTTATGAGGTTGTATATCCCGCGGAAGATTGGGGGTCGAGGCTTCTTAAATGTTAAGACTCTCCACAACCGCGAGATATGCAACCTTAGAGAATATTTTCTGTCAGCGAATATGGGTATGCATCGGTGTGTGGTTGCAGTAGATAATGGACTTACCCCGCTTAGTCTTGCTAAACAGAACTGGCGCAAACCTGTGATACTCACTACTGATGATCGCAAGGAGATATGGAAGAGTAAGGAGCTGCATGGACGATTTTTTCGGGCCCTATATGGGCCCGATGTAGATTTAACAGCAGCTGTTTCCTGGCTACGGTGTGGGGACCTCTTTGGGGAAACTGAAGGTTTTGTCTTTGCAATTACAGACGAAGTAGTAATGACGAATAACTACCGAAAGTATATTCTGAAGGATGGTACGATTGACATTTGTCGGGCATGTCATCGTCCGGGTGAATCTAGACATATTATTTCTGGTTGTTCGCGTCTTGCTAACGGGGAGTATTTGCATTGCAGACACAATCAAGTAGCCAGGATTGTCCATCAGCAACTAGCTCTTAAGTATAAACTTGTGGATTTGGAGGTGCCCTATTACAGGTATGTACCCGACCCAGTTCTTGAAAATGGTCGTATCACACTGTACTGGGATCGATCCATCATTACTGACAGGACTATTGTTGCCAATAAGCCTGATATAGTGGTGATGGATCGATTAGAGCGTCGCGCAATGATTATTGATATTACCATCCCACATGACGAAAATCTCGTGAAAGCAGAAAAAGAAAAACAATTGAAATATTTGGACTTGGCTCACGAGATTGTTGACATGTGGGATGTGGATTCGGCAATCATTGTCCCGATAGTCGTATCAGCACATGGGTTGATTGCCAAGAGCCTCGACCAACATCTTATGAGGCTCGCAGGCATATAGGCAGTTGGATCGGGAGTTTGATGCAGAAGGCAGTTCTCCTCGACACACTTAAATATAAATATACACACATATAAACAAAAAAAAATACACGTACAGATACTAATACATACATATAGGCTCACATAGGAATATAGTCATATAAATTCATACTTATGCATAAATATATTTATTAAAACCTAAATAAAGAAAGCCATCATAATACTTAAAAATAATTAACTGCAAGGCAATGACAGATAACGATTTTTAACCATTTTTTAAAGTATTAAGCGTCTTAGCTTGTCTTACTTCTAAAGGCAACGCATTCCACAAGCGAACTGCCTTCACCGTAAATGAATTGTCATAAAAACAAGTGGAGTGTAAAGGTGTGGCCAGTTTCAAATTTTCTGATGATCTTAGGAATCTCTCATTGTTATCTTTAAGGAAGTGAAACGGCCCTTTAGGTAATCGGGAGAAGAAGGATTAAATAAGATGTTATATAGAAGAAAAAGAATATGAGTATTGCGGCGAAGTCGAATGGGTAGCCACTTGAGCTAAGTGCGAAATTCAGAAACGTGGTCATATTTACGTAAGCCAAATATGAACCTGTTGCAATAATTTTGTAAGCGCTCAAGCTTATTTAGCTGAACCTCGGTGACATCGAGATAACTAGCATCACAGTAATCTAGAATTGGAAGAAGAGACTGGGCTAAAGCAGTTCTAGTGGAAGTTGGAAGAAAGTTGCGAAACTAGCGAACTCTACGCAATGATATACTCTACGAAATATCATCACACCTGTATCCCATCGGGGTAGGCAGAGACTATGTCATTTCACTGACTACAATTCTGGCATACAACTTTGGCTTCTTCAACTTTCTTATGAGTTTTCATACACGCTCGCCGGTTAACGCCGGGTACCCTTGACATGGCCTTTTCCCAAAACTTCTTCCATAAAATCATAAATCTGCTTCGGCTGTCTATTTTCATCCATCCTCTCCACGTGTCCGAACCATTTAAGCATCCTTTTTTCTATCTTAGTCACTACATCTTCTGTCAAACTGTAATGTTCCCTTATCACGCTGTTCCTTTCACTGTCTCTTAATTTCACTCCAGCTATACTTTTACCGTAAGTGTGTATTTTTATCCACCACGTAACAGGTGGTGAGCCAGTGGCCGTGCGTTGTGATTACCTGATCTGCTGACTCTGCTGTTGAATTTTTCAAGCCGCTTATAAGGCGTTCAACATGGCTTAACGACTGCCATATTACTGCTAACCGGGTTCACGACATAATGTGCCTTCCGAAGCACGTAGAGACTCTTTAATGGACCACAAAGCGATCTCCCATCTGAGAACCAGTCATAGTGAAAGATGCAATCCAGCAAGACGCATTGATCGTTTAGGTACAGAACACTGAGTTAGCGGGGCTACAAGTGCTGAATGACATTGATATTGTCCCAGAGTAGGTATTAGTACCTAGGTTTCTTTTTGTCGCGGGGAATGCGTTTACGAGCGGTCATTCCTACTGCGGACCGTCCTACCCACTAAACCCCGCGGTGTTCTGTCTGCTTCCCAACAGGTTCGCAGGATAGGCCTGAGGGCTATTCACTGCGACAGTAGGTACCTAGGTGAACTATGATTTACTTTATACCTACACTGAAGCAAGATGTCCTAGAATCACCTTTCTTCACAATAGAATTTCATTCATTCAATTTTAGTCACGCTATTTTCTCCGATGTTGTAGGCAGAGGCATTCTTTAGAAACTTAATTTACCTATAGGTACCTAAGTATATTTGTTAAATGAAGCGCTCGTGGCACCGCGGTCTCAGTGTTCTGTAAACTATCACTGAGTTACGCAACTTTCACTATGGCTGGTCCTCGGATGGGTGACCACTTTGTGGCATTTACATTTGCGAGCGTTTCCGTGCTTCGGAAGGCACGTTAAGCCGTTGGTCCCGGTTGCCAGTAAAATGGCAGTCGTTAAGCCTGGTTGAATGAAGGCCTTATGGGCGGCTTGAAAAATTTCAACAGCAGGTAGCCACAACCTGCGTCTGTCTATTTCAACACGGCAATGGGCTCACCACCTATTACGTGGGACAGGAATCCACACGGTGAAAAGTGGGCGTGTAATATGCCTCTGCCACCCCTTCGGGGATAAGGCGTGATGGATATTTATTTTCTTCATTTTATTTTTATGTATATTTGTAGTCCTATGGTATTAATTTTCAAAATTGATTTTTATGTCATAAATACCATATAATATTCATTTCTCACAAGATCCTTTTGCGAATATATATTGTGAATTGCATTTTTAATAATAATATTGTTTTCTATAATGTTTTTTAAGTAGATAAAGGTTATATATAGGTACCACTGCCTACCTCTTTCGGGAAAGTTTTGTAGTAAATCTGTTATATTTGTAATTAAGTATATGTAGATCACAAATAAACACCATTCATTTTTGTTCATGTGTCAACCCTACACCTAAGAGCAGATAAAGGCGTGAAAGTATGTTATGTTTATTATGTTATCTTGCTAGTTAACTGATAACCTTTGTTCTCAGTAGGTACGATATCAGTAGTACGTAATACCAGTAGGTCTATGGTACATTTATATCGTAAGATTTATTGAAAAGTTCAACGTCAAAGGAAATACCAATTTATCGTTTGTCAAGGTAGGTATCTAGTTCGCGATCTATTAATAGTGCACCCTACGGATTGAATGAACATAGACGCGTGCCACACGTTGTAAATTATGAAACTATTCGTAATATATACGTTATTAGCATTAAGTGTTTGCGAAGGTAATAGAATCTTAGCGTTGCTTCCGTACCCCGGCAAGAGTCATCACATGGTGTTCGAACCAGTTCTTGAAGAATTAATCGCGCGCGGACATCATCTTACCGTTGTTTCCTTTTTCCCTTCGCAAAAGCCGCATGAGAACAGACGTGACATCAATCTTAACGGTCTCGTGCGGCTCAACATTGAGGTAGTGGACCTAAAAGCCTTCGATGACATGAACGGAATTCCAGGTCGGAACTTTTTAAATGTATTCTCTTTTGTGCACCGCATGGGCAAAGACAGCATTGAATTGTGTGAAAAATTAATGAATAACAAAATCTTTGAAGAGTTCGTGAACGCTGAAGGAAATTATGATGTCATACTAGTGGAACATTTTAATAGTGATTGCATGCTTGGTATTATCCATAACTACAGGGTCCCTTCCATCGGATTGATATCTTGTACCATGATGCCTTGGACTGCATCATGGGTCGGTGGTATGGATAACCCGGCGATAGTTCCAAACATGCTGTTGCCGTTCACGGATCAAATGACCTATTTGGAAAGTATCATAAATTCTTTTTATCTAGTTTTTTATAAATACTGGCATTATTACATAAGTCTATGTGAGCAAAAAATAGTGGAAACTAGACTGGGCCGTAGACTGCCACAGTTGGAAGAAATCGGTAAAAATGCGAGTGTTGTGCTTATAAATACTTATTATAGATTGAATGGTGTAAGAGTTTTACCACCATCAGTGATCGAAATTGGTGGCGTCCACCTGCATAATAGAATTGTGCAGCCACTTCCCAAGGTTAGTAAGTTGATCCCTGTGCACACGTTAATCAGACTTGTAGAAATTGCTAAAAATGAGGCTGTAAGATTCCTTTTCATATAATGTAACTATAGGTCAGCTCAATAACTATAAAATCGCTATCGCTACAGTTATTAACAGGGTAGGTGTGCATATATTCAAACTAAGGGCTCTGCTATTATGTGCTGTATTACTGGCGGTAGTGATTTTGAGATTCAGTTATAGGTACTTAGATAGGTTATTGAAACCGGTCGCTAGTTGCTGCATAAAAGAAAAAAACATAAATTGAGCTCTGCTTCCTTGCCTTCTTGCCTTAAATCTCTAGTGAGAGATTGTTGTTGATACAATGTCACATCACTACCAACCCTTTTTTGTTTTTTTAACATGTGGATATCCCCTCGGATGTCATGCCGGACTCGAACCGGCTAAAACCACACAGTCCCCGCCTAACTGTCTATAGCCGGACGCCCCGGGTAACTCCACGGAAAGATGTCCCAAGTTTTTCCGCTGCGACGCCATCTTTCTCTCTGTGTCTCTGCTTGCTGTGTGCTACCTAGGTAAAAAATAAAAAAAAAAAAATATCCATCACGCCTTATCCCCGAAGGGGTGGCAGAGGCATATTATATGCCCACTTTTCACCGTGTGGATTCCTGTCCCACGTAATAGGTGGTGAGCCCATT
Source organism: Thumatha senex (assembly GCA_948477245.1). NCBI lineage: Eukaryota > Metazoa > Arthropoda > Insecta > Lepidoptera > Erebidae > Thumatha > Thumatha senex. Next base: position 3,883,146 of record OX419731.1, on the reverse strand, counting down.
GCCGTGTTGAAATAAACACCTAGGTAACACTGAAAATGTTTAGAACTGGCCAGAATGAAATTTTGCTAATGAAAACTTTTTTGAATTGAAATGAAAAATCAATTATAGAACTCTTTGGTAACCTAATGTAATATATTGCATTCATTTGTCATTTGTTTTTGTGAATTGGCGGCAAATGTAAAACTTGTTAAATGTGAAAATGAACTTAACGCGAGAAAATTTTCGGTCAATGATTTATTATGACTTTCGTTGTGGGCTTACTCAACAACAAAGCTATGGTCCGTATTCCATAACGTTTTTCAATACTCAATCAACCCTTGAGGCTAGATTTTGCCTAATAAAATCTACTCTCAAGCGTCGATTGAGTATTGAGAAACGTTCTGGAATACAGCCCTATGATAGGCTGCGATTAGCATTTCATAATGAAGCCCCATCTCGTGCCACTATTTAGAATTGGTTTAACGAGTTTAAGCGTGGACGTAGCAATCTCAGTGATGATCCGCGTGAGGGACGTTCTTTAACAGCGACTACTGAAGATAACATCAGGTGCTGGTCGACGTATGATAGAGGAAGATAAGAGAGTGACCTATCAGCAGATACAGGCAAGCCTAGGCATTGGTATGAGTCAAGATCAAAATATTATACACGAACATTTAGGCGTCAGGAAGCTTTGTACCAGATGGATTCCCCATACTTTAACCGAACCAGAAACGCCTTCGCATGGACTGGTGTCGCGAAATGTTAGATAAGTTCAACGGCGGTGACTCAAATGCTGTATTTGACATCGTCACAGGTGATGAAAGCTGGACTGCTACAAACCCGAAACCAAAAGATAATCAGCTCAGTGGGTGTTTCCTTTTGAGGATCGGCCAACGAAGGTAAAGAAAGGAAGAAGTCAAGGAAAATGATGATAGCCTCGTTCTTTGGTCGGAAAGGTCATTTCGCGACAGTTATGCTAGAAGATGAAAGGACAGTTACTGCAGACTGGGACGTCAATCGCTGTTTGCCTGTTGTCTTGGAAAAAAATCGACAGCAGCGCCCTCGAAGCAGGATCCTTTTTCACCACGACAATGCTTCAGCGCACTCCGCAAAACGGACAGTTGAATATTTGACTATGGCAGGTGTCGAGATAATGAGTCATCCGCCATACAGTCCCGACCTGGCGCCCTGCGACTTTCATTTATTCCTTAGAACTAAAGATAAACTTCGAGGTATTCGCTTTACGAGCCCTGAAGATGCGGTGAAAGCGTACGAAAGTGCCATAGAAGAGACCCCTAAGGAAGAATGGGCCCACAGCTTTTCTCAGTGGTTCCATCGAATGCGACGATGTGTAGAGAGGAACGGAGATTACTTCGAAAAACAATAAAAGTATTAGCAACTTTCTACATTAAGCCGTTTTTTATTTTCTAAACATTTTCAGTGTTACCCACGTACGTGCTGTGTGGTTTATATTAAAGCGTTTATGAATATTACAAGAGTTTTTGCTGCCTCAAACCTATTATCTTTAATTGAGATGAGCTCTTTCCTTAGAATTCCGGGCCACCGTCTGACTAACGACTAAAGAATGTAGGTGTAACCTACATTCGGCTGATTTTTAAGATTTATGCCCATCTTTTTCCATACTCAGGATCTCGAGCAATGGGTAGCAAAATCAGACCACGGATTTATAATTGTTAGTTTTGGCTCTCTCATTAGAGGATCAACGGTGCCACCAAAAAGACTAAAAGCTATGTTGAAGGCATTCGCGCGCTTGCCTCAACGCATCGTCTGGAAATGGGAAACGGAACACATAAAAGATATGCCAGAAAATGTTCTCGCTAAGCAATGGATACCACAGTACGACTTACTGAGTAAGTAAATAAGGAATTTATGTTATTTGTTTTTTGTTTTTTATTAACTCCGAATACGAGGTACCTGGGGTACCTACCTAATTATGTTCTATTCTAAGAGTTGGTCTCTCTGGTATTTTGTGCCTAATAAATAATTTTAGGGAAATGGAATTATTAGCACAGACCGTCACTTGTAATCTAAGCTCTAGTGTATCTACACCTAGTTGGAGACTCGTCTTGATGCTTTTAAGTAGTAAAAAGGGGCACACCGGGGTAGCCAGAGTTCGGGCTAACCATCCCCTATCAGAGGTACGTATAGGTCTAGTCGAAAAAAATATTTTTGCGCGCCTCATTACGGGTTCCCCAATGAGCCACAGTGGCTGAACCATCCAGGGGCCATAACTTCGGAATCCCGGGGGCTCTTTACTGCATTACCACACAGTTTGAAAGAAGACACCGTGCTGATTAGTCAGTACGAGTCTAACATACCTCCCCCATATTTTAATTTTCCAAGAATTCCAATTAAAAAAAAAGATAAACAAAGGGTGTATATAAGTATATGGCATCATTTAAAAGTGCGTTAGTGTTACTATATGTTTGACCTTAACATCGAAGATTAGGTACCTACTTCTATAAACTTATCGATTTTTTTTAGATCACCCGAATTGTGTGGCCTTCGTAACACATGGCGGGCTATTAAGCTTAACCGAAATAGCTGCTTCAGGAGTACCGGCTTTAATCGTACCAATACTTGGTGATCAACCCGGCAATGCAGCGTATGCGAAACAGGCGGGTGTGGCTGAAGTACTAGCTTTCCACGAAATCACTGAAGACAACCTTTATGAAGCGCTTTCGAAGATTTTACTACCCGAGTGAGTATTGACATTAAGCTTACCAGCTAGTTTGACTTGGCGGCTTATCAGTAGTAAATGCGACTACCGTTGCTGAGGGTTCATCTCGGAATGTTTATCTCGGAGTTTGAATGGATCCTGAGTATTAAGTACATGTATGTATTTAGAAATATTAGGGCAATTCTTTATCTAGATTCCATATTAACTAGCTTTAGATGACATTTTTTACATTATTATATCCTACTAAAATTATAAACGTGAAAGTTTGTAATAATGGATGTTTGTTACTCTTTCACGCAAAATCTACTAAATGGATTTTGATGAAACTTTACAATAATATAGTTTACATCAGAATAACACATATGCTACTTTTTGTCCCGGGGACGGAAAAAATTCACATGCGGAGCCGCGGGCATCAACTAGTTTATTATGAAATAGAGGACGAGCACTTATAACCCTAACTTTGGTTTTTGTTGTAATTTATAATTACTTGTTATATTACAGAGTAAAAGCTCGTACCAAAGCGTTTAGCAAGATCTGGTGGGACCGACCACTGCCGCCCATGGACACTGCAGTCTACTATATCGAAAAGACTGCGCGGTACGGCAACCTCGACATGTCTTCGCATGCCCGTCTACTGAGCGAGCCGTATCTAGTATTCTTTAATAGTATATGGTATCTTGTTACGTTGGTCCTACTAACGATGGTGTCTATTTTTTGTTGTTGTTTTAAAAAGATTAAAAGAAACAAAGTTAAGGTAAATTAGTTTTATACATATTTGGATGTTATGTCATGTATAGATTAACTAAGAATACAGTATGTAGTTTTTTTTTTGTTATTGCGGAACACAAGTATGTGACGGAATGGAGTTCCGCAAGGTAGTATAATGAGCCTTCCTTTTTTTTTTTGCATCTAATCCACATGAAACAGACGATGTCGTCAGAAGCTTATACCACTGTGCTTTCATTTCCCAAAAATAACTTTTCAATGTTATCATTATTGATAACATTGAAGCTGTTCTTAACTCATAGTAGAAAAATAATAATATTCAATAACAAAAATGTATACAGTGAAATGTGGACGTATAGTATACTTTTGCCTATCCTTTCGAGGATAAAAGGCGTGACTGATAAGACAAATAGCTAGACATAGACTGAGATAAGCTTGTTAACTGAATGTAGTGTTACCTTGAAATTTCAACGTTATCGCAACTAGAGTGGTCAAAGTGTATCGCATTAATACATTAATGGCTTATTGTGAATGTGGAATTTAAACAATAAAAATATAATAAAAAAATATCATTTATTATCCTTGATTTAACATTCATAAAAATATACAAAAACATTGTACAAAATATTCTTATTACGATTTGATTATCACATGTGAGCAATTACATGGCGTTGATTACGGAATGTGTTGTATATATAACTGAGTATTTGTATCTTGATATTAATTCATTATAAAATAAATAATATAATTCAAAACATTTGTTTTCTTTCTAAGCGCTTTTTTAGCAATAGTGGTTATCCTCTCTATTATACATGATGGAAAGAGAGGGAAATATAAACGATATATTAGATTATAATTCGTTCAACTTAAAGATAATATGAGGATATTGGTTACAGATACATTTCAACTATGCATCAAGTTGGACCAAATATGATAACTGCAAATATGATAAATTTGATAAGAGAGACGTTTCAATTTTGTTGTTATATACTGTGACTACTGCTGCCATCTATAACTAGAGAAGGATAACACGAATAAGACAGAGTTCAATAATAATAATTTTCTCTTCTTTAAAGAAGTTCATGCATAATAAAATAAATAGCGATACACAACGTTCGGTCAAGATGTAACGCCTACTACCGTGGGAATGAAATGACATTATAATTGCGCGTGAGCAACAGAGATAGATAGATCATTGAACGAAATTCTCTGTTGTACGTGATAAAATATTGTAGTTTTAAAATGATGTTATATTTAAAATATCAGTATTAGGTATATCTTCTACAACTGTAATTTCCACAATTTTTGGACACATACTCGTAATGTTAGATTACCAGTTCTGTTTTTAGTTCATCAGAGTAATACGGACACAGTTCTGTCATTTTTTCTAGGTCCTCCTAGGATCCCGCTTTTTTGGGACCACCCAACCACCCGCGGTCCCAAAGAAGCGGAATAACATCCGAACCCTTAAGTTAGACGGCGGTGGTAGCCAAAGTCTGCCGGAAGCTCTGGGACATCTTTCCGAGGAGTTACCCGGGGCGTCCGGCAATAGCCAGACAAGAACCGTGTGGTTTTAGCCGGTTCGAGTCCGGCATGAAATCCGAGGAGATTGCCACACGTTTAAAAAAAAAGTGTGGGTAGTTGAACGCCTTTAAAGTGTCTCCTTAACCAACATCGTCTCACTAACTGCATTGCTCTGCCGCGTTCAGCGTGACGGCGATGTCATACTGCGTACAATAATGTTGTTCTGTGGTTCCCAATCTCGTCAGCCGCTGGCATGCTGCATGGATTTATTTAGGGACAAGGCCCCAGTATATTATAGTAGATCCGACCAAGTTGCGCAATCTCGCCAGCAAACTGAATGCGGCATAATATCCCAAACACACTAAACTCAATTTAACTTATATTTGAATTTTTAAATTGCCTTTTCTTATTTTAAAACGTACCTGAAATTTTTGGTTAATAATTCTTTTTTGTATAATGGCCGACAAACATACGACCCACCTGATTGAAAATGTGTGTAGAGAGAGTATATTTTTATGTAGTTTTATGTAGATTTTGTATGTTTAAATGAGCACTGGCTAAAAAGTCATCAATTCACTCATAGCTTCAATAATCACCAGGTTGCAAGCTCGTTCAATAGAAAGAAATATAAACGAGGTGGCTCTTTAATATTAATTAATAAAATATTGGATGTTGTGAGCCTCTCTGTTGAGCGAGTTGTGGAGATTTCATGTGTTGAATTGGAGCGATTCATTGTGTTGAATCTGTACAAACCTCCATGCGCTCTAGATAAGTCTCTTTTTAAAATAATGGAGGAAACCTTAAGTAAAATATATAATTGCCATAAAACAATTGTTGTATGTTTTATTTGTATGTTGATATTTAACATAAATGTTTTAGATAAGTCTTCAGAAAGTATAGATTTTCTGAATTTAGCAAAATCATTTAATTTATATCACAATTTTATGGAACCCACTAGAATAACGGCCACTACTGCAAGATGTATGATAACATATTTAGTAGTGTGAAACCAATACATCTATACATCTATAATTCATAAGGTTGACTCGGACCACACAGGGCAGTTGGTTTCCTTTTGTAATTCTCAAAGTAATGTAAAAAGACAAATAAATGTGATACCATTCAGTGAGAACCGTATAGAAAATTTGAAATGTAATATTACAAAAAAAGTTAAATTTTTGCCCTGTCACGGAAATGTGGATCACTTATACAACTCATTAGTCAACTTGATTAATGGTGAGTTCAGCTCAATTTTTACTCCTAAGCACTTATCTAAGAGTGAAGGCCTAACTTTCAGTGACTGGGCAATTCCAGGAATCTATAATAGTCGTAAGTAATTGTATCAACTATACGAAGAGAAGTCCTATAATTATAATCCAAATTTTCAAGAGTTTGTAAAAAAATACTCAAAAACATTTAGACAAACCTGCCTGAAAGTAAAATCAATTTATTTAAAAAATAAAATCAAATATTCAAATAATGTTATTAAGGAAACTTGGAATGTTATAAATATTGAAACCGGTAAATCCAAAGAGCGCAGTCATGATTTTCATTTAAAAATAAATAACGTAAATATTAAAGATTTTAAAGTTGCAACTGAATTTGAAAAATATTTTTCTAACATTCCTCTTTCAATTACAAGAACTCTCTCGTCTTGCTCTAACGATGCTGAACAATTTTTAAAACAAGGCGTGGAGGAATGTGGCACAGACTTTGAATTTTCAGCTGTTAGTCCTAATCTTTTAAAAACTTTTAAGGCTATATATAAACTGTCTCTCATATTATCACTGTAATAGCTCCACATCTGGCAGCTGTGTTCAATTGCTGTGTCAAGTCTGGGGTATTTCCTGACCTAATGAAACATAGTAAAGTAATTCTTTTATTTAAAGCCGGCGATAATGCAGATCCCTCTAACTTTCGGCCTGTTTCCGTACTACCAACACTAAGTAAAATATTTGAAAAGCTAATGCTTGGACAGTTGCTTAGTCACTTTAATATACATAATTTACTACACAGGAAACAGTTTGGATTTACAAAGGGTTGCTCAACGGTGGATGCAGGGGTTGCTTTGCTCAAAAGTATTTATGCGGCTTGGGAGGATTCGCAGGATGCATAAGGTGTTTTTGCGATTTATCTAAAGCCTTCGATTGCGTTCATCACGAAACTCTTGTTAAGAAATTACGCCACTACGGTATCAGAAATAAAGCTCTCAACCTTATGACTTCTTATTTAAGCAATAGAATTCAGAGGGTTGAAGTAAACGGTAAACGATCAGCAGGATCTCCAGTTGTAATGGGTGTTCCACAGGGATCAATCCTTGGTCCATTTCTTTTTTTGATATACATTAATGACTTACCTTACTATGTTGTGGATAAACATGAGATTGTGCTGTTTGCGGATGATACCTCTTTGACTTTTAAAATTAATAGACAATTAATTAATTATAGAAAAATACCACATATAGAAAAATTGTCAGACAAATTAAGCTCTGCTGCATATCAGTAAAAACAATAAGACGGCTCACTGATGTTGAAAGGGCTAGAATAGTTTATTTCAGTTATTTCCATAGCGTTATGTCATACGGAATTCTTCTCTGGGGAGACTCAGCGGACATTAATACGATATTTATTTTACAGAAGAGAGCTGTGAGATCAATATACCAGCTTGGTCCCAGGGTATCTTTAAGAGAAAGATTCAAAGACCTTAATATTCTTACCGTTATATCACAATATATATGAGAATTTACTTTATGTGCACAAAAACATAGACACATTTCTTAAAAAAAGTGATATACATAATGTAAACACTAGGCATAAAGATAATCTTGTATTACATTCTACTCGTCTCGAAATAATCAGCAATTCTTTTATGAGGCAATGTATACGATTCTATAACAAACTTCCCGATGAAATTAGAATATTGTCAATAAATATGTTTAAGACAACAGTCAAGGCCAAATTGTGTAACAAGGCATATTATAAAATTTCAGACTATATAAATGATAAAAATGCATGGGAGTAAGTCGCTCTAAGTCAACACGCATAAATATACAAATATAATTAATAATAATAATAAAGAAACATTATAAATGTAATGTACATTTGTTCAACATAAGTGATCTGAAACGTCAGGTTAACTAATATAATTATATGTAATTTGAGTTTGTTATTGTGTGAGCACCGTCCACATAGCTTTTTATAATTTTTGAAATTGACATGATGGTTGCTGTGCAGTTTGAGTATGTCATGCTCGCCTAAGTGTCCTGGCAGTGGTGGTGCATGTATCGGGTCGCCTTATTCCCTATAATACGGTTGAGTAGGGCGATGGCTGATATATGCGTCATACCCGTGAACGGGTGCCGTCTGTTGGGACTGGTCAGCTCATAGCTGTTATAGCAATTATTACAAATAAAACTATTTATATTTAAGGCAAATTAAGTTTAGTCGACTGTTCTCACGTAACTCCAAAGGAACAATGTAAGTTTAATATTGTAAGCCATACCTGCATTTTAAAATAGCAGCCATTTAGTTTCTCGCCGGAGTCTTCCTCAGAAGGGTGGGCTACCTTTAAAACTGGCAACTAGAAACGCTCTCATTTTGATTTGATTTTGTTTCTTTTGTATAGACTCATTACTATATAATTTGTTCAAATATCATGTAAATAAAACTAATGTAATTACTGGCAGCTAGAAAAGAGTGGCCATGAGTTTTATTGCCAGGTTCTTTCTCAGGCTCTAACTATTGCGTTTCGAATCTGGCAGTAAGTGTAAATGTAGAAGCAATAATCTTGACGTTTATAAGTGGTACTTTGTGATCTACATGAATAAAGATTTTTCACTTTCACAGTTTGTCCTTTTCTTGATAAGGTCTATACCTCAAGCAGCTTGATATACATATTAAAATATATCGTGGATTCAATATATCAGAGTTTAAGCTAAAAAGATTTTTTAATTAAAAATGACGAGAATTATCTGTATATTATATACGTAATATTGACATAACACTTACATGCTAATATTCTCATGAAGTAACAGTAACAATAGTATTGGTAAAAATATTATTTTGTTTTAAGGCCTCTGAAGGATAGCACAATAATTATGCTAGTATTAGGTTTCGTGATAATTAATCACAATATATGGTTTTACTTCTAATACATGCAATACATATAATAATATACAAGTTATGTTTCCTAAATACAGCTAAAGGTATATTTTTTTTAGTAACACACATATATATGCCTAAAATAGTGTGTATATATATATATCTATAGTCTGTTTCAAAGACAGCTGGAAAAAGGGCAATGACCATTTTTAAAATTTTTTGTTAGCTTAGAGCGCGTTCCACTCAAGGCCCACAACGATCGTAACACCCAATATATCGTTCCACCTATGGTTCGTGGTCGCTGCGAGCGATCGTATGACGCCCACTTCGCTCACAAAACATAGGTGGTTCATAGACACATGATACACTAAGGGCGCGGTCCACTTATCGCCCGCAATGCCCACGACCGCGACCGCAGAAATTTGCTTCCCACTAACGTAAATGGACCGCAGGCGTTGTGGTTGAAATTTATAACAAAGTGGAACGCCCATCTTGAGCGCTGTAAGCCCACTTGGACCCACCTATATTTTGTAGGCGTCATGCGATCGCGAATAGTGACGCCATGTATGTCGTCATACGATTGCTCGCAACGACCACGAGCCTTAGGTGGAACGATACATTGAGTGTTATGATCGTTGCGGGCGTTTAGTGGAACGTAGCCAATGTATGCCTTATGTATATATGTGTTTTTAAGTGTGTATTTAGTGCTATGGTTTTATGATTTTTATCTACACATTTCCCAAGTGATCCCAGCTAAACTTCTCTATACGAAGATTAGGGATTCAAGATTTTTATTTTAGAGGTTGCATTTTAGTGATGAAGCCACCATCTGTCAAAGACTTTCGTAAGTCAAACGGTAGTCCCTTGCAACAATGCCGTAAATAAAATCTAAATCTATATAAAAGTAAAAAAAACAGAATCTTCAAATCAAAGTAGGGTTTGGACGTATTTTAGGAAGGAAGACGGTATGACGATTAAGATTTCCCGGAGAGTCTTTTGTATCCTGTATTTATTAAAATGTTAATTTATCGTTAACGATAGTAAAACGTATTGTTTATCGATGCAACAAAACGAAAGATCATTGACCACTTTCCACCTACTATTAAAACAAATTATAATCTGCCAATAATACGCACGTCAAAAGACGTTATACAAAATTAAGAATATAATGTTATGCTTACATAAAAATAAAAGCACTTTTAAGTACATGTTTCATATGCGAAGTACTGAAGCTAAGTGTTTTTTGACAAACGTGGGTAGGACAAACGCTGCTTTATGGACCTCACTATTGTAGTACTTAAGATTCATTGCTTCTTCATCTTCTGACGAAAGCACAAGCTGTGGCACGTCGAATTGCACTTCACTATCTAAAGAACCAATCACGAATCCTATTTGTCCAGAGGGATAAGTAGGTACAGAGGTGTAGCAATAAGCTGCTTTAGGAAACTGATTTCTACAAATATTGAGGGTATTTGTAACTAATTCTAGATCGTTCCATACAGTACCGGCTTGAGAGCATACAATACCGTTGGGTTTTAAAGCGCTCTTCATTAAGGCAAAGTAGTTTTCTTGGAACAGATTCACGGCGGGTCCTACGGGGTCACTGCTGTCTGTGATGATGACGTCGAATTCCTGGCTGTGGTTCTTCATGAATTCGAAGCCGTCTCCGACGTGCAGCGTTAGTTTTGAGCAGTCAAAACCGACGGCCATAAACGGCAGATACTTTTTTGATACTTCAATGACCTTATCATCAATTTCCACCTGCAAATTAAAATTTATAGGTCCTGTTATACGTAGTAGATAAATGGCAGGCAGATTAGAAAGTTTAGTTTGTACTGTTCATACTTAAAACAAAACTGTGTCTTAGGGCGCCATAGTAAATTTTATAAATTCGCCAAATCCATCTGTTTGTATATTTTTCACTCAGAGACAATTAGTACTACTTTAATTTGGCATGGATTTACATTATACATGCCAAGAATATACTTTTAGCATCTTTAAAAAATATTTTAATGTACTGCGTCTTAGGTAATGGTATTTATTTTGCATATACCATTTTTTACTGAGCTTACAAAATGTCATACACTAGAACTAAATAAGATAATTTAATATTTTAAAGTGCCTACCGGTTCGAAACGCGGCCCACCTGAGAAGAACTGACAAGAAACTTAGGAAGGATTTTTTTTTATGGCCAATTTTAAATTTAAATATTATTTCTCTATTCCAGCAGATTTTCAGGCGTTCCTGTCCTGCAAATAATCTTTAACAGCGTAATAACCTTTATAACAAAGCTTTTTTTCATGTAGCTTTTTTGCTTTACGGTAGCAACACCTGGGTATGTCAGCAGATGCATGAAAGTAAATTGAATGCTGTGGAGATGCGATCACTTCGAAAATTGTGCGGCGTAACTTTAGCCGACCGAATACGTAACGAAGTGATATGCAATATGGCAGGTTTAAATGAAAGTATCAGCGTTAAGCTAGAAAAGGGCGTGCTTCGTTGGTTTGGACACGTCCAACGAATGAGTGAGGAACGATTGACGAAGAATATATATTGTGCGAAAGCAGAGGGTAGAAGAAGTCAGGGTAGGACGAGACTTACATATGAAGACCGCGTGAGCAGATTGCTCAAAAACGTAAAAGTCAAAAGTACTTGGATACCCAGACGTGCGTGTATGAAGCGATTATTGAATCTTGAAGAAGCGAAAGAAGAATGCATGGATCGTGAGGTCTGGCGATCTGTCCTCTCTGACTACCCCGTCAGGGATACAGCGTGAAGTTTTTTTAATTCACCTTTTAAATTTATTTAATGGTAAATTTCTCAAGTCACAGGGAAGCCTGTTGTACACGCGTATACAGTTACCCTTTATTTTTACCAGTTATTTATTTATTTATATCCTCGCCAATCTCATAGTTTGTAAAATGGATAGACCTAAATGTTTTTTAAAGACCTTTCTTAGCTTGACTATTAATTGGTCTTTCAAAATCCGTTTGAGAAGTATTAAACATCAAAGTGCTACCTTGTCAGAGTGAAGTATCCACCTGCCTTAAAAGTTGACCTGTTGTTTCTCAGCATGTGAAAAAATTCATGGGAGTAGGACATTTAACAAAATTAAAAGACAAACTATCACAGATAAGACTTTACAAAATTTTCATTTTTAAACTAGCTTTTGGGCTGATATTATTTAGAACTCTTATCTTAACTTAACTTAACTATCTTCACGCTGTATCTCCGACGGGGTAGTCAGAGAGGACAATGCTTAGCGATCCATGCATACTTCTTTCGCTTCTTCAAGATTCATCAATCGTTTCATACACGCACGTCTGGGTATCCGAGTACTTTTGATCTTTTCGTTTTTGAGCAATCTGCTCATGTGGTCTTCATATGTAAGTCTCGGCCTACCCTGACTTCTTCTACCCTCTGCTTTCGCACAATATATATTCTTCGTCAATCGTTCCTCACTCATTCGTTGGACGTGTCCAAACCAACGGAGCACGCCTTTTTCCAGCTTAACGCTGACACTTTCATTCAAACCTGCCATATTGCGTATCACTTGTTAGGTATTCGGTCGGCTAAAGTAACGAGCAACTCTTATCTAACACAGTATAATAGTACTAGCAACCCTTCATTGAGAGTGATCCGACATACATATTATTTTGTGTGTCTTGATTCCAGCTCATTCAAATATAATGCTCAGAAGATAATGAGTAATATACAATCAGTGATACATTATACATGCATTAGATTACATTTTTATAGTCCCTTCTCAGCCTACTGGCATCTAGGGTTATCTGCCATTGATAAATATTACACTCACCATTTGGATCAAACAGTAACTTAATTTTATAATAACTGATAAATTAAGGCAAGTATTATATTAGTATTAAATTAAGTGGGATACATATGAAAACTAGCAGTTAAATTTATTTCACCCATATCGCTCTTTGTAGGTTAAGAACCTTTTCATAGTGGGTAATATTTTTGTAATGTAATATATTTCTTATTTCTAGGAGTAAGGATCTCGGATGTTGATAGGCAAGTAAGAGAAAACCAAAAATTATTGTTTTGGAGTTGTTTATCAGTTATCTAGATCCCATAGTATAAGTTGATAGAGGTTAGCATATTAGTACCCCTTAAACCTTAAAAATACTATTAAAATTTCTGCTTTTGGAACAATATGCTGTACTTGACATTCTAATCAGTAGAAGTGAATCAATAAAGATATATTACCTGGACAATCTCCTTGACTTTAGGATGCTTTGCAACTTCTCTGGCAACACCACCATCGCCTCCACCAACTATGAGAACCTTTTCTGGATTTTTGTGGCAACACAGAGGAAGGAATGATATCATTTCCTGTAAAATTATAAGTGTCTTATTTACCAGTTTTGCCTTATGGCATTTTCAATACCAGTGAGGTTATGGAAAAATAGTAGAATACAAGTACAAGTGAGTTTGGATTACATTTAAACTTCCCCTAAGCTCTTACATCTATCATACATTTGACTGCCTCTGTAGCGTGGTGGGAGTGCATCCTACTGCTACGCAAGATGTCTTGGGTTCGATACCCACCCAGAATAATAAAACTTTGTGTGATGAGCATGATGGTTTATTGTGTGTCTAGGTGTTATTAATGTATAATATGTATGTATTTAGAAATATATAAGTATGTTTATCAGTTATCTGGTTACCATAGTACAAGCTCTGCTTAGTTTGGAATCATATGGCGTTGTATGAGTTGTCCCAAAAATATTTCTTTATTTATTTCTATTAGTAGGCGTAGAAGAAGACACATACCTGGTAAGAGAACTCATCTTTCTCTGCACACTGTATGATATCATCAAGTACAAGCACTTTCCCCAAGCTGGTAGTGTCACAGACAAGAACCTCTTGGTATTTAGACTTCCCTGAGTGTAGTACCTCCTTGACTTCAAATGAGAATGTGGCACCTGGCCACATCTCACAGGACTCAGTAAACCAGTTCTTCTTCATTTTATCCATTGCTGGGCAAGAGAACTGAAAATAATAATAAATAGTTTTATAGTGTTATTTGAAAGAGGTGACATAAGAACTAAATGCGAGATTAGGGTAAACCAGGAACGTCTAGAGCAAGTGAATGAAATTGTGTATTTAGGAAGTATGTTTAGCGCGGATGGAAGATGTGATTCGGATGTAGAACGGCGAGTAGCTGCCGGAAACAAAGTTAACGGTGCTTTGTCCCAGTTAGTAAAGCGACAAAGCATCGTAAAAGAAGCACGAATGGCGATTCATAACGCAGTGCTAGTGCCAACTTTGCTTTACGGTAGTGAAACCTGGGTATGTCAGCAGATGCATGAAAGTAAATTGAATGCTGTGGAGATGCGATCACTTCGAAAATTGTGCGGCGTTACCTTGGCCGACCGAATACGTAACGAAGTGATACGCAATATGGCAGGTTTGAATGAAAGTGTCAGCGTTAAGCTGGAAAAGGGCGTGCTCCGTTGGTTTGGACACGTCCAACGAATGAGTGAGGAACGATTGACGAAGAATATATATTGTTCAAAAGTAGAGGGTAGAAGTAGTCAGGGAAGGCCGAGACTTACATATGAAAACCACGTAAGCAGATTGCTCAAAAACGGAAAGGTCAAAAGTACTTGGATACCCAGACGTGCGTGTATGAAGCGATTGATGAATCTCGAAGAAGCGAAAGAAGTATGCATGGATCGCGAAGCCTGGCGATCTGTCCTCTCTGACTACCCCGTCAGGGATACAGCGTGAAGATAGTTAGTTAGTTAGTTTAGTTTTATTAGTTTTATTGATAAGGTAAATAATGGGTACTATAAAAAAATTGGAAATTTTACTTTAAAAATATTTGACTTATGAGTAACTTTGGTACCTACTTTAATTACTCGTAGGTCAATAGGCCTCATGAAAATACAACCATGCATTTATTTTAAAAAATACCAAATGTTAAAAACCAATATTATTAATTACAAGCATTCCTTATCAATAAAATTTATATCTGAACCTTTCAGTAATCGAAGAGCGTGGTGCTTACGTAGTCAACAGCGGCTTTTATGGCTCTGGATAATTAATAACGACTACAGAACACTGTCTTAGGAGTAAATACTTATTCTACACTGATTCCCGAGTTGGTAAAAGACTAAGACAAAACACGTGGTACAAGTTGTATATATAATTTCGTTAACTATTGTCTATTGATATGTTTAATTACGCTTATCACTTCGTAAAACTCTTATATAACATTTAATTGCTGATTTTGTAATTAATTCGAAAACGTCCGCTACAGCACGGACCGCACCGATCGTATGATTGACAATATTGTACTGACTGACATTGAACAAAAATTGACATTTGACATTGACAATGACACGGGCAAATAAATTAGCTGTTAAAGGAGTTAATGGTCTGAGTTATTGGCGATAGTATCGCCACAAGAACAAAGGTCTACTACACCCGACTAAACCCTTGATCCTAAACTACATCATAATTTATTCCTGTGAATAAATTCCCAGACCCCCAGACCAATAGGTCCCAGTACCAATTTAAAATAAATTATTGGACAGGTATTCTGGACGGAAAGATAATAGGTCCATTTGAACTGCCCGGAAACTTAACGGGAGAAAGTTATTTAAGCTTCTTGCAACACGATCTGCCAAATTTAATGGATGATGTGCCCGACAAAGTCAGGGGATGCCATTGGTTGCAAAATGATGGGCGAGATAAATAAATTCAAAGTGGACTGTATTTGCGGGGAAAGACAAAAATGAAATTTACACGCGGTTGTCGACGGAAAAATAAATGGAAACAGGAATGGGTACGCTACCTTGCTGCTGCTGCGAGATGCTGAGGTGGAGGCTGCCGGGGGCGACCCTGGACTTGAATTCCTGGTTCCATTGCACGAAAACGCTATTTATCCATAGAAAACACAATTATTGCAGAAGTAGGTGCACTAGCATTGCCCCCACATTCACCATAAACAAAATGCATGTTAGCGTATTGTTGCGCTGTGTACTGAATACGTGGCATTTTGAAACACAAAACTAGTCCAGATTAATGCCAAGTCGTCTTAATATCACCACAAAAAAGTCCAAATCGTAAGCAAAATCGAAAGTCCAGTAAAAAAATCCAGTAACCGTCGTTTTAACACCGATTTGGAATCACGGAGAAAAGCAAAAAGGATGCGAAACCGAACGAGTCGAGTGACGCACTACTTTATGTAATTGTTATCGGCACCCATGCAACCATGGCACATCACTACCTGTCTCTGTCGCTCTCATAGATTTAATATGCCGTCTCGCTCACACAAAACTTATGTTAGCAAGACGGCAAATTAAAGTTACGCGAGGGACCGAGGCAGGTAGGTTCGGATTTTTTTTGACAATAGAAAACTTAAATAACCTCTTAAACGATAAAATAAAGAATTCTATTGATACAACTTAAACTAAACAAAAGGTCGTCTAGGGAGTGGAAAGGAAGATTAGTTTAATTAATATGTAACATTACATTTTAGGACGCCCTTGTCATTATTACCGAATAAAATAAAAGAAAATTTTTTTTTTTTATTTCATCAAATTTAATCCGACTGTGTACTAATAGCAAAAACTTTTTATTCCGATTGGATAAAATCGTGTACTATACCATTACGTAAACTGTATTAAGCGCGCATATTTTTTAAATAGTTGGCCACTTAGGTTTGCATACTTTTTTTTTCAGGGAAGCCTCTAAAACTATCTCTAAACACTTATTTGTATCAATTTTATAGCTAAAAGTTAAATGGACATTGTTTTTAAAAAAAAGTACAAGTGGGACTCGTATTATTTACTGAGTTTCTATTGGTGTAGTTTGTGATGAATATTAAAACACATACAAAAATAAAAAAACGTTTTTTTGTAGCTGTAGTGTAAATTACCGTACAGTAAAGTAAAATATGTCATATTTTTAAAAAAATCGGTCATCCAAAAAAAAGCCTTTCTAAGTTTCTTGCCGGTTCTTCTCAGGTGGGCCGCGTTCCGAACCTGTGGTCGCTTTAAATATTTTAAATAGTGTATGACATTTTGTAAGCGCCGTTAAAATGGTCTATGCAAAATAAAGATATTTTTATTTTTTAAGTACTATGTTGGAAAGTATGATACAGTTCTGTAGATACAATACAATGAATAAATGTTGTTAATCATAATCATAGCAGCTTAAAACAAAAAGCACCCATCCAAAAGGTTGAAGTAGCCATGCCAAAAACATTAATAAAAAAATTAAGGACATCTGTAACTGTCATTAATAACATTGACCGAGGAGTTTTGGCGGGAGAGTGACAAGTGCGGACGCTTGCTGTATATTATTTTCTAAAACTAGTGCATTTATCTTGTTTTATGTGTGGGAGTGGTGGTTTCTTGTACATAAAAGTTGTGTTAACGTGCTATAGTGATAGACAATGATATATATGCAGTGAAATGCAATTTTTTCTCTTGACGCGAAAATTCTACTGAAAACCTCAGTATAAGAATTACCATTATACTGAGGGCAAGGACAAGGACCTAGGACTGAGGACTCGACATCGACAAAGACTGGACAGGACTATATACTAAGAAAATATAAATACCGAAGACTAGGCTGTATAGACAAAGTTTCCTTTGCCTGCCCAAAATGGGCGAAGACTACAAAAAAAAAAAGAAGGCGGGAACCTTGGATCGCGAAAGGCGCTTATTTTGAAAATTAATTTTGAAATTTCCTGAAAAACTGTATATTTTGTAAATTCTCTTGTAAATATAGTAATTATTAATAGTTAATTAGTGTAAAGTGAATTCATTTAATCAAATTGAAGATGGGAGGAGTAAAAAAAAGAAAAAAAAACCCACCAGATTTACCGCTGCCTGCTTCTGAAACTTCCTCCGTCGACTCTGATGGTGATGAGGATACGTGCAGGAAGTATCTAATTTATAAAGTTCCAGGATATTCTAGAAAGTACCCGGAAAATAGTCAAAAATCAGAATATATTGTATTCCTGTCTCACCAAGGTGAAAAACCTTTCACAGATAAAGATAGACTTTGCCTTTCCCATGCCATACGCAAGTACTGCGTCACTGGTATTTTACATTTAAAATCAATCAACAGATTTAAAATTGGCATAACATTCGATTTATCCAATAACGCCAATGTATTTATTCAAAATAAAAAATTATTAGAAGAGTTGGACTTAAAAGCCACTATTCCTGCTGTAGCCACTGAAGTAACTGGGGTACTTACGTCTGTACCTACAGACCTCTCGAATAAGCGTATTTTTTCATTTATCGGTAGCTCGCGAAATGTAATACAAGTAAGACGCTTCATGCGACGCGTACGAAATGAGTTTGGCTCGGTCACATATCAGCCTACCCAGACAGTCGCTGTAACGTTTGCCTCTAGAATTGCCTCAGTACGTATACCTTGATTCTTGGAGACATGAGGTGAGAACTTATATTCCCCCTGTCAAACAATGCCTTCATTGTTTAAGATTTGGACACATCGCCAAATATTGTAAAAACTCCGAAGTCTGTTCCATTTGTGCACAGAATCACAATTTTAAAACCTGCAAAGAAGATGTTAAAAATGCTAAATGCTCAAACTGTGGTGGCAATCATATTGCAATCTCAAATGTTTGTCCACAAAAAAAGCTAAAATAGAAGAAAATAAAATAAAAACCAAAACTTCTACATATTCAGATTTATTTAATGAAAAATCATTCCCACAACTAGGCATAAGAAACGTTGAAACACAAATCCAAAACCTAACCAAATCTGATTATTTTATGACTATTTTAACAAATGCAATAACAAAAATTATTTGGAATCAGAAAGATACCCCCATAAACTCAGCATCTATAAAAGAAATACTCCAACAAACTATCAGTAATAAAAACTTTTCATCTAACAATGGATCTTAATATTATGCAATGGAACGCTCAGAGTGTTACAAGTAATAAATTATTATTGAAGAAATTTTTATATGAAAACAACATACACATCGCAATAATATCAGAAACATGGCTTACACCTAATAAACTATATAATATTAGAGGATATCAAATTGAAAGGAATGATATTGGTAATAAACACAATGGCGTAGCTGTTTTGCTTCACAATTGTATAAATTATACAAAAATTAGTACTTATTCTGATAACTCCCTACAAAACATATGTGTAAAAATTCTCGTAAATAACAAAGAAATAAGCATTGTAAGTTTTTACTGTCCAACAAATTGTACACCAGCATTCGACAAACATAAAATGGCAACTTTAATAAACTCAGTGCCAGAACCAATGATATTTGCTGGTGATTTTAATGCTCATCACACATCATGGGGATGCCATTCTATCAATTCTAGAGGTAGAGAAATATTGGAGATTGTTGAAGACAGTAATTTGGTTCTTCTAAACAATGGCGAAATGACAACAGTTGGTTCGTTGACTTGGCGTCCAAACGCTTTAGATTTGACTTTGGTTTCTCCATCGTTGGCCCTCTGTTCTGATTGGTCTGTACATACTGATCCACTTGGCAGTTATCATCTTCCTGTAATTATTAAAATGTTTGTAAATAATGTCAACAGCAGTCATATGAATAGCAACAGTATCATTCATCTTCCCACCTTTCCTAACTTTAAAATGGTGGATTGGAAAAAGTATTCAGATAATCTAGATTTTGAACTACTTAATTTTCAGGACCAAAATTCAAGTCCATTGGTAGCATACACAGAATTCTGTAAAATTATGCAATCTGCAATTAATAAGTCTCTTCCAAGTCATAAATCGCCTGTCCATCCTACAATTTGTTCTATCAATAATTTGAATAAGAAATTGTTTAAAAAAGTTCCCCTTCCTTGGTGGAATAATAAATGTTCAGACGCAGTTAAAAATTCAAAAAATTCTTATGTTAATTTCAAAAATAATCCGTCTGATGAGACATATATAGAGTTCAAAAGATTACAAGCACTTAAAAAACTTACATTAAAAACAGAGAGATCAAAGAGTTGGGTTGAACTGTGCAATTCCTTTAACCGGTGTACTCCTTTGTCAGTAATCTGGAAATATATGCGAAAATTTAACAAAACATACTCTTTTAATAGTGTTAGTGATAGTTGGATCCAAGAATTTTTACAGAATCATACTCCAGATCATGTAAATAATAAACCTAATTTGTCATCTGATTGTGTAACAAATTCTACTAATAACTTTTTAACTAGACCTTTTTCCTTACAAGAGTTGAATGCAGCAATCAATTCTAGAAGGGACACTGCTTTCGGTCTGGATGGTGTACCTTACATTATGTTAAAAAGGCTTAGCTTAAAAGACATGCAATTATTACTCAAAATATTTAATAACTTGTGGCTAAACAATGATATACCTGTTTCCTGGAAGACTGATTGTTTGGTACCTATCTTGAAACCGGGTAAAGTACATTCAAATCCTGACTCATACCGCCCTATTGCTTTAACATCTTGTGTTGGAAAGGTTTTTGAACAGTTACTTAAGCAAAGACTGGAGTTTTATGTAGAACAAAATAATGTATTACCTGCTAACCAATTTGGCTTCCGAAGGGGTATTTCTGCACGTGAAAGCATTTGTCAACTGCAGCTTGATATCCACAACAGTGTGAGCAATAAACAACATCTAATCTCAGTATTATTTGATGTAGCTGGAGCATTTAATAGTGTAAATATTGATGTACTTTGCACTGAATTACTTGGTATAGGGATTCCAAATAAACTAGTGTTCTGGGTCAGTAAATTTTTGACTGACAGAGAAGTTTTTGTAAAACATAATAGTAAACTATATGGTCCTAGATTTAGTTGCATTGGAGTTTGTCAAGGAGGAATTCTTTCTCCACTAATCTTCATCCTGTTTATACATCGTTTAAACCTGATTCTGGGTTCAGAAGTCAAAAATCTGCAATTTGCTGATGATTTGGTTGTTTATGCATCTGGAAGTAAATTAAAAAATATTACAGACAATCCGAATGAAGCCTTGAAAAAATTATATACATACTTTTCTTATTTAAATCTTGATATAAATGTACTAAAATCAAATTTGATTGTATTTGGTAAAGTTTGTACTACAATTCCTGCTGTCTATTACAATAAAGTTCCTATTCCTGAATCTCATTCAGTAAAATTTCTAGGTGTGACTTTTATCTGTAATACCTCTTGGCAAAAACATGTTGAACTAATATGTGTAAGAGCTAATAAGGCTTTTAATATTTTGAAAACCTTGTGTAATACATCCTGGGGAGCCGACCCTAGGATATTGTTGCTACTATACAAGTCTTTAATCTGTAGTCATTTTGAATACAGTTTTCTCTGTTTTGCTGGTGATAGTAGACTAATAAGTATTTTGGATAAAATACAAAATAAAAGCTTACGACTCATTACTGGAGCATTTAAAAGTACTTTCTCCTTTAGCTGTAAGGTTTTCTTATTTAAAAGAAAATTTCTTATTAAAATTGTATAGTAAAAGTAATAATCACCTGTTTCTGAATTTGGTAAACTCCCCTTCACAGCCAATTCGTAAGCCTCTTTATATTCTTCAAGGCTTTACACAATACCTTAAATTTCTTGAAACTCTTCAAATACATAGATCATCTTTTCTTTCATGCTATCAAGGAGACTTTGATAGTAAATTTCCTGCAATTAATATTATTATTGATCAAACTCTATCCTCTAAAGAAGAAGTCTACAATAAATTTTCTGAATTTGGCAAAATCAGATTTATTTACACTGATGGATCTAAAACTGAATCTGCAGTCTCATTTGCTATTTTTGACAGTTTGTTAAATTCTGGAATTGGCTACAAAATTAATAGTAACACTAGTATTTTTACAGCCGAAGCTGTAGCTATTTTAACTGCTTTGAAACATATTAAACTAAAAAATTATAATCAATGTAATTGGATAATAGTTAGTGATAGTATGAGTGTCCTTGAAAATCTTAAAAATAACAAGTATAATGCTAGCTCCAATTACATTGTTTCTTTAATCAAAATGTCTTGGCTTGATTTGCTTAATGTAAATAACATCAATGCTTCTTTTATGTGGGTTCCTTCTCATGTTGGAGTGTTCGGAAATGAGAAGGCAGACTTCTTAGCCAGAACTATAACAAATTTAGCAAACATTATCCCAGATTCCAGCAGTAGACTCAATATTTCTGTGCCATGCACAGATATAGTCCCCATACTAAAGAAAAGATCCATTAAAATGTGGAGAAGGCACTGGAACACAACTGTGCAAATTGAAAATAAAGGTTTATGGTATGCATCACATAATGTTCCCATAGGAAGTACCCCTTGGTTCTGCAAACATAGTACTTACATCAACAGAAAATTTTACTCCACCATTTTAAGACTTCGCTTTGGACATTGTCGTCTTAATTATCATCTCTTTCGCCTAAAACTGGTGCAAAGTTCATATTGTGACTGTTGTGATAACTCTCGAGTAGAGCAATCCTTGACTCCCATATTTTTTGAATGCTCAACTTTTGGCATTTAGCGCCTTCTGCTAATGGATGAGTTGATTGAAATATATGGTAGTTCTAATTTGGTCCCGCGGTCTGTTCAGGCTCTTCTTGTAAATACTGCAACATATATTCCTTTATTCAATTTTGTCATTAATACAGTTGGTCAGATTTAAGTAGCAGTTTGTGTAAATATGTATTATATTATTGCTAGTCTGGTATTGTGATATTATTGGTCTTTGCAATCTATCCTTTTCTTTGATTTACGCTGTGGTATGTCTATTAATTTAAAAAATAATTGTTTGGCTTTACTTTGTATATAATATTGTAATATGCTTTCATATTATTCTGAGTTTTTAACTGTTGTGGTAGGGGTCAATCACCCTTCTTTGAATCTTTGATTGATCGTTGATGTCAAACAAGGTCAAACGACTAAAAGTGATGTTTGGAAACGATAAACGAGTATATTATGGACATGACAATATCAGCACATAACATGTTACGCGACGTCTGTAAAGACATTACCTGAATTTTATTTTAATCTACTAATTAACGGACGAGATAACTCACAAACTCATTTGTACAGTGAGTTTCAAGTTTTTACGTATATAGGAATTGAACATGGACTTGTTTGAAAAATACTACCGAAGACGTAATCGAACTTAAAATACTAATGACAAATTTTTACTAATGACTAGGCAGCATGGTCTCTGACCTTCGCCTGTTCCAACTTGAACAAAACAAAAAAAAACAAAAAAAAAAAGACATTGACCGAGGCCGCCAATGTTATTGTTTGTTTACGTTACAAATTCATTTTTTTAAATTCGTGTTATATTATTATTTTTTTATTATTCTAGCAATTCTAACGTATTAATGAAACTATGTGTAAATGAGAGATTATGTTCTGTGTTGTTAGAAAAAGCTAAACAATCTCGCTACTTCACAACGCATTCGCAAAGCCTGTACAGACAGCGTGGTATTTAATACGTACAATAATTATTATGGAGATGTATTCTGCAATTGGGTTGGAAGAATTCTTAAAAGCAGCTAAGGAATTCGTACAAAAATCAAACCATATAGTGGATGGATGGGCACTTCAAGAATATAAGGATAATATGCACCGAACATTTATCAGAAAAGAAATGTTTGTTCAGGATGGGAATGTAGAGAATGGTGTGTTAATGAAAATTGAATACATTATCTTCTATAACATAAGCTATGGAGTGCCCTCTTTCAGTTTTAATATCTGGAACTCCACTGGGTCCTTGTTATCTTTGGAAGAAATAAGAAAAATGTCTTTTATTCAGTAAGTTCCTCCATTGTACTTCATATCATACTTTTCGAGTTGCATGTTTATTACCATTTATTAGGTACTTTCTAATCTGAACTAAATAATACTTACATTGTAATGCATTGTTAGTTGTATCAGTTTGGTTGGTCTATATACTAGGTGACCCCCACTGCTTCGCCCGTGACATACTTCAAACTCCCGTCGCTTATAAATTCTACAAAATTGTCCGATTTGTCAGCATTTGTGATTACTGCCCTGCTCTCTAAGGTAGTAGCGTGA
Source organism: Thumatha senex (assembly GCA_948477245.1). Lineage (NCBI taxonomy): Eukaryota > Metazoa > Arthropoda > Insecta > Lepidoptera > Erebidae > Thumatha > Thumatha senex. The sequence continues at coordinate 3,859,066 of OX419731.1, read as the reverse complement.
TGATATATAGCCTATAGCCTTCTCCAATAAATGGGATATCCAACACAAAAAGAATTTTTCAAATCCGACTTGTGGTTCTTGTGATTAGTACGTTTAACCAATTAAACAAACTTTTCAGCTTTAATATTAGTATAGATAAAGCTTCTTATTCCAATCAATGAAAAGTTAAATAAAAATATTTAAACTTAGGTAATGTATGTCAAACCCTCAATTGCAGGATAAACCAAAAGGACTTCTACTCAGTAATAACTCAGCAGGAGCATCCAATATTCCAAAGGCCTTATTTCATAGTCCATCCATGTCATACAGAGGAATTACTGACAACCTTCAAAAATAAATCCAAAAACATTATTGTCACATTTCTCGGATTCATTACACCTTTGGTTAAATTAAACTTACCATTGGAATATGGACTGTAGCACAAGATGACAATATTTATAGGTATATCTAGACTTGCTTTTGTCAACTTTTACTTCTACTATATGCCTATTTACTGATAATGTTTATTTATATTTATATGTGTTTTGGGGCAGTGGTACTGTATAAAACTACCGAGTGTGTTTCCTATGTATAATGTGTATGTATTTAGAAATATATAAGTATGTTTATGAGTTGTCTAGATCCCATTGCACAAGCTTAAGCTTACTTTGGGCTAGATGGTGCTGGGTGAAAAAGTTTCCCCACAATATTTATTTATTTATGTATTATGTCTATGCTAATATTATTAAGACGCTATTTGTTAATATGTAATCAGAAAACTGATAATTTGTTAAAAAGTTGGTGGCAAGTAGAGCCAGTTCACTTTCAGCTTTTATATTCACTTAAGAATTTTAATAAAAATGTTTTTGTTGGATGGGTACCATTCGTAGCAAGAGTTCACTTCGTCAGTGTCGGTTTCAAGAAGGATAAACGAGTTTAATTGCGAAGTTAACTCAATCTGATTAGAGTTCACATTATTTCTTAGCTGGATTTGTTGAGCTAATTGTGTACCAATGTTGGCAAAAAACTTATTAATAAAATTTACTGATTCGGGGGGAGTTGCCTTAATATTTAATAATTCATTGTTTTGATTTTTTATTTCATTTGTATAAGTTATAGTTTTGATATTTTTCCACAGTAATGTATTGTTATTTATAGAATTAGCAATGAGGTCTCTTTCATATTTTCTTTTTAATCTTTTTATTAAATTATTACAATAGTTTCTGTACCGCATGTAGGTTACTTTTAGAGTCATATTCTCTGGATTTTGACGTTTTTGTAGCTGATTGCGATTTTTTATGCAACGCAATATTCCATTGGTAATCCAAGGTTTTTTGATGCGCTTGCTACTAGGTATGTTTATTGTGTTAGTACTCAATTTAATGGATTCAGTCAAATATTGTATCAATTGGGTACACAGTATGTTTGGATTATCATGTAGCAATAATTCATGCAATTTTTTTCCTTCTAAATAGTTAAAAGCTTGTTGATAATCTATAGTAGTAGTTGTTTTTTGAATGGTGTTATTGTATTTTAATTTAGACAACACTAAGACAGTTGTATAGTGATCTGTAATGGTAGAATGTAGGATAGCTACACATGCAGATATCTTTTTCTTATCTATTTTAAGCATGCAATGATCCAGGCATGTTTTTTGTCTAGTAGGGAGTTTATGACCGGCAAGTATGCCATGCAGGGAAAGCATGTTTATGTAGTTAACTCTATTTGTATATTCATGAGCTAATTCAGACAATTTCGGTAGGATATTTATGTTTATATCTCCCGTAACTATAATATTTTTATGTGTGGTTATACTATTTAAATGGGTATCAAGAGATTCAACAAAACTGTCAGTATGTTTATTTGACGGGGATCGGTAGATGCACAATATGTTACTATTTAGTACGTCTAATTGGAGGCAGGAGGCCTGGGATAACATTATTTCCTTGACCTTCGAATTCAACGAGCTTTTTACATAGATAACCACCCCATCATTTTGGTTAAGCTGCCGTGTAGTTGCGAAGGAATCGTAGTTTTTTATTTGCTGAATGGGCTTATCAGCGTTAAGTCTACATTCTGTTAAAACGATTATGTCAGTCTCGAATACCAACGTTGTCAATGTTGCCAAGAGATCGTCCAAATTACGGTATATGCTCCTGATATTTTGGGAAATAATAGTGAGATCACTTGTGGTAACACATATATGTTTGGCGAGCTCACTACTATCACACTCGATAGTACGCGCTATTTCTAGATTGTCTAATTCAGTTATATTTTCTAGTGTGCTATCCATAATGTTTGTATATTATATATAGAGTTATAATCATAAGTTCGTAAGGAATAAATAAATGATAAATGAATAAAATGTGTACTTGTGTAAATGGAGGGCATGTTATACGCCTCTGCTTATCACCTCTAGGGTACAAAGCATCAATGTATGCTTGAGTAATATCTGCACGTTTCCTATACAAAATATTATTTAGTATAGTTACATAGGTTAGAACATTTATGCCCGTTTTCACCATCAACCCGTAACTTTTAGGTGTCACTTATCATATTTTAGGTGACACTTAACACACATTTCGTTTTCACCATCACTTAGGGGACACCTAAACTCTTAAGGGACTCCTTTAAGATAGGGACCCAATTCCCGGTCCCCTAAATGTTAAGTGACAGTTATAAATATAAAGAAGCTGATTGTAAGCTACAATGGATACTGAATTAAATGATTTTTTCGAAGTTTTTGACGCAATAGAGACAGTGGAAACCTTTTTAAACACTAGTTTATTAAATCAACCACATATTTATCGTGAAAGACATGATTATTTCCCTAAATATGACGTCATAGATTTTTTCATGAGGTAAAGGTTATCCAAGGTATAGGTTAGATTTTATTAGATAAAATAGAACATCACTTGGAATATCCAAATAATAGGTGAGTATAGTATACCTACGACTTTGGTAATTTGTAGCATAACTACCAATTATTAAAACTTGGATAGGTACTTCACTCTTATTAATATTGAATAAAATATTGGTAAAATTTAGACTGCAAGAACCTGTCCTAGGCTGAAGGCCTCCTCAAAAAAGCCCACTTCTCTCTGTCTTTGGTAACTCGCATCGAACTACTATAAATGGTAGATACAATTTTAATAGTGTACGTTATGTAGGTACATAGGTATGTAATTGACCACTATCTTATTTTGTTTACAGAAATAAATCTGTGTCCCCAATAGGTCAACTGTTTTGTGCGTTAAGATTTTATGCCGCAGGTAACCACTTAATGGCTGTGGCAGATATGGGTGGCATCAGTGTTGCGACATGTAACAGGATCAAAAAAAGAGTTTCTGAAGCCATTGTTACTTTACTGACAAGAATTTATTAAGCTTCCTAACACACATGCCGAACAAAACTATGTGAAAGTAAAGTTTTTTATAATTGCTCGCTTCCCAAATGTCATAGGTTGTATAGACTGCATCCATCGGTCTTCTTATTTAAAATAGTATCCTTGTAGGTTAGTATTTTTTTTATTAATTTGTCCTTTTCTTCGAGAGAAATAATGTTCCTCTTTTAGGTTTCCCAGCCATTTTAGTTTGTATAATATTTGATGAAGAAAGAAACACAAATCGAATGTAAGATGTAAGCTAGCAAGATCAAAGTAAAAAGTAACCTTAAAGTAGCATCAAAATCTTAATAATATTATAAATGTGAAAGTTTTTATGGATGTTTGTTACTCTTTCACGTAATAACTACTGAATGGATTTAAATAAAACTTTACAATAATATAGCTTACACATCAGAATAACACATAGGCTACTTTTTATCCCGGGAACAAGTTCCTGGAACCGGGAACGGGAAAATTTATCTACGCGGGCGAAGCCGCGGGTGTCAACTAGTAAGTAATAACCTAACAAACCCTGTTCTGCCTGTCACTACCATGTCATATCAGATGCTTTTTTTTGGCAGAGGAATCAAAGACCACTGACTGACCACTCTTTTATAAAATTTACATTATTAGCCGTTAAAAAAAGATTAGAATTTTGTTATCAACAAACTATGACATAATTTTAGTATTATTTCACTTAATTTCATGAAATACAGAAATTATTCATCAAAATACTTTTTGCGGTAAATACCGATGACGAAACGACACTAGCAACAATAAAGAAACGTCACCTAACAAAGTAGTCCTTAACAAAGGGTACCTTAACACGGTGAAAACGAACTTAGGTAAACGGTCGGTTTAGGGAATCACTTAACTTAGGGGATACCTATTTAGGGAATGGTTTAGGGATTGATGGTGAAAACGGGCATTAGTGCACGAACTATATTTGAGTATAAGGTAAATGCAATTAAATAACCAGGCATGGCTATATAATGTATATATCGTAGGCAGTGCTTAAAAGGGTAAGATTTTATCGGGGATGTAGGTCTTCTAAGTGGTTTAAAAGTCAGAATGTATGTGGTTAAATAAATAAGTGTGTATTGTTTATTACAGTATAGTAGTTGGTAGTAGTAATAAGTAGTTAACTGTGATTTAAGAGTTTGGTGTAGCTTTATGTTGTGTTTGTATATAATATGAATTTTTGAGGTGTGAATATAGGGTGTGTATTTAACTAAGCTATTGAATATAGTATCGTGTTTTACTGAAAAATACAAAAATTGATACAGAAAGATTATCAAAATTAGAATGTAAAACACTGTTGTTGTGTTGAATCTTGATGCGGCGAAGCGCAGTCAGGACTTCTCCAGGCGTTACCGGTGGCACTAGTCCCTGATTCGGAGGGAGGTCCGGAGGCTGCACCATTTTTCATACATATTACCACACCTTTATCCCCGAAGGGGTAGGCAGGGGCATACTATACGCCCACATTTCACCGTATGCATATTTGTCCCACATAACAGGAAAATTGGTGGTGGTGACTGGTGAGCCCATTGCCGTGTTGAAATGTACAGGCACAGGCTGTGGTGACTTGCTGTTGAAATTTTTCAAGTCGATATAAGGCCTTCAACTATGCTTAACTGTCATTTTACTGGCACCCGGAACCATGGCTTTACGTGCCTTCGGAAACACAAAAATGTTCGCAAATGTAAATACCACATAGTGATCAGCAAGGAGCACCCATATAGCGAAAGTTGCTTAACACAGTGATCACTGAGTTAGCGCGGCCACGAGCGTATCCATTTTTCAGGCATAATAAAATAACTAAACTAACTAACTATCCTTGACGGGGTAGTCAGAGAGGACAGATCGCCAGGCTTCGCGATCAATGCATACTTCTTTTTCTTCTTGCAGATTCATCAATACACGTCTGGGTATCCAATTACTTTTGACTTTTCCATAATACTCGTAAAATGGCTTATGTTAAGAGATTACTTTGCACTACTATTAATGGCCGTTATCATTTTTTTATGGCTGTAGTGATGGCTCATGAATCTGTGATATAAGACCACAAACACATCTTAATCAATTTGCCATGTCACAATGAATTTATTGTTGTCTCCAGATTCTGCGAAGACCTTTCCAAGTGCTTGTGTGGCAACTTCACTAAAATTCTCAGGTAAGGAGTTTACTAGGTATGTCTTTGATAAAATATTTAAAGGGTTTTGGTGAGGCACGGGCATTCCGAGATTTACATTTCACTATTGTTACACGTCAATCCTTTAGGACGCGTTTTCGATCAAAGTGGCGGTTGAGAGCGACGGTTATAGGTATGTGATAGCGACTGCTAGTCGTATATGTTGACCTATCGTCCATGATCTGTACATAATAAATGTCTGCATATTGGATCATCGCACCACGCTATCGCCGTCTAAAAATACGGCCTAGACCCATTCTAAAGCGTTTTATATAAAATTACAATACACTTTATTTTTCTAATCGCGCAACTGGGCACTACTTTAGATAAACAACGCAATGTACACTTTAACGCAATACAAAAACGCATTGATCTTTCCATATTGAAACAATACGAAATTGACAATACCATTTCTCGTATTAAAAGGTAAAAAAAATTTTTAATATTATGTCCTGATCCTCTACTTTTAGGCGATGCACACACAGACAAAACATAAGTCGCAGACGGGGCGCGTGCATATTATGTCTCCTTTGCGTCTCTTTCATACGATTTCGCGATGCCAACTTGAGGTACCGCTGTCAGTAGTCATGTAGACTTAGAGAGTGACCTTGACCTTCACCTTAGCGCGTGTTGGCGGACTAAATATAAAAAAATGCCCGCACCCCGTCCCCGTATTACATCTTTCCTGTGTCAAGCGACTAGATGGCAATCAAATTCTTCTCTACTCCACTTACACACTCTGCTACATTTATGAATTTTCTACACAACACGGCGATATAGTCACCATCTCATCTATTACGTGATTCTAACTACTACTGGTGAAACTGGTCGTATAGTACCAATGTCTCTGTCAACCCCGTCGGTAAAAAGCTGTGACTATATTATATATCTATACTAATATTATAAAGCTGAAGAGTTTGTTTGTTTGTTTGTTTGGTTGAACGCGCTAATCTCAGGAACCACTGGTCGGATTTGAAAAATTATTTTGGTGTTAGATAGCCCATTTATCGAGGTAGGCTATACGTAATATATCATTACGCTACTACACTGGGGAGCAGAGCAGTAGTCATAAATGTCGACAAATCAGGCAAATTTTTATGCATCATTCTAGAATTTATTTTATCATTCTAGTAATATATAAGAGTTCTAGTTCTTATACATTGTCGGATGCTGCAGTACGATGTTTCATACTAGGAACGCAGTAAAAAAATACTAAAAACGAATACAAAACGTCTCGCAACTTGGTAGCACATAATTCAGAAGTACCAAAGCTTCGTTTCCAAAGATGTGAAAAGCTGATTGTATGCCGCACTCATTTTGTACAGCCTCTATGATGTCCACATTGTATGAGAGCTATTGCAAGTTTCCTTGAATTTGTATGGAATCTAGTTTCGTTTCCTCACTAATTTGTGATAATGAATGCTCAGAGTCAGTATACCTACTGCTCCTAAAATCTCCCCCTGCGCATTCAGGTCTCATTATCGTACATGGCTTCTTTGCCTTGCTTTGTAACTTAAAACCAATTAATACCTACACTTACTTTCAATCGTGTAATAAGCGAAGCGCTCATAACCCTCATTAACTCAGTGTTCTGTAAACGATCCCTGCGTTAAGCAATTTTGGATATTGCTGATCCTCGGATGGCTGTGTGCTTTGTGGCATTTCTATTCATGTGCGTTTTCGTGATTCAGAAGGCAGCCGTTAGTCCCGGTGATTAGTAACATGGCAGTCATTAGGTCAAGTTGAATGCTTTATGGGCGGCTTAAAAACTTTTAACAGCATGTCGCCACTACCAGCGCCATTTCAACACGGTAACACGGCTCACTATCTGTTACGGGACAAAAATGCTTTTGGTAAATTATGAGCGTACATCGGCTTGAATGATAAGACTGAAGACTTAGACTAAGTATTGGAAATGAAAGATTTAAATAATTAAACGCAATAGTAGATACCATTTAAATCTGTCTAAATACTACTCCACACTCGTATGTATAATTTTTACGTATTTAGAAATCCTAACAGCTGTTCATGCATAAAAAATAGTCTCACACATAACAAAACTGTAAAACATCAGCCAAGTTCGGGAAAATGTGATATTTGTACTTATAATTTTCTTATAGTTCGTACCAAGTATACAATTAGATAAATTGTTTTCTATTTCATTAAATACCAAAACGTTGTTTAAGAAGGAATTCGTATCATTCGTTTCTACTTCCCACTCGAACTGACTGTACTTCTCACTCTTAATAAAACCCATGAGCATACCTTGTACCTCGATATATATTTGTGCACGTGGATTACAGCATTGCACCATACCCGTAGCGAACTTTGAAATGGGTATATTAGCTTTATAACTATATATACTTTACTTAAATATATATATGGCCTTTAATCGTCTAAAAAATCTTTTACCTAGTGGTGGCTTTCAGGTTAATAATAATAATAGTTTATTTTATTTTATTTCCCCACAAATCTTACGAATATACTGCTAAACTTACTGGAGCCCGTGCCCGGTGAGCACTTTCGTCAACCAATAGGAGAGGCTACCGTGAGGCCTCTACAGACAATCTTATCGTCTTAACTGTCGCATGCCCTGATCTTAGTTTCCCAAGTCGTTCCTTCCGCTCCCCCGTGTCTACCTGGTGGAGCTCAAATCCTTGCCCCAGATAAGCAATAAAGGTAAAATCCCTTGCTACCAGGCCCCATAGTGGAGATCCAGTAGAGATACTAAGGAAGTCTAAGGAGTCTGTGTAATATACTCTAATTGCCAGCCCCCTAAATTGAAACGTTGTTAGCCGATGAATTTACCGCACTTATATTTAGATCTTGGATCGCTCGATCCCAACGTAGATAGAGCCTCTTGCAAGTATATCGTAAATCGAATAGATAAAGAAGTCCCACAGACTGATTAGTATAAACCCTAGGTAGGTAAGGTTTAAGCTATGTACTGCATTTTCTATTATACTCTACTCACTGTTGCTACAAATTAATTAGAAACGTAAATTCTTCACTAATTCTAGAAATTTATAATGTAAACTTGACGTCTTTTTCGTACACCCCGAAATATTCTAGTATAGTGATTAATATTAAGTAAGTATGGACAGGAAAGTTATGCTCCGACCTTTTCATTTATCCATACAACTTTCACTGTTCATAAGTTTGATAACAGCTGTGCGATAAATATGTGAGAAGGTCTAGGGCCGAATGTCACAAAATACCAGCGCTGCCACTCGCGCTGTCATGTCGCCAATTTTTATTGATATCGTATTGAGCCGCGATAAGATAGTTTTCGCTATCAGTTTAGCCGCTTACATCCATTGTTATTTTGTATTTGTGTTACATTGTACACGGTCATACGTAAATTCTGTGATTGTGTCTGTAAAATGAAATTCGAATGTGGGTAAAATGAGGCAGTGTGGTGAGCTACTATGTAATTGGATGTCGCGGCTGTGTGAGTGCATCAAGTCCTGTTTCGTTTGTTGCTGCTGCTGGTGTTATGTGAGTTGGTATTCTAATCTTTTATCCATTGTGTTGATACCGGAACATATGCATCAATCATACATAATTCGAACGTTGCCAATCGACCAATAGCGATAGATTAGAATTGGTGCGTCAAGATTGACGATCGCGGAAGTTTATAAGACAACTTGATATAAGAACTGTTACTGGTTGATTTACTGATACATTCGCATACATGGCCCCGAAAACAATCTGTTGACAGAATTTCAGAAGAACATCAGAAGCGATAGTGACCCCCGTTGAAACCTTCAGTCCATCTTTAATCCCTTGGATGGAGGTCCTCTTTATACAATCAGACGATATAACCTTAGCCTTCTTTGCTGCTCATTTTGGACTCGTTTTCGCTTTACTGCCACATTTCCTCTTCTACTTTCTACTTATAAGGTATAAGAAATTAATTTCTATGGAGTTCTGCAAAAGACGTCTTAGAAGGTTTTTATAGGGTCAGCAGCGCGAGAGCTGCAATTTTGGTATTGCTAAAATAAAGGTGGGCCGTATGATTGTTTGCCACCTCAGTGATATAAAAGAGAGCGCTAAAACTGCGCCTAAAAGATGATAGATACAAGATATTACATTATGCATTAATTTCTCTTTCACTGTAGATAAACTAAAACTAACTTATACATATCCTAAGCCTTTGCTATAATGCCTTCCTGGTACCTGCATACATTACCGGGTTTATGAAACGAGGCCGCTTTCGATAAAGTCAAACAATAAGTACTGCTTTCGAACTAGATAAAGTCCAAAGACAAGTCAATATATCTTGGGGTCCGAATCGAAATTAATCAAAAGATAAATTAGAAGAGATCCAAAGATATTAAATCCTTTGAAGAAGTCAAAGAGCTGACCGTTTATTTTCGCAGCTATCTATGACAGTGGTCGAGTATGGAGTACAATACTCTGTTTTACTTTGGACTATTTTAGTTTTCCCTGGTAGTGTACCTATATAGTTACAAACGTTAACGCAGAGCAAAGATAATGTGGTAGTGTAATTACCTACCTACATAATTAAGCTCAACTTTCAAACTTATTACAGTACTGCGCTTTAAAAGTTTGTAAATCTTAGAATTGATTAAAGCATTTATTACGTTGACATAGGTTGTAATTACGAGTATGGGGGTGTCAAAAATCTCCTAAACGACTCAATTCTCTAACGGTACACAGGACGCAATGACGCAGGCGCTCTTACGAAGTTTAAAAGTTGAATGGCAGTCTCTTCCAACCAAGCCAAAGCAAAAGCTCTAGCAGCCAAATAAAAGTGGACCTCAGGCTTACAATTTCAGGTTGGTTTTGGATACAACTGGGAAATAAATTAAGACGAAGAAGAATTAGGGGTATAATTATGTTTGCGAAACGATTGTTTTTTTATGTTATTTTTAGACAAGATAGACATTAATTGCATTGACATAAAGTTAAATTACGAGATCCGATGGTTTTCCGTTGCACAAACTTTGTCAAATGTCACTGTATGATTTTATGTTTAATAGAACATTTTTAAAAGTGTGTAGGTACATAATTCAATGTAATGGGAAAAGAGACAGGAAGGTAAGAAGAGTGAGGTCATTGACACTAAGTAACCAAGAACTAACAGCAGAATTAGATGGATTAGCTCTACATTTCACATACGCCACCACGAAGGTTATCTGTAGGTACCTAATATTTACAAACCATTATATTGCATCGCGCTATGAATCGTCATACATACATACATATTGTCACGCCTTTATCCCCGAAGGGGTAGGCAGAGGCAAACTATACGACCACATTTCACCTTATGCACTTTTGTCCCACGTAACAGGTGGTGAGCCCATGTTGAAATGGAAAGGCGCAGGTTGTGGCGACCTGCTGTTGAAATTTTCAAGCCGCCTATATGGCCTTCAACTGGGCATAATGACAGCCATGTTATTGGCAACCAGGACTAACGGCTTAAAGTGCCATCCGAAACACGGAAAAGCTCGCAAATGTAAATGCTTCAAAGTGGTTAATCAACCGAGGACCAGCCATAGTGAATGAACGCAGTGATCATTTACAGGACACTACTCCGCGGAGCCACGAGCCACTACCACACCACTTCTCTATGAATCTACACCACACACATTATCTGACAAACTCTTCAATATCTTTAAATATGGACACTGGACCTGGTTGAGGATCTATCCTACTTGAAACCATTCTAGAATCTCAATTTTGCAGGCTCATTATTGCAAATCACAAAGGCTGTACTTAGTAATACTAGGCATGCCTTTTAAGTTCTGTCGTTTCCATATTTCCCGGCAATTTTGAATTTTGAACTGTTCTATATTCAAATGTGTTTAAATTTTTAATCATCAAGTTCAGTTCATCATCATCAGTTGAAAGTACCTATTAGGATTAATGCTATTGTTTAGTAACAGCAGCGTCGATTGTAACCTGTCAGGTTACGTACGAAAATAAATCTTTCTATGGAAAATGTTCGTGCAATTATTTTCTACAACTTTAGAAGAGGCCTGACACGGTTTCGGTGTTTTGAACAGTTAACATCTGTGTTCAGTGATGAAGCCCCATGTCTGCCGACTGTCGAACGCTGGTATTTAGAATCCCAGCGTGGACATACGTAATTTTACTATGTTATATATACTAGTGTTAGTGACAAATCTCGCGAAGGACGCCCAAAATCCGCCTTCACTGAAGATAACATCATTGCTGTGAGACAACTAATTCTCGAAGATCGTCATGTTACTTATCGAGAGATAGAGGCTCTCTCTATTAGGCATCTCAGGCACAACCATTCAGAAGATTTTGCATGAAGCGCTTGGTGTGAGAAAGCTAGTTTGCCGTTGGATACCGCATCTGCTTTCCGACGATCACAAGGCGGCCCGCGTCAGATGGTGGAAGAAAACTCTGCAGGTTCAACCGAGTAGAGCCAAATCACGTCTACGACATCATCAGTGGTGACGTTTCTTGGATCTATGCCTGCGATCCTGATTCCAAACAACAATCTACAATCTGTGTTTTTCAAGACGAGTTATAGCCGACTAATGTTGTTCTTTCTCGAAGCACTTCAAAGATGGAATGAATGGTTGCCGCGTTCGTTGGAAAAACCGGTCATGTTGCGACTATTGCACTTGAAGAACGTAGAACGGTTAACGCAGAGTGGTATACCACAGTTTGTTTACCACAAGTCATCGCCGAGCTTCGAAAATCTAACTCAAAGCATCAGACGCATCATCCTGCACCACGACAACGCAAGCTCACACAGCGCTCGTCAAACGATTGAGTATTTGAAGCAGGAAAAAGTAAAAATTCTTGATCATCCTCCATACAGTCCTGACCTAAGCCCTAACGATTTCTTTACATTTCCTAAAATTAAGAAAGGTCTTCGTAGTCAAAGGTTCCAGTCCGGTGAAGAAGCAGTCGACGCTTTCAAGTCAGCCATTTTGAACACCCCTACTTTAGAGTGGAATAATAACTGGTTTGAGCAAATGGAATTAAGCTACGTGGTAAATACTTTTAAAAACAATAAAAAGTACTATAACGTTGTAGTTGTTTTTACTTTAAACGACATAACTTAAAAGGCAAGCCTCGTAACGTATGCCTATACGGTAAATAAAAAATAACTATATTATCAATCAGACGTTACGAAACAAACCACATCGCGTCATCGATTACACCTGTAGGTAATTACTTTACAATGTTTATTTTCAATTCTTGTTGATGATAGTTATAGTTATACGAACCATAAGCTACTTAGATTAGCGCGTTCAACCAACCAAACAAACAGTCTTCAGTTTTATATTTAATATTATTATATGCACGCCATCGTCGCCATTACTTGATCCTTGGCCTCCCCTACTCGCACATGATAGTGACGTCTCGTCGGGCGTCGTCGCACTCATATCTCAAGTTCAAGTTTAGTCAATCTGATATTGATGATGGGTAATTATTGTTATAATACGCTGCCTGTAATAATAGTAGTGTTGTTATGATAAAGTAGATATGATATTGTAGTAAAGATATTTTCAACTACAACTAGATCACGAGCGTAGATTTCGTTTCAGGGGGGTTATTCAATATTTGTAATAATATGTAAGTTTGGATAGACCGCTTTTACAGGTACTTCAACCTGAACACGTGGTTTATAAAACCTCTGGCCTAGAGCTGCGTGTCGCGGCAACGAAATTACTGCTGTGAATGTGTGGAGCAACTGTCGCATCTGCGGTTTAGCTACTAGGGATGTCGATGACCGTGCAAGGTGGAGGAGAAGTAGAAAAGCAGACCTCCAGCGCCGTGAACATAACTAACACAGACGCTCGGGTGATGATGATTGTTAATATCGTTAATATTTTGGGGGATGGTAGGCGGGGATTTGATCCCAAAAAACCCTCCCACTGGCAATTCTAATCAACGGCAGCGCGGAAAACGTGTTATGCAAAGTAATGCGCACGGCCTTTCAAATAGTAGAACAATGGTGTGACCAATATAAACTGTCCGTAAACCCGAAAAAAACAGAACTCATCCTTTTTACAAAGAGAAGGAAGTTACCAGACCTGGACCTACCAAAATTATTCAACACCAAACTTTCCCTATCAACTCAAGTGAAATATCTGGGCGTGATCCTTGACAACAAACTGAGCTGGGCGAGTCACATTGAAACTAAAACGAAGAAGGCATGTATAGCTTTCAACCAGTGTAGAAGAGCGGTTGGAAAAAGATGGGGTCTGAACCCGAAAATCACTCTTTGGCTCTACACATCAGTTATCAGACCCTCTATGACCTACGGAGCAGTTGTACGGTGGCCCAGAACACAACTATCCACAACACGAACAAAACTGCAAAGCCTACAACGCTTGGCGAGTGTAGCAACCACTGGGTGCATGAGAACTACCCCATCAGCCGCACTCGAGTATCTGCTGAACTTGAGACCACTAGATCTGGTCATACAAGAAGAAGCAAAAGCAGCTGCACTAAGACTAAGATCAAACGGCCTATGGAGACAAAACATAGAAACAACACATACCAAAGTCCTAAAGGAGATTCTCGAGAAATACCCGCTTCTTGAGGCCCCCATGGACAAAACCTCGGGGCACTACGTCTTTGACCGAAGATATAATATCCAACTTATCGCTGAAACTATAGACAGCTCTGGCATCGATGAAGTTAGGATATACACAGACGGCTCCAAAACCAAACACGGAACTGGAGCTGGCGTCTTCTCGGACGACTTAAACATTAAAATATCAACCACTTTAGACAAACGAAACACAATCTTCCAGGCAGAATGTGTAGGTCTAATTAAGGCAGCACAAGCGGTTGCAGCTAGAGACTTACGTGGTAAAATTTCATCGGTCCTTATATTGGAATGTCACAACAAACTCCAACACATTGCGCATAAGAACAAAGTAACCCTGCAATGGATAAAAGGACACAGTAACTCAATGGGAAATGACGCAGCAGATGAACTGGCCAAAAGGGGATCAGAAGAAACAGTATATGGACCGGAACCATTACTACCCCTACCCCAGGCACAGATAAAGACATGGCTGCGCACAAACACTGAAGACACTGAAGAAGCACATAAGACCGCATGGATAACCCTCGAAGGTTGTAAGGCAAACTAAGATGGCGATTCCGAAGATATCTAAAAGATTTACCCGCAACCTCATTAGGCTAAATAGGGAAAGCATAGGCAAGATTGTAGGAATCTTAACAGGCCACTGTCCCCTTAACAAACACATTTTCACCATAGGTGTAACAGACAGCCCCCTGTGCAGAGGATGCATGGAGGCAGAAGAAACGCCACACCACGTGCTCATGGAGTGCAGGAGCGTGGCAGATGACCGGGCGCGCATCCTACAGTCGCCGCAAACACTCCCGGACGCATGCCAGGGCCTTAAAAGGCTGGTGACCTTTTGGGACTGCTTTGGATGGTTGGAGTGAAAGGATGAAGAACCCACGCACAATGGCCCAATCAAGTGGTTAAGTGCGGAAACGGTCCAGAAACAACAACAACGAACCCTCCCACTGGCTACGCCCTTGAACTAGATTATACCGTCTTCTAGAGGCGCGCTTGCTGATAACGGACGAAGCAATTGCTTGTTTGGGAGAATCGTTTGGGAGATCGGACGGCAGTCGCTCCCAACAAAGATTTTGTGTTCAGGGTTCACAATTATCTGACTCCTAAGGGCAGCTATTGATTGACTTTTGATTTCAAATGTAACTGCCGTCTTACCTTCCAACCCCGTAATGGCGCTTCGAAACTCGAATTTCATCCCAATATACCCAACAAATGGGATATTAAGTTTCACTTGAATCCTCAAGAATCACTATCGATGAATAAAAACAGCCTAAATTCCGTTTAGTAGTTTTGTTCATCATCGTAAACATTCAGCCAGTCATTGCGGTCAAGGACTTTGTGTAATGGGAGCTGAGTTTTATATATCAATGCTTTGTTTTACAATATGTAAAACTTGAAAACTACCGTACGGATTATCATGCGTTGTTTACCAGTAGTTAAAGAGATTCATAAAGAAGAATATAAGACTTGTCCAGGTTGTATGTAACTTGGTTGAAATATAACGATAATATTTCACGTTTTCGGAAAAAAAGTTTAGCCGATGCGGGCTTTCATACAATACATTGCCTAAAATGAGCCAATATACCTTACAGCACCGTGGACACAATCATGCTCAGAACGGAATGATTCCGTAGGTCTTTATTTATTTATTTAAGTAGAACTAAGAATAAAAAATATTATTTCACGATGCCAGCAGATCATTTCCAGGCGTCGCGTCCTTGTCCTGCAAATAGTCTTTAACAGCGTAATAAGTAATAACCTTTTCCAGAAAGTTTTCAGAAAGCCTTTTAAATTTATTATTATTTTAAATTTGGTAATTTTCTCAGGTCACATGGAAGCTTGTTGTAAAAGCGATACAGTTACCTTATAATATTAGTAGGAAGTAGTATGGGATTAAATCGGTGTTGGCGAACCCTACGAAAGGATTTCGTTTAACAAATGCAGTGGTGCAATCCATAGTAGAGCGGTTACTGGTTCTACTCAGAGCTTGTTTGTTCCATTTCCACTAATATTTTTGAACGTAGACGTAACGTTCTCAGCTACAGCTGGTATAACTTAGGTCCGTATTCCAGAATGTTTATCAATACTCAAGAAACACTTGAGAGTAGTATTTATAAGGCAAAAACTAGCCTCAAGCGTCGGTTGTGTATTGAGAAACGTTCTGGAATACGGCCCTTAAAGGCTCAGGGGAGGGGTGATTGTGTAGTCAGAATATATAACGACGTAATTTTTTACAGAGTCATTATTTAGATGATACTGAGGTAGGGTATTTTGCGATAGATACGAATAGGAATTTTTATAGTCCATATATTCTACCAGATCTGAAGCTTGCATGGGTTTTATGAAGAAGGAAATAAGTGTATTGAAAAATAATGCAAAGTCATTTTATTGCAACGTTGGATGGAATGGATTACATTTATAATCGAGATAAAACTTGATTGCCGCGTAGGTACCTAACGCCTACCCCTTTGAGTTTATTTAAAGTCATGACTTATACGTATGTATAAATATCGCAGTTGTTCCTATGATATAGGAAATACAAAGTGTTTTGACTGCTTCTGTGGTGCGGTGGGAGTGCATCCGACAGCTAGAGAGCAAGAGGTCGTGGGTTCGATTCCCACCCATATATGTATGTATTTAGAAATATATCAGTATGTTTATTAGTTATCTGGTTACTATAGTACGAGCTCTGCTTAGTTTGGAATCTGATGGCGTTTTATGAGTTTTCCCAACGATATTTATTTATTTATTAGATACTTAAATAGTGTTAGGCAACCTGGGCGTCACAGGGCAACTTTGAGCTCTTCTAGTGCTAAGCCGCGTAGAAGGGTTTATTTTCTTCCGGTCTCTGCTGTGTAAAAAAACAAAATAAAAATAAAATAACTATTGAGTTATCTGTGTAGGCAATGCCAAGGCAAGACACGTGCTAATTTGTAGAAAGAAGCACATGTCTTGCTTCTCACAATTACTTGCGAGCCACCGATGTTCCAGCTGACATTGGCCTCTGGATTGTGGCGCTCAATACCGGCCGTAAATATGACGTGCACCAACAGTCGATTTTAAAGTTTCTTATCATTTAATTTGCAAACTGCGAAGTTCAAGTGCTTGATGGAGGTAATACCTACTTATTTCTTAGCATCAATTTTTTTTTGTTTGAAACTTGAAAATAATCAGCTTAATGCAAATAAAATGACCCAATGACGATTTTGATATAAAATTATATCAAAATCGTCATATTGATAATTAAAATTACTTGCTAGTCTATGTATTTATATGCCTCTGTTCCACCGCGCCGGTGGAAGTGTATCCGACTGCTACGCAAGAGGTCGTGGTTCGATTCCTACCCAGGATAATACTTTGTGTAATGAGCACGATGGTTTATTCTGTGTCTGGGTGTTATTTATCTATAATACATATTAAATATGTATTTAGAAATATCAGTTATCTAGTTACCATAGTACAAGCTCTGCTTTGTTTGGAATTAGATGGCGTTGTGTGAGTTGTCCCAACGATATTTATAACGATATTTATTTATTTTGATGGCATAGGTACACAAGAGCGGGTTTTCAAAAATATGTGTGTCATATGGTTTCACAATATTAATAAGTTTATATTTTATCTATCACGCCCGCCTTATCCCCAAAGGGTTGGCAGAGGCATATTATAAGCCCACTTTTCACCAGTTTACTCAAATCGCATTGGAATGTGTGGAAACTTTGATTGAACGTTCGGAACGCGTTTGGCTACCCGTGTCGGTCTCGTGGACCTATTACTCCAACGGCGGCAGAAGTGCTACAACTGTCAATTTTAGCCTTCTATAATTGGTTGGTTAAAGGGGAGCTGCAATAGAGGTTTATAATAGCAGATAAATGGACCACCACGGTGGAAGTGTTAAATGCAGTTGCATGCTAATTAGAAAACCTCTGAGACTGACCCGGGGTAGTGATAGATCTTGATGCCCATCACAAACCACTCACATCATTATTTTAGAATTGCAATCGTTGGTATTAATCCACGATCGCGTTATGTATTAACATAACGCGAACGTGAATTACCTTCAGGGTATTCTCCACCGCCATTCGATAGAAATTGATTCCCATTCGATAACATTTTTCAAAAGTATTTGTGACGAAGTTCCATGGGAACCAAGTCCTCTATATGCTTCACAAAGAAATGAATATAATCCTAAATTTCCCAACTAATTAAAGGCACCAGTGCTATAGAGAAATATAATAGGTACATACTAATGGACGGATCATCAACCAATTTATCTTCTCTGATAAAATCTAAATTACAACGTTTCTCAATCCATACTAATCGCTAACAACTGAATTATTAGGAAGTAGGTATTTGTTACATACCTATAGGCTATTGCGATTCGTTGGCTTCAAATCATTTGTTTAGATATCTTCTTATCTAGTGATAAGTCAGATATTCAAAACACTGTAGCTTGCCTAGCATTACAGTACAACAATTCTAAGACGTTTTAATACACGGAATCTAGCTTTTTTTGTTTTCGCGAAATGGTGGTAATAAGATAAGCATGGTGTCCTCCGTGTATATAAGAAGCCAATGACAATGTAAACTACCGAGCTCTTAGGTTTAGGTTACAAACTTTAAGATTTATACTTCTTTGGTTCTCTGCCATCTAAATTCGTAACCAAAGTGACTACTTTAAATGGAATGATTATATATAGAATGCATGACCGGTTTTTCTATTTTTAATCTAATCTGACGATTCGATTCGAGACGTTCATAGTACTTGATGTCTAAAAAGAATTTATCTTAAATCATCGTCCAAGATACACCTTTGTATGTATTAATCTCGCCTCATAAGTTTCAAGCGCACATAAATTATCATGAGTCATTAGCGTGACATTCGACTTACACAAAGTTTTATTGTTTTATGTAAAGGTGTCAAATGTATGATCATAAAAGGATTTTTGCTGTACGCACGGTACTACACTACACGGTACTAGCCGATTTTATTGTTTGATTGCACGGTACTAAGGTGTTAACCAGTGCCGTGCACCAGGACCCGAAACTTAGGGACATTCTGATCCTAACTATTAAACAAAACAAATTTGCAACACGTCAACTAAATATTATCTCCGTTGGACTGTAATATTGGTCTACCCCTGTGCAACACCGGCTATAACAGATTAGTCTTTATAAAATTTTTTTGCGGTATCTTTTTAACATTTTCTTGGTTCAAATTTCAAGTAGTAGGTATAGGTTATGTAGCTAGCTCATCAGGAAGTTAGTTTAAAATTAATTACAAATAACCGAACGGACAACAAGAACGCTAGTAAATAAATACATGGACAAACAATAAAATTAAGATTAGATGTAAAAAAAAAAATTTAATAAATTTTGTATTGATTGGTAGCGAAGAACCATAAAGCCTTGAATTCATATTTTATTTCGCACAACGTTCGTTCCTTATACATAACTTCATAGTTCTCTACGTCAACTAAGCGTTATGAATTATTAAACACATTCCGACGCCTAACATTGTAGTTGTATTCCTTTTATATCTCTAAGGTGGCAGATAAGCGCATGATCCCACGATCTAAAGTAATCACCGTTGCATATGAAAGTTTGCAACATAAGAGGTGCTGCTCTCACGCCGTCTACTCTCCAAAATCCTTCTAGGACTTCTTATGAAAAACTATTTAACATATTATTACATATAATGGACGGTATAATACATACGACTAAAATGGACTTTTTTTTAAAAATATAGAGTTTTGCCTAAATATCTATTAGGAAGATCCTATTTTTCTATACAAAATGGAACACTGAATCTAATTTCAGTTTCATTTTAGAGGAGAACTTTTCAGTGGTACTAATTCTGTTGTTGAAACCATTAAACCAAATTTCTCTAAAATATTCTTATTTTTATTGTGAGATTGCCACATGCTATTCTGTTATTATGTCGCACTAAACTTAGTGATATCATAAACAGCATTAAATTTGTATTTGACATCACTAAGATTCCTTAACGTCATACAGAATTTAGACGTATTCACTAAAATTTGACACACCTATTTAGGTGACGTCTAATTTTAGTGGGACGTTTATTAATTTTAGTAACCGTTTGAAACGTGAAAACGTGTAAAACGTTGTAACGTGAAAATATACATAGGCAGTTCAATCATCAAGTACTACTAACTTGATGATTGAACTGTCTATGTAAAATGTACATTTTTCACATTACAACGGCAATCTCGTAATAAAAATAAGAAAATTTTAGAGAAATTTAGTTTTGTGGTCTCAACAACAGAATTAGCACTAGTATCGATTAATTGGCGACAAATGAACTAAATTTCCATAATTACCACCAAACTGCAAATATCTATCGATATTTAATAACAGATAAGTGACCCGCCCAAATCGTAATGGGTGACTCGATTATATATTTAATGTTTCGAATTACAATCTAATCAAAGATTAGTGCCACCACTTCGATAAACTCTGAAAGAAACTTTCAATCTATACTCTATAGCTCTATATAAAGCTGTTTGTTTGTTTAGTTGAACGCGCTAATCTCAGGAGTAGTTCCTGAGATTAGCGCCGTCGGATATGAAAAAAAAATATTTTTGTGTTGGGTATCCTATTTATCGAAGAAGGCTATAGGCTATTATATAATTACGCTACTACCCTAATCTACCCTAATCTACCCTAATCTACCCTAATCATATACGTCGACAAATCGGATTTTTATGCATTATTGTAAAATTTATAAGTGACTGGATTAAATAGGTGCGACGGACGGGAGTTCGAATTATGTCACGGGCGAAGCCGTGGTCACCTCGTATTTGATTTAGATTGATAAAATTATTCAATATACAAGTTGTACCATTTACGTGGCAAATGAACATAATGTCACCAACACCTAATCGGAATTCATCATTCTAGTCGGAGACCAACAAAGAACTTAGGTAGCCTAGGAACGGGTGGCATGTTTCAGAACAAAACGTTGCAATAATTTCTTTGGAGTGTCCGAATTAACCTTTTTCCTAGTAAGATTTAAAAAAAGATCCGCTAGGGGCAGCACCGGTGGGGGTTGAAGCGCTCGTGGCCCCGCAGTCTCAGTGTTCTGTAACCGATCACTGAGTTACGCAACTTTCAGTACGGATGGGTGACCACTTTGTGGCATTTACATTTGCGAGCGTTTCCGTGCTTCGGAAGGCACGTTAAGCCGTTGGTCCCGGTTGCCAGTAAAATGGCAGTCGTTAAGCCTGGTTGAAGGCCTTATGGGCAGCTTGAAAAATTTCAACAGCAGGTCGCCACATCCTGCGTCTGTCTATTTCAACACGGCAATGGGCTCACCACCTATTACGTGGGACAGGAATCCACACGGTGAAAAGTGGGCATATAATATGCCTCTGCCACCACTTCGAGGATAAGGCGTGATGGATATTTATTTATTTATTACCCAACAAACAAGATGACCTTATAAAATTAATTCTATAATACATTATAAATATATATATAGTTTTAAAATGGCATCGATTACGCCAATGTGCCTTATAATGACATATTAAAAGAGGATTTGGCTAATATTACCTTTATTCTTATAATTAGGTTGGTTAAACGTTTATAAACCCAATTAATATGACTACAATAGGAATTCAAAAAATATTCTTCTTATAGAGCCTAGTTACATTGCTTTTTAACCGTATAATAATCATAGACGTATAAAGGTTTTGAATATGGCCATTTCTTGTTATTAAGGTAATGCACAAGATAATTATAATACTTTTCAACTTATAGCAGCAATGTATATGATGTTTATCCAACAAACGAATAATAGCATATTTCATGATCTTTACAAGAATGCTAGCAATCCAATTTTATTTATATACTAATTATAAAGGCATAGTTCTTTATGCGGTTATATTTCAATGTTTAACATAACAATATTCGCCATGTTGAAATTTCAGCAAATGTGAATTGATTACTGAGTTATAAAATTTTAAGTTAAAAATAAGGAGGAATAGGAAGGGTGGTTATAAAAGAAAAGTAAAAAAATATACGAAAACATGGTTGTACCTAATCCCGCAACTTCCACTCCCCGAAAAGGTCAACTGTTACCAACGAACTATCCAGTGGTTCAGAAAATACTACATAATGTACATAATTTAGCTACATGATGTACATACTACGTAATGTACATATCCAGAAAATACTACATAATGTACATAATGCAGTCATAGGATGCGTAAACATTGCTCAAAAAAAAGTAGATATAGCAATCAATCAAATCAGCTTTTGGCATTACTGGACGTGAGCCTCTCCCAATTCACGCCACATACAGTCACAGTCCCTCCAAGCGACATTTTCCAGGTCTTCGGTCTATCTGGCTGGGGTCGTTCTACAGTAAGTTAGCCGAGTCGCGTTCTCCACTCCAGAACTCGCTTGCTCTATTGGCCATAGGTTTTTCTACAGATGTGGCCAGCCTATTGCCACTTTAATGTACTTACCCTGCGAGCTATGTCGACCACTTTGGTCCTCTGACGGATACGCTCATTCCGAAGTTTAAGTAGATATGCATTAAAAGAAATTGATACTGGACATTCCTGGCATAATTGATTACTTGTACAATTTCATGTGCGGATATTTAATGTTAATTATAAAATATAATTCAGTATTGTACTTTATACCATTACTACAAATTCTTTGTAAAATAAAACAACAAAAAATCAAGTATTTGTATTAATCATCATTTTTATTTTATTTTTGCCGTATTTCAAAATTCCTATACACGTAGAAGGAGGCTGGTTCTCAAATCGGGCATTATCTAAAGAAATCTTGTTAGAAATTTGCCAACGTTATACTACCCTTATGAAATCTGCGAACAAAGAAAATATTATCTATATAATAGTAGTACCTATGGTACGGGTACGGGATTTTACTTGTGAGAAAGGTACCCTAACTAAATGTAAAATGGCAGAATCTTATGCCACAAATGGAACCATTACAAAGTCTCGAATCTCTTAGTCTCCTTGTAAACGAGATGTACGAATTGCTTTTGCTCTTATAGTAGACTTATAGAAAACGTAACTCCATAAATTTACCATATTTATATCACAAAACAGCTTAAATCAAGGGCGCGTTGATAATAAAAGGTACTGCGTATCACATTTTGTCATGCATTTAATTTCCCACACAGTTTTCACTATAACCAAGAACATAAATGACCTAAATTCATAAAATAAATTTTAACTTACCGTTTTATTTTTCTTAAAATGGTTGACGATTTTCATTTTTTTTAAGTTATGTTGCGAGAATATAGATCACTTAACAAAAATACTTATTGCAGTGTTTTAAACACATAGTTTTAGACTGAACAGGTTGTACGAGCAAACCCGCACATTTACATAGTTTATATTTTATGCTGATGCGCGATTCCTCGCGCTATACATTGTACCTATATAATTAAGTCAATTGACAATACATGTAGTAGTTGCTTTAAGTATTTTGCAGGACAATAAACATTTCCGGCTATCCACATCTATCATTTATATGTACTTCTCCGTACATTTTGGTCCTTCGAGCAAACGTTAACTGACCCTATCAAAAGTCCTTTCGGTTCATCCGCGTCGCGTGAGAATGTTATACTATAGCAGTTAGATACTATAACGTGTCTCACAAGTGAAGTGAACAGCAGTGAGTGTGAGTGTATTGCCAGCAAGAGTGCAGTACGTAGCAGCAGCAGCAATCAGCAGGAATCAGCAGGTTCCGTAATTGGTGAGCAACAAAGCTCCCGATCAGCACAGATTAAGTAAGATCATTCCTTTTTATCATTCAATCATCATGTCGTCTTTCGAAGATATTTTAACACAGCAGCAGCAACTACTCCATTAGGTAGAGCAAATCTATACAAACTTTAAAAAGGATAGCTCGGATCGCAGGACCTCCTATTACTTACGACTTAGGTTAGACAATCTGGATGCAAGCTGGCAAGAGTTTCAGTCAAACCACATCCGATTGTGTGAATTCGAATTCGCTAAATCACACACGTACTTCACTTCGAAGCAATACGAAGCAGTGAAGGAGCGTTGTGAAACCATCAAGTCCGTGATACTTAACTATCAGCCAGTTAAAGACAACAAACTAATTCATGCAGGTGCCAGTAGACCAGCTCCCCCTGTGACAACATCGTGCACAGCACAGCAAGGTTTAGGCACATTGTCCAAGGGGCAGGGGTCCGAGAGCAAAACGGACGAGATGTTAAGAAAGCAGCAGAGCAATTTAAGGGCTTTTGAACACACTATATCAAATATCAATCTCGATTCTGTTACCGAGAAGTGGGAATTCGATCATTTACTTAATACCGTTCGAGCTCGCTGGTCAAAGATTGATACTCAGCATTGGGAGTTAGACAGCGAGCTAGGAGACAGGAACCAAGACTACTATAACATGTAACTGAAATATGAGACTACATACAACGATGCTATCAAAGCTATTAACAAAAAGATGTGGTGATTCTCGCACAGGGAGCATTCTACGCCCAAAATAGAAATCCCCACGTTCAGCGGCACTTATCACCAATGGACATCCTTTAAAGATCTATTCACTGAGTCTGTGCACAATAATCCGTCACTGTCTGGAGCACAGAAAATGCAATTTCTTAAGACAAAGGTCAAAGGAGAAGCTGAACGACTCATACAGCATTTGTGGGATATCTTGAGTCACCGATACGACAACAGGCGAATGATATTCACTTCCCTAATCAATATTTTATTGAATCTTCCTATTTCGCAACAAGCTTCTATCAATCATATCAAACGTATACACGACACAGCGCATGAAACATTGAACGCAATTCAAAACCTCGGTGTGGATGTCAAATCTTGGGATCCTTTGATTGTACACACCCTGTGTCAAAAGTTGGACTCAGAAACATTCAACGAGTACAACCAAGCCATCAAAAAACCTCGAGAATTACTTGACCTTAAAGAGTTTCTTACATTCCTAGAAGGAAAATTCACGAGCATGGAGTCTAGCAGGAGAAAACAAGAGTCAAACAACCAAAGGCCCTTTTCATCAAATAATAATAAGACAACGGAAAAGGCATTTAACGTTAAACAGTCTTATTCAAGTAGCAAGGTGGTTTCGCAACTCCCAAGTGGCCGGAAGGTGCAATATTACAAACAAAATTGTCCAGTCTGCAATGACGCACATGAACTTTACTTTTGCAAACAATTTGCTGATATGCATCCAACAAAGAAAAACAATTTGTTGCTAACATAAATTATTGCAAGAATTGCTTATATGATCATAAAGGAAAAGAGTGCTCATCAAAAAAGGTGCTACATCGCTTACGCAACAAGTCCACGTGCGCCCCAGTCAAGGTCGCATAATTAAGGGAAATACACACACGTGACACAACAAAATATGATGCACGAAATTTTGCTTTCTACTGCGCTATTACAGGTTCAGAAGACTGATGGAACTCTCTTGACATTACGAGCTCTCATCGATCAGGGTTCACTAACATCACTCATTACTGAAAATGGTGCACAGCAATTAGGTTTACAGCGATACAAGTGTGACGGTGTCATTACCGGGATTGGGCAAACAGAAAGTCTTAGCAAAGGAATGATAACTCTAAACTGCATGTCAAAAACAATGTCATATACCTTTACTATAGATGTATTCATTATGACAAATCTCACAAATTTTTTACCTTTTTAATCATAACCTAAAATACAGTGTCCGTTTCTTGAAAAAATACCGTTAGCCGGTCCTGACTACAACATTAGTCGTCCCATAGACATTCTATTGGGAGCAGATGTCTACTCTAATATACTCTTAGCAGGTATGTGTAGGCTCAGCGAAACACTTCCAATTGTGCAGAAGACTCGCCTGGGCTGGATTTTATGTAGAAATTTAAAGCAGAGCCTAATGTGTAATGTAGTACAGATGGATCTAGACAAAATCCAACAGTTTTGGGAATTAGAAGATGTTACAGAGGAGAAACCGCTTTCAGATGACGATCAAAAATGTATTCAATACTACAAAAATACAACAAATTGTTTGAATGACGGAAGGTACGAAGTAAGAATATCACTTATACCCCAATTCGAAGAAAAATTAGGCAAGTTAAAAAAATAAAGCTACTGCACAGTTTCTACAATTAGAGAAGAGATTACAGAACAACGATTCAACTTTTACCGCATATAGATCATTTATCAACGAGTACATTGACCTAGGTCACATGAAACCTTCTGTAAGCAACCAAACACCAGAATGTTTCCTACCGCATCACTGCATAGTACGTGACGACAGTGCCGCTACTGCATTACGCGTCGTTTATAACGCATCAGCAAAAACAAGTTCAAAATACAGCTTAAACGACTTGATGTATAGCGGGCCCAATTTGCAGCAAGACCTTCAATCTTTGATTATAAAATGGAGGCAATATAAGTACACATTTACTACTGACATAGAAAAGATGTTCAGACAGATTTGGGTGCATCCTAAAGATCAACAACTACAAAAAATTATTTGGCGAAACAACCCCTTAGCAAAATTGCAAGAATTTCAACTCACCACCGTAACATACGGTACAAAATCAGCTCCATTCCTCGCTATGATGACTTTGCGACAGCTGGCAACAGATGAGCGAGATAAATATCCTGAAGCCGCTAGGGTCATCGAAGATTCCTTTTACATGGACGATTTGGTTCATGGAACTAGTTCTTTACAATCAGCAATGAGGTAGCAAGGCGATTTGATCCAACTACTGAAACTAGGCGGATTTAATTTGAGAAAATGGACCTCAAATGACAGTCAATTACTGCATGATACCCAGGATTATAGCCAACAAGATAGCAAGAGTTTCACACAGTCGAATTACACAAAGACTTTAAGACTACGTTGGAATCCTACGGAAGATAATTTTACATTTATTTCGAAGATCGAATCTTCAAACAGCAAAATAACAAAAAGAAGCATTTTGTCAGATATGTCAAAAATATTTGACCCATTAGGTTGGATCGTACCTGTTACAACTAAGTTGAAAATTTTATTTCAACAATTATGGTCGTCTAATCTTAAATGGGATGAACAAGTACCGCAATCAGTCAGTAAGGAGTTTAGGGAGTAGAGGATTAAGATCAAGGAGGAGTTACAAAATATCAACAAATTCAATTTACCCCGATGGTACGGAATCGAACCTGTTAGCTATATAGAATTACGGCTTTTGTGACGCGTCAACAAAGGCACATGCGTGCGTCATATACTGCTGAGTGAATAAATGTAAACAATCATTGTATTAGTTGCGGCGAAATCAAAGTTAGTTCCTTGCAATAAGCAAGTGTCATTACCCCGATTAGAATTATGCTCTGCCCAATTACTGGCAAAATTCATGATTTGAACATTTTTGGATGGAGCGATTCCACGGCTGTACTGGGATGGCTCCAAGGTAACTCGTCTCGGTGGAAACCATTTGTGGCGAACCGGACAACACAAATAACTACTGTCATTTCGGCAGACCGTTGGCGATATGTCAAATCAAAAGAGAATCCCGCAGACTGTGCTAGCAGAGGATTGACAGTATATCAGTTAGAAGATTATTCATTATGGTGGCAAGCACCCAAGTGGTTATTATCATTTGAAGCAAGCAAATCAAATTGAGCGATATATACAACAGAAGAAGAAGTTAAGAAGCCACAAGAAGTGCATTTTACTTCAAGGCAAGAATCGAGCATTATTACAAATTTATTAGATAAATATTCTTCTTTTAACAAGGTTAGCCGTATTCTAGCATGGGTAATCAAGTTCCTTAGCTACAAAAGAAACGTTCGGCAAAATCAATTATCATTATCAGAAATTAGACAAGCAAAACAAAAAAGTATTAAGCGAGTACAACACGAAGAATTTGCAAAAGAAATAAATGATTTAAAGCAGGTGGGCAAGTTACATCCTAAAAACAAGCTGTTAAAATTAAATCCATATTTAGATGAAAATGACGTCTTAAGGGTAGGAGGAAGACTCAACAAAGCTCACATCAGTAATGACATGCAACATCCTATTATCCTTCCCCATAGCGGACGCTTGACAGAGTTAGTAATACTTGATGCACACCACACCATGTTACACGCCGGAGCTCGACTCACTTTGAGTTTCATTAGACAGAAATACTGGATACTAGGAGGAAATGTCGCAACAAAGAAGCAAATACGACGCTGTGTAACATGTAAAAAACACAATCCTGACTATCACCCTCAAATAATGGGACAACTTCCGGAGTCCAGATGTAACCCGTCTCGCCCTTTCACGCATACAGGTGTTGACTTCACTGGACACATCTTTGTGAAAGCAAGCAAAGGTCGCGGAATCAAGAGCACTAAGGGCTATGTTGCTGTGTTTGTATGTATGGCGACAAAGGCAGTGCATTTAGAACTTGTATGTGACTTAAGCACATCTTCATTCATCGCAGCATTAAGAAGAATGGCAGCACGCAGATGTTCGCCTAGACACATATATAGCGATAATGGTCATAATTTTATCGGAGCAAGCAATGTGCTGCAACAAGAATATCAAACGCTAATGAGCATTTTACAGAGCAAAGAAGTAAGAGCAGAAGTATTAGACATGGAAATAGAGTGGAGTTTTAACGCGCCAACCTGGGCTTCGTGTGGTGGCGTCTGGGAGGCTGCTGTTCGAAATTTTAAAGGACATTTCAAAAGAGTTATTGGTGACCAAATCTTAACATACGAAGAGTTGTATACCGTCCTAACACAAATAGAGGCATGTCTCAACACGAGACCATTGTGTCCTTTATCAGAAGATCCTGATAACATTGATTTCCTAACACCTGCACATTTTCTAACAGGTGGTTGAAATCTCACTGTACATGACACGGAAACAGACTTAAGAACACGGTGGCAGTTGACGCAAAGAATCATACAAGATTTCTGGAAGAGGTGGAAGAATGAATATTTGGTGCAGATAACAGAAAGGAGTAAATGGAGACAAACAGGAAAAAGCATTAAGTTCAACTACATTGTTATGGTTTATGACGACAATCTTCCCCCCCGGAAAATGGTTGATGGGCAGAGTTATCGACCTTCACCCCGGTTCCGTCGGTTATGTTCGAGTGGTAACAGTAAAAACAAAACACAGCACTTTTAAACGTCCGGTCACAAAATTATCTATACTCCCGGTATACATCGAACCGCCACAAACCAAACAAACAAATATAAGCAAGGCAGACACGAGAGATACTCCACAACCCTATATTTCCAAGCCTAATTTTCGTTACAGCGTAGCTTCGTTATTTACAGCAATCATATTATTTTTAAGTATCATAACTACATCGCAATGCACTCTCAACGTTACGAAACTTTACAAACAATCAAAATTTGTACTTTGACAAGCTTACAAATATGCAGATAATAAGAGATGATTGGAAATTAATAATTTACTACAATATGAAACCTTATTGGGAAGGAAATACAGCTCTCAATAAAAGTATTGTGTCACTTGAAAATTCATTTGCAATTATTGGAACACGAGCACCATGTGATTTAGTATTACTGCAATTACGTCACGGGTGTAATGAACTCGACTACAATTATATCGCATTTTATTCAGTCAGCATTTTGATACGCCGTTGAACAGGTGACGACGCGGTCTTATTGACAGTATCGGTTACGGCGCAAACTATTTGTTCGGCGTACTGGACTCTAGATTCGCAGAACGATATGAAAAGGGTATCAGCCTTTTACGCTACAATCAAAAACATATAATTTCTCTGTGGAAAAATCAAACTTCGGTAGTTGAAGCTGATTTCAATTTTTTAAAGAGGATTGAAAATACAATGCAAAAGCAACACAAAGTTATACATCAGCAGTTTTCATATTTATCAAACGCCATAGAGAGATTAACGTACGAAACACAGAATATTTCTATGGCAAATGAGATATTGATGGGCGCCGTGGTTACTAGTAATCTACTACATGATTTGAAAGGTTTGCAAAATGCCTTAATGGACTGACGTATACCATGGACGATTCAACCCACATTTGATAACTGCCCAGCAGTTACAAGATCAGCTGAGTTCTATAGCAGGTCATTTATCAAATGACATTACCTTGCCTGCAGAAAACATACACACCGACCTTCTTCTCATTTTTAAACTCTTAAAGGTTTGGCCTGCAGAAACATCGAATGATACCATGGTATCAATTAAACCTGTATCAGACCTCGTTGCGGTAAATCTAAAAAAGGATGCCTACATTATCTTATCTGAAAACACCTTAGATTCGTGCCTAGTAACAAATAGACACTTATGTCACATTCAGTCACCTATATATAAATTAAGCAACCATAAGGACTTCTGTCGTACAAAATCTTCAGCGTGCGAAGTCAGCATCGAACCCTGTAAGAACCTTTGGATAGAAACTCATACCATTAACAATTATATTTATTTTTGCTGCGGTCAATGTAAAGTACTTACAGTATGTGGAGATCAAGTTACTGCCCACCAAGTGACAAATTCCGGGCTAGCAACCATAGATTACGGCTGTATACTCAAAACGGACAATTTCGAAGTTATTGCACATCAACAGAAAATGACGGATGTTAGTATTATGGCTAACGTATACGTACCAGCAGCGGTAGCATCGATAAATCACGTCGTCAATGTATCTATCCCTATATTTTTGATCCATGATTACGCCACCAATGAATCGAAAATAGAGAGCGATCGAGCAGGAATTAAAAACATTGAAGATAAAATCAAGGCGCTGAAGGAAAGTGAAGCCAGTGTAGAGAGCACAAGTATCTCATTTCACGACATTCATCATTACACACTGATTTACGGATTAATGGGCCTAGCAGCAGTTTATCTTGGATGGCTAGGGTGGAGGCAGCAACTGCCGGGTGCGCGGCAGGTGCTGCAGTCCCAGGGGTGCCGGCTCCGGTGCAACGTAGTGTCGGTGATACCAGTGTCACGTATCAGTTTGCCAGTGAAAGAGTACAAGTGGCTAGTGCGCGAGTTTTAGACAAGGCCACTTTTCCGATTTTAGGTTCATATACTAGTATCGCAAATCTGTGAAATTAGTAATACTTACCTAATAGAGACATTAAGAATTCATTATAAGTACTGTTTAGTATTTTATGATTCTATCTCACTTTCACAATTCAATGTTGTACTATCTTCTTCCTGCGGGGGAGCATGTACAAGCAAACCCGCACATTTACATAGTTTATATTTTATGCTGATGATAATTAAGTCAATTGACAATACATGTAGTAGTTGCTTTAAGTATTTTACAGGACAATAAACATTTCCGGCTATCCACATCTATCATTTATATGTACTTCTCCGTACACAGGTTTTTAAAAGCCTTTGTTTTGCTGGTTATAAGTTTTATGCTCTTGTTGATAACCATAATTTTCGTTGCCATTATAAGTTTAACTGTCCTGTTATTTGCCATAATAAAACACGTATAATAAATAAAAACTATAACTAAAGCAACTATAAGGGGATTATAAGATTATTGTGCTTATAAATTGTGCCCAAACGCACTCTTATTAGCGATAATACGGCTCTTAAAGAGTATTATTTGTGACTTTATTAGCCACTATAAGGAAATATTTTGTTAGTTGGGTATTTTGTCTAGACTTAAATCATAATCATCATATTTTATGTTTAACAATAATAATAAATAATAAATAAATATTGTGCGACACTTTTCACACAGCGCCATCTAGCCCAAAGTAAGCTAATATTAGCTTGTGTTATGGGATCTAGATAACTGATAAACATACTTATATATTTCTAAATACATACATATTATAGATAAATAACACCCAGACACAGAATAAACCATCGTGCTCATCACACAAAGTTTTATCCTGGGTGGGAATCGAACCCACGACCTCTTGCGTAGCAGTCGGATGCACTCCCACCGCGCCACAGAGGCAGTCCAATGTATTCCACATACAATTAATTGCCTTTTTACTTTGAACAAATCTTGACGTGAACTGATTTTTATCATGGTTATCATTTAAATTCCCTTTTTTTTTGGAACAAAACTTATGATTGATTTCTTTACGTGTTTGCGTTTGGTAGGATAGCTAACAGTTAAAATATTGTCTGGATTATTGCTTAATTTTTTGCCTTTAATCCATTCTTTTAATTTTGATGTGCATGTGAGTGCATGATAACCGTAACGTACAGTGTAATCCTCCAGTTTATAAAGAAGATGCTAGACACTGACTGACACTGAGCATTTATAATTTTGCCACTATTTGTCTCTAACGCTATACTTATTTTGTACTTAACAGTGACTCGATAAGAAGATTGTACATCTGCTCTTAAGTAATATGCTAAGTCATTCGCATTATCTTTCATATTTAACACAAAGTCACTCAAACAATATTGTGTTCCTCTTTGAAGTGCTTTCGAGTTTCCACAATTCGGAAGCTGTTCGTCATCGTCAGATAAAGTAGCATTCAAATCTAAAGTATCAATAGGACCGGTAGTAATATAATTATACATTATAGCATAGCAAAAAGGACGAGGGATAGCTTGGGATGGAAAATTTGTTCAGTTTGTAGTAG
This sequence comes from Thumatha senex, assembly GCA_948477245.1. Lineage (NCBI taxonomy): Eukaryota > Metazoa > Arthropoda > Insecta > Lepidoptera > Erebidae > Thumatha > Thumatha senex. The sequence continues at coordinate 3,826,348 of OX419731.1, read as the reverse complement.
GATAACTGCAGGATATTGAACTTGGTAGAGTTGGGTTGACTAATTTCTAGCGTTGCTGTTTATCCGCTAGACATTTACCACCATCAATTCCAATGAATTTCTTTTTATCATTACCGTTTGCATTGCATTCTTCAATTCTTAAATATACAAAGAAAAACAACTTAGTTTATTTAAAATAATAAAATTTTCAACAACTCAATGACATATACGAGAAAATTTATGAACCAATTAACCTTTCAACTAGGACATTTTTATTACCTGACACAAATATGCCACGACATGCAAGCCATCGTATTAAATCCCGGACAAGATGATCTTGCACTTTTGCAAATTTCAGTTTCGCTCCAGGTACAGCATCTTCCGTTAATTCCATCATAATTCTATACGTTTGACGTTGTTATCAATACAGAATTCAAAACATATGTTAAGTGTAAACATATGTTAAGATTCGCTAGGGGCAGCACCCCCACCGGTGCTGCCCCTAGCGAATCTTTTTTAAACCTTCCCAGGAAAAAGGCTAATTGAAACTTTGCAAATCATCGCGCGAGGACTGGAAATGCTTAATAACGATCGTACTATGGCCAGGGGCCGACACCGGTGAGTCGTGTTAATTAAGACCTTAGGCGTCCTATTTGAGGTTTTTAGACAGAATGAATAGTACAAATGTTATCTAATCTTTCTTGTGTCATAGACAAATAATCAAAAACCTATTCATCATCATTCCGTATGTCAAAATAACTCACCACGTTGATTTAATGATAAAGTATTTTACGTGGTCTATAGTCAATGCAAAATTGCCAGACTGTAAAATTCTATGCATCTCTGTAAATAGCCATTGTTGAAATGAGTGCCGTTTAACTGCCGCGCCGCCGATGGGCGGTATCGCGCGATACCAATCGCGTGAGGGGTTTACGATACTACATATAAAGCATCACACTATCATTTTGATCATGCGACGAATTTGCATCATTTAATCGTACGATCATTATCCAATTAGGACGACGTCGGTTTAAGTAAATATTACTTCGCGTAAAGTCCCGAATAGTATACAGGGTCATTTGTAAAACATCAGCAACCTGCTAGGACTAGGTAGCTAACATCATAAAAAAAGGTTCTATGATTTTTATATTTGCTTTTAATATATTTTTTTTGAGAGTTATGAATTCTTTTTTCAAATTTCACTTATGTACTGATCGACATACAGTAGTCATACGCAACTTGTGGAAATCACAGGAGATAAGGATGGGCCGTAGATAAGTAGTAGAACAAACGTTGTTGGTTATGACCTTGGCTATCCACTCCCAGCAGGTTGCTGGTGTTTTACAAATGATCCTGTATAAAGTATGAATTACAACGACGCTTTATAGTAGTTCGTTTTCGAATGTAAAATTTGAGGGTGGACACCTGTGTTGACTACGGTGATCTAAATAAAGGATATATCCTAACTAGGTCCGTAATATACTTATTAGAATCTAATAATTCAAGAACCCACATATAGATACTCGTATTTTACATGTGCCAACTAAATGGTATTAAAACGTGTCTAAAACTAGTAAGTAGTCATAACATTTTTCGACTTTACAACCTTTAGTGGCATAAATAAATCATTATAATTTTATTTTGCGTTGTTGCGATATAAATTTATTAAGTTAGAGAAGTCTTTTTTGTTGGGACGGAGAAGTCTTATCGCAATGGTCATCATTGTGAATCGATATTCTCGCAGTCATTCATATTGCTGTCAGATAATATTCACTCCACCAAATCATTTTTATCCAACCTGATTGCGAACAATTTTTCGTTGTGCGATATGTGGATGGATAGTAATAAGAAAGGTGTGCATTTATAACGATTGCAACTTTAACAACTTTTTGAATCGTTAGACCTATCTCAATAACGGTAGCTCGTAGAAAAAAAAGATATTGATGCATTTTTTGTAGATATTTTATGATCTACAATTTTGTCTGAAGGATTTTTTTGATAAAACTTACCGTTTTGCTGAAAATCGCGAAAAACTATTTTTTTTAAACTTTGGCCTTGAATATTTTTTTAACCATACATGGGGGAGATGTGGAACTTTCAAATTTTATTTTGTTATCATATTTTAAACAATCTTACTGATTTTCAGCTTGGTGGGAATTTATGTAGTTTTGCCTTATTTTTTAGTCTAATTTGACCGGACTTATAGCTTTAGCTAGAAAGAGTAAAAATATCCATTCATCGCCATACCAACTTTTGCTGTTCTCTATATCCACGTCTATTATAGATCCTATTTTACGTTTACTGAATTGTAGTCATTGAGTTCAATAGTTACGTTCTAAAATAGAACCTTCGGTTCTTCAGCAGACATGACCAGCCCATTGCCACTGTATATATTACTGTAATATGATTACTCTATTGTTTTCTGTCGAACGGTTTTTTGTCTTAAGTTTTCCCTAGATTCTAAACGTAGCTCGTCCCGTAACTCAATGCATGACTTTGAGGGTACAGATTAGTTCTACTGTGAGTGTCCATAGATTGCGCTCGTAATTTTGGATCGTTTCATAGTCCATATAGTAGCTTATAGTATATCAAGTTTCATTTCTCTCTGTTCAGGGCAACAAAGTATCTGATGCACAAGAGACGCGGCAGATAGAAGTGGGTGCGACCGTCGAAAACGACAAAAAGAAGCACAACAAGATCAAGACGTCTAAATACTCCCTCCTCTGGTTCATACCGAAGAACCTCGCCGAGCAGTTCCGAAGGGTCGTGAACTTCTACTTCCTCATAGTTACCGTCATAGCTGTCGTTATAGGTAAGTTCTAGACTATTCTTAATTAATAGAAAAATATGAAAGAAGTATAATTTTTAATGAATTTTGTGTCATTTATCAACTCTTTCGTCCGCGACCAAAGAATATTCAGGGTAACTAAACCAACTCTTCTCCTTGCGGCCTGCGACAGTTTTGTAAACTACGGTCTTATTCTATAAATAATAATTACCTACCAGGTTTAGGAAGCGTAAGAAAAATAAAGTCTGATATGCACACTGATGATAGGCATATAAAAGATAATAAATAAAAAAAAAAAACAATGAACCCTCTTCCGAATGGTAAAAAAACACTATCGCGGAAACTGGAACTTTTATTTTCATTCCCTTTTACACTCGTATTGGCACTATATGGCCTGGAGTGCAAAAATTCGCCGATCGTTGGCATAGAATGTTCTGTGGTTAGTAGTATACGCATACGCTATCAAATGAGATGACTTATCTATCTATATCTCATTGTATCTATATATAAATCTATCTATATAATATCTTAATCTAAAATATAAATCTGTAGACTGGTATTGATTGACCATGATTTGTAGATGGTTTTGTAAATTAGGGCCTATCTTTATAATTGTGTCGGTATAAGTAGATTCGCCGATGTCTTATTTTTTCAAGAATAAGAAGTACTTTATACTGTGATGTAATCTAGTTCTAATATGGTATCGCAGAACCCTAAAAATAGAGTTGTTTATGCATAATAATTAAGTATTCGAATATAATACCTGTGCTATTACGCAAATAGTCTATAATTAGGTACAACATATATGTAGGTGATATTTAAATTCTATCGTCTTACCTTTTCTGGATAGCAGTCATTAAAACATTAAATATTCATAGCGTACAATAAAGACATTTTATAAAGAAAGTAAAATAAAATATCTATATTGTGTATTATCAATAAATTCTTTACATTACTATTATTTACTACACCGCCTAAGTTTTTTTTGAAATCCACATTATGATTTCGTATATGCACGTGATCAACATATGGATATTCTGGTGATCCACGGGCAAAAATAATTGCCCGTGGTCCACCCAGGTGAACCACGCAGGTGGTCCACGGGTAATAAACGATAAAACGATAACTGCTCTTAGAAATAAGTATGCATGGTTAAAACAAAAACGCGATTTGGTAAATATTTAACTTGAAGAGTGTATTTTTGCTCCGCCGATCAAGAACTATTTAACCATGGTAATACTAACTATTAGAACTGACATTTTCGTCATTATTAGGTAGGTATGCTGTGTAAAATGGAATCAGTATACTTTTTTACCGTTTTTATTACTCATCGGAAGACGTGCCGGATGCTTGGACGAGGCTAACGTACAATCAAAAGAAAAGGGATCAGTCAAATTCAGCCAACTATCGCTTCATAGCCATCAGCTAGGTGTTTGAGCTCATAATCAACAAGCATCTCTTGCGTTACCTGAAGGATTGGTAATCAATGATCGGCAATATGGCTGTAAGATAAAACACGATCAACGGGTGATCTTTTAGCGTACGTAACACATGTTTGGTATGAGGCTATGGAAGGACACGGCGAGTCCTTGGCTATAAATAAGCCTGGATATTGCCAACACCTTTGATAAAGTATGGCATGCGTCACTCCTTTCCAAGTTTCCAACATATGGTCTACCGCCTCAATTGTGCAGCTGGATGGTCAGCTTCCTACACAGGCGACGTATGGGGTCGTCTTTGATGGCCAGGCTTTTTGCTTTTTGCAAGTTAATGGCGGTGTTTCACAGGGCTCTCTATTGTCGCTATCTCTCTTTCATTTTTTTTCTTTTATTTGGGTAAACAAACGGTGATAAGCCATAAGTTTTTTACGTTTTATGGACATAATTAGTAGTATAAATAAACTCAACACCAACCACGTTCACCACAGCTTACTAAAGCATTCGTGATAAATTTATATATCCATCACGCCTTATCGCCGAAGGGGTGGCAGAGGCATATTATATGCCCACTTTTCACCGTGTGGATTCCTGTCCCACGTAATAGGTGGTGAGCCCATTGCCGTGTTGAAATAGACAGACGCAGGTTGTGGCTACCTGCTGTTGAAATTTTTAAGCCGCCCATGAGGCCTTCAACCAGGCTTAACGACTGCCATTTTACTGGCAACCGGGACCATCGGCTTAAGGTGCCTTCCGAAGCACGGAAACGCTCGCAAATGTAAATGCCACAAAGTGGTCACCCATCCGAGTACCAGCCATAGTGAAAGTTGCGTAACTCAGTGATCGTTTACAGAACACTGAGACCGCGGAGCCACGAGCGCTTCAAATTACACGTTACATTATTTAAATTTACACGTTATTTTTTTATTTTAAATACTAATATACTTAATTAAAAAGAGATAACAGAGTGGTTACTTAACACTCAACACAATCTATTAACAATCGGTGGACAATCATATCTATTATGGCATAATATATCAAATAACAACATGGCTCATAGTTGTGTGCGCCTTTGTTCCAAACTTAATAAGTTATACAAATTAAGAAGTCTTTGTAGTGCATATGTATTGGCGACGGTATCTATACTGCATACATTTTAAGAATTTTCTATGACCGATTTCGAAGGCATTATTATATTTATCATAAAATGGATTCCAGACTGACACTGCGTATTCAAGCTAAGGTTGGACAAGTGTAAAGATAGGTAGAAGGGTTGGAAAAATTAACTGGTTCGCATCACAAAACTAGAAATTTAAAAGGCTTTACTTATTATGCTAGAAATGTGTAGGTCCAGATGCAATTTATTATCTAAAGTAACTCCCAGGTCTCTTACGTGAGGCAGTGTTTCAAGTTGTTCACCACACAATTTGTAATGGTCTTTTTTGTGAGAAAGTTAGCTTATGAAATTTGTTAATGCTAAGATCTAAGCAATTATCGCTGCAGTACTTAGAGAAGCGATCTAGGTCAGATTGGAATTTATTTTAATCATTAAAATGTTCAATTACCTGATATATTTTCTAGTCGTCTGCATATAAGAGGAACTCACAAAACTTAAAACAGTGGCCCACGTCATTTATAAATAAGATAAAGAGTTGCCTGTAATAGACCCCTGAGGTACACCAGAATTTACAGAAACCACTACCGACTCGCATCCTTTAACCACAAAGATCTGTTCGGTTCATAATATAGGATTTGAACCAGCGCCACAAATTTCCACGTATACTAATAAAGGCATGTTTTCAGTAACTTATTATTGTCCACACCATCAAACGCCTTGCGAAAATCGGTGTATACACTATCAATTTGTTACCTAGAATCTAAGCCTTCAAAAAATTAGTTGTATAAATAATTCGTCGTATAAAGATTCGTGGTTCTGGACCAGCGTTTAACGAACCCATGCTACTTTTATCTGCATATCAATGACATGCTGGCCCTAGTTGGTATTCGTTGCTATGCAGATGATAGCACTTTGCATGAGTTATTCTACTCATTCAGCGGAGAGACCGACCGGACTGACATCTCGACCGGAACCTGAACAGCATACCCCAATGGGGTTCTCCAAACCTGATCGATTTCAATGATCGCAGAACACAGGCGTGTGCGTTTACCGCTAAAAAATCCCATTTCCTATCTCTACCCTCTCTTCAGAACGCTAACCAATGACGGACAATCTAGACATCCTCGGCATAGGGGTTCGTCGAGAGCACAATCATATCATCTGTATGGAGAGAGTATTATCTGGCAAATCTTTTATAATATTTTTATTTTTATCTGGCTAGTCTCGTACAAGTACAGAATAAGGTGAAGCGGTCCTCAAAGTTTGCACCGAACGCAGATTTGTTGAATACTGCCCTCACCTTTGGGATGATTCCGCGAGTTATTTACGGGACGCGCTCGACTCTAAACAGAGACGTGCTATTCGCATTATAGATTGTCCTGGAGGTACCAAAAACAATTGAACCGCTGGCGCAACGTAAACCAACAGCTTTCTTGACTGCATTTTACAGTATCTACTATGGCGAGTGTTCTGAAGAGGTCTTCAACCTAATCCCAAGCACTCCCTTTCGATGCCGAACAACGCTTTTCGGGCAGAGGTGCCACTCTCATACAGTTAACAGAATGCTCGCCAGAATTGAACGATTCTAAAGATCGTTTTTCTGTCTAACAATATAAACTTGGAATACTCTGCCAGTGCACCTTTTTCCCACCTTTTACAACCCTTCGCGATTGGCGAACTAAAAATAAAAATCTACTGCCATCCAATAAGGTCTTGTAGTGAGGAGACTAGATCTCAGAAATGGCAGCAATACTACATTAGCTGATTGTGCGCTTTTTGTTATCTACTCCGCAGTTATAATAATATCAGTACCTAACATTAATTTTATTACAAAAGCAATTATTATTACAACTTTTATGGAATCAGATATATATTGTAATCAGTCAACCAGTAAAGTAGCTTATTATGTTTAAGATAAATATACCTGTATTAGTATTTACTAAAACATCATATGTTAATGAGACATGATGATGAGACGGGGTAGTTAACATCTGTTGCTTTAGAAAATGTCATGAGTTTTACATTGGGGGATTCCCATGAAAATGAAATAAAATCACAGAAGGCAATAGCTACTGATGTTCTTAATCGATAGATTATGTTTGAGGTATAATATAAGAAGGAAAGAGGGTAGAAGGAGTCAGGGTAGACCGAAACTTACATACAAAGGCGACGTGAACAGAAATGGAAAGGTCAAAAGTACTGGATACCCAGACGGTCGTTTGGGTATCCAGTACTTTTGACCTTTCCATGGATTGATGTATGAAACGATTAATGAATCTGCAGGCAGCGAGAGAGATTCAGAGTGAAGATAGTTATTTTACTTAGTGTAATGGATGTAACCTTTGGCTGTTCCACGAGACCTTACTGACACCTGCTGATACGCATATGATGAAATGCAACTGATGAAGTGTGAGTGTGCTGCCTATCCATTCAGGGAAAGGTGCTACATGCTTCATCAAAATCAATTGATTGGAACCGTAGATGGAGTTTGAACTCTGATATAATAGATGTTTTGTACATTGAATAGGTCAGAGTAAAGTGGATGGTTTATAGTTTCGAGGTGTCTGTAGATTAGATAAATATTACGCAAAGTGGAGTCGCGGGCCTTTCCGGTAGTATATTTTATTATTATATTATTGTATTTTATTGAACACCTCCTCCGCGTCTGTCTCTCTGTTCGCGATAAACTCATAAACTACTGCACCGATTTTCATGTTGTTTTCACTAATAAATATAGTGGTTCTTAAGCAATGTTTTAGTATATAGTTTTTAAAGCTTTTGTATGCATTTGATAAAATATAACGATTTTTGATGAAAGTATTGAAAAAAAAACTGTTTGAGAGCTTGTGGCGAATACGCTGCCTTTGAAACGTAACAAAATTATGTATGGTAGAATTGTGTATCTTGTAAAAATTGTTATAAGGTGTTCCATAGGTGTACCCAGGTTCTGGGCCAGGGGGGGGGGGGGGGCAAATCCGTTTTTTCTAAGAGCATAAAGCGCTCGTAGCCCCGCTAACTCAGAGTTCTGTAAACGATCACTGCGTTAAGCAACTGTCGCTATTGCTGGTAACGGATGGGTGACCGCTTTGTGGTAATTCCGTTTACTAGCCTTTCCGTGCTTTAGAAGGTACGTTAAGCCGTTGATCCCGGTTGCCAGTAACATGGCAGTCGTTAGCTAAAGCTGAAGCAAATAGCAAAGTTGAAGGTCTTATTTAAAAAAATCAACAGCTGGCAGTCACAACCCGTGTCTATTTAAACACTGCGGAGTAAAATACTTACTGTAAAATGTGGGCATATAATATGCCTCCGCCACTGCGTTGGGGATAAAGGCGTGACTGATGGGCTGAAATTACCTGTTTTCGTTTATAGTTAGGTTCAAACCTACTATGTAATATACAAATAAATAAAATTGAAAATTGAAGTGTCTGTTTGTAATTCTAAAGTAACAAATTTAATGAAAGTAGGTATATACGATACTTACACAAAAAACTTATATATTTTTTCTGTCTATTTGTTCCGGCTCTTCCGAATCTGAGACGGCTCCTCCGATTTTAACGAGACTTTCACTAATAGGTGGATGTTATAAGGAGTAACTTAGACTACATTTTATCTACTTTACTATTATTTGCATAAATTAAAACAGGTAATTGTTTTGTATAATTTATTTTATAATTAGCTATTTTTGAAGTACGCCAGGCTTCCCGCTCCCCTAACAGAAACAGGCTCAGAACGACGCCTTGACGCGAGAAATTCACGCACGCCTCATGATTCAACAAGCGTGATAACACCCAAAACGGCCAAAACAACCTCTAAGCAAGCGGGATAACACCAGACCATTAGGCGAGGCCACGGTGGTAGCCGAGTCTGCCACAAAATCTGGGAGTTACTCGGGGCGCCTGGCGTTAAACGGCGTACACACATCACACACAACATCCTTGGGGATTATATCATAACTAAAAGTTAAGATATCTATGGGTTTTCACAAGTAAAAAAATGATATTTTTAAAGTAACTTCTGAGGGCCTTCGGCAGAACGGTTTATGACGTGTTCGTGGCAGAATAACATATAGTGCAAACAAAAATTTTAATGTGGATAAAAATAAATCAATCAAAGCAGCCTATGGCAGTCCACAGCTGGACGTAGGCCTCTCCCTATTCACACCACAACACACGCTCCTGCGCCTTCCGCATCTATCTAATACTCTAATACGACCATAATCTATCTTTTTAAGAACATCTAGAAGTTTTTTTTTACTTTTATCGGCAAAAGTAGAGGATATGAGCCGAATCCGGGAGGGGGCAGCTGCCCCCCCCCGCCCCGTATGTATCACATAGTAACTATTTTATCGGGTCCGGACATACCTCGAATTCATAGTTCACTACACTACCTATTTCGAAACTGCCAACCAATATATCCTTTAGGTCTGTAATGTTGAATTTGCTAAATATCGTGTTTCGCCATTTAGAAACCAAAATGGAGGATCCATCATCATCAGCGGAAAATTACCATGAATAAAATACTCCCAAAACGTCACGAGGATAACTTTGATGTATGTGGGGGTTTGTTTAGTTATACCTAATCTAGTCCTTCTCTCAAGGGGAACATTTTATATCCATATGCCTGTTTTCCTGAATGGTTAAGTAGAGTTTTTACTTACATAAATGTTTACTAAACGTTGTTGAGAAGCACAGCGAGAATTGGCTATCAGTCTGAAAGATGCCCAAAGTTCTATAACTTGCTTCTTTCTAAAGTCTTCTTTTGGCCTTCACCTACTAGCCTAACTTTGGCCGACCGAATACGTAACGAAGTGCTACGCAATATGGCAGGTTTGAATGAAAGTGTCAGCGTTAAGCTGAAAAAGAGCGTGCTCCGTTGGTTTGGACACGTCCAACGAATGAGTGAGGAATGATTGACAAAAAATATATATTGTGCGAAAGTAGAGTGTAGAAGGAGTCAGGGTAGGCCGAGACTTACATATGAAGACCACGTGAACAGATTGCTCAAAAACGGAAAAGTCAAAAGTACTCGGATACTCCGACGTGCGTTTAAGAAAACGGAAAAGTCAAAAGTACTCGGATACTCCGACGTGCGTGTAAGAAGCTATTGATGAATCTTCAAAAAGCGAAAGAAGAATGCATGGATCGCGATGGCTGGCAATCTGTCCTCTATGACTACCCCGTCAGGGATACAGCGTGAAGATAGTTAGTTAGTTTAGCAAAACAGTCTAAAAGCTCCCACATTAAATATATACTATTGGATTTAAACTTTGCTATTAAATACCACGCAGAATCACTACATACTATAAAACAAAGTCGTTTTTCGCTGTCTGTCCCTGTGTATGCTTAGGTCTTTAAAACTACGCAACGAATTTCGGTGCAGTTTTTTAAATAGATAGAGTGCTCGTAGAAGGTTTTTTATGTATATTTTGTTAAGTTTTTGTATACATTAACTTAATTATAACGATATATGTTGGCGGTGTCAGAAAAAATGAGCCGTCTGGGAGCTGTTAACGGAAACGCTGCCTAAACCCTTTGAGATATAACAAAATAATGTTGTGTATGTGTGGGAATGTGTATCTAATATAGGTCTACAAAAAAGTCCGCGACGGTAATTATGTCTATCTCTTAAGGATACCGTACTATATCCATTTAAAAACATCAATAATAAAGCGGTAATTTAAAGGCTATTTACACAAATACATTATTAATCCTTATCATTTTTAATATGTTAGTGGGTTTCAGCATTTTATGAAAGTGTTTTGTCCCTTTACACTTTGCAAATTAAATGAATATCTTAGGCGATATGGCAATATCAAAAAAATGCGCTAAGAAATTAATTTCGTGTACGTGGCGTAGTACTTGAGAGCGGAGAAGTAATCAAGTAATTTGGAAAATGTTTATACATTATCGTGAAATTAATAAACGACGGGATTAAATATCTGCCACGGGGTTCGACGTATGTCACGGGCGAAGCCGGGCGGGTCAGCTAGTATTATCATAAAATATACATAGATAACATGCACTTATCCGATAAAATCGTTCACAAATTCTGCTGATTATGATAATGCCGCGAACAGGTTCATCAATTTGATAAAGATATGTAAAGTATTTGAAACTACAATCACAGCATACCAAATAGTCGGATTATAAAGACTAGCGGCGCATTAGAGGACCGCCCTTATAGTATTTCTGATGGCTATGATAGTGAATTTAATTCTGTTAAATCTAATATCTGTTGTATAAGCACGTTAAGACCATGATGTGATGGTGGTCTTTCCCATTTATTTTACAAGATTTTTATTAACTTGCAATAAACATATGTATGTTTGTTTGGGAGGTACCTTTCATCTTAATTTCGAAACAAATTTCTTCAACCAATTAAGTTGCATTTTTGTATGTACAGGTTAATATGGATGACAAAGCGTGATTAGCTATGTAGCATCGTTCTAAGTCCAATATGGTGAAACACCTAAGATGGCGGACTATTTTATTATGCATTGCTACATATGGGTATTAAATGAATAGACTTCTGAGAATAACTCAAAATATAAAGTGACACTACCCTAAATTCAATATGACTACTAAAGATAAGACTAAGTTTTTAAAGTTATAATTATTTTGGCACGTTAGGGAAAAATGATAAGAGTATTTTTTTACGATGCGCGCGCGGGACGTCACGAAAAACCAACACCATGATGTTAGCTTATAGGTGTTTCCATGACAACTAACAACTACATTCAAAATAGTTTTCATTCTTTTGATATTTTTTTCTGTTACAAACAAAGAGTTGTGGTACATGTGATGAAATCTTATTAGACTAAAGCATTCTTTTGTACTTACTGAGAATTATTCTTTTTAGCGCATTTAAATGACAGCTTGTTTAAAAAAATACAATTATTTTGATAAATTTTTAAAGCAATTATTTGCTAAATTTCTCATAAATTTTTATTAAAGTGGAACCAGCAAGGTTGGTTAGGCAAAGGTCACAGGTTCAATCCCTGTCTCGAATCAAATTGTCTTTTTCCACTTTAATAAAAATTTACAATTATTTTATTCATAAATTGATCGAATAGCCAAACTAACATAAAAATGTGAACCCCTATCACCCCCTACCGCCAAACGCAGACTTTTGATGCGAGATGTAAGCGAGACGGCACGATGGTGCGCCTGCAATCGCTTTGCGGCCGATACCTGCGTATGCTAATATGTGTATGACCAAATGCAACTGATGTAGTGTGAGTGAACTGCCAACCCCTTCAGGGAAACGTGATACATACTTCAAAAAAATCAATTGTGTGGAGTGGAACCGTAAATGGAGTTTGAACTCTGATATACTAGAAGTTTTGTATGGTGAATAAGTCAGAGTAATAATTTATAGTTTCGAGGTTTCTGTAAATTAGATGATTATTACGCGAGGCGGAGTCGCGGGGCATTCCGGTAGTATATTACTCGTATATTAATAAAAGACATCACTACATATTACAAAACAAAGTCCTCCTACACGTCTGTCTATCTGTTCGTGATAAACTCAAAAACTACTGTGCCGATTTTCACCAGTGGTTTTCGAGGAAGATTTTAGTATATAATATGCAAAGTTACGTTAGTTAAGTAATAGGTAAAGATGATGAGGAAGAAGATGTTCACTTTTCCATATGAGTTCTGACCCAAATGTAGAGAGAAGACAATTCTGTGCCTAATAAAGCCTTTATACCCGAAGGTGTGGCGGCGTACTATATTCATCGTAAGCATTTTTGTTCCATGTAACATTTCTTATTGATACTTTACTTTACAGACAGTCCGGTATCCCCATTCACGAGTATAGCACCGCTAAGTTTCATGGTCTTCGTGACGGCCGTGAAGCAGGGCTATGAAGATTGGCTGCGTCACAAGTCTGACAACAAGGTTAACAATCAGATTGGTGAGTGACTACTAAATTTTATTCAATTAATCTCCCTTTATCTTTGGTCAACATTCAAGATGGTTGTGGTGACTAGTAAACTGTCTAGTGGAATTAGTGATTAACACAAGACGCTTACATAAGCAAAGATATATCTACATATCTGTTAAAAATATATCGTCCTCCCTGTGCATCGCTCAGTTCAATTGGCTACTTGATACGTGATGAAGTTATAGAATTCACAGGTGAATGATCGCTTTAGATGTAAATTGTAACTATGAAAACCTTTTCTGCTGTCAGTATTATTACGGGTCTTCGCTTGAATGCAAGTAAAATTAAGGTTCTAGTATTTGAAAGACGTCGTGTCGAAAGGTCGTGCTCCGTCCAACATATGAGTGAGGAACGATTGACGCCATATATTGTGCGAAAGTATAGGGTAGGAGTCAGGGTAGGCCGAGACTTACATATGACGACCACGTGAGCAGATTGCTTAAAAATAGAAAAGTCAAAAGTACTCGGATACCCAGACGTGCCTGTATGAAGCAATTTATGAATCTGCAAAAAGCGAAAGAAGTATGCATGGATCGCGAAGCCGGGCGATCTGTCCTTTCTGACTACCCCGTCAGGGATACAGCGTGCAGATAGTTAGTAAGTATTATTACTATAATGGCTGCTTTCTTTCTAATCCAGAAAAATCACTTACCGAATTTTTCGTGTACCTTGTAAGCAACATAATTGACTATCATTTTTACCTTGGGCAGTTTTCTCGTCATGAAGATTAGAATACTGATTTAAACAATCATGGCGCTTTTATCGATCTGTCAATGTCATTACTGTTATTAATAATGACAGTAGGTATCATATCGTGATAGTGATGTTCTATCAGTTCCTGCTAAACGCACCATATTCGATTTCTGGGTAGGGTAAGTATCTGAGCTCACTCTATGCATTTTGACGACTAGTCATGGAATTGCCATTATTAGCAAGATACACTTCGATGACTTCGAGAACATAACCATATTTGCCCTGATAGCTGGCACACACCTTATGATCAACGTACGCATACTAAAGCTCTTGTGCCGTTTTTGACTAGAGGGACCGTCTGACAGTTCCTTCTCTCAATGTGAACTTTTTGGGACACAAGAAATCAAGAATAATATATCCATCCATCACGCCTTATCCCCGAAGGGGTGGCAGAGGCATATTATATGCCCACTTTTCACCGTATGGATTCCTGTCCCACGTAATAAGTGGTGAGCCCATTGCCGTGTTGAAATAGACAGACGCAGGTTGTGGCTACCTGCTGTTGAAATTTTCAAGCCGCCCATAAGGCCTTCAACCAGGCTTAACGACTGCCGTTTACTGGCAACCGGGACCAACGGCTTAACGTGCCAGCCGAAGCACGGAAACGCTCGCAAATGTAAATGCCACAAAATTGTCACCCATCCGAGAACCAGCCATAATGAAAGTTGCGTAACTCAGTGATCGTTAACAAAACACTGAGACCGCGAGGCCACGAGCGCTTCCACTTTCGCTACAAGAAATCAAGAACATACTAATAATGAATTTTAAGAACCATTTTGTCAAATCAATACCTAAATTCATTTTATTGTGCACACACTTATGTATCTTCCATAAAGGCCAGACAATTCCGGCAACCCTTTGCCTTGCAGCGGGGAGCTCGGGATGCTGTCAAACCGTAACTTTAAGAACAAAAATTGAATTTACTTATGATTGTATCTCAGTTGAAAGAAAATGTTGTACAAGTTTGCATGTTCTTAGGAATATCCTGTATGATTCTTAGTCTCAACTTAACTTCCCGTAACCGATTTGGAAATTCTTCTTTTCTTTGTAAATGTTATTTTCGTTTTTTTTTTCATTAACATTCTCTGGCAGTCGATTTATAAGAAATAAATTCTTTCTATATGTTGGTTATAAGTGAATGGTCAGTAAGTTTATTATTATAAGGGTACGGCAATGTCAATAGTACGCTTAGTCAGACGGGAATTGACTCATAAAATGTCGTCGTTAAGCCTTTCCAAGGCCTGTGCCTTTATTTGTCCATTGCTGCCTTTGTTTGGCTAAAGGAGGAAGGTTGTTTGCCGCTGAGCTATGGACACGCACTCTCTCTATTTTTATATAATGAAGTTTAAATTATGGCTACTGATTGGTAGTTATAATCAGGTGCACCGCTAGCGGTGAGGTCTTAAAAGTTCACTAACGGTGCGAGCGGAGAAAATGGAATGTGAAATCCAAAATATATTATGTTGTTAAGCTGTAATCTCAGGCGAGTTGTAATCATAAATGTCAACATATCGGGCAAACCTTCGTACATTTTTGTAAAAGTAATAAGCGACGACGGGATTAAATGAGTGCGACGGGAGTTAGAAGTATGTCACGGGCAAACCCGCGGGGGTCAGCCTGTTATAAAATAAAAACCGTAGCGACAAATTTGTACAAATTTTTACTTCAAAAAGTATACTTTGAAGAACCTGTACCCGGAATAAAAAGTGTCCTGTGTTTCCTTCTAGGATGTAATACTACAAATTTTCAGCCAAATCGGTTTAGTGGTTGGAGCGGAATTGATGGACTGACTGCCTCTGTAGCGCGGTGGGAGTGTATCCGACTGCTACGCAAGATGTCGTGGGTTCGATCGCCATTCAGGATAAAACTTTGTGTGATGAGCACGATGGTTTATTCTGTGTCTGGGTGTTATTTATCTATATTATGTATGTATTTAGAAATATATAAGTATGTTTATCAGTTATCTGGTTACCATAGTACAAACTCTGCTTAGTTTGGAATCAGATGGCGTTTTGTGGGTTGTCCCAACAATATTTAAAAAAATATCCGTCACGCCTTATCCCCGAAGGGGTGGCAGAGGCATATTATATGCCCACTTTTCACTGTGTGGATTCCTGTCCCACGTAATAGGTGGTGAGCCCATTGCCGTGTTGAAATAGACAGACGCAGGTTGTGGCTACCTGCTGTTGAAATTTTTCAAGCCGCCCATAAGGCCTTCAACCAGGCTTAACGACTGCCATTTTACTGGCAACCGGGACCAACGGCTTAACGTGACTTCCGAATCACGGAAACGCTAGCAAATGTAAATGCCACAAAGTGGTCACCCATCCGAGGACCAGCCATAGTGAAAGTTGCGTAACTCAGTGATCGTTTACAGAACACTGAGACCGCGGGGCCCCGAGCGCTTCATATTTATAAAAGCTAATAGTACTGATTAATGACTGCTAAATTGAAGGTAGTGGGTTTGATTTCAACCCAGTACGTGTTTTCTTTGTGTTATGACCACGACAACGAAAACCTCAAACTTCGGTTGTACAGTCGCGGGTCGTGTTCAATCAATAAACGTATCTACATTCATACAAACTTTCGCAATTATAATATTAGTAGGATTAGTATGGATGAATCACGGTTTATTACTCATACATATTAATCTCTATTTCATGGTAATTAAGATAAATGTGGTGCTTTTAACTAATTAGATTAAATAATACTTAAATAATTAGTCATAGTGAGCTATTTGCATAAGTTCTGGGCTAGTAATAGCAGTGTTAGTTGTAGTGGAATCCTGCTAAGACTTTCAGGGCCCAATTCTCAATGCGAGGTCATGCACAGTGAACGAGGCTCTGGCGCCGACTTCTGATATCATGAGGAGCGACGGGAGTTCGAAGTATATCATGAGCGAAGCTGGGGCAATGGATGGGGAACCTAGTGAATTTGTTGTTAATAAAGCTACGATGCCAATGGATATAGTATGCTTGCCAATGGAATTGTATATGGTGTAGCTTTGTAGGTTTCAATTCTGTCCACTTAGTCCTTTCTCAAGTTAATTATGCTATGCACATCAAAAACAGAAGGGCGCCTCACTTCTCTGATTTTGAAATGCATAGGCCCGCATATCATACAACCAGTTCTGATGCGATGAATGAATGAAGGACAGTACAGGGATTGAACGGTACGGAAGGAAATTAATGAAGGCATCACTTATAACTTAAACAGACTACAAAATGGGTATTTTGATTGCATGAAAGCCTTCCCCTTCCCCCTATACAACATCATGATAATTATCCTTTAGGGCAACGACTTTTCACCACTGTTGGGCATATACTTACCTACATGTGACCACTTTATTAGTTCTTGTTCCGTTCGCATCGAGGTCGACTTACCACCTTGTGAACGTTTTTTAATCCTTTCCTTCGGAAGGAAACCGAGGGGTACGTGTTGTTTAAACTGTGCTTGTTGCATCATACCTCCCGAACGGATGAACAAATTTTGATGAGGGTTTTTTTTTCGGAAGCCAATGTGATCGAGATGGTTCTTAGCTATAAATTTTGAAGATCATTAGCTCACTTCTTAGATGATGAAGGGATCTTGCTGAAATCCACAAAACCTATTGATCTATATAGTTAGTTACTTTGATGATATTTCTACGACATACATCGTATCCTGGAACTTGCTGCTGTATCAAGTTTTCTGCGGGATACCCAAATCCTCAGAAAATTTGAGCATTATATCATGTTTGAGTTTATTAGAACGAGTTGTCGTTTATGTTTTTGAGTAAGTAAAACTTTATTGTACACCAACATACATTACAAAACAACAAATCGAAGTATTTATATAGCGTAATAATAATATATAATAATATTAATTTTAACATAAAAAAGTACAAATGGCGGCATTATCGCTAAGAGCAATATCTTACAGGCAACCTTTAAATGGACAAAAAATATAGCAAAATTGTTAGAAATTGGGTAGTTGCGAGAAAGAAAACTTTTGATTTATAAGGTTTTTAATTTCTTAATTAATCTATTTAAACCATTTTTTTATTGTCCACAGTGGAAATAGTTCACAAAGGTGTAATTAAAGAAGTTCGTAACTCATCAATTGCGCCGGGAGCGTTAGTCCGAGTGCGTTGCGGCAGAGAGGTCCCTGCCGACCTAGTGCTGCTATGTTCCGCCAGTGAGAAGGGAAAGTGCTTTGTGACCACCGCGAATCTCGATGGAGAGACTAACCTGAAAACTCTAAGGGTCCCGCCGCCCTTAGTTGGGTATACGCCAGGTACTGTGTTTGTGACGAATATCATTTACGAAATGTGTTTTGTTTGTGATATGTTTAATATTGTGTGAACTGTGTTGTTTCATGTTTAATGTTCTCTGAATTGTGTTTCTTGATGCTTTCTTACTCTGTGGTACTATCCATAATGATTAATTTTAATTTTACGCTGATGAGGTTAATATCTATTATGATAAATAAAAATTTTAAATGGAAAAATTAGGATGTAGTTTGCATATTAATTGCTTTTCAATAATTGTTTGTAATATTTAGGCAGGTGTCATCATAAATCGAATGATTATATGTGCAATTCTATACATTCGTACCGTGGTACTTTGCTAAGTGCCGTTAGATGGTTTACGTCTCCTTAACACGGAAAAAGGGGGATTCATTCGTCAGTTTCGAGTAGGTAGCTATGGCGAAAGTGGTAACGCGTCTGGTGAGACTGAATTTCTTTTCCATTAAAATTTTACGAAATAGCATACTGTTCAAAAATTGTATCTACTATGATAATTTAAAAAATACTGATTGTCGCTTTATATTCGATTCTCGATGTTGGTGCAAATGTACAGACAATATACATCACAATAATAGTTCAGTCAATTGAACTGGTCAAGTGAACTAGTCGGAATAGAGGATAATATGTACGTACTCATTTAATACAAGAATTGTAAGTAGCACTCGTCTATATCTCATAGTAGGTACGATGTTTTCTGTGAAGGTATACATTGGCGTTATGTACCTATATAAGATCTAAAAGATAAAGTAACTATACATAGAACTATCTAGTAATGTATGTTCTTACGTGAAATCCGCACACAAGATATACGCACATTGGCATTCAAACAGTAATACTGTAGTACTGTTAGTAATTACTGTATTACTGTAGTACTGTTTTATCTTTGCTGTTACTATTTGTGATTGTGTTGATGTGATAATTGTTTGCTTCAATAAAGATTCGTCTATTGTTACATAATTTTTGTTTGTGTTGTTCCATTTCCTTCATTCTCATATCTCGCTATCCACAGTAGTAGCAGGTGAGTTAAGTTTTATCATTATTATTAAATCCTACTTCCTACTATTATTATAAACCTGAAAGTTTGTAAGAATGGATGTTTGTTACTCTTACACGCAAAATCTAATGAATGCAATAATATAGCTATCACATCAGAATAACACATAGGCTACTTTTTATCTCGGGAACAAGTTCCTGTGGAAAACGGGAACTGGAAAACTTCAACACGGTGCGGAGCCGCGGGGGTGAACTAGTAATATAATGGTATCACACTCAGTCTTAGTTCCGTTTGTAGCTGAGCTTGCCGTTACGGTACCAATGACATCTCTAATTGAGATGCATTATCTACTTAGACCATTATCAAAGTTTAGAATAATATCCTAAATTATAATCATTGTTTGCCAGTCATAAAAAATATGCAGGCTTGTCTGACTATATTCCTTATCGTTTAAAATTTTAATGCGCAATTTGGTTGCTTTGGGTTTATTATTTTATCATAATCTTTTGTTAATCACAATCTAAAAATTGATTATATTGAAAAGAATGCAATGTTTAGTGCAAAAGCTCATCTGCCTAACATTTCAAGAAGTTGTTTTCTAGAGTGGAGTGGAAGCTGGATTTGATCCACTTCTAGTATTTTTATTATCCGTGGTTTCACCGGGAGCCATTTCGATCGCATAATCTTTTACAGCATAAAGTTTTCTCGCATAAATGATGATAAGCAGAGTGTTATAAACGCAGAATGGTTTTATTGGCATAACTTTAACGTACTCTAATTTTTTTTTCTTAATTAATGCCTAAAGATAATTTATCATAAAATACAAAACGCATAATGGAAATATGCATTACCGTTTAAGCTATAATTAATAAATTTGACTAAGAATATTTAAGAAATGATAAGATCCAATTAAATAAATAAATAAATAAATATTGTTGGGACAACTCACACATCGCCACCTGATTCCAAACTAAGCAGAGCTTGTATTATGGTAACCAGATAACTGATAAACATACTTATATATTTCTAAATACATACATATTAGAGATAATTAACAGCCAGAGACAGAATAAACCATCGTGCTCATCACACAAAGTTTTATCCTGGGTGGGAATCGAACCCACGACCTCTTGCGTAGCAGTCGGATGCACTCCCACCGCGCCACAGAGGCAGACAATTGTAAATAATCATTTCACTCATAGCCAAGTTTGTAAGCTGTAACATATGAAATCTATTATTTTAGACTAGTCTTGAGCAAAGTCGTCAATAGGTACGACAACGAGCGAAGCGAGGAGAAGTGTTAGGCTACTTGTGACCACAACGCGCGAGCCGAGCGAGCGTAGCGAGCGATGCGCCGGAACTGAATCTCTCGTTTTAATTTAGTTACCTACTTCTTTTTGTATTTTATTAAAAAAAAAAAAAAAAAAATATCCATCACGCCTAATCCCCGAAGGGGTGGCAGAGGCATATTATATGCCCACTTTTCACCGTGTGGATTCCTGTCCCACGTAATAGGTGGTGAGCCCATTGCCGTGTTGAAATAGACAGACGCAGGTTGTGGCTACCTGCTGTTGAAATTTTTTAAGCCGCCTATAAGGCCTTCAACCAGGCTTAACGACTGCCATTTTACTGGCAACCAGGACCAACGGCTTAACGTGCCTTCCGAAGCACGGAAAAGTATTTTATTTATATTCCAAATATAGTATATGATAGTCTACATTCTATATAGTATTAGTGTTGACATTTTGAACTTAAGTATAAATATATAAATATTGTGGGACACTTTTCAGACAGCGCCATCTAGCCCAAAGTAAGCTAATATTAGGTTGTGTTATGGGATCTAGATAACTGATAAACATACTTGTAAATTAATAAATACATACATATTATACATAGGAAACACCAAAACTCCGAAATATAGTATAGTGACTATCGACATTTTTAATCAGTCGGCATTTCAATCTTAGACAGTTCAAGCTTAGATATAAAAATAAAGATATGTACTCGTTAACATTATGGTATTCTATATGTATAACTAATATAATCTATATTTATGCCATAGAGTGAGATGCCAATAAATCTTATGATTAGTAATCGTTATTGAAAAAAAATATGCGTAAACATTTAATGCGGGTATATCATTATTATAAAGAAGTTATGGGAAAATAAAGTATGCCTAATGATTTATTATGTTTGAACGTTATGCGAAACGAAGAGTATGGCAAAAAACGTTATGCAGTTTTAAGTTATGCCTCTTAAATTTATGCAACTCAATACGGACCCGGTTTCTCCACGGGTATTCAAAAGACCCGTAGATCTATCAGTGGATCAATGTGATGGGTGACCTAAACGATGAATAATTGGTGTATAATAAATAACCATTACAGCTTAGCGTTCAAACCCAACTTCGTTAAAAAATTACCTATTTTAATATTTTGTTATGATAATATAGGACATTTTGTTTTTCGATTATGAACTGATGGTTCATTTTTCCTTTAGATATCTTGCCTCACGGCATGAAGATCGAGGTGCCACATCCTGTGACAGACTTGTACACGTTCTATGGACGCCTGGAGATCCCCACTCTGGATAGCCTGGTGCTCACGCCCGATAACCTGATGCTGAGGGGCTCCAGGGTCAAAAACACTGAGTGGGCTATAGGATGTGCTATATATACAGGTAATATTCGTTTGAAGCTTATCAACCCGCAGTCTTTTCTCCCTTATCACTCTCATCTTTATTCAAGGATCAGTGTCTTCCAAAGTCCTCAGTTGGGAGCTGGGAAGGTTTATTTTTATTATCTACCAGAAATATTTGCGTTTTTGGTATTACGAGCGACTGTCGTCAAAATCAAAATGTTCTAATTATAGGTTTTGCCGTTTCTGAAACATGAAAGTGCGGCGGTTGCCTAGTAGTTAATTTCGATTCCCGGTTATTACACTACCCACTGAGTCAATTAGGCAGCCCCGTGCCTAATACCTACGTATTATTTTAATTCTTTTCACAGGTGAAGAAACAAAATTAGCTCTAAACTCCAAGTACTCGGGCAACAAGTTCTCATCATGTGAACTCGCCATTAACGGGTTTCTCATGTTCTTCATACTGCTTCTTATACTGGAGATGTTAGCGTCTCTCCTGACGAAGATTTTCATTGAAAGATGGAACCCTGAGAGGGATGAGTACTTGGGCCCCGGGCCTGAATTTCCGGTCGGCATCGGCAATATACTTCAAGATCTATTTTCATTTTTGCTGTTGTATTATTATATCATTCCTATGTCGCTGTACGTCACTATTGAACTCTATAAGTTTATTGGTGAGTGGCAATTTCTTTTCATATACTGCATGTAAATGTTAAATACTGTAAAAGTGAAGGTGAAAAATCTTTATTCATGTAGGTCACAAAGTAACACTTATGAACGTCGAGATTATTGCTTCTACATTTACATTTACTGCCAGATTCGCAACGCAATAGGTAGAGCCTGAGGAAGAACCTGGCAATAAAACTCATTACCACTCTTTTCTAACTGCCAGTAATTACATTAGTTTTATTTACATGATATTTGAACAAATTATATAGTAATGAGTCTATACAAAAGAAACAAAATCAAATCAAAATGAGGGCGTTTCTAGTTGCCAGTTTTAAAGGCAGCCCACCCTTATGACGAAGACTCAGGCAAGAAACTCAATGGCTGCTATTTTAAAATGCAGGTATCTACTACTACTACCTATATATATATATCATTAAAGTCGACAGCGCCGAAGCCGTGAGAAGTCGTGACGCACCTCTGGTGTTGCAAATGTCCATACGCTACTGTAAGCTTTTCTTCAGATGAGCCGTATCATTGTCTGCCACATCAGTAGTATAAAAGGCACTATCTCGTAGTATTCTATATTTGTTTGCGTCGGTGGTAACAGGGTGGTCCATTTAAAACGGTCAGTATGGGCAACTCTGAAACTATAAGATATAGAAAGATCTCTTCTAAGGAACCATGTCACCGATTTTGATGAAAAATACGTTTCCTATGTATTTTATTGATATATAAGTTCTATTGTTTTGTTCCCCAAGCATAAACTTATATTTGATTTTGAGTTTGGGGCTAGATGGCGCTGTGTAAATAAAAGTATTCCACAATATAAAAACACAAAATATTTTAGGCGCGTTGTTCATTGGCTGGGATGACGATTTACGGTGTGAGGAGACAGGCAGACCCGCGGTCGCTAACACGTCCGACCTCAACGAGGAGTTGGGTCAGGTGCAGGTGCTGTTCTCGGACAAGACGGGCACTCTCACCAAGAATCTTATGGTGTTCAAGTCCTGTTCGATCAAAGGGCACATATATGAGGAGAGGGACTCCAAGCTGTACGATACGGAAATGTTTGACGAGCCTGTGGACACACTTCAGGTCAGTTTCTTTTGCCTTATTGTACATACATATTATCACGCCTGTTTCCCGTCGGGGTAGGCAGAGACTATGGTTTTCCACTTGCTACGATCCTGACATATCACTTTCGCTTCTTCTACTTTCATGAGTGTTTAGGGTGTGTTAAGGGTCCTTTTGACCTGGCCTTTTTCCAAAAGGTCTTCGATTTGCCATACGTACGCCGAGGTCTACCCCTACCAGTTTGCCCATTCACTCTCGCCATATAAATCTGCTTCGTCAGTCTACTTTCATCCATCCTCCATCCTCTCCAATTAATACAGTACCTAAATATAGTCGAGGGTCAATGTATTTATTTAGCAAAACCAACAGACCATTACCAAAATATTTGAAGCTAGCTGATGCCAGCAGTTTTGGCTGCATGTTCAATTTTTCCCGTACCCGATTCCCATTGGGTGGGTATGGTAAGCTATCTATTAAGTGATTGACACCACGCACTTTAAAAATGATTAATTTCGTAGTAAGTACATCGTTTTGCCATATCTTTCAGGGCTACCGATACCTATATCGGTTTCAATGAATTTCCTCGGTGGGCTTGATGTTTTTCAAACATCTTGAACACTTATCGTCATTTTTCAACCATTTTACATAAATCACTAACCAATTATATACCTTAAACCTTCTCATGAATCACTTTATTTATTAGTGAAACTCGTATTATAAATCCATTTAGTAATCTTGAAGTTTATCGTGTATAGACAGTCTGACGCGGCGGATGACTTAGTTGTATAATATGTAATAACAATAATAGGAAGTGACGTACACAGCCACAAGTAATGTTAAATACACGCTTTCTCTTTCAGACAGACATCAAATTCTTCTTCACAATCCTCGCTCTTTGCCACTCAGTTCAAATATCTAGCGAGGACATGAAAAAGTTAAGTGCCCGCCTTTCGCGGGCCGGGAACCTCCAGCTTATGAATATATTTAGGAGAAAAAAAATCAAGTCTACTAACAACGGAACGATAAGCAACGTTAACTGGAGTACTATTATTAATCCGAATGGGAGTAAAATGGATTACCAAGGCAGTAGTCCTGACGAGAAAGCTTTGGTCGAAGCTGCTGACAGGGTTGGAGTGACCTTTCTCGGGGAAGAAGGGAATAATCTTTTATTGAAGGTTGGAGAAAATACAGAGATGTATGAGAGGTTGCAGATAATCGAATTCACTTCAGAGAGGAAAAGGATGTCAGTTATTGTTAGAGATAAAGATGGTAAGGTAAGTGGCCACCTTCATTCAGAAAAAAAAACCGTAAATTAAAGTTTTAAACATTGAGCTGGGCTCGAACCAGCTTAATGCCGGGCTACCGAGACCCACTTAAACCGATGAATTCTATAGATATCCCCATACATGACTATGCATCGATGGCAGCGATATTTCAATGATAGTCTTAGCTTTTCATTGTAGTTAGTATTTACTCAGATGTAGTTGCCTGGGTATATCAGAAGATTCATTGAAAGTTAATTGAACGTTGTGGAGATGCGATTACTTCGAAAGTTCAACTGCGTAACATTGACTGACCGAATACATAATGAAGTGATAAGCAATATGGTAGGTTTTAATGAAAATGTCAGAATTAGGCTGAAAGTGTGCGTGATTAGTTGGTTTGGACACGTCCAACGAATCTATTAAGAACAATTGACGACGAATACTTTGCACGAAAGTAGAGGGTAGAAGGAATCAGGGTAGGCCGAGACTTGCATATGAAGACTTATGGGCAGATTGCTCAAAAGCGAAAGTTTATAAGTACTCGGATACCCAGACGTGCCATGAATAATGTGAAGTCTCTGGAAAGAATGATACATTTTTGCGAATTGTGTCCTCTCTGAATACCCCATCGAGAATACAGCGTGAAAGTTTACGTGGTAGTATTTGTTATTTATTATGTATTAATGGTTGATGCATTTATTTTCAGATCTGGCTATTCTGCAAAGGCGCAGAGAGTTCAGTATTACCTTTGTGTAAGGATTCGGCTCTGATCGAGGAGACGGACAGAGATATAAACACGTTCGCTAACAAGGGTCTCAGAACACTGGCCGTGGCTTACAGAGAAATACCCGACGAAGAATATGCTAGAATTTCTGAAGGTCAGTAGAAGCAGTTGCTTGGAACTTTTCTGTTTCTGTTTCAGACAAGCATACCGGTTTCAGATAAGCATATAGGTGGGACCACCTGATGGACATTTGTCACCGTAGCATATGGACGTTTGCAACACCAGAGGTGCAGCACTCGCGCTGCCGACCATTTATAAACCTTCTAAGACCCTTTTTGAAGAACCCCATACTGTAGACGTTCGGGAAAACCCAGGCAGGGAGTTCATTCCACAATCTAAGAGTAATCTAGTCTCTAATCCTTTGTCTTCAGTAGTCTTTAATACACAATTGTTTAGACTCAGTGCTTACTAGAAATCTGCCTATATGTCGATGATGATTATCTTAAGAACGACGCTTGGCGGATTGTGATTTTCTATACATGTTTATAATTTCCAAAACCTGATAACTTTGCTATTCATTAAAAAGTAACTACGGAAACTAGTAAACAAATCATTATAACGCCTCAGACTCCGAAAACTATTCAGGTCCACGCTAAAAAATATCGACTCAATCCTTATCAAGATTTTAACATTTATCTTTTCTGTTTAAAAAACAGGAAAGACAAAAGTACTCGGATACCTAGATGTGCATGCATGTAGCGATTAATAAATCTGCAGGAAGCGAAAGAAGTATGCATAGATCGTGAAACCTGGAGATCTATCCTCTCTAACTACCCCCCATACGTAATAGCGTGAAGATAGTTAGTTTTTGATCTTTGAAATCCTCAATAGAGGAAACATTGCCATTGCCATCGTTTTCTATAACCTTAAATAAATGAAGCGCTCGTGGTTCCGCGGGCTCAGTGTTCTGTAAACGATCACTACGTTAAGCAACTATCGCTATGGCTGGTCGACCACTGGATGGGTGACCACTTTGTGGCATTTACATTTGCGAGCGTTTCCGTGCTTCGGGAGGCACGTTAACCCGGTTGCCAGTAACATGGCAGTCGTTAAGTCAAGTTGTATCTGTCTATTTTAACACGGCAATGGACTCACAGCCTATTACGTGGGACAGGAATACACATGGTGAAAAGTGGGCATATAATATACTTCTGTCACCCCTTTGGGGATAAGACGTGATAGATTAATAATGTGATACTCGCTATGATATAGCCAGGCTCTTCGATACCAAACTATCACGCCTTATCCCCGAAGGGGTGGCAGAGGCATACATAATATATGCCCACTTTTCACCATGTGCATTCCTGTCCCACGTAATAGATGGTGAGCCCATTGCCGTGTTGAAATAGACAGGTGCAGGTTGCTACCTGCTGTTGAAATTTTTAAGCCGCCTATAAGGCCTTCAACTTGGCTTAACGACTGCCATTTTATTGGCAACCGAGACCAACGGCTTAACGTGCCTTCCGAAGCACGGAGCTGGGGTGGGTCTAAAGGGCCGAATAAATTTAATAAAATGTGTCAATTTAAGATGTTTAATTTGGAAGAAATTTTGAACTAACTGACTAACTATCTCCACGCTGTATCCCTGACGGGGTAGTCCGAGATGACAGATCGAATATCGTATCGATACTTCGCCTCTTGTAGATTCATCAATCGCTTCATACACGCACGTTTCATACTCGTTCATTCCATCGTTTTCATTCAATCGTTTTCATTCGAACGTTTTAATTCAATCGTTTTCATTCAAACGTTTTCATTCAATCGTTTTCATTCAAACGTTTTAATTCATTCGTTTTCATTCAATCGTTTTCATTCAATTCATTCAATCGTTTCATACTCCTCGATACCGTATGTCGTATTGCAGCGGTAAAACGGTTGGACGGCAGGAGTGCGGAAGAACTGCAGCAGGTAACGCAGCAGTACCGGCATCTGGAGAGGCAGCTGTCGCTGGTGGGCGCCACGGGGGTGGAGGACTGTCTGCAGGACGACGTGGCCGACACGCTGGCTGCGCTGAGGAGGGCCGGCATTGTCGTGTGGGTGCTCACCGGGGACAAGGTAGACCAATATAGACTTGAATAATCTGCCTCACAAGTAGATTAATACAATTTTTCAATACACTTCGTCATAATATGGCTCTAATCTCACCGCAATTAGGCACATAATGATACCTATTATCAAACTGTGGTTTTTTGACTTTTATTAAATCACGAGTGGGATAATATAATTTTGTTTATTTTATTGGTTGAGTTGCATTATTCTTTAAAAAAATCGATACAAAAGAGATCACGTTCAATATAACAAATAAATTAATATACTCGTACCTACCAAATTTCGTTTTGGACGTGTAAAATAAACAAAACTGACTGCCTCTGAGGCGCGGTGGGAGTGTATCCGAGCAGTCGGATACACTCCCACCGCGCAATAGGTCGTCGGTTCAATTCCTACTCAGGATAAAACTTAGTGTGATGAGCACGATGATTTATTCTGTGTCTAGGTGTTATTTATATATAATATGTATGTATTTAGAAATATATAAGTATGTTTATCAGTTATCTGGTCACATAGTACAAGCTCTACTTAGTTTGGAATCAGATGACGTTGTGTGAGTTGTCCCAACGATATTTATATTTGTTTATTAGCTCCGGTAAAGTAAAAACTTTTAAGTAGCTAGTTGTGTTATTTCAGGTTGAAACAGCGATCAACGTAGCCCAATCCTGCGCACACATCTCCGAAAACGATAGACGATTGTTTCTACTCGGCGTAGAGAGTGACGAGGCGTTAAAAGCTCACTTAGAAGAGTGTATACGAATTACACAGGAGCCTAGCTACAAAGACTTGACGCTAATTGTGGACGGAACGAGTATGAGTTTGATATTGGACACAGCGGCCGCCTCCGTGTTTGTGAATATATCTATGAAGTGTAAAGCCGTACTGTGCTGTAGGCTATCACCTATACAGAAAGCTAAGGTAAGCGAGATTGAAACAAAATTAAACAACATTTCTTCCGTAGCTGCTCCGCTGGTTTTTCACTTCTGCCGTGAGATTTTAAGCATACTCTTTATTTTTTAATGTTAAACATCTTTCGTCTCCTTTTGTTGTAATCTGTGTAATTGTTTTGTTGTTAACAGCAATAACAGATTTTTTACACAGCGCTACTATATTTATGGTATGGGATCTAGACAACTGATATATGACTACATATTATAAAACAAAGTCGCTTTCCTGTCTGTCCCTATGTATTTATGTCCCTATGGGTATTATGTATAATTTGTTGAGTTTTTGGATACATTGACAAAATTATAACAATATTTGTTGGGGGTGTCGAAAAAAATTAGCCGTCTGGGAGCTTTCAACGAAAACACTGCCTAAACCTTTTGAGATTAAACAAAATAATGTATTGCTAAATTATGTATCTAATATAGGTCTATAAAATGTTCGCGACGGTATATTTCTATCTCTTAAGGATAACATACTACTCGTATATCCACTTTAATACTTTAAAAAACCAGCAATAACAAAGCGGTATTTTGAAAAAATAATAATAATTTGGCGGCTATTTACACTAATACGTTATTAATCCTTTTTTATTTTTAATACGTTAGTTGGCCACTGCCTACCCTTCCGGTGATAATATAATATATGTATGACCCAAAATATATAATATACATTTCTTCAAACAAGTGTAACAAATTGCAGATAGTGCGTCTGATAAAGAACAGCCCTGCGCAGCCCATCACGGCGGCCATCGGCGACGGCGCCAACGACATCTCCATGATCCAGGAGGCGCACGTGGGCTTCGGCATCTTCGGCAAGGAGGGCTACCAGGCCGCCAGGTACCCCCTCCTACATCTACATTTATACCAACCCCAGTTTCACCCGCGTCTATAGTGTGGGGTTCTTCAAAAGGGGTCTTAGAAGGTTTATAAAGGGTCGGCAGCGCGAGTGCTGCACCTCTGGTGTTGCAAACGTCCATAGGCTATGGTGACCACTTTCCATCAGGTGGGCCGTATGCTTGTCTGCCACCTCAGTTGTATAAAAAAAACACTTATGAACATCAAGATTATTGCTTCTGTTGACTCTGGAGCTTGGACTTCTTACTTAAGACTTTGAAACAGGACTTCCAGGACCCAGAACCCTAATCTCAGGATCTTGTACCCTAGGTCCTGGAGCCTGTACTCCTTACTTAACACTATGGAACCCGGAATTTAGACCCTGGACCCCAGACCCAGGATCTTGGTCCCTGGGTCCGAGGCCCTGGAGTCTGGATTCCTTACGTAAGACCCTGAACCCGAGACCCAGGATATTGGACCCTGAGTCTAGGACCTGTACCCTCTCTCGGTCATGGGATACTGGTGGCTGGACTCCGATCTCACGGGACTGGAACCTAGACTCTGGACGTGGGAGTGTGGATCCTGGACCTTAGACACTTAGTTTTTGGTTTAGTATTTGTAGATTTGCTCTCACCTTGTAAATTTTGCAAATTTTTATTATTTTTTATCTAAACATTACAGGTCAGCTGACTTCGCCTTCACAAAGTTCTCAATGGTGAAGAAAGTGTTACTAGTGATGGGACACTGGTACTATCAAAGATTAGCTACCTTAATACATTACTTCTTTTACAAAAATCTAATACTTGGCAACATTATGGTAAGTTTACTGTATTTTATATTAAGTTACAAAAATCTTCTTCAAAAGCTCCTCAAAGCACCGTCAAAGTGCTTTACCAGTATTATGGTAGGTCAGGTTATCGCTGCCAAAAAGGAAAAGCAAATTAGCCAGTTAAACTGTAGACGACACCACTAATTATAATAATGATATTGGGATATTTTTCACGCTGTATCCCTGACGGGGTAGTCAGAGAGGACAGATCGCCAGGCTTCGCGATCCATACATACTTCTTTCGCTTCTTCGAGATTCATCAATCGCTTCATACACGCACGTCTGGGTATCCGAGTACTTTTGACCTTTCCGTTTTTGAGCAATCTGCTCACGTGGTCTTCATATGTAAGTCTCGGCCTACCCTAACTCCTTCTACCCTCTACTTTTGAACAATATATATTCTTCGTCAATCGTTCCTCACTCATTCGTTGGACGTGTCCAAACCATTTTTCAGCTTAACGCTGACACTTTCATTCAAACCTGCCATATTGCGTATCACTTCGTTACGTATTCGGTCGGCCAAGGTAACGCCGCACAATTTTCGAAGTGATCGCATCTCCACAGCATTCAATTTATTTTGATGCATCTGCTAACATACCCAGGTTTCACTAATATAAAGCAAAGTTGGCACTAGCACTGCGTTATGAATCGCCATGCGTGCTTCTTTTACGATGCTTTGTCGCTTTACTAACTGGGACAAAGCACCGTTAACTTTGTTTCCGGCAGCTACTCGCCGTTCTACATCCGAATCACATCTTCCATCCGCGCTAAACATACTTCCTAAATACACAATTTCATTCACTTGCTCTAGACGTTCCTGGTTTACCCTAATCTCGCATTTAGTTCTTACGTCACCTCTTTCAAATACTAGAACCTTAGTTTTACTTGCATTCAAGCGAAGACCCTTACTTTCACACTCCTCTTTCATATTAGTGACTAATGTCTGAAGGTCGGCTTCTGATGAGGCCATGAGCACCGCATCATCAGCGTACAGCAGACAGTTTACTGTAAAGTCACCCAAATTCACACCCATATTAAAATCTTTCAACTTCTGTAGGCAGCTGTCCAGATACACTATGAACAGCCAGGCGGACATGACACATCCCTGTTTGACGCCTGTACAGACATCAAAAAGAGGTGACACATCTCCCCCTACTCGCACGCAAGCCTTACAGTCCCTATAAAGAGACTGTATTGCCCGCAGTAGCGAGCCGTCCACACCATATCCTGGCAGCAAGTCCCACAGCGTTTCTCTCACAACGTTATCAAATGCTTTCTCCAGATCCACAAAAGCGCAGAAAACCTTCTGGCTAACAGCCAAAAACTTTTCCACGATCATGCGGAGATAAAACACTTGATCCATGCAACCTCTTCCACGTCGGAATCCGCATTGAGCCTCCCATAAATACCTTTCAGACTTTTCTTGTATTCGTGCCGTTATAACCTTTGCATACATCTTACTAGCTAAGCTGACCAAGCTGATCGCCCTGTAGCTGGAGCAGTTTAGGCGCGAGCCTTTCCCTTTGTAAATAGGTACTACAACTGCTACTCGCCAGTCATCTGGGACCTCACCCGTCCGCCAGCACAAGTTGCATAACAGACATAGTGTGTCCCAGACACGCGACCCACCGTACTTGATCATCTCAGCAGTAACTCTGTCTTTTCCCGCAGCCTTACCACACTTCATACTTCTTATCGCTTGTTCTATTTCTTTCATACTAATGACTTCAATGACATCGGGATCCGGAGCATCGAAGTGAGCTCCACTTCCCGATGTGGCATCTCTGTCTTTTCTTGCATACATCTTTCCATAATATTCACTCCATCTCTGCAGGACGTCAGTTTGGTCTGTTAGGACGTCATTGTTAACACTAAGCACTTTATTCATACTGCAGATTGTCGAACAACTCCGGGCCTTGCCTACCTCTTTCCAGAAGAGCTTGGCATTATCCCGGAAATTGAACGACAACCTTTCCTCCGCTTTCATTCTGCACCTTTCAAGAGCTTCTTCTATCAGTGCCTTCGCGTTAACTTTCTGCAGCTTGTATCTCTCTTTCATATTACAATCATTTCGCGAGGCTAAGTAGTCCAGCCATGCTTTCTTCTTCATTCGAACTGCTTCTTTCACTTCCTCATTCCACCATGCATCACGCTTATTACTACTGCCTCTTTTCGTTTCTCCACACACTTCCACAGCGGCATTTATCATACTATCCCTAAGGTTCTGCCATACACTTTCTACATTCTCACTGCTTACATTGACGTCGCCAAGCTTTTCGGCTACCCTTTCATTATATTTATCTCTAATGGATGCATCCTGCAGCTTCTAGCTTTTGATGCTATAAGTCGGCTCAAGCTCAGGACACTCGGTACGATGACGCCAACCCGCGAACAGACCCCTAATCCTAGTTATGACTAGGTAGTGGTCTGATCCCAGCTCAGCGCCTCTATAAACCCTTGTGTTCATCATGTTTACGGAGCCGACTATCCATTAGGAATAGATCTATCATGCTTCTCTTTGACTTACATCTCCTCGTATACATATGAATTTGTTTGTGGTTGAACATTGTGTTCGCTACAAACAAATCCTTTTCCTTACAAAATATTAGCTTGCCAGCGTCGTTCACCCTTTTATCCCCATACTTCCCGAGAACCGACTCAAAACCATCGCGAGCGGTACCCACCCATCCATTCAAGTCTCCACATACTATAAGTCTTTCATTTCCTTCTATCACATTTAGAGCTTCTCTCATAATCTCCCAGAAGTCCTCTAGCTCACTCGCGTTCGACGAAGATACTGGCGCGTAAGCAGCTACCAGGAAAATCTTCGTCAAACCAAGTTTTCCACGGATCCAGAGGATTCTAGGACCTACCAGTTTGTACTCATACATACCGGAGGCCAATCGCGAGGACAGCAAAATTCCAACCCCCCGACTGCCATGCTCGCTCTCTGGTACTCCAGACCAAAGCGCGAGCATCCCACCCGGGAGCTCCAAGACTTCGCTGCCCTTGCGCTTGGCTCTGTCAAGCACACTGCATCTAACTTTCTCTCATTCATAACATCCATCAACTCATTCATCTTATCTGCCATTCCTCCCCTAACATGCCACGCAGCTACCCTGCACTCCGTCCTCCACTTCCCTGTGTGTCGGGCCGCGCGTGTAGGGTGGCGGTCCCCTACGCCGCTCTGGCTCACACCGCACGCACCAGCGGGGACGAACTGGTGCGCGTCGCCTCCGGGGCACGCCCTAGCAGTATTCGTCCTGGTGGCACTCGTGTTGGAGTAGAATTGCAGCCGTAGCTGGCAGGGATGGCGACGTGCACGCTTCTACTCTTCATCCCCGTCCATCCATTTTTTTATACACAGCGCCGTCGAACCCAAAGTAAACTAATAGAAGCTTGTTTTATGGGATCTTAGACGAACGATAAACATACATACATATATTTCTGCGCTGTTTAAAATAAAATACACACGTAATAAAATAGACACGCCTTTATCCCCGATTTTTTCCACGTAACAGGTGGTGAGCCCATTGCTGTGTTGAAATAGACAGACGCAGGTTGTGGCGACGTGCTGTTGAAATTTTTCAAGCCGCCCATGAGCCCTTGAATTTGGCTTAACGACTGCCATGTTACTGGCAGCCGAGCTCAACAACTAAGGTAATGTAAACATGAACACAGGAACCCCGTGGCTTAACCACATCTGTAGAAGAACCGATGGTCGATGGAGCAAACGAGTTCTTGGGGCCGAGTCAATTATTGTCAAGCCGTACAATAGAATCAGAATCGCTGCTTTTAGCTGTCAAAATGTTAGTAGACTATCAAAAATGCAACTGATTAGCGGCCACTGGCGTGCTACGTGTTAGTAGAATTCATGTATATCAAACTCAATCAACGCTTGAGGCTAGATTTTTCCTTATAAAATCTACTCTCAAGCGTCGATTGAGTATTGAGAAACGTTCTGGAATACGGCCCTAAGCGTGCCTTTCTAAGCACGGAAACGCTCGTCAAAGCCAACCATAGTGAACGCAGTGATCGATTACAGAACACTGAATTAGCAGAGCTACGTGCGTTTAAAATATAATGTCCCACATTTGGACCTCTAAAACCCAAGCACACAAGTGTTTGAACGATGTGTGTTATTCCAGTTCATGTTCCAAATCTACACGGTGTTCTCGACGCAGTCGATCTACGACTCGATGTACCTGACGCTGTTCAACCTCACGTTCACGTCCGTGCCGTGCCTCGTGCTCTCCGTCACGGAACAGAGGTGGCCGGCCGACTTGTTACTCAGGTACTTTTTCGGAAGCTGTACTAAACCGTAAACTGCATAAAATTTTGGTTGAGTGCTTTATTAAACTTGAAGAATACTCGGGACTTCACGCGAATCAAAATTCTACTTACATTCACCGACGTTTACTTTATTCACCAACCACGGACGCTGCAACGCGTTCGAAACGTCGCGTCGGTGAATGTAAGTAGAATGTTGCTTCGCGTGAAGTCCCGAGTAGTATATAAAACATGAGTAAACACCGCAAAAGTTTAAAAACAACATTAAACTTGAAGAAAAAAGTTATTTATTATTTATTGAAGTGAAAACTTTTTTTAGCGCGGTACGCTCATTTTTTAATTGAGATATAAAATCTCTGGACTCATAAATAAATTATTAATAAATTTTGTTTTCACTTTTGTCGGCAACCCCGGAGTGCAACACGTAATTTTTTTTCAAGTAATTTATGTCGTGCAAGAAGTCTTAATTCCAAGATTATGCTATTTATTCTTACAAAATTTATACTGCTTTTTTTCTCTGTCTCTCAAGCTCACTCATCTTGGGTCAGAAGATATTTGTACAATCTAGAAATATTATTGGGATATTTTCCTCTGTATAATATAGATTATATAGTAAAAATATCTATATAAAAATGTGTGTAAAGTTATCAGTTGTCTAGATCGGTTTAGGCGCAATACTCAAAATATTAACGAAGTCGCAAAAGGATAAATTCCTTGTTTTATTCTTTCTATTATTTAAAATTAGTTCGAGTTATTTATAGAGCAAGGAATGTTGCTCGCTCGCGGTCTAACTGAGGCGAAAGTAATAATAAAACTACGTGCCAAGTTAACATCACATTGTAGGCGAAAATCGTATGTACGCGGCCTGTCAGTTCTCTACCATTCATCCCTAGTAATAGGGTACGTTCCACTTAACGCCCGCAGCGCTCTCGACCGAGACCACAGAAATTGCTGTTCCACTAAGGTAAAAAGGCCGCGGGCGTTGTGGGCAAAATTTATAGGTGGAACGAACATCTTGAGCGCCTGAAAGCCTATTGTCTGAATAGGCACCAATAGGCGCGATGCGGTCGCAATCAGTGACGTCATCTATGACGTCAAGCGATCGCTCGTAACCACTACGAGCCACGTTGCAGAGGCTGTTACATGCGTTGCGGATGTTAAGTGGAACGTAGCCATAGTGTAATCGTATAAGAAAAGGTTGATATCCCCTGACATGCTTGGTTCTAGAAAAATATAGAATAAAGTGTCTCTAAAAGAGTCCGTTTTTCTCTGTGGAGTCAGCCCATATCACCGGCTAATAAAATCGAATATCCAATTTCCGCCTGCCATAATACTTACATGTATAATTATGTTAAATAAAATAAATAAAAATATTTTTATTTTGCATAGACCATTTTAACAGCTAACAAAATGTCATACACTATTTAAAATATCGAAAGTGACCACAGGACGGAACGCGGTCCACCTGAGAAGAACCGGAAGAAAGAAACTTAGGAAGGGTTTTTTGTGATGGCCTATTATTTACTGTTTATGTGTGCAGGAACCCCACGCTGTACCGCGAGATCCGCCAGAACAAGCTAATGGCGTGGTCGCAGTTCACCATGTGGTGCCTGTCCGCCACATACCACTCCGTCATCATCTATATGTTCTCGAAGCTCATGATAGATTCCTCCGTCATCAGCCCCGACGGCACCAATGTGGATCTGTGGTGAGTATATACAGGCAACACTAAAGGAGTTGTGCATAACTTGTTGTGCGGGAACTTGGTCAATGGCGAACGCTTACTGTATATTATTTTCCAGAACTAGTTCAATAACCTTCCTTTATGTGTAAAAATGGTAGTTTCATATATATAAAAGTTGTGTAAACGTGCCGTAGTGAAATATTGATATATTGCAATGAAATGCTATTTTACATCTTGCCGCGCAAATTCCACTGAAAGCCTCAATAACGCTTTTCCACGTTAATAGGGCAAAGACCCAGGACAAAAAAAATCCAAACCTAGTGTATAATTAGTTTAAAATGGTGGATTCTTAACCGTAAATAGTTTATTATGTGCATGAGAATAGGAAAGTGATATATTGTAGTGAAAAGCGGATTTTTGTGTCACTCCCGTATCTCCGTAGAAAAGCCTCAGTAAAATTTTTACCGCCTTATTGGAACAGGGACACGGGACTGAACTGAGCTTAGACAAAGGACTGGACGCTCGTAAAAGCAATTTATATAGTCAACCTCAGGACTGACTTCAGCGTTTACGAGGCTTCGCATTCACACTTAAATTTGCTAAGTGATATTACGGCAATAAAATATGTGTCTGACGGTATCACAATTAATCATTACACACCGTTTTACTATTCATAATTTAATCTACAAAATACTTTGAATATTTTATTAAGTTTTGTGCAAAACTCTTACTAGTTTCACTTATATACTGTATTACGAGTACCAGACCCGCGCAATTTCGTTAGCGCCACCAAAAATGTGACAAATGAAGAACCGCTCCACCGATTTTGTGTAAATATTCACATA
Source organism: Thumatha senex (assembly GCA_948477245.1). Lineage (NCBI taxonomy): Eukaryota > Metazoa > Arthropoda > Insecta > Lepidoptera > Erebidae > Thumatha > Thumatha senex. The sequence goes on along the minus strand of OX419731.1, from coordinate 3,789,137 downwards.
AACCATCTACTAAATAAGTCCAAACAAAGCCTAAACATTTGGTTTGGATAGGTGAGCCCGTTCTTGAGTTATAAAATTACAACGAAAAGTGGCATTGATTTTTATATACAGTGTGTTTTTTTTTCATCCGTCAGTATGGAGTAATCCAAAACCATAGAAGATACAGGGAAACGGCCATAGGAACCATTTTTTCAGAAAAAAGGAACAAATGCATAATTTTGTAATGAACGGGATTTCGCGCGGCACTATATTACAACTAAAAGGTTAGTATACCTTTTTATTCCTCGACGTTTCGACAGGGTTGCACCTGTCGTGGTCCCGAGGCAACTGATGCACGTAGGTAGAAACGTCGAGGAATAAAAAGGTATACTAACCTTTTAGTTGTAATATAGTGCTGCGCGAAATCCCGTTCAATACAAAATTATGTGTTCAACGCGTGTTAGTTTAAAACAAAAAAAAAACAAAAAAAGGAACAAATGGTTCCTATGGCCGTTTCCCTGTATCTTCTATGGTTTTGGATTTCCCCATACTGTCCCAGTTCAAAAAACACTGTATATTGATGGTCTGGTGATTTATCTTTGAAAGGGTAGGTGTAGAAGGATACAGTGTTTCGTGAGGCGGGAAGCAATAGTGGTAACGGTTAGGGGATGGTGTGCAGGTGCTTCGGCGCGACGCTGTTCCACCTGATGATGCTGGTGGTGAGCCTGAAGCTGTGGCTGCAGGCGCGCTACCACACGCTGCTGTTCGTGGCCACCGTGCTGCTCTCCATGGCCTCCTACATACTCTTCAACACCATCTACTCGCTCTTCTACTTGTGAGTACCAAACAAACCAACAAAACCTTTACATTATCTTAAACTAATTGACACCCGCGACTTCGCCCGCGTAGAGAAGTTTTCCTGTTCCCGTTTCCCACAGGAACTTGTTCCCGGGATAAAAGTAGCCTATGTGTTATTCTGATGTATAAATTATATTATTGTAAAGTTTCAGGAAAATCCATTCAGTAGTGTTTACGTGAAAGAGTAACAAACGTCCATACAAACTTTCACGTTTTTAATATTATTAAGATTAAGATTATTAATATTATTAAACATAAATAGTATTTTAATTAAACTAAAAAAAAAATCTGGGATCTGGGAAAGGGATTTCGCGCACTATCTTCACGCTGTATCCCTGACGGGGTAGTCAGAGAGGACAGATCGCCAGGCTTCGCGATCCATACATACTTCTTTCGCTTCTTCGAGATTCATCAATCGCTTCATACACGCACGACTGGGTATCCGAGTGCTTTTGACCTTTCCGTTAATTATTTTTAATTTTAATTAGATTCATAATAAATTATTAGATCACGATAATAAAAAAAATCCCCACTTTCAGGGTTCAAATTCTTTAGACTGGCAACATTATATTTAGGTGTACCAACAAATATGGGTGTATTATTTGTTAATACTCTAATGGAATACAGTACAAATGTCGTTAGTGTTTTCGTGACGTATAACTACAAGTTTCACCACGTGCCAACAATTAAAGAGTTAAATTATAATTTGACTAAAACTTGGTAACTACACAGTTTAGTTGACACCCTGGCTTCAAACATTGGGTACTTTTTATTCCTGCGGGAAACTTCAACCACGGCAGGGGCATCAACTATGTATTCCAATATATTCAAAAATATATCAAATTATAAATAATATAAAAGTTTAAAAAACTAAAAATAAACGCGCTTTTTATAGGAAACAGCAAATATCTTATGTCGCAATTTGAAAAAATGGAATAATTTTATCAAATTAGTATATTGTCATCGGCCCTCGACGAATCTACAAAGTTTGAACGTAATCTGGCCGGTTAAAGTGTGTCAAAATCGCGCCTTTGGGCTTTGAGTCGGTTACAAACATACATACAGGTGAAGCTTATATAAAGCATGTAAAAAGAAATAGCTCAGTGCACTACTTCTGCACATAAACTGTAACTGTGTCAAATTTAACGTTCATCACTATGCGCGTTATTCTATAAAAGGTTCGCTTTGCGATCCATGCATACTTCTTTCGCTTCTTATAGATTCATCAATCGCTTCATACACGCACGTCTGGGTATCCGAGTACTTTTGACTTTTCCGTTTTTGAGCAATCTGCTCACGTGATCTTCATATGTAAGTCTTGGCCTACCCTGACTCCTTCTACCCTCTACTTTCGCACAGTATATATTCTTCGTCAATCGTTCCTCATTCATTGTTCAAATATAAATGAGTCGTTATTTTGCAGCCAAGTGGACGGCGACGTGTTGGGTACCTACACGAAGCTCCTGAGCACGCTGTCGTTCTGGGCCCTCAACTGCCTCGTAGTAGTGGCGTGCTTCGCGCCCGACTACATCGTACGTCTCGTGTCCGACCGCTGGGGAGTGCGACTGCTCGACACTCCCGTCCAGAGCATCTTCTCCACCAGACTGTGAGACCAGACTTGGGACTCGCTGAGGAGATAACAGCACTGAGCACACAGAAAGGGACACGTTCTTGTCCCACGAAGTGCGGAAAACAGTATTGGAAATAAGTTTATACTTAGTGTGAAGGCGAAACACGTGTCGACTGGATCACTCGTGAAGCGGGAGTATAGCACAATATTACTAGCAGTCCAGGCTGCTGGTAAAATTGTGCCACACAGCCTGTACGGTTGCGAACTTTAGTTTGGAACCCACCTAGGTTGGACTATCGTGTAGAATACTGAAATTGTTTAGAGCTAGTATTATATTAATACCTAGCGGACACCTCTTAGTGTCGTGAAGTTTTTGACCTTATTGCATTGTAAATGCTCTAACAACATTTCGAGGAAATGACTTCCAAATTAAAGGTCGTGACCGTACATTTCTCCTTCCTTTTCATCGCAATTAGTTGAAATAACTGCTGTGATCGCTGACTTTGACAAGTCGAGAGAGTGCAGTGTTACCCTCGTCTTCTACTTAACTATCGCTTTATAGACAAATCCGTTAGTGCCACAATAAAAAGAGACAAGTGATCGTGATGTGATAATTGGATATATACAGGGTGTATAAAAACTATTATATATTACAGTGTAAGTGTAGAAATATTAGGTTTCGAATAAAATTATAAAGTTTATTATAGCTTGACCAATACCGCTGTACCGCTCACTGCGTACAATTTTGTATGCAGTGAGCGGTACAGCGGTATTGATCAAACTATAGGCGGTGGTGTCTTTCGCTCGGGTACTTTTCTATAAGAAAAATAATTAGCGCCCGAACAACGGGCACGGATAACAGGATTGGAAGCCCGACGGGAAAAAGCTGGTGACCAGTCCCAGGTTGGCTGTGGTTTAGTTTGTTGACATCACATCACATCTTTACTATAGAACCTATGTCAGGTGGGATGAAGCCTGACATAGGTTCTAAAGAAAAGAAACAAGAATGAAGTTACCCATCTCAGGACCGAGCATTGAGCATAGCATAAGACACTTGCCACTCTCAATGTTTCCACTGTTTCCAGAACATAAACTACAAGCTACGGGCGTTTCTAAGAATGATTACACAAATATAATTTTATTTGTATACAAGCAATAAATATAGAACATTATTAGACTTTTTATACTATTCAAAATATATTAGTTTGAAATAATAATATACGAAAGTTAAAGTATTTCAAAGTTAATGTAGGTACAAAATGTACATATATTATATTAAATAAATTTTATACTAAAGTTGACTTGCATTTATAAGTTTAATGTAGTAGCTTAATTAATTATAAAGAAATGTGATAATTATGTCAAATTTCAGGTCAGGTATGCTATAAGTTATTTTTAACACTGGAGAATTAAATATTCTTTAAATATTAAAATTACGTAAATAATAATATTTTAATATAATTTTGTTTAGTTAGTTATAATATTTCATTGTTGGTATATTCGTAAACAACGACATCTAGGGGACAAATTTATTAAATAAATCGGATTATTATGAATCCGGAAGGATTGTTGTTATAATTTTTTAATAAAGTGGAAAAAGACAAATCGGTTCGAGACAGGGATTGAACCTGTGACCTTTGCCAGTTTGCCTTTGCAAGGGCAATGTTCTAGCCACCTGAACTACCCGAACCGTATCGAATCAAGTTGAAATTCTCCACCATATTTAAATCGTCATTTTAAGAGTATGACCAGAGCCATCTATCGAGCTAATGAACAACTCGATACCAATGAACAGTGTTACAACCATTTTTAAACATTGATGCAATGGACTCCACTCAGTATATTGATAAATTTTAAAGCAATTATTTTGCTAAATTTCTTATAAATTTTTAATAAAGTGGAAAAAGACGATTCTCTCTGTCATACTCTTAAAATGACGATTTAAATATGGTGGAGAATTTCAACTTGATTCGATACGGTTCGGGTAGTCCAGGTGGCTAGAACATTGCCCTGGTTAGGCAAAGGTCACAGGTTCAATCCCTGTCTCGAAACGAATTGTCTTTTTCCACTTTATTAAAAATTTATAAGAAATTTAGCAAAATAATTGCTTTAAAAATTTATCAAGATAGTTGTTATTTTAAGTCACTCACAGGGTTGCCATATTGGTATCGAATTTTTTTTCCATTATGGACCTGCCAATAGTTTCATAGCAGGTAGGTCGCCCCATAATACAGTCTTTAATAACCCGTACTTTGTTGATATTGTTTTTTGTTTGTGTATTTATAAATTTGAAGTGGACAATTTTTCAAACTCGTGTTGGACTCGAACCAGAGCGTCTTCTCACATGCCAGGTGAGGCGCTTATCCAACTCAGCTACCGAGACCATATCAAAATTGATGAATTAATCCACCTCTTTCGTCTTAAGGCGACGTAAGCTCGAGACTGAAACTATCCACTTTTAATTTATGAAATAGTTGGCATACTAATTATATTGTCACACCTTTATCCCCGATGGGGTAGGCAGAGGAATACTATACGCCCATATTTCACCGTATGCACTTTTGTCCCACGTGGTGAGCCCATTGCCGTGTTGAAATGGACAGGCGCAGGTTGTGGCGACCTGCTGTTGAAATTTTACAAGCTTTATAAGGCCTTCAACTGGGCTTAACGACTGGCATGTTACTGGCAACCGGGACCAACGGCTTAACGTGCCTTCAACGTGTAACATAGTGAAAGTTGCTTAACGCAGTCATCGTTTACCGAACACTGTGTCCGCGGGGCCACGAGCGCTTATTAATACTTATTGCTTTACAAAATTATTTCTATTGTGTTGTATGTTATACACAGTAGAGTTGCAAATAGCAATTAAAATGCAAGACGGAAATAAATAAAAATGTGTCTTGTTCTATGTAATATTGACGAGTACGAGTATAAGCAGTAGAGTGATTTTTGCAAGTATTGTACAATTGCAAATCAATAGCTTGTATTATGACATACTGCACAAAGACAATCCTCAAACTACCAAACAATACTCCTAGAATGAAAAATCGTTTTGGGCGCTAAAGATGTTTTTCATCAGAATGAATAATAGAATCCATTTGTGTACTTGTGTGTTATTATTATTTAAGTATTATTCTTAATGAATGTATAAACAATGTGTTATGTTACAAAATAGTAACTTTTGCGATACAGAGAGCAAAGCCTTTAGCACCAATTCGACTATTATATTCATCGTATATTTACAAACCACATCTGCATAATCTGCATATCGCCGATGAAGAGTCAATATATAATAACTGACATTTTGGCCATTTTTGTTTTATTGAATTATTCATTGTAAAATAGAGTAATACACATGCTGACAAAGATCATGGGTCCGTTTCTTATTAATTTTGCAAGATAAACAGTTGTTGCAATATATACTAAGTGTTGTTACGTCATTTATGATGGCAATACATACTATCTATGCTCAATCGTGTCCACTCGTGACCGTTGCACCAAGCGTACTGAGTCTACTGACGTGTTGCGACCTGTCGATGCGATGCCGCTCCGTGAGCAAAGAGAGACAGAGAAGAGCCCACCAATCTTTTATTTCTATTGTTTTTGTGTATTACGGAAAACGTGAAGTTGCTCAAAAGTTCATGTTAGTGTGATTTTTGGCGGATAAACGATAAAAGTTTAGTGTAAAATTGAAACATACGGTTTTGACAGCCGTTACCAGGTATGAAAAGTAAAATTAAAATTATTAAAATGAGACTTTACTGCAGTTAGATGTTATTGTTTCAAAGTGTGTAGCAAACAAGTTGAAAATATGGAGTTACCACTTACAAATAATTATAATTAAACATTTTGTAGGACAATGTCACGAAGTAACCGTATGTATCAAGGCTTGAGGGGAAGAAAGATTTTGGAAAATCAAACAATGTGACCAATTTGAGACACCCCACAGAAAATGAATATAAAGAAATTTTTGGAAACAATCATCAGCTGGTAAGTTCTCTTTTTATTTCAATACTGGCCAGACAGATAGGGTTCGATTCCCACCTGTGCTGTTTGATTTTTCGAATTTCTTATTAAATGTTTGCACTTAATATAGCTAACATGTGCTGAACATAAAATATAGATAGGGTTTTGTTTCGAAATTTTGTTCCCTGTTTTATCTGCTTAGCCTTACTCTAAAAACAATCACCCTTGGGGTCAGAGAGTGGTGATCATACAATGTTTCGTTCATTCGTTACTACATGTTCTGGAAATTGAAAATGTTATTTTCTATTGATTGTTCTAGGTCCCTGCCAAGCTCGATAATTCTGGTCGGTCAGACTGCCGCTCGCCGAGTTTGGATAGTCAGAAGCACAATAAGACTATATCTAATGAGCCTGGCCCCAGTTACCTTGATCACAATGATGACCAGTCAGGTCTAATACAACTAAGAGATTTAGAGCCTACAGCTTCTACGTCTAATATTATTAAACTTAGCCACCATGACCTCGATGTCGAAGTGTCGCGTCTAATAGAGTCAAATTACCTTCAGGCTACTGATTATGCATTTTCTGTAATTTATTCAGCTTATGACATAAACTTGATTAATTCTATTTCAAATTTGCCGTGCGTTCGCCAGTTTAGGCTTGTCAGATCCTGGTCGCTGTCGGATCTCACAGAAGATAGTAATACTATTAAAAGCCTTAGAAAGGTTCAGTCTGCTCCTATGTTGATAGATAAGAATTATGTTGGCGTGAGTAATCGTGATAGTCCTTCGATTTTGTTAAATTTTACAGCTGATGATACAAATATAATTGATACAGATGCGAGTAGTGAGAATGGTTACCACCCTCCAAACAATGCTTACGATAATTCATCTGAATCTGATATAGAATTTGGTGATATGAACCAAGGCCGAAAGCGGCGGCACATAGCTGAACCTAATCTCTGGAAAAGAAATCTGGCAACAACACGTAGAATGAGAGGTGAACATTTTTTAGGATACTCTAGACCCGCAAACGGAAAATTTAAACATGATACGTTAAGGAATGCTAGGAAGTTGGGAGAGAGATGTAAGTCTGAATATTGTAAAAAGACTAAATTAAGAGGATGTAGTAAGATAAGTGAAGAATGTAGACAAGAAATTCATACATATTTTTGGAAACAATTAAACTGGGATCAGCGCAAAATTTACGTAAAATCTCTGATTCAACGAACTGATACGGCAAGAAAGACGAAAAAGAATGGTAATTCTAGGCGCACAGAGTCTGCTATTTATTATTTACCTATAAAATGTGACGGTTCAGAAAAAGTGCAAGTGTGTAAATTAATGTTTTTAAACTCGCTTTCCTTGGGATCGTTTACGGTGTACTCATGGACCAAAGCTGGCGAGTTTGGAATGACTCCAAATCAAGAAGTGAATAAATCATTACGTCGTCGACCACTATCAAATCCAGAAAATGATAAAACGATGGCATTGGTTTCATTTTTTGATAACATACCAAAGCTACCATCTCATTATGTGCGAAAAGATACAACAAAATTATTCTTGGAGCCGATTTACCATTCTCTTGCTGATTTATTTAAGACGTTCAAAAATTACTGTACCGAAAATGATCTGGCACAAGTCTCAAGATATAGTTTTGAAAAATATTTACATAAAAATAATTTTTCCGTCTATACTCTTAAAAAAGATATGTGCGATATTTGTTCTAGCTATAAGGTAGGTAACTTGAACGAAGCTGATTACCAAATACCTCTGATTAAAAAGGATAGAGCACGAAAAGAAAAAGAAGATGACAAGAAGAAAGCTACTGCAGGTGAATTAATATTATTGACAATGGACCTTGAAGCTGTCAAGGTTTGCCCATTCCTAACTGCTAGCTCGTTATATTTCAAAACAAAACTAACTGTACACAATTTTACTGTGTACAATGTGATAAATAAACACTGTACATGTTATTGGTTTGACGAGACAGCAGCTGATCTGACCTCTAATACTTTTGTATCTTTCATAATTAACTATTTGGAAAAACATTGTGTCAACCAAAAATTGCCTATTATAATTTTTTCAGATGGTTGCACTTACCATAACCGCAATGCTATACTATCCAACGCACTACTGGTATTAAGCAATAAACATAATATAACAATAATTCAAAAATTTTTAGAACCGGGCCTCACTCAAATTGAGTGTGATTTGGTACACAGTGCAATAGAGCGCCAAATTAAGAACAAGGAAATTCATTTACCTAGTGACTATGTCACTTTGTCAAAAATTGCACGGGCAAATCCTTATGAGTGTATACAAATTGAACACGAATTTGTAAAAGATTACGCTGCGCAAGAAAATTTGGTCTACAAAAGTATCAGACCAGGTCGTAAGGTTGGAGACCCACATGTAGTTGATATTAGGGCCATAAAATATGAAAAAATTATAATTGAAACTAAACTAAATTTTGATCAAGACTGGATGCCATTGCCACAAAGAACAAAAATAATTAATAACGAAGTTGTCTATAATCAATTACATTCCAATAGAATACCAATTAAAGCTACAAAATTTAACCATCTACAACAATTAAAAGCAGTTCTCCCTAGTGATTGTCATCCCTATTACGATTCCTTGCCATTTGAATAAGTATTCCCGTCTTAAGCAATATTTTATAAATGCGCACTGAGTGTTGTATATTTGCCTAATTTTGACTTGATAATTGTTGTTTTTGTTGTGTGTATTTTTATGTGATTAATGTGCCTTTTTTAATTTTAATTAGGTATTCATTACGAATGTCTATTACAATTTATTTACTTATTTGATCTCCTTTACTTAACAAATACTATTTGTGGTTTTGTCTAAGCAATTAAAGATGTTGTCTTTAATATTTTTGAATGTTTAATTTTTATTTCTAAAAGTACATTTACTTATTATAGGCTCTTGATTCTGCAATTTAGATAAATAACGTTAATTTACTTTGCGTGACTGTTACAGAACGCAAGTTACTGTTGATTAAACTGATTGTACAAAATATTTCTCTTTTATTTCTACTTCATCATCATTATTATTAAGTCTTATCTATCTACAACATATTTTTTTCTTTGTTATATATATAGCACTCTTTTGTCACATAAGTGGTACAGTAGGTTCCCATTCAAGCTATTCATTTACACTACGAAAACCGCCGCTATTACGAGTGGCATAAGATCGGTCTAAAATTCAAACAGTATAGCTTGACGAGTAGCTTACTCATCATCATTTTATTTAAAAAATGTCATTAAAATACCAGCAATATTTTATTATATTCCTGGTATTTTAATATTTTTGTGTAAATTTAGAAACAATTTCTTCTATCTGCACTAGCAATATCTAATATCTTCAAATTCCAACATTATATTTCATTCAACGAAACAGTACCTCCAATCTGCAATTTATTTAAAAACCAGTAATATTTTAATAAAATGTTGAATTTCGTAATATTGCAGTCAGTTAATATGGAACATTTCAAAAATTATATTTACAAAAAAAAAAAATTAAACGGACTCGAAACGTTTTTTTCGCCCCCTGGAAAGTTGCATTTTTGCAGTTATTATTTATTGATTCTTCATCGGCGATATACTGTTATTGTTTATGAAATAAATAAAATAAATAAATATCCATCACGCCTTATCCCCGAAGGGGTGGCAGAGGCATACCATATGCCCACTTTTCACCGTGTGGATTCCTGTCCCACGTAATAGGTGGTGAGCCCATTGCCGTGTTGAAATAGACAGACGCAGGTTGTGGCTACCTGCTGTTGAAATTTTTTAAGCCGCCTATAAAGCTTTCAACCAGGCTTAACGACTGCCATTTTACTGGCAACCGGGACCAACGGCTTAACGTGCCTTCCGAAGCACGGAAATGCTCGCAAATGTAAATGCCACAAAGTGGTCACCCATCCGACGACCAGCCATAGTGAAAGTTGCGTACCTCAGTGATCGTTTACCGAACACTGAGACCGCGGGGCCACGAGCGCTTCAATCGTTTATGAAATAAGATATACAGTTTCAATCAATTTCAATTATACTCAAAATTGGACCCAAGACACTTTTGAGTTCATCGCGCTAGTCCTTATGTTTCGGAATTGGCTCGCTTGAAATTCACCCTGTATAGTAAGTTCATTTAAGTTGTTTAGTACTTAAGGTTTACGAGCAACCAAAGACATACAATAGTCTGGTAGATATAGCTTATAATAGTGTAGTTTTGTAACAAAGTCGGCAGTTGACCAGTGTACCATTTGTGTCAGATGATTGTACCATTTTCTTCTTATTTTCTGGTACATGTCACTTTGTGCTGTAGAGTTTAGCCAGGACAATTGTAGACAGCTATATGTAAATTATTAGAGACAAAAGTTACTAGGAACCTATGAAAAAATAATTGTGAGAGCCAGCTCGCTACCTTGTGGCACACCTGTCCTTATTTAAGAACACATTCCATCATCACGCCTTATCCCCGATGGGGTGGCAGAGGCATATTATATGCCCACCTTTCACCGTGTGGGTTCCTGTCCCACGTAATAGGTGGTGAGCCCATTGCCGTGTTGAAATAGACAGACGCAGGTTGTGGCTACCTGCTGTTGAAATTTTTTAAGCCGCCTATAAGGCCTTCAACCAGGCTTAACGACTGCCATTTTACTGGCAACCGGGACCAACGGCTTAACGTGCCTTCCGAAGCACGGAAACGCTCGTAAATGTAAATGCCACAAAGTGGTCACCCATCCGACGACCAGCCATAGTGAAAGTTGCGTACCTCGGTGATCGTTTACCGAACACTGAGACCGCGGGGCCACGAGCGCTTCTAACACGTTCAGAACACATTCGTGCCATTAATGAGATCCCTCTAGGTTATTTTCCTCTTCCTTTCGTCAAAGTTATTTCCTTTGGTTATATTTTCATTGAGGTTTGTGTTTGAAAAACTTTGCTACACTTGCTGTCCTCCATGATACTCTAGAAAAGTCATCCAGGGGCTACGCATACTAGTAGAATAATAATGAGTGATATAATAAATACTAGAAAAAAATTGTAACAACCTAGATTGAGAGTAGGCGAAAGTTATCATAATTGAATACACAAAACTACCCTCATCCTTTCTAATTTTTGTATTATTTTTTTCCTATTAATGATTAATTATGTATAACAATCTAAACTTTAACACGTAAATTGTTCTATAGCTTATAAGTACAAGCTCTTAAATGTATAAACTTTTAAATATAGAGATAAATAGGTAGGTATGTAATGAATTTAAAATATACGAATTTCTTTTATAACTTTGTTTTTGTGTCCTTTACGGGATTGTGTCAAAAGAAATCCAAAGCCTTACACAAGACGAGGCGAGAGCACTTGCAGCATTGTAGCTATGGCACAAGGAGCGTCTGGAGCGGGACCTAAGTCGGGGGCAGTAGCCCCAACTCCGCCAGATTATCCTGAAAGTGTGAGACCTGTCATGGGGATTGGCTGACGAGGCACCACGATAGCCTCTCTTATAGCGACGCAGGAGAGACTCGGCTGCTTTGGTTTTTTATACCTGCATTGGATTTGGAGAGAATCAACGTGCGAATTCCACCGCTGCTTTGATGCGAGGATGTACTATGCAGGCAGATTGCCCTTCGTGGACGGAGCAACGACGTGAGACCACGTCAAAGTGGTATGGTATAGGAATCGGAAATCACATGCTGGCCATAGTTTTGGCTATGATCAGAAGTGCAAGAACACTCGTGGCCTTGTTTTGTGAGGTTTGCAAAGGAAAAGTAACGGGAGAGGAATAGCACTCTCCTGTGCCACAGGAGACGCATTGACGTTTACGTGATGATAGAAACTGGTCAAGGTCCTGTAGTGGTAATTTCCTGTCGGGGGTATAACTTCTTAGCTTCATCTTATTATTTTGAGTTCGACAAGCGCGTCTCACCGTTAATTCCGGTTGGATGAAACACAAGGGAGCTTTTATACGTCAAAAATAAGACAAGAAATGAACTAGACATTTCAAGTAATCTACGAAGTGCAATACGAACATAATATAATATGAGACTTGATGAGTATCAATAGTGAGGCGCTTGCTAGGTCATCGTTTTCGCAATGAAGTACGGTTTTCGCCACGGCGGTGCCGGCGTACCCAACAATAAAATAAAAATAATAGGCACTATTGATATGTTTAGCCTCCCGGAGGTAAAGTAAGCCTCATAGGAAAATAATCGAAAACTTATAGTGCCTTCCGAAGCAAGCGCTTGTAAATGAAAATGCCACAAAGCAATGACCTATTTGAGGACCAGCCATAGCGAACGCTGCTTACCGCAGCGATCGTTCACAAAATACTGACTCGCAGGGCTACGATCATAAAAACCACTTCTGAACATCGGGAGTAGAATTCGGACAATATTATGCACATATAGGGTACTAGCTGATCCGCCCTGCTTCGCCCGTGCAAACTTCGAACCCCGTGGCACCCATTTAATCCCGTTATTTTAGGATAATGTAGGAACATTTTCCAAATTACTTGATTACTTCTCCGCTCTCAAGTACCTACTACGATACCTACTACACAAGAAAATTAATTTATTTGCGCATTTTTTTAATATTGCCATATCGCCTAAGATATTCATTTAATTTGCAAAGTGTACAGGGACAAAATAATCTTCATAAAATGCTAAAACCAACTAATATATTAAAAATGATAAGGATCAATAATGTATTTGTGTAAATAGCTTTTATATTACCGCTTTATTATTGCTGTTTTTTTAAGTATTAAAATGGATATAGTACCTACGTTATCCTTAAGAGATAGACATACCGTCGCGGACATTTTTGTCGACCTATATTAGATACATAATTCCACAATACATTATATTGTTATATCTTAAAGGGTTTAGGCAGCTTTTTCGTTAAAACCTCCTAGACGGCTTATTTTTTGTCGACACCGCCAACATATATCGTTATAATTACGTTAATGTATACAAAATCTTAACAAAATATACATAAAAACATTTTCTATGAATCACTATCTATTAAAAAAAAACTCCATCGAAATTCGTTGCGTAGTTTTAAAGATATAAGTATACATAGGGACAGACAGCCAAAAACGACTTTGTTTCTCAAGTACCTACGCCCGCGCCCGCACGGCCCGTTCGAATTATTGTTGCACGAAATTAATTTATTTGCGCATTTTTTGATATTGCCATATCGCCTAAGATATTCATTTAATTTGCAAAGTGTAAAGGGACAGAATAATCTTCATAAAATGCTGAAACCAACTAACATATTAAAAATGATAAGGATTAATAATGTATTTGTGTAAATAGCCTTTAAATTACGGCTTTATTATTGCTGTTTTTTTAAGTATTAAAATGGATATAGTACGTTATCCTTAAGAGATAGACATATACCGTCGCAGACTTTTTTGTAGACCTATATTAGATACACAATTCCACTGTACATTATTTTGTTATATCTCAAAGGGTTTAGGCAGCATTTTCGTTAAAAGCTCACAGACGGCTCATTTTTTCCGACACCACCAACATATATCGTTATAAATAAGTTAATATATACAAAAACTTAACATTATATACATAAAAACCTTGTATAAGAAACATTCTATCTATTTGAAAAAAAAACTGCATCTAAATTCGTTGCGTAGTTTTAAAGATCTAAGCATACATAGGGACAGACAGCGTAAAACGACTTTTTTTTTATAAAATAATATAATAAATAAATATCCATCACGCCTTATCCCCGAAGGGGTGGCAGAGGCATATTATATGCCCACTTTTCACCGTGTGGATTCCTGTCCCACGTAATAGGTGGTGAGCCCATTGCCGTGTTGAAATAGACAGACGCAAGTTGTGGCTACCTGCTGTTGAAATTTTTAAGCCGCCCATAAGGCCTTCAACCAGGCTTAACGACTGCCATTTTACTGGCAACCGGGACCAACGGCTTAACGTGCCTTCCGAAGCACGGAAACGCTCGCAAATGTAAATGCCACAAAGTGGTCACCCATCCGAGTACCAGCCATAGTGAAAGTTGCGTAACTCAGTGATCGTTTACAGAACACTGAGACCGCGGAGACTTTTTTTTTATAATATGTAGTATCACTACTAGACAGTTACAAATTAATTGACTCAACATGTAGGCAATGGCAAAGTGTTATCGGCTGGTGGCGGTGTTTGGGTAAAATTAGAAATCAATGTGGGAAAATAGTATTCTATTTGGAGAAATGAAAAACTTCCTAGGGCAACCCAGCATACAGCTGATTTTGACGTGACATGTAATAAAATGTTAGGTTATAAGCATTGTAAACAAAATTAATATAATAAAGTAACACAAAAAAACTTGTGTTTAATTAAAATGGCTCTGAGAAAAGGAAAAGAAGTGCCCGCAGATGGTGTGAAATTAGATGAACTGGAGGCTACTGAGTACATTTGGAACGTAGTGACTGGTTGGGAAGATACAGCTGATGTGTGAGTTAATAAAACAATTAAAACTTTACCTAATTAAATACTACCTAACCTATTTATCAAAAATATAAACTGTGTCCCCTCGGTAGGGTAACTATGATGTAGGCATCATTCCCACGCTGAATAGCTATCGTAAGCCTTTGCGCGAGAAAGCTATCTGCACGACGAGTTAGTTACTATTATCGATGCTGTGTATCTTCCTGGGCTAGTTGTGATATTCGACCGAGGGATATTAGGGGTTTGGTGTGGGAGTGTCATCGGAGTTAGCGTTGGATGTCTCCCAATAGAACTGTTTGAGGCACCTGTGTTACCAAACAGCTGAATGTATCTGATTCTAACTTATCACAGTCAATTATATTTTGAAAGGGACGCCACTTTTTTACCTTTGAAGACCTCTTTTTTACTTAAAATATCATTGATCACAGTAGTAAGCCTGTCAACTCTTAATTGGAAAATAATATATTATTTTTTATTTTAAAATTATATCAATATTTCGGGTTTGTAATTTTATCGCTAACCCTTCTCTAAGACCCATGACATGAAAATATATTTTTATACTTACTACTAAAGTGGCAGACAAGCATACAGCACACCTGATCGAAAGTGGTCTAGCCCACAGACAGTTGCACAGCATGAGCATTGAAATGAACAAGAACAATAAATCTTAGCTTTATACCCTCTTTTATAATTATATGCAAAAAAAAAACTTATTATTTTTAATCATAATAATATACATACAAGTTTTTCTTTTTTCTTAGTTGGGCTCTGAAGTACACTCCGATGATTCTCGGTGGAATTAGTGCGATCTCTGGTATAATGATAAACAGATTCTTCAGGCAGAAGTTAAAACTAGGCTCATATGGATACTTTGCTTCTGTACTCCCAATATCTGCCATGCCTGCAGTGTTGACAGCTCTTTTTCACAGGCATGTAAGTACCTTTGTTGTTTCAAGATATTTGTGAAGCATGCTAGATTTGATCATAGCCTTAGCCAAGTTTGTTTCTTTATGTCGACGCTGGGTGTATGCTATTGTAAACATCGCCGTCCCTGCTACTAGAGGACCATCCACCCTCATCATCATCATCATTCCACCTTCATCCGAACCGGGTCACAGGATAAGCTTGAGGTAGTCTTAGCCCAAGTTACCTATTGTGTTCATGCTTAACACTATTTTACAATGAAAATACTGCAAACCTCATTTGACTCCCTGTATTACAGATAAGTCAATCTGAAAGCGGAAAGGCATCTGTATAGCTGGATTCGTTATGCAATAAAAATCACTGAACGGGCTCTCTATACATTATACATTTTTTTTTACTTTTAACCTAAGCTTTTTAATTAATAGCATATATTTTTATGAATTAATTCATTAGTTTTATTATTTGCTTTTTTTTATGTTTACAGCTAGTATCAACAGATATGTTACTAATGAAAAGAGAAACTTGTCCAATATGTTATGAACTAAGATCAGGTGCCATACAAGTTGGCTTAGGAGTAGCATACCCAATGTTGTTAGGACCAGCTTCAGCATTAATGGTATGTATGAATATCAACTAAATTATAGAGCTTTAGCTGTATTCTGATATGAAAATATATAATAAGATTTTTAAAGTAATTGTTGGTGTGGAGCAAAGAGGTACGAGACGTTTTTCCAACACAAAGGAAGGATTGAACCAAGCAAGTTGATCACGCCGAGTGGGGGGCCATAGCTGCGGTTGATGTTAGTCTAATTTATAGTGCGAGAACTTAGCAGGATTTATTGTTGTGGTACAGCCTCAGCGTGAGAACTGTCATAGCACGATGCATGCCTGATGGTTTCGAAGTAGCTCTTCGTTATGTGGTAATAATTGACAACGCTATGGTGCGGGCGCCATTTTTTGGGGTTTGAATGTGTCAACAGTAGTTTCTAAAAAAAATCTTGTATCAAACAATATTGTACGTATTTGTACCATAGCTTAATCTATACCAATATTATAAAGCTGAAGAGTTTATTTGTTTGTTTGGTTGAACGTGCTAATCTCAGTAACTACTGGTCGGATTTGAAAAAATATTTTTGTGTTGGATAGCCCATTTATCGGGGAAGGCAATAGGCTAAATCTAAAATAATATATCATCACGCTACTACCCTGGAGAGCGGAGTAGTAATAATAAATGCCGACAAATCAGGGAAATTCGGAAGCATTTTTGTAGAATTTATAAGCGACGGGATTAAATAGGTGCGACGGGAGTTCAAAGTATGTCACGTGCGAAGCCGGAGGGGTTACCTAGTTGACAAATAAAAATCAATTGTGTTGGCCACGGATGTATAATTTTTTAATATTTTCCGTAGATAATAAGTTTTTGGAACCCTACAGCGCAAGTAGATAAGGGACTTGTGTATCTAATTATTCTATTTCTGTACTGTTTCAGTTGGCCAATCGCTACAATACAGCCAGAATACCAGAGCTCACAGATGGTCCAAAAGTTATGTTCAAGTTTCTAAGAAAAGTTACAAACCCTTTTATTGGCACTCTCACAGTTTTGGCAGTATGCCATTTACTGGCATCCTCCACATTGACATATTTTGAGATGAAAAATTACTACTCGTTAAGAATGAAAATTATGGATATTGAAGCTAAATTTGAATATAATGAAGACAGTTGAATATTTCGTGTGTATTATGTAGATTGTAAATAGATGTTATTTATTATTACAAGAAATATTTTTTGCTAGGTGACCCCACGGCTTAGCCCGTGACATACTCCGAAGTCCCGTCTCACCTATTTATTCCCGTCGCTTAAAAATTCTACAATAATTTATTAAAATTTGCCTGATTTGTCGACATTTACCATTTCTGCTCCGCTATCCAGGGTAGTAGCGAAATGATATATAGCTTTCCCCAATAAATGAACTATCCAACACAAAAAGATTTTTTTAAATCCGACAAATGGTTCCAGAGATTGTAGCGTTAAATCAAACAAATTTCCACACAGACAACTTTAGCTTTATAATATTAGTATAGATTTAGATTCTATTGTTTGCTAGGTGTTTAATGGTAGATATCTTCTGTTATTTACCTAAACCAGGAACAGAGTATCCATACTATCGTAGAGTCACTGTCCGAAGCTAGGAAAAGCGGTTCTATAGATATAGAAAACTTTTGACGATACCAAAGGCTGATTTTGGTTTTGTTAGCTTTACGCAAATACGTTGAAAGTTATACATTAATCAAGATCTCCATATAAATTACTGTACCAACCAGTTTAGCTCGATCGGGAGAGACCCGCGTACAGTGAATTGTGTAAATATTCATTGATTAGCATACAGTTTGGCGTAAACTTGGCACGCGGTATTAGGTATTTTTGCCTTTGTCTAAATTACGTGCGAGCGAGAAGGCGTTAGCATCATTCCTTGTTCTGCGGTATAAATCAAACAATTCACTAATGATATCTGCTTAATTGTGTATTCTTGTAATATAATCAAATTCAAGTATTGCTGAGAGTACACGTTATTTGTGGTCATTGTGGCTTAAGTCCTGCCATTTTTCTTATTTCCTAAGATAACAATTTAGAGATCGTACTATGTTGTAAAATAGACTTTAAAGATATCTTTTGAAGTTAGATTGTGTAGGTATTTATATACCTACAAAGTCCTAACATGGTACAACACTTAGAATTCATTATCATTCTCGGATCTTTTTTTTTTTGCGTATTATCAAAACTTGATAGTTCACTCACAGGTAGGGTTAGCCGAACGAAGTGAGTGAAAACTTGAATATTTGGTAGTATGCAAAAAAAAGATTCAAAATATCATAATAAATTATGTATAATTAAAAACATTTACCACACTTCACCCGTACACATTGTACAGACTCTAAACTATACATGTAAGTTATAAGAAAACGCAATATTTGTAGTGGCAACATTCATACAACCTTTAGACAACCTAATCTTGTCTAAACACATACATTTCTGAACTTAAAGAGTCCAATGTCTTATTTACATAATTTGTCAGGTTATTTTAACCAGTCATGAAACATGCAGCACTCTGCCTACACTGTCGGCGTCGGTAAAAAGGCGTGATTATAATGCTATTAATTGTGTGACTGAGATTTAAGATTCTGGGACTCAAGTAGGTGTGAAAGAACATAACAGGAATCACAGTTTGTGTGTAGTGATGTGGTACCCTTTACCTAATATGTACATGCAACAAAACAGTTCGCTTTGCAGGCAGCAAAACAATAACTAGTGGATCATCTAAACAAATTAAACTTCTAAACATAATAATAACATGTTACTCGCCGATATCTTTTAACGCCTCACAATTTCACTAATTGAAACGTTTAGCTCAAGCAAATACTTCTATGTTAGCATGAACCGAACAATTTTGTTGGGTGTACCTATTCCTGTATCATCAAGTATTACATTTAAACCTGATATTAATCGAATAGATGAGTCTAAACATACGTCCAAGTCAAGTCTATTGCTAAGACTTATAAAATCTCGACCCTATAATAAAAATGTATGTGCCTAGATCATAAATGTACAGTTCTCATATCTCATTTACACTCTCGCGCGAGTCACGAGACGAGCCGCGAGTGTAAACGCAGTATTATGGTGCATTTACATTCGAGCTCGCGGCTTGTCTCGCAGCTCGTCTCGAAAAGTGTAAAAGTGTAAAAGTGTAAAAGTGCGAAAGTGTAAATGTGGTATCACAATTTAAAAAGATGCAATGAGACAATTCATATATTTTGTCTGATCTTCTCTCGCATAGCATTCTATACGAAACTGACAAATGTTAAATTTTATCTTACAAATTATGAGAACTGTGGTAAATGGTTGTATGTTGGTACTTTAACAAAGGTTTTTTTATCAAGTTGGTTAACTATAATTAAAATTTCTAGCTGTTCTAGAGGAATAACTATTGCGGATCACATTGAGAAGACGTATCATTACAATACAGTCCGGCCGCCGAGAAAATGTATCTGAAGATTGACTTCCATTACATTCAACCTCTTGGCTTACTATAGTACTTGTACTGAATAAACAGAGTTCCAAAGATGCTAAATAAAAAAAATGGAATCAGACGCAGATACTCTCAGCGACCGAACTTTACATAGTCATTGAGACGCATATAACAATCCTAGCACAACAAAGGCCACTTTAGACACATCAAATAGTTGAATGTACGTATGATATATTTGCTGCCTGTATATAAACAGTATATAAGCAGTAAACTATTGTTAAGTAGCACACAGTAAATACAATCGTACATTTGGCGCAAATGTATAATACAATAACGCCACGTAATCTAGAACAGACATATTAAAACGTTAACCGGAATAATTGCACATCATTATACTACGCACGTTGAGAACTGAGTCGTCAGGCCATAAATGTCAAAAAGAATGGATTTTGGCGGAAAACGCGGACGCCACTCCATGGTATAATTTTATTAAAATTAGTCTATTTTTGAGTGTTTATGTGTGAAACTAGTGGATTCATAAACATAAAAGCTTCGACAATGTGCACATGTGTGACACGTGCATAAATTGAGTAACTTTGTGGTACACGGCGTTTTCTGTTTCTTTTCTAACTCCACATACCTACATAGAGCTCCAGTGCAGTTTTCACCGTTGTACTGGAATAGAACTTTGAACAAACATATACATGGATACGTTGTTATAACGAAGAAAATTCGTATTTACGATTTATAACTTGAAAATATTTGACGATATGAAATATATGAATTTAAACTGTCATGGTCATAAACATTACTAAAATATTGATTGTCGGGATATTTACCATGTCTACTTTCATACGAGAGTATCCGATATTTCGGCACTGTTGCAAGCGCCATGATCACGGAGTAACTGGAGACACTGAGGTTGAAATGTTGTCACTAGCACATATATCGTTCTACCCTCCTTCTAATTCGTTTACACGGAACGACACCACTACCACTGTTTACACGAACTCGATTAGAGTAAACAGTGGTAGTGGTGTCGTTCCGTTGTCCGCTTGCAACAGTGCCGAAATATCGGATACTCGCGTATGAAAGTAGACATGGTAAATATCCCGACAATCAATATTTTAGTAATTATATGAAATATGCCTTTTGGATGGATAGGAAGATTTAATAAACTCAGTAATGGCTAAGTTCAAGCTTAGGACTTCTTCAAAGCCAATAAAAAAAATATACAAATAGAATATTGTAACGTCTTTCACTATGCATCACCTTAAGATCTATAAGAGGAAGCGAGATAGACATGGTACATGACCCGACGACTTACTTCATAACACGTTTAATATAACAATCTGGAGGGTACACTATCTCTTTTAGTTCAGGAAGTTGGTTCGCCATTAGAATTAGTCTCCCCACTTTTATCATTTTATGATAAATTTCCGCCATATAACTGATATTATTAGTTAAACCTGGTGTGAATGATATATCTACGCACTTTCATTTTTCCGTTTCGCATCCCTTATATAATCTACACATTAATATGACAGGATTATACTATCTATTGTACACTAATTCTTTAAACGTGCTTAGAATTTTTTGATGAATACTACATCCCTATGGCCTTGTCATAAACACAATTTATATTTGTCATGTTCTAGAAACTGCATTTACATCGTGTACTGTGTTAAATAGCTTATTTATTGGAATAGCGTAACATATCTAGTATAATTTTTACACTTCTCGAATCAACTACAATCTATTTTATCCGGTTATTTTTATAAGTATTTGAAATAGTTCAACGGACATACGATACATGAAATGTACTCTCATTGAATGTTCAAGAAATGTGTACAATTACGATCAAGCAGACAAGCAGTATAAAATTTGGCAGTACAATACCAAAACTTAATATTAAATAGATCAAGAACATTGTTTATTTCAGTAAAAAATACGGCATTGAAAAGCCATTGATTTAAAGATTAAAAATCAGATTAATTAATATTTCTTTTTACTTAACAAAATATCAAACAAGTATAAACTTGTAATAGGAATTTGCGTTTAGAGAATTTATATTTCTTTTCAATGTCGCACTTTTGAACAGAAAATCACCATATGCTTTAATGTCCATAGCTATTTCTATATTTAACAGTACCTCCAGGTGTTTCAAACTTCTTCAACAGTCATACAGCATATTAAACAAGATGTATATTTGTTTTTAAAGATATAAACATAGTTATGTTTTATACCTATTTGGTTCCTGACAATTCGATCAAGACAAGTCAGTCTGTCGGTGTGTCATCACCTGTGTCTTACTACGGCTGGTGTAATCAGGTCGAAACGTCGGGCAACTAAAAGGTATGAAACATAATTAAAAACCTGTAAAAACAAATATATTATGAACGCGATAGTTCATATGTTAGTATATCAAACAATATATCGATATCTTAGGCATTAATACACTCATATATAATATGAACAAGAAGATCATCTGTATGATTAAATATGTGTTTAGACATTTGATATTAAATCGATTGATCCTTCTCGATACCAAGATAACGAAATATCATTTCTCTCATCCCATGCCTCGTCAACAACTATATGTAATTATATTTTCATAGGTCACATAACAATTTTTCATTTCCATAATTTCAAAGAATTACTAATAGTAAAGACTCACTTACGTTCTACAACAAATAAGTTCTTAAAGTAATTATTTATTGTTTTTATTCACTTTTATACACTTATGTGATTTTTTTAGTATTTTCGAAATACATTATTATGTTTTTTTTTGCGGACATTATGAGTTCCGATCTACAACTAATTCCCTTACATTATGGTACCGGTTAGTACTTATTAAGGCTTTGCGCAAGTTCTTTATGTAAGTACTTGTGGTTGAAAAATGAACAAAATTAGTCGTCTACTGACGTTACATACAACTTAAACAGTGAACATTCTATTACTAGTTACAATAAAGGTGCAACACAACAATCAATGCTTCTACTGCTTGCTGACGCTACCGATTACATATGGCGTATATTTAAGGCTAAATGGTGCGATGAATTCAAATATGATATGGCTTAATGTTTGCAAAATTCAATAATAGCGCGGCAAAAAGTTGTATAATCGGCAAGTAGACAACCAACGCAATAAAACAATAATTTGACAGTACACAGATATTGTAATCACAAATTATAAAGTATTAAAACCAAGTTTGGCAGCATGGGAACCAATGCACTATGAGCCTAATTACACATATTCACTAACCAATATTATTCTTTTTACATTTAAGACTCGCGGTAACATTTTTATACAACATTAAACAAACCGAATACCTGCCGTATCATCCAATCAAAATTTTATTCAAAGTGCATCAATAGTGACTGAAAAATATTAACTGTTAGTTACGATAATTATTATTATGTACATTCTAAATTTCTGTCTCAAAAACTGGCCCACAAAGATGGACCTAAAGACTGCTATATCTAGAGTCTCTTCTACCAATGGAATTGAACCAAAACCTGTGAGGTGGTCGACATTAAACATTCCATTGGTAGACGAAACAAGGATTTGCACAAATGCACAAAGTCATACCAAGATTCTGGTTTAAAGAAACGTTAAATCATTGTTTAGCTTAAAGACAGACATTCACAACTCGTGCATACGCAGCAACATAACTTGTGGAACATTTATTTTCAAACGAGTACAAGCTTGTTCAAAGAAAAGTTTGCCAAGATTTTTCACATAAATCAACCCTGTGCTATATTCGAAGTTCTTATAAATATCACTGGGAAAACTAAGAAATTCCCTGCAATTATTTCTTTCGTATTACACATCTATGGGAACATATCACCAGCTATGAACAATCTTACGTGTTTTCCCAGTTGCTGCAAAACGCTACTTCGATTTGGAGTCGGGTCCACTCACGACTCGGTCATCGTTTGCAATTAGTAGTAATCTACATGCAATATATATAATGAGTCTGACAAACGTTTTTTTACTTTAAATTTCGTACCCGAACGCCGCGCTGCGCCTTGTCTGTGCGAGGCTGACGTCATAATGGGGGAGTCTAATCTCGGAAATTAAAAAAGGACTAAAACTTCTCGTCGTTATAACTTCGGAAATACTACATGTATTGATGTAAATTAAAAACTAATGTAATGTACATGAGCTACGCTCCAATTTTAGCTGTATTTGATAGTAATATTTTGACCCTTTTGTGTTCTCCATTATATATTATATTTATGCGTTAGGTTACCAACTGTAGCAATATCTTGACTTGATTTATCAGCTTTTTAGTTCGGTGTTAGACGACTTACGAAGTCTAAATGAAGATAAAATACTCGAAAAAATTACAAGGAATAGTTTCTAAAATACCCGTGCTTTTTTCTAAGAATAGCCATGTACCCGTTGATTCCATTTTAATAAAAATTAAATCAATTTTATCTTTAGTAACATTGACTGTTGCCAGTAGAGTATCCTGTAAGCTATACCTACCAGTCCATATTTCAGACTGGCTTTCTTATTTTATTGTAGAGAACTTATGGCTACACTGTACAGCAGTTGTAAATTTTGTATCCACTTTTGTGAAATGCCTTAATATTTTTAAGCAGTAAACAATATTTTTGTCAGTTCCTGCACTTATCACATTTTAGATTTTTCTATAAGACAGTTCTATTGAACAGCATACACCTACAATTTATATTGCACAATGAAAATTTGCGGGAGTGTAGGTGGGCGCCCACCCTTATGATATCCATAGCCACACATTGTAACAATATCAATAAAATGTATAGTGCAGTGTCACATTTACAATATTTCTTGCATTTAATAAGATTTTAAATGATGATGGCACTATGATGTCCATAAAGGAATGTCATTGGCAGTGTTGTTTCTATCGTTAGAATTTCATCAAATAGGATCCATCGCTCGTAAACTCACTTTGAGCAAAATTCTGAGTCTTGATTGTACTTCCGAAGGCTGTGAGATCGGGACGCGCTTCGCATGGCCTTACCTGATACTGGACACTAGACATACACTTAGAAGCTAAATTATTACTAACACAATATTTGTAACCACTATTCCCACTTGTACAACTGCTATATATTTTCTTATGATAATGCTTGAATGGTATGCCGTTATACACAAGTCTTAGATTGTTAAGTGGGTACCCGGTGTCAGCGGGTGGATAAGCCATTTGCTAGCAGCGTTGGCCGATGTATTCGTTGTAACTCGCCGAGATCTCCTCAGATTGATAGCGAGTTAATTTGATGCTTCGTCTCATATCAGCAGTTATGGCCGCCTTGTATCCGCCTTTTCGGAGCAGCGAATCTATTGTTTGAATTTGGTCCCAACCTGCAAATTTTTAATGTATGATTTTAAGTTTTATACTGTTCTATTTTAATTAAGATTGCATCTAAATACTACTTTTGTAAACATTGCTGCCCTTCAAAGCTCTGGCAACTCTATAAGGACTTTGAGCTCTTCAAAAACGTGGGTATTCTGTATTCATTGTCACAAGTCACAAGAAGAATTACTACTCAGTGATCAGGCAGAAAGTACCCACCAACAAGTAGTTTTTGATGAAGACTCCGGTAAGTCCTCTTTACTTATTTCAAGTAAAGAGTAGTACTATAATAATTTATTATGTGTGTGTTTTCGTAACAATAAAATGATAAATAGGTTATAGTGAATATACTTTAATTATAATTATTCGGAAACATATTTACCTATTGAAATCGTTAGATCCCGGCCCATTGCCCATACTAACCTATCTTTGTTCACAGATGTAGACAAATTCATCCAGTTGTTGTTGCGTGACTGAATGACAAACAAGCTTACAAACTTTCACATCAATATATCAGTTATGTCATTAGAAGGGGTTTATCTAAATTGAGTGAAATAGGGTCAACCGCATCTTCAATCACCTGTTAACCAAGTTGAGAGACAGTCAAATTGTACACCAGGGCCGCAAATGGATCCAGCTGGGACTTGATGTTATGATGAAAGGAGGTCACCTGAAAGACTTGCTATATTTCTCCACCTGATAGGTACCCTATGTTAATAGTTACGTAAATATTCATTTTTAGATGTGGAATTTCAAAAGCATTCTTCCCAGAATTGACACTCCTACCACATGTGACCTTGTCAGCTTTAAACTGACTAAATCCCTATCTCTTTACAACTGTCTGCAAATAGCATCAAGTATGCCATTAAAGCAAAAACTACTTGGAACCCTGACTAGCTCAGGTGAACATTGGCTATCCCTGACCTCCAGTTGGGATTGAATGTAAACTTACCTTGTTCAGTTGCTACTTGAGGTAAGTACGTAGCAGTTCTCTTTGTGCCACGTTCACTAATGAACTCAATCCTAATGCCATGCTTGCCAAGTTTCCAGTCCAAATAGTGCTCAGCCTCTTCAAAGTGCTGCAAGATCGACACGGAGACTGTCAACCGCGGGACCTCTTCCCGAGTGATGGGGGTGAAACGCGAGTCTTTGAGTGCACTAGTTATAGCATATTCACGAAGACCTGGAGGAGAAATAATTTTAAAACTAGCTAGAAATGCAGCAGAATAGTATCTAGGACCCATAGCGAATTTTCTATGTATATTTATGTAGGAATAAATGAAGAACATAGTTCACAGAGATTTCAAAGTGTCACACATAACTAAAGACATGTTAATGTATATAAACTGTATACGCTTTTATAACAAGCTTCCCTGTGACCTGAGAAATTTACCATTAAATAAATTTAAAAAGTTTATTAAAAGAAAACTTTGTGAAAAAGGTTATTACTCTATTCAAGACTATTTACAGGACAGAGATGCCTGGAAATGATCTGCTGGCAAATAAAATATTATAGTCATAATATATTAAATTGTCAATAGGCCATCAAAAAAAAAAAAAGCCTTTCTAAGTTTCTTGCCGGTTCTTCTCAGGTGGGCCGCGCTCAAACCGGTGGCCACTTTAAATGTACAATTTTTTTTCTTTAGTTTTAGTGTATGACATTTTGTAAGCGCCGTTGAAATGGTCTATGCAAAATAAAGACATTTATATTTTTTATTATTTTTAATGAAGTAAATTGATGTACAACTCGACCGGAAGTTACTGAGAGTGGGGAAGTTAAAGCATTACTAAAATCAGCTCAGGTGGTGTAATGCAGTTGCATGAGTCCTACATATCTATGTACTGGGCAAAGTTAAAAATAAGAGCCACCTGCCTGGGTACCTACCCAGCTAGGTGGCTGGTAATCTATGTATTCAACAGACCCAAAGAACTTGCCGAGACAACAGACTGCCAGGCGTCTGCCAGAATTAGATGAAGAAAATAATGTCTGATTTATTTCTTTACAACACTGTAGTGTTCATAATAATTCAAATCATTTAATTAGCTACTTATATGTGTGTGTTATCTGATATATAATTCAAGATATCTATTTATGGAACTAGCAAAGTATTCCCATTGTATGAAATACTTGATGCAATGTTAGAGTAAATAAGTAATCAGTTCATATATTTTTGAATTAATATCCATCAGCTGTTACAATGTTATGATTGATTTAAGCATAATAACTTCTGTGAGTGTTAGGGTCAGCACCGACGACAGAGTAGGAGCAAAGATATTAATTCAGCAACAATTTAAATTAAATCTAGAGTGCTTCTATGTATGACTGTATTTGGTACAATGGAATAAAATTATGGTGAGCTACTCAAAGCGCAATCAAGAGGAGCGCAGTGAGTGTTGCTCTCATAACTATGTGCTCATTGGGTTTTGTGTCCTCTAAACAGCTCTTCTAAATATAAGACAGTAGTGATCTTAATAACATTTTTCGATTACCCACAAATGATACAACTCATCAAAATGTCATAGAGTTATGAGCAAATT
This sequence comes from Thumatha senex, assembly GCA_948477245.1. NCBI lineage: Eukaryota > Metazoa > Arthropoda > Insecta > Lepidoptera > Erebidae > Thumatha > Thumatha senex. The sequence goes on along the minus strand of OX419731.1, from coordinate 3,761,448 downwards.
AAAAATAAGACAGTAGTGATCTTAATATCATTTTTTGATTACCCACAAATGATACAACTCATCAAAATGTCATAGAGTTATGAGCAATTATGAGGTTTTATCATAACAGCCCATACCTTCCAAGCCATAAAAGTTTTGTGATTGTTAATAGGTATAATTTTAAAATACAGTTTCAGTAGGTCTCTTCAAGTTTAAGTTTTTTCTAGGCATGTGTGATACAAAATACATCACATCAACTTAACATTAGGTCTGTTAGTGATTAAACCCAAGCTTAAGCTTTTAAAGAGAAAAAAATATAAATACAAACCTGAGTGTAAATGCATTGGGTTAAATGTTCCAATGCAACCTCGAAGTCGATGATCTTTGCCAATTTTCCATGTCACAAATAAAGGACTGAAAAAAATTTATAACAGTGCGTTTAGGTACTTAATCTTGATTCTATAAAATTATATTGTGATACTGATGTGTTGCTGCAACACATTGACAAACTGCCCAAATGGACTTTATGGCCTTTCCAATAAAGAAAAAATTTGCATACACATTTTTGGAATTAATTGGAGAGTGGGTGGGTGACTGTATTATGACTAGCAATGAAAAGTATTACGTTTATGCAGACAAATAGCACATCATAATATACACAGTATCCACTTAAAAATTATTCGAAATGCGTGTAGATCGTATATAGCCATCACCAATATTCTGTAATATTGACTATCTCTGTGACCAACACAATGTTGACCTCATTACAAACAAAGATGTGCAACAAGCAAGAAAGACAAAGCATATCCAAGGGCATGTAATATGTAGTTGTTATACTTACAAGATTGAACCAACTTACTAGGCATCATTAGTAAAATTTGGCGTCTGAGGAGGGTCCATGCCGTGCAGCTGACAATACAAAACATCGAAACAAAAGTAACACATATCAGGAATAGCCACTGACTCTTGGTAACCATTCAAAGGTCGATCTATATTGTTACTGTAAGAGTTATTGAGTTTTTGTTTTTTGGTTCCACAACATACTGAAGACATGATGTTAATCGAAAGTTATTTCACCTAAATATACCACACAAAGCAGTCAATAAACTTCAATGGGAAAATGAAATCAAATGTTCGAGTTCGTTTCTTTTTCACTCAATGGGTGAAATGCACTTTACATTACAAACAAGAAAACATATGGAGCTGCCATCTGGAATACCTACGTTTAGACATACTATTTGTGTCGACTATGACTCCAAGCATGGCCGTTTTAAAGGGGATTCTTAATCTGAATTGAATTTAAAAGACTGTTATCATATTCAAAGTGCCCGAACCCCTATATATATAGGTTAAGCATTATACTCTTACACTATTTTTAGTCTTAAGATGGGTGACTGTTTGTGACTTAATTACTTTTTAACACTTATGAGTGGTATATTTATTTCCGTACTTTGGAAGAATTGGAAGCCGCTTTATAATCCCTATTGCCACATGTCGTTAAGCCAAGTTGAAGGCTTTCTGGGCAACTGGAAAAATATCAACAGCAAGTAGCCATTAACAGTTCCTATCATTTTCAACATGGTAATGGAATCACCTCACAACCAGTTACGTGGATGGAACAAACATGCTATGGTAAACTGTATTTGTATATAATATGCCACTGCCTACCCCTTCCAGGATAAAGGCGTAACCGCGCGACTAATATGATTATGAATATTTCTTATTAAAGTGTGTATTACACTGATAAATAAGCATTACGTACAGAGGCATATGGGCTATACGCCCACACATCACCATTTGTATTTGAAAAAAGTTAAAGGTGGTGAATCTATTGCCGTTTGTGGAGAAACAAATATTGTGGGACATTTTTTCACACAGCGTCTACAAGTCCAAACTAAGCTATAAGTGCTATTAAATCTAGACAACTGATGGACATCCCTATATATTTTTAAACACCCAACCTCCTATAAGTGCTATGAAATCTAGACAACTGATAGACATCCCTATATATTTTTAACACCCAACCTCCAAAGCAAACATTTATGCATCATACAAATATTTGTTCCAACCCGGTAATCGAACTAGAGACCTTAGCGCGGTAGTCGCATACATTGCAACTTGCACCACCGAGGCAGTCGATGTAAGTACGAGTGTAAGTAAAACGCAAGGAGATTACACCTGGCGGGCCGCGGCAGTCGCGTCAAACCAAAGAGTGTGCATTTGACCCGCCAGGCAAATCTTTATTGAATAAAGAGATATATCAATGCAACATCCTTGTTACAAGCATACGCATCACTTTTTGACCCTCGACGGAAATCGAAGGAATAAGTTTAACCTCTGCATCTATATGATTCTTAAACATATATCCGACAAATGTTTCTCCGCATAATGAGCCGCCGACAGAGGCGACAGAATGTTTTATTTAAAAGTGGATCACTGACATACATTTTCAACTACGAACGATTTGCTGACAAAAGGATTCTTTAATCAGCATATCGACGACATAACCTTTCTACTATGAACGTTTCGCCGACAACGATTAATCCTTGAGTGTATCATCGACAGAATATTTCATCAAAGAAGTATTCATCAACAAAGCTTATATTGGTATGATTTTACACTATTGGTGATTATTGTAAAGATTTTAAATACTGTGTAAAAGGTTAAATGAGAAGTGTGTGCAAATGAAAATAACTTTTATTAGGTACTAACAATTGCATAAAATCGCTCTTTCCGCATCAATGCAGGTAGCCTAAGACCTACTTATAGGGACACGGGTTTATATTAATATATAATCAACCTAAACGTAAACTCGATATGAGCGAAAATGAACGATTTTTTGTTTCCGTCTATCCGAAGAGTGGCCTGGCGGGTAAAATGCTAACAACGAAAGTAGAATGAAAATGTTTTGGTTTTCTATTGAAATTGACAGTTCCGTCAGGAGATACGCGACTCTACGCATTTTGTGTTCAAATTAAGCTGTCATCGAGTAGAGGGACGGTGTTTACAAAAAAAGCAATTTATTAGTTTATGGAGCGATGGCTGTCAATGATTTTTATTAGAGTAGAAATTATGAAAAGAATCTATTATGTGCTATAAAATGATGATATTTTCGTGAATCATGTACATGTTTTACAGTTTACTCTTAGTTTTAAGTGATATAACCAAGTGTCTGTACTTAGAACCAATAGTAATGTTTAGTGAAAAAGCTTAGGTTCTGACGATGGCGTCCGATGGTGAAGTTTCGTGTGCGAATGACCCTAATTTCGCTGTTATTTACTCATTCTTAAAAACTTTCGGCAAATTGTACGGCTTAGAAATACCTACGATAACTAAATTACAAGAATTCATTGAGAACACAGAAGAAGGTAATGTATCTCCACAAATTCGTGTTCTCAATGATAAACAAAACATCTTACAAGTTTTTTGTTGTTAGTGTTGGATCCACTGAAAGAGTTACACTTGAGATTATTGCGACGGGCTCAGAAATCGGTACCGAGTAGCAGATGGGAGAGATCCATGATAAAATTTTGCCATCAACAAGGCCACCATCAGGAAGCTTGGGAGATCGAGAGATTTTCATACAAAAAAGCTAGCACACAGGTCAAATTGAAAGTGTTGAAGGTAATTACGCCTACATAGATATCTTTTTATAGATTGCTTGCATTGAATCTTCACTCGTTTGTTAATACTTTCACTAATGATTCATTAATTTGTAAAACTGTCAAATACATTTCCTATAATCATCAACACAGTGGTAATCCAAAATTTAAAACTTCCACACAGGTTGTCATTTACAATTTTTAACCTTATTTTCTATTTATGTATATAATGTAGTTTGCCTGTAAGATTCCTAAAAGGAAATGAATTAATATTTGTTAGTTTGCTATTTCTGAATTTTAAAAATAAACACGAAAGCTACAGGTGTACTCAATTTTTTTTTAACCAGTTTAGATATACAAAGTCTCTTGAAAAGAAATATATTGGAACACCTAAACTGCTAAGCATACTAAAGCTTAATTTCTTAAACTACACATCTCCAGAAATTGAAATATTTGCTTATTGATATTAGGTATAATCTATTTACTATAAAAATGGTAACCCAATTGAGTTGTCCAAATACTAAATTTTATATCCTATTTTTTGTATCTATTACATTACAAATAAAAATCTTTGTTACTACCAGCCTAAATTATTTTTTAGTATGTGCATACATTTTTATAAAGTTTCCAGAAGGTACAGAAATGTTACTTACAGGTTTTATTGGAATATCAATTCACATGTCACACAAAATTTAAGACTTCAGTTAATGCAATATCCTGCAAAGATTTGAGATTGGAACCAATAGGCAGAGATAAGAATGGCTGTGTTTACTGGCTTCAAGTAGATCACGAGGCCAACCTGTGTTTATACAAAGAAGATCAAGATGAAGAAACATGGCAGCTTGTAGCCAGGTATAGCTTTAATAATATAATACTTTCTAGCTTTAGTAGCAGTGCAGTAATATATTAATTGCTCTAAAAATATCTATTAATTGAGTCACATAGCGTCAATGTATAAAAAAGTTGTAACACCATTTATTGATATCAGAGTAGTTCCAAAGATGACTGACATTATTCTCTTAAATGGTGTTACCAAAATAATGAAAATGTGGCTGGCAAATATGTGTTGGATAAAGGCCCCATGTAAAAAAAAATAAACTGAAGAATTTTAGTTGTTTCATTACATTTATATGGCTCATATGTAGAGCATTGTACTAGTTAGGCAAAGGTTGCGGTTTCAAGTCCGGTCTGAACCAAGCTGTCTTTTTCACTTTAAATAAAAATGTATTGTGTAGTTGTGTTTATTTTTATATCCGCGATGAAAATGTAGTATTTATTTAATTTAATAGTATTGATGTAATAAAAAAAATAATGGTTTGAACATGTCCAACAAATGAATGAGGAATGATTGATAAATAATATTAATTGAGAAAGTACTGAGCAGGAGCCAATGCAGACCGAGATTTAGATATGAAGATCACAATTTGAGACAATGAGATTGCCTAAAAAAAGGAATGGTCAAAAGTACTCTAATACCCAGATACATATATATTGTCACGCCTTTATTCCCGAAGGGATAGGCAGAGGCATATTAAATGCCCACATTTCACCGTATGCATTTTTGTCCCACGTAACAGGTGGTGAGCCCATTACCGTGTTGAAATGGACAGGCACAGGCTGCGGCGACCTGCTGTTGAAATTTTTTAAAGCCGGCCATAAGGCCTTCAACTTGGCTTAACTACTGCCATTTTATTGGCAACCGGGAGGAACGGTTTAACGTGCCTTCCGAAGCACGGAACTGGGGTGGGTCTAAAGAGCTGAATAAATTTAATAAAATGTGTCTATTTTAGATGTTCAATTTGGAAAAAAATTTGAATCCGTTGCCTTTTTAGTGAGGTGGTAACAAAAAGGCTAAAAGGTCTTATGTACCAGACACTAATTAGCAGGACCAATTAAAGTCCTGGTAGTCTCGGACTACCCAGATGCATATGTATGAAATTCTTGATGAATCTGTAGGAAGGATACAACATGAAGAAAGTTAGTTAAATATAACAGAAAGATCATTGTGTTCCTGGTTTGGTTATTGTGTCTTTATACTTCAAAAAATTCAGCCAGTGAGATTACAGTATCATTCATGTGTTCTTTAACCTACCTAAAACATGCAGATGCAACACTATGTTCAAAGATAACAACACTAGTTGCAGTCCAAGCCAATGACGCTAGTACTATTGAAGTTTTAGTATTAAACTTGTGGTGTATTGAAACCGATGATTACAGATGCCGAGACGAACTGGTAAATGTAATAGCTAAATTAAAGAGTGGTGAAGAGGTGTGCCCTCTGCCTGCCAATATTAATGAAGACTCCAGCAGTGCTGAAGTACCCCCACAATTTATGGCCCCAGAAGTAAGTATTATTACTGATTTCTGTTAAAAAAATATTCATCTCATGTACTTTTTAATCAGCAGTGGTTAAATAAAAGGATGGTAATGATTATTGATTTTACCTGTGTGATATTAGATTGATAATTTTCGATTAAAGTTTTCCTTTGAGCTGGTGATGTCAGTAAAAATATGATGAATGAAAATTCAATATTCAGTTGGGATTTGCCAAATTAGTTTATTTCAATTATTTCAACTACACTAACATATTATTTCAATTTTCGTTAATTTACCCACAGCCAAACAAGTCCTCAGAGATTGAAGATGAAAATGAAGATGAGTTCCTGAGTCCAGAATCGGAATCCGAACATGAAGGTGAAGAACAAAAAAACCAAGATTTGGATACCTTGTCAGACCCAGTCCCTGGTGCAAATCCAGATCCAATTACAGACATAGAGGTGGAAAATCTCAAATTAGATAAAGTCTCAGATGAAAAAGAAAATGAGTCTGTTGATGTTTCTGAAAGTGTTGGAAATAAATCGTCCCCTGAAAACATTGAGCCTGTAACGGCAACAGTATTAGAAGATTCAGAAAAGTTAGATGTAGTAATTATTTCAGAAATATCTGATAACAAAGAAGATATATTAGAAAATACTAAGACCGACTTTGCGGTAGAGAAAAGTAATGAACAAAGTGAAAAAAATGAAGTAGGAGAAGCAATAGAAGAACCTGTTATGGTTGTAACTGGTGAAGGCAATGGAGCTGATTGTGAGAGCTACTGGGCTGATTTTGATAACTCCTGGACTGACTTTGATAGTTCATTTATAATTGGTGACGAAATAACTGAAACAGTACTCTACTTTTATGGTGAAGGTTATGGATTTGATAATGATACTGGAAATCCTGAGGTTTTAGAACAAGAAAACGATCCTGAAGACAATGCAGCAGAAAATGGGAATAATGAATGTCATAATGGTGAACATTTGAATGAACTGCCAAATTTAAATAATAAAAGCAAATTAAGACAAAAAGTTAAGTTAAAAAGCGGCATATCATCAGTTACTAAAAGATCTCTTAGGAAACAGTCAAATGATACCACAGAAGTATTAAACCAAGATTCAAAAAAGCACTGTATTCGAGATTTAGATCAATCAGAACACTCAAATTCTACTAATACAGAAAATAACTCAAAACGGGATACTAGTGTCAGTAATAAGAGTGCAACAGATAGTGAAAGTTCTAAAAAGAATAACATAAAAAAGCTAACCAAAATGAGCAGAAGTAGACTTAAAAAGAAATCAAATATAGTCAAGAAACTCAGGATCAAAAATTCAGAAGTTGTCAATTCAGAGGCTGACAACGGTCATGATAGTAAAACAAGTATTATAGAAAAGAGAAAAAGCAGTGTATCATCTGTAGATCAAGAAGATACAGTCAGTACAGAGGTTGAGAAAGAGAAGAGCCCAGACAAAGATATTAAAGTAGAAGATCCTTTACCCCCTAAGAAGCTACGATTAGATACACCAGAGAGTGATGCAAGCACACATTCCAAGGAAATTGGCGATAATGTAGATAATGATGATATTAAGAAAGACATTGTAAAGAATGTTGAGATACCTATAACGCAAAGGAAGAAAATAAAAGCGAAAAAAGGTAAATTTAGGAAAAAAAAAGTAGTGAAAGAAAATGATGATAATGTAAATAAGAATAGTGACAAAGATACTGTTAATGACAGTGCCAAGAAAGAAAGTAAATCTTTAAAACGATCCATATTAGAAACCACAGTAAGTGGCAATAACAAAGAATCTCAAAGCGAAAGTCAAGATGACGAACCTGTTTCTAGTGGCAAAAGGCAAAAATTCAAACCTAAGAAAATTATAACTGCTACAAGGTAATTTTAATGTACCAATACCTAATGATTTAACATCTTTGATAATTTGACTGATTGGCAATAGTATTTATTTTCAGAAAAAAGGTAGAAGCAATGTTACAGGAAAAGCAATCTAGTGATGAATCTGAAGAGGAGTCTCTCTATAGTATAGGTATTTGATCATTATTTTCTCTTTATCTAAAATTTTAATCTAAAAGTTACTCTCCACTCCTGGATGACTGACGGTTCTGTATTGATCCATTAGAATATTGTTTGACAGTAAATTTAATAAATAATCTGGCGAAAATCTCTAATACATTACCTGTCAAAGTTTCATTCGTTAAGATATCGTAAAATCATTACAATACTCTGATTCAGTTGACTGATCCTTTTTTTTTTAATAATTATTTAATGGCCTGGTTTCTAAGACCTTTTAGCCAAATCTTATTTTTTATATCATATTTCTTCAATCTTATCTTCTAATTAGTCCTGTCCAGTCGATGTCGTGTCCTCATTGTCCGTCCTGGTCCTTGCCCTCAGTATAATGGTGATTCTTATACTAAGGTTGTCAGTGGACGTTTCGCGGCAAGAGAGAAAATAGCATTTCACTGCATATATATCATTGTCTTTCACTATAGCACGTTAACACAACTTTTATGTCCAAGAAACCACCACTCCCGCACATAAAACAAGATAAATGCACTAGTTTTAGAAAATAATATAAAGCAAGCGTCCGCACTTTTCACTCTTCCCGCCAAATCTCGACTGATCCATTTTGATTGGTCACTGTAGGGATGTAGCTGTAATTCATTTTAACCAATTTTTTTTAGAGGTAGGATTATTCCGTTGTGGCTGCTAATCAAAAAAGTAAATTTCGAATTTCTATCTTTCATATTTACAAGATTATAATTCGCTAACGAACACAATGCTAAAGGCGCTGCACTGCCCTCCATGTCCATTCCGGTTAACGATCAATATAACGACGATGATCGATTGCAAGATTGTAGGTATGTACCTTCTAGATTGTCGCGCGTGATCTCGGCGAGGTTTATTTACAAGACTTCACCCGTGAGTACTAGCCACAAGAGGTAACTCACTAAAGATTTATTTAAATTTCGAATCGACAAAACAAAAAGCATGCACCATTACATAAATTAAAATTTAAAATTGTCCCACAATATTTATTAAATCGAATGATAGGGTGCATAAATAATATAGTGTTATAATTTACACACATGTTTGAGAAAAATACTAAGATTCTGGGCCACAACTGAGCCTTACCGGGGTCTCTAATATCCACAGGCGAGTTTAATGCGATGAATCAATCGCCTCTCCAACAAAATATCAAATTTACGGTCATTTTTGTAATATTCATTAAATAATACTACTCTTACAGCTGGTAAAAAGTCAACAAAGAAATTAAAAAAGAAAACCAAAGTCAAGGTTAAAGGGCAAGAACAAGATAAAGAAGAAAAGAAGGTAAAGACCGGTGGGGCATCGGAAGATTCTGACTTGACGCCCGTTAGACAGTCCCGACGGATAGCCCAGATGAAGATAAAGGAGGAGGCTGACAGAAGGCATTTGGAGGAGGTTGCATTGAGAGAAATGAAGAAAATACACAAGAAAAAGGTAGGTTTTGCTATATAAGAAAGTAGGATTCTTGTCTACGAAGTGGACAATATCTTAAATTGGTAGTCGCATACACACGTCGACTAATGCCAAGCAATATTAGATCTATATTCGAGTATCAAGCATTACATAGTAGATATTGCTAATACAAAGCAGTAGTTTAACCATTGTGGTCCCATGGCACGTCCAAAAAATACTTCTGGGTGTGCCATGGGAACTTTTTTCTTTTTTATTATTTTGATCAGCAAGCGCGAATGGGACCCAATGTGAATGAACGAACCGCGAACTCAAGACAAAGTGCGAATGGGACGAAATGACCATAAACCATTTTAATAATAATAATAAAAGAAGAAACATAATAATAATATTGTTGGGACCACTCACACAACGCCATCTGATTCCACACTAAGCAGAGCTTGTACTATGTTAACCAGATAACTGATAAACATACTTATATATTTCTAAATACATACATATTATAGATAAATAACACCCAGACACAGAATAAACCATCGTGCTCATCTCACAAAGTTTTATCCTGGGTGGGAATCGAACCCACGACCTCGCGTAGCAGTGGCCCCGCGGACTCAGTGTTCTGTAAACGATCACTGAGTTACGCAACTTTCACTATGGCTGGTCCTCGGATGGGTGACCACTTTGTGGCAGTTACATTTGCGAGCGTTTCCGTGCTTCGGAAGGCACGTTAAGCCGTTGATCCCGGTGACCAGTAACATTACAGTAGTTAAGTCAAGTTGGAGGCTTTATAGGCGGCTTGAAAAATTTCAATGCAGGTAGCCACAACCTGCGTCTGTCTATTTCAACACGGCAATGAGCTCACCACCTATTACGTGGGATAGGAATACTCATGGTGAAAAGCGGGCATATAATATGCCTCTGCCACCCCTTCGGGGATAAGGCGTGATAGATAAATAAACTATGATGACTGCTGTGCTCCCTAGAATCCTACTTGTCACTTTGTCAACATTCCCTAGGTTATTTATACTTTTGTATTACAAAGAACCAAGACGAAGAAGAAGACTGGGTAGCGTCTGGTGCTAGCAGCTCAGAGGGGGGCAAGCGGCGACGCAAGCCTTCCACGTGGCGGTCTGACTCCACTGGACCTGAACCTGACTCGGAGTCTGACGAGCCACTGTTTGAACTACACCACGAGGAGCCTGAACGTAAGTGAACCTTCTTTTTTTAATACAGACTCTTCACTGGCATGCTCTTGAAACAAAAATATGCTAAACATTCTCGTACAAAAACACTGACCAATCAGTGACTCTCGAATAATGATTTAAAACCTACAATTTTTTTTATTAACATAGTAGGGTAGTTTACAAAATATATTTGTTTACAGCTGACTACAACAAATCTGATCACGAGTTTTCGCCGGAATCTGACTTGGAGACGGACGGACCCGCTGAGCCTTTAAAAAGAGCACGCACGTTACAGGAAGGTATGAATTTCTTTCACATTTTCAGGAGTCTATTTGACAATTATAGAAAATGTGATTTTTCCATATTAAGAATTTTAGTTATATACATAGTGACGGGCGGCTTGAAAAAAATTTCAACAGCAGGTCGCCACAGTCTGCACCAGTCCACTTGAACACGGCAGTGGGCTCACCACCTGTTACGTGGGGCAAAAATGCATACTGTGAAATGTGGGCGTATAGTACGCCTCTGCTTACCCCTTCGGGAAAAAGGCGTGACAATATGTATATAAGTATGTATGTATCATAGTTCCAAATGTGTACATCAACTATAGACGGGAGAATATTTAAGATTGTCACTGATGTGACAAAATGTGATGTGGGTAAAGAATTTATGTATATTGGCCACTGATACTTTACCTTTCTGTCTCTCTGTCTTTCTGCAGTTTAATTCGGCTATCTCCATAGTCTAACAGGGATAATTAAGCCAGATCCATCGAAGCCACACAGACATAACCCGCCCTACGGGTCTGTGCCAATATGTACGAATGGATAGATCGATAGATAGATCTCTGGGGCCCAAGCAACTTCAACTACTAACGGTACCCCTGCTAACGATACACCTGCTAACGATATACCTCTAAACGATACACCTGTTAACGGTACACCTGCTGACTAATGGACGAAGTAACGACATAGTCGCCTTACTGGGTAGGGAGGTCAATTTCATTTATTTATTGATGGAGCATAGGTTAGTATACGGGTCTTAAATATATGATTTACTGCCTCAGTGGCGCAGTGGTAGTGTATCCGACTATCGCGACTGACGTCCCGGGCTCGATTCATGAGTCAGAAAACATATTTCAGTGGTCCACAAATGTTTGTTTCGGAGTTTTGGTGTTTCCTATGTATAATATGTATGTATTTAGAAATATATATGTATGTTTGACTGCTTCGGCGGCGCAGTGGGTAGTGTATGCGACTGCGAAGGTCCCACTATTAATTTATTATTATTTATCAGTATGTTATGTTCTTCCATTATGCGTCGCTCCCAATAATGCTGAAAATCAAAATAAAAGTAGACTCCAGGTAAGGTTCAGGAGAAACTAGGAGCACAATAAAATAAATAATAAATAAATATCATCAGGACAACTCACACAACGCCATCTGATTCCAAACTAAGCAGAGCTTGTACTATCGTAACCAGATAACTGATAAACATACTTTTATATTTCTAAATATATACATAAATAAATAAATAGTGGGAAGCGCTCGTGGCCCCGCGGTCTCAGTGTTCGGTAAACGATCACTGAGGTACGCAACTTTCACTATGGCTGGTCGTCGGATGGATGACCACTTTGTGGCATTTACATTTGCGAGCGTTTCCGTGCTTCGGAAGGCACGTTAAGCCGTTGGTCCCGGTTGCCAGTAAAATGGCGGTCGTTAAGCCTGGTTGAAGGCCTTATAGGCGGCTTAAAAAATTTCAACAGCAGGTAGCCACAACCTGCGTCTGTCTATTTCAACACGGCAATGGGCTCACCACCTATTACGTGGGACAGGAATCCACACGGTGAAAAGTGGGCATATAATATGCCTCTGCCACCCCTTCGGGGATAAGGCGTGATGGATATTTTTTTTTTATTTTTTTTTTTAAATATATACATATTATAGATAGCACCCAGACACAGAATACACAATCGAACCCATGCGTAGCAGTCGGATACACTCCCACCGCGCCACAGAGGCAGTCATGTTGCATGCCAAAAATGCAGATATAAGATGTGTACAGTGGGTATTGACACGTCTTGCAGAGAAGGACGACGGGTTCTGCAAGCGCTGCTGCAGCGCCGAGCAGCCGGAGTGGATCCTGCTGTGCGACAAGTGCGACGCGGGCTACCATGCCAGCTGCCTCAAGCCCGTGCTGTTCGTCGTGCCCGAGGGACTGTGGTTCTGTCCGCCCTGCAACCATGTAAGTGCTGGTGGCTACATACCGCTAATGTCTTAGTGGAGCAAGGTAGTTCCTCGATCACACCGTAACAAGTGGATGGGGCGACTGCAACCACGATCGAGTGTACTATACATAATTATAACTAGTGGTTCTGTGAACTGTGAATAATGTTTAGCCTTTTTCCTTAAATTAAAAATTTTTGTGGATGTTCTCCGAAGTCTACTTCCAAATTTTTTTGGTTAATGTGTTAGTTTTGACCGCTCTTACCAACCACTACGGGACTATTTTTCCTCCCCTGCCTCCATTTCCACCCCGATCGAAAAAACACCCTCGCTAAAAGTTTTTGGCTATATCAAGGATTGTCCATGTTAAGTTGCATGCAAATCCGATGAAAATTGCGACCTGTAGACTGAATAGACGAAGGAACGGTCGGACATCGCTAGCATTTTTCCCGTACCAGTGGACTTTTTTTTTTATATTTAGCTCGCCAAAGTGACGCCGCGCCGCCCGCTTGATGGAAGCCATGGCGACATCTAGCGAATTAAAAGCCACTGTTCCAATCCACAAGACTATTAACAGTGGCTTTCAAGTTGGCGGCCCCATGATGTGCCTCTTCACGCTCCGCTTGAAGAACCCTGGGTTATAAGAGGAGGGAAACACGTGCGCTGACAGAGCATTCCAAATTTCTATTGTTCGACAGAGGAACGATCTTTTGAACCGCTCAGTTCTGGTGAAAATTCTCTCTACAGTGTGGGAGTGGCACCTCTGCCCGGCACGCGTTGTTCGGGAACGAAAAGGAGAAGGTGGGATTAGGTTAAAGAGCTCTTCATAACACTAACCATGGTAGAAACGGTAAAACGCAGCCAATGAAGCTATTGTTCTACGCTGCGCTAGCGGTTCAAGGCTTTTTGTTACCTCGGGACAATCTATAACGCGAATAGCACGTCTCTGCATAGCGTCTAGCGCGTCCACCAAGTACCTCGCGGAGACACCCCAACGGTGAGAGCAGTATTCAACGCATGGTCGAATCTGTGTCTTGTACAGAAGACATCTCTGTTGTGGCGTGAAGAACCGCCTCACCTTATTTAAAACTCCTAGCTTCCGCGAGGCTAGCCCAATACAGCTCTCTATATAAGCGTTGAGCTCTTTACGGACGTCTATGCCGAGGATGTCGCGATTGTCCTTCATCGGTATTGAAGCGTTCTGAAGAGAGGGTAGAGGTAGGAAAGGGGATTTTTTTTGCGGTAAACACACACGCCTGTGTTTTGCGAGCATTAAAATAGACCAGCTTTTCTGAACCCCATTGAGATATACGGTTCAAGTCGCGGTCGACATCAGCCACAATGTCGGTCGGTCTCGCCGCTGGGCGGCCAGAATAACTCCCATGCAAAGTGCTATCATCTGCATAGCAATGAGTGTTCCCGAGTGCAAGCATATCATTGATATGCAGAAGAAAGAGAGTCGACGACAACACAGACCCCTGCGATACCCCGGCATTAACGTGCAAAAAGCACAAAGCCTGGCCATCACGTCGCCCTTGCAGGAAGCTGGCCATCCAGCTGCACAATTGAGGCGGTAGACCGTATGCTGGGAGCTTGGAAAGAAGCGACGCATGCCAAACTCTATCGAACTCTTTGGCAATGTCCAGGCTTTTAGCCAAGGACTCGCCGTGCGCTTCCATAGCCTCACCCCAAACATGAGTCACATACGCTAAAAGATCACCCGTTGATCGTTTCGGCCTGAAGCCATATTGCCGATCATTGATTAGCGAGTGACCCTTTAGGTAACGCATGAGCTGCTTGTTAATGATGAGCTCAAATACTTTGCAGATAACTGAGGTGATGCCTATGGGGCTATAGTTGGCCGGATCAGACCGATCCCTTTTCTTGGGGATGGGTTGTACGTTCGCCTCCTTCCAAGCCTCCGGCACGTTCCCCGATGAGTACGACAGACGGTACAGGCGCGTTAGCGCTGGAGACAGTTCATCTGCACATTTTTTCAGCACCACCGCTGGAATGCCGTCATGGCCACTTGCTTTCCGCGTGTCGAGTGACCGTAGCACCGCTCGCACATCACATTGCCTGATAACTATGTCAGGCATAGTGTTAATACAGTCGGTGATGGTAGGGGCTGCCTGCCACAGTCGTCGACCCGGGAATTAGCCGCAAATAGGTTAGCAAGTAAATCCGCTTTCTCTTGGGCTTTGTGAGCCAGAGACCCATCTGCGTAACGCAACGGCGGCAGCGAGGGTTGGCAGAAGTTGGCCTGCACGGCTTTGGCCAGTTGCCAGTATCCACGGCTACCCGTTGGATGTGACGCTAGCTCCTGACCCAGCCGTGCGACGCGCCGGGCATCCGCTCTCTTGAAGGCGCTCTTGCTGGCCCTGGTGGCTTTGTTATATGCTGCCTTGAGGCGGCCCACGTTCGGACAGCGCTCCACCCGCGCCCTGATCCAGGCGCGATACGCCGACTGTTTCTGTTGAACAGCCTCAGCGCACTGACGTCCAAACCAGGGGCGAGCTTTGCGGATGTTGGCGACATCAGTGTATGGAATGTGGTATTCCATACCTAAACTTATCTCGTCAGCAATGGCAGAAGCGCTATCCGACGGAGCCTTACCTGTAATGCAGCGCTGGCTCCATGGGACGGACGCAAAATAATTGCGAAGCCCATCCCAGTCTGCCGACGAGTAATGCCATAGCCGTCGAGTCACCTCTACTGCACGTGCAGGAGATGACACCTGCATGTCAGCGTGTACCATACAGTGATCGGAGGTACCCAGTGGGGCGCCTACCGACACACTATACAGGGCTGGGCGGCTCGTCAGCAGTAGGTCCAGCAGAGCGGGAGCATGATCTAAGCTGTCTGGTATACGCGTAATCCCGCGTACAATCTGGGTCAGACCATGAGACAGAGCGAATGCGTGGGCGGCTCTTCCTGCGTGATCGGTCTTGAGGGACCCCAACCACTCAGTATGGTGGCCATTGAAGGCCCCCAGAAACACCAGATCCGCTTGCGGAAACCGCACCTGCGCATCATCGGCCCCTTCGCTGAGGTACTGAAACAGCCTTACTGTCTCAGCTTCCCCTGTGTGGGAACGGTAAACGCACACGTAGATCTGGCTCGAAGAGCCATGTTCCACGTGCAGCCAAAGGACAGAATAGGAAGGGTTCTCTAGGCAGCGCAACCGGCGACAGCAAACAGTCGCCCTAACGAAAACGCAAACCCCGTCCTTGTCTCGAAAGTGTTCCTCAATGATATAACCGGGGTAACACAGATAAGACGAATCGTCAGGGCGACGTATTTGTGTCTCCGTGATAAACAACACAGCTGGCCGGACTTAAAACGGAGACTTTCGTCGGCTCGCCTCGCTCCCCTCTTCAGTCAATTATAGGGCCGACAAATGATCCTTTCCGTGTGTTGTTCTACATTTATTATCATATTTCACTTATTCAATTAAATAACTTACAACGATTACACAATTTCACTTTCCATCAGGGGGGCCGTATGCTTATTTGCCGCATCAGTAGTATAAAAAAAACAATGTGGCCTACGTGCGAAAATAATCGATTAGTTTATCTAGCTGTAAATATAGCTAATGTTATTAATTATTTATCTATCACGCCTTATCCCCGAAGGGGTGGCAGAGGCATACATACTGTATGCCCGCTTTTCACCATGTGTATTCCTGTCCCACGTAATAGGTGGTGAGCCCATTGCCCTGTTGTAATGGACAGGCGCAGGCTGTGGTGACCTGCTGTTGAAAGTTTTTAAGCCGCCCATAAGGTCTTCAACTTGGCTTAACGACTCATCATATTAACTTCTAGACTTATCAACTAGTAAATTATACTTTCAGGACATGCTTATAGCTTCGCTAGAGGCTGAATTACTAAAGTTAGACGAACTAGTCATAGAAGTTGAAGCTGAAAAAGAACGAATAAAGACTGAGGAGTCAGTGAAAAAGGAAGAGTCCAGCGAAGAGAAAGAGTCGTCGGAGAAGAAGGAGGAGAGAGAGGCCAAGTCTAGTGGTGAGTGAACTGTGGAGAAAATTTTACTCCCCCAAAAATTTTCTTCATTTTATTTTTTCACCATTCTTGGGACCCTCCAATGACCTTCCAACCTTTTTAGAGTACTGCGACAGTGCATCATATTTTAGATAGTTTTGACTTATTTTGCGTAGCTTTTCAATGTACAGTTGAGGAAAATAAAAATTTTGCAGTCTAATCGTCTTCGTAATTTGCTTGTAAATGACTAACTCTGCCGTGGAGTATTTTCCAGTCGCTTGCGTGTAAGAAATAGTAACCTGACTAATTTCACAGTTATGTCCACCTGCTTAACATTAATTTCCCTCAATGGTACGAAAAAAAATACAAAAGATCCCTCTCAAAACATGTTATTCATTAAGTTTGGTTGCGTCATCATCATGCAAAATGACTTAACCCAAAATTTTGAAATACGAATGGTGTTAATAGTATTAGATCATGCAACCCAGAAACACATATTGTTTATTTTACAAACAAATGTTTCTGACAACTAGCATATAAGAAATCCGAATAGGTGCGCAACCGAAAGACAGCGTAAATATTATTTAATTAGAGTAGTTGCATTTTGACTACCAACATTTTGACAGCTAAAAACAGCGATTCTGGTTCTATTCTACGGCTCGTCAATAGTAGATTCGGCCAAAGGTAATGCTGTTGTGTGGTGGATGGTACATAGGTGGTACGTTCTAGATGCGAGCGGAAGCGGCAGTGGCAGCAGTAGCTGGTCATCTTCGGAGGAGGAGGGCGGCGTGTACAGGCTGCGAGCGCGCCGAGCGCTGCCCGTGAGCTACCGCGCGCAGGAGTACGACCGCCTCATCAGCTCCGCCATTAAGGTACTGCCACAGCCGAAAGACAAACAGTCGTGCGGGGGACAAGGGCGAGACGACGAGTTCGTAGCTTGGGACAGTCTTTCAGGGCTGACGCATTCACGACCGCTTGCTATGATTATTTTAATTTTGTATCGATTTCTTTAATTTATTTTTTTAATTATTAAAAAATAAAAATGGTGCATACGAATTGTGCTGTAAGAGATTGCAAGTCATCATCGCGAAAAAGTAAGGAACTGCGATTTCATCAATTGCCGCACACAGAAGAAAGTTAAGGTGTATTCATGTCGTTGGAATAGTTCTTTTTATTAGATAGCGTTTAAAAAATGGCTGCCGCGCCGTAAATCGTTGTTATAAAATTATCATGTAGGGTATATTTATAATTCATGGGGTTTTTAATATTCTGAATACAAATTTCGTGTTCATTTTGCAATCCAATATGGCCGTCGCGCCGTGGATATAAAATTTCATCTTGGGTATCGTAAAAAGGGGGTTTCGGTATGCTGAGTATGAATTTCGTGTTAATTTTGCAATCCAATATCAACATCTAATGCAAGTCACTGCGCCAGCTGTTATAAACTTTCATGTTGGGTATCGCATAGAGTCGCTAGAAACCGCATGAATTATAAATGTACCCAACATGATAATTTTATATCTACGAAGCGGCAGCCATTTCGTAAACACTTTCTCATAAAAATAAAAACTATCGATTCGACATGAAATGAACCTTACCTTCTTCCGTGTGCGGCAATTGATAAAATAGCAGATCCTTATTTTTTTAATCCCGTGTTTATATTATTGACTAGCGGCCCGTCCCGGCTTCGGACATTTATCTTTTAAACATTTTGGCAATTAAATTAGCCTATATTAATCAGTGATAATGTAGCATTCAAACAGTGAAAGAATTGTTAAAATCGATCCAGTACTTTTTGAGCCAATTCGTTACAAACATAGATACAAATCTTTCCTCTTTATAATATTAGTATAGATTAAATAAATATATAAATATACATATAATATAATATATTGATAGTTAATTGCGAGTACGAGTCCATAAACAAGTTATCAATAACATCAGCTCATTACTCCTAAGATAGCAGCATACATTGTACAGCTCAAAGGTGTCCTTTATTCCACGCCCAGTAGTTAGAATTATTAGTTACATTTTCATTTACTTTTTATATTATTTCTATTATAGAATAAAAATTAGTAATTATCACGTGAATCCCCAAGGCAGTGTTGCCATTTTGCTCTCGTTTTTGTTTATGTAGGGGTTTATTACGAAGTTCTCAAAGAACACAAATGTTTGGATTACGATTCAGATCTGCACCATGTGATTTCATATTGTGTATTGTAATAGTTGTAATCTGTATTGTGTTTAATAAAATAAAATAAAATACTTGTGACAACCCTACAAGCATCACCGTCTAGACGTTGTCGGCATTTTTGTCAACTTCAAAGGCGTAACGCTACTGATAGGGTTTCTCTCTTTATACTGTGGTACTGCAATCAACCCTTGTCGAACATAATACATACGTATTATCACGCCCGTCTCCCATCGAGGTACGCATAGACTGGCTTTCCACTGGCTACGATCCTGACATACAACTTTCGCTTCTTCTACTTTAATAAGTGTTTTCATACACGCTCGCCGCCGTAGGACACTCTTAACCTGACCTGGTCGACCATAATATGCACCAAATATTTTTAAAACCTTTAAATAAAATATTGAATCTTTCTTTTTCAAATCATATCTCGAAAATGTTAATCCTCTTAATTGAATTAATATTATAAATTTAATTCTTGTAGATAGCAGCGTATTAATGTATAAGTTAATGAAGCGCTGGTAGCCCCATGCAGTAACTCAGTTCTGTAGACGGTCACTGCGTTAAGCAACTTTCGCTCTGGCTGGTCCTCGCTTTCCTAGGATGGGTGACCGCTTTGTGACATTTATATTTACGAGCGCTTCAGTGCTTCGGAAGGCACGTTTATGAACGACTTGAAAATTTGCAACAACAGGTCACCACTACCTGCGCCGGTCCTTTTTAACACGGTTGTGGGCCCACCATATGCAACATGGGACAACAATGCATATAGTGAAATGTGGGCATATAGTATGTCACTGTCTACCCCTTCTGAGATAAAGACGTGACATTATGTATGTATAAGTTTGTTCAAAGTTCTACTGCAGTAAAGCGGAAACTACGGAGCTATGTATTGGAGATTAGAAAGTATAAGTATGTATGTATGTTTGTCACTATTCTGTTTGTAACAGGAGGAGTACGTGGAAGCGACAACTAGCGCTGGAAACCAAGGTCGAGGGAAGGACATATCAACAATCATTGAAGCTGCCGAGGAAGAGAAAATGAAGGCTGAACGAGAGGCACTGGAACAGGTATTTTGATTGATGTAAATTGTAAACACCATGTGCTTCCGACATACCAACCATACTAACCCTAGGACGATTTAACCAATGGACGCGCTATCTTACCGTTTGCGCCTATACCCCGCTTGCCATTCGCTAAGCATTTATAGCTAAGTCGCTGTTCTGCGGACTCAGTCTATCGTACACTTTCGGAGGTTAATTTATAAAGAAAAAATTGTGAAATATGCTGTGAAATGGTGTAAAAGTTATAGCGGTCGAACAATTCATGTTTATTTTCACTCTTAAGTAAAAATTTATTTCATTTTCATAACTATTTTAAAAAAAAACCATTAATGATTGAAACATACCAACAACTTAATCGGCCTATATTCAATATACTTTCATTCTTTATAAACATTATACAAAGAATTACCATCTCAAATTAGCCAAATAATATTGTGTCAAATTCACTGTAGTTTCCCCCCGTACGAAAGTTGGTTGAACGTGATTTCATACTTTATTGAGTACATTACGCGTCCATTGGTTAAATCGTCCTAGTGATAACCTCTTTGGGATTTCCGCATGGATATTATGGATCTGGAGGCCAATTCTCGCAACTTTCAGTTACCTTCACATTAACTGAAATTCGAGTTTCGAGTGTTACTAAAATTGTACCAATACTGTTTCAGGGTAAACCTATAGAGAAGAAAATGAAGAAAAAACAACGTCGCAAGCCGCGCAAGTTGAACTCACTCGACGT
This sequence comes from Thumatha senex, assembly GCA_948477245.1. Classification (NCBI taxonomy): domain Eukaryota; kingdom Metazoa; phylum Arthropoda; class Insecta; order Lepidoptera; family Erebidae; genus Thumatha; species Thumatha senex. Next base: position 3,740,672 of record OX419731.1, on the reverse strand, counting down.
ACCTTCAGAAGATGATGGTGAGACCGACGAGGACTTTAAAGACACTGGGTAAGTGCGTCTACTACAATACTTTGACAATGGTGATTGCTAGGTAGTGCTACCATAAAAATTTAATTTACTATTAAATACGAATGACTTTATCAAACATATTTACTCCTATCTATTACTAGGGATGCGGGTTCACCCGCGTAGTCATGTTTTGTATATTACTCGGGACTTCACGCGAAACAAAATTCTACTTACATTCACCGACGCTTCGAACGCCTTGCAGCGTCCGTGGTCGCGGCTTGACTCGATTGGTCGGTGAATGTAAGTAGAATTTTGTTTCGCGTGAAGTCCCGAGTAGTATATAAAACATGAGTATACACCGCGAAAGTTGAAAAATAACACACCCGCGTAGTGCCCGTTCCCGTGGGAATACGGGAATAAAATGTAGCCTAGGTTACTCCTTATAAAGTCAGGTATCTGCTCGTAAACATCGGTCCAGCCGTTTTAGAGACTAGCTGAACAGACAGAGAGACAGACACGGAAAAAAATTAGTACCGTATATGGTAACATATACAGTACTTACGTAATAAGTTATACCTAGTCAGGTCATAAGTATTGTCACACAGTCAAAAATTTTATTTTTGAATGCTGGCCACAAAAACGTTTATTGAATTCGTATTTCGAATTGTTCATAAAAATAAAAATGGATACTTTTAAGAATTTTACTCATTTTTAAATATGGAGTGGACGCTTAAAGAAGACCGTGTTGCAGTTATTGTGTTGCATCGTAGCGGTTACGCGCCAATTCAAATTTTTGACATACTAAAAAATTTGAATAAAACCAAAAGCTTCGTTTATCGTACCATCAAACGATACAATGAAGACTAGTGTAGATGACAGGTCAAGAAGTGGTCGCCCTCGGTCTGTTAGGACTCCAGCAGTGATAAAAGCTGTGAAGGCGCGAATTCAAAGAAATCCCAAACGCAAGCAGAAACTGTTGGCCCTTCAGATGGGGTTAAGCAGAACCACGGTGAAAAGGGTGTTAAATGAAGACTTAGGGCTTCGGTCATATCGAAGAAAAACAGGACATCGTTTAAATGCTCGTCTAATGGACCTGAGACTGAAGAGATGCCGCGCTTTGTTGACACGGTACGCGGGAAAATAATATCGGGATATTCTTTTTTCGGATGAAAAAATTTTTACGGTAGAAGAGAGCTACAACAAACAAAATGATAAGGTGTACGCACACAGTAGTGAAGAAGCGAGCAACCGTATTCCGCGTGTCCAACGAGGTCATTTTCCATCCTCGCTCATGGTACGGTTGGGAGTTTCTTATTGGGGCTTAACAGAGGTACATTTTTGTGAGAAAGGTGTAAAAACAGAGAAGAGCACACAAGACTGGCTGAATATTTCATGTCTGCCGTTCATTCGCTCTCTATTAATTAGCTAGAGCCAAGGCATAACTAGTGTTCGTGGCCACAAAGTAATTGGAAAGTAATAAGAGGCTGTATGGACTTACATCTCATGCCTACTTGAATTGGCGCAGGAATAAAAAAGTGAACTGATAAATGTCAGTTGAAATTATTGCGGAAAACAAATAAAATTGGAGTTTGGCGCTAATTCTTGAATATGACGCACGGTTGCCTTATTTTTTTTTTCCACAACTGGTGTATAATTCGTGATTTTGTGTTTAATAATGGTGGATTAGGATACATAAATTGTTCGAATATGTGCATGTGTTATGGAAAGTGAAATGTTGCAGTGAACAATGGTGTGGTGTTGTTTGTGTTAGTGCCAAATCTCCATAGAAAGCCCTAGTAAAGGGTCCACAGCTTTACTAGGGCATAGACCTGGACATAGGACTGAGGACTTGACACCTACAAAGGACTTGACATGACTAAAACTAAATAATAAGATTATAGAAATACTGAAGAAAAGGCTGTATGGACGAAGTTTCCTTTGCCTGCCCAAGATGGGCGAAGACAACTAACAACAACAACTAAGTTTTTGCGGGAAACAAATAAAATAGTTTCTTTTTTCAAATACAAAAAAAAAGAGTTACAAATAATTTGGGATAATAAATTTCTTTAAAACCTTCTTTATATTTAATTGGATTGAATGGGGTGTTTGCGTTAACCCGCCTTACCATACTTCTGTATTGACAACGACGCGAGTGGAAAAATGATAAATTATCATAAATTAAGTTTTTTTTATTTTGCGATAAATGAATTTCTGACACAAGTAATGGATTAAAAGAATGTGAATTAATATTATAACGCACAATTTAATACGTAAAATCAAATTTTCCTTCATATTTCGTTGTGACGCTTTCGCTAATGCTGAAGTGTCATTTAACCGCCTTTTTCCCAAACGGGTCGCAGGATAGGCCTAAGGGGCTATTTACCGCGACTAAGGGAATGCCCCAATATGAGCCTCTTCTCGGGGGACATGTGTTAATGTACTATTAATAAGAAAACTTTTCATGAGTTTTTTTTTGAACAGCATGCTATCGTCATCGGAAGAAATATCGTCATCTGCAGAACGCGACAGCTCAAACGGATCATGTTCCTCTGATTCAATACCACTTCGAAGGGCGTGTAGATCTGAAAATAAAAAAGGTCAGTAGCTCCACACGTGTACAATTCATTCTATTAAAGGTCTCTACTGGCATCTTCGGGGCCCAAATCAGCCTCGTCTACAAGGGAAGAGAAGGAGAACTGGAAACTGTACCAATGTTTAACCTGGTCAACTTGGTACAGTAAGGCCAATCACCTTCCTAAAACAACAAAAATTTGAAGATGCTTGGGTCCAGCAATGGACTGCCATAAGCCGATTTGATTTATTGTGTTATGCAACTGATCTCTTAAACCGAGGGACGTTTTAGTCAAAAATAAATATATCCTTTCTAGCATACACTTGATGCTGAAGTGGAGAAGAGTACGGAAGGTGGATCCTAGGTTTGAAGGAGTGCTTCAGACACAACCAGGTCGAACCCTCGGATGATGTTGATGATGGGTTTGGTTATTATGCTGATATACTGAATAGATTTTGATAAATTTTCTCACAGAGATTGATGGGAAACTGAAAAGGGATTTGGGGTTTGTCAGGAGGTTTTCTAAAAATGAACCTCGGGGAGCATGAAGGAAATTTATATTAAGTAATGGAAGCCAAACCATGTGCATAAGCTAGTTGCTAATAATAACTAAATGGATGGATGAGGATCACTCGTTGATCAATGATATGCAATATGGCTTTAGGCCCAAACGCTCAACGGGTGATCTTCTAGCGTACGTAACACAAGTTTGGGGTGAGGCTATGGAAAGGCACGGTGAATCCTTGGCTATAAGTCTGGACATTGCCAAAGCCTTCGATAGAGTTTGGCATGCGTCGCTTCTTTCTAAGCTAGCTATATGGTCTACCGCCTCAATTGTGCTGCTGGATGGCCTGTTTCTTACAAGGGCGTCGTTCGAGTGCAAAAAATCACTCGAAAAGCTGGCGGAAAGAACTGAAGTCCACGTTGCCTGGGTCCCCGGACATGAGGGAGTCCCGGGCAATGAACTAGCGGACAAACTAGCCCGGGAAGGGGCTGACGAATGCGTGATCGGCCGGAGCCATGGCTTCCAATCGCTCATAAGATCACGAAAGGAGTAATTACCAGAAGCATAACAGTAGAAACCAACCTCAGATGGAGGTCCTCGATAGGCATGAGACAGTCGAAGATCTTCATCAGAGGAATGGATGCACCTAACAGTGATAGGAGTAATGGATGACCCATTATGCCCAGAATGCATGGAGGAAGAAGAAACCAGCTTCCACCTACTAGCTGAGTGCCCCATGTATTCGTTAACAAGATGGGAAATTATGGGCACCGACAGACTAGGAGAAGAAGACATAGAACATCTGAAGGTGGATCAGATAGTAAGCTTCTGCAAGGAAACAAGAAGGTTCGACGGGGCGCCGTGAAGACTGCTGGGATACCCAATCCAAACCGCAAGGAGGAGATTTCGGGGAAATGAGCGAAGTGGGCGGCAAGAGATGCGGTCGGATCGTTCGCTCGGCGGTGCCGGCGTCGCCAACAAGAAAATAATAAATAATACAAGGGCGTCGTATGCGGGTCCTCTGTGATGGCCAGGCTTCTTGCTTTTTGCGGGTTAATGCCGGGGTACCACAGGGGTCTGTATTGTCGCCAACTCTCTAAGCAATAAATGTTCCCGAGGGACAGTATGTCATTGATATGCAGAAGAAAGCTTCTGCATATCAATGACATGCTGTCCCTCGGGAACATTTATTGCTATGCAGATGATAGCACGTTGCACGGGAGTTATTCTGCCCGTCCAGCAGTGGGAAGGGCCGACATTGAGGAAAAAAGACGGCAACTTGTGGCTGATGTCGACCGGGTTCTGAATCGCATTTCCGGATGGGGTACTGAAAACCTGGTCGATTTCAATGCTCGAAAAACACAGGCGTGTGCGTTCACAGCTAAAAATTCCCCTTTCCTACCTCTACCATCTCTTCAGAACACTACAATACCAATGAAGGACAATCTAGACATACTCGGCATAGACGTTCGTCGTGAGCTCAGTAACAAATCTTATATAGAGAGCTGTATTGGGCTAGCCTCGCGGAAGTTAGGAGTCCTGAATAAGGTGAGACGTTTTTTCACGCCGCAGATGTATGTTGTACAAAACACAGATTCGTCCCTGCGTCGAATACTGTTCTCACCTTTGGGATGACTCCGCGAGGTACTTGCTGGACGCGCTCGACGCTATGCAGATACGTGCTATTCGCATTATAGATTGTCCTGAGGTCATGGCGAGTGTTCTGAAGAGCTCTTCAACCTAATCCCACCCTCTCCTTTTCGTTCCCGAACAACGCGTGCTGGGCAGAAGTGCCACTCCCATACAGTGGAAAGAATTTTCGCCAGAACGGAACTATTTAAAAGATCGTTTCTCTGTCGAACTATAGTTACATGGAACGCTCTGCCAGCGCACGTGTTTCCTTCCTCTTACAATCCCGGGTTCTTCAAGCGGAGCGTGAAGAGGCACATCATTGGGCCGCCAACTTGAGGGACGCTGTCAGTAGGCATGTAGACTATGAGAGTGCCCCTCAATTCGCTAGATGTCGTCATGGCTTTCCATCAGGCGGACGGCGTCATTTTGGCGTCTAGATATGGAGTATTATTATAGCAAGTATGATCATATCATCAATACTAAATTTTGAAAACCTAACGATAACTGCTCCTAGCAGGCAAATTCAAGTAGACCCCGGGCTCAAAACCCAGGAAGAGTTTGGAAACAACTAGGAATACACTAGGATGAAGAGAGATCATATGATTTTTTCTTATCCCATCTGTATCTTAATTCATATGGTTATTGTAGTAATACAAATACATCTAGGGACCGCGACTGGTGTCCTGACATTGCCTGAATGAGCTTTCATTTGAAAATTACATAATAGATTCTTGAAGTCACTATAATCCTTTAGCGACGGTAGAAGCATAGAGCTTCGCTTATTTCTCTTGATTTATGCCAAATATAAGAAATTCATATCAATACGAGTAAGCTCGTATTATAATGTGACGTTTGATTGTTTGTTTCTCGTTCTGTCTGGTTGCAACGGATTATCATTCTCTCTCTAGAAAAAAACATGCTATTGCCATAAACAACCACGCGGATGTAAACGGAAAAAAATTTTCGGTATACAACCATTCAAAATTCTCTAGTATCGATATATATATATATATATATATATATATATATATATATATAACACATTTTTACTCTACAGATCGTCGAAAAATGGTTGAATCATCACCTGAGGTAAAGAAAAAGAAGAAAGGAATATTTGAGGAGAGCTCCAGTGAGTCTGCCGGCGCCAAGGAGTGGTCGTCCTCGTCTAAAACTAAGTAAGTCTTGCACTAGGAAGATTTAACCAATGGCCGCGTAATGTACCCAATAAAATATAAAATTACGTTCAACCAACTTTCGTGCGGTGGGGAAACTACACACTTATTGTTTTCTTACTCTAGCATGTAGCGTTGTCACTGTCTAACAAAATAATAATATTAATATTTTTATTGTCTCAGAAAAGATACAAACAGAATAACACATTATTTAGCCTAAATTCTTATCATAAACATTAATTATGTTGAACACTGGTACCCAAAGCAAGATTTACCTTGTGGTATGGGTAACAGAGCATATACAACTACAAATAGAAAAAAAATATTTATGCAATACGAATTTGACACAATATTATTCGGCTAATTTGAGATGGTAACTCTTTGTATAATGTTGATAGAGAATGAAAGTATATTGAAAATAGGCCGATTAAGTTGTTGGTATGTTTCAATAATTAATAGTTTTTGTTGAAAATAGATATGTAATTGAAATATTTTTTTACTTACGAGTGAAAACAAACATTAATTGTTCGACCGCTATAACTTTTACACCATTTCACAGGACATTTCGTCATTTTTTCTTTATAAATTACCCTCCAAACGTGTACGATAGACTGAGTCCGCGGAATAGCGACTTAGCTAAAAATTCTTAGCAAATGGCAAGCGGGGTATAGAACGCGCTATCTCAAACGGTAAGATAGCGCGTTCATTGGTTAAATCATCCTAGGTCTTGCATCATCAGCCAACCTAAAAAAAAAGAGGAAATTGTTAATTTTGAATAGGTGTTTGCCGATATGTTCACCAATGTGATTATTTTGATGGTCTTTTACCATGGCCATCTACCGTGAACAGTTTTTGCGAATTTAAACCATCTTCTACTACCATAGATATCGTAATTAAAGAGATGTGAAACAAGCGCGTGGCACCTTTTTGCCTTTGCAAAATAAGATTTCTTAATTTCGATTACAATGTAAATTATTCACTCAATCACCCAACACACAACACTAAAAACAATCTCACTAACTTTTTTGTATACTTTCAAGACATAATTTGCCAATAAAACACGCAATGGAATGCAAAGCTTGTGATCAGCAGTCATTTTACTGCGAAGTCTGGTGCGTCCACATGTCGCGGAATACCGATAAACTTGGCGACACAGTTGCGTTGGGTTCGCCATATCTCTTTAGTTGAGATATCACCACATGATCACATACTCACAAAGGAAACGTCGATAGATAGTACGCATATACTATAGAATAGATAGTAAGCATGGATCACGAAGCCGGTCCCCACTGACCACCCTGTCAGGGATACAGCGTGAAGATAGTTCAACTATTTAGAGACCCATACACTGAAGTCTACAATTTGGTTATCGATATGACCAAAAAAACTCATTATTAGAACGAATGCCTCCGATCACTCTCGATAAGAACTTCTGTACCAGCTACTGAATCCACTATAGCTAACTTACCCTGTGTTCACAGGTCTAAATCTAAATCAAGATCATCAAAATCGAAACGTCGCGACAAGTCGAAGAAGCGTCGCAAGCGCAGCGGCCTGACGCAGTACGACGCGGAAGGGAATGTGATCCGCGCGAGAGTCACGTACGGAGGCCTCAGTGCCGATGAAGATATCAACGACTGGTCTCCCAAACACCGGACCAGACAGAAAAAGATCAACTATACTGAGATGCCTAACACTGAGTCAGAGGATGTGAGTGTCTTAGTTGCTTTTTTTACTTGATTAGCTGGCGTGTGTTTGTACATAATATATCCATTATGTATCTTCCTATACTTACTTACTTTTCAACACGGCAATGGGCTCACCAGCTGTTACGTGGGACAAAAAAATGCATTCGGTGAAATGTGGGCGTATAGTATGCCTCTGCCTACCCCTTCGGAGATAAAGGCGTGACAATATGTATGTATGTATGTATATTTATTATTTATAGTTAAGCCACTTATTGTCAGTTAAAATAGAGGACAAAAGCTGTAAAATCTCGGTCAATCGTTTTTATTTTTAGATTTCTGAACCCTAAACTTTTAGAGAAGTCTTATATATCTGTCCGTCCTTCTGTACCCGTCTATTTCTCAGGAACTTTAAGAAATAATATCAACGGTTCTTCAGTACTACGCAACTCGTAAAAATCACAGGGGATGGGGATAGGCCGATGATACCTCCTTTGACCTTGACCTGTTTCAACCGCATTGATGCACGCACATCCATCGTTCATTGAGGTATACAGTAGGTGCGAAAAACCAATGACGCAGCTTGATGGTTCAATGTATGATAGCACTCGTTTCGTAACGAATTGCCAAAAGTGTTAGAACAAACGTTGTTGGTTATGACCTTGGCTATCCACTCCTAGCAGGTTGCTGATGTTTTACAAATGACCCTGTATAGGCGATGTTGAAGTTTCTACCACTTGCGGTTTTGAAACTGATTTCGATTTAGAAGTCGTCTGATTCCTTCGCTACGATAGTGAAGGGCGCGCTACTTGTTTAACTAATTTTCTTGTTGAAGTAAAACTTCTTTACGGAAACTTAACTCGACTAGTGGAGTAAGCAGGCGAATGGGTTACGAAAGTGTGATCGGGCGAGTCAAAAGAAAGTTGAGAGGGAAAGTTATAAGTTAGTGAAGATAGAAAGAGAGGGTTATGTTTCGTATATTACTGTAGTGGTTAGAGTGAGAGAGAGGTATAGGCGTACAACACTTTTTGTCTCTCATAGCCAGTAGATGGAGCTAAAGAAGTTTTACTTCAGTCATAAAAATAATAATAAATATCCATCACGCCTTTTCCCCGAAGGGATGGCAGAGGCATATTATATGCCCACTTTTCACCGTGTGGATTCCTGTCCCACGTAATAGGTGGTGAGCCCATTGCCGTGTTGAAATAGACGCAGGTTGTGGCTACCTGATGTTGAAAGTTTTCAAGCCGCCCATAAGGCCTTCAACCAGGCTTAACGACTGCCATTTTACTGGCAACCGGGACCAACGGCTTAACGTGCCTTCCGAAGCACGGAAACGCTCGCAAATGTAAATGCCACAAAGTGGTCACCCATCCGAGGACCAGCCGTAGTGAAAGTTGCGTAACTCAGTGATCGTTTACAGAACACTGAGACCGCGGGGCCACGAGCGCTTCTTTACTTACTTACTAACTTTAATTACTTCAGTCATGTGCTCTAAATCTGAGGCAAACTCGATTTTTTTGGTTGTATATGTTTATCATTAATGGGATAGGAATACACATGGTGAAAGTGGGCATATAATATGCCTCTGCCACCCCTTCGGGGATGAGGCGTTAGAGATAAATAACATTTTGTCAGCGACGCCAAGATTACCGCGTCATTTGGTTTAGTTTTAATCAAACAAATGGTTGGTTCTTGACTTATCGTTACTGTATCCTGAAGAACCTCAACTGCTCACAAGACTTGTGGGGCCCAAGCGACCTCAGCTGCTAGTGATGTACCTGCAAGCACCCTTATGAGATCAGACGGTATTCGTTCCCAATATTGCCGAAAATAACGCCACTCCAAATCCAGGTTTAGAAGCAATTTTAAAGACTTAATAAAGAAGGCTGTCTTAAAGAATAAAACGCAATTCACGAACGTAGCGCTTTAGAGCATAAAACGTTACTTTTGTTTGTACGTATATCTTGAAGTACATCTCTTTAGGGTATTCACAACTGATATGACCCATTTTGTGGATCAATTTTGAATACTTACGTATTTTAAGCAATAATTTACCCATTGATGCAACAACGCAATTAACTTTATTTAAAGGAAATGCACAAATCTAGCGGCAAGCACATGCCGGATAGCTCAGACGAGTATAAGATCGATGACTCAGACGTGACGACCGACTCGGAAGCCGAGCGTAACAAGCGGAAAATGAACGAAGAAGAGGAAAAGACCGCCGAGGAAAAACGAAAAGCGCTTAGCGACTTGATAAAGAAGACTGCCGTCGTACCGCTCCAGAAGCTTCCCGAAGACGTGACCAAAGCGAAGACGGAAGAGTTACAAGCGCATCTGAGCGAGTTGGCAGCTCAGACTTTAGGTACGAATTTCGTGAATCTTTTTTTTTCTTGGGTGAATGTATCATTATTAATCATGTTTTGTCGTTACATATTCAAAATAGAGAACGCTCGCGGCTCCGCTAGCATGCCGAAGTTTTCCCGTACCCATTTCCCACTGTTCACGGGATAATAAGTAGCTTATGTGTTAATTCAGGGAGTCAGCTAGCTCCACACCAAATTTTATCCAAATTGGTTCAGCCATTTGGGCATGTAGAAGTAGGAAACATAAACACTGATAAAATTGTGTGTTAAGGCTGAGTGTAGTGTACGTCCTGTACGATATTGAGTGTGCATTGTTTGTTGCAGAAGCGGAAACGGGGGTGATAGCGGAAGCGAGCTCGATAGCGGGAACGACGCCGATGGCAGCGAGACCGACGCGCGGTCGCGGCAGTCGAGGTGGTCGTGGTTCTAGGTGAGCCTCACTACCCTACACTCTATCACGTATATTAACCTACTTTCTTCACGCTGTATCCCTGACGGGGTAGTCAGAGAGGACAGATCGCCAGGCTTTGCGATCCATGTATACTTCTTTCGCTTCTTGAAGATTCATCAATCGCTTCATACACGTACGTCTGGGTATCTGAGTACTTTTGATGCTACAAAATAGGTGGCGAGCATATTACCGTCATTAGACGAACTTCAAATACGACCCAATGTTGCACTAAAACTTGATTTTTTTTTAACGTCTTCTCAGTTGCTTCCAGACCCCATCTGTGGGATAGCCTAGGGTCCGCTTTTGTTACCTGATTTAGCTATGATATGTCTTTCAATTTTCGGCATTGTTAGGAGCGACTGACGCTGTGGACAGGTGGTTTTTATCCAGGTTGTTCCTCAGGCTCTGTCTATTGCTTTGCGAATCTGGCAGTAAACGTAAAATCAAAAATCTTGACGTAAATGAGTGTTACTTTGTGATATCCATGAATAAAGATATTTTCTTTTTCTGATTTCAAAACCTCTGTTGAGCGCCTGCGTTAGAGTGTACCATGCACGAGTGATGTGGGCTTGGGACCTGATCTTGATAGGGCCCCAAGGCAGAATGATAATTATGTGAACGTTTTATGGAAAACTAGCTGCAACCCGCGGCTTCGCCCGTGACATATTTTGAATTCCCGTCGCATCCATTTAATTCCATCGCTTATTGCTATTACAAAAGTGTATGAAAATTTGCCCGATATTTTGACATTTATAATTACTGGTCCGTTCTCTTGGGTAGTAGCGTGATGTTATATAGCCTATAGCCTTCCTCGATAAATGGACTAACAAACACAAAAAAAAAGTTCCTGAGATTACCGCGTTCAACCAAACAAACAAACAAACTTTCAGCTTTATATATTCAAGTATAAATCAAAGCGAGTTGAATGTGAGACATACAGAGGTCATGTTACCTAACTGTTCCAGAGGGGCTCGCGGTTCTCGCGGTGGACGCGGAGGCGGTAGCGGAAGCGGTAGCGGAGCGGGCCCTGTGCCTGGACTCGTAGAGGCGCCGCCCAGTGACGACGCGCTCTCTAAACTCATCGGGGTCAAGATCAAAGGTGCCTGCACATCTTGATACTAAATATCAAGCGACATAAATAATGCCTGGGTTTTCTTGACCACCTACAGTATGGGGTTCCTGAAAAGGGGTCTTAGGTTTTTACCGTGTCGACAGCGCGAATGCTGCACCTCTGGTGTTGCAAACCCATAGGCAACGGTGACCACTTTATCTGGTGGGCTGTATGCTTGTCTGCCACACAGTAGTATATTTAAAAATAAATAGGTTTTTTTACGACTATCGCTGTCACTGGTAAGTGCAGACCCGGCCTCTAGTGGCATCCAGATTCTACATTTGGTATCTCCGATTTGATATTCTTTTTCTGCATTTTTGTTAATGTACAGGCTTCGACGACCACTTTGTAGTCGGCCGTAGGCTTGTTAGCCACCTTAGTGATATAAAAAAATGGCATTCCAAGTTCTCAAACACGGTGAAAGCAATGACAGTTATGATATGTGCTTAAAGTATAGTCATATAATTGATATATTTATTGTTTCAGATCTAAGAACTGATGTCCCCCCTGTGAAACCGAATCAAGTAAGGACTTATAAATATTTAAGGAAAGTCTTTTTTTTCATTTTTTATTTTTTTATATTTGACATTCACCTCACAGGTCGAAAGAGAAAGGAAGCGGCAGGAACGCGAAGCAAAACTAGCAGAGCGCGAAGCTAAACGCGTCGAACGATTACAGAAAAAAGAAGAAAAGGACAAAATGAAGGAACTGAAAGCGAAAGAGCGAGAAGAAAAACGTCTCGCACGCATCGCTTTACAAGAAAGCAAACGGGTAAAGAGAGAGAAAATGGAATATGTTGGCCCCGCCCCTATTCCCTTCAGCCACGGACCTCCGGGCCCCCGGCCGCATCACCTGCCGTTTGGGCCCCAACATGGGCCCCACGGGGCCCCGGGCCGACCGCCTGGGCTGCCGGACATGAGAGAGAGACCACCTGCACCGAGACTGCAAGTGAGGATGGAGTTACGTGGTGTCTTGCAACCGAGAGCCGACCACCCGGGGAATGTCTTAAGAGAAGGTATGTCGACCAATGTTTATCAGCAATCAATATTTCGGACGTTTTTTCTTTTTCTTTCCGGAGTGATAAGTTTTTTACTGCCGTTGCTATAATAAATGAATAATTATAAATGTATATATCGTTGGGACAACTCACACAACACCATCTGATTCCAAACTAAGCAGAGATTATACAATGGTAACCAGATAACTGATAAACATCATGATAAGTAATGACATTACTTGTATGTAATGTCATTGTTGGTCATATCGAACGACCTACAAGTGAATGTTTCACAAGTGAATGGCTGTGCTGGAACGCTTGGTTCAATTAGTATGCAAGCGGGATAGTAGGCTGTAAACTTAGACAAGCTTCAGCTTAATTTTGAAGCTAATAAAATTATGCAGATATTGTTGGATCTAAGATAGATTTTACATTTAGATAGCTTAGCCGTAAAAGTGGTGACCTCCGGTTTAGACAAGGACGCATGTTCAAATCACGTTCTCCATCTCGTAAAATGTTTGCCACATTCAATTAAGATAAGAGGCTTTCTATCAGGTACGCTGTCGGTAGCTGGTTCACCGCAGCCCTTTAAACCGATCACGGAAGAGCCAAGCATCATCACAAGAATGCCGCACATGATGAACCAACAATACAGGTATTTTGTTTGCTATTTAGTATTTAGCTACTAATGTTAATAATTGGTCTGACAAACGTTGTTTACTTTCAATGCCAAAAATATACGAGAAAAAAACAAAGAGTGATACCACAGATAATATAATATAATTCTTATACAGATGCACGAACAGAAACTAAAAATGGTCACGGCCTTAACTTTCCAAGCAGGCAGGCAGTACGGGAGTTTGTATATAGATGGCGACAATGTTTTGGCAAACTATTCTTATTATTTACTACACTACACTAGATGTCACTATAAACAGAAATACTCTGCCGTATGCCTTTTCTAGCTAATTGACGTTATCAATATTCTGTACGGGCATGATAAAGGTCATGTTATAAAGCAACAAATAAGGGTTTTACTTATTTGGATATTTTATCTAAGGTACTAATATTATAAAACTAGAGTTAGTTCATTCAGTGTTTTTTAGTTTCGTAGGTACTCGTAAGTGACCTTTTGTAATTTCCATGCATAGAGATTGTTTGTAGAGGACACTGGAAGGTGGCCATAGGAACTTCTAAAATAAACATTATAAACCCATTCCAGGGTTCATGAATGTTCAGGGGCCAGGATCCAAGTTCGAGGACGTAGAGCCCATATTCCCGACCCGGGGTCTAGGATCCCGAATTCCGGCTTCTGTGTCTTAGATCGAGAGTCCAAGGTCAGCTGCTCCAGATCCTCTGTTTAGAGTCAAGGGTTGGGTTCTCCATCGAGGGTATGCAGTAGAGGCTTTAGACTCTAGACCTCACAGTACTGGGGCTAGGATCCAAGGTTAAGGGCCTGGGGTTCTTAATCCTGTTCCCGAGATCCGGGGTCCAGGGTCCTGAGTCAAGTTTCCAAGGTCTTAGATCCGAAGTCCAGGCTTCTGGGCTAGAATCTGAGTTTGTGGGCTTAGAGCCGGAAGGGCCCCGAGACCTTAGATCCTGAGGTCAAGGTCAAGTGTCTAGAGTCAATGGATGTCTATAGCCCCTGGCTCCGAGGTAGCTAAGTCTATGGTCGAGATCTCGGGGTTTAGGTTGTAAGATATACCTATTGTCTACAGTGCAGGCTACAGAGACCAAAACCAGGGGTCAAATAAACCCTTAAGTCCTATAATATAAGTAGATAATCTATTGTATCAGGCCTCCGAACGTGAAATTTACGAGTATAATTAATGAAAGCAAAATAAAAGACTGTACGTAGATAGATTATGATTATCTTAATGTTATTAATATTATAAATGTGAAAGTTTGTATGGATGTTTGTTACTCTTTCACGTAAAAATTACTGAACGGATTTTAATGAAACTTTACAATGTGGCTTATACATCAGAATAACACATAGGCTACTTTTTATCCCAGGAACAAGTTCCTGTGGGAAACGGGAACGGGAAAACTTCTCTACGCGGGCGAAGCCGCGGACGTCAACTAGTTTAATATAAATATAAGATATAAATATTATAAATTTAAAAGATTTGATGTATGTTTGTTACTCTTTCACGTAAAAAGTACCGAATGGATTTACAACATATAGGCTACTTTTTATACTGGTAACAAGTTCCCATCACGCGAGCGGAGCCGCGGCTTTCAACTAGCTTTTTTATATTTTAAACTTGTCAAAGCGCAATGTATCATCGTATTATACGATGCAGCGCTAATAATATTTTGACGTAAGAGTAGTGCCGGCGCGGCGGCGGCGGTCATACCACTTTGAACCTTATTATCAGGTTGACAGAGACCGACAGTTATTACGCGCTTCTATTCTGAACTTTATTTTAAGTGAAATATCGTTTACTTTGGCGGATCGGATCACTGGATTTGTTTTGATTACAATTCAGATGCCACATCGCGTTTGATATAAAATAAAACGTATTATTTCTGCAATAAAAAAAAAAATGAGGGCCAGAAAGGCAGTGATAGTCAGTTTATTTTTAATGAAACTTTTCGGTGTTTTGTATTCACAATTGTTAATATTTATTTTAAAATGCAAAAACAAAAATCAAAACAATGAGGATTCGATCCGTAAAATATTAAAACAATCAATTTTTATATTTCTCGCCATTAACCTCCAGACCACAAACATGGTAACGAAATGTGATGAATTTATCTACTGCTTGATTATTGCGGAGCAATTCTCGTCGACGATATCACAATATTTTTACAAACAAGTTTATTATTCTAGCGTGCATCGCTGTGACGTGCGCGACCGAAAGAGATAGAATGCTCTTTTTTTTTTTACAGGTACTATTGGCATAGAGAGACGACTGCTGGTGGAGAACTGTTCAACTTATTACGTCGCCATCTATTATTATAAATAAACAGTATCGAGAACCAATTATTCACGCAATCTACATTAATTGTATTATTAACGAGTTTAGTATGTTAATATCACAGATTATAATATGGTTTTTATTTTAGAAATCATATACCGGATAATCATATACTTTAAACAGCTAAATAAGATTTTTATTTTTGTAATCTTGAATTTGATACCATTACTGCCATCTAGGGATAATTTAATGTTATTAAAAATATTTTGTTCGCATTGATACCCCCTGGTGATACTGAAAAATTATTGATGTTTGCTGAGCACTTATCGCAAGTATTTACCCCCAACTCGGCATTTGGCTCTACCAAGGTATGTTATGGAGGCTCTTTCAGTACCTCATCAACTGGCACCTCCTATCAAAGGGTTCACCATAACAGAAGTCTGCTCCACAATCAAGATACTCCACCTAAACAAAGCCCTCGGATATAAATTCATTACCACTAAAGTCATGAAAGAACTTCCTTATGCAGCGGTGGCTTTGCTAACTGCGATCTACAACGCCATCCTACGGCGAGAATTTGTGCCTGCACAATGGAAGGTAGCTGAAATTATATTCATTCTCAAACCGGGCAAGAATCCAGAAAGCACTTCATCCTACCAGCTTACTGCCTGTAGCCTCGAAGATTTCAGAAATTCTCATTTGAAACACTTGACCTCAATAATTGCAAAATCTGAATTAATACCAACTCATCAGTTTGGATTCCGCGAAGCCCATGGAACCATAGAACTGGTCCATCGTCTGGTTGAGATGATAAATGATGCATATGAACATAAGAAATATTGCTCGGCAGCATTCTTAGACATATCACAGGCTTTTGATCGCGTGTGGCATGAAGGTCTTCTATACAAGATCCTGCAAGCTCTGCCTATAAATTTCTTTTTTTCATAAAATTAATATAAAATAAAGGAAAGACCAGGGTCACTATTTGCTATATCGGTAATCCTGGTCTTTCCCTCAGATAGTTCATTAGTAGGAGTCTTGTCGAGGAGTAGCGGGGGGAGTAAGCAGGTGGTGGGATACATCGCTCTCGAAACCGACTGTCGATGTGGGTAAAAATTGTAACAGTAAGCGACGCTATATAGCAAAATTTGCAATTTTGTTGCAGGGGTCCAATGATGTACCCGGGAGGGGCCCAGCCGTACGGACCGCGGCCGCCGCAGAACATGGCCATGTACCCCCTGCACGGCGCGCACGGCCCGCCGCGCCAGTACCCGCCGCACTACTACCAGCACGTGCACCCCGCCTACCCGCGCCCACCCTTCGGCCACGCGCCGCCGGCCCGCGGGCCCGGGCCCGTCCATGGCTCGCCGCACGGGCCCGGGCCCGCGGGGCTCGGCGCGCCGCCCGGGCACGGGCCGCCCGCCGGGCACGGGCCGCCCCCCGGGCACGGGCCCTCGCCCCCTGGGCACGGCCCGTCGCCGCCGGGTCACGCTCACATGAATCTGATTCGATTGCGTGCGCCCGGGCCGTCCTCCCTTCCGCCGACGAGCAGTCCGCACGGTCCGCCGAGCGCGCTCCCGGGGTCCGCGGGGCCCTGCCAGCCGCCGACGCTCCGGGGGCCCCCGCCGGGGCTCGGCGGGATCCCGGCCCGGACGCCCCCGGCGGGGCCCCCGCGGTCGACCCCACCGATGGAGCCGGAGACGCCTGTCCGGATAAAGGCCGAGGTGAAAACGGAGCCGGAGGCGTACCGGTCGCCGAGCGCGTCGCCGACGCGGGAGCCGTCGCCGACGCCGGCGGTGCGCGACGAGCCCCCGCGCCACCCCAAGATCAAGGTGACGGACAACAAGGAGCGGCGGCCGCGCTTCCCGCACGGGCCCTACGCGCCGCACTACGGCCCCTACGGGCCCTACGCGCCGCCCGCGCCCGACCCGCGCCCGCCGGAGCTGCCGCCCGCGCCCTTCCTGCCGCCGCACCTGCGCCCCCAGAGGCCGCCCTTCGCGCCCCCACAGAGCGTGCAGTACGCGCCGCCCCCCGCGCGCCTCGAGCCGCTGCCCCCCGCGAAGGCCGGCTCCCCGGCGGGAGCCCCGGCCGACGCGTCGCCGCGGCGCTCCCCGGCGGGCGAGGCGGCGAGCGAGGCGGGCGGCGGCGGCGCCTCGGTGTTCGGCGGGCTGGTGTCGTACTTCTCGAGCCAGCACGAGGACGAGATGGACGCCTAGCGCGCCCTATAGTACGTGTACATAGCCTAGATGATGGTGTGCGCCGCCCCGCCGCCCCTGTACAGCCGGGCGCCGGGGCCGCGCCGCCCTGTACGATATTGTGTTAGCGTAGGACGATTACATTAGCTGTAGGATTAAATATTAAAAAAATATATTATTGAGTCTTTTTGGTCTCGAATAGGCGAATGTATTATTATTTTGGTTATGTTTAAGTGAGATTTATTTATATACGATCGATAGGTACTTACAGTATACTCGGAAATACGAATTTTATTAAAGAGATCGATGACTTTTTTTTTTAAATATAAATGTTTCTCCTATGAGGTCGGTGGTATTCTTTCGTTGTGGATTGCCCTTCATAAAAAATCCGCTTCAACCCCCATTGCCTACATATAAAAACCTTTACCTGTAAACGCTGCTTCGCCGTGACATAAGTACTTCGAACACCCGTTGCACTTCATACATGCTTATGCATATACTAATATGCATATTAGTTTTCAAATACATTCATACAAACTTTAATTCCCTATTTTACACCCTGATGGGTAAATGTTTGGAAATTCACAAAACACGTCTTTATTTATTTAAATCAGAAGCAAGTATACGAAATTTAGTGTTGATAAATTCTAAAATAAAATATGTCCCATATAAACATACAACTCTTATTTTATCTTCTTATAAAAAAAAATAAGCGTGAAGATAGTTAGTTAGATATAAAAAAATAAAATAACCCTCTGTAAAGTTGAGTAAATACGCGATACACGTTTACATTTATTTGTAACCAAAACCGAATACCCATTGCACCACATAGAATTAACAGATGCCCATTATTAGTTCCCGATTATTTTCATACAAACTTGATCCCCTATTTTACCTTTTGAAAAAAATCTGAAATACATTTTTATTTAGTTTTAATGACAATAGGCAAGTATATGAAATTAATTGTTTCAATTTTTGAAAATGAATAATCACTCATTTAATATTTGAACCTATATTTTACCATCTTAAAGGTAATATTATGCAAAACCGCGAAATAGTGTTCATTTATTTAGACCCAAAAACACGTATATAATTTTATGTTTCTACCTCTGAAAATGATTAACTTCGATACAGCCGTTTATCCCTTATTTTAGCACCTTACAGGTGAAATTGCCAAAAATCCTTGCTTAGTGGGTGCCTAAATTGTAAGGACAGCTTATTTCAAAAATATTAAATTTTTAGTTGTAACGTACCATTGAGTCACCCGGTAATTTTATTTATATAGATTGTGTTCCCCGGCTTAATCTGTGATATATTTCAAACTCCCGTTGCAAACGCTCGTCTCCCCGCCCCTCTAACCCTGGCCCCTAATTTACAAGTATTTATATTCAAACTTTCCATTCCCTATTTTACACCCTTAAGGGTAGAACTTTGTTAAACGTGAAACACGTGTTTATTTATTTAAATCAGGAGTAGGTATACGAAGTTTAGTGTTACTATCTTTGAAAATAAAGAATCTCCCAAAAAAACTTAGAACCCCTAATTTACCCCTTTACAGGTTAAATTATGCCGAACCGCGAAACACGTGTCCTTTTTTTTGTAATCAGAAATGTTTCCTAGAAAAAAAACAAGCTTTTATACAACCGTTTATAACTTGTTCTATTCCCTTAAGGGTGGAATTTTGAAAAATCTTTAGTGGGTGCCTTAATTACAATGGTAGTTTACCCCAAATATTTCAAGTTCCTAGGTGTAAGTGTTTCGGCTGGGTGTTGATAGATATGTGAGTATTTTTTTGTAATATAAATAAATACACGGCAATGGGCTCACCAACTGTTACGTCGGACAAAAATGCATTCGGTGAAATGTGGGCGTGTAGTATGCCTCTGCCTACCTCTTCGGAGACAAAGGCGTGACAATAGGTAGGTAGGTAAATAAATAACCTTAACTGCAACTGACTACTCCGAGGTCCAACTGACCTTATAAGAGATTAAAATTACATACATACATATTATCACGCCTGTTTCCCATGGGGGTAGGCAGAGAATATGGCTTTTCACTTGCTACGATCTTGACATACCACTTTCGCTTCTTCTACTTTCATGAGTGTTTTCATACACGCTCGCCGGTTAAGGGTACTCTTGACCTGGCCTTTTTCCACAAGGTCTTCGATTTGGTTATTTGTACGCCGAGGTCGACCCCTACCAGTTTGCCCATTCACTCTCGCCACGTGTCCGAACCATCTAAGCATCACTTTTTGTATCTTAGTCTAATCGCGTTGTTCCTTTTAAAGACAAGAACAACATCAATCAACTTCATTCCAGCTGTACTTAGCAGACTTCTCATTACCACTGCATCAATTTTACTTTTATGCGTCTTCTGCCATAACCAACTTTCACTGCCATACATAAGTGTGGGGACCAGCACTCCCCTATGTACAGCCAGTCTTGCCTTTTTAGACACGTTCTGACTGCTCACAAAGGTGTATATGGCTCCATTCACTTTATTTCCAACCAAAACTCTTCTCTCAATGTCATAGTCACACTTTCCATCTCGCAAATTTTGTACCTAGGTATACAAACTCTTTCACTTGTCCTACTCTTTCTCCTTCCACAAGAATCAGCTATACTTGCCTCTCTAAAAAACCATTACTTTTGACTTGTTGACATTCATATTCATTCATTTGTTTTTTATCGCATCATACATAATGTTATTCATCAACTGCAACTCCTCCGCCGATGATGCTAGTAATACCTAATCATCTAGTAGTAGTATCATTATCATCATATATCATATAGTAGTTGTATAGGAGACTTCTGACGGTTAGGCCATCCTTTTGTAAACCATACGCACTCTCTTGCAATTCTTTCAAGCAACTGTCTATGTATAGGTTAAACAAAGGCGACGCTACACAACCCTGTCTCACACCTTTTTGTTTTGTGCAAGCTCGTTGATCCTGACACAAGCACTGGAGCCCTCATAGAGAGATTTCAGTGCTCGTAGCAAGTGGCTGTTTACTCCATACTTGGCCAGTATTGACCACAGTTCATTCCTTACCACTCTGTCATAGGCCTTTTCCAAGTCTACAAATATGCAATAGACCTTTTGACTTTTCGCCAAAAGTTTTTCCGCTATGCATCGTAAGGAAAAGACCTGATCCGTGCATCCCCCCCCCCTTCTTTCATAAATTCTGCTTGTACATCCCACATTTTTTCTTCAGTTTCATTCATCACACTTTTTATCAAAACTTTTGCATACAATTTGCCGACGATGCAAGCTTATGCCGCGGTAGTTTTTGCACTCTTGCCCTGTTTTGTTTGTGACCCTTTTCCCTTATAAAGCGGCACGATGACAGCCTTACACCAACCGCTTGGTACGCTGCTATTCCTCCAACAAAGGTTGAAAAGGCAGTACAGCTACCAAGCATTGTCCTGCTTTCAGCATTATCCTTTCTCAGAAATTGGTCTGTGATTGCATACTCCCTTTTTCAATTATACTTTCAAAATATTGCTTCCATCTTTTTAGCACACATTCTTCACCTTTCACAACAAACATCATGTTGTTCGTTGACCTCTGACTGTTTTTATGGACTTCTAAAAGAATTTCATATTCTGTTGAAAGTCATTAGATAACATTTAGTCAAATACATCTCTGTCATTCTCTTTACCTCTTTTGCAATACGTTTGTACTTGTTATACTCATCCTTCGCCATTTTTACGTCGTCATCCGTTACATTCTGCATCCTTTGATTGACTTTTGTAGTCAACCATTCCATCCATGCTTTCTTCTTATCAGACAACGTCTTTTGGACTTCTGTACACATTCTCTTTCCCTTACATCCTTGGCTTCTTTTGCTTACCCCACCCACTTCAATAGCAACTTCGACGAGTCCTTCCATAAATGACTTCCACACTTCTTCGATCTGTTTACACTTAAATTCCTCTTTTATGCCTATCTCTTGCAAATTCTCGACTTTTATGCGTTCTAGTACACTAACAGGTTCATGCACACGATTCCGCCACCGCTGAAACAGACCGCTTACTCGACAACAACCAAGAAGTGGTCTGTGTCAATCCCGCCACCGCGGCACCGTTTTTCAGCTTAACGCTGACAGTTTCATTCATACCTGCCACATATTGCGTATCACTTCGTTACGTATTCGGTCGTCCAAAGTTACGCCGCATAATTTTCGAAGTGATCGCATCTCCACAGCATTCAACTTTCTTTCATGCATCTGCTGACATACCCAGGGTTCGCTACCGTAAAGCAACGTTGGCACTAGCACTGCGTTATGAATCGTGAGTCATGCTTATTTTACGATGCTTTGTCGCATTACCAATTGGGACAAAGCACCGTTTACTTTGTTTCCGGCAGCTACTCGCCGTTCTACATCCGAATCACGTCTTCCGTCTGAGCTAAACATACTTCCTAAATACACAATTACATTCACTTGCTCTAGACGTTCCTGGTTTACCCAAATCTCGCATTTAGTTCTTACGTCATCTCTTTCAAATACTAGGACCTAGTTTTATTTGAATTCAAGCCCTTACTTTCACAATCCTCTCATATTAGTGACTAATGCCTTAAGTTCGGCTTCTGATGAGGCCATGAGCACCGCACCATCAGCGTACAACAGACAATTAACTATCAAGTCACCCAAATTCACACCCATATCACAATCTTTCAATTTCAGCAGGCAACTGTTCAGATACACTATGAACAGCCAGGCGGACATGACACATCCCCCCCCCTCCCCTACTCGCACGCAAGCGTTACAGTCCCTATAAAGCGACTGTATTGCTCGCAGTAGCGAGCCGTCCACCATATCCGGGCAGCAAGGCGCACAACTCAAATCGATTTCCCGCTTAATAAGAGACACGTATCGGTAGCAGCTTTGGAGTACGCCTTACCTATTCCGAATTTTTACCGCCCGGGCGGAATCGCCATCCTACTTTTAGCTAACTAGCTTGAGTGTAAGTGGCCTCTAAGATCTCCGGTGCCTAAACGGCCTCACGGTGCACCCGCTGACTAACGGAAGCAATAACGCAATCGCCTTTACAGGGTAACTCAACGATAGCTGCTCCTAGCAGCCGAATCCAGGTAGGGCTTGAAAGCAATACATCATAATAATTATGAAGAAGACTTATAGCTAGCAAGCCTAATCACGGGAAAGTACGATACGGAAGGCGGAGGGCCCATGCGCTATGCTGTATTGGCCTTTGTGTACCTCAGCCAGATTGATGACGCCGATTGTTGATACTTTAACAAAACTAAAAACAGAATATGATATGAATTTGGATGAATAAAAAAATCGAGTCAGATATATATAATACTTTATTTACGAGGACGCCCAGCCACCTTTTTACTTCCCGCTGCCTGTTTGTTTTTGCCTCCAAATGATAATGGTTGCTCTGTAACAAAAGGGAAAAAATTAATATTACTGAGAAAACGCGCGTTCACTCGCAGTCCGGCTGTATTCTCAGTCGACAGTTGTCTAGTTTTGTAAATATATAAGTTACAACACCAAGCTTAAAATGAGAAACTAAACTGTCGCGGGTCTTAAACACGCTACTACCCAGGAGAACAACGTGTAGTAACAAAGAACCGGACAAATTTCCATACATAATTATAAAATTGCTAAATTACGGGATGTATAGGTTAAATGCTAGGACGATTTAACCAATGGACGCGCTATCTTACCGTTTGCGCCTATAACCCGCTTGCCATTTGCTAAGCATTTATAGCTAAGTCGCTGTTCCGCGGACTCCGTCTATGGTACACGTTCGGAGGGTAATTTATAAAGAAAAAATGACAAAATGTGCTGTGAAATGGTGTAAAAGTTATAGCGCTAGAACAATTAATGTATGTTTTCACTCGTAAAAAAATATTTCATTTACATAACTATTTTTAACAAAAATCATTAGTTATTGAAACATACCAACAACTTAATCGGCCTATATTTAATATACTTCTATTCTCTATAAACATTATACAAAGAGTTACATCTCAAATTAGCTGAATAATATTGTTTCAAATTCGTATTGCATACTTACATTTTTCTATTTGCAGTTGTATTTTTATTGGTCGTTAGACAGTGACAATACTTCATGCAAGAGTAAGAAAACAATATGTGTGTAGTTTCCCCCCGCACGAAAGTTGGTTGAACGTGATTTCATACTTTATTGAGTACATTACGCGTCCATTGGTTAAATCGTCCTAGGTTAAATGGACGCCACGGCGGTTCGGACTACGCGACCGGCGAAACCGCGGGGCTTACCTAATCCTACTAATATTATAAACGCGAAAGTTTGTAAGAATGAATGTTTGTTACCCTTTTACCCTAAATCTACTGAATGGTTTTTGTGAAATCAGAAAAACACAGGCTACTTTTTATCCCGCGAAAAAGTTCCTGTGGGAAACGGGAAGGGGAAAACTCAACCACGCGTGCGGAGCCGCGGACGTCAACTATTAATAAATAAAAAGATTAACCTTTATAAAACCAAAGTGGTATATAGCTCGCAGAATAAACACGGTAGAGTTATATCAAAACTAGCTGACCCGCGCAACTTTGCTAGCGCCACAGAGAGAATTGTCAAAAGCGCTAAGATTACATTTTAAATCATTAGAAAACAAAGGAATGAAAGTGAATGTAAATAAGTCGAAAGTAATGGTTTTTGAAAGAGAGGCAAGTATGACGGATTGCTCAATTGTTGTAGAAGGAGAAAGATTAGAACAAGTAAAAGAGTTTGTATATCCAAAATTTGCGAGAGATGGAAAGTATGACTATGATATTGAGCGAAGAGTATTGGCAGGAAATAAAGTGAATGGAGCCATGTACGCCTTTATGAGCAGTCAGAACATTTCGAAGAAGGCACGACTGGCTGTATATAGAGGTGTGCTGGTCCCCACACTTATGTATGGTAGTGAAAGTTGGGTATGGCAGAAAACGCATAAAAGTAAAATAAATGCAGTGGAAATGAGAAGTCTGCGAAGTATAGCTGGAGTGAAGTTGATGGATAAAGAAAGGAACAGCACGATAAGGGAACATTACGGTATAACAGAAGATGTAGTGACTAAGATAGAAAAAGGGATGCTTAGATGGTTCGGACACGTAGAGAGGATGGATGAAAGTAGACTGACGAAGCAGATTTATGTGGCGAGAGTGAATGGGCAAACTGGTAAGCGTATACCTCGGCGTACGTATGTCAATCAAATCGAAGACCTTTTGGAAAAAGGCCAGGTCAAGAGTACCCTTAACCGGCGAGTGTGTACGAAAACACTTATGAAAGTAGAAGAAGCGAAAGTTGTATGTCAGGATCGTAGCAAGTGGAAAACCATAGTCTCTGCCTACCCTGATGGGAAACAGGCGTGATAATATGTATGTATGTAGAAAATTTAATATGGTGGTAAATTCTCTAATTAATTAATTGTTTCTTTCATAAGAACCTTCTGACAATAAGGAACACAACTAAAAAGGAATTAGCAAAATCGGTCCAGCCGTTCATGCGTGATGCAGTGACCAAGGGAAATAGGGTTTCATTTTTATACATATAGATAGGCTAAGAACTGACCAGGGGGTGCGATCTTCAGCGAGATGTCAAACGTTTTACTCTTGGGTCTTTTGGCAGCCGGCTCCAACTTTTCGGGCGTCTCAGTCGGGGTTATCGTCTCTTGAGTGGCCGCCCACCCATCCTGAAATATATATTTTTTATACCACGGGTGGCAGCCAAGCATACGGCCCACCTGATGGAAAGTCGTCTACGGACGTTTGCAACACCAGAGGTGCTGCACTCGCGCTGCCGACGCTTTTTAAACCTTCTAAGACCATAATATTACAAGCTATTTGTGAAGTTCTACTTCTTTTGGCGCGTTAGGGAAAAATGATGTAAATTTTTACGCGCGCGCATACAGTCTCGAATACCGACACCATGAAGTTAGCTGATTAGTGTTTCCATCACTACTTATTACTACATTCAAAGTAGTTTTGAAACACCCTGAAGTTAGCTAAGTCAACATATTTTTTTTTTTAAAGATTTTTATTATATTATGCCAAAGAAGTATAACTTCTAACGCGTCTCCATAAGTACACACACACACACACTTTTTTGTATAAATGTTTTTTTATTTTTTGGAACTTTTTCCCACAATGCCATCTACCTCAAATTAAGTTAATATAAACTTCTGCTATAGGATCTAGATAACTATTAAAAATACTTAAATATTTCTAAATAATAGGTATTTACTTATAAAATTGCCGTTTTGTATTAAAAATTTAAACATTCATCCCCTTGCCCTTGTCCCAATTTACTTGGGGTCGGCACAGTATGTTTTCTTCTTTCATTCATCCCTGTTATTCGTCATCTGATCATTCACTTCTTTCATATTCATATCACTCCTTACACAGTCCATCCATTGTTTCTTTGGCCTTCCTCTAGCTCTCCATCCATCAACTTTCATATTCATGGTTCTTTTAGTGACACGACTTTCATTCCTTTTCATCACATGCTCATACCAAGACAAACGGTTCCCTCTCATTTTTTCAATCACAGGCGTCACTCTCAAACTCCCTCTAATATACTCATTTCGTATTTTATCTATTCTAGTCACACCACACATCCACCTTAACATTCTCATTTCAGTTACATGCACTCTTCTTTCATCCAACTTCTTAACGGCCCAACATTCTGATCCATATAAAACCACAGATCTTATAATGGTTTTATATATTTTGCCCTTCAGCTTGAGGGGCAATCGTGGATCGCATGTTATGGCCGTGACCTGTCGCCATTTTATCCATCCAGCATTGATCCGATGTGTAATGTCACGGTCGATTTCCCCATTGGATAAGTGACCCCAGGTACATAAACTGGGAGCATACCGGTAAAGGTCTACCGAAGGGCTTACCCGGTACTCCTGGCCATAGTCAAATGGAAGTGCACCGTGTGGTTTTAGTCGGTAAGAGTCGGTAGCATCCATGAGGATTTCCACACGAAAAAATAAAAAAAAGGTACCTAAACTGGGAGCATACCGGTAAAGGTCTACCGTCAACAGATACGGCGACAAAACTGGAGAGACCGCCAAAATGGCAAAACAGATACACTGTCTTGGACTTACTAATTTTAAGGCCAACACTCTCCAGTCTTTGTCGCCACATCTCCAGTCTGCTCTGCCTTCGTCGGCTACTAGTACGATGTCATCTGCAAACAGCATGCACCAGGGAGCCTCCTCCTCCATGACTATGAGGAAGAGGTATGTTAAAAATTGAAACGAATTTTTAAATATCGAATATATTAATATACTAGCTGTCCCGCCCGGCTTCGCCCGTGACATACTTCGAACCCAGTGGCACCCATTTAATCCCGTTGTTTATTAATTTCACATTCACAATAATGTATAAACATTTTCCAAATTCATTGATTATTTCGCCGCTCTCCAGTACTACCTACCTACGCCCGCTCGGCCCGCCCGGTCGAATTATGGTTACACGAAATTAATTTCTTTGCGTTTTATTTTCAATTTGCGATAACTCGTCAGATATTCATTTAATTTGCAAGGTGCAAAGGGACAAAATATTCTTCATGAAATGCTGAAGCCAACTAACATAGAAAAAAAGATAAGGACTAATAGCATATTTGTGTAAATAGCCTTCAAATAACCACTTTATAAATCATGGTTTTTTAAAGTATTAAAATGGATATGTTAGTTTTAGTATGTTATTCTTATAAGATAGACATATATCGTCGCGGACTTTTTTGTAGACCTACATTAGATACACAGTTGCACAGTACATTATTTTGTTATATCTCAAAGGGTTTAGGCAGCGTTCTTGTTGGAAGCTCCCAGACGGCTTATTTGTTTCGACATCCCCAACAAATATCGTTATAATTTGGTCAATGTATACAAAAACTTAACAAATTATACATAAAAACCTTCTATGGGAATCACTCTAACTATTAATAAAAACCGCATCGTAACTTGTTTCGTAGTTTTATAGATCTAAGCATACATAGGAGACAGACAGCGAAAAGCGACTTTGTTTTATAATATGTAGTGAATTAATTTTTTTTTCATACATATAGGACGGTCAAAACCAGAACGTTAATAAATCTGCAGTAAGCGAAAACAGCATGGATCGGGAAGTCTGGTGTTCTGTCCTCTCTGATTTCAGCGTCAGGGATACATCGTGAAGATGGATTTACATAGAATAGATTAGATATACATAGAAAATTCTAAAACTTTGAAAAATGTGTTATTCACACAAATATTCGCGGGAACAGCGAAGGACGCGGTCGCCATTCCGTTTATGTGTAAAAAACATGGTTTCTTAACCATAAAAGCTTCGACAACAAAGTGTTGCGAAATTGGATAACTCAGTGGAACGCGGCATTTTCTGTTACCTTATTAAATCTACATATAGCTGCAGTAAAATTTACCAACATTTTACTGCAGTAGAACTTTGAACAAACCTATACATGAATACGCTGCTATCTACAAGAATAATTTACTTTACTTGAAAATGGTCACTTTTGAAGAAAAATTTAATACACAAGGAAGATCAATACATTTTGAATAAAACACTTGTACTTTTCCACAAAATTTACTTTTTAACCTGACCGGTTTTGCCTTACGGCATTTTCAAAGGTTGACTACAGTTTGTATTAAACTAAACAAGCTCATTAATTTTAGCAAATTTTAACTTTAGCTTGCGATAAATATCAATCAGTTCAGCCGTACCTGCTGTCTTTAAACTGTTGTTTGATGGCACTTGCTACTATTAAACCGGCTTGCTACACATTTGCAATGTGTAGCAAGTTCCATCAAGTGCCATTAATCAACAGTATAAACCGTTTGAAGATCAATACGTTTTGTAGTTGGCAATCGCGAGTGAATGGCCGATTTGAAAATAAATAAAATGAGTGGCATACCTCAGGGTCCTCGATCTCGGGCGCTATGGGCAAGAACGAGAGCATGTTCTCGTCCTCGCCCTCCTCGTCCGAGCTGCAGAAGGCGGCCACCGGCTCGCACGTGGTCACGTCCACCTGCCGCGACCACTAACTAACTTTAACGAGTGCTTGTTTGTCTTTTATATTTTTTTACTTTTCTCCCCAAGACTACTTTTATCCTAAGCAGCGCTCGTGGTCACGCGGACTAGGTGTTTTGTAAACGATCACTGCGTTAAGCAACTTTCGCTATGGCTGGTCCTTGGATGGGTGACCACTTTGTGACATTTAGATTTGCAAGCGTTTCCGTGCTTCAGAAGGCACGTTAAGCCGTTGGTCCCGGTTGCCAATAAAATGGCAGTCGTTAAGTCAAGTTGAAGGCCTTGAAAAATTTCAACAACAGGTCGCCACAACCTGATCTATTTCATTTCAACACGGCAATGGGCTTACCACCTATAACGTGGGACAAAAATGTATACGGTGAAATGTGGGCGTTTAGTATGCCTCTACCTACCCCTTCGGCGATAAAAGCGTGACAATATGTATGTATGTACAATTTTCTCCCCATAAACTATAATTTTTTTACGGCATAACCAATTGGCATGAGCCGAGTCGCGGGCTCTCATGTTGTATGTGCAAAGTACCCCATCAAAATTTCGAGAACTTTCAATGCTTCCATAATCACTGTTTGAATTCGGCTATCATTTTGTGAAAATTCCAATAAGACATCAACCACAGCCAATAATTTGTTATATTTCTTCCAGCGACTTACGATCAGTGATCAATTGAAACGTGATTTTGATAACACAGAATAAGTAATAGTACAGGGCCTCAAGTTTACTATTTTACGTTAAAGAACAAGCCATCGTCATTCCATTGCCACTCAATTGACATGCCATTGACATTGAGAAAAAACGGTAGTCTACTAACGTAAACACAC
This sequence comes from Thumatha senex, assembly GCA_948477245.1. Taxonomy (NCBI): domain Eukaryota; kingdom Metazoa; phylum Arthropoda; class Insecta; order Lepidoptera; family Erebidae; genus Thumatha; species Thumatha senex. The sequence goes on along the minus strand of OX419731.1, from coordinate 3,711,173 downwards.
AGTGTCAGTAAAATGTCGATAGAGTGGCAATGGAATGACAATGGCTCAACAGTGGCGCTGGCAACCACATTGCCATTTCGTGAAAATCAAATACCCAGTCTTCTTATATAATCAATATGCATTATGTTTTCTATAATTTTGAGCCAGAGAATTGTTAATGTTATAAAAACTTATCATATTTAATGATATAAGTGTATAAATGTGACAACCAAAACAAATTAAGCTTAATTAAACTAAAAAAAACAGAAATTATATCTTAGGCTGTTTCTACGTGCCTGTGCTAGGTACATGAAAAAAAGTGATATTGACATTAATGGTAGTGGCAAAAAAATTCCTAACATCGACGCGGAAAACAAACAATTTATTCATATTTTATTATATTTCATAATAGTTCATATAAAAGTTTTAATAAAGTTGTAACTTTATAAGAAATAGTAAGTACATAACACAGTATGAAGAAAACTTTTCTGCACACTTTATCGTTTACTTTGAATCTTGAAAATACAAAGATTCAATTACTTTTTGCAGAAAAATTACAAGTGTGGGAGCCCCCAGAGGTTTTAATATCGTTTATTAGGAACCTTATGGACCTGGCTTTGAGATGTTCTCGGTCCAAGGAAGAGTTTTGTCTGAAAGTAGTAGCTATTCATTGTAGCAAACTTGTTCAAAGTACATATTGGGTACCTTTCGACTAAAAGTGAGTGTACATTTAAAAGATTCTCCTGTTCATAGATCTCTAGTAGAACTAGTAGTAGATAGACTTCACACAAGTTGAAATTGGGAACTCAATTAAGCAGATTTTTTTATTTGTCCTTACTAAAACGCTAGCAATAGCTATGAAGAGAAAAGTTTAAGTAGAGACTTACCTTACAATTATACTGGGCACTAATTATTTATTTGTCTTTTATTGTCAGTTTTATAACTAAACAAATCCAAATTAGGTACTCAGAAACAAAAATCTAAGCTGCCGGCAACGGGTATTAAACTTTTCAATCTTCATATTGATATTTGTGTTGAGGTGAAGTTTTATCAACATTTTCAGGGCCCAAACTACCTGCAAGCCCTGTACCTACTGACTAATGGAAGGCAAACTAAATAAAACCTTTAACCAATTAGTCTTGCCAGCATGGTACAGTAAGATTAAATACCTCCTAAATTATACAGTAGAACACCTAGCGATGGTGAAGATTGGGAGAGGCCTACATCCAGCAGTGAACTGTGCGACTACTGTTTGTGTATATGCACTATAACTTCTCCACTGTAACGGGGGAGGTTATATATTTAGTATTATTACATAAAATACTAAGGCATATATATATATATATAATTGATATTTATTAATAAATTATTGTATTTTACTTTCAGAGACCAAGAGTCAGAATAGTATTGCTTTCAGATTTACACCCAAACTAATAAGAAAAAAGGCAAATTAACACTAGAAGCAATAGTATATTTTTAAGACATTTCTCTCTGTCCATAATTTGTTCTCCAGCGCATGCTGCATGGCATGGCCTTCCATGAGGAAAACAAAACATTTTTCACATTTTCATCATTGCTCGACAGATTTTTAGCTTTAAGAAAACGTTCAAATATATTTGTTATAAATTGTATTCAATTATGTATTAATAAGCATTTATTTCTAATAGACAATTTTTTTATTGTTACTATTCCATATTAGATGGCATGCGAAACATGTGTATGTGTGTAGGGTGTAAAGGGCCCAACCAATATTACTGGGGCCTAAGTGACAGCTGCTAAGTGCACCGGCTGACCAACGCATGAGAAGATGCTAGTGCCACTACAAGGTTAGGTTAGGTTAGGTTAGTGGTCACTTCCAATGATGCTGAAAACTAGCTAAACTAAAGCTGCTCCTGCAGTTACAAAAAGTAGACATCAATTTTCGAATCCACAATGTTTGCAAGTCACTGGAAATATGTTAAGACGAAGAAGATATGTCACAAATATAACTGTGCTGTAGTGGGCTATGAGCTGATTCTGATACATGAGGTAAATATTTGTATAAGACAGCCTAACCTACCCTAGGCCATAGGTAGAGAGTTTAAGTCAATAGGAGTAAATGACGAGGTATATTATGCCCAACTGGGCATAGCATTTATAAACTTCATGAATGCTTTCACAAGTTACAAAAAAGCTTTGTTCACTTGTCTCACAACATAGTCCTTACACTGTGGTTTGTATGGCATTGTAAAATGGATTTTGACTCATTAAAGTTTGTAGACCCTGCTGCATACAATTAAAAACTACTAAACTATCTTCACGCTGTATCCCTGACGGGATAGTCAGAGAGGACGGATCACCAGACTTCGCGATCCATGCATACTTCTTTCGCTTCTTCAAGATTCATCAATCGCTTCATACATGCACGTCTGGGTATTCGAGTACTTATGGCTTTTCCGTTTTTGAGCAATCTGCTCACGTGGTCTTCATATGTAAGTCTCGGCTATCCCTGACTCCTTCTACCCTCTACTTTCGCACAAGATTATATTTTTCGTCAATCGTTCCTCACTCATTCGTTGGACGTGTCCAAACCAACGTAGCACGCCCTTTTCCAGCTTGACGCTGACACTTTCACTCAAACCTGCCATATTGCGTATCACTTCGTTACGTACTCGGTCAGCCAAAGTTACTCCGCACAATTTTCGAAATGTATAATGACTGGAATATATTAGACAGAGGTTGAAATACAAAGAGAAGTTGTATCTAACACTAAATAAAAACACTTAAAATTGCATCACTTATATTGTAATCATGGAATATTCAATCTGCGATTTTGTTCACTCAGTTTTTATTGTATCTACCAATTGTGACGAACGTCTTACTATTTACTTATACCTATCCCTCTTCGGGAATTAGGTACTCAAACATTATTTTCTCGCCGGCTATATTTGACGCTTTTTCGTCGACGATCTTCGTCTAGCATTAGCGAGTGTAATATTTTTTGTTTTTTCCTAATTATTAACTAAATATGAGATATGAATAGCATCAACCACTCTTAACAAAGCAGTGTCTGCTCGACGGTGGTTCAATGGTTGCATAATGACAAATAGTCATACTGAAACCATCGTGAATTCATTGAAACTAATGTCAAATAATTAGTAGACTACCGTTTGCCAAACCATTGGAAATACACCGAGACGTCATTGGTTAGTAGAATACAGATTTGTATGAGTGGCAGGCTAATAACAAGTCAGTGAGAAGCCATTGGTCTTTTAAAATTAGCGGACTACGAAAAGTGCAAAACTGTGCCATTGTCAGGCTATCGACACTCATTGATACACTACTGAAATAGTAGACTTCGGGCCCAGGACGAATCAAATAACGCAATGTCGCGTCGCTTACCGCGTCACATACCTCCTAGGACGATTTAACCAATGGACGCGTAATGTACTCAATGAAGTATGAAATCACGTTCAACCAACTTTCGTGCGGTGGGGAACTACACACATATTGTTTTGTTACTCTTGCATGAAGTGTTGTCACTGTCTAACAACCAATAAAAATAAAACTACAAATAAAAAAAATGTAGGTATGCAATACGAATTTGACACAATATTATTCGGCTAATTTGAGATGGTAACTCTTTGTATAATGTTTATAGAGAATGAAAGTATATTGAATATAGGCCGATTAAGTTGTTGGTATGTTTCAATAATTATTGGTTTTCCCTAAAAATACGAGGGTGGGTCAATAAGTCCGTGACTTTTTGAACTTCTGACCTCTTTACTGAAAAAGAAACACTGCTCCTGTCAACAGGCATCTGTCAGTCGACTCCTGTCAAAATTTGAACTTACTGCGTCAGTTAGTTTGTGTTTGGCAGCTATTTTTATCAGACTACCCAGCAATCTGAGAAGAAAATGGAAAAAAGTAAATTTCGTGTGCTTATTAAGCATTATTTTTTGCGAAAAAAAACCATTACCGAAACCAAGACTAAGCTTGATAAATACTATGGGGACTCTTCACCATCGATTTCAATGGTGAAAAAGTGGTTTACTGAGCTTCGTTGTGGCCGTACAAGCACTGAAGATGCCGAACGTCCTGGACGCCGAGTTGAGGTGTCTACACCCGAAACAATCGAAAAAATTCACGATATGGTTTTGGCCGACCGAAGATTGAAAGTGCGAGAGATTGTGGAAGCCATAGGGATCTCGCATGGTTCAGTGGTTTCAATTTTGAATGATCACTTGGGCATGAGACAGCTTTCCGCATGATGGGTGCCGCGTTTGCTCACAGTCGACCACAAACGCAATCGTGTACCAACTTCACAGGAGGGTTTGGCGTTGTTTAACCGCAATATGGAGGAGTTTTTTCGCCGTTTTGTAACCGTGGACGAAACGTGGATCCACCACAACACACCAGAGACCAAACAACAGTCAAAACAGTGGGTTTCTAAGGGTGAATCGGCGCCAAAGGAGGCCAAAGTGGGTTTGTCAGCCAATAAAGTCATGGCGACTGTTTCTTGGGATGCACGCGGGATAATCCACATTGACTACCTTCAAAAAGGAAGAACAATCAATGGAGAATATTATGCCAACTTATTGGGCCGATTCAATGACGATTTAAAAAAAAATCGCCCTCATTTGGCCAAGAACAAAGTTCTTTTCCACCAAGACAATGCAAGGGTGCACACATCTGCAGTTGCCATGGCAAAAATCCATGAATTGGGCTATGAATTGCTCCCTCATCCGCACTATTCTCCAGATTTGGCTCCGAGTGACTACTTCTTGTTTCCAAACCTGAAGAAATGGCTTGGTGGAAAAAGATTTGACTCGAATGATGAAATCATCTCACAAACAAAGACCTATTTTGAGGACCTCGACAAATTTTATTTTTTGGAAGGGAGAAAAAAATTGGAGAAGCGGTGGACAAAGTGTATAGAGCTCAAGGGAGACTACGTTGAAAAATAAGATGATTTTTTAATCAAAAAAACTGTGTTTTATTCGAAATGTCACGGACTTATTGACCCGCCCTCGTAGTTATGTAAATGAAATAAAATTTTACTTACGAGTCAAAAGAAACATTAGTTGTTCGACCGCTACAACTTTTACACCATTTCTCAGCACATTACATCATTTTTTTTTATATATTACCCTCCAAACGTGTACGATATACTGAGTCCGCGGAACAGCGGCTTAGTTAGAGTATTCTTAGCAAATGGCAAGCGGGGTATAGGCGCAAACGGTAAGATAAGCGCGTTCATTGGTTAAATCGTCCTAGCATACCTCTGATAGCTAGTCTGCTAGCTATTCATAAAACATGATACAAATGTACATTTAGCTGAGTTGGTGCAACAACAGTGGATGATACAAGTAGTGGGTACAGACCTCGACCTCCTCGTCGTCGTGGCTCTCGCCCGCCTGGTCCACGGAGCGGTCTTCGTCCTCCACGTCGAACTCACTTTCCCGCTCCTCGTATTCCACGTTCTCATCCAACTCTTTGAAGTCAGGAGCGAAGGCGGACCAGTTCTCCACTTGGTTCTGTGCCCAGATCGATACAACGCCTGCAAACAAATGTTGTTTATGATAAACAATTAAGAACATTTAGTACCTTAACAGCTGGATCCATGTAATTTTTGAAAGAGGATTTCTCTCACCTTGGTTCAAGTCAAAATGATCTTACAGAATACAAAAACATGTCAAAAATTGGACTATATAGACTTGATAATTTTGATAGCTCATGCCTCTGAAATTACGGATTCCGTTTATAAAAAATGTTCTTAATATAAACATTTACATAAATACAATAAAAATATCGGTTTGGCAATGAAAAAAAATGGAGACGAGCTTATCGCCGACATCAGACAGACATCAACATACATACATACATATTGTCACATTTTCATCCCCGAAGGGGTAGGCAGAGGCATACTATACGCCCACATTTCAACGTATGCATTTTTGTTACACGTAACAGGTGGTAAGCCCATTGCCGTGTCAAAATGTGCCGTGACGGACATCAAGTGTTTGTGAATTCCTGTAGTGTGATAGGGTTACTATGAGGAAAGTGGTGGGGAGCTTTAACGCTCTGCTACGATTCAAAAAGGATTAAAACTAACAGTTATACAACACATCCCACCTACATTTAAGCCATCAAATGAGTTTTAACATACCCGCACTGATACTAGCAATGATTGGCCTGATGGGGTGCCAGACGACATCCAGCAGTAACTCTCCCTTTGTGCCGTGGAGGATTTTCACCAGATTGCCGATAGATTTCTCCCATACGTATAGGGCGTGCTGCCTAGCCGAGCCCGCACAAATGTATTCGCCGTCGCCAGAGAAACAACATTTCTTCCATGTTGTTCTGTGAATTAGGTAGAATGGAGGAAGTTTAGTACATCAGATTGAAAGGCGTTTCAGCTGGTAAACTCTTATTTTGTAAGAGTTGTACAAGACCACTCAGAGAATAGGCTAACATACCTAACTAGGCAACAGATCAAAAAAAAAGTATGGATGTAGCAAAGAATATCATGAGTGAAGCATGAAAATGCATGGTGAAAATTTGTATAAGTGTGTGTGCTTGCAATTTATTTATTGTTTTGTTATCTGTGCCAGTGCAGTTCTTGTAAGACAACTGAAATTATGCAACAGTTGCAGATTTATTTATTTTCCGAAGCACGGAAACGCTAGCAAACGTAAATGCCATAAAGTGGTCACTCATCCGTAACCACCCATAGCGAAATTTGCTTAACGCAGTGATCGTTTACAGAACACTGAGCGGGGTCACAAACGCTTCTTAGTTGTATATTTAGGACATAATATATTAAAATAAGCCTTACTTGTTAACCAAATCTTGTAGTTTCTGTATAGGTTCTGGCTCACCATTGAGCCCACATCGCAGTACAGTATTAGTGTCATAAACTCTTATCACGCGGTCTGACGTGTTTACTAAGAAGCAACTAGAATTATATAAGAATAGATGTTATAATAAACTTTTACAAAAATATTAAACTCCACATCACTAAAATTATTTAGATTACAATCGCGAACTACTGCAATAAGTGCAATATTTACGACTACGGCGCGAAGGTCTCGGATTCGTATCCCAGGTCAGAACAAATATTTGTTGGATCTACAAATATTTGTATCGGTGTTAGAGTGATTCCTATGTTTAATATGTATGTATAGAGTGATTATAAAAAGCAACGACTGTCATCGACGCTTTGATGTTTCAATAAGTTTCCTCACGTGGCAGCATATTAGATTTTTTTTAATATTATAATTTTGGTAATTACCAAAGACAATTAATTACTCGTCAGGGATACAGCGTAAAGATAGTTAGCTAGTTTTTGGTTGGTAATTACCAAAGACAATTAATTACTCGTCAGGGATACAGCGTAAAGATAGTTAGTTAGTTTTTAGTTGGTAATTACCAAAGACAATTAATTACTCGTCAGGGATACAGCGTAAAGATAGTTAGTTAGTTTTTAGTTGGTAATTACCAAAGACAATTAATTACTCGTCAGGGATACAGCGTAAAGATAGTTAGTTAGTTTTTAGTTGGTAATTACCAAAGACAATTAATTACTCGTCAGGGATACAGTTTAAAGATAGTTAGTTAGTTTTTAGTTGGTAATTACCATTAGTGGTGACGACGCAATCTCTCATCTAAGCATTCTTTATTCATTCTTCTTCTTTAAGCATTCTTTATCTAAGCATTGTGTCCACTTGAGACTACTATATGTTATGATGAAACCTCTAATAATAGTCTTCAGAAGCTATCGACACAAGGGTTTTTTACTGCCTTGGGATGGGTGAAAATTCGGGAACAGTTTAATATGAATACTCACTCTCCTCTTCTCGCGAATTCTATGCTTTTGATGCTAGTGGTACTTGAAGTGCCAACAGTTATTTTGAAACTTGCCTTTAAAGCTAATGACTGACAGTCTAAAATAAGTATTTTCCCCTTGGCGTTGCCTGTGTACACATGATCTCCCCGGCGATCAAACGAGGCTATTACATTTATGTCACCCTGGAACAAAATAAATAGTACTTTGATAAACTTAGGGCAATCCATGGAATAGGTTCTTTTTCTTTGATCAGTTGATCAAGTCTTTTGGTACGAAAACCTAGCATACTGGCACATACACTCAATGGTGGCTTGTGGGATGAAATCAGTCACTGATTCTACTTGAATAGTTTAATAAATCCCTGTGAATTGATGTGCCATGTGAAACCATGTGAAACTAGAGGAATTTTTTTTGCAGATTGGTTCCGTTACCCTACTGCGGCGCACAGAGAGGGGTATGTTGTCGCGCTATGGAACTTTTTTTGTTTTTTTTTTCCATTTTTTTTTTGGAGCTTTGTCAATTCTGACAATGTCGCCCCGTAGGTACTCGCTTACAACTATTTACAATTAATGACTATTACCGCTATACAAATAATAATTAGGTTTACAAATTAGGATTAAATCTATTGCAAATTTAATTTGGTTTACACACACACAAATTATAATTTATATTAAATCTATTGGTTAGAAACATCAGCCAACTGAGTTTGGGTGATATTTCTGTCCCGTGCGGAGTACAGTTGAATAAGTTTTCTGGTCATTTCAGAAAATGGATTGGCCAGAAAACTCACACATTCTCCTACATTATATGTGTTCTTAATTAATATATGACATTGAGATCCATTCCGGATACCCTCATATAAAATGTGGTATAAATCCTCCAGAGTATCACATTCAGAGCAATTTGGAGTGGCCGACTTGCCCATCAAGTGTGCAGATTTTTGGCATGGAACGTGCCCTGACCGCAGCCTGAGCAGCGTCATAATGTTTTCTCTATGCATTTTCATTTTCTGGAACCATGGGTAGTGAGGTGGCTCATTTTGAATGGTTTTATACCATATGCCTTTAGTGAGTGATCTCTTATCAAAGTATAAATGTCAAGCTTCTTTGCATAACTTTTGGCAGATGTTCTGTGAATATTGGTGAACAATTATTGACTCCCTGAGTCAAGGCCTGTCTGGCTCCACGATCAGCCTCCTCATTACCCATGATACCAATATGTGAAGGTATCCATTGAATGATTACATGTTTATTCGCCATATTAAGTTCTTTAATGGTTCTGATTATAGCAAAGGCTATCGGGGAACCTCGAGAACTCGAGGGTAGCCGAGCCAAGTGCATTAGAGCACTTCTAGAGTCTGTAAAGATCACAATTTTGCTATTTTGCACCGATAAAGCGTATGAGTGCCTCTGAAATGGCTATTAGTTCACAGTGCATAATAGATATGTCAATGTCTATATGGAAACCTATAGAGCCCCCGGTTTGAGGATCAAATATAGCAGCTCCCGTAACCTGTCCATCCTTAGAACCATCAGTGTATATGATAAAATGAACTGTACTTACATTTAATATATTGGTTACATTTTTTCCTTAACAAACTGAAATCCATAGTTTTCTCTGAGCCAACCTCATCGATATAATAATTAACATATTTCTGCAGATTTAAATTACTTAGCCATGTATCTAAAGAGAAAATGTCTAACATTGTACTGGAATGGACCAGTAAATCTTGAAGGTCTCTATGTGACTTTACCAATAAAGGTAGTTTTTTATTTCTCCAATACAAACTATTGCACCGATTAGACAATTCACTAACATCCGGCGTATATATATATATAGTGGTTGTAAGCACAGCTCACTCTCCATTACATGTATTGGGGTTATTTTAATAAATCCACCTGCTATGGAACTTCTCACTCAAAGTTTCATTGTATGTGTCATGCCTTATGTAAATAGATTGACATGATTTTATTGTATTATGTACTATACGTAGTTTAATAATTAATTATCAATAATTAGTAATTAAGTATTTTTTTTTTATTTTATTACCTAATTCATAATTTTTTGCCACACATCTGCCAGCGTCCCATGATGGTACACTTTTTTTTTATGGTGATAGTTGTAAGTCTAGGTCGAAGGTTCCTGTAAGACAGGTAACTTCTACTTGGGGACACCCATCAGCATAAACTAGCTGGTTACAAAAACATGTCAAATCCTATATTATTGAGACAAAACTTAGCTAGTACAAAATTTCTTTAAAATATCTTTTGTTGATATAAGGTTATTTTTAGTTTTACTTACATCTTCATCAATAGGTAATATTTTATGTTCCCCTTCAGTATCAACCAGCAGTGCAGCATGTCTCATAGGACAGACGAGAAACCGTCTATCATTTCTCGGGTCAAACTGTACTCGAAGAATTGGTGTTGGGAATCTGTATCTCTGTTCACATTCACCAGTAAGAACGTCCCATATACATACATTGTGATCTGTTGATGCTGATAAGAGCTGAAAAAATATTTTTCTATTGCCTTATGCAAGTGATGCAAATAAAACCTAACTATCCAAATGAGTATGTCCACTTTTTTAAATATGTTTTAAATAGAGAATATATTTAGGAGAATTGGTTTACTTGACTTAGAAAACGAAAAATGAGGGATTTTTAGTATTTCAAGCACATTGTGAACAACCTTTATTTAACCTTCAAATGACGTCATCTTTGGCATTATGGCAGTGATGCTTTTGTCTAGAAACAAAAACACATGCCCAAAAAAACTCTTTTTTAAGACTAAGGTCCAACAATTATTGAATACTTTTAAAATCTAAAATAAAAAATATAGGTATAACAACTTTGGTCGAAACCCCATTGAACATAAGTAATTACTCTTGAACACAATACATTTCAATTGCAAAGACAGTTTGGAGTAAGATGCTGACAGGAAAGCTCCAATTGTATTATCATTATTTGAACACTCTGCTTGCATCTGACCACTTGCTTCTAAGACACTTTCTAACTTTTCTTCAGTTTCGCCTGTAATGGTGCCAACAGGGTGCCAGTTGTCCTCTACCGTTTCTAGCCAAGACTTTTTGGACCTGGCAGTTCCTGCTTCAACCTGGCAAAGGTGACATGACCAGACTATTTACTACGACCAGTCTAGCTATATAACAAAGCCAAAAGCAATGCTTATATTGCAAACTCTCTATGATAATTCTATAAAGAGTATATAAAATAAATATAATCGATAAAAACAAACCTTTTTACAATTCCTAGACCAGCTTAGGCTACAAACAGGAAATACATGCGCCGAAATAGATTTAGCAATACCACGAGTTAAAAAATCCCAAATAAAAATCCTGCCATCATTGCAGCCCACTGCCAGTAAAGTACCTCTTCTATTGAATGCACAAGTGGCTGCTAGGGATATGGAATCAAGAGATCCATCAAATTCCTGAAAACAAAGATACAATTTAAGTAATAAATAACAAGAAATTTGAATCCAGAATGCGGAAATTTTTGTCTTGAATAAATTTTACTATTCAGATATGATTCTAACAAAAATTTATGATTACAATTCCAACAAGTTAACCCTAACCTAACAAAGATATTGAACAAACAACGTACCTCAGGATAATTCTGTCCGAATGATTCTGAAAGTAAAAGATTTATGTAAATAAATATAGAGATAACAATAAACTCTTGTAAATATAAACAACTTGACGCTCAGTCGTAGACCGCCACTTACCAAGTAACTCCAAATTCATGATTAAAACGTATTATTAGTTTACAATATACTCTGAAAATTAAACTTTCACATATAATTGATCGATTCTGAGTTTTAATCTATTCGGTTATCATTTTCAGTCACAATAAAAATAATAAAACTAACTCCATCCTACCACTTTTTTTTTTTTTTTTTGTTCTCAGTTTATTTACGTTGTGTTTTTTTTATGTAATTATTTTATGGCCTGGTAACTAAAATCTTTAAGCTAAATCTTATTTTTTATATCATAGTTCTTCAATCTTATCTTCTAATTTAGTCCTGTCCAGTCTTTCACTATAACACGTTTACACAAGGAACTACTAAGCGCTCGTGGCCCCGCGGTCTCAGTGTTCTGTAAACGATCACTGAGTTACGCAACTTTCACTTTGGCTGGTACTCGGATGGGTGACCACTTTGTGGCATTTACATTTGCGAGCGTTTCCGTACTTCGGAAGGCACGTTAAGCCATTGGTCCCGGTTGCCAGTAAAATGGTAGTCGTTAAGCCTGGTTGAAGGCCTTATGGGCGGCTTAAAAATTTCAACAGCAGGTAGCCACAACCTGCGTCTGTCTATTTCAACACAGCAATGGGCTCACCACCTATTACGTGGGACAGGAATCCACACGGTGAAAAGTGGGCATATAATATGTCTCTGCCACCCCTTCGGGGATAAGGCGTGATGGATATATATATACTCTAAGTTTTAATTGGTTTTAATAAAATCTCATTTGACTTTTGGCGGGAGAGTGACAAGTGCGGACGTTTGCTGTATATTATTTTCTAAAACTAGTGCATTTATCTTTATGTGCAGGAGTGGTGGTTTCTTGGACATAAAAGTTGTGTTAACGTGCCATATTGAAAGACCATGATATATATGCAGTGAAATGCTATTTCTATCTCGCCGCGTAAAGTCCACTGAAAACCTCAGTATAAGAAATACCATTATACTGAGGGTAAGGACCAGGACCTAGGACTGAGGACTCGACATCTACAAAGACTGGACAGGACTAAATACTAAGAAAATATAAATACCAAAGACTAGGCTGTATGGACAAAGTTTGCCTGCCCAATATGGGCGAAGACAAACAAAAAAAACTCATTTATTTCATTTCCCAACTTGGGCAGGCAAAGGAAACTTTATCGATACAGCCTTGTCTTCGGTATTTATATTTTCATATCATTTAGTCATGGTTAGTCCTTTGTCGATGTCAAGTCCTCAATCCTAGGTCTTGGTACTTGCCCTAGTAAAGCAGTAGACCCTTTACTAGTGCTTTCTATGGAGATTTGGCACTAACACATAGAACACCACTGTTCATATCAACATTTCACTTTCCATAACACATTCACATTTTCGAACACTTTATGTATCATAATCCACCAATATTAAACACAAAGTCACGTATACACTAGTTTTCGAAAATAAAATACGGCAACCGTGCGTTATCCTCCAGAATTGGCGCCGGATGAATACAGTTTTGTGGGTTTTCAAAAGAGGTCTTAGAAGGTTTTAACAGTCAACAGCGCAAGTGTCGCACCCTCGCACCTGTGGCACCCTTAGTGACAAATGTCTATATGCTATGGTGACTAATTTCCATCAGGTGGGCCGTATACTTATCTGCCACCGCAGTGGTATAAAAACAATAACAATTGCAATGATATACGATACGACACTAATAACTTATTATTACTATTAAATAAACACATAAAAAGCAAAATAATTAATTACAAAGACAAGAATGGCGGGAAAATGGCTTCGTCAATGTTTATACTGAGTTCTCTTTTAATTTTGACATTGGGACATGTAGTTAGACAAGGTACGCGTTATTCAGCACACGATATTCAGACAGTCTTAGAGTCTAATTAGACCGCTCCCAATTACACCATCCTGAAATACACTAGCTTACTCTTTTGCAAGCTAGATTTCGACGTTGACGGTTATCATGGCACCTGTACCTTCGAAGAGAAATCCTCGTGGCTCCGCTAACTCAATGTTCTGGAAACGATCACTACGTTAAGCAACTTTCGCTATGACCGGTCATGAAAAAACATGGGTAAAAAACACTGGTACGTCGAGAAAACATGGGTGAAGAAAATTTGCTTTTACTGGAGAAATTGTCGAATATGCAAATACTGATTTTTAACAATATTTGCTTTTTATATCTACATACGACGTACCGCACACGCACGTCCCGCTCCCTTCTGACGCGAGCGCAGATGCGCAGACTAAACGGTCTAACTGTAGGTACCTACTCTAACTCTGAATAAGACTGTCTGAATATTGAGTGGTGTAATGGGTCTTTAATACGAACATACATTGCAACAAACGCGGCCGATGCATCATTGACATATTGACACCACTGAGCTTGCCATAAGAAAATTAAATTGAGTTGACAATTGTTGACATATATTATTGACATTCAATGATCTATTATTTTGAGTTAATCAGTTTTATAGTCAAGGTACAATTTATTGTAAAATAATAATTATTTATTGTATATAAGTTGATGTATATGATATTATTTGATATTTCTCGAAGATTGCGTTACAAATCTTTTCAAGTTTGTACCTTACTTTCAGTTTTAGAAAAGCATTTCGTTTGTTTGTGTTTATCAATTAGCTCTTCTCTTTACAGATAACGATTAATTTTTTACGTTCGTTCAACATGAATGCAGATACTAAGAGTGATAACCATTGGAGAGGAGTTCCGTTGACTGAGCTGTACGGATCACAATCGCCTTGGGGTGCCCCAGAGTTTCCTTTAGTGGCCCCTTCATTTAATCATGCTGTGTTATATCATGTACCAAGTAGTGGATGTGTGACAAGCGATAGGCCACCCAAACCACAGATTGGACAAGATAAATGGGATTCTGAACATGTTAGAATGCCATGTTCCAGCCATAGTTTGTATCCTGTAGAAGATGTTAGTAGCATTGTTTCTTATATATCCCTCTTTTTTACTATGTAGTTTGGTGATACTAAATTAATTTTTAAACCACAGTCCAATCATACTGACTGAAGATTCTACCCTAAATAGCGAATGTAGAAGTGAAGGCATCTATATTTACTAGACATTACACATCAGGTTGTTTAGATCCACAAGTGATTTTAGTTCCATATGTATCTTTGCTTACTAATTATCAGATATTGAGTGATCACCATAATAGCTGGTGGCAAAGAGCTACAGTTTTCAACCTAACAATTACTGCAACAAAGATCCCTAAGACAATGATCCATTCATATATTGTAAGGGGAGTACTGAAAGATGGTAGACACTTAGTTTGCAGAACTGTAAATGACAACAGCGAGTTCTTCATTCTGCATTGGGCATGCTTCCTGACATAGACCTTCTTGAAGTCATACATTATGTGATTGCTTTTTCGGGTTTGATCCACATATCTGGACTCCCAACTCTTTGGTTTTTGATTTGATTCTATTGTTGTAATTCTAATGTCTAACATTGTTCTAACACAACTTACACCTACTAATGCCAACACCCATACTATCAAACATTCTGTTCTCTCTGTTTTACTAAATATTTTACCCCCACTGAGTATCCCAAATTCTATGAAGCTTGTGAATCCTGCCTTGGCTCCTCACCTGACTTGACTGCCTCTGCTGAAATCTCAAATAGGGGTAGATGGTGTCCAGCTTTGTATAATTTCTTCCTAAATCTATGACTATATGAGCCTTCTAAACCTCAGCATTCTTATTTATTTATTTACTGCCTTTATTATTGTTTAACATTATTTAATACAGCTACATTTAATTGCATGCATTATTATTCAAATTTGCTCTAAATACATAATACAATATTAAGTTTGATTAATTTAGTAGATACATTCTTCACTTCATGTCAATTAATTATAATGTTATTAAATTTGAATCTTTTATACATTACATTACTCTATTATTTACTGGTGACTCTCGATCCGGATCGTTCTTGGTGCAGAGGCTGGCCATCGCAATCCAGTGTGGAAACGCAGCAAGTGTGATGGGCACGTTTGCGCCGGGTACGATTCGGGGCGGGTTTTTTGATTAGTTTTTAATGTATATTATATTATTTTATTTTAAATTTATGTTATTTAAAAAAGATAAAAAACATTATTATATTTAATTAATTTATTCAACAAAATTATTACAGTTCATTATACTTATTATTCATTACATTATTTGGATACAATAAGTTTGTGTTAACTATTATATATTTTGTTTATAAGATGTTGTGGTGTCTCAATTTCTCATGAGCAGCGATTGCAATCAAGCTAACCAACAAAATTTTGATGTTAACTGGTTGTTATAATTAGCATATAGCTCATATTTTTTGTTATCTAATATGTTATTGTAAACATAAATTATGTAAAATTTTTCAGAGCACCGGTGAGACCTTTTTGAAGAAGAGATGGGAAATGATAGAGAATGCTTTGTCAAAGCCACTGCGAAATAGTTATGATTTGGCCAATGCAATAATCAGTTATAATACAAAGTTCAAAAATATTTGGAAGTTTGAAGGGCTGCACAACTTATTTAATGAGGTAAGACTATAATATTAAAAGACTGCAGGTGGTGTAGGATCATGATTAGAGCACATTTTGAGAGCCCCGTGTCCAGCAATAAGTAATATTATATTATCTGACACTTTTAACACAGCACCGTCTAGCCCAAACTAAGCTTTAAGCTATTGAATGCTATAGTATCTAGACAACTGGTAAACATACTTTTATTATATACATATTATACACAGGAAACACCCAAACTCTGATACAAACATTTGTGGATCACTCATAATGTATATTTACCGGGACCACAGCGTGGCCATTGCATACACTACCAATTACGCCACAGAGGCAGTCAATAAATTGGATATCAGACTGTTGTGTTAAGAAGTGGTGGTCATCATAGTATTCTGTTTTTGTTTTGATGGTCCACAGGTGCCATCGAAATGGCCTATGAAGAATTTTCCTTCCATTATCCGAATATTTTTTCATTTCATATTTGATGTGAAAATTGTCGGAGCTCTTGTGTGTATGAGTTCTATCTGCTCCAATATTTTAGTCATTATTTTTTTTGTTTTAGCATTTAGAAGTAGAGGAATCACTATATTTCTTTGATGTGACATTACCCGAGGTTGTCAAACTGGCTCTAGCTCTCCCTAAGTTGGTGCAGGCACCAATACCTTTATTGAAGTAAGTCCTTCTGCTTCTCATACTTTACTATCCTATATTTTATCAACCTATACAGGTCTCACTACAGGGGATGCCGACGACCGTGCAAAATGGAGCAAAGGGGTAATGAGGTCTTAAAATGGGGATAGTGTAGGTGTGAAAAGTAACATATGTGATCGTTAAGCACCATAACGCACAAGGCGTCCTCTACAAAATAAATAAATATAAGATAGTGGTGGATGTGCGGAGTTCCACAGTGGAACCGCAAGATCAATACCCCATGAGTGGCTGTCTCTGTCTCAGAATAATATATTTTATTATATATAATATATTGTACATATCTAATGTAATGTAAAATAATTAAATTGCAGGCAACATAAGAACCGCTCGGTGTCCCTGTCACAGCAGCAAATAGCATCTCTACTAGCTAACGCATTTTTCTGCACATTTCCTAGAAGAAATTCCAGGAAGACCTCCTCGGAGTACGCGACGTATCCACATATTAACTTTAATACGTAAGTATGAATATGAAAATCATTAATAGGACATTTGGCGGGAAGAGTGACAAGTGCGGACGCTTGCTTTATATTATTTTCTAAAACTAGTGCATTTATCTTTTGGACATAAAAGTTGTGTTAACGTGCTATAGTGAAAGACAATGATATATATGCAGTGAAATGCTATTTTCTCTCTTGCCGCGAAACGTCCACTGACAACCTTAGTATAAGAATCACCATTATACTGAGGGCAAGGACCAGGACGTAGCCTGAGGACAAGACATCGACTGGACAGGACTAATTAGAAGATAAGATTGAAGAAATATGATATAAAAAATAAGATTTGGCTAAAAGGTCTTAGAAACCAGGCCATTAAATAATTATTAAAAAAAAAAAACATTAGATTAATTTAGTGGTTTTTATAAGGAGCAAAATGACCCAAATTTTTCTGATCGAGATGTATAAGTTGACTAAAGGATATATGACGTCTGATGATGGTGAGACAATATTATCTGTGTCGAGTAGCCCTCCATTTCTAAACCCTTGTGCTATTAGACTCCAGGATCTTTCTGACACCGGTCTATCTTTTGCAACGCCGATGGTCGTTCTTTTTTTGAATGCAGGTGGTGTTTGCATTTGAAAGGCGAGCTACAGCGAATTGCTCATGAATGACAATTAGCTTTCAGAAATAATAAGGAAGTTTTGTTTGTAAAACTACGTAAAAATAAATGTCTATTGGTAGAGTACTCTTCACGTAATTACGATCGAATTCTATTATGGGACTAAATACAAGTTGAAGTCTGAGCCTGATATCATATCCCGGCCACCCTTTCAGGGAAAAGACTTTATTCTATATAATGTAAGCTACTTTACTCTCAGGCACTATATAGAATACTAGTTGACGCCCGCGGCTTCGCCTGCGTAGAGAAGATTTTTCGTTCCCGTTTCCCATAGGAACTTGTTACCGGGATAATAAGTAGACTATGTGTTATTCTGATGTATAAGCTATATTATTGTAAAGTTTCATTAAAATCTATTCAGTAGTTTTTACGTGAAAGAGTAATAAACATACATACAAACTTACGCATTTATAATTATTAAGATAACACGATATAAAATACATTTTAATTTTATTGAATAGTCACGCACTTTAATTTAGGACCCATGTCTTCGAAATGTTATTACAACATTCACAATGCAGTAAGGTCACCTCATATCGACTTCATATCTTAGAAGTTGCCCCGCGATAAATATAAACAATATTAACATTAAATGTGTTCAGTTTGCTACAAACGATATACCTTAGGTGGGCCCTAAATAACAGTCATCATCATCATAGCGTCTGTCCCAGTTGCGTCTCGCGACGCCCGGAGTCCGCTTTCCTGCATTTTCTCCTCCACTTCGCACGGTCGTCGGCATCCCCTGTAGTGAGACCCTTGTTTTACCACCCTAAATTACAGTGACAATACAATAATGTTTAAAAATATGTGTGTGTACCCGAGTACACAGGTAAGAAGTAAAACTTCTTTACATTTTTTTATAAATAAATAAATAAATATCCATCACGCCTTATCCCCGAAGGGGTGGCAGAGGCATATTATATGCCCACTTTTCACCGTGTGGATTCCTGTCCCACGTAATAGGTGGTGAGCCCATTGCCGTGTTGAAATAGACAGACGCAGGTTGTGGCTACCTGCTGTTGAACTTTTTCAAGCCGCCCATAAGGCCATCAACCAGGCTTAACGACTGCCATTTTACTGGCTACCGGGACCTACGGCTTAATGTGCCTTCCGAAGCACGGAAACGCTCGCAAATGTAAATGCCACAAAGTGGTCACCCATCCGAGGACCAGCCATAGTGAAAGTTGCGTAACTCAGTGATCGTTTACAGAACACTGAGACCGCGGGGCCACGAGCGCTTCTTTCTAATTTTTTTCACAGCAATAAAATTTGTCTCATACGTCGATAAAGACATTTCATTTATGATAAAGAAGTTTCCTTTGAAAACAACATGGCGCGTAACCGAAAATCGTGATCATTTTTTTTACAGATATATAATTTCTCTCGACGTCGAATATTATAAAGTTACAAATAATATTAATTACAATTTCTGATAATAAAGTAGCTATTTGTGACCGTACCAATTATATATGAACCTTGTTGTTTTAGGTCTCGGCTATATGAATCTATACATTATGATTCAAACATGGAGAAACTCAAATGCCTTTGCCATTACTTCAGAAGAGTTGTCACTAAAGGTAACATTCTTTATTTATATCCCTATAAGATCATAACAGTAATAGATCCGTTGTCGTCAATGGGCTTATATCGACATTCGAATAAATTTAAAATATTTCTATATCTCTACATATTATAAAACAAAGTCACTTTTCGCTGTCTGTCCCTAAGTTTGCTTAGATCTTTAAAACTACGCAACGAATGACAATGCGGTTTTTTTCAATAGTTAGAGTGATTCTTATAGAAGGTTTTTATGTATAATTTGTTAAAATTTTGTATACATTGACTAAATTATGACGATATTTGTTGGGGATGTCGGAAAATTAGCCGTCTGGGAGCTTTCAACGAAAACGCTGCCTAAACCCTTTGAGATATAACAAAATAATGTCATTGTCAAATTTTGTATCTGATGTAGGTCTACAAAAAAGTCAGCAATGGTATATGTCTATCTCTTTAGGATAACATACTATATCCATTTTAATACTTTAAAAACCAGTAATTATAAAGCGGTAATTTGAAGGCGATTTACACAAATACGTTATTAATCCTTATCATTTTTAATACGTTAGTTGGCTTCAGCTTTTCATGAAGATCATTTTGTCCCTTAACACCTTGCAAATTAAATTACGAGATATCGCAAAATCAAAAATAATGCGCAAATAAATTAATTTCGTGTAACCATAATTCAACCGGGCCGTTTGGGCATAGGGCACTGGAGAAGTAATTAACTAATTTGGAATATGTTCACACTTTACTGTGAAATTAATAGACGATGGGATTAAATGGGGAACTTATTATTTTATAAAAAAATCAAAAATGTTATACCTATGTTAGTAAAAAAGATTAACTAACTAACTATCTTCACGCAGTATCGCTGACGGGGTAGTCAGAGAGGACGGATCGCCTGGCTTCGTAATAAGAAAAAAATAATTGTTCAGTGAATTACAGATGTTTTTAATACCTTAGATGTTGCAAATTTTCAAACTAAAAATTATTAGTTTCCTTTATTAGGCATTCTTTTCCACTAGTTGTGATTAGTAGAGTTCCTAGTTCTATACTAGCGGCACGCTATAATGGCTGTTTAGAAATATTACAATAGTGATGATATTTTACTTGTTTTACATTATTGCTCTATTTCTACCGTAGTATAAATACCCTCTAATGTGGTCGACTATTCACATATTTCTACAAATAAAATGTAATTAAACTTAATACGAAACTTCATGAAAGGACAAACGTCAAAACGGCCATCGTTGTGTACCGTTAGTATAGTTTTAGACAAGGCACATGATAAGTGCGTCAACGCGAATGTGTACGGAAACTAGGCAGTGCCAACTACTATCAAACTCAGAAACCTGTCTCGACTCCATACAAATCTGCGTTAACGCACTTACGCGTGAGTTAGTTAAGATACTCGCGATACACACTACGCCCTTAGAGTGTAGTATGATGGTCAGGGGTAGTGACTGCGGTCGGACAATAGAAATTGTAAAATCTGGAGAAATGGCATGCGGGAACACTCTTGGGTCGCCGCTGCATACTTAACATGCTCAAATGTTCCCCATCGCGAAGTTTGCATAAATAACAGCGTTTTCATCTTAAATAAAAATACTTGTCCATGTTATTTACTTTTTAATCGGACCGATTTCGTATTACGGCATTTACAAAGGTTGACACATATAAGATGGTATGTGAAACCGGTTAGGTTAAAAAGTAAATAATGTGGAATAGTACAAGTGTTTTTATTCAAGATGTGTAGCAAGTTCCACCAAGTGCGTCCATTAACAGTATAAACATCGTTTTCATGTAAAAACTGAATTAAAAACCTTCGTAAGCCATGGTATATTATGTCCATGGTACGATTCCAGGGTTAGTGAAGGTTTTTAAAAGTACTTGGTTTGGCATTCTCCTGTAGTTACGATTTCTAATACCTCATTTGCACTCTCGCGCGAGCCACAAGACGAGCTGTGAAACACAATAATAAAGTACATTTTTTTCGAGCGTGCGGCTCGTCTCGCAGTTCGTCTCGTCTCGCAGCTCGTCTCGTGGCTCGTGCGAGGGTGTAAATGGGGTATATAGATCGGACGGTGGTACAGTGATGTGGTGTCTCAGTACAGCGCCGACCGGCACGGTAACGTACACGCGACGTTCGGTGCCGCCGCGAGCATTTCCTTCGTGGGCCGAGTCGCGACGTAGTCTTGCCACGCTGCCGCTGCACGTGGACTCGCGCAATACCATCGAGGACGCCCATGGACTCATCCAAGTCGACTTCGCCAACAAGTAGGTAACACACATTTGAAGTTAGACCTCTTTTGGCGCGTTAGAGAAAAATTATCACAGTGAATTTTCACCTACAATTCTTTTACACCCTAATTCGACACCCTGAAGTTAGCTGATAACTGTTTCCATGACAACTTATAACAACATTCAAAGTCATAACTTAATTCTATAAATATCGTTGACCTAAGGATATTTATTTATTTATTTAATAGTTGACGCCCGCGGCTTCGCCCGCGTAGTGAAGTTTTTCCGTTCCCGTTTTCTACAGGAACTTGTTCCCGGGATAAGAAGTAGCGTTTGTGTTATTTTGATGTATCAGGTATATTATTGTAATGTTTCATTAAAATCTATTCAGTAGTTTTTACGTGAAAGAGTAACAAACATCCATACAAACTTTTGCATTTATAATATTATTAAGATTATTCTACATTTAACTGCCTCGGTGACGCAGTGGTAGTGTATGCGGCTGACGCGCTTGTGGTCCCGTATGGGTACAAATATTTGTGTGTTCCGTAAATGTTAGTTTTGGAGTTTGAGTGTTTCTTATGTATAATATGTAAATGTATCTATCACGCCTTATCCCCGAAGGGGTTGCAGAGGCATATATATTATATGCCCACTTTTTACATGTGTATTATGTATGTATTAAGAAAATATATAAGTATGTATATAGTTGTCTAGATCCCATAGTACAAACTTATAGATAAGTTTGGGCTACATTTTAATCATTCATTTTACAAATAAAGAGTTGTAGTAAACCCATACTACAACTCTTTATTTGTAAAAGGATTTGATGAAATCTTGTTAGACTAAAGAAGTATTATTACTATTTTAAAGTCGCATAGTACTATCAGTGCGTCTTACCTTGTCATCAACTGTCTGTTTTAAGGTATCCTGACTAGTTTCGGACGTTGAAACGTCGTTTTCACAATGGAGAACACAAAAGGGTCAAAATATTACTATCAAATACAGCTAAAATTGGAGCATAGTTCATGTACATTACATTAGTTTTTATTTCACTTCAATACATGCAGTATTTCAAGCCGAGAAGTTATAGGCCTTTTTTGAATTTCCGAGATTCGGCGCGCTCATTATGACGTCACAACGTAACACTGACTGCGACAAGGCGCGGCGCGGTGTTGAATGTGTAGTGTTGTGACGTATGCGGTCACCTGCGTTTTGATCGTAAATATTTCAGCCATTATTTGAAATCTAAAAAAAGTAAAAACACAGTATTTCTCGAATTTTTTTTGTGGATTTATTTGGCATTTAAAGTAAAAAAACGTTTGTCAGACCCATTAGAAGCCGGTAAGCATCGTTGAGAGCCGGACTTACTTGATGTTACTGTCCACAGGTATCTTGGCGGCGGGGTGCTCGGCCGCGGTTGTGTTCAAGAAGAGATACGATTTGTGATTTGTCCGGAATTATTACTCTCTATGCTGTTCACCGAGGAACTGAAGCCGAATGAAGCTCTCGTGATCATTGGTAATCACATTTCATTAATCACTTTAATTTTTAGAGCATGCTGTGTTCGCACTAAGTAGGGTGCTCGACCGAACTGAGTCCAAATGCATTATGTTATGTAGTCTTGCTGAGGACCTTGTTTGCGAACCATTATTAAAAAAAACATTTTAATGCTGTACAACGTAAAGCTGTGGTCTTTGTTTTTTTACACAAGCATACGGTCCGGCGATCTTGAGTTATCCTAAAACGCCTGCAACACTATAGATTTTGCGCTGCCCTCCGACCAAAAATCTTACAAGTTACCCGTTACTGCAGATGTTTGAGAAAACAGGTGGTAGTGAGGTTAGCCCACAATCTCAGCGTATGAACCTGAACTTTACCGTATACGAGCGCTGCGGTTACAAAATGTGAGGATGAATACCTTGTCTATGGCGAGCGATGATAGATTTGTTTTAAATATTCAAAT